>JARQOC010000012.1:22138640-23475112 GCA_033576535.1 Allobates femoralis
TTCTAAGGGTGCGCACACTTGCACAGCACTCACATAACATACAGATTGCTGCTGGATCCGTTCTAAGGGTGCGCACACTTGCACAGCACTCACATAACATACAGATTGCTGCTGGATCCGCTCTTAGGGTGTCAACACTTGCACAGCACTCACATAACATACAGATTGCTGCTGGATCCGTTCTAAGGGTGCGCACACTTGCACAGCACTCACATAACATACAGATTGCTGCTGGATCCGTTCTTAGGGTGCGCACACTTGCACAGCACTCGCATGACATACAGATTGCTGCTGGATCCGTTCTTAGGGTGCGCACACTTGCACAGCACTCGCATGACATACAGATTGCTGCTGGATCCGTTCTTAGGGTGCGCACACATGCACAGCACTCGCATGACATATGGATGCTGCGCAAGAAAACAAAAACATGACATTGGCCAGGTTCACACATACAAATCCGTTTTTTAAGCCCTTAGAAAAACGGATCCGTTTTTCTAAGGGTGCCAATAGTGTGCCCTGAGGTCCTAGACATTTTTTGGCAAATTTTGGGACTCACCGTAGTCATTTTTTCATTAAAAACGCATATGCGTTAACGCAGGTGCCTATATGTGCCGTGCGTTAACACATGTGTTTCCCATAGGGCCCCATGTTAAAAAAACGCATGCGTTTTTTGAAAGCACCCCAAAAACGAGGTTAGCAGCATGAAACACATGCATTTTAAAAAAAAAAACACACACACACATGCGTTAACGCATATACGTTTTTGGACTTAAAAAAAAATTTCCAAAATGTTCCCAAAAACGGATTTAAGGCAAAAACGGATGGTCTGTGTGACCCTGGCCATTCTCCTACTTTTTCTGTCTGAGAATCTAGGTGACTTTATATGCTCAGATGTGAACACACCCTGAGGGCCACTTTACACACACCAACTTATCTGCCCAACTTCTGAACAACTTACTGGGTGCAGTGAAATCATGGACACATTGCTCCATTTTGTGGCTGTGTACAATGGAACAATGTGTCCATGATTTCACTGCAACCAGAGATCTGTTCAGAAGTTGGACAGATAAGTTGGTGTGTGTAAAGCGGCCCTTACAGATGATTATTGGGACATGTGAATTTAGCCTAAATGATTCATCATTGAACTCAGGGTTTTTGCCATCCATCTGAGAGCAGCATATTGTAGAGATAGAGACCCTGATTCCAGCGATGTGTCACTTACTGAGCTGCTTGCTGTCATTTTGATAAAATTAGTGTTTTCTCTGCTGCAGATTTAGCAATCCATGAATATTCCAGACTAATAATCTCCAGATGATTAAACCGTGATTTTATCAAAACTACACTGAGCAGCCCAGTAAGTGACACATCGCTGGAGTCCGGATCTCGGGTCCTATATTATGCTATTCTCAGATAAGGTTGAAAAACCTGGTGACAGGTTCTCTTCAAGGGTACCTTCACATGGTACCACCTCGATGGAGATGTCGACGACGAATGGTGAGAGTGCACACGCTTTTGGAGCCCCGCCAGCGTCGCCACCCCCCGTTTGCACGGGGAGACACCTCTGGCAAGCTGACAGGCGGCATCGCCGCCGGGGTGTCTCAAAACCCCAGCGGCGATGCAGTACAATGGGAGCCTATGGCTCCCATTGCCTGTCAAGGCGCCAGCGGCCGTTTACATGCAGGGCGATGTGTGCACATTGCCCCTGATCGGCCGCCTGGTTTCACGGCGCTGCTGTGAAACCTAGCGACCAGTCGAATGTGTTGCCCTTGCCCAGTTACATAGGGCGATGCATTGGTGATGATAGGCCACTCCCCCGCCTCGCCTATAATACCGCCGCCGACGTCGCCAGGTGTGACGTGGCCTTAACTGTTGTCAGATGAGGTTGAAACCTGGTTGCAATCTCCCTTTCAGGCCATGTGCACATTGAGTATTTGGTTGCAGACATTTCAGCACCAAATCTGCACCTCCTGGCTGAAAAAAAACACACACATTTTTGACGCATTTTCAGATCGTTTTTTCCATGTATTTTTGGGTAGAAAAACGCTGCAAGATTTCACATTCTGCACCAAATCTGCAAGGGAAAAAAAGCAACATGTGCACAAAGGTTCACAATTCTCAATGACTTTGCTGGAATAAGGATTTGCTTGCAGTTTTGTGACAAACCTGCACTAAAAAACGCATAAAAAAAACAGCATGGTGTACACAGGGCCTAAGGCACAGTGCACAAATGGTGTTTTTATCGCCTTTCTTAGGCCGGAGTCACAATTGCGTTCTGAACGCAGCCAAATGCACGCGTGCCGTGTTCTTATGTTTAACATGGTAACGCATGGTTCCTGCATTTGGCTGCGTTCACGTGCGTCTGTGTTTTTTATCAGCGCCCTCCGAACACAACATGTTGCATTTTTTGTGCGTCTGAGAGCGCTCACTTCATACACAAGCATCCTAGTGCACCCAAAAAATGAATGGAGCTCAATGGATCCGCAGTGTCATACACATGACAGCGCAGGCAGACGCTGCGGATCACACTGAAATCTCCATAGTAAGTGCCCGGTGTCTCTCTCCTGCTTCTCCACCACCGTTCTCCTGCTTCTCCGCCACTGATCTCCTCCTCCCAGCCGCCACCGCTGATCTCTTGTTCTTTGCTGCTGATCTCCAGCTGTGGAGACCGCCGTGAGAGCAGGCGGGTGGGCGGGCGCTCCCGAGTCCCAGGCCCCCTCTGTGCACAGACATGACTGCTGCTGCACATACAGTCAGAGAGACTCGCTGCTGGCCGGGGTAAGCGGGCTCAGGGGGGGCGGGCCCTGCTCCATGATGCAAACAGCCACGCCCCCTAGAGTCATGGCCTGGCCCCCTCTCCCTCATGAAAATGTCCACGCCCCTGCAGGGAGGCTCGGGGACCCTGACTACAGGCAGACATGTCACCCCCTGATGGCGGCCATGGCGACCGGGAGGAGGAGATTAGTGGCGATCTCTGCCTCCCGTACACCGCTAATCTTCGCCTCTTGGCCACCGACACCTCTGATTGGGTGGCCGGGCACATTTAGCATGACATACTATGTGAACGCATGCGGACATCTGTCTGTGCGCCAGACGCATACGATAGTGTGAATCCAGCCTTTATAAGCCTGTTTTTAGTGCAGTTTTGTCACAAGACTGCTAGCAAATCCTTCTGCCAGCAAAGTCAATGAGAATTGTGAAGTTTTGTGCACATGTTGCTTTTTTTTTTCTTGCAGATTTGATGCAGAAATAAATCTACAGAATGTCAATTCTTGCAGCATTTTTCTGTCCCAAAATGCATGAAAAATGCATCAAACTCATAAAAACAAATTGCATCAAAATGCACATTTTTCTGCCTGGAGACCACAGAAAATCACATTGTGCAAAAGGAAAGCCCCGAAATGGAAAACTTTGCTGAATTTGTCGACTTTTCAAAACTTTTTGTACAAGTTGCAACTTACTAATAATAGCCGGTGCAGACCGGAGCAATTAATGCATGTTTCTCCGGTCGCACTTCATCTGTACCTTGCAGAATTGCAGTAAATCGTGCTCATCTGCATCTGGTTTTGGAATCCAAATGATTTCATATAATTATTATTTCCTGATACAAAGGTGAATGTCTCCATCCAGCAGGACACAGAGCTCAGTGGTGGATGATGTGGATCACTCAGGTGCAACATACTGATGAAATCAGACTGCTGAACACCACACATCATCCCAGAGGGAGACAGGGCACTGCACAAAGGTAAAGGTATGGTTACAAGAGGAGTTTCACAGCTGTGATGTCTGTATACAGGGGCGTAAGTACAATGGGTGCAGGGGTTGCAATTGCACCCGGGCCCTGGTGCCTAGGGGGCCCCAAAAGTCCCATTGGCCCATAGAAAAAGAATATTGCAGTAAACATTTGGAGCTTTCGCGTCGGAGCCCCTGAGCTTCAAGTTATGCCACTGTCTGTATACTCTTATATTCTGTGATCCCCAGCTGTAATGTCTGTATACTCTTATATTCTGTGATCCCGGCTGTAATGTCTGTATACTCTTATATTCTGTGATCCCCAGCTGTAATGTCTGTATACTCTTATATTCTGTGATCCCCAGCTGTAATGTCTGTATACTCTTATATTCTGTGATCCCCGGCTGTAATGTCTGTATAGTCTTATATTCTGTGATCCCCGGCTGTAATGTCTGTATACTCTTATATTCTATGATTCCCGGCTGTAATGTCTATATACTCTTATATTCTGTGATCCCCGGCTGTAATGTCTGTATACTCTTATATTCTGTGATATCCGGCTGTAATGTCTGTATACTCTTATATTCTGTGATCCCTGGCTGTAATGTCTGTATACTCTTATATTCTGTGATCCTCAGCAGTAATGTCTGTATACTCTTATATTCTGTGATCCTCAGCAGTAATGTCTGTATACTCTTATATTCTGTGATCCCCAGCTGTAATGTCTGTATACTCTTATATTCTGTGATCCTCAGCTGTAATGTCTGTATACGCTTATATTCGGTGATCCCTGGCTGTAATGTCTGTATACTCTTATATTCTGTGATCTCCACGTGTAATGTCTGTATACTCTTATATTCTGTGATCCCTGGCTGTAATGTCTGTATACTCTTATATTCTGTGATCCTCAGCAGTAATGTCTGTATACTCTTATATTCTGTGATCCTCAGCAGTAATGTCTGTATACTC
Source organism: Allobates femoralis (assembly GCA_033576535.1). NCBI lineage: Eukaryota > Metazoa > Chordata > Amphibia > Anura > Aromobatidae > Allobates > Allobates femoralis. The sequence goes on from JARQOC010000012.1 coordinate 22,143,339, forward strand.
TTATATTCTGTGATCCCCAGCTGTAATGTCTGTATACTCTTATATTCTGTGATCCTCAGCTGTAATGTCTGTATACGCTTATATTCGGTGATCCCTGGCTGTAATGTCTGTATACTCTTATATTCTGTGATCTCCACGTGTAATGTCTGTATACTCCTCTTATATTCTGTGATCCCAGGCTGTAATGTCTGTATACTCTTATATTCTGTGATCCCCGGCTGTAATGTCTGTATATTCTTATATTCTGTGATCTCCGGGTGTAATGTCTGTATACTCTTATATTCTGTGATCTCCGGATGTAATGTCTGTATACTCTTATATTCTGTGATCCCAGGCTGTAATGTCTGTATACTCTTATATTCTGTGATCCTGGGCTGTAATGTCTGTATACTCTTATATTCTGTGATCCTGGGCTGTAATGTCTGTATACTCTTATATTCTGTGATCCCCGGCTGTAATGTCTGTATACTCCTCTTATATTCTGTGATCCCGTGCTGTAATGTCTGTATACTCCTCTTATATTCTGTGATCCCGTGCTGTAATGTCTGTATACTCCTCCTATATTCTGTGATCCCGTGCTGTAATGTCTGTATACTCCTCTTATATTCTGTGATCCCGTGCTGTAATGTCTGTATACTCTTATATTCTGTGATCCCCGGGTGTAATGTCTGTATACTCTTATATTCTGTGATCCCCGGCTGTAATGTCTGTATACTCTTATATTCTGTGATCCCCGGCTGTAATGTCTGTATTCTCTTATATTCTGTGATCCCTGGCTGTAATGTCTGTATACTCTTATATTCTGTGATCCTGTGCTGTAATGTCTCTATTCTCTTATATTCTGTGATCCCGTGCTGTAATGTCTGTATACTCCTCTTATATTCTGTGATCCCGTGCTGTAATGTCTGTATACTCCTCTTATATTCTGTGATCCCGTGCTGTAATGTCTGTATACTCCTCTTATATTCTGTGATCCCGTGCTGTAATGTCTGTATACTCTTATATTGTGTGATCCCCGGGTGTAATGTCTGTATACTCTTTTATATTCTGTGATCCCCGGCTGTAATGTCTGTATTCTCTTATATTCTGTGATCCCTGGCTGTAATGTCTGTATACTCTTATATTCTGTGATCCTGTGCTGTAATGTCTCTATTCTCTTATATTCTGTGATCCCTGGCTGTAATGTCTGTATACTCCTCTTATATTCTGTGATCCCGTGCTGTAATGTCTGTATACTCCTCTTATATTCTGTGATCCCGTGCTGTAATGTCTGTATACTCTTTTGCATTCTGCCCGACCCAGGAGATGTGGTATGATCAGACCATGTCCCTGTATGGTCAGACACATCCATTACACATTACATAGTGTCTCACCCCTGGTGGGGACCGTGGGGTACTTGGAACTGGGCCTCCTCGTTGCCGTCTAGGGCTGCGGGATGTCATGGTGGCGTGACCCAGTCTGTGATCCCCCTCGTCGGGTGAGCAGTTAAAAAGGGGAATTGGAAAAGGGGAGAAAAATAAAATATAAACAAAAATAAAAGTGTCGTGACGCCACCTGTGGGATGCGGCCGGTATAGCCGCTGCTGCAGTCCGGACCTCTGGTGATGATGGGAGTCACAGCGAGGATGGTTCTGCTCTCCACGGGAAGAGCGGGTCTCCAGGGCAACTATCAAGTCTGTGGATGTGATAGTTTGTTGGGGGTTCAGGGTTCAGCATATGGAATAACTGATAGATACAGGGGTAACAGTCTCCTTTACTGTTACTGAAGTAAGAAGCAGGTTCATCTAGGGCACAGTTCACAAGTGGTGTTAGGAATCCGGAGCCTGGAAGCAAGTTCATGTTTTGCAAGCTTGGCAAGTTCTGAGGCCTCCTTACTGCACTGCTCCCTTTAGGTACCGTCACACGGGGAGATATCGCCGGCGATGTTGCCAGCAACTGAGGGGCGTGGTCAGGTTGCGGCGACATCGCCGGAGAGTTGCCTCGTGTGACAGGGTGATAATCAGGCGATGAATCGCCTGAGTCACATCGCCAGGTTTCCCAACAATGTTGGGAAACCTGGCAATGTTGGTCAGGCGATCATGCTTGATCGCCCTGTGTAACGCGGCAACCTGCAATGTTGCGGGCGATTCCGCCTATCTCCAACATTGCGAGCTATTGCTCGCTGGGTTGCTGGGCAACCCAGCGAGCGATTGTCGCCGGCTAGTTGCCCCGGCTTCGCCGGTAAGTTGCTCAGTCTGACATCTCCCCGGCGATGTTGTCAGGGATGCGCGCTCCCGCGATCGCCGGCAACATCGCCGGCGATATCTCCCTGTGTGACGGTACCTTTTGGGCCCTGGCTGCCTGAAGCTGTGCTGTGATTCTCTCCTCTCAGTCTGTCTTGGCTGTATGACAGGCAGCTTGAGACCTTTTTGTTTTATTCTCCTTCACTGTGTCTCCTGAGCTCTGTGGTGCGGCTGGATCTCCTGGCCTATTTGGTGGGCGAGCCACTAGGAATTACCCGCCCTCTGGTGTTGGTTTCTGGGCTTAAAGTCCTTGGTGACCTCGGACTCCGGAGTCGGTGTTCCGCTCGGTGCTGGGGCGAGCTGGCACCGCTTCACTCCTCACACCTTCTCTTCACTTCCCTCACAGTGTGGCTCACACCCTCACCTCGGGTCCCTCACACTGGCTAGTCAGTTTCCTCGGACGGGCCTAGCACGGCTTCTGACCGTATGATGTCTTCCATAGTCCTCCTAGGAACTGAACTGCCTGACCCTGCCCCGAGACCAGAATTTATAGGGGACCTGCCCTGAACTCGGTTGAAGAGCACCCCCTTCTGGCCTGGAGTTGGGTAGGTGTTGTGAGCGTGTGTGTGTTTTACCTGATGTGGGTGCCTTCCCTTGCTTTCAAGCTTAATTATTGTGGCAACCAAACCCTGGGGTGCCACACTTAGCAGGGACACATATATAAGATTATCTCAGCACAGGAGATGTGGTATGATCAGACCATGTCCCTGTACAGTCAGACACTTCCATTACACAGTACATAGCAGGGACACATATATAAGATTATCTCAGCACAGGAGATGTGGTATGATCAGACCATGTCCTGTATGGTCAGACACTTCCATTACACAGTACATAGCAGGGACACATATATAAGATTATCTCAGCACAGGAGATGTGGTATGATCAGACCATCTCCTATACGGTCAGACACATCCATTATACAGTACATAGCAGGGACACATATATAAGATTATCTCAGCACAGGAGATGTGGTATGATCAGACCATGTCTCTGTACGGTCAGACACATCCATTACACAGTACATAGCAGGGACACATATATAAGATTATCTCAGCACAGGAGATGTGGTATGATCAGACCATGTCCCTGTACGGTCAGACACATCCATTACACAGTACATAGCAGGGACACATATATAAGATTATCTCAGCACAGGAGATGTGGTATGATCAGACAATGTCCCTGTATGGTCAGACACTTCCATTACACAGTACATAGCAGGGACACATATATAAGATTATCTCAGCACAGGAGATGTGGTATGATCAGACCATGTCTCTGTACGGTCAGACACATCCATTACACAGTACATAGCAGGGACACATATATAAGATTATCTCAGCACAGGAGATGTGGTATGATCAGACCATGTCCCTGTACGGTCAGACACATCCATTACACAGTACATAGCAGGGACACATATATAAGATTATCTCAGCACAGGAGATGTGGTATGATCAGACCATGTCCCTGTATGGTCAGACACTTCCATTACACAGTACATAGCAGGGACACATATATAAGATTATCTCAGCACAGGAGATGTGGTATGATCAGACCATCTCCTATACGGTCAGACACATCCATTATACAGTACATAGCAGGGACACATATATAAGATTATCTCAGCACAGGAGATGTGGTATGATCAGACCATGTCTCTGTACGGTCAGACACATCCATTACACAGTACATAGCAGGGACACATATATAAGATTATCTCAGCACAGGAGATGTGGTATGATCAGACCATGTCCCTGTATGGTCAGACACTTCCATTACACAGTACATAGCAGGGACACATATATAAGATTATTTCAGCACAGTAGATGTATATGATCAGACCATGTCCCTGTACAGTTAGACACATCTGACTCGCCCAACCCCGGGGCCCTGGGGTACTCTGAACCGGGCTAACAGTTCTGCTGGGGAAGTCGCAAGGGTCGAGACCCAGCTTCCGTGACCCCGGGAGAGTCGGTACACTTTCTGGCTGGGGATCAGGTTCTAGGATGTGTTGGATGAGAAGAAGGTTTTTAGGGGGAATGTTCGTGATGCCACCTACGGTTCTCGGCCAAGATGGACCGACGTTGCGGGTCAGACCTCCCGGGTTGTTAGTATGGTAGGCTGATGTCGTTGCTCTCCGTAGGTAGAGCAGTACCCGAGGCAGATGTGTTTATTTGCAAGAGTGTGTAAGGCCGCGGTTGCGTTGGGCCTCTGTGTCTCGTCTGCAGTGGCAGTCAGCGGCTCTGCAGGCAGGAGAATAAATCAGTCTCACACAGCGTTGGAATTCTGTACTTGGTTTACTGACTGAGAATGCAACTGGCCACTGAGCTCTTCTCTCTACCAAGTCCAGTCTGGCCTGTCCACAAGGAATCGGGATAGTTCGCTCAGGATCCCCCTTCATGTTCCTCTCCGTCCTCTGTTCACTCTTCCAGCGCTGCTTCTTCGCCTCTCTTGTTGGCACCTCTGCACGCAGTGCCCTGATCTAACAGCCATGGGTCTTTTCGGTCGACTGGTACCTGTCTCCTGACCCTAGTTCAACTGCCTTTTCACCGGATGCGTCGGGTTGCGACCACCACTCCTGTAGACTGTGTGGCCTTCGGTTCAGTGGTTTGGGCATACAGCGTCACTGCCACATTTAGGGCCGGATCCCTGGTTCTTGAGCAACCCTTCCGTCCAACTATCTTAGCCTGGGAGCCCAGATCCGGGACTATTTTCACTCCACCTGTGCTCCTGGGGTTCTCTCTGTTCTCGCCTGCACACTTGGCTTCAGCTTGCTCCTCACTTTCTGACTCCTACTCACTAACTACCGTAACTCCCCACTGTCTGTTCATCCCTTGTCAGCTTCTTGACTGGGCCCTCCCCCGGGTTCGCCCATGATCCCCTGGGTCCTAGGGTGTGTGTGGTGTTTGGTGGGGGCCTGAGTTCACTATCCCATTTCCTTTAGGACTAGAACACCACACCCATTCAGTTAGTGAAGTACCCCTTTGTGGCGACCAGGCTGGTGGTGGGGCGCCACACATCCATTACACAGTACATAGCAGGGACACATATATAAGAATATCTCAGCACAGGAGATGTGGTATGATCAGACCATGTCCCTGTACGGTCAGACACATCCATTACACAGTACACAGCAGGGACACATATATAAGAATATCTCAGCACAGGAGATGTGGTATTATCAGACCATGACCCTGTACGGTCAGACACATCCATTACACAGTACATAGCAGGGACACATATATAAGATATCTCAGCACAGGAACATTTTTATTAAACACATCCAATTGTGGAAATTATTATCATTCCAAGATCTATTGATTAAAATTAACTTTGTTCTTGGGAAAACCCCTTTAATTTGTTTAGATTTCGGCCATTTAATGATACCGGAGTCCTCACCTTTTTGTTTTTATGACTTTACTTTAATGATTTGCCCATATTTTTTCATGGATTTGATTATCTTCAGTAAACTTTGTTTATAATTGGTGGAATCATTATTCCATGTGATACGTCCACCAGAACCGTGGGGTACTCAGATCAGAGTCGGGAGTTCTTTGGGGAGGTCACGGGGTCGTGACTCGGATTCGTGGCCCTGGTTCTGTCAATAAAAAGGGGAAATGTTTATATGGGGAATGAATTTGTGACGCCACCCGTGGGTTTGGGCAATTGGGATGGATGGTCGACATTGCAGTACAGATCCTCTGAGGCCGATGGTAATGCAGCTGAGATGGTTCTGCTCTCCACAGCAAGAGTGGAGAAGCCCAGGGCAGTTTACACAGTCTATGATGGGAATGTAAGTGTCGCACACTAGGCACCGGGGTACTCTAGACCGGGTTGTACTGTCTCTGGGGGTGTCTAGGTGCCGGGCCCGATCCCGTTGTCCCAGATACGGCAAGTAAAGGGAGTGTTTATAGGGGATTTGTCGTGATGCCACCCGGGGTATGTGGTTAGTAGAACCACCGCTGCCGTATTCCTGCTGGGGAAGGTGGTGAGGGGCAACGTGGATGGTAAGCCCTCCTCGGGTAGGGCTGAGTGTCCCCAGGGCAGGTGAAGTAGTAGTGGAGGGACATTGTGAGGGATTGTGCTTTGAACCAGTCACATACTTTGCTGCTGCAGCTTCTCCAGCCAGTGTGTGGGAAAAGTATTCTCCGGCTCTTCAGGTGGGACTCTGCTGCGGTGCTGGAAGAAAGCAGTCTTAGGCAAGGTGAGTTTACCTGGTACTTTACTCAAAGTTCTTTAGCAGCAGTTCACAACAGTTTACAAGTTACAGTGTGGCGCCCTGCTCACGCAGGTAACCACAGATTTCTCTAATGCACAGCTGGGTTTCCACAGCAGGTACCTACTACATGCAACACCTTCCACACTGGCACAGTAGGGGAAGCAATATTTGCTGACCTTAGGCAAGATCCCCTATAAATAATGCTGCTGGGGGTGGAGTTAGTAGAGTGGGCAGACACTAGGAGAGCTGCGAAGATGTCCTGGTGGTCGGTGCTGGGATTAGGCCCGAGCCAGTGACCTGGAGTGGCCCTTCTATGTCCCGCAAGCCTGAGTGGGACTGAAGGTAAGGAGCTTAGGACAGAAAAGAGAGCGATTAACTTGAGGAGTTCGTCCCAGGAGACACACCGGATATTGGGGATCCACACCTGTGGGACACTGTAGGACCACAGAAAACCCTGTCACACTGTGGAGGCTTTTGCTGCCTGCTTTCCTCTGTGGGTCAATAGAGGGAATCAAACACAGCAAGTGCAAAGCCGCAGTGTTCAGAGAAGGTAACCCGGAGACCGCACAGGAGGAGAGGAAGACACTACAGTCAGGAAGAGAGAGGAGGCAAGTCAGGCTGCAAGCAGGCTGTGCTTCAGATACTACTACAAAGCAGAGGAGGCCTTATAGCCACTTGCTGTGGGGACCCACTGTGCAACCTGTTCATCCGTCAGTGCCCTGGACCGTTTTACCTGCTTAACAACAGTAAAAGAGACTTTCCGGCGTGTGTGCATCCTTCTTCTCCACTCCCGTTACCCCCATAGACTGCTCCAGTCCTCCCTATACAATCCCAGCTGCACTCCAAGCTGTCTCTCCTCACTACGCTGTCCCGGAGGTCCAGTCCTACCTGCGGAGGACTACACCATCTCAGCCGCAATACCACCGACCTCCGGCGAACTTTGGCGGCACTCACCAGAAACTGCAGGTGGCGTCACGACAACAAACTGTAAATAGTCCTTGTATATAACCCCTTTTTCAAAACATAACCCAGGACACGGAGTCAGGCGCGGCCGCCATTATCCGTAACAACCGGAGAGCTAACCCTTGCCGCCTGAAAGGCAGTAATTCTGGTATTATTTAGGAGCGCTCAGTGAAGAGAAGCAGATACCAATAATTAAAGTAGACCTGTTTATTCTGGCTTGTCCACTACGCGCGTTTCAACAGCGGCCTGCTGTGTTCCTCAGGTGGGGGTTAAGGTGTATGCGGCTGCCGCGCCCTTGTCCTCCCACGTTTCCTCTGTTAAGCTGTGGGGTGTATCGGCTTGTGGCTATCTTCCCCTCGCCTCCGGCTATGGAGCGAGCTGTCTCCTAGAGGAATATTGCCTCTAGGATTCTGCGTCCTCCAGGGAACCTCTCCTCCTGGGAATGTCTGCCTCCAACCTGGTGTTCTACTTCTCTCTAAGTGTTCTACTTCTCCTCTAACTGTGTGTTCCCAGGTTTTTCTATTGTTGGTCTCTCCACCCACTTGTTCAGTGTTGCTCTACGCTCCACCCACATTACTCTTAACTCCGTCCACCCCTTGCCTAACCTAGAGTCCTAGGCGTAGGGTTGGTGTGTGTACCTGTGTGGTTGTGTTTTAGTCAACCGTCTCTACCTTACCTGGCTGCAGTTCACTCTGTGGCCGCCCTGGTTGCCGAGGTGCCACATAAGGGCAACAGCGCGGTGAATAACTGCAAGCAAGTTGCAGTCTTTTACTCACGGTTTGTACCGGCTTCCATATTATTTTCCAGCTACCAATGGGGTTCTGTGTCATCCGGGTCAGGGCTCCAGTCAACTCTCAGATAATTCAGGGAGGAACTGCCAAGTCCCCCTTTTGGTGTTTCTTCCTCGGCCATCTCTCTGTGCTGGATCTCACCCTCCTGCCCTGTGCCTTACACTCAGTGTCTTGAGCCGGTAGCCCCGGGTCCTGTCAGGCAACCTTATCCTGGTTTTCTGACCCTACCTGGCCACCTTTTCAAAGAATGAGTGTGGACTTGGACCACGGTACTTGAAGTCACCTTGGACCCCGGTTTGCCAGTTAAGTTGTTCAGTCACTTTACTCGTCTGGGGTCGGTCCCCTTTCTGCGGCCAAGTCCCTCTTGCTGACCCTGGTTCTCTGTCTGCTCTGATGCGGGTGCCAGGGGTGGATTGGTCACTTCCCATGTTCCTGGGACTCCTTCTGTCTCTCTGAGCCCTATGCTGGCTCCTCTGTCATTTCAGTCCTCTCGCTGTCTCAGGACTAGCACACGTCTGCTCCTCTTTGTGCCGTCTCTCCAACTCCTCCTACGTCAGTCACGTCCTGCTTCCTTCTTCCCACTTCCTGGTGCACCTGTCCCACTCTCTCCACCCGTACCCGCCACCTGTCTCCCCTCCCTAAATAGGGTCCGCCCGAACCTCAGAACCGGGTTGGTGTTGTGTTGGATGCAGGTGTTTGGGTGCAAGGCAGTGTCCCCTTCTTACCCAGAGTGGAGATACCACACCACTAGATGAGGTGCAGTACCTCTGTGGCAACTGGAGCCTCAGGGGCGCCACACATGTATTTTGTCGGATTTAGTAAGTTTGATTTAGAACAATGCAGAATGCTTTGAGCATTATCACTTTTTTTTGCAGATTTTGGCTTTGAGAAGCTTTGATCAGAGGGATGGGGGCACCAAGGACCTTACAGCGCCTCTCTGTTACCAAAATAGCCAGCTGCCCCTGCCAGCAATGAACATGGTCTCTTTTATTCCAGGTGAAAATAAGGTAAGAAATAGGTCATAGGGAGCTGCGTTAATGTTAATCTCTGATCTATAACTTTAATATTTACATTCATATTTATTATCTCCTTCACAATCACACTGACTGCCTTTTGCATAAGAAAAATTCAGATTACAATAGATCTCACTAAGGCCGGATGAATGAACAGGCAAATCTCCCTATCTTCCCCTTCATATTGACAATGTGATTCATCAGGCTGCATAGAAGATGAAGCAAACAGAACAACATAAAATGGAAATCTGGAGATCGGATGACTCCACCTGCAGAGCAGATACATGAGATGCTAATTGTTTACTGGAAATTGTGTTCATGTCATTTATCCATTATGATAAATCTTTTCCAAAGAGATAATACAGTAGAAATATAGCAGGAAAACCACATAATATGGCCAATTCCTATGTTACTGTCGCACCCAGGGGGGTATGGGGTACTCGGGTACCAGGCGGCAAAGGGTTAACTGCTGTCACGGGGAATGGTGGCCGCGCCTGATCCCGTGTCCTGGGCCTATCTTTAAAAGGGGGATTTATATACAGGGGATTATGTACAAGTTTATAGTTTGTCATGACGCCACCTGCAGTACCTGGTGAGATGTCACCAGCACCGCTACAGTCGGTGGTATTGCGGCTGAGATGTTGTAGTCCTCCGCAGGACTAAGACCTCCGGGGCAGCGATTCTGTGGAAAGACTGAGTTCATGCAAAGAAAGATGTAGCAGAGTCGAAGTCACTTCACCGGGTACTTGACTGGAACTTTAGCAGAGTCATTACAGTCCTCAGTGCAGTTAGGTGTTAAAATGACAAGTGGCTACGGGTGGCTGCAAGTGGATCTCTAGTAGTTGGACAGAACCCCCAGTGTGTGCTTTTCTTGTTCCTTCTCTTCCCTGCTTCCCAGTAGCTGTGTGAAGCCTGACCTCATAAAGAGTAGATCTGACCTCCTGCTGTCTCTTTCCTTCCCTTGCTCCCGTCGGGTAACCTTCAGTTGAACACTGCGGCTGTTTGGGCACTGCGACTCTTTGCACAGCAACTTGCCAGCCGTGTCTGGTTCCCTCTAATGGTCGCTTGAGAATCAGGACTGTATCTAGAGATACCCCCGTGTTGCGGATTTTCTGCAGGCCGTAAAGGTTCCTACAGGTGCGGGCTCTAGTACCCGGTTTCTCTCCTAGAGCAAACTCCCTCCAAGCTCCTTGCTCCCTTCTCTGCTATGTGTCTGGGATCTGTTCTAGTTGCTCCCTGGGTCCCTCGGCCGAGGAGACCCTCCTTCATGCCTCAGGCTCCCTGCCTGGAACTCTCCTAGCTCTCCAACCCGGAGGCAAAGACCGACGGTCAAAGACCTCCAGCCAAGGACCTCCTTTCTCCCCCTGGGGGTGACTATATACCCCATCCCGGGTTCCCTCCCACTGCCTGATCTAATGTGGGATGTGGGTTTAGGGTTCCGCCTACCATCCTGAAATCCACTTGCAGCTGGGGTGACTACACCTCTTTTACGGGTGTAGTACCCCTCTGTGGCACCTATATAGTGGGGCGCCACATTACTCCAAGTAACTGCCAGTGATCACTCCCAGGGCTTATTCTAGGTTGAGTGTCCATTGCGTCTTATGCCCTGGAGTTGCGCCATTTTGCTCTGTCCAGTGTATGTGATTTTCTCGCTCCCATACACTTGCATTGGCCTCACGTGCATCAGAATCGCGTGCAGTCGCAGCATGCAGAATGCATGTGAGTTTGGTGCGGGGTACTCGCACCAGTCTGTCCTGCCTGATAGGGCAACACTGGTCCGAGTGCAATGCGAGTTTCCCTCGCACAGTGCACTTTTGAGTCCAACGTAGTCCAGAGCAAAACCAACCAAGTCATCGTTCTGGGGCTCTATAGTCTTTGCCAACAGGCACTTTTGGGTCAGGCTGAGATGCACGAGACTCTGCGCCTCTGAAGAGTGGTGACATAAGTAACGTTACCGGTCTTCAAATGTTCTGGGTCACGCTGTGCTGTGCATGACTCAGCGATTCTGAAGAGATCAGATTTTAGTTGACTATAAGATAATAGTGTTTGATGGAAACTTGGACAATTTGTCATACAATTATTGGCATTATGCCCTTCTAAGGTTACATACACCGAGATTTCTTAGAAGCTTGCAGTTTTTGAAAGCTTTCAAGTAGAAACCACTTCAAGAAATGCCTTTTTTTCTGAGGATTTTTTGGGGGAGTCTTTCTCTTTCTGAAAAGTTTTTGAAAAGGGTGATACTTCAGATGATCTCAAAGCCATCCAAAAACTCATCCAAAAATGCTGATGTCGAGCCCACTGGGACGGGGGTACTCGGAACCGGACCGGGTCTGCTGCTGAGGGATGTCACGGGGTCCTGGTCCGGACCATGTCCCGGGCCCTGGCAATTATAAGGGAATATGTACAGGGGAGAATAGTTTATCGTGACGCCACCCACGGTGTGTGGTCAGTATGGGGGACCACCGCTGCTGCAGAACCTCCAGGGATGATGTTGGGCAGCTTAGATGGTACTGCTCTCCGTAGGTAGAGGCAAGGTCCCCGGGGCAGTGGTTGGTATAGTCTATGGTGGAGGTGATAAGGAAGTGAATTGTGGAGACGGGTTTAAGGAACACACACTCACGTTTTGTAGTTTCCAAAGCTTTACTGCGATGTTGTTGCAGATTGTCCACGGAGTCTGTACTGGGGCCGGGTTTCTCCCACCCTGTCCGGGTCCTCAGCTTCATCGTGCTGCGCTGTGTGTGAGTGTCCTTGCTGCTGCCTCTAGCTTAGCTGCTGGCACTGTCTTGCCCTCTCTCTCTCTGCTGGTACCACTTGGCTAGGCAACTTGAGTCTTCTGTGCTGTACTGACCCCACCGTGTTGCTTTGCTCTGGTACTGTGGTGGTCTAGAGACTCCACTACTCCTGGATTCACTGTGCTGTGTGTGCCAGTCACAGTGTCGGATCCGGTATCCGTTCTGTGCACTTCTCTGGGGCGAGTGATGGTGGCACTCAAGCTCTGTTTCTCTGTCCTTTGATTCTCCTCTCCTCAGACCCTAGCTGGGCCTGGAATTGTGAGCAGACTGTAGAGAAGCTTGGCACAGCCTCTTTGACACTACAGCCTCTCTCAGCTCTCTCAGGAACTCCTCTAAACTCTACTCAGAGCTGACTGACTATTTCCTGTGGACCTGGAGTATATAAGGGAGCTGGTTGAGCTCCCCATCCTGGCCCAGAGGTGCTAGTGTAAGTCTGTGTTTTGGGGAGGGAACCTTTGTGATGTCACTGTGGCACGTTAACCCCTGGGGTGCCACACTGACTGGAGCCACAATGGCAAGACTCTCTTCCTCAATGTTCCCGAAAACATTCACATACGACACAATTTATCCCACACGGTGGGGTAGTATGGCTCAACTGTGAGTGTGCAGAGGGTACAAACTGCAGTGGCACCCCCGCGTCAACGGAAGGACCCCTGTGTGGCTGGTGTAAAATCTTTTACCCATGCATGGGAAGGGGAGAGGGCTGATGTGGACACTTGCATGTGGACTTGTAGAGGTGGACTGTCATTTTGCTGGTCAGCCCAGGCTGAGTTTATAGAGATTGTGTGCTAATCCTGTAGAGAGAGGAGAGGTGATGTCCCCCCCCCCCCCCTCCCCCGGCAAAGAAGCAAGAGTCTGCCATACCAGGGGGAGACCAGTACCAATAAGGATAGTTGAGGGTGTTGTGGATGAGAGGTAGGTTGATCCATTCTGTGCGTGAGGAGGCTGTTCGAGGTGGCTTGGCCGTTAAAGAAGACGATCATTGCTTGGCCAAGAACTCTTCTGACCTGTTTCCAATTCAGACTTATCAAGTAACTGTAAGTCCCGAGCTCGGGCCCCGCATGTGCAGCATTTGTGGTAGGATAGTGCGGGCTCTGTTTTTGGCACCAAAGAGAAAAGTTGTAGGCAGCAGCTGATCTCGCAGGCCCGTGTAGTTAAAAGAAGTTACTGTAGATACCCTTGTATTCCTTGTGTTAGGTTTCGTGTAGATATGTGTGTTAGTTTAATAAGATTGTGAATCATCGTGCCATTCCAGGGGTTCAGGCACATTCACTGGATTTACATAGACTATGTAGTGGCGTGACAACCCTAGTATGGAGCTCTTTGGTTAGATAAATTGTTTTGGGAACAGTCTTTTTCAGCTCCTTCACAGGTTTCCACATTGCCGGCATGGCTTACTAGTTTTCCTGTGCCAGAAATTGGCATAGAAAGAATAACTTCTGCCAACGCAATAGGGTGGTTGGGCAGGAGCATGACAGGACAGATGTGGATCCGTTGGGTATACCCTAGATAGCGGAGGCTCTGTAATTTGCTATCTAAATATTAATGTATGGATCATCATTCGTCTTTAGCAGGCATTCTTCCCTTTCTCATGCCTGACTTTGCAATTAACAAGAGGTGATATTTAAAATACCTGCGTGTGCGGAAAATGATATGTCTAAGACAGGCAGACACACGTCCGCCTCATAGATCTGCCTGGGAACAAGGTGCTCATTTTATATGAAATATCTTATTTTAAGAAATCTTTTGGTTACATAATTTTTGCATATTCTGCTTCAACCTAATTTCTTTTTGTTTTAAAGGGGGCAGGAAGATTGAGTCGACTATGCAAGTGTCATGGCCCATGTGCATGTAGACAGGTTCCCCCCACCATACCCAGATATGAAGGAAAACTTCTGATTTTGTTTATGATCAGTGGCTAATCCATGTAAAGCGGTTTTGTGCTATAGCTCCCATACAGGGGCGGACCTACCGTGGTGCAGCTGGTTCAGCTGCACCAGGGCCCCGACCGGCTAGGGAGCCCCTAAGCCTGCAGGGGGGGCCCCCAGCCGACCCCCATAACCCTGTGCCAGAGGAGAGGGGTTAACTGAGGAAAGCTTCCTGCTTCCCCTGGCTGAGCCCGCCCCTCCTCTCTTCTGCCGCCCCAGCTCCCAGGACTGCGCGGCCCGCTCGATGCAGGTAGGAGCCCCCAGCACATACAGCCAATGCCACCCTCCCGCTCATCGTTGTTGCCTGCTAGCACCCAGACCCCCCCCCAGGGTCCTCGCCGACGGCCGATAGCACCCCGCCCCCGCTCCTCACCATCGGCTGCTGCACCAGCTGCTGCACCTGGTCGCAAGGTCCGCCACTGCTCCCATATGTATTAGATGGAGAATGGTTGAACTCGCTCATGGGTAGGATCAGTTGACCATTTAATGTGTATGGGAACCTCCTGACTCTTCAATGACAGATGAGTGCCAAGAGAAATAAGAATAAAGTAGCTGTAATTCAAATGCCCGACCCCCTTACCCACCTTACTCCAAGCCTTCCAAGAACAACCGCTACTAAATCATTCCTATCCGGACAACCAACTTTGTATTATTCATTATCCTACAGATTTCAATTCCCTGCCGGTAGGGCCTTGGTAAGTGTTCAGGGAAGCCTTCTTCACTCATCTATAAATGAATCTGATGAATAACTGTGAAGAAAGTGGATAGAGAGGTGGGAGATGTAGCTGCAAAACCTTCCTTTCTGGATGGAGTCACACGGCAGTTGCAAAATACATCTAATTCCTTTATGAGGCCTGCACCTCTTAATGAATTGGGTGCATCTTGCTCCAGTGCGCCCATCATTACAAAGATTGTTCACTACTCCGAACAACCCTGTCTCAGTTAGTGTCTTTTTAAAACAAAGCTTATACTCACCTCTGCCGGTGCCGTTCCAACTATGTTTGTGAAAATGAGAAAATGCGCAATAGGGTCTTATCTCCAGATGAAGAGGTGAATGAATGTGTGAGTAATACCGCTCACCTGGTCTGGTTGTGTCACCCACAACCAGTATGCTAGCCAGAAATCAATGTAGTCACCTGTGGTATGTCCCTGAGGAAAGAGCCAGGTGAAGGCTCCAAAATGCGTCGAAAGAATAAAGACACAATTGAGCCCAGATTCTCTCTAGTCTCTGGTGATCCTTTTGACGACTGCGCGGGCACAAGGGCACTTTGCCCTACCGATCTACAGATTCCAACTGTGTTGGCACTTCCATTCTCAGGATCATGTAATAGTCTTACATCACACGTCTGTGACCTCCTCAACATCCCAGTCCTCTGACATATCACATACATCTAGAGTGAGATAGAGAGCAGCATTGCTCAATTCCTCCAGATGTGATTTGCCCATAGGCGGGGAGAGTGACTCAGCCTGATGTGAGACTGTTACCAACACCGCTTAAATGGCGCCCTATGCATGCGAGTATGAGTGATGTTGTTTTAAAAGCAAGAAACATACTGATTGAGAAGACGTTGTCTGAGTAATGGACATCTTCTGGCAAACCTTTAGAATCTACTCCTGAATGTAAAAAAAAACGAAACTTTTTTTTCCTTTCTAATGGCCTTTTGGCTTGATCTTGAGGCATGGTAACTTGATGGATAAACGCTTTGTTGGAAGATCGATCTTCTGCAGCCCAGTTAAGTCAACTTAGGTCTTTTCTGCCATTATCTTGACAATATCAAGCCAACGGGTTGCGGGTCTTCCTCTTCTCCTTGTTGCTTCTATTCTTCCTCTCCGCCTTGATGTCCTTCTCCAGTGATTGCTCTCTCCGTATGATGTGTAGACAAGTCGTAGCTTGCTGATTCTTGCTTCCAGTGACCTTTCTGGCTTAATTTGATGCATTTGTTCTTCTTAAGGTCGGTTTACACGTACCGACATCGTTAACGATGTCGTTGCAACTTGTGACATTGCAGCGACCTCGTAGCGATATCGGTACATGTGACATCCTGCAACGCAGCTCGCTGATCTTTGGTATAATGACCAAGGCTGTTTTTTGATCGTTGGTCTCTGGCTGGACATCGGCGTGTGTGTGATAGTGAGAGACCAACGATCAACTACCTCCCAGCGCTGGTAACCACGGTAAACAGCGGGTAACTAAGTGCAGCACTCTGCTTAGTAACCCGATGTTTACCGTGGTTACCAGCGTTCTCCCGCTTGCCCCAGCGTAGCGGGACCTCAATATCGTGGAAAAGAAAACTTTATATTCTTTTCCACGATGTCGAGGTCATTACACAGGTGGCTGATCGCTGGTGAGTCTGCACGATCAGATAACGATGTCCCAGTTCCCCCGATCGTTAGTTGGGTCGCTAGGACATCATTGTGTAATGGCCTTTACCATCCATGGTATTGATGACATTCTTCTCCAGCACCGCTTCTCAAAGGTGTCAGTTCTGCTTCTGTCTAATATCTCTTTCATCCAGGTTTATCATCCATACGTTACTACAGAAAAGACCAACTAATATATGAGCCGTGTCTTCATCACCAGTGAAATGTTCCTTGATGTGAAGACCTTGTCCGGGGACGTCATTGTTGATTTGCCCATAGCTAAAGAGTCTTTGCCATTGCTTACTAGACGATGAAGAACACGCAGCGTGATTGTCACAATAGTTGGGTATCAGACCCCCCGACATCCTATATTGATGAGCCAGAAAAATCCAGGAAACCCCCGAAAGTGAACTGTTCTAGCACAGTATATTTACATACCTCAGTCTTTATCACCTTAGGGTATATTGTAACCTGTTTATTTCCATAACAGCTATTCCTCTTTTCTAGTGTGCGACACTCATGTGGCGGCACAATTTTTTATTTTAATGGCGTTAATTGTAAATGGTTTAAAACATAAGAATTCTCTGGTCCTCGGGCAAGGAAGAGAGAGTTACACATCAAATAATACATGTACAAAGCACACTGTCACTGCCTAAAGCCACGAGGATTGTGGGAAACACCATAACTCTGGGAGCCGATCTCAATGGAGCGTTTGTTTCGACAAAGACAATTATACCTTTCCACTGCTTGGAGTCACAACTGACTTTTACAAGATTTTTTGTTTCCCAGGTGCCACTTGCAAAACTCCGTGCTGTAACTTTCATCTGCACAGATGTGAAGGTGTTCAGTCCACAGGGATGGACAACCAGTCTTACGATGACTTCATACGTCTCTATCCCCGTCCACCATTAATCTTTATACCTGGTACGAAAAGGCTGGAGGGACATTATGGAATCGGTTTTGCAACCGTTGGCTCCTGTACTCATGGCAGATATGTAAGGTGAAAAATAACTGGTTGTACACATCTATTATAGGCAAAACAGCCCTTGATGCCCTATACACAGCGGAGACAAGTTGCACAGGCTTGTTCATTTTGGTAGGACTGGCTAATTATTTGTTGACTCATTGGTTGCAGGGAAAAGTAACATTGGGCAGCATGGTGGTTCAGTGGTTAGCACTGTGTAGAGGGCAGCACGGTGGCTCAGTGGTTAGCACTGTGTAGGGGGCAGCACGGTGGTTCAGTGGTTAGCACTGTGTAGAGGGCAGCACGGTGGCTCAGTGGTCAGCACTGTATAGAGGGCAGCACGGTGGCTCAGTGGTTAGCACTGTGTAGGGGGCAGCACGGTGGTTCAGTGGTTAGCACTGTGTAGGGGGCAGCATGGTGGTTCAGTGGTTAGCACTGTGTAGAGGGCAGCATGGTGGTTCAGTGGTTAGCACTGTGTAGGGGGCAGCATGGTGGTTCAGTGGTTAGCACTGTATAGAGGGCAGCATGGTGGCTCAGTGGTTAGCACTGTGTAGAGTGCAGCATGGTGGTTCAGTGGTTAGCACTGTATAGAGGGCAGCATGGTGGTTCAGTGGTTAGCACTGTATAGAGGGCAGCATGGTGGCTCAGTGGTTAGCACTATATAGTGGACAGCACGGTGGCTCAGTGGTTAGCACTGTGTAGAGGGCAGCATGGTGGTTCAGTGGTTAGCACTGTATAGAGGGCAGCATGGTGGTTCAGTGGTTAGCACTATATAGAGGGCAGCATGGTGGCTCAGTGGTTAGCACTGTGTAGAGGGTAGCATGGTGGCTCAGTGGTTAGTACTGTGTAGAGGGCAGCATGGTGGTTCAGTGGTTAGCACTGTGTAGAGGGCAGCATGGTGGTTCAGTGGTTAGCACTGTATAGAGGGCAGCATGGTGGTTCAGTGGTTAGCACTGTATAGAGGGCAGCATGGTGGTTCAGTGGTTAGCACTGTATAGACGGCAGCATGGTGGTTTAGTGGTTAGCACTGTATAGAGGGCAGCATGGTGGTTCAGTGGTTAGCACTGTGTAGAGGGCAGCATGGTGGTTTAGTGGTTAGCACTGTATAGAGCGTGATGAGATGACTCAGTGGTTAGCACTGTATAGAGGGCAGCATGGTGGTTCAGTGGTTAGCACTGTGTAGAGGGCAGCATGGTGGCTCAGTGGTTAGTACTGTATAGAGGGCAGCATGGTGGCTCAGTGGTTAGCACTGTATAGAGGGCAGCATGGTGGTTCAGTGGTTAGCACTGTGTAGAGGGCAGCATGGTGGCTCAGTGGTTAGCACTGTATAGAGGGCAGCACTGTGTGTAACGGCACCCTCAGTGTTTGTATGGGTTTCCTCCAGCTTCTCTGGATTCCTCCCACATTCCAAAGACATAGTAATAGGGGATTTAGATTGTGATCCTCCAGTGGGGACAGCGATTACAATGTATGCAAAGCGCTGCAGAATATGTTGGTGCTATATAAGCGATGCAAATTAAATAATAAATGAAACATTGAAAATTCTGAATTTTGAGGCAAGATGGCTGTTGAGTGCTTACTCCACTCTTTCCATTGAAAAGTGAAAGGGTACTGATACCTCATTGATCACTTGGAGTCTGACTGTCAATGGGAATATGAAGAGCTTCATCTGAAAGGAGCGGAAATCAAGCAAGGACATCTACTCTCCATTTATTGTCAATGGGACTGCTGTATATGAGTCTTTTAGACGCAAATACACTTGAACACTGGGGCACCGGGACTAGGGCGGAGGAGCGCAAAGGAACACCCGTTATCCCCGGCTCCAACGTGCAAGCTGAAGACTTCATCATGTTGCTGTTAGTGTCAAAGAGGCTTCTAAGATGGCATGCACCGTGTAAAGGGGGACTAAAAAGGTAATCAGTAGGATTAATCAGTAGGACCCTAGTGAAAAGTTGACTACAGTGAAAGGGAACTCAATTGTGCATATTGGAAAGATGTTATAGTCGCCATATTGGAACATACATTCTTCTACGGAGAACAGTTGACTTTCAAAGTATTAGTGAGCAGTCGTACCTATGTACCACAAGAAGCAGGGTCCTCATTAGTTATAGCATTACAACTTAACCCATGCGCCTCTCACATGGGAAGACAAGGTCTCCCAGAATCGTTGGCTGTGTCATATTTGAGGCACCTTTCACATCAGCAATTTTTAATATTCACCAAGTAATGGCTCACTTGCGCGAAGCCCCATTAGTTCCCTATGAGTCTTGCGGTAAGCTGCGGCAAGTGCAGTTTTTGCTATATCCGGCAAACCCAGCACTTGCGGCAGTGCAAAAAAAAACCGCAGCTAGCAGTGATTGTTTTTTTCACTTGCCACAAGTGCTGAATTTACCGGATCCGGCAAAACTGCACTTGCCACACCTTAACGCAAGCCTCAAGGGGAACTAATGGGGCTTGCCGCAAGTGAGCCATTACGCAGCAGATGCGGCAAAGCTGCCGGATCTGCCGCAAATGGCATTAAACGCTGATGTGAAAGCAGCCGTAAGGGTTCGTTATACGGCATGATATCGTTGGTACGTCACGGCTTTTTGGGTGGGACAACAACGTTGTTGCGTGTGACAAGTAGAAACGACCAACGATAAGTCGGCTGATTGTTGATCGGAGGTTTTTGAACCGGACCTAAAACCAGACGATGATCGTCCGTCCAACCTGCAGCATCGGTGTGTGTGACACTTTGATAACTATGTCGTTTACGACCTCGCCTATTGAGAAGTGAAGGACGTAGGCGATCAAACGACCGCAAGTATCGTTCACTTGTCGCGGAATCATTGCTGCGTCGTTAAAGAGATCTATACGTGTGACATTTCACTAGCAATCATTGAACGACGTTCAAGCCATCTAGGTCAAGTCGGATCGTTAGTCGGCTCGTTCGACCACTGAAGCGTGAAACGGGGCCTTAAGTGAGATGTGCCCATGCCTGGTTAATAAAAGTGACTGTTTCTATCTGATGTACATAGTTTCTATCAAGTTGAAGTTCAGTAAAAAATTATTTTAGGACTTTGGTTTCCCTCAATTTGTTGTAAACCATTTGGTCCTGACCTGCCGTATCCAATGAAACCTGCAGTATATGAACATGTATAACTCCGGTAACGACCACGTCAAAAGCCCACACCTAGCCAGGACCCCCATATTCACGTAGTCGGGGTGTGAAAGGCGACCACAATTACCGCCCCTGACCACGGTACACTTAAAATGGTTTTTGTAAAAATAATTGTGGGCTTCAGTGCTGTTATTAGAGAATATAGAGCCGTGATTACCTGAACCAGTAAGTGGTTCAACCTTCCCTAGAGCCTCCTTTCTTTATAGCCCCTCTTTGTAAGGCTTTCACTAGATATTGGGTGCAAGGTGGCTGAAATGATTACTGTGTCATTTTTCAAGCGTATAAGTAAGGGGATCTGGACTAGATCCAGATCTTCAGTCTTAGCCTCCCACCTCGCCAATTCATATCTCATACTTTGCATTAAGGAGGAGCAAACACTCCAAAACTCCATATCTGCAAATTAACAATATGATTCAGCTTCTATCCTTGGTTATATGACAAGGCTTGTTAGAGAGTCAATATTGACTTTTAGGATAGATGGCGTTAGGCTGGAAACACACTGTTCGAGTGACGTGTGAGTTACTCGCACAAGTCTTGGATCATTCACCCGGCACGACCCCTGCCTCTTTGGACGGGATACTGCCAGCAATATGTGTTTTTATGTAGCTCCACTGCTCCTGTCCAGCGAGGGGGAGGCCATCCCGGGTGAATGATCCAAGACTCATGCCAGTAACTCGCATGCCACTCGGACAGTGTGTTTCCAGCCTTAGAGTTCAAGTCATTATTATTATTATTATTATTATTAATAGGTATTTATATAGCGCCATTAGGATACATGGCGCTTTACAATTTGGAGGGTAGACACAAATGACGACAAACGATGACATATCACAATTAGTCATACGGGTACAGCAGGGTCGGGGATCCTGTCCGCGAGGGCTCACAGTCTAAAGGGGGTGGGGAGGGAGACGGTAGGAGCGGGAGGTCAGATGATGCAGTGGGTCTCAGTGTGTGTTATAGGCTTGTAGGAAGAGGTGGGTCTTCAGGTTTTTCTTGAAGGTTCCCAGGGTTGGGGAGTGTCTGATGTGATGGGGGAGGGAGTTCCAGAGTCTGGCAGAAGCACGAGAGAAGTCCTGTGTGCGGTTGTGGGAGGTGGAGATGCGGGGGGTTGAGAGGAGGAGTTCTTGGGAGGAGCGCAGAGTGCGCGAAGGGAGGTATCGGGAGACCAGGTTGGAGATGTAGGGAGGGGACAGGTTGTGTATGGCCTTGTATGTCAGGGTTAGGGTTTTGAAGCGAGATCGCTGGGGGATGGGGAGCCAGTGGAGGGCTTGGCGGAGAGGGGAGGCAGGGGAGTAGCGGGAAGATAGGTTGATGAGCCAGGCAGCAGAGTTGAGGATGGTGTGGAGAGGTGCAAGGGAGGAGGCAGGGAGGCTGGTGAATAGGAGGTTGCAGTAGTCCAGGCGGGAGATAATGAGGGCATGGACAAGTGTCTTAGCTGTGTTGTGGTCAAGGAAGGAGCGGATGCGGGCAATGTTTTTTAGTTGGAGTCGGCAGGCGGTGGCGAGGGCTTGGATATGGGGCTTGAAGGAGAGGGAAGAGTCGAGGGTTACCCCGAGACATTTGGCATGGGGAACGGGTGAGAGGGTGCAGTCGTTGATGGTGATGGATAGGTCAGGAAGGGGGGGAGGGTTGTGAGGGGGAAAGACGATGAATTCTGTCTTGTCCATGTTGAGTTTGAGGAAGCGGGTGGAAAAGAAGGATGCAATGGCGGATAGGCATGGAGGAATTTTAGATAGAAGAGAGGAGATGTCGGGGCCAGACAGGTAGAGCTGAGTGTCGTCGGCGTAGAGGTGGTATTGGAGGCCATGTGACTCGATGAGGTTGCCTAGGCCGAGGGTGTAAATAAAGTCCTCTTTAAAGAGGTAATTTGCATAAAAAATAAAATAACAATTAAGCAATTTAATTTAAACTTTACTTCTGTAAAGTATTGGATCACAATTGCAACATTTCAAAACCTCGTAAAAGATAAATGTGGCTACAACATCTCGATAGCCAAAACCATGTCTGGAATTCCAACCATACAAATAAATGAGTTCTGCTCAAGCATAAAAGTAACTGAAAGGGCCATATTTACTCCAAAAAGGTGCAAAACCCATTAGGAATCGGAGGCTATATGTTGTAATGTTATGATAAGATGCAAAAACAACACACGTACATCTAATAAGAAACGGCACGCATTGCATGTTTATGTAGATTACCCAGCAATGTTTGAACTTGCTCTTGCATCTAGATTGATCTACAACAAGCACAAATATCCTGCCGTCATTTTCCAAATTAAAGGGAGTATAAAAGAAGCAGATACGTTTTTTAATGTAAAAATGAATGACAATTTTTAAGTTGGATAAATACACGAGAAGCACAGCTGTGCGGAAAGCAACCCTGCTCTTCTGTAGAAAGATGTCCGAGAAATACTAAATGGAAATGTAGGACATAGTCATGTATTGGGTATGGCTGGAGGACAACCATCAGCTTTCCAACTCCATGAAGTTTGATTTTTAGAGGAATAAACACCCATGTATTTGTATTTACCCCACTCCATATAGACCCGGAGATATCCTATTCAGCCAACAAACGTGCTGCCACTTTGGTTCTTCTGTGAAGCTTGGCCACACCCTGAGCTTCATAGGAAACAGCAATTTTCACCATATAGTTGTCACGCCACGGACTAGGGAGCATCCGGATACAGTGCGTGACGATGTCACACAGACCAACAGTGTCCGGCGCACTACACACAACAACAGACTGGGGAAAACGCCAGGGAGGACAAGCCCTGCTTGTAGGGAACGGAGGTGAAGTGACCTCCTGCATTCACCTGCAGCTGTGCCCTGATCTCCCTACCGTACGTATACGAGTTCTTTCACCCCATGGCCGAGCAGGATACCTAGTCCCTTACTAGCCCTGATGTTAACGCTAAATAGGGAGATGACTTGCGGAAGCACTATTCCTAACTGCTGCAGTAATAACAACAAGAGGGAAAGGGGAGACAGACAGGGAAACAACAAAAACAACTTCATGCCTGATGCCGCTCTCCTAGACAGCAGATGGCTTGGCAACGGTCAGCTTCTCCACAATAGTACCTTCACCTCAGGTAGCTAGGCCAGGGATAGAATCAATCAGCAGCAAGAAATGCTGGATCATGTGGCCATATAAAGAAGATGGGAGTGATCACAAAGTAGCCTAAGGAGTATTGCAGCAACAGAAACTGAAATGAACTCCTGAGCTGCCAAAGGAAAGAAACACATTTAAAATAAATTCTCAATACAGGAATGAGACAGAGGTCCCAAACCAGGCATAAGTCTCCAAACTAAGAGAGACCATTGTGACAATACTGCAATATATAGTATAAAGGGACTATAACGAAAAGTAATAAATAATAAAGTTTTTAAAAATATAAAAAATATCTAAGCTTCAATCACCCCCTTGTTAAGCTTTTAAGAATAGGCAGCTCAATCGAAGCTCAATCGAAGGGAGAATGTTACGGTTCTTGGAAAATAATTCATTCTCTATGGGGCTCAGGTGCGGCAAGTGGTGGTTTGCCAGCACCGGTACTTAAGGCGGGTCAAAAACCCACAGCTAGCAGCAGATTTTTTACCGCGCCGGAAGCGCTGGATCTGGCAAACCGCACTTGCCGTACCTGACTGCAAGCCCCACAGAGAATGAATAGGGATGGCAGCAAGTGTGCCGCATGTGCCACCATTATGCGGCAGGTTCAGCGAAAACACTGACGTGAAAGGGGCCTTAAACTGTTGTAACCACCAAGCTCAGTGCCTCAGTTTGAACAATATATTCTTTAATTGACAACCCACTTTTCTTCATCATGCCTGAGGGGTGAACCTCTTTACCACTATGGATCACTACATCTTATTTTACTTAAAGGGGCACACCATTCTACATCTCTTCTTTAAAAGGGGTTCTGCTCCAACACCCATCCAAACCAAGTAATCAACCCATTTTACATACCCATTTCCTAATAGGTAGTGATGGGCAAACCCAAACTGTAAAGTTCATGGTCCGTACCGAGCACTGACCCCGAACGTGGACTTCTCAGGGAGGTCTGTGTTACAGTTCAAAAATACAAATATACAAAAATACCATGAAGCGCTAAGTCCTTTTTTTCAGTTAATGGATGAGGGGCCCAACAGCCAATCAAAACTACTGTGACAGAGAGAGCGAATGGGCGTCTGTTATTGGCTGTTGGAGTAACCAGAAAACAGCTCATACATTCTAGCATCTACCATGCTAGAATGTATGGGTGGATTCCAGATTACTCCAACAGCCAATGACAGACGCCCATTCTCTGTGACAGCGTCTGTGATCGGCTGTTCCGCCTCTCAGCAGTGAATACCTCAGATGTACAAGCAGCGGATGCCCGGTAAGTTTAGCGCTTATGTTCAATCACGATCTTTTTACAGCCCCCACCCTCCATCTCATAACTTTAAAGTCCCGAGTTTGGGGTTCGGGTTTGAGGTCAAGTCATGCCAAATCCCGAACTCAAACTTTAAAAAAAAGGGTCTCATACACGTAGTGACGCTCCAGCAATAACGACAACGATACGACCTGGTAGGGATCATTGGAGTTTCGCTACGTGGTCGCTGGTGAGATGTCAAACAGTCAGATCTCACCGGCGATGCAGCAACGATACAGAACAATACGGCAGTCGTCGGGACCCTGTCACTCTCGGGCGTAGTATTGAGATCGTTGGTCGTTATCCCTGTCAAACACAGCGATGCATGCTGCCTAGCTCAGCGCAACGACCAAACAACCAAAAAATGATCCAGAACGGTTTGTCACAATCAGCAATCTCATAGCGGGGGCCTGGTCGCTGCTACGTGTCACACATAGCGAGGTCGCTATTACGTCACAAAACCTGTGACGTAACGGTGATATCGCTACCGATATCCTTGTGTGTGAAGTACCCCTAAGACTTCAGGGCCCTGTTAAGACAACACATTCTCCAATGGAATTCAATTAGGAAGAGAAGAGGACCTTTTCAGTCCCCGGGCCTTAAGGCCCCGTCACACGGGCCGATTACATTGGCGACGTAGGGGCGTGGCCTATCGGCAGCGACATCGCCCCTACGTCGCCTCATGTAAAGGGGCGATGTCGGCGCCGCTGAGAGGTCGCCTGGTTTCAGAGCAGCGCTCTGAAACCAGGCGACCGATCTGGGGCAATGTGCACACATTGCCCCATGTAACCGGCCGCCGGCGACCTGTCAGGCGATGGGAGCCAAAGGCTCCCATTGTCCTGCATCGCCGCTGGGGTTGTCAGACACCCCGGCGGCGAACCGCCTGTCAGCTCGCCGGCGCGGAGCTGGAGATTTTGCCCCATGTAAATGGGGGACAGCAACGCTAGCAGGGCGCCAAAAACGTGCGCGCACCCGCCAGTCGCCGCCGACATTCCCAACCCCGTTGCCCCGTGTGACGGGGCCTTTATAGGAGCTGCTGTCTTTACTATCATGCAACACTCCTGGCTATATAGCATCATCTATCCAGGTCTCCACCAGCCTTGATGGTCATTCAACAGAACCTATTATTGTAGGCCACAACTTACCGTATATGTTAACCCCTTCCAGACCCTTGGCCCACCCCCTGGGCCATGGAATGATCGGGCTCCTGCAGGTCGAGTGAGGGTGTCATTGACCTGTCACTCGGCCTGCAGGTACATGGGGAGTTGTACAACACCCCATGGGGGGTCGATTTGCCCCCACCCCCACCCCCCCGGCTACAGGCGCGGTGATTGGCACTCAAAAGTGAAAGTGAAAATCACCGCGCCTGTAATGCTTCCCTGTCTGCCGCTGCTATCCCTACCCTCCAATCTTCTCCCCTGTCATCCTCTTAACTGTCCCCCTGCCCCCCACCTCTCTTTCCTGCCCCCTCTTCATCTTTCTTACCCCCCCCGCTTCCTTTTCCTGCCGCCTGCTTCCTGTCCCTGCCGCCCGCTTCCTCTTCCTGCCGCCCGCCTCCTCCTGCCTGCCCCCGCTTCCTCCTGCCTGCCCCCGCTTCCTCCTAAGTGCCCCCCTACTTCTCCTGTCACCCCCCCTCTTCCCCCTTCCTGCCCCCCCGATCACCGGAGCGGCGATCGCCTCTCCCACTCACCCCTCCGGCGGCCACTCTGTCTCCACTGCGTCCCGCTCCTCCTCCTCCTCTTCACCGCCTCCGGATCTGACAGCTCTGTGCTGGAGCTGCCAGATCACTTTCTACAGCTAGATCCTGAGGATCTAGCTGCAGGAAGTGATCTGACAGCTCCAGCACAGTGATCCACAGTGACCATTATGTGATCACTGTGGATCACTGTGCTGGATCTGTCAGATCACTTTCTACAGCTGGATCCTGAGGATGTAGCTGCAGGAAATGATCTGACAGCTCCAGCACAGTGATCCACAGTGACCATTATGTGATCACTGTGCTGGAGCTGTCAGATCACTTTCTGCAGCTGGATCCTGGTGATCGAGCTGCAGAAAGCAATCTGACAGCCCGGGTGCACTGATGCACATAGTGAGTCTCTGCGCCCGGGCTCTTTGATCGCTGCTCTACAGCCCGATCTCCCTGCATGGGCATCGAGCTGCAGAAAGTGATCTGACACCCCAGGCGCAGTGACCCACTATGTGCATCACATGCGCCTGGGCTGCCAGATCGCTTTCCGCAACTCGATCCCCATGCATGGGCATCGAGCTGCAGAAAGCGATCTGACAGCCCGGACGCAGTGATGCACATAGTGGGTCACTGCGCCCGGGGTGTCAGATCACTTTCTGCAGCTCGATCACCATGCTGGCGGATTGGGCTCCAGAGTAGCGATCTGAAAGCAAAGGCGATCGAGCGGCGTGGGACCTTCGTTGTGGACTACGTCGGAGACAATCGAACGTCGTGGGACCTTCATTATGGACTACGTCGGAGCGATCGGGAGTCGTGGGACCTTCGTTGTGGACTACGTCGGATCTTTTTATAATAAAGATGAAGTCCGAATTGTGTCTGTTTTTTTTTCAAATAAAAAGATTCTTCTCTGTGTGTATTTATTGACTATTTACCGTACTAGAGATTCCTAATGGCGGGTCTAACATTGGCCCTATATTATGAATCTCGAGCTTAGTGCCAGCTGCCAATAAAAAGCTGGCATTAACCCCTTTATTACCCAGTTAGCCACTGGCACCAGGGCAACTGGAAGAGCGTGGGTACAGCGCCAGAAAATGGTGCTTCAATGAATGCGCCATTTTCTGGGGTGGCTGCGGGCTGCAATTCGCATCAGGGGGGGCCCAGAACGCTTGGGCCTCTCTATGCTGAGGATTCCATCCCCCAGCTGCCTAGTTGTACCTGGCTGGACCAAAAATATGGCGGAGCCCCACGTAATTTTTTTTCTAGAATTAGTTCTAGAAATTAAAAAAAAAAAAAAAAAAGGGCTTCGCTGTATTTTTGGTTCCAGCCAGGTACAATGAGGCAGCTGCGGGCTGGTGGCAGTCCGTAGCTGCCAAGTTGTACCTGGCTGGACCAAAAATATGGCAGAGCCCCATGTCATTTTTTTTAAAAAATTCTACAAATAAAATGACATGGAGCTTTGCCGTATTTTTGGTTGCCAGCCAGGTACAACTTGGCAGCTAGGGGGCTGGAATCCTCAGCATGGAGAGACCCAAATGTATTGGGTCCCCTATGCTGCGAATTGTAACTACTAGACTAGTATGTTTTTTCACAAAAAGTTTCTTTATTCATTTATACGTCTCAATTTGTGAAGCACATGGGGGTTCAAAGTGCTAACTATGCATCTAGATATGTTCCCTGGGGGGTCTAGTTTCCAAAATGGGTCACTTGTGGGGGAGCTCAAATGTTTAGGCACACAGGGGCTCTCCATACGCGACCTGGTGTCCGCTAACAATTCCAATTGTTGGCAAACACCAGGTTGTGTATGGAGAGCCCCTGTGTGCCTAAACATTGGAGCTCCCCCACAAGTGACCCCATTTTGGAAACTAGACCCCCCAAGGAACCTATCTAGATGCATAGTGAGCACATTGAATCCCCAGGTGCTTCACAAACTGATCCGTAATAAGGTAAAAATACTTTTTTTTCACACAAATTTTCTTTTTTAATTTGTACGGATCAATTTGTGAAGCACCTGGGGGTTCAAAGGGCTCACTATGCATCTAGATATGTTCCCTGGGGGGTCTAGTTTCCAAAATGGGGTCACTTGTGGGGGAGCCCCAATGTTTAGGCACACAGGAGCTCTCCAAATGCGACATGGTGTCTGCTAACTATTTGAGCTGATTTTCCATTCAAATTGTTAGCGGACACCATGTCGCGTTTGGTGAGCCCCTGTGTGCCTAAACTTTGGAGCTCCCCCACAAGTGACCCCATTTTGGAAACTAGACCCCCCAGGGAACTTATCTAGATGGGTGGTGAGCATATTGAACCCCCAGGTTCTTCACAAATTAATTCATGAAAATGAAAAAAACATTTTTGTGGAAAAAAGATTACTTTTTAATTTTTACGGATCAATTTGTGAAGCACCTGCGGGTTCAAAGTGCTCACAATGCATCTAGATATGTTCCCTGGGGGGTTTAGTTTCCAAAATGGGGTCACTTGTGGTGGAGCCCCAATGTTTAGGCACACAGGGGCTCTCCAAATGCGATATGGTGTCCGCTAACAATTTGAGGTGATTTTCCATTCAAATTGTTAGCGGACACCATGTCGCGTTTGGAGAGCCCCTGTGTGCCTAAACTTTGGAGCTCCCCCACAAGTGACCCCATTTTGGAAACTAGACCCCCAGGGAACTTATCTAGAGGGGTGGTGAGCATATTGAACCCCCAGGTTCTTCACAAATTAATTCATGAAAATGAAAAAAACATTTTTGTGGAAAAAAGATTACTTTTTAATTTTTACGGATCAATTTGTGAAGCACCTGCGGGTTCAAAGTGCTCACAATGCATCTAGATATGTTCCCTGGGGGGTTTAGTTTCCAAAATGGGGTCACTTGTGGTGGAGCCCCAATGTTTAGGCACACAGGGGCTCTCCAAATGCGATATGGTGTCCGCTAACAATTTGAGGTGATTTTCCATTCAAATTGTTAGCGGACACCATGTCGCGTTTGGAGAGCCCCTGTGTGCCTAAACTTTGGAGCTCCCCCACAAGTGACCCCATTTTGGAAACTAGACCCCCCAGGGAACTTATCTAGAGGGGTGGTGAGCATATTGAACCCCCAGGTTCTTCACAAATTAATTCATGAAAATGAAAAAAACATTTTTGTGGAAAAAAGATTACTTTTTAATTTTTACGGATCAATTTGTGAAGCACCTGCGGGTTCAAAGTGCTCACAATGCATCTAGATATGTTCCCTGGGGGGTTTAGTTTCCAAAATGGGGTCACTTGTGGTGGAGCCCCAATGTTTAGGCACACAGGGGCTCTCCAAATGCGATATGGTGTCCGCTAACAATTTGAGGTGATTTTCCATTCAAATTGTTAGCGGACACCATGTCGCGTTTGGAGAGCCCTGTGTGCCTAAACTTTGGAGCTCCCCACAAGTGACCCCATTTTGGAAACTAGACCCCCCAAGGAACTTATCTAGATGGGTGGTGAGCATATTGAACCCCCACATGCTTTACAAATTGATCTGTGAATATGGAAAAAGTACTTTGTTTTCACAAAAATGTTCTTTTAGCCTCAATTCTTTCATTTTCACATGGGTAACAGGATAAAATTCATCCTAAAATGTGTTGTTCAATTTCTCCTGAGTACACCGATACCTCATATGTGGTCATAAACCACTGTTTTGACGCGCGGCAGGGCTCAGAAGTGAAGGAGTTCCATTTCACTTTTTGAATGGAAAATTAGCTCCAAAAGTCAAATTGCTCTCTTTCCCTTCAGAGCCCTGCCGTGCGCCCAAACGGTGGTTTATGATCACATATGTGGTATCGATATACTCAGGAGAAATTGCCCAACAAATTTTAGGATCCATTTTATCTTGTTGCCCATGTGAAAATGAAAAAATTGAGGATACAAGAACATTTTTGTTAGAAAAATTAAAATATCCATTTTTTTGTTTCCAATTTGCTTAGTTCCTGTGAAGCACCTGAAGGGTTAATAATCTTCTTGAATGTAGTTTTGAGTAGCTTGAGGGGTGCAGTTTTTGGAATGGTGTCACTTTTGGGTGTTTTCTGTCATGTAAACCCCTCAAAGGGACTTCAAATGGGATGTGGTCACTAAAAAAAATGGTTTTGTAAATTTTGGTGGAAAAATGAAAAATTGCTCATGAACTTTGAACCCTTATAACTTCCTAACAAAATTTTTTTTTTTTTCCAAAATTGTGCTGATGTAAAGTAGACATGTGGGAAATATTATTTCATAACTATTTTGTGTCACATAACTCTCTGGTTTACCAGAAGAAAAATTCAAAATTTTTAAAATTGCAAAATTTTCAAAATTTTTGCCATATTTTTGATTTTTTCACAAATAAACGCAAAAATTATCGACCTAAATTTAATACTACCATGAAGCCCAATATGTCACAAAAAAACAATCTCAGAATCGCTAGGATCCGTTGAAGCGTTCCCGAGTTATAACCTCATAAAGGGACACTGGTCAGAATTGCAAAAAATGGCAAGGTCATGAAGGGGTTAAATGTGGCATGCATTGTAATATTGCCGAAACAATTCTTGCCATCCAGTAGATTTACTGTACATGTGGTTATTAGACACCTAGCATTTAACTCTTAGCCCATTGCAGTGTGCAATATATATCTCTGCCCCAACAGATGATAGGCTCCATACTTCCATAATATGACGCGATACCTACTGTATAAGTGATATGATGACTTGTTCTGTTTACCGGCACAATATTGGCCTGAATCTGCCTTTGTTGAACTTAATCCCCATAGGACAAAATATGGATGTGTGCTCCATGCCTCATTAGTGTAGCAAATCCACAGGCATAAGGTTTTACACAAGCATCCACATCTGTTGGCGTAAATTGCAGCTCAAGGGTCCCGGTGCAAAAGCTCCAACGGGGCCCCCAATTATTACAAATCTTAATGGTATTAGACTTTTGGGGCCCCCTAGGCTGCAGGGCCCGGGTGCGATTGCAACCCCTGCACCTGTTGTAGTTACGCCCCTGATCCACATTATGTCTGTGCTCTTCATAGAGCCAATGGAGAGCTTGCGTGAGATCTATGTTAACTTCCAAATTAATTCAGGTACACAAAGTTGGATCCCATATGATTCCAGAGATTGTTGCCATTCTCATCAGTCCTTGTACCCAATGAAACTACGGAACGATTTCCCTATTTTAGATATACACATACACACCAGGGGCCCTTTCAATGGAACCCACATGACCTAGTGATACATTGTTACAGTGTGGAGTACAGGGGCGAAATTACCGTGGTACCAGCTGCACCAGGGCCCCGACCCCAAGCCTGCAGGGGGGCCCCCAGCCAATGCCCATAAGCCGCGGTCAGAGGAGAGGAGGGTTAAGCAAGGGAAGCAGAAAGCTTCCTGCTTCCCCTGCCTGATCCCGCCCCCCCCTCCTCTGCCCCTCAGGCTCCCAGGAGCGCACTTGCACAGGTAGCCGCCGCAAA
This sequence comes from Allobates femoralis, assembly GCA_033576535.1. Lineage (NCBI taxonomy): Eukaryota > Metazoa > Chordata > Amphibia > Anura > Aromobatidae > Allobates > Allobates femoralis. The sequence continues at coordinate 22,175,370 of JARQOC010000012.1, forward strand.
CTCCAGCACCACATCGCACCCCCCCCCGCCCGCGCCGGCGCCACCAGCTTCCACCCCCCCCCCCCCCCGGGCCCGACTCCACCAGCACCCCCTCCCCATCCCCCCCCCGCTCCTCAATGTGGCTGCACCAGGGCCCCCCGGGGCAAAGGTCCGCCACTGGTGGAGTGCAACCCACACAAACGTGGGGAACACATGCAAACTCTATGTGGTTGTTGCTGTTGTTAGACCAATCCTTACCCCAAGCCACCATGGTGCAATATGGCTTGATATTGACTTCACTGATCTGTCGGAATGTGGAGATAACGGTCTAGAAGAGTGATGCAACGACCGAAAGGTTTATAATTGGGCAACCGCCCACATTTATAGACGAGGTTCCACCCTAGCACATTAATTACAATGGGAAACAACATTTCAGTTGGTTTCCCTTGAACAAACAATGCAAGAGCTCAGATGAAGGCGCTCCGCACTGCATTGTCAGCTGTATGGACATTCTAGAAGAACCAAGTGACCGTAACTGTCGCCAACCTTCTACGTTTCTATGTCTTCTCCCTGTTTTCCTTTTAAACTCCGCAGCTGTTCATGTAAGCCACGATACCGAACTCTAATTATAACTTTTAATTCCTAAATATTGCCATAAGTATGATGCAGATTGGTTACCAGGGGACCTGTGCTTAGAATAGCCCTGAAAGGAATCATTATGCAGCTTCTCATGCATTAAGTGCAATACAAGCCTATCATTTAGTCAGATGCTCCGTCTGCCCGGTAATCTATCTGCACTGTAAATTGTCATTTGCTCCAGTCTTCTATTTGTGCCGCTCTTATCTCCTCCTACATCTCAGCTTGTCATTGTTCATTAAATCTCTTTCTGTTGGATTCACATTGCTGGTAATGTCATAGTGACATTTAAAGGGCCTGTAGCCGCGTAAACAAACAAAACAATTGGAATTTTATCATTACCGCTTATATAGGGTTGATTTGAAATTAAATGCAGGGATTGTCCATACACATACGCAGCCATGTACGAGTTCAGAGTTGTACAGAGCCATGCTATATGTCACATCTCATGTCGCCAACCAGAGTCTGCCCCATCCATATCTGCTGCTTTCACCCTGTAGATGGTGCTGAGGATAGAGACGTAAGAGCCCGAATCTCTGGTCAGCGCAGGCTCTGTCCATCCACTATGGTTAGAGTGGCTGGGTCCTGCATTACTTCAGTCTGAAAGAGTGTATGTGTGCTGTGCTGAAGTCATTAACTCCTAGCTTCAGCCTATTGGAAATCACCACACTTTACTAATACCTTCAGCCTCTTGCTGGAAGCTGCCAGAAATAGCTTTTGTTTCTTTAGCTAGTCTCCTGCCTTGGTGTTTTACCTGGGTTATCTCAGTCTTTTTTTGCATGCTTCTCTTGCCTTATGTTTTTTGTAGTTTGCTGTCATCTCAGTTTTGACCCGACTCCCTGACTACTCTTAACAGATCCTGATTTTGTCCTTTTCCGGACCTCCCAACTTTATAATAGGACCCTGGCACACACAACAATGGAGTCAAGGATTGATGCAAAAAAAGATCCTTTTATTCTTATACACCCCAGTGATCGTTTCAAAGTCAAGGCGTTTTTCATCACGGGTTTGGGATCTGCAATAATCATGTGGATAAGAATACAAAATGACCATCAAACCAAGTATAACAGAGAAACTCAATATTTACCAATAAACAACCATATGATCAATTTTTTTTTCTTAGTACCGTCATACATATGATTGAAAAAAATCAGTATTGTCTATATATTAGATATCATATTAGATATAATAAGAAAGTCATGGTTGCAAAAGTGTGCCATGATGACCTCTTTATGAAGAAGAAACGGAGCTCGGTGTTGAGGGTACCCGGACGATTCAGAATGTGTGACTTATAAGATAGAAACCTTATTCATAAGGTCTAACTAAGGGAAGAGTAGAAACAATGGGGGTACTAGCAACTTAAACTGTCTTTGTTATATCTAACTAAATATGAGTAATTGGCAGAAGAGTACTACCTGGTAAATGGTCAACCTTGTGTGGACGCAGAGGTGCGTCATATAGAGAGCACCAGTCACTGTAGATAAATCACTAAAACGGCATGATAGTGAAAAAGTTAGTATGTCAGGCTATAAGGCTAAGTGTCACTATATAACGAAAAGGGGTTCACCTAAATCTGGAAAGGGTTTTATTTGCCAGGACATCGCCTGTGGCTATAAGTAATAACTAGTCATGAGCGAGCAGTAAAATGCTCGGGTGCTTGATGCTCGGGCCGAGCATCTTGAGATGCTCGGGTACTCGGCCGATCACGGTCCCAATGTAAGTCAATGAGTGATGGGCTCCGCCCACATACTTCCGGCTATAAAACAAGTGTTTCTGGGAAAGGACGGGAGAGGGGCTTTTTCAAATCGTCGCAGCATACAACACCTTGCTGCGCCCCCCAGAGGGACCCTAACAATCAATCTGCTCTCTGTGAGGTGCCAGCTCAATATGTGCACTGAAGGGAGCTGTGTATTTGTGTCAAATCGATAATTATTAGTGAAGAGTCCGAGCATCTCAGCGGTACCCGGTGCTCGCCGAGCATCCTGAGTACCGGGATACTCGTGCGAGTAGCGAGTAGCGCCGAGCATGCTTGCTCAACACTACAGCCAAGTGGTGGCTACGTACGGTCTGTTTTCTATTGTAAGACTGGGAGTAGAAAACTAGTAAAAGAAGACAAGCATAAATTGGCTACATTATGTTTGACCTTGCTTGACGACTTTTCTATTTCTTGACTGCAACCCCTCCATAGGCAGCAATTTCTTGGACCCTTCTGTAAATCCAGATCCCTGTATAGGGGTTGAAGGGTTTCTTAGGCACAAGCCGCCCTTTTAGGCAGAATCCTATGTGGCGCCCCACTGGTCGGGATGCCACGGAGGGGTACTGCACCAAGACCAGAGTGTGTCGTATCCTTGTGACCAGGGGACTGGGATGTCAATAGGGGACCCTCACCGCATGCATCAAGGTCAGGGGACCGATAGGTTAATCTGTTGCTAGGGAACCGGTCCCGGTGGGAGGAGCTCAGATAAGCTGCGGAGAGCGAGAAAGTTAGAGAGAGAAGTCGGTTGGAGGAGGACCCTGCGAGAGTAGAGGTGGCCCGGAGAAGGAAGGGGATCCTAGGGTGTTGAAGTGCAGCCGAATCCGTGCCGGTGCGACACCCGGCTGGAAGGATCCGGTCCAAAATCGGAGGACCGTCTCCGAGGCGGTGCGGACGCTTATCCCCAAGCAGCAAAACCGGAGGGCACGGACTTCTTCAGAGGTCGCACCAACACCCGGCATAATTCCCCTAAGGCCCTGTATAGGATCCAGAGGCCTCAAGGCAAGGACCGTCCATAAGGATCCGTGGTAACCGGTGGCGGGCTCTGTGTGCGGGAGTGCAAGGAAGGAACAGTGGCAGAGCGCAGTAAGGACAGTTGAAAGGACTAAGCAGGCACATCACCGTGGGCCCCAGTGAGACGTCCCAATCCCCTGGTGACTGCCCAGGCCAGCAATACCCGCTGACAGTGTGTAAAGACTGTTTGCTGCCTGTGCCGCCAATAAAGCCCGGTTCAGAGACAAGACTGTGTGGTGTGTTTTCTTTAGCCTGCGCCGGAGTAACCATACTCATTTCCACAGACTGTCAGCCTGCATATACACCTGACGAGCCGCCTCCCTGTGTGAGTTCTCTATTCATCCAACACTGCCCCGGGGAGCGTTACCAACTAGCTGCTTCATCATCATCCCCGTTGGTCTGCAGCAGCGACGGTATCATTACTGGATACACGACCCTTTTTATTTATTTTTCCCCTTTTTCAGTGACCAACAGGGCCACGGGTCCGGGCACAAGCCGCCTGTGACACCCCCTAATAAATGCCCGAAACCGGGTACCCCACGGCCCTGGGGTGGGTCACCTATGCTTTCCAAGACATCCCTTTTGCACCTATGGCACAGACCTCACATTATGGCATTAGTATATACCTGGCTATACACAAAGGTTGACTTATCATTGGTGTAACATGCAGCAGCACAAGGGCCCAAGAGACACTAAAGGGGCCCATTGTACTGTTCTTCTCCAGTGGCCTTCCTGAATTTGTGTTCATCAAACATCAATACTCTGCTAGCGGCTTATCTCCAATGAGAATTAAAATGTTGCCGTGTGATGCCTGCCTTGCTTGCTAGTGCTACGTTTATGGCAAGCATCAATATAACCAAGAAATTACCAGACAGAAGAGAATATGAAGATGATCCCGATACAGCTAGAGAGCCACACATTGGGGAACATTAGCCTACATGTTACATTAGACAGGGATGTTTGCATTTTTGTAAATATACAAATTAGGATAAGAACGATGGTTCATATCAGGTCATCACTGTCTAGACCTGTGTGTCTGGTTGTAAATGAAGTGCATATGATGTGAGATGAGAGAGTTGTTCTTTCTCTAGGGGTAAGCTGCGAGGGATGGTAAACTAGAGGAGCAGCACTCTAATGATGGCGGTGCAAATTATCTATAAAGGATAGAGTATGTTTCTGTTTTCAAACTAAATGCATTTTTAGAAAAATCTGACTAACCCCTAACTTATGAGATGTTGTTCGGGACCCGATTTATTAGAATTGGCAATTTTTGTGCCAGTCTTAATGAAGCGGAGTGGTAAATTTAAACATGCCTTTTTCATTCCACTTAATTAATTAGGTATTTCTTATAACTGGCATGCACCTATACGCACCCCTCCAGAAATATAACTCCAGTCTCAGTATGGAGTCTATTTCTGGCATAAGTTAAATGTCATACTGGATGCAGGGAGCATAACATGGGATGCACGGACCAATGATCTCCGACACACTACACAAAACAGACGAGGAAACACCGGAGGAGGTGGACAAATACAGTGGGGGCACTGCTCGTAGGGAACGGGGAAGAGGTGACCTCCTGCACTAACCTATGGCTGTGCCCTGATCCCTCTACCATCCCTATACGTTTTCTTTCCACCCGTCGCCGAACAGGATACCTAGTCCCTCACTGGCCCTGATGTTTAGCCTTCAATAGGAAAATGGCTGCCGGGAGCACTAGTCCCAACCACTGCAACAATAACAACAAGAGGAAAGAGGAGACAGGCAGGAGGATGAAAAAAAACAACTTCACACTGGCTGCCACTCTCCTAGGCAGCAGATGGCTTGGCAACGGTCAAATTCTCCAAAGAACTTCCTTCACCTCAAGTAGTCAGGCCAGGAATGGAGTTTAATCACCAGCAAAGGATGCTGGAACCATCTGACTATATAAAGAGGATGGGAGTGATCACAAAGTAGCCACACCTGGACAAAGGACTAGCTAGCAACAGAAACTGACTAACTCCTCAACTGTGAATGGAAAGAAACAGGTTTAATATTAAGTCTCAATAAAGGAATGAGACAGAGATCCCAAAACTGTCACAAGTCTCCAAAGTAAAAGAGACCATCGTGACATTACATCACCTATGTGGCGCAACTTTTGAAGAATTTGTTGAGTATTCATTGTCCCCACCCATTGGTCATCTTTTACCATTCCATTATGACAATCTATAAAAACATGACTCATAATTTTGAAATGAAATGAGCTAGCACTCAACATATGGGCTTGGTTCAGCTAGGATCCCCTGGTGTGGACAGGTAATTGAACTGGTGCATCTGCTGTAAAACAGACATCAAGTCTGGGATCTGTGTATAAAGAGCTTGTTAAGTGACACTTCTGTCACCTCAATAGATAACTCTTCCGAGCTTCAAAGGACTGACAGTAGATGGACTGAAGCCAAAAACCAAGCTATGAATATTTGGGTTTTTGTGGAAAGCTTAGATCCTTCAGTTATAGGAGACACATTTTCAGGACTTTGATCCCAAACGGAAAACATACATATTCTTAGTGAACTGTGTGGCCTGAGCATTAGTCATAAATGAATATTGGTTCTATGAATGGGTTTGCATATGTCATATTTCCTGTCTATGGATAGCTACAATCATGATAGAAAACATGGAATTAAAATCTTCCACCTGGGACCTCAAGGGGCAAAAATATCCTGAAAATTGAGGATCCCATACATTTCTAGTGTCCGGAGCCATCTGAGGTCTCCGAGAAGAGATATGTGGGATTGACTGTCCTTTTAATAAATTCATTTTATTGGAGTTCTTCACTCCATCAATCTGTAGTATTTCCGCGACATCAGGTCTAGTGATTTTCTTTTGTTTATCCTTTTTATTTTATGTAACTGTATGTGCTGTATTGTTTTGTCCCCTTTGTAATATCTTTTGCATTTCTGAAGCCTTGTGAGGTCAAACGTTACCGGTAACAACGGGTGTCCAACTGGCCTGTATAAACGATTGGTGGTGGAAGCTAGTTGTTCTTGGGTTATTGTGGAGTTTGGCAGTGACCATACCGAAGTATATATGTATATTCCATGCATTGAAATTTGTTGTCTACGTACTATACGTTCACTCTGAAAGCATCCAAACGCTGCAGTAGTTTCGTCCATCAGTAGTCAGTCAATTGCGTATTGTCCCGATGGCTGGAGGCCGCAGAATGTTTTTTTGTGACCTATTGGTGGCAGTGGTGGGACATTTGTGTCTTCTCTTCTTCCATGTTCTACCCACTTTGGTGGATTTGGCCAGGACAGGTGTGACCATATCATGAGTCGCAAACATTTTGCAACTTTTCAAGCATTTTATGACGGACAGCTAGCAACAATATTGGTTAATCAGTGACCATAGTGTCTTTTGTGATGTTGAGTACATTTATGGGAATCATTCAGTTGCCTTCAAGCTGGTGCAAGATTCAGTCTGCTACTCCATTCGCCAGTGTGACTAGCTAGCGCCTTTCCTCCCACAATGGTGCCCACAACCCAGACAAATGTTTTCTACTTTGCGCCACGCATTAGAAGAATGTATCTACAATGTGACCCATGTCAAAGGAGTCTTGTCTAGTGTTGCTGACCAATTGGTCGAATTGGTAACTCTATGCTCAACTCAATCAATGCAGAAGAGTCAATCCACTCATCTCTCCATAAAATGTATGGTAAGGGATAGTGATGAATAATTGGAATTTGTCATCAGAAAATGAATGATGCTATTTAATATAAAATTGAATTATTGATAATTTACTTTTTTTACATTTCACGACCTATAAAAGGAAGTCTTCCAACATTCACACTACCACTAGGTCAACTATTAGATGGGACAAGAATGTCAGGAGCAAAAGACCAAATTAGACCCCGCAGAATTGTATTGAAGCCTTTTCTAACGACTCTTTTGTCAAGTTATAGGTCATTGTACAAGAGGGAGAGAAAGCGGCACTTTACAGTGCAGGAAGTATGAGTCAAATATTAGGCCTAGTGGCCAGTGTGAAAATTGCATGTCTTCTGTATTTCCTTTTTATACAGGTAGAAATATGGAAGATAAAAAAAAAGAATTATGTTTTAAAAACTGTTTGCATACAAACCTGATTTAAGCAATGCAACTTTTCGTGACTTGTACTTTTTCAGGATAATGTGGCAAGAATCAGCAGCAAGATGCCCCATTATTCTTTCTTTGACTGCTTTATATAATAAGGCTTTACGGGCTGTGAGGCAGCGTCTTTTGCTTAGACCGAAAGTGAGGCAGTGACCCAGGAGAAGGTTCACACCTACGATCTTAAATTTCCAAAGCACCACACTTTAATAGACCTGCAGTTTTGGAGTGCAGCCGGTTGACACCTATATCATCATGTACAAAGTCTGTTTGACACCTTCAGGTGTTGGGTATAGCTTTCATAGTCTGGCCCTTTCCAAGGTCTCTAGTTCTGGTCTGTTACTGTTACACAGACTTGCACACACACAACCTGCAGCTCTGCAACGTAAATTTGCTCTTTGCTGCAGGATTAAATGAGAATCATGGCCATAGGCCATTTGCAAGACCTGAGTTGGAGGGAGAGATCTGTCCCATTACCAGCCTACATATCTATCCAATGTTAAAGCCCCCAATCAGCTTTCCTTAAAGATCTTGGTCAAATAGCTCTACTACATTCACACTTTTATTTTGTGTTGAACTCAGAAAAGTAGTCCTGCATACAACACACTCCAGTGGATTCAGTAGATTTCCATGCACATTCTTGGGGATATGTAGCAATCTTTGAATGACACCTGTCACTGCCTCACAGGTTGCATGACCTGCGCTCTTGCAAATGGTAAATTGGTTATCCATACTGAGAGGGATATCATTGGCCTAAATGGTCTAAGCACTTGCACCCTGCATCTGTGTCACCCCTATTGAAAAGCAGCTGCATTGGATCAAGTTAGATCCTCTACATTCTACTTATAGACTATTTTCAGATCCTGGTATTCGGGCTCCTTAGGTCAATGTCATTTGTGCACTTTATCAGTATATTAATTTGGTGATCTATAGTACCCTATTGGGGGGGTATCATTAGGGCAGACTCCAACTGAAGTCTGTGTGTTCTCCACTCCTAGCGCCATATTCGCAACGCAGAAGCGCCATTTTACAAACAGTGTGAAAGGTGCAATCAATCAACAAATTAAAATCAAACAGAAGTATTTCTTTTGAGGAATGTTTTCTTCTGGCTCTTCTATCCAATGACTCAGTCGCGGGGACATGGCTGGTGTGAGACCCAATAAACATGTTTGAGTCCTGTAACAATGCACACCCTAATTTCTTCTAAGGAAAATATGTTGATGTTCATCCAGCACATAAATCACCGGTCTACTTTCTTTAATCCTCATAGTTAAGGTGCTCTGTAAATCCCATGTTTGCTGGTAAAATTACAGAAGAATAATTATTATAATTATCAAAAAATGTTTATTGTTACTTTTAATGTTCCTGTATATGGGGAAGTGCAACTTTTTGTATTTAATGTGCATCTGACTACATAAACCCTGTCAATTGTATGTTCTTCACCAGTCAATACAAGTCTTCAAGTTGTCGTCTTCTGCCAAGAGGTTAAAAGTCCAATTGGCTTTTGCTTGGTTATAACCATTTCTAAGAAATCTGGATAAGAATTACTATATCTGTGTATGGTAATGTGTAAGCATGAAGCTGTAAAAAGAATAGAAAGACAATAGGGTCTTATCTGGGATTAAGGATGGTACAACCCGTGGACCAGTGGCGGACCTTCAACCTGCCGGGCCCTGGTGCTGCCTTAGGCGAGGACCGGGGTTTGGGAATGCTGGCAGCGTCAGGCGGGGGGCTGCGGGTGCTGGTGGTGAGAAGTGGGGGTTCTGGCAGGGGGGAGCGTGCGGCTCTTACCTGTGCCGCATTGTAGATCTGGGTGCCGGAGCTGGAGAGGAGAGGAGAGGAGGGGATCAGCAGAGGGAAGCAGGAAGCTTCCCTCAGTTAACCCCCTCTCCTCTGACACAGGGACATGGGGGTCGGCTGGGGGCCCCCCTGCAGGCTTGAGGGGCCCCCTACCCGGTCGGGGCCCTGGTGCAGCTGAACCAGCTGCACCACGGTAGGTCCGCCCCTGCCGTGGACAACGGCTCTCCTGGTATAGCTGTAAGAAGCCTCAACTACTATGAAGGTGTTAACACACCTACAGCAGCATCCCTGAATTTAGTTTTCCACCAGGAGGAGAGAAAATTGAAGGAGCCTCAAGGAATTCCAAGCCAAGGAATAAAGACTGATTTTTATTACGTCAGAGCAATTTCTCCTTCCTCAGGAGGGAAAATTGATTATATCTTATTTTTTTTGCACTGAGGAAGGAGCAAAGCATTGACGTAATAACAATCACAGTCTTCATTCCTTGGTTTCGTACTCCTTGCGGCAGAGCGGCTTTCATCCTTTTCTCTTTCTCCATGTATATGATCATCTGCATTGGGGATTGAGTAGTCGGGGTCCTGGACAGTTTAGAAGGCGTGCCCCCCCCCCCCCTTTCCTTTTCAGCCCAGGGCCGGTGTATCGCGTGACATGTAGCATAATCCCGCTTGATAAACCATCTGATAGGTCATGTGATTAAGATGCAAACATAGTGTCGTTTACTTGAGGCGCAAGATGACAGCAAACCAGGGCAGTTCTGTAATCTTCTTTATTAACCAAATGGCTTCATAACATGTTTCGGCGAATAACGCCTTCAACAGGTGATAGCCAGTACTACTATACAGACACTCTATATAGAACTCCTATCTTGCACTCTGAGAAAACCACACTATTTTTGCATCTTGTATCCTTGGTTCCCTTCTGGGTAAACAGTGGGTGCTGAAGATATCCGCTTGCTAAAAGTTCTCAAGGACCTGCGGTGACCTCACACCCCATTTGATCCGGTCAGCAGGTACACCAGAGACTCGTGCAGTGTACGCAGGAGGCTTAATCCGTGGCAATGCAGAGGTGCACATACAAGGTTAGTAACCTTCTATCCCCCTCTGCCCCTCTCCTCTTAATGATCACCGGGTACACACAGGAGTGCCTCTTTCTTTTTACAGGTCATGTGATTAACACAAAGGTGCTCTAGTGGCTCAAGTGGTTAGCACTGCAGCCTTTGCAGCACTGGGGTCTTGAGGTCCTGGGTTCAATTCCCACCAAGGACACTAAGGACAACATCTGCAAGGAGTTTGTATGTTCTCCCTGTGTTTGCGTGGGTTTCCTCCGGGCACTCCGGTTTCCTCCCACATTGTAAAGACATACTGATAGGATATTTAGATTGTGAGCTCCAAGAGAGATAGCATTACTCATGTATGTAAAGTGCTGTGGAATTAATAGCGCTATATAAATGAATAAATTATTATTATTATTATTATCTGTAGATACAAAACAAGGGACAGCGGTACACATAGCATGGTGCTCACATTTTTTCCTTATGTATAGTGTAAAGCAGTAGTAGATATAGCGTATTGTGTATACTGGAAATTAAAATATAACTTTTAATATTACCATTTAAAAATTGGCTTTTCCTCCCCACCCTTTGGACAAACACACACATAAACCGTGAGAATATCACCCACAAACTAACAAACACTTATGGTGTCACTCTCCTCCCTGCTGGATCACTACTTAACCAGGGATAGGTTTAAACAGAGAGGATATCCGGAGTCACGCCAGCTACCTCTATCTCTGAGGATACTCTGAGGCGTACCTTAAGTCTGTACCAATACGGGGACACTTTGGCTTATAGTCACCTGAAGTAAACTGTTCCTCGACTAGTCTTTCTGATCTTTCCAGCTCACACTGTGATATATGACATATAAGATATCTTCACCGAATGCGGGCTGTTTGTCGACTTCTTTGGTGAACATTCGCCAAATTTTCCAAACAAATTTGAAATCAATGTCAGGCAATTTTTAAGGCATGGAAAACACCTTCAAAGATGTCCAAAAGCTGCGAAACACAAACACACAGAGATCATCTTACCGTATCTCTGCTGTGCTGCGCTGGTCCATCTTCCCATGTCCCTCTCACTTCCGCCTCTGCGGTGTTGGTAAGTGATGTACGCGTCACGTGACAACATAGTGTCAGCTGATCTTGTCACCTGACTTGATTACTATGTTGACGAGATCAGTTGCTCCACAAGTCAATCACCACCAGCTCTTGCTCCAGGTGTGCGGTGATTTGCTGAGGTCACCAGATGTCACCATTAAGGTAACCATGGTGGCCGCTAATCAAAGCGGGTACCATGGTTACCTGAATGGTGACTGCAGCGAGGCACTGCTTATGGACTGAGCTCACAGCTCAATCATTAAGTGACTGGAGGCTACGGTGACAGAATGCTGTATTTTTCACCATAGCCTCCAATGAAGATGATGTCACAGAGGATCTTGGAGGGGTAAGAGGGAGTAATAAAGATGGAGTTGCTAAGTGTCTCTGTGTTTTTTATTTTGAATAAAATGATTTGTCTCTGTGTTGTGTCTTTTTTAATCATTTACCTGAATGGTGATCTTACATACCCGAAAGGCTTGGCAATCTCCATAATAATACAGTAGACCTTTGACAGAGCATCTGCATTGTTGGCCTACACTCAACATAGAAGCTAAAATCCTGAAGTGCTAACCACCACCTGGTCACTCTTGCATTCTTCCCCTTCTTCTCCCTTGTACACCTCAGTGGGGCATGGTCTGACACTAACCTACCTTTCCTTCCTAATGGGTAGTATCTCAAAGTGTCTAATGCCCACTTTATAGACAAACATTCCTTCTCCTTGATGGAGTATTTTTTTCTCACTGGAAGACAGTTTCCAACTAAGGTACATTATTGAGTGTTCTTCACCATTCATTTACTGATACAAGAAAGCACCTAATATGATATCTGACGTGTCTGTCTGCACCACAAACTCCGTAGAGAAATCCGGTGCCATAAATACCCTGTTTTAATGAAATCATCAAGTATTGCCTGGACTGTTCCTAGATAACTCCCCACATCCGGGCAGAAGATCACAATGTCATCCAGGTAGACCTCTGCTGACGTCTTGCGGACGGCTAGGATTTAGTCCATAGCTCTCTGAATGTACTGACGCTCTAGAAACAACCATCAATTGCACTGAAAATATCATCTTCTCCTTGGCATCTTTGGATAACGTACTCTACGTATACCATTTCTTGAAGTCCAGGTTGGTAATGTGCTGGGCTGGCCCTATTTTCTCAATGAACTTGTCAACACACATCATTGGATATTTGTAAAACGTTGACATCTCATTCCGCTACCGCTAGTCATTGCAGAGCCACCATTCCTCATCTAGTTTCGGACAAACAACTCTTGTATTCTTCAATCATTTCTGGATGCATCATCTGCTTCACCTCCTTCGAGATTACCACTTCGGGAATCCATCGTGGCTTCACACTCACTTGATCACGAGGTTCCATCATGATTTCATGTTCTATGACAAGACTACAACCTGGCCGTTCTTAGAATGAGTCTTTAGTCCGAAGAAGCAAATCTCGGCACTGCTACTTTTGGTCATGTGACAGCGCCACGTTTGACACCTTTTACATCGATTTCCAACTTAACCACCAAACACTGAGCTAAAATGGGTTCCCTATCTCCCCATAAATACATCAAATTGATGTGGTATACCTGCTAGGGCTTCCTTCTCCCTGGTTGGCGGTCTTTATAATTTACATTGCCAATGGTATGGCAGTAGATGGTCTCAGGCTCGGTGTCCTTCTTTACAACCTTCTGTAGCATGGCCTTCAAAGTTTTGCCAAATCTTTTCACAAGACCGTCCGTCTACGGGTGACGTTTGGAGGTTCTGAGTTGTGTTGTCTGCAGGGCCTTGCACAAACCTCCAATGATCTTCAAAATGAATGGAATCCCATGGTCCTTCAGGATCTCTTTCAACAGTCTATTTTGAGTTAAATCATATACAGTATGGCTATACTCTAAGCAGAGGAGTTCTTAATGGTACTGCCATGGTTAGAGATGTACTAGGAAGCTGCAGGGACAGGTAGTGATGGGTTCAGGGCTAAAGTCAACCTGACAGGTTCCCTTTAAACCAAGATTCAAAAGATTTGATGTGTAAAGGATAAAAGATCCAATTTAAAGAGGTTTTCCCATCTCAAAGATTCTATATCCCAATATGTAGTAGGTATACTAATAGTATTAGGTAATATCTCCAATTAAAAATGTAATACTGTTCTCCTGATTACCAATGTAATTTCCCCTTTGTGCAGGCAATTGCAGTAGCTTAGGTGTCTATGGTTATGACCACTCATTTAGTGACAGTTGCTAACGGTCATAACCATAGATATCTAAGCTACTGCAATGCTTGCACATGAGTCAAATGACAGCCAACCAGGAGAACTATACGATATTTCTAATTGGAGATATTATTAATTATTATTACACCAAATATATATTGGGATAGGGTCTTGGAGATGTGAATACACCTTTAGTCCCCCATACATATTAAACTAATGTTGGATGGACCCATGAAGATCGACCACTTCGGTTGATGGTCTAATGGTACCTTTACACGCCGCTACCGAAGGTAGCAAAAGGTAGGCACCGCACATGCACGCGCGCGTTTTTAACGGTTCCTAACGATACCTGATACCGCATTTAGACGCCGCCACAAGGTGCTCCACAGAAGGTATTTTCGTTACCCGGAAGTGCCGACGGGTGCTGCAGGTTACCTTCTGTGGAGCACCTTCCCTGATTTACACGCCGCTACCACAAGGGAATCTGGGTGTACATATTGTGCGCCGTAACTACTAAGGCGTGACAGAGTTGTGTATTACGTGGCGCTCGTACGGTGAATGGACAATGCAATAAACATCATGATTGGCCAGCCAGCGCAGGGAGGCTGGCTAATACATGATGCTATAACAAATGTGTAGTGTGACTGGTCAGCTCGTTAAATATGCCGCCCTGTGCAGGGACAGCCAATGGGTACACAGTAGTCTCCACCAATGATGGCTGATGGGGCGTGGTATACATGACGCTCAAGCACGCCCCAGGTAACTCAAATACCATACCTGTACCCCGATTACACGCCGCTACCATAGGGTTTATACCTGCTTGTTTTTCAGCATGGCTGAAAGACAGGTCTCCAAAGAGACAGGAAGGAACAACCTGAATTACACGCCGCCACTTCGCAGAGTTTTGAAGGTAAAAGGTACAATTGTCTCCGACACCTGCCGGTTTCTACCTTTCGGTAGCGGCGTGTAAACGTACCATTATGTGTATGGAAGCACCTGCCAACTAATGCTAAGGGAGATGTTGATTGCATATGTCCAATTTTGGGCTGGTTATCATTTTGTTCTTCCCGAGATAAGCTGTAGTGTCAGTCAGTGGCTTTATGATAAAGAATGCAGGAATTGGTCAGCCAAGCAAGCACTTCCATGCATGGGCAAGATGGCTGTCTACATGGGTAGAAATGTGGAAAACTAGGACTAATACCACCATGAATAAGCATTTGTATCAAACGTCACTCGGTGGTGACAGCCACAACTGACTTCTCAACGTTCAACTCGTCAAGGCAGAGAGAGTGAAGCCAACACCAATTGGGGACAGGGCTCACATGACATAGTGTCATGTGAGCCCTTGGAGAGCAAGTGTCAACACTGCAGGGTTTTGTGTCGAGAGGTGAATATAAATGCTTTTATGTTAATGTGGGCAGACACTCTGATTGAGAGTAGTGGACGGCCCCTTTTAATTGGTATACAACTTTCCAATCGAATTAGTGCAGCTCAGTCATTGTAAGTTATTGCATATCCCGGATTCTTGAGTATGTTATATAATGTAACTCTTGAAGGCGCTGCACAACTATTTGCAATAAAACCCTAATAAATCTTTGACTTGAAGTTTGGAGAAATGTTGTGCAGAGAGGGTAAATATAAGATGCTCCAGGCTCTGTCGGGTCCCTTTAATCTCTCGGCAGGTAATGTTGCCTTAAGAAATTTCCTTCCCTGTGTAACTTGCTGCCTAACTATATAACTTTGGTCAAGAATTTACATGTAAGGCAGGGCTTACCTTTACTTTACCTGACATTTGTTTTTTTGCATGGGGTTATAAGTACAGTCGTGGTAAGGGTGCTCAATAACTACAAACTCCTAATGGTTCATATAGCTCAAAAATAATGATCTCCAACCTATAGTTCTTCAGCTGTCTCAAAACTACAACTCCCAACGTGCCCCGACAGGAGAGACGCAAGTTAGACACCTCTTCTGTAAACTATGCAGTCTCGACAAGAAAGTTAAACCAGAACTCTATGAAGGTCTTTTCAAAGGATTTGGTTTCACAGCTGCAGGAGTCAGAAATGTTAACACCATCATTTCCGATTGCATAGAAAGTTAAAAAAAAATATTAGATGCGTCTTGGATGCAGTGAGCCGCAGTTTTGCTGCCCTACGGAAACAGGGCTGTCTGTCTTGGATGCAGTGAGCCGCAGTTTTGCTGCCCTATGGAAACAGGGCTGTTAGATTGGTGAGTGACAGTTCAGTCGTCCAATCTAGTCCAGTGGAGTACTGAGCTGTAGTGAACCGGTCCAGAGTGTGTCTGTCCCTTTAAGTACCCCTGCACACTACAGTTCACTCTCTAGTTACCTCTTTATTGGTATTAGTGAGTTTAGATATGCACTCTCAACTAAATCCATTTGTTTTTGAGGCATTTCGCATTTATTGTGTTCCAGCATCTACTGGTGAAGCATGTATGGTTTATAATTATCCTTCATTGTAAGGATCTGACCGGTGGCCGGTGACCCAGTCACAGGGCTCAATAGGTGGAGCTACTTCTAGCTTTTATCTACATAGACGAAGCTGGAAATTCCCCAGTCTGGACAAGATACTACAGGGATCAGAGCACATGTGAGGAGTCTCCTCACCATTTCCAGAGCCAAGGCCTGGAAGTTCATCCTTCCCAGATTTCTACAGCCAAGATGCTAAAGACTTTCTACACTGGATACTTGCTGTCTGGATTTACGCATGCTTCTTCAGGAGTAGGGCATACTGAATAAAAAGAAGAACCTACTGCCTGTGTGTTGGGAAAGATTGAGGGTCTCTCGTGACAAGCCACAAAGCTTCTGGGGGAATGTCCTTTGGACAGATGAGACAAAATTAGGACTTTTTGGCAAGGCTCTATGTTCACAGACGGAAAATGAAGCATATCAAGAAAACAACACTGTCCCTACTGTGAAACATGGAGGGGGCTCTGTTATGTTCTGGGGCTGTTTTGCTGCATCTGGCACAGGGTGACTTGAATCTGTGCAGGGTACAATGAATCAAGACTATCAAGGGATTCTAGAGAGAAATGTGCTGCCCAGTGTCAGAAAGCTTGGTCTCAGTCGAAGGTCATGGGGTCTTGTGTCAGGCCCACAAGGGTCTGGGGTACTCGGGCGGTTGGGTACAAGGATGTCACGGGTAGTCGGTGCCTGAGTCTGTGCCCTTGGGGTGCCAATTAAAAGGGGTATTTACATGGATAAGAGTTTATAGATGAATGTCGTGATGGCACCGGCGCTGCTGGGGCCTCCAGAGTGATGGGCGGCAGCAAGGTGTTATGGCTCCCTACAGGTGGAGCGGGGTCCCTGAGGCTGTAAGGGTAGAGTGGTGGAATAGGGTAGCGCAGTCTTTGCAGTGTGGGACAGGCCGGAGGGATGGACACTCGCACAAGAAAGTTTTTTCTGTACCTTTACTGGTGGTTTGCAGGTACACTTCCAGGGTTGAAGGATGCACTCAGGGATTTCCACATTGAATGGGCTATAGGCCTCCTTGTCCTGCTCCCTTGTCATGAAGTCTGGCATGTGTGGAACCAGGCCTGACCTCTCTTGTATCTCTCACACCCGTGTTGCTACACTGAGGGCTCTCACTTGGCTACCGCTGCCTGTTCTGCATCTCCTAGCTCTCCAATGGGGAGTGCTGTGGATGTCCGGGAAGCTAAGCCTCTGTGGTGTACTGGGATTCTCTGCTGGGCTCTGCCAGTGTCCGGTGTTCTCTTGGGGTGAGCTGGAATGGCTCTTCTGCCCCTGCTGTACTGTTCCTCGCCTCTGCCTTTGGTCCTCACTGTCTGGACCTCACACTGGCTCTGATGTGCACTGCTTTGGGACCTAGCACGGCTTCGGTAACCAGTGTTGCTCACTAGGTTCTGAGCTGATCTTCACAGTTCTCCTAGCGACTGTACACTCTGGCTAACTCCGCCCCCAGCACCTGTATTTATAGGGGATCTGGCGTAACAGCAACCAGCGGTGCTCCCCCCTACAGGCCTGGAGTGGGAGATGTTGTATGTATGTGGATACCAGATGTGGAAATCCCTTTGTGTACTAGTTGGCCCTGTGGCTACCTGGCACAGGGCGCCACACTTGCAACAGGATGATGACCCAAAACACATGGCTAAAAACACCCAAGAATGGCTAAGAGGAAACATTGGACTATTCTGAAAGTGGCTTCTATGATCCCTGACCTAAATCCTATTGAGCATCTTTGTAAAGAGCTGAAACATGGAAAAGGCGACCTTCAAACACCAGACAACTGGAGCAGTTTACCCTTGAGGAGTCGCCAAAATACCTGTCGAGAGATGCAGAAGTCTCATTGACAGTTACAGGAATCGTGTGATTGCAGTGAAGCCTCAAAAGGTCGTGCAACAAAATATTAAGTTAAGGGACCATCATGTCTGTCCAGGCCGATTTCATGAGTTTCATATTTAAAAAATCAGGGCTGAAAAGCAATGTCTGACCTTCATTTGTTCATTTTCATAGATCTTTTTTTTTATTATTACTTTTGTTAGACTTAAGTTATTTCTGTGACCATTGTGGGTTTTTTCTTTTATTAAACAAGGGGTGCCAACACTCTTGACAATGTGTGTATTTTAGCACCCTGAAAAGAAACATGATAAGACGTGGTCGCTTTGCTCTTCCATCAAGAGGAAATATCCATTTGATCCTGATGCTTCTACATGATGGGACAAATGTCCAAAAATTGATGCCGCAGAGGCCAAGTCTACTAAGATGTTGACCCTACCCTTTGAATACATGGACCAGTTGGATAGAAAGGCAGATAGCTATCTGAAGGGCTCGTGGGAGACTACGCTGGTATACTTAAGGCCCCGTTACACCAGGCCACATCGCCGCCGATTACATAGGCGACGTAGGGGCGTGGCCTATCGACGGCGACATCGCCTCAACGTCGCCTCATGTAAAGGGGCGATGTCGGCGCCGCCGGGAGGTTGCCTGGTTTCAGAGCAGTGCTCTGAAACCAGGCAACCGATCTGGGGCGATGTGCACACATCACCCCATGCAACCGGCCGCCGGTGACCTGTCAGGCGATGGGAGCCATAGGCTCCCATTGTCCTGCATCGCCGCTGGGGTTTTCAGACACCAGGAGGTCAGCTCGCCGGCGCAGGGCTGGAGAAGTCGCCCCATGTAAATGGGCGACAGCGACGCTGGCGGGGCGCCAAAAACGTGCGCACACCCGCCAGTTGCCACCGACATCTCCAGCCCCGTCGCCAGGTGTGACAGGGCCTTTAGAGCTTTAGTGTCTTGCATTTTTGTTTCTCATTCACTGATGATATGGTTGCAACAGCTGCAATCCCAGATTATGGACAATGTTCGTAGAGGGGAAATATCTTCCCTATTCCTTGTCCAGGGAGCAATGGTATTTTTGCCTGACTCCTCGGCAGACTCTTTAAAATTGGCTGCAAAGGCTGCTGTCCATACAAACTCAGGTCAGAGGGCTCTCTGATGAAAAACTTGGTCGGGGGATGTTCAGTCCAAGGCAAAGTTGTGTGACGGAGAGTTTCTCTTCGGCAAAACCTTAGATGACATTCTTGAAAAGGCCAGTGAGAAGAAGAATTTTCCATCCTTCCCTGCTTCCACCTTTCGGAGTCACTCCTTTCGGAGGGAGAAATTCTCCAGTAGAAAGTTTCCTTGGAAGTCACAGGAGTCATGGTCAGACAGCAGAGATAAGAAGTCAGGCTTCTTGTTTTTTAGGGTTCCTCCTTTAAGAGTAAGAAGTCCTCCAATTAATGTGCTGCTCCAGATAGGAGGAAGGACTCTCCGCCTTTCTCCCAATCTGGTCTCGCAGAAACACCTGCGCTTTGATTTTGAACATCATTCAAGATGGCTTGAGGCTGGAGTTTGTTTCGACCCCATTGGGGTCTCTTATAATAACATCTGTCAGCAACCCGCCCAAGCAGCAGGCCCTTATAGAAGAGAGAACATCCTTAGTTCAGAAGAATGCCCAAGGGAAGAGAGATGCAAAAGAGATGCAAGTTTCCACTTGAGAAAGACGCAGTCAGCGTCGAAACGCGTTGTGGCAGGAGGGCTTTTATTTGTTGAATGAATAAAACTCAAAGGTAATATATTTAAGAGCATTGTGTATCCTGTTTTAGCTCTCGGCGCTTACTTTTATTATACCACATTTATTCATCGGCCAAGGGAAGAGAGAGGCAGGGGTCTGTACTCAGGGCCGCACCGTCCATTGGACAGTGTGAGCCCTGTCATTCAGGCGGCAAGAGGCAGGGGGAGCGGCAGTGCAGAAGGGGTCGGCTCCTCATGCCCATAGAGTCCCCCTGTCATGGCGCCGGCGGCTCAGCGCAGGTAAGCGGCGACCCGCCGGAGCACATCTGAAGGGGCGGCAGTGCTGGGCTCCACCAGCACCCCCCCTTCCCCCCCAGGTCATCACCCGCTGCTGGAGGGGCGGCAGCGCTGGATTCTGCCAGCACCCCCCCCCCCCCCGGTCATCACCCGCTGCTGGAGGGGCAGCAGCGCTGGACTCTGCCAGCACCCGCCCCGGTCATCACCTGCGCGGGTCAGGCGGCAGTGGGGCTTGGTGCACCCCTGTTTGTACTCTCCTCTTTATGATCACCAATCATCCATAACAAACCTATGGATCCTTCCAGACTCCCCGACTCTTCTTTCACAAGGCCCGATTCACCATCCACAGGTCTTGAGTCCTCGACTGACGGCCTGGTATTTGAGAAGAATCTGGTAGATGCCCTCATGAAGAGCAGGTACCACCAGGCTCTATGGTAAGGTTTGAAGGATTTTCCTGTCCTGCTCGCTGGGGCAGTCCTATGGAGGAGGCTACAGTTGTACCTATTTTGGAACTTCTCCAAAAAGGATGGGACCTGGGGTTGGCACTCAGCACTCTGAATGTCCAGGATTTCGCCGGGGGGCTTAAATCTCCCTGGGTCTCTAGGTTGATTAAATCTCGTTACAGAGCTACTCCTGTACGCTGTCCTAAGATACCTCCCTGGGAGCCTAATATTGTGCTGGATTCCCTGACTAAACCTCCTTTTGAACCTATGCCCGAAGCCTCATTGAGGGTTATTACTCTTAAAGTAGCCCTACTGGTAGCTTTAACATCTGCCAGGAGAATAAGCGACCTGCAAGCCCTGTCAGTAGTAGCCCCATACACTCCGGTATTACATAATAGGGTTATTCTTCGATCTGATCCTTCCTATTTACCAAAGGTGGCAGAGCAGTTCCATAGGACTAAGGAGATTGTCCTTCTCTCGCTCTGTGATAGACCCTCAAACCACAAGGAGGAAGTATTACACACCTTAAATGTCAGGCGCGCTTTACTACATTACATAGAGGTCACCAAGCAGTGGAGGAATCTCAGGTCCTCTTTGTATCTTTACAAGGGGCCTCCAAGGATAGTGGTTATATCAAAAGGAACCATAGCGAGACTTATCAGAGACACTATATCCCTAGCTATAGTGAAGTCCCAATGCCAGAGGGGATCAATGCCCATTTTACTAGGACATTTTGGAGAACTTTTTCACACTTTTATGGCAACTTATATAATAAAAAACACTTCTGGAACCAACCCCTTCTACTACATTTCCTATCAGTCCACCCCACCAAAGGACTGAACCAACCAGGCCACTCTGGGGCTTTCGGAGCAGCCAACTGTGCCACGTGCTCTTAACATTTCCCTGGAGATTCATTCCTCAGACAGATCTACATGGATTTGGCTTTAGCAGTAGATGTCTAAAAGGTATGAGTTCAGCACCACTCAACATGCTTTGGCTCATTCTCCGGCTGAAATCTCTAACAGGTCCCACGGATGCTCTGCTCGGCGCAGCCACAGAGGTGAACTGCAGCTGAGACTGGAAAGACGGTCAATTCGCACAAACGCCCATACACACACTGCGATCCTGAGCCTAAGTCATTTCATGTCAGGCGACAACTGCACATGTGTACAGAGGATTAGGGCAGAGGGAGATGTTAATAATCACTCTGATCTTATTGACATCTATCTTGGGCAAGACAGCTGCTTGTACAACAGTGGTTTCTACCAGCTATTCACATCTGCTCCACCAGCATAATAGAATTAACATGCTCACTCAGCCAATGGTTTACCTTACAATGGTCATTTAAAAAAAAAACCATGGAGTTACTGGTAAATAAGAGAAGGATAATAGGTGGCTGGCGTTTATACTCAAGGCTTTAGACGGGTTGCGCCAAGAATGAAGGATATCCGATATCTGCAGAATTGTGGAATAAATTCCTGATCATCAGGGTCAGGGGCGTATCTAGGGGGGTGCAGCCGGACCTTTTGCCCCGGGCGCAACTCAGCGGGGGGCGCCGGCGGCACCCCCCTCCCCCTCTCTTGCTATACCCGGCGGCCGCCCACACATTACAGGGGCTGATATTCACAGTTTAGCGGCGCGGAAGCGCCAGACGTCACTTCCGCTTCCGCGCCAGTCTGGGGCCGCGGGGGCCACTGGGAGACTTGGCGGCAGCGGGTCCGGTGCGGGGTGACCGCAGGAGACCCTGGAAACTGCGGCACTGGCGGCGGCGCCTCATATGTCCAGACTGGAGGACGGAGGAGAGACGGAACAGCAGGGGACCGGGTCCCAGCAGGGGACAGGGTGAATGACCGAGGAGTCGATGGTGGAGGAGGAGGGGGACAGCAGAGGTGAGTGACCGAAGAAGGCTGACAGCACCCCCCCCCCCCCCCCCGTCCTCACCTACCTTGTGGGGGGGGGGCCAAGATAGATCTGTGCCCCGGGCGCCAACATACCTAGTTACACCTCTGATCAGGGTCCAAATATTGGAATCCCATCAATCCTGAGAATGGGGCCCCTGAGCCCTGTCTGAATGGACTGAAGGCTGGTCATGTGCACCTTATCTCCATTTTCATTGTGTCACGTCGCCATTGGACTCGGTGGCTGGTGTTCCTGCCTCGGCCGCTGGGAGGAGCCGGATTCCTTCGGCTGGTGGCGCCGGTGATAGGAGGGCCTTGTCCTCATATGGAACCGCTCCCGCGACGTCTGCCTCTGTCGCTGAGCGCCGCTGTGTTTCCCCTCTGGGTGGTGTTGGTCGCAGAGGAAAGGGCCCTGCAGAGGTGTCCGTTAGGCGCAGCCTGCGTTCTTCTGTCAGAGGAGGCGTGGGTGGAGCCAGTCATGCATCTCCATCTGGCCTGGATCTAGGGGCGGTCCGGATGAGGTCATCAGGTTGTGAGCTCCAGCCTATGGGAGGTAGCCGTGCCCTTCAAGTACATTGGAGCCTGTCTTGCAGGCCGCCAGATATAGTTTTGGTTCCCCAGTGATAGTGTGTGTTTAGTTTCGTGTCTGACCTTGCCTGGATTTCTGACTCTGCCTCTGCCTATTGATTTTGTACCTCAGCTGCCCTCTTGGTTTTGCCCTTGACCTTTGCCTGGATTTTTGACTCTGCTACTGCCTGACGATTTTGTACCTTCGCTCCCTCTCGGTTTTGACTCGGACATCTGACTTCGTTTTTCGGGTCTTGATTTTCCCTGGCGACCTCCCCGGCTCTGTTGCTCATATAGGCAGCTACCCCCTGGGCTCTGCTATAATTCCAGATCCCTGTATAGGGGTTAAGGGTCTCGGGTTTCTCGGGGTGCTGCCTACCAGCAGCTCGGCCTCACAGCGGATGGTCGTCACATTGTCAACGGGACCACTGATCTAGGATAGGGATAGCTGATCTAGATAAGTCGGACCCCCAGTGATTGGAAAGCCATCTCTTTTTACATTGATAGGGGATAACTTCCACGCTTGGCACAACCTTTTTAAGTCCCAACCATAAGGTAGGGGAAGATGGCATTCAGGATCTAAGGCGAAATCATTGATTTCCTGCTATTATTTGAATCATGGGGTCTATACAATTTATATAGTAAAAGTTTCTCATTTCCCTTTTATTACAGCAGCATAATGAAAGCCTTGTTATGACATCCAAAACTGCCCACACAACAGATTAACACCAAGATAAATTTTTCTTCCAAAAATAAAGCACCAAACACACTGACAGTTTGACTGATTGGGTGGCGAGCGGTGAGTCAATAAGATCTATGTTCATGATCCTAAATAGGACGGGGCAGGTGAGATAACTTCCCTAAAGATCAGTAAATGGTACACTTCATTGACCATCAGGAGACAAAGATTCAATACAACAAGTTGGGACTGGAAAGTGTCTGCATGCTCCCGGACGTGACGTCACTGCCGGCTCGCCATGCTCAGCAAATATTTACGATGCGCAAGCACTCCGGTAATATTAACCAGACGATAACCTTCAGTGATGAGTAAGCTGATAGTCCTCACCTTTCAATTATGCCCATACACAACAGATGTGCTCTGATATGATCATGATCCTGATCGTCTTGATGCTTTGTTACACGACATACAGTCAAGTGTATGGAGAACCAGACGTGTCCCACCACGAGTGAAACTAGACTAATTGTTTATTGATTGTTAGACTTTATTACTCAGGATTGACTATGATGTCTAGAGACAACCATTTGCCGTCATACGTTTCTGACACTTGTTGACCTTCTACCATTCAAAAATCCATTTATCTGTTACCCCCAGAGGAGAAATTTGGAGCTCCTGAGCCTACGTACAACATGACGGGGCCTTCACCTACCGTATGCCATTTTATACTGGTGTTCTATATGCTTATTTGCCAACTCTCCCGAAATGTCCAAGGAAGTTCATGGAAGATGGAAAGTTGGCAAATATCGCCTCCTGGAAAGTAGAACTTCTGAAAGGTTTCTTGTGCCTGATGGATGGGATGGGAATGGGTGAGGGGAGATGTAACCCCAAAAAAGGGGATATGGTATTGATAAATTTCACAAGTAGCAATCCGCAACCCATTGTTCTGTGGCGCCCGGCAACGAGTGCGTCACAGGAGGGTACTACACCCTTGACTGAAGGTGCAGTATTCTCCGTCTTAGTGATGAACAGGTTAATCCCAAGGCTCCATACACCACATGCAACATCTAGAGGCAGAGGACCAATTAGAGGCCTGTTTCCCGGGCAACCGGTCCTGGTGGGAGGAGAGTTAAATGCATAGCAGTGGGGAAAGAGCAGAACAGGGTTTGAAAGTTGGAGAGACAGGAACAAGAACCAAGTCGTGACAGAGCAGCTAACAGGGAGGGCACCAGGAGCTGGTGACCCAGAAGTGAAGGGGGCCAAGAGAACCGGTACAAGCAAAAGATGACCCGAGCCCAGTCCAAACCCGGAGAACCGGCTCCGAGGTAGTGCAGATGGTCTACCGCTGTGCTACAGAACCGGAGTGATTGAGGGCTTCCTTAGGAGCACAGCACACAAATCTCCATCACCGCCGCTGTATCGGGAGGGGTACCCACCATTGAGGTCCAGGGACCCATCGGGAGTCGCTAGGCCAACGGCTCGGGGGCCCAATAGAAGTTCCTCTGTATCCCGACCTGGTACGTGGAAGGCAGCGAAGAGTAAAAGGGACAGTCAGATTAAGAGAGACACTGTGGAGCCTTGGAGGGACACCGTTCATCACAGGGTCCACCCGGTCCGTTACCTGAAGGTCTGGAAACCGTTATTCCAGTGTACTGTGTGAGAACTAAGTAAAGACCTGTGCAGAGGAGCATCGTGTCCGAGCATTATTTCCGAACTGTTACTAACTGATTTACCTACAGAATCAACTGAGCTGCCGTATTCCATCACTACAGCTCCTGACCCTGGGGACTCCCGCTCGTCCTGTAGGGAGCGGATCCATCTTGCTGCAGCCCATCCCCCGGAGGTCCAAGCAGCGCCGGTGCCATCACCGGACCCCTACAGGTGGCGTCACAAAACAGTAACTTTATTCATATTTTAACATCTTACTTTAACCTCTTATTGACCACCGGGCCTCCACAGCCTCAGGCACAGAAACCGAGACCCGAGAACCCGATTCACGGTGAGTCAGTTCTTCCCCGAATGTTGGAAAAACAACTGTGTCAAAGGGGCCTTCGATGAATCCCTAATATCCGCTTCTTCTAAAGAGGTGAAATAAGAATAGTAAAGCCGGTTTTACATTTTCCATAGTAACCCATTGTGCCTTGTACTGTACGTTTATGGTGCAGTAGCTATGTAGTTGTCTAGGTTGTCTCACAATGTATGCCTGCTTGCCGGTGGTTGGGGTTGAATTACTGATTGTTTGACATCTTGGAGTCATCATCTTGGTGTCATCGTTGAGTCTCTGGCCTGCACTTTGCAATCTTGCCTATAAGAGTAGTGTACTGTACAAGGTCTACTGAAAAGAGCTTGTAAGCACTGTGCTACTTGCCAAGGAGACTGGCCACTGATGATTACATAGCAAAGATGGATAAGAGCAGATTGTTGTTTCAGGGAGGAAGTAGATGAACTCTAGTGCCACCTATTGAAAGTAGCAATCCTAAAAGTCATAATTGACTCTTTAATGAGCCTTTCATAGGATTTATGCCGTATAAGAACCCCAATCTGCAAATGCTGCATTTCAGGGTGATTCAGGGAATATTAAAAAAAAGTCTCCTCACTGCTAGGATGCAGTATTAATCTCAATGAGGAGAGTAGGTATTACCTTGACCTCATCATAGCCCTTCATACAGCCATAGCAGATCTGTCATGTATTGACTGCCTTTGCAGTTCTGGAGTGTTGCTGCTGTGCTATTTAATTAAGTTTTTTTCCTTTGTCTGTTCTGAGGCTCTGCAGGTGGAGGTAAAGGTGAAGGGGTGTGACTGAGCTTTCTGCTCTCCACACCCTCAGCCTTAAGTAGTTCTGCTTCCCTCCATTAGATGTCAAAGATTCAGTTCATTTTAATCTAGGACCTGTGCTGTTCAGATGTGCTGCTGGTGCAGCTGCTGTCATTTCCTTCCTTTGGAGTGTTGTCCTTTTCCTGGTCCGTAGGTGGAGGTAGGGGCTCTTAGCTGATGACAGGTTGAGGATTTGAGGGATAGGGTGGTGTCTCGAACCTCCTCACCAACAGAGGTACCTTCAAGAGTAGGGCTAGTCAGGGACCCCAATTACTGGGCCAGACTAGACTCCCAGTCGCCCTTACCCTTGATCCCTTGCTGCTCCATTCCCCTCGTCCGCTACATACGTGACAGGATCCCATACTTTGTACTGATGAGGGGCAATCACCCCCAAATGCAGCCTCTGCAGATTGGGGCTCTGATATGCCATAAATTCTAAGTCCTATTGAAAGGCTTGTTAGAGAGTCAGTTACGACTTTTAGGATTGCTACCTTCCAAAAGGTGGCGCTAGAGTTCGTCTACTTACTCCCTGAAGAGGCACTTTGCATATGTCCCAGAGGAGCATTGCGGCTAAAAGTCTCTTTACTGATAGAATGCAGAATTAATCTCCATAAGGAGAATAGCTATTCCCTTAGTTTAGAGCAGTAAACATCAGACTTAAAGATTCCCTATTCTTCAAAACAGAGAAAATTTTCAATATCAAGTAAATTACTAAATTGCTTCTTTCTTATAAAAAAAAAAAGTTATTGTGCAAAATACAACTGATGCACAAAAGGTTCACATGAAATTAATGCTAAATATTGCAAACACCGTTGCAGATCTCATGTTTCTTTTTACCCTTCCAAAAATGAATAAAAGATTTTCAATACATTATATTTACTCTGAAATGTTCCCGCTTGTCCCATGATAAACCTGATGCGCCCCAGGGCCATGGGGTACTCGGAACCAGGCTGTTGGCACGTCTGGGCAGTCACAGGGGTCGAAACACCGCTTCAGTGTCCCTGGGTTCAGTGTTAAAGTGTTCTTGGGGAATGTATAGGGATAGGGTGGTTTAAAGGGGTATTGTTCGTGACGCCACCTGTGGTTTCGGGCTAAGGGTAGCCACCGCTGCTGCAGAACCTCTGGGGATGATGGATGGGCAGCTGGGATGTAGTTGCTCCCCACGGGTGGAGCTGGTCCCCTGGACAGCGGGTGTAATGATTAATAGTCTCTGGCAGGCAGGGATTACCTTCAGCCTCGTTACCTTATTCAGTGGCCTTCACAGGCTGTCACCGCAGGAATAACACAGTCTCACACCGTTCTACAATTCTGTTCCCGGTTTTACACACTTCACGTTCAACAGGTCATAGATGTTACACACCCTTAGATAAGCTCCTTCCTGCGTAGTCTTTGGTAGAACAGGGGTGACAGGTACGCGATCCTTGGTGGTGTGCCTGTCCTTGCCTGGTCCTGTCTCTCTCTCAGCGCTGTTGTAGGTGCCTCTAGGCGCAGAGCCCTGATCCTGCAGCCTCAGGTATGAGTGGGTGACTGGTACCTTGTCCCTGGATCCTTGTCCGACTGCTTTCCCTGGGTATACGCCAGGTGTGTGAGCTACAGCTCCTATGAAGCTCATAGCCTGTGGTTCAATGGTTCAGATAACAACCCCTCAGTCTGGTATTGCCAGTCCCGGATTGGGGTGCATGGGCCGCTTCAGCTCCGCCAGTGACTCTAGAGCTCCTCCTCTAGGCTTCCCGGATGAGCATGGCGCACCTCAAGTCCTTTCCCTGCAAATCGCTGTTCTCTGCAGTGTTTCACTCCAAACTGCAACCAAACTGTTCTCTGTGCTTCACTTCCGTACTGTTCTCAAACTGAAACTCAAAACTGTTCTGTATTGTTGTTTTTCCACCCACACTTCTCTACCCTTGTCCCTCTGGGCTCTCCCCCGGGGTTTGCCCAGGGTCCCCTGGGTCCTAAGTGTGGGTTTGTGCGATGTTGAAGGTTCCACACATACCATCCCCCACCTTCTGACTACTGGAGGACCCCACACCTGTGACTTGGGTGCAGTACCTCTCGTGGCATCCTGACCGGAGGGGCACCACAAAAGCAAAAGGGGTTTAATCATAATCCCAGCCGCCCACCTATTAATAAATGATAAATGTTTGATCATTGGAGGCCACTCGGCTGCAGTTCCTAACAGGGGATCCTGTATTCTATCATACGACCTGAGCCATTTTCATGCATGCATATTTCCACCATATCCAATGTCTTGCAGGGCTGATTTTCTAAGTGATCTCCAAAATTTGAAAGTGCCGATATGTTTAAAGGGAGAACAGTAATTACCTGCAGCTATAGCGCTAATGTGTAGATACCATTTTAAACATAGTAGTCACACACAGTAGTCTGTTGGAAAGTGTGGCTGCAGGGAGAAAATTAAGTTCTATTGTCCCTGCAGCCACTCACTTCTAGTCATCTAGAAGTCATCTAGCACCAGGGCTGTGAGCAGTCAATGTTCGCTGCATATTGAGCCTTCTAATCATGTCCAACTCTGCTTTACTGACATCCCAGACTTCTGGCTGAACACCCTGGATCTTAACCTGTTAACGACAGCCGTACGTCTCTAGACGTCGGCTGTCATTACCCCCTTGTTTGAAGTGAGCTCTGGCGTGAAGCTCACTTCAAATCTCCGACATCTCAGCTGATCTCACTAGCTGAGATGTGGGAGTAACAGCTCCGATCGGTCCCGCCACCCGATCGGTGCTGTTAACCCCTTAGATTCCGCCCTCAATCTCTGAGAGCGGGATCTAAGGGAGCCGGAGCCGGCAGCGCGCGCTTACCGGGCTCCAGGGGAGATCTCGTGATAGTATTGCGGGATCTCCCGTGCTGATGTCACAGGCCAGGGTCCAGGTATGTGTCAGAAGTGATCGGACTGTGCAGCTGCATGCCTCTCACAGGGGCTGTGTAAAAGTAAGAATCAATAAGCAAATAAAGTTTTTACAAAGTTGAAAATAAAACAAAAAACATAAAAGTTCAAATCACCCCCCTTTTCTCCCATCCACAATGTAAGTATTAAAAAATTAAATAAAATGCACATATTTGGTATCGCCGCGTTCAGAATCGCCCGATCTATCAATATAAATAATCAAATAATGAGATCCGTAAACTGCATAGCGCAAAAAACGAAGAAGCGAAGAAACGAAAATGAAAAATGACAAATTTCTTCGTCACTAAGGGGTTAAGGCAAGTCCCACTTTGTCAACATGACACCAATATACGTAGTTTGATCCTGTGGTCGAGAGCCTCCTGCTTTTCCCCTCCTGTAGGTTGTAGACTGTAAGACATCATCGTCCTGGGGCAGGCAGCATAATGATGCTACTGTATTACACCGCTTGTGTCAGCCCATTTTGTGTGTAGAATAGAAGAGGATGTGGATTATCTGATTATTAGGTCCCACCAGTGACGGTTTGGTAGCAGAGCGTCGTGCACACGTTGGATATCGGTCTCTCAGTGGCGGCACCTTCACTCAGCTGGCTCTGTACAAACTAGTACTCCTATTCCACAGTCCCTAAAGACATCTGCACAGATAGGAATATCCCTGACAGCAGGACTTGATGACTGCTCAGACC
Source organism: Allobates femoralis (assembly GCA_033576535.1). Classification (NCBI taxonomy): domain Eukaryota; kingdom Metazoa; phylum Chordata; class Amphibia; order Anura; family Aromobatidae; genus Allobates; species Allobates femoralis. Next base: position 22,205,360 of record JARQOC010000012.1, read on the forward strand.
TCGCTTCCTGATCAGCCGTCGAGTTTCCTGGGCCTTCTAAGGAACCAGGGGAGAGTTTGCTGGCACAACAACACAGCAGGACAAGCATGCAAAGAGAGATTATATGCTAAGGACTGTATGCACCTGAACAGTCCCTACAGCTAGTTGCGACTAGGTTAGTACCATTCCCCAAGATTAGCGCTGAAGGTGGGGATGCCTGGGTCTTGTACCTTGCTAGACTCCTGGATGACACTCACCTAGATGTCTTATTTTTCCCAAAGGGAATGCACAGAGAGAACTAAGCAGGACAACAGGAAAAGCAGGATTTCAGACGACCTTCAAATTGAAGTTTCGCTGCTGCAACAGCAACAACACCACAGCTAAACAGATGTGAGCTCCTCCACAGGCAAATATACAAACTCTATCACTGTTATGGAAGTCAGAGGAGGGTAGATATAGCGGAAGGGGGGGGGGGGGTAAATACATGCTACAGCTGAAGGCTAAGAGAATACTTCATCCCGCAGTAAAAAGGTCTTTACAGCTTTCTGCTTAGCAGAGCAAGTACAGTATAAAGGTAAAACTGATTAATCGCAAGCTTTCTGCTGAGCTCATCCAACGCTGAGACCTTCTGACCTTAGGTCCCTCGGAGGAGACAATAAGACATGGCACACATTTTTTTGTCGCAGAAGGCACAAACATAGCATTATTGCCTTTGGTTAGGACAAAGGGGCACCCAAGTAGGCGCTGAGGGGGATTTACTCCCTTAAGTGAGCACTTAATGGGCCATTATTTGTTTTAAAGGGGCATTATTACTAGGTTGGGGGTTTGACAGGTGGACACTTAAACCATGCTATTTCAGTTATACAGTACATGCAATGATGTATTAAAGAGGAACTCCGGGAAGCTAAGTAATTTTTGTACTGTCTGTGCCCTCCTACATGATGGAGCAGAGCTGGGCACTACACTTCTGGGATCTATAGATCGCTTACAAATCAATTAAATCATATCTGCTCCTCAGCTCTCACACCTCCCTTTGGGGACAGAGAAATTCAGTCATGCATACTGGTAAAGTGTAAGGGGACAGGAAGCTACCAAGTTGATATGGGGGAGTGGAGACCATGACAATGCTGAATTAATCAATGTAGTGCTTTGCTTTTGCTCCTACACTGATACATGACAGCAAACATTATGCACCATTATATCATTGTACAGCAGAGTATCACAGCGTGTATTTCTATCTGCTTGGTGACCTGATTGCAGGGGCGTATCCAGGGGGGTGCAGCCGGACCTTTTGCATCGGGCGCCACTTAGCGGGGGGGCACTGGCGGCACTTCCGCTTCCGCGCCAGTCTGGGCCTGCGGGGGCCACTGGGAGACTTGGTGCGGGGTGACCGCAGGAGACCCTGGAAACTGCAACACTGGCGGCGGCGGCGCCGCCAGTGTGTGATCGGAGGATAGGGGAGAGACGGCCTGGACGAGACGGGAGACAGCAGGGGTGAGTGACCGAGGGGCCGGGGGAGGAGGAGGAGGGCAGCAGGGGTGACTGACCGAGGAAAGCCCCCCCCCCGGTCCTCAATCAAGGCATCAAGGCTGCAGGGGCGGCGATCTCCCCCCCCCCCCCCCGGTCCTCACCTCCTCACCTACCTTGGGGGGGGGGGGTGCACCAAAATAGATCTGTGCCCCGGGCGCCATCAAACCTAGTTACACCACTGCCTGATTGCTATTTGAAGTAGAACACCTTGCATTACATAGGATGGTATATCAGGGATGGATTATAGTGTGACCATAAGGTCATCCACCACACCCCTGCCACGCCTCCTGTTCGTACAGAGGTATAAGTGGGCAGAAGTGTAGGATGACCCGGAGCCCCAGGGTCCAAGCCTGGACACACTTTCTGTTCACTGCAGCAGCATGAGGCTGAATTTCTCTGTCCCCTGAGGGAGGGGTGAGAGCTGAGGAGCAGATCTGATTTTAATGATTGATAAGTGATCTAAACATCCTAGTCTCCTCTTTAAAGCATAACTTCTGTGGCCTTCAAAGCTGACGATTTGATCACTACAATTTGAGCTATGACGGAGCCCATCTTGGTTATCATTCAACATTTCTAGGAACAGATCTAACCCAACAATAGCTAAAAGGCCCAAAGCAATGTATTTCTTAGCATTTTTGTTTTTTTTATTGCTAGGCGGAGTGGTCCTTTAACCACTTACACTTTCCCGGGAGTGCACTTCACCTCAAGGGCTGAGAATTTACAGCCAAACAAATAGTTTCAAATTAGACAGAAATATGTAACAGGCGGGTCTGGACAATTCTTTTAAGAAGAGGGTTAATCTACTGGAAGTCTGCAGCTTCCTGTCCAATCATCAAGAGCAATTGCTTCTCTATTTGAACAAAGTATGAGCAGGAGGGGGGGGGAAGAAACAAGCGGCCGCTTGCACGCAGCGAGCCGCTGACACCAGGAGCCTGCCGCAACAAGATACTATAATCCCGTAGGATGTATGAAACAAGTTAAAGTGACTTTAGTGTCAATGAAGACTCTCCACAAAGTTTCCCGTATTCTGGATTTGCCCTAATTATGTATGAATAGAATTGATTGTAGCTGGAATTGACAATAACGAACAAAACTAAAACGAACCTTTCTTGGCCGTTTCTGACTTTTTCTTAGTAGATGTGAGATTGTGGATCCTATTGAGTGTTCAACACTCTTAAAGGGGAACTCCAGTGAGAGAAACCTTTTTAGTACAGTCCCTGCCCTCCTACATGATGAAGCAGAGCCGTACACTGCAGTTCTAGGATCTATAGATCGCTTATAAATCAATAAAATCATACCTGATCCTCAGCTCTCACCCCTCCCTCATGGGACAGAGAATTTTCAGCCTGGCAGTTTCATGTAGGAGCAGAAAGCAGGAGGTGTGTCAGGGGCGTAGATGCTGGGAGCTGCAGGATCATCCTACATTCAAGCCCCTCATACTTCTGTATGAGGAGTGGGTGTGTCAGGGGCCATGGTCACACTACAATCCTGTCCCTGATATACCATCCTATGTGACAGGGGGGTCCAGGTGTGAAATAGCAATCTTGTCACCAAGCAGATAGAAATACACGCTGTGATCCTCTGTTGTATGATGATGCATAATGTGTACTGTTATAGTGAGGCTAGGAGCAAAGGCAAATCATTTCATGGATCGATTCAGCTCTGTGTAGTCTCCCCCCACCCCCATAGAAACATGGTATTTTCCTATCCCTCCAACATTCAATGGATGAGCATCATCACTCCTCACTGGAATGTAGGATGATCCTGCCGCCCCTGGAATCCATGCCCCTGACACACTTCCTGCCACGCCCCCTGACACACCTCCTGTTCTCTGCTCCTGCATGAAGCTCTCAGGCTGAAATTGTATGACCCAAGAGGAGGGGGAGATCGAAGTAGCAGGTATGATTTTATTGATTTATAAGCGATCTATGGATCCTAGAACTGCAGTGTATGGCTCTGCTTCATCATGTAGGAGGGCAGGGACTCTAATGAAAAGTTCTCTCTCCCGAGTTCCCCTTAAAAATTCTCATGTGTTTGACCGGCTTAAAGGGAACCTGCCTTATTGAAAAGGCATCTGGTTTTTAATAAATATTAATATCTGAGACTCCTCAGTGGTTGATACCATCTTTTCAGTTAGCCAAAATAGCAAGCTTTTGAGAAAACTCAGGTATCTTCTTCAGGTTGGTATAAGACGAAATCTGATGTGTCACATGTATATACACAATATGATATGGGATACTGCAGTTATTAAGACAAGTGAGCTGGAATTGAACAGGAATGAGAAAGTTTTATTGTTCTCTAATTGGGGCCTGTTCAAAGATATGATGCCCACAAATACCCTTTTGATTGATGTAAAAAGACATAAATCCATGTGAAATGTTCATTCCTGCTCTGAATGTGTCAAAGGGCCACAGTTTTTTAGGCAGCATTTAAAAAGCAGGAAGAGTTGTGTAGCGCCTGCCGCAGCGTTGGCATCTCTACAGCAGGGAGACCGGCGTACTCCCCTTTCTGGTGGCATCACGGTGTCTTCCCAGGCTCCCATGGTCTGCGCATGCCATACAGGTTTCCTGGGAACGTGCTTAAGTCGCATGTGACACGTCCATTTTTCTTAAAGGGCCAGTGAAGCCTGCCAGGAAGTACTTCAGCAGTCTATGGCCGCTTTACCCACAAGTACCTGATTGAGCTTGCTGTACCAGCAGATCCAGTGTGCTCTGTGCTGTCGTATCCTCTACACCAGCCAAATCCAGCCATGCTTCCATACCTGCTGCACCAGCCAGAACCAGCCATGCTGCCATACATGTCATGTATCGGCTGTAATCTCCTCTAGTGGTGGTGAATGCTGAACAGTGTACGGAGCCAGAACTCAACAGCTCCATGGACTGTGTGGTGGCCGTTGCCAGGTACTGCATGCTGTTCTGGTTCTGTTCGCTATATGTATCCAGCCACAGGTGAAAAGAGATGATCTTTAGGGATGTCGGGTATCCCCAAAACTCACAAAGCCTGACAACCCCTTTAAATGAATGTCCATTTTTTTTTTAGACCAACATAGTATTCTTTATATACACGGTAGCTATATATCTATATCTTTCTCATTCTGGAGTGCAATGATAATATTATGGCTACTTTGTAGGGCGAACTTAAATTTAATCTTTCAGCAGGTTTTTGCTATGTAATTGGAGGTCAGCATGAGGTAGGGGCTGAGACACTGATTTTAGTGATATGTCACTTATTAGGCTGTGTGCTGTTGTTTCAAAACAATGAGTGTTTTATCAGAAGAAGATTAACAGTGCCCAATCCAAACTATAGCTCATGTGCTGGCTTGTCCGACCACACCCCCAGCACTGACTAGCAGCTCACTGGTGTTGGCTCAGTTCTGCTACATCGAAGAACTGTGTCACAATTGCTGAATCCAATAAAACTAAGTGATACATCATTGGAATCAGGGTTTCTATTCCTACATTATGCTGCTTAACATTAAAAGCTTACTGTAAACTATTCGCACTTTCTACTTCAATATAAATAATGTTCAAAACATGAAACTGTCAGGTCTGGTGGTTCTAGTCTTGAACGGGCCCCTCTCTGGGTATACTCTCTGCCAGGTCACCCCTCATTGACCATGAGGGATGGGGTTTTGCCTCCTGAAGGCAGAGTTAGTGTAGGTTCTCTCTTTGACCATATATTTCGCTCTGAGGGATTTATTTCTGGTGTTGCAGGTAGGCGGGATGCTGTTGCTCCCACCAATTTGCTGTTCAGGGGCCCCTACTGTCAGCTATTCAAGTGGATATGGGGCAAGGTATCTGCTGGATCAGCTATTTGATGTGAGGTTCCCTCCACATCCATCTCCTCCTTTGCCTCTCTAGCCTGAGGGTGAAGACTGGGTGTTGCCTCAGCGATGTCAGGTGATCTCTGAGAGGCAGATATAAGCCCGCACTATCCTCTGTGTTACGGCATACTGTCAAGACTCAGAGTGTTTTTATTACCTTTTAGGCGTTCTGCCCTCTTCCAATATGGCATCCTTTGTCTTCCTGCCTTTATAAACTGCACCCCAGCCCCTAGTCAGTTCTAGAGTATTCTGCTTTAGTTTCCTGCTCCTAGTGTGTTCTCAAGTTCTCTCCCTACTCCTGCAAGTCCTGAGTGAATTCTTGCTTCTGTTCTTCAGAGGTTCTTCTACCTACACCTGTTACCAGCATTCCTTCTGTTCTGGCTGCTCTCCTACTCTCCCTGGTGCAGCTCTTCCCTTACCTACATTTGCTGACATGTAAGCTAGTTGCTTTGTTTAAGCACTTTCTACATTCAAATAGATGTAGAGTTTGAGACTGTTCTGGACTGTGTATAATTGCTCTGCATCTGGTTCTGGACTTTCTAAAAGACTCTCTTCCCAGGCCTCCCTGGATGATTTAATGTATTCTATAGACCTACTTTAAAAGGATCCTGTCACCTCCAAAACGCCTCCTAAGCTATCAAAACATGTCCCTTCAGCATCCTATCACTATCTCACACTTCTTTTGTCTCCTAAAAGTATCCTGTGAAAGTGCATAAAAACGTTTTAATACTTACTCATTAGGATTATAATTAGTAGGGGCTATATTTTTAGCCCCTAGGGCGTGTTGTTTTGCAGCCTGAATGATCCACCCTCTCTCTGTCTGTGCTGCTGTAATGTGAGCTGAAGGCAAGACTAATGATTTGCATTCTGTGAGTGATAGAGAGGGGGGAGGGCAAAGCCTGCACAAGCAAAGCAACACAGACAGAGAGAGGGTGGATCCTGGAGCCTGCAAAACAACACGCCCTGGTGACTAAAGAATATAGCCCCTGCTAATTATAATCACTTATGAGTAAGTATTAAAATGTTTTTATGCACTTTCACAGGAGACAAAAGGAGTGTGAGATTAGTGATAGGATGCTGCAGGGACATGTTTTGGTAGCTTAGGAGGCGTTTTGGAGGTGACCGGATCCCTTTAAACATCTCCTTGTTTGGACTTGCCTTAGACTTTACTTTTACAGCATCTCCCAGTGTAAACTGCGCTTTAAAGACTGCTCAGCTGATTGCCTTTTCCTGTGAGATTTTCAACAGACTTTTTGTTAAGGCTTTATTCAATTTTTCACTGAGTGTTTCTGGACTTTGAGTTTTCCTCTGCACTTGTTGTGAATCACCATGTGTTTATAATATAGACTTTTTCACCAATAAACTGTGTTCTGTTGTGTTTTTGCTCCACGCTAAAAGATTCCTGAAATTATTCATTCTAATTATTACGCAGTCTGGTCATTCCACCACTACCTGAGCTCCCTCTAGTGGTGGCTGAGGGCAGTCAGAAGTGTTACTTGACTCTTTTTCAGGGGATTTTCAGCTCTGTATCCGAAAGACAAAGCTCTATAGAAATAATACTAAGGCATTAACCAAACTCAAGATTTTGGACCTAACTAGATGATGATACAGACAGTGAGGCGAGAGAACAGCGGCTCTGCAGTTTGTGGTCTTTGGAAATCTCCTCTAAGAACTATCTGATCTTGCATACATTAGTGCCATCAGATGTGTCACTCGGTGTGACAGACTCTTCACATGTCAGCAGCCGCACACTCTCAGCATGAAGCACATTCCTCTGGCACTCAACTCTCCAAGCCTCTTCAAAGAGGGATGAATTAATGTAAATATATGTCATTCAAGCCATAACAGTTTAGACCCGAGCCGTCCAAGTTATGAAGGGTGTTCCACTTACATCCCATAAATAAATGTAGGTAGAACTGCAACTAATCCATCAAGAAAACAAGGTGAATTAGACTGGATATGGCAACTTTTTTAAACCTTTTTTTCCTGTTTTCATTTTCTAGTTACGGCTGTAGACCTAAGGGCGCTTTCACATTAGCGTTCTGCAGAGGGAGCCGCAATGTAAGCGCAGCACAGCAAGTCCCTATCTTTATAATGGGAGCGCACGGTGCTGCGCTTGACTGCGCATGACCGTGCGCACTCATCCACTCCCATATGTGATCTGTGCGCAGGCAGTCTCTCCAACCACAGAATAAAAAGCAGGACTGAGCTTTCAATGTGGCTCAGCCATGCCCTCAGGGGAGGTAGGGGAATGACCTCCCGCCCTCTTAGTTATTCCCCTAAAACCACACACCCTTTTGAAGTTAACCCCACAACACATAACATGCTGGGAACTTTTATAAGTTTTAGGTCACCTGCGTGACATGTACCTCCCTCAAGTACAAGGCCAGTGACCCCGTCACAGCACATACAGAGTTACCCATATTTTTGGTACTATAAGATGCACTTTATTCCCCCCTACATTTTGGGGCAAAGTGGGTGTATGTCTTATAGTCTGAATCTGCTGTGCTGTAGCGGAGAGTGGTGTCCGGAGACTAGAGTAGGCTGCAGAGGCAGCCGTTGGTCACATAGGCCCGCTCATTAGTTTAAAGTGATGTGTACTGCATCCCCTGTCCATCACCTCTCAGCGCTGAGAGGTGGACGGGAAGTGGTGCATATTATATCAACCTAATGAGCGGTTCCATAGGATCAGAGGCTGCAGCTGCAGTCCTATGTGGATATTCAGTGATCCCATGCATCATGCATCCAGGATGGGGGGGCCATGTACCAGAATGGGGGATCATCTCCATGATGTGAAGGGGCATGTACCAAAATGGGGGATCATCTTCAGGATAGGGGGGGGATGTACCAGGATGGGGGATCATCTCCAGGATAGGGGGGGGGGGCATGTACCAGGATGGGGGATCATCTCCAGGATGGGGGACATATATACCAGGATGGGAGAGTATACCCCAGCATGGGGGCTGATGTACCAAGATGAGGGACATATATAATGATTGTAAGATCGACACTGACATTATAAGACGGACCCCATTTAACATTAAAAATTTTTTTTTTTTCTTGTCCTTCACCAAATTTAGGGTGCGTCTTATAATCCGCTGCATCTTATAAAGTGAAAAATATGGTGCATGAGAACAATACTTGAAAACATGACTGAAACAGAGTGGTCCGCATGTCTGTATCCTCTGATGATGGACAGAACTTAGGACAAGATCTTCCAGATATTAGCTTTCTTCTGTAGATTATTCTACTCAATTCCAAGTACATAAATTGAATTAAGAAGATCCAGAGTCGGCGCCCACAACTATTCCATCATCAGTGGAGCAGTCACCGCTGCAGTGTAAAGTTTTCATCAAATATTTTGATATCTTTTGAATATTAGTATAAAGTGAATTAGTCACTTCTGGGAATGATTCCCATTGTAAATCACTTCTTTCAGCTATTACGGTAATCAGTTATTTATATAGCTTTGATAATATATTGTCGCTATCTGCGAATACAAATAAAAACCATTTTGGTAAAAAAAAAAACAATAATGTGTACTTGCGTCTTAAGGTACGTGCACATGTTAAGCCCCGTTATAAGCTTCAATGTCCCAGCAATCCCACCAACGATCGGGATCGCTGGGACATTGACGTCTGATCGCTGGTGAATAGGCAGACCCACCAGCGATCCGGACCACTGGTTTCCAAGGTAAACAGCGGGTAACTAAGATGAGTGCGGCGCTTAGTTACCCGCTGTTTACCTTGGACACCAGCTCCCAGCATTGCTGTGTGGTGCTGAGAGCTCACTGACCGTTGGTCTCCCGCTGTCACATGAAGCGATGCCTCGCATTCAGCGGGCAACCAATGATAGATTTATGAACCGGTTAAAAAATTCTGCGATCAACCACTCATCGTTGATCGGTGTCACACGCAACGATGTCGTTTAGACATCACTGCAATGTCGCCAAACCGGTGACGTTGCAATGATATCGTTACCGATATCGTTGTGTGTGACGGGCCCTTTAGATATTTGGTGCTGAAATCTCTGCTCTATTTTGGCATCTCTTAGCAGGAAAAACGTTGTGCAAGTTAGGCACAGCTTTTCCATGGTTTTGGTGCAGATTTTCCCTCCTTCATTGGTCTGAGTGAAATCTGCAGCAGAAACACTTAGGGTGTGTGCGCACGGTCCGGAGGAGCAGAAAAAAGCAACAAATCTGCAGCCTGTGAACAGGCCCAGTAGTTACACACCCAGTGAAGGAGGAAATTTACAAGGGTACTCCCACCATGGACATTTATGGCACATCCACAGGAATTGTTAAATGTTGTGGGAACTACACCTATCTCAAGAATGGGTTCCAGTCTTGCGCTGCCGGTAATGGAGAGGTGGACAAGCATGCCTTAATACAATAGTATGGAAGGTTCGAAAATTTGAGTCATAGTTCCTATGTATCTATCAGAACGTGTCGCGGATGTGTTGTCTTTGGCAGCGCCTGCCAACCACAACCTGGAAGTGCTCTCTGACAGCATCCAGGGTCTAGCCAAGACTCCGGGCTGTCACATGACTGCCAGAGATCCCGCAATATTATCGTGGGATCTCCAATGCAGGCGGAGAACGGAGCATTCCCTGCCGCGGCCGCCTTGGATCCCGCTGTCAGTGATTGACAGCGGGATCCAAGGGGTTAACAGCACCGATCGGATCCCGGATCCAATCTGTGCTGTTACCCTGACATCTCGCTGATGAAATCAGCTGAGATGTCGGGGCTTTGATTTGAGCTCCGTGCCAGAGCTCACATTAAACACCCGGACACGGCCCAGGACGTCCTACTATGTCATAGGTCATTGAAGGGTTAAACTTACCTTTGCTGTCTTCTCTTTTACTCAGCATTGGTCATCCAGCTAATGTGAACTTACTGCACATTGAAGCTGAGTCGCTCCCACTGCCCTTCCAGACACAGCAGGTGGAGTGGTCTGTATGGAAAAAAATTGCAGAATATTAGAAAGATAGGAGATGGATATTAGCATAGAATGACGTGATGGTACCAGCAGTTCAAAGTGGCAGTGAGAGGCAAGGCCGAGTGCCAGCAGAGAGGGCTCTGAGTGCCCTCCCTGGCACGCGCGCCATAGGTTCGCCATCACTGCTCTAAAACATGGATGCAATGTTCATGTGGCCATCTTGGGTCATATACAAAAGAGTTTGCCTGTGGGTAAGCAACATATGATTTTCACAGTTCATGCATCACAATTTCTCATCTACCTCCCTTCCAATCTAGCCTATGGGAATACTTTCTGGCAGGGGCGTAACTACAATAGGTGCAGGGGTTGCAATCACACCTGGGCCCTGCAGCCTAGGGAGCCCCATAAATTGCTTTGGCCTATAGAAAAAGACTAATGCTATTAAAGATTTGCAATAATTGGGGTCCCCGTTGGAGCCTTCGCATCCGGGCCCCTGGGCCTGAAGTTACGCCACTGCTTTCTGGCCTCACTCTACGTTCTCAGCTTCTCTGACTTCCTAGGCCTCTTCTTGAGAAGAATATTCTCTCAGCCTACCATGGCCTCTTATTGTGGAGAGACTCCACTCTCCATCCACCCTATCCAAGACCTCTCAAAATTCTCACTAAACCTCAGTCTATTCTCAACACTTTCTGGAGTTGCCAGCGGAGCGCTAACCGACAGAGAAGCCAAGAACAAAGGGACTCGCCATTCCACCTTAAGGTACCTTTACACAGTACATTTGTAGCTGTCACCAGTAACTACTGGTTGCAGTGAAATCATGGATACATGGTTCTATTTATGTTGTGTACAAATGGAACCATGTATCCATGATTTCACTGCAACCAGTAAGTTACCTGGTGACAAGCTACAAATGTAGCCTGTGTAAAGGTACCCTCAGGGTACCTTTACACGCCGCTACTGGCGGGTGGATACAACCAGCTACATGCTACAAATGTAGCTTGTATCGGCAATATACCCCGTAGTAGCGGCGTGTGAAGACGGTAGTAGCCACCCGGCAGTAGCGGCACCTGTTTCCGAGCACTGCCCTGAAACAGGTGGCTACACAGCCGATTGTAGCGAGCTGTATCGGCGTGTAAAGAAGGAACACAAGGGTTGTTTCTACACCATGCTATGTACCTGGTATGTAGCTGGGGCGTGACACAGGCTCCGGGTTACCGCGCCCCATCAGCGATCATTGGAGGAAGCTCCTGCGTTACGATTGGTAGTCGCTGCATAGGGCGGCATATTTAAGGAGCTGACCAGTCACACTACACAATCGCTCGAACTCATGTATTAATCAGCCTCCTGCGATGCCTGGCCAATCATGATGTTATTGCTTAGTCCTATCAGCGTACGGACGTCTCGTAATCCACAATTGTGGCACGCCTATGTGCTGTCCCTGCTGCACCAGGTCCGCCCATATTAGCTTGTTGTAGCTGTGTGTAAATGAGGTAAGGTAAGCTACAGATGGCTACTTGTGGCACCCGGCGGTGTATCCAGAGATAGATGTAACGTAGCGTAGCGCACCTTGTGGCGGCGTGTAAAGGTGGTGCGTTTACCGTTTGCAACCGTTTGTGCGTGCTCGTGCACGTGAAGTAGTGGTTGTATCCACCCGCCAGTAGCGGCGTGTAAAGGTACCCTAAGAGACATACAACCCCGCTATTTAATTCACAGAATATTACCCCAATATATGGATGTGTCCTACACAGTCACTTCTCTGGCCTTTAGCTTTCTTCTCCATCTGTCATGCAGGATTCACTCAACCTCCATGACCAGGGCAGAGTCTCGTAGTCTTCTTGTTCGCCAACTTGGGGTTGGCCATCATACAACTTCTCAAAATATGGAAAGCTCTGCACCTTTAATACAATGATATACAATAACTATGGAAGTACAGCAAATTTTGAAACTTTTTGGGAAAAGGAAAACCTATTCTTCAATATTCATAGCTGAGACAAGAAAAAGTTTTCATATCTTTATACCCTGATTATCTTTGGCATTTTAATCGGTAACTGCCCCAGTGAATGGTAATCCCGGCTACCAGGGCTATCGGACTACATTTCCTGATTATATATTGATAAATGGCATCACGTGGCACTAAAAGTCTAAAAATGGAATTAGAAAATCTCCTATAGGAATTACAAAAAAAGCTTATGAAAAGCAATTAACCTTATAAAATAAAACCACCCCATATACAGTACAAATATTGTGATATCTTCAAAACCATAACAACCTACCCAAAAAACACGTCATCATTTATGACAAACCATATTGAATAGATGCCGAAAAAAATGGCCGCCAACATAAAGTGCAACACCCTCCTTTAAAAATCAAAGTCTCATTACAGCTACACTGAAAAGTAGATGAAATATATACTATGGCCCCCAGAATCCAGGAGGAAATAAGTTATTCTGATCTGCAAGGACAAAACTGACACTTTCTTGAAGGTGTTGGATCTTTGAGTTGACCCACAAGACTTTTCCTACGGTCATGATATATAAAAGAATACATCCACATTCCTGGATTATTATAATAATAATAATTTCATTCACTTTTATAGCCCCATTGAGTCCTCACTATGTCTTTGGAGTGTGGAGGAAACCAGAGAACCTGGAGGAAACTCACGTAAACAAGGGAACAACATACAACCTTCCTGAAGATGTTGTACTTGGTGGGATTTGAATTCGGGAACCCAGCTCTGAAAGTGCTATGCAGTGAGCCACCGTACAGTTCTAACCACTGAGCCACCGTACAGTGCTAACCACTGAGCCACCATACAGTGCTAACCACTGAGCCACCATACAGTGCTAACCACTGAGCCACCATACAGTGCTAACCACTGAGCCACCATATACAGTGCTAACAACTGAGCCACCATACAGTGCTAACCACTGAGCCACCATATACAGTGCTAATGAGAGCCACCATACAGTGCTAACCACTGAGCCACCATGCAGTGCTAACCACTGAGCCACCGTATACAGTGCTAACCACTGAGCCACCGTATACAGTGCTAACCACTGAGCCACCATATACAGTGCTAACCACTATGCCACCAGACAGTGCTAACCACTGAGCCACCATACAGTGCTAACCACTGAGCCACCACACAGTGCTAACCACTGAGCCACCATACAGTGCTAACCACTGAGCCACCATATACAGTGCTAACCACTGAGCCACCATATACAGTGCTAATGAGAGCCACCATACAGTGCTAACCACTGAGCCACCATATACAGTGCTAACCACTGAGCCACCATATACAGTGCTAATCACTGAGCCATCATATACAGTGCTAACCACTGAGCCACCATACAGTGCTAACCACTGAGCCACCGTACAGTGCTAACCACTGAGCCACCATACAGTGCTAACCACTGAGCCACCATATACAGTGCTAACCACTGAGCCACCATATACAGTGCTAACCACTGAGCCACCGCACAGTGCTAACCACTGAGCCACCGTACAGTGCTAACCACTGAGTCACCATATACAGTGCTAACCACTGAGCCACCGTACAGTCTAACCACTGAGCCACCGTACAGTTCTAACCACTGAGCCACCGTACAGTGCTAACCACTGAGCCACCGTACAGTGCTAACCACTGAGCCACCGTACAGTGCTAACCACTGAGCCACCGTACAGTGCTAACCACTGAACCACCGTACAGTGCTAACCACTGAGCCACCGTACAGTGCTAACCACTGAGCCACCGTACAGTGCTAACCACTGAGCCACCATACAGTGCCAACCACTGAGCCACCATACAGTGCTAACCACTGAGCCACCATACAGTGCTAACCACTGAGCCACCATACAGTGCTAACCAGTGAGCCACCATAGACAGTGCTAACCACTGAGCCACCGTATACAGTGCTAACCACTGAGCCACCTCTATACAGTGCTAACCACTGAGCCACCTCTATACAGTGCTAACCACTGAGCCACCATATACAGTGCTAACCACTGAGCCACCATACAGTGCTAACCACTGAGCCACCATACAGTGCTAACCACTGAGCCACCATACAATGCTAACCACTGAGCCACCGTATACAGTGCTAACCACTGAGCCACCATATACAGTGCTAACCACTGAGCCACCATATACAGTGCTAACCAGTGAGCCACCATATACAGTGCTAACAACTGAGCCACCGTACAGTGCTAACCAGTGAGCCACCGTTCAGTGCTAACCAGTGAGCCATTGTACAGTGCTAACCACTGAGCCACCGTATACAGTGCTAACCACTGAGCTACCATATACAGTGCTAACCACTGAGCCACCTCTATACAGTGCTAACCACTGAGCCACCATATACAGTGCTAACCACTGAGCCACCATACAGTGCTAACCACTGAGCCACCATACAGTGCTAACCACTGAGCCACCATACAATGCTAACCACTGAGCCACCATATACAGTGCTAACCACTGAGCCACCATATACAGTGCTAACCAGTGAGCCACCATATACAGTGCTAACAACTGAGCCACCGTACAGTGCTAACCAGTGAGCCACCGTTCAGTGCTAACCCCTGAGCCATTGTACAGTGCTAACCACTGAGCCACTGTACAGTGCTAACCCTGAGCCATTGTACAGGGCTAACCACTGAGCCACCATATACAGTGCTAACCACTGAGCCACCATACAGTGCTAACAACTGAGCCACCGTACAGTGCTAACCAGTGAGCCACCGTTCAGTGCTAACCAGTGAGCCACCGTTCAGTGCTAACCAGTGAGCCACCGTACAGTGCTAACCAGTGAGCCACCGTTCAGTGCTAACCAGTGAGCCACCGTTCAGTGCTAACCAGTGAGCCACCGTACAGTGCTAACCACTGAGACACCATACAGTGCTAACCACTGAGCCACCGTACAGTGCTAACCGCTAACCATTGAGCCACCGTACAGTGCTAACCAGTGAGCCACCGTTCAGTGCTAACCAGTGAGCCACCGTACAGTGCTAACCGCTAACCAGTGAGCCACCGTACAGTGCTAACCAGTGAGTCACAGCATTGCCTTGATTACTGCATACCTTGCTGAAAGTCAGGGTATGTATATGAGTTCATTCCGGGCCCACCGAAGGAAATGTTTCTGGGGGTCAGCCCTTCATCTACACAGGACATGTACACTACTACTAAATGGGGTTGTCTTCTGCTTGACCCTTAAGGTGCCGTCACACGCATCAATGCGATGAACGATTTTGTTAGCGATCACATGCACGTCTCTAGTTACCCACTGTGTTCCTTGGACACCAGCCGGTGAGCGGAGAAGGCTGGTAACCAAGGTATACATCGGGTATATAGGCAGCGCTTGCTGCCTAGTTACCCGCAGTTTACCTTGGATACCAGCTCCCAGCGCTTGCAGGGAGGCGCTGGGAGCTGGCTTATCGGTCTTGTGCACCAGGCGACCAACGATAGATTTGAGTTCCTGTCCTCAAATCAAACGATGAACGATCAGCCGACTGATCGTTCATCGTTTGTAGTGTCACACGCAACGTTGTCGTTTCGACATCGTTCAAGCGTCTCAGAACACGTGACTTTTGAAATGATATCGGCAACGATATCATTACGTGTGATGAGACCTTAAGGCCCATTAATGCGTGAGGCCATGGCTTAGTTGAGTATCCTCTCGTAGTTCAGTGGTCACCTACTGCATGTGTACGAGAAAAGCAATATAGTATAAGGGTTCTTTGTAGGTGTTATAGTATAGGAACACTGCTGTCTGTGCCATTCCAGGCACCATGATCTGCTGTGGCGTGTACATTTTTTTCTTAAAACAGATGACCCAAAAATAATCTGATAAAGAGTGGAACCACAAGTGATCAGCTGTAATCTGCAGACAAATGTGGCACTGAATGATCAGTTCCCCATGCATCCATAGGGCAAATGAAGTATTACACAATACCCATTGAAATGAATACATCGTCCATGTAATGTGTTGGACTTGTTGACCATTTTTGAAGACCACACTATAGTTTTTAACTGAGGTCTTCAAAGAGGAACTCATTTTTTCCTCACCAAGAAGGCGCACATAGGGTCTAGAAGTCCTGGTAATGGCAGCATTTGCTAAAATAATTTACTTGAAGTTGCCGTCTGTCCCAGTACTTATCTTGGGTCCGGTTCAGTGGGGTCATTGGGTGGCCTCCAAGTTTCTAGATGCCCTCCTCTGAAGAACATTCAAGCTTGGTGGTCTCAAGTATGCTGAATTATTATGGTGGGTTTACACGTCCCGATATCGGGACGATATCGCTATACAACGGCGCGGGAGCGCGCTTTTTTTGAGCACTTTTCCCGATATCGCATCGGCGGTTTACACGCTGCGATATCGGGAAACAACGTCCCTACGATGTGTACGCCCACCAACCCAGTAACGACCATTTAACATGGGAGTTAATGGGTAGCGTCGGCGTACACATCGGAGTTGGATGTTTACACGCAACGATCCGGCTCCAACAGGCATCCGATATCGGGCGGTTGAATAGCACGCTCATTCGACCCCCGATATCGGATTACCATCTTCCTGCATCGTATTGTACCTTCAAACAGTACGATGCAGGAACGATATCGGGTCCAACTCACGAACCACGTAACTTTTTGTCGGAGTTGGATCGGAGTTGGACGCCGATATCGCGGCGTGTAAACCCACCATTAGACTTGAGCTGAGGTTTCATTTTTTTATTTTCTCGCATTATATATGTAAACAATGTTACATATTTTGTTTTGTTTTTTTCTTAATAATTGCTGTATATTATTCTTTTAAGTGTTCACAACCTAAGGTTCCTGCTTTTTCTGTAGATATGCCCGGGGTAGATTTAGATTTGATGGACAGATGAGTGGAATCAATCTGTCTGGGTCTTTTAAGGTCAAACTAATGAGGTCACTTCATTTATCACGGCTGATCTATTTGGATCCGTTTTGGTTCATGAAGTCTTTCAAACATGCGCAAACAGCAATGACGTCCTCAGTCGTACCCTCAAAGGGGCGTATAAAGGAATAGTGCGCTACATCGAAGACCATGCAAGAATGTAAGATTTTATATTAATACATTAAATTATAACATGGCTCAAATGTAAAAAAAAACAATCAGATACCAACATTGGAGGGGCAACAGGTGACCCCGGAGGACTTTAATCCCCAGAATTACTTTTACCGGGATCGACTCCAATGTTCCAGAACTGAAGTAAATAAGGGCATATAGTAACCACATTAGGACCAATGCAAAGTTATGGATTTCTTGGGATTTCTTCTTCCAGTGTGGTCCCAAGGGAGCTGCTTCAGCTCTATTACATCCATGCACAAAGTGTATTACACAATCGCCCTCTACTAGATTGAGATACGGCAATTGTCTAAATATTTGGAGTATACTCAACTTGACCTTGGTTAAGTTGGACAAAGCAAAATTGGCAGAAGCCTTCTGCTGGGCTGAAGAGGAAAGGATCCCATTGGTAATGTACCATTAAGAGAAAAATAGATCTGTAACTTCATGAGTTTTATACCGAATTTTAACCTTTTTCTTTTTTTGTGTTTAAGACCGACATTAGTCCATCAAGTTTATTCTATACACCAACATGTTGATCCATCAGGCAGATGCTAATAGCCCTATATTAAGGGAATAATTCCTTCCCCTCTCCACAAACAATCAGATTAATTCCATGGATCAACGTCCCATCCTAGAATCTAGTAGTCGAGTCGTAACCTGATATATAACTTTTTTTCAAGAAAGGCATCAAGGTCGTCTTTGAACTTTTATAGTAAATACTCATCATTACATCATGTGGTAGACATTACCAAGACTGCATTGGTCCAGTCTTCAACTGTTTAGCCTTGGTGTTTTGACCCAGTTTGGAAGCCAATGTGGACTTCTTCTATTGAAGGTTTGAAAGTTTCTTCAAGGCTTGGTATGACCATGTGTAAGGGTGGTTTTCTGATGAGTCATCCAGGGGCGGACCTTAACCCCACGGGGCCCTGGTGCGGCCATGTTGAGGAGGGGAGGGGGTATACTGGCGGCGGGTTACAGGGGTCGGCTGGGGGGCCCCTTCAGGCTTGAAGGGGCCCCCTAGCCGGTCGGGGCCCTGGTGCAGCTGAACCAGCTGCACCACGGTAGTTCCACCCCTGATCATGATTATTTCAGCTATGGTCTCCTTGGATGATCCAGTCTATTCTTTCTCCCCCAGTCTCTAACTTCACGCAATGGTGCTCGTTGGACATTTTGGCGTAGAGCAGTCCAAACACCGGTGGTAACCAAAGATCAAATAATTTTACCACCTTTCTGATAACGGTCTAGTCAACACCATGTTTTGTTGGTGCAACATAAAATTCACCACATTACCACCTTGTGTGAATGAGGCCTTTGGCATCTTGTCTTGAGTTATGCTTCATACTTTTACAACCCAAATGTAGTTTTGTATTTGAGGCTGAAGCTTGAACTTTATTCCACAGTTCGCTTGCATAATAGTAACTCAGATGGACCACCCAGCTTGTGTACCCTACGGGGATGTTTCGTTACATGTGGTGATAATGAAACGTGCAACATGAGTATTGCTTTCAACAATATGCTTAATTGTTGCTTGACTTAATTTCATAAGATTGAAATTTACGGTACTAAGTAATATTACAACACGAGTGCAAAAGCTGGTAGAGTGGTAAAGTCCCTTTATGCCCGCTTCTGTAAACTTCCTATGAAGTTTATTTTTTGAGTCAAATGTGTTATTAGTTGTGTTCTGATAAGACGGATAAAGTAGTATCCATCTCGTAATTTATATCATAGAAACTTGTAGACGGTAAAACTATAATGTAAGCACAGGGCCGCACCGTCCATTGGACAGTGTGAGCCTTACACTCAGGCGGCAAGCTGGCAGGGGGAGCGGCTTAGCAGAAGGGGGCGGCACCATATCCCCCTGTCATGGCGCCGGCGGCAAGTAGGTAAGCCTCCACACCAAGGATGCAGGGGCGGCGGTGCTAGCCACTGATAGCAGCAACCCCCCCGGAACTCCCCCGGTAAAACTATAATGTAAGCACAGGGCCGCACCGTCCATTGGACAGTGTGAGCCCTTACACTCAGGCGGCAAGCTGGCAGAGGGAGCGGCTTAGCAGAAGGGGGCGCACCATATCCCCCTGTCATGGCGCCGGCGGCAAGGTAGTAAGCCTCCACACAAGGATGCAGGGGCGGCGGTGCTAGCCACTGATAAGCAGCAACCCCCCCGGAAACTCCCCGGTAAAGCTATAATTAAGCACAGGGCCGCACCGCCCATTGACAGTGTGGCCTACATCAGGGGGCAAGCTGCATGATGCGGCCTTAGCAGAAGGGGCGGAAACCATTCCCCTGTCATGGCGCAGGTAAGCCTCCACACCAAGGATGCAGGGGCGGCGGTGCTAGCCACTGATAGCAGCAACCCCCCCGGAACTCACTCCCGCGGCTGCAGGGGCGGCGGGGCTGGACTCCAACAGCACCCCCCCACCCAGTCCTCACCTGGTGGCTCAGGCAGTAGGGGGCTTGTGTAAGCATCAATATGCAGCCATTACATGGGATGGAAAAGTAGCCCTGGCACACAAACTTCACCAGCCCTTATACTATAACACCCGCCACCCCCCATCCCATCTGTGACTTTTGCTTTACATTGTCATTCCCCTCACCAATGTCATACAAGACTATTTTGAAGAGCACATGTGAATGGTGCCACAGTGACCATGATCAACCCCCGCTCCATTTACATGATGTTCCTCAAAGCTCCGGCTCTTGGGATCATGGTGGTCCCAGTGGTTGGATCCTCACCGACTGTACAGTTATCCCCTATCTGGAGGATAACTCGGGATAACCCATTGAATCAGGTTTTCCAAGATATATTTTTATTTGACCATAGAAATATAGAAAATAATAAACCAATAGTGACCCTCCCAAAGTCCAACAGGACTGGAGAAGTGTTAATGTGTAGAGTATATAAAGTCATGACCAAAAGTGTTAGCACCCTTGAAAGTGTTCCAGAAAGTGAAGCATTTCTCCCAGAAAACTATTGGAATTACACATGTTTTGTTATACATGAGTATTTCCTTTTGTGTGTATTGGAACAACACAGAAAAAAATTAGAAAAAAAGGCAAATTGGGCATAATTTCACACAAAACCCCAAAACTGGGCAGGAATAATTGTTGGCACCTTTCCTAAATTGTGGGTAAACAACTTTGTTTCAAGTGTGTGACACTTGTTCAAACTCATCTGGTGTAAGTAACGGGTGTGGGCAATATGAAAATCCTACCTGAAATCAGATAAAAAGGGGAGAAGTTGCCTCAATCTTTGCATTGTGTGTCTGTGTGTGCCGCAATAAGCATGGAGAACGATCTCAAAGTTACAAATCCATCTCCAGAGATCTTGATGTTCCTTTGTCCACGGTGCACAACATAATCAAGAAGTTTACAACCCATGGCGCTGTAGCTAATCTCCCTGGACGTGGATGGCAGAGAAAAATTGATGAAAGGTTGCAATGCGGGATAGATGCAGTTTGCCACATTATTGGGAAAGTGTCTTGTGGACAGATGAGACCAAGATAGAGCTTTTGATTCAGCATGTCACACCGTCAATATCGCTGCAACGTCACGTGCAGCAGTGATCGTGCACGCGATATTGACGCGTGTGACGGCTCCATTAGACTCCTGATGTGACCTGTGATCCTATAAGATAAGATAAGATAAGATAAACTTTATTGATCCCGGATGAAATTACAATTATTACAGCAGCAGAACAAAGATCAAGAACATTTCACACTTTACAAAATAAGTCTATATGGACAGCAGATGGGGTAGACTGGTACATGTACCTCACCTATTCCCCCCATACACATAGAACTTCACATAGTCTTGGGACGCTTTACACTTTACATTTGTTAAACATCCCCACAGCTGTCGGAACAAACGATTTTCTGTATCTTTCCCTACACTGCCTCCACAGGAAAAATTGGGTACCGCACAGTGCCTATGTAAAGAGAAGCCACTACCTTGCAGATAGTGTTTGGAAATGAGGATCCCTTTTTAGGACTTGGTAGACATATTTGACACATTTTTTGTATCTGTATGGGGGTGTTGGTTTATGTTTGGCACTTTACCTGAAATACCCTGTAGACATACTTTTGAGAGTCATTACGGCTACTATAAAGGGACTGCAGGACGGCGCTCTTCACTGATACTGTAAATGAGATGGCACCGAAGCAAACTGAGCCGGGAAAAAAATGAGCCATCAGCCACATGAAATAGCACTTAAGTAATGCACTTGGAATATGACCCGTTACTGAGACACAGCAGAATGCCAGCTCTTAAACCTTGGATGGGATAAAAATGTTTTCCCCACCGGACTACTCCGAGGTATTCATAGGTCTATATGTGTCATTCCCCTGAGTGACCTGTTGACAATTGTGTTTGTAGCATTAACCCTGTGCGTCAACCGTTTTATTTTTATAAAAGTATTTTGCACCCGTGATATCGCAGGATGCCGTCTGCCCCCGTGTGCCCACCGGTAGCCTCCAGCGTCTACAGCAACCCAGGTTATTGCAGTGCTCTGTATCTTTTGCCGGGTTTTTAGGTGGTGCTTGTGCTATATGTGGGTACACACGATACGAATTTAACTAGCCAAACTCCACCAAGGGCTTGGACTTCAGAAGCCACCACGATTCTCGACTCCTCAACACCCCGAATCCGACTCAGCAAGACTCCGACTTTAGATTTCTCTGAATTTCCTGACCTTGGACTCCTTCAACATCCACAACCAACTGCATGACACAGACTCTGACCCATGACTTTAATTTCTAACTGGGAAAATTTCCATGACCCCGACTCCGACTCCTCAATTATCACTCAGACTCTCAACATCCGAATCCAACTCCATGACTTCGAATCCTCAACATCCCAAATCTGAATCCATGACTCTGACTCCTCAATTAATCCTCTGACTCTGACTCCTCAACATCCCCGAATCCAACTCCATGACTCCGAACTCCTCAAAATCCCGAAATCCTGACTCATGACTCCGACTCTCAATAATCCTGAATCCGACTCCTCAACATCTGAATTCGACTCCATGACTCCGATCCTCAACATCCCGAAATCTGACTCCATGACTCCACTCCTCAATTAATCTGACTCCGACTCTTCAACATCCCGAAATCCGACTCCATATGACTCCGAGTCCTCAATTTCTTCTTTAACTCCGACTCCACGACTCGGACTCTGACTCATTAATTCATGGCTCATGTTTAAGTGATTAAATGTATTGCAGTAGAATGTGAACATCAGGCTTTAATCTTCATTATGATACAATAATCAAGATATTTAGAAAGAACATAATAATTAATAATAATCCGCACATTCTGCATTGAACTACTGCACCTAATTCATTATATATTTTAAGAGTCGGAGTCTGTCCATTTATACCGACTCCAACTCCGACTCAGACTTCACCAACATGTGACTGAGGTCCAGGATACAGCATAAGGGGTGAGCTCGGGCCAATGTGGTACGTCTTGGTGCCTACTTCAAGAAGTCTTCAATAAATTTGATTCGGTAGAAGAAGTCTAAAGTGGCGTCCTCTATCCACAATTGGAAGAAGTTCATTTTAGACAGCATTAAAAAGCCATTTTGGAGGCAGCAGGGCTACAGGAACAACAGCCGTTTCACTTGTAAGGCCGGCTTCACACCATGGTTTTGTGGATCCGGGGCTGTCCGGTGTGAACCAGACAAACCCGGATCCGATTTCGGCCCCTTAGTATTCCTATGGGGCCAGATGGGACCGGATGGCAGCTATTTGCCATCTGGTTTCCATCTGTCCGGGAGAATTCGGATCTTTGTCCCGGACACAAAATTGCAGATCGTTGCGATTTTCTGTCCGGGGCAAAAATCTGCACAAATTGGATCCTCACCGGATCCGGCGCCTCTAAACATGGGAATCTACTGGCCACATGTGGTCCGGCTCCCAGATGCCAGGTGCTGAGGCTCGGTGCCGGCCGGTGCTGAACTTCAGCACGTGGAGAGCTCCCTCTGACATTTGAGGACCGCGGCTAGCTTCAGTTTCTCCTCTGAACAAATAGTGCCCCCTTAAAAGAAGTAATACCCCTTGAGTGCCCTCATTAAAAAGTCCACCTTAATCCACCCTAAAGGTGATGATGCCACCTTTGTGCCCCTTCCACAAGAAGTAAAGATTTTAGTCCTCTAATCCAAGGTCTATTCTGCCATACACACAGAGCGAACCGGTGCAATGTAGTGATGTTATTGTGCCGACTAGTAGGCTATTGGCCTTCAGCAGCCAGCAATCTACAGTACGAAGGTGGAGCAGGGATCCTATTACTCCTTGCTCTGCCTCAGGATACAACTGTATTGGTGTCATGGTGACTGCGATGCTGTTCAAAGTGGTGTTCCAGGCCGGAAGTCCTGAGGCATTTGATCTGTGCCAGATCTTCAGTGCTCAGGGGCGGACTGGCCCAGGTGGCAGGGGGGCAAGTGCCCCCTGGCCTGGTGGTATAGCCCCCACCCACAGAAACGGGCCGGCCCCCCCCGGACCTCACCTAAGGGCTGACGGCTCTGAGATGGGCCGCCGAAAAATTCCGACAGCACCCCCCCCGCCCTGCCCCCGGTCCTCACCCGAGGGCTGCCGGAAAAATTTTGCCACCCAGGGTTTGCGTCGCCAGTCAGCCCTGT
This sequence comes from Allobates femoralis, assembly GCA_033576535.1. NCBI lineage: Eukaryota > Metazoa > Chordata > Amphibia > Anura > Aromobatidae > Allobates > Allobates femoralis. Next base: position 22,229,350 of record JARQOC010000012.1, read on the forward strand.
CGGTGCTAGTGATGCCAATGCTACTTTTCATTTATTTATTTTGATCATATTCTGCTCCTAAGAATTTGGCAAGAATCACCAAGCTATGAATTGCCTACTTTGGACACAACATACGAAGAGAGCAATCACTGGAGAAAGACATCATGGTCAAAGAATAGAAGGAACAAGGCGAAGAGGAAGACCAGCAACCCAATGGCTTGATACGATCAAGATAACAGCGGAGAAGATCTTGGTGGTGCTATCTAGGTCTTCCCACAGAGCGTTCACCCATCAACTGTTCACCATTGCTTGAGGTTAAATAAGAAGTAGGAATTTGGAACCTAAGCCAATCACCCCTGATACATCCCACCACTCTACACATCTACAAATTGACCATATGAGAATTGTTTTCTCCCAGTACATTACCCATTTGGAACTTGGTAAATTCAACCAATTCCATGTGAACAATGATGGGACGAAACCTGAGCTGAGATCCCATCAAAATGAACCAATTTCTGGAAGCTCACCAGCTCTACCATGAATTGTTAATTTGGAGACCCTTCCATAGTTATTATTAGGTGGGATAGGGACTCGGTCTCATCATAGTTCACCTACTGGATGTAACATATCACTTTGTCTTAGAGCGTTTCCCTTCTCGTTATCGGCCTGGTGCTCATGGTCCGGTGTAGTGTGATGTCTGTAAGTGAATGCGATCTTATTTCCACTGTGCGGTATCTGAAGTATCACACTGCATCTCATCCCCCTACCCGCTGCTGTACAGCTTGATCTTACACCTATGTCTATAATCGTCTCCACCACTATCATACTGTCTGTTCATTCTGATAAACCCAACACCGGTGGACAGAAACACTTCTAAGGATATGTCCACACAGTGTCTTAGATGCTGGCGTACCCGCCAAGTTTTATAAGATGAATCCGCCAGCAGTGATCTTCCTAAAATGCCTTTAAGCTTTAGATAGTGAGCCACCCAAAGAGTGAACATACTACTTTTCGAAGCTTGGAGTAGTCACAGATTGAGACAAAAGATGCATCATATGTATATCGAGTCATTTTTACATTGCTATGCATTATGTTCAGCGCTTATGTCTTAACACTTTTTCAGGCAGGTTCCGTGCAGAATTTGCCTGAAAAAATACAGAATCTACCTTATAATCCCAATACCAACCACTGAGTTGTCATAGAACATATCCTAAATATAACGTAGCGTATATGCAGATTATTTGTGTAACCAGAGGCTGCTCCTGTGATATCTGCTTCTGTCACCAGGCACCATCGTATTCACCCTAGGGATAGAGAAGTCAGTGCCAGAAACTCCGGAGAGCGCAGGCTCTGCCCATCCACTAAGGTAAGAATGGCTGGGACCTGTGGTGCTTCACAGTCTGACAGAGTGGATGTGTGTGTGCTGTCCAGCTGAAGTCATCAGCTCCTAGCTTCAGCCTATTGGAAAGCACCACACTTTACTAATACGTTCAGCTTTCTGCTGGAAGCTGCCAGAAATAGTTTTGATTCCTCAGACTAGTCTCTTGTCTTGCATTGGTGTTTTTCTGCTTTACCTCGGTCTGTTTTTGGAAACTTCTGCCTCATGATTTTCTACCTTGCTGCCATCTTGTTATTTTTCTAGTTCCCTGACTACTCTAACAGATACTGATTTGAGTCATTTTCCTGACCTCCCAGCTTGGACCCTGCTTTGCGACTTTCCTGTTTCCAGAACATACTTAAATTACAAATCTAGGTACAAATCTGACATATGTGAGATAATAAGACATAAATCATTGCATGATGTTGTATCATCCATGTTGGTCTCTTTCTCCTCTATTTCAATCGTTGGATGACACCCCATCTTTGTTGCAAGCGACAATGTGATGGTCCTATTTCATTCACTAGGAATTAGGGGTTGATTTCTGTCTTTGGCTTTATTGTTACTCTAGTCTGGGAGCTTTGGGTAGAGCTTGTCTTTATATAATTTACTGAATCCCTTTCCCCCTTTGCCAGTTATAAGATCTGCTTTACCTGGTTCACATCCTTTGTTCTTCGCTCCTGTTGTGCTAGTGCTGATTCCTCTTTTTGACCTCAACAGGTTTCTTGAATACTCTTCTGTTATGTCTGCCCCTAATCCTTATTCTCAGATTCGGACTAAGCATTTTTAAACATTAAATTTTTATTGAGGTTTTTGCAAAAAGTGAGAAACAAACATAACATAACAATGTCTGATCCTTGCCGGAAACAGAACCGGGGGATCTAATAGACACTAGACATCTAAAGCACCTAAAACACTAATAATAAGAGGAATAAATGTCATAGGGGGGGAAATAAAGATAGAGAGAGGAGAAAGGAGAAAGGGAAAAGGGAGGGGGGGGGGAACGTCGGGTTGTATTGGGAATCCGGAGAAGGGGAGGGGAGAAACCGCACGGACTGCAGCATGGACCGAATAACACTATGCCCTCTATTTAAATCGAGTGCGAGTTGAGCCGTTTAAATGAAGCCACCATTTTATTAATGAGCTCCAAACAGACAGACAACTCACGGGGAAGACCGCTCCAGAGCCGGCGGGTCTGCGGGGCAAGAGGGCAGAATGAGTCCCTGGAGGATCGGTGCAGCCTCCGGGTGTGAGGCCCAAACACTCCATCTATCATGGACCGACCGTCTGGTTAACTTATTTAGTGCTAGATAGTATTCCTGATGAAAGATCCAGTTGATCTTATGGGTCAACTCAGTCAGGGTAGGCAAGGATGAGGCCTTCCACCTCGTGGCTAGGCACAGGCGGCAGCGATAATGATGTATGTTACCGTCCCTCGCAACGGCAAGGGGAAGTCTCGAATGCCAATATTCAGAACCGCCAACTGAGATGTCAGGTCCTGCCTAATTCCAGTGACTGGTTGAATCAGGTTTTGGACTAATGTCCAGAAGGGGCGTATTTTCGGGCAGGTCCACCACATGTGTGCTATGTTGCCTCTCTCTCCACATAGTCTCCAACACTGCGGGGACTGCCCCCCAGTGGTGTGAGCAAGGCGAACAGGAGAGAGGTACCATCTGAGATGAATTTTCTTTGTTTTCTAGATGGTTCACACCTCTGGTGGTCCTCCCCACCTCTTTAGTTGCTGCGTGCCAGTCTTCAATGTCTGACGTAAAGCTAAGGTCTCCCTCCCATCTCCTCATATAAGGCAGTTTCACCTCATGGTCCACAGACACCAACCCTCCATAGACCTTGGACAGTGTCCGCGGTTTGGGGGGATCCTCTTGAACAGCCTTAAGGAGAAACGATGTACGGAGGGGGGGCGCAGGTAGCGGGACGTATGTGGCCTCACGTAGAAGATGCGGACTAAGCATTTTGACTATTACCTGCCAGCTTGCTCCACTGGCCTGCAGCTACTCCATTGACTCAACCCAGGGATCATGCATAAGTCCAAATCCCTATACACACGTCAAGGGGTGAATGCCAGGATCCGCCTTGGACCTAGTCAAAGTATGTCCATGGAAATCTTATTTTGAGCTACCACATAGTTTACAGCTGTGTGTTATGAGATTTTTGTCTCTAAATTTATTGTTTCCAGTGGGAATAAAACTCTGAAAATATGGCACCAAGAGATTCTAGTTACCCGCTGTGTACCTTGGATACCAGCCGGTGAGCGGAGAAGGCTGGTAACCAAGGTATACATCGGGTATCTAGGCAGCGCGCGCTGCCTAGTTACCCACAGTTTACCATGGATACCGGCCTGCAGACATCGTGGAAACGATATTTAAATCATTTCCACGATGTCGCTGGTCCACTGATCACTGGTGAGTCTGCCTATGTGACGGCTCACCAGCGATCAGCCGTCAATGTCGCCAGCGATCAGATTGCTGACAACATTGGCATGTGTGACAGGGCCTTCAGTCTTCACAAGGCTGGGACACACTGTTGCTGGTATGTTGGCCCATTCCTCCATGCAGATCTCCTCTAGAGCAGTGATGTTTTGGGGCTTTCGCTGGGCAACAAAGACTTTCAACTCCCTCCAAAGTTTTTCTATAGGGTTTAGATCTGGAAACTGGCTAGTCCACTCCAGGACCTTGAAATGCGTCTTACGAAGCCGCTAATCTAATATACTTTCTGAACTGACATAGAGCCCTAAGCGGGCCAAGAAGAGGAGTAGACGTAGGAGAGGAGCACAAAAGAGGTAGCAGGGAAAGTTGGGATACAACATGATAAAAGGAGGAGTAGTGAAAGAGAAAGGTGGGAGAGGAAGGTGAGATTTATAGAGCGGTTGAAGGAAAAGCAGCAGAGATGATTCATCCGGGTCTAGTCCACCCACGGGTCATCAATAGCCTATGGACCTTGTAAGGTCGGTACAAAAAGAACATACCAAAAAAGCAATCTTGAGTAATGATGGGCCAGAGATTTTAAGAAGCAGTTAGCCAAGATTGAGCCCCTGAAGATGCTCTCCACACCACCCATGGATCCCAAATATCGTAGAATTTCTCTGAAGAGCCCAAGGTTTGAATGAGTAATACCACCATTCTGAAAGACACGTACGTTCATTTTGCCATATTCTGAGTTGGATGAGGAAAGTTGGGAAGATTTAATACAAACTCTGGAAATGTGACTAACTCTTACTAGTAAATAATACTGATAACAAGCTCACAATGAGCACACTCCAGAATATGCATTGTTAGCAAATCAATATAAGCTAATAAAAAGTGTGTATCAGTCTCTGAAAAGCAATGGGAGGATGTCTTAAGATGGAACTAGTTAAAAGTGTCTGGAGAAGAAGACATGATCAGCCTTGTATTGGGACAACGCCGTCTGTCTTCTGATTAGTCTTGTTATCGTACACCAAGTTGTTAGGTCCCCTGGCACCGCTCCCTCGCTCACCTCTCCTGGGTCTGCATCCTCTCCTCCTCTACCGATCGGGTATCCAGGCGTGCTGTGTCTTGGAGCCATTGCCGGGTCCCCATCCTGTCTGCTGACCACCGGGCTCACACATCAGCACAGTCATGAATCTAATCAGGGGTGCACTAGGTGCTGCCGCACTCCTCCCCTGTGAATCTAAGGGCTGGCAAGGCTGAACCTGACACTCCCCTTGACCAATAGCTGTCCATCCTCTGGTATATCAGGCCACCTCCACTGATGCGAATGCCCGATTATTGAGTTAGTTAAGCTTCTGCTTTGCTAACTGTTGGTCAGGTCTCCTTGTGCTCTCGTCCGGTAGAACCATTCCTGCTCTCGTAGCCTTGGGCCCGGTTACCTCGAATCCTCCTTAGCTATACCGTAGTATAGGGTAACCCTACGAGCCGCCCCCCTGGTACTAGCAGCTGTGGTATTTAGACCCCATGGGCTTGCCCCTGACAATCCCTATATAGGGGTTGGTTAAACTAGGATCAGCTCACCCAGGGGAGTTCGGTACCACGGTCCAAGGGTCCACTCTAGGGCGCCTTCCCTCGGAAGCGTGACACAAGTGCCATCTGAGATTTATCTGGTGCTTGTTGTCTTTGCTGTTTTCACTTGGTTCTGATAGACTCTGCTTATGCATTGGTTATTTTATTATTATTATTTAAAATTATTTATTTATATAGCGCCGTTAAATTCCATGGCGCTTTACATGCTAAAAGGGCAGACAAGGACAAGTACAATAAATGTGCACAATTTGGTCATACAGATACAAGAGGGGAGAAGATCCTGTCCGCGAGGGCTCTCAATCTACAAGGGCGGGTGGGGATACAGTAGGAGGGGAGGTGCCGGTCGTGAGGCGGTGGGTAGACCAGGTCTCATAGGAGGTTGTAGGCTTGGTGGAAGAGGTGAGTCTTTAGGCTTATTTTGAAGGTTTCCCAGGGTAGCAGAATGTCTGATGTGTTGGGGCAGAGAGTTCCAGAGTATGGGGGATGCCCGGGAGAAATCCTGAATGCGGTTGTGCGAAGAAGAGATGAGGGGGGAGTAGAGGAGGAGTTCTTGGGAGCATAACAGGTTGCGCGAGGGTAGGTATCGGGAGACCATGTCGGAAATGTATGGAGGGGACAGGTTGTGGATGGCGTTGTATGTCATGGTTAATGTTTTAAACTGGGATCTCTGGGAAGCAGGGAGCCAATGAAGGGCTTGGCAGAAGGGGAAGACAGGGGAGTAGCGGGAGGACAGATGGATTAGATGGGCAGCGGAGTTAGGATAGATTGGAGAGGTGCAAGGGAGGCAGCAGGGAGGCCGGAGAGCAGGAGGTTGCAATAGTCAAGGCGTGAGATGATGAGAGCATGAATAAGGGTTTTAGCAGTGTCATGGTCAAGAAAAGTGCGGATCTGGGAGATGTTTTTGAGCTGGAGACGGCAGGAGATGGCGAGGGACTGGATGTGGGGCTTGAAGGAGAGGGAAGAGTCGTGGATAACCCCGAGGCACCTGGCATGGGGAACTGGAGAGAGAGAGCAGTCGTTGTCGACGATGGATAGGTCGGGTAGTGAGGGGGAGCGGCTTGGGGGGAAGACTATGAACTCGGTTTTGTTCGTGTTCAGCTTAAGGAAATGAGCAGAGAAGAAGGATGAGATGGAAGAGATGATTGGTTCACTGTTATTCTTGGTAACCTCCTGGCCCTACACTTGTACCAGTGTCCCGACTCTACAAAATGACTACCGACTCCCCTGACTTTCTTGCTTGGGCTTTTCAGGTACTGGCTAAAATACTGTACGTTCCATGAAAAACACTTTGTTTAAGGTTGTTTCTAGGAATGAGTGAACCTGACTTTAAAGTTCCAAGTTCGTACTGAACATTGACTTAAAAAAAAATTCAGTGTTTGGAGTTTGGGTCCTTTATGTACTCAAATCACTAGAAAGAGCATCGCTGTGCTCGGGTACACTCAGTGCTCGGCCCACTGCAAGCCGCTTGCAGTTTTTGATCAGCTTACAATTGGGGTAAAAATCAGCGGTATTGGGTGTAGTGTGTATCAAAAAATGAAAATGATAAAACATCGCCCTTGCCGGGAAGTGCTTCATTATGGCTGGCTGTATGTGAGCAGGGAGCCAAGCTACCCAATCAGTGACTTCCAATCATGTTTAGATCAAGTTTGGGCCAAGAACATAACTTTAAAAACTTGTCCGTCTGAACTCCCTGAACTCTCAGAACTTGAACGTCCAGGGGTCCCCTCATGCCTAGATGCTTCTTCTGTAGGTTGCAGGCTCATTGCAATTGATGATTTTTTGTCTTTTTCAGCCTTACAACCTATATAAGGCTACTTTGACATCTGCGTTTTCTTCAAATCCAGATTTTCACTCAAAACTGGTTCTTTTCTATTTCATATTTTTAGGGTACTTCCACATCTGTGTTTCTCAAATCAGGCAAAATTCTGCCTTTTTTTGAGAAGTTCCGGTTCCGACAACACTGCGTTCTGACCAATGCATTTGTAATGGAGTTCTGGATATGTGCGGTGACTTGCAGTTTCATCCAGATTTAAACAAATCTGGCACTTCAAGCTTGGACAAAAAGCGCTGATAAACGCAGTTTTAATACAAGCCTGGGTTTGTCCAGATCTGGATGAAACGCAAGTCAGAGCACATTTCCGGAACTCCATTCAAAATGCATTGCTCAGAATACAATGTTGCCGGAACCGGAACTTCTCAAAAATGGCAGAATTTTGCCTGATTTGAGAAACACATATGTGAAAGTTCCGTACTATGTTCTCCACGTGCAAGGACCTTCTTTAGGCCTTCTATGTGGTGTCAACCATGAGTGCTCCCGAAATAGCTATTTAAATATGACATTGTCTTCACCAGCCCATCATAACAGATTTCACAAGCTTTTTTTAGGTTCACAGTATCCTACAAACGGTTGGTTGTTAAGCGGTTAATGCATTTCAAGGTTCCTTTGCTCTTTTAATCTCCTGGCAGCTGCTTTTCAAGTCCCAAACTCTCACCTCCACCATATCAATGCGGGAATAAGTTTACATTTCACGGATGAGATATTTCAAGGTTCTTGACAGCGGAAAGAAAGCGTCAGATATAGAAATGTCATTTGTTTTACATTTTTAAGGGTGAATAATATTTAATAGTTTTCATACGTAGTGTCTGCATTTTCCAATGTTAAAGGAAATGCTCCCTCTCTCTTCAGTTTTTGGAGTTTTTTTGTTTTCTGAAGCATTTTAGAATTTTTTTTCCCTAAAATTATTTTTTTGTTTTGCAGCCTCCTGATTGGACAGTGCTAAATATGGGGCAGATTCTATAAGGATGCTTAAAGGGAACCAACTAGGAGTATTTAACCAGTGCAGGCGGTGATTGACGCGAGCAGCATGACATCACTATTTGGGTTTTTATTTTATTCCTCCCCTGTGGGCTTGTCTTTCTGCTGTAAGCTGAACCTCCCCTCCCTTGGATGAGTCTGGGAGAGAGAAAAGGGGAGTGGGTTTGGCTTACAGCAGAAAGACAAGCCCACAGGGGAGGAATAAAATAAAAACCCAAATATTGATGTCCTGCTGATCATGTCAATCACCTGCTGCACTGATTTGCAGGTGGGTAAATCCTGGTGCTTGGTTCCCTTTAAAAGACTAATATCGTGTACAGCAAAGCAATTTAACAATGGAAACTAAAGGGAACCTGTCAGTTAGTTTATGCCACCCCAGCTATCAATGTGTGCACCTGCAGCTTCATAGTCCTATTCTAACCATCCCTATCTGAGCATTTATACACTTACATTTTCCTATGTAAAGAGGCAGTGAGTACACTTTGGAGGACGAAGTCACTCTGGCAGGTTAATAGTTAACATTTCTGCTGAATGTCAGAAGATGCTGCGGAACCTGTGTGATGTCACAATCATGGTTCCATAGCCCATAATGATTTTGCTTGCTTAGCTCTTCCCACTCTGCTCACATGATTGTTACATACACAGGTTCTTTATACAGAGAGGTTTTCAGTGAGTTAACTATTAACCTGCTGCTAGGTGCAATGGATATTTACCAGGCAATATTTTGGTGAGTTTTCTTGTGATTTTATGTCCTATTTCAGTGACTCTAAAAGTGTTGAACAAACCTATGGCAGCAAACATATGGTTAGGACTCGTAAGCGTGAGGGCCCTTGACGATGGATTACGAACTTGCGTATTTTGGCCCAAAATATCCACTAACGCCTCACAATTTCATCTTTAGTGTTTTGTTGCATTTTGTTTATCTGCAGTTTGAGGCTGGGTCCTCTGGGGGGCGCTGTCCTTTGTGAGGCATATAATCAGTGTGGAGTAGCCCGCCTAATCTAATAGCAGGGCGTGACCAATAGGCTGCTCTGACATTATGCTTCACATCGCAGAGCCCTATGGTAACCTTGTGTCTATAGATGCCACCAGTCATCTCCCTGACAGCATGGCCGGACGCTGGTGCCACAACAGCCCCATCTGTGGGTTGTAGGTGACTGAGCACCGGTATACAGACACCTGTGTTGCCTCTCAGAGGAGCTGGCAGCCGCTGCTGGTGCAATGGGTATTTACCGGCCAATATTTTAGTGATTTTATGTCATATTTTGGTGACTCTAACTATTAACCTGCCGGAGTGACTACATCCTCCAAGGTGTAGTCACTTCCCCATTCACATAAGAAAATGTAAGTGTATAAATGCTTTTTTTCACCTTTAACATTACACTATGAGCTCAGACAGGAATGGTTACAATAGTACTATGAAGCTGCAGGTACAGATAGTGATAGCTGGGAGCAGGGGCGGACCTACCGTGGTGCAGCTGGTTCAGCTGCACCAGGGCCCCGACCGGCTAGGGGGCCCCTCAAGCCTGCAGGGGGGCCCCCAGCCGACCCCTATGTCCCTGTGTCAGAGGAGAGGGGGCTAACTGATCCCGCCACTCCTCTCCTCTTCCACCTCGACTCCCAGGACTGCGCGTCCAGGTAGGAGGTGCAGCAGCTATAGCAACCCAACCTCCCCCCGCTCCTCACCGACATCCATTAGCCCCCCCGCTCTTCGCTTACATCCACTAGCCCCCCACCCCGCTGCACCAGGGCCCACTTGGCCTAAGGTCCCCACTGGCTGGGTGGACATAAACGAGCTCACACATAGCCTTAATGCGGAAGTAAATCTGCAGGATGTCAATTCTTGGGGTGTTTTTGGCAGCGTATTTCCACGCCAAATCTTGGTAAACCCATGTCAAAAGAGCACCAAGAGGGCGTCACGTTTGCAGATCTGGTGCAGAAAATGTCTGCAACCAAATACTGATCATGTGCACATAACCTATAAGAGTTTTTTAAGCATTTTTTCTGGAAATTTTTTTAGGAGTTCCAGAGCCGGTCTGCTTCCAAGAAAAAATGGCAAATAATATATGCCAAGAACGCAAAAAACCTAAAGTTGACCGAGGCTCTGTTAGAAGGGCTCCTTTCGCGCATATAACACATTCATATCGCCTCGTCCTTCTGACTCATTGAGGATCTTTATGCTCCGGTCTGGCCACATTCCAAATTCTCCCTCGAGCCAGCAGCTGGCATGTTCAGAATTGGCTGGCTCCAGAAAGGATTTTTGGGGGGTTTAAAAAAAAAAAAAAGCCAAAAAAAAAGCCTGAGACTATTGTTAGATCATATTCTGCCCACCTGTCCGAACAAAGATATCTCTAAATAAAAGCAAAGTAAGTCAAACCCAGGCACGGTGGCAAACAAAACCCCGTTTCGAACACTGTCTGCCAAAGGACTCGTGTGTGAAGGGTTCTGACATCAAAGTCAAACATCAGATTTCTTTCCCACAGTTGAACAATTACCAAATAAACTTGAGACTTTAGAATAAAAGATGATCTCAAATTAATACAAAAAAGGAATTAAACCAGGTTCATCCAGGACTTCACGAAAGGAAACCTGCCCTGGTTATTACACGACTCTCGGGATACATGAGAATTCATTTAAAGGGGATTTTTTGGAATTTGGTGAAAACAAAAAATGTCTGCCACCTACCTGCCAGCTGTTCCCGGTGCTATCCACCCCCGGCACGGGGCAGTCCCAGACCACTCCTGTTGACGATTTTGTCACGACTACAGAGGGGCGGCTTCTCCACTCTGTTGATAGGCGCCATGGCTGACATCATGCTGATTGACAGCTGGTTCCCCCACTTAGGTAGCGAGGAGCCAGCTGTCAATCAGCATGAGGTCGGCTGTCCCACTCCTTCCAAGAGCAGAGCAGAAGAGAAGCTGCCACTCTGTTTACCCCGCCATGCTGTCCCTGGCAGGAGCAGTCATTACTGTGTCGGTGGTGAATGGCGCCGGGCACAGCAGGCAGGTAGGTGGCAGCTATCTGCCTGTTAGTGCTTGGGTACGGAATGACCACTTTAAAGGGGACTTTAGGGCCCAATTTATCAAGACTAGCATTGATTCCTGAAAAACATCTTCAATACCTCAACCAATTTTTTGCATTACGTATACTAATAAATAACGTGTTGTGGGCGGTGATGTAACTTGAAGCTCATGCGAAAGTTCCAATGGCGCCCCCAATTATTGCAAATCTCTAAAAGCACTAGTCTTTTTCTGTAGGCCAAAGGGACTTTTGGGCCCCCCTAGGCTCCGGAGCCCAGGTGCCATTGCAACCCCTGCACCTATTGTAGTTACACCCCTGGTTGTGGCTGATGTGATGTGAGATACAGGGGCGTAACCACAACAGGTGCAGGGGATGCGATCGCACACGGGCCCTGGAGCCTAGGGGGCCCCAAAAGTCCCTTAGCCTATAGAAAAAGACTAATATTATTAAAGATTTGCAATAATTGGGGGCCCAGTTGGAGCTTTCGCATCGGGGCCCCTGGACCTGAAGTTACGCCACTGTTGAGATACACACATTTCTTGTCGCTTTGCAGGTGGAAACAATATGGCAGCCCCGGAATGTGATTGCAATGCTAAGTGTGTGGAGTATAAATATGGTGGACGCAGCTGGCGTCTCAGCCTTTGTACTGTCCGGAGCTGTTGACGGCTGCCGGGAATGCCTTTTTTTTCCTGGCAGTTTATTTAACATAAATAAATCATTACTTGTGATGGTTGTATAATATAAATCATATGAGACCTTGTCACAAAGGTCACCCTGCAAATGCCACCTGACTTGGTCGGCAGTGTAGCTGAAGAAGCAAATCCACACACCAGTCACTATTATTGTAATGAATCAGAATAGTTGGCACAATGAACAGCAACGTTTCATTGAGGAATAAACTTGATCACCGCAAAGCTGGGGTCAACATTAACATCCTATGAGGACTAAGCAATTAGATTTCGTCTAACATCAGCACCTCCTGGTATCTCCAATATTAGACAACAAGCACAGCAGTATGATTGACCTCTTTTTACCTCATTGCTTGGTATCTCTAGTATTAGATCAGACAGCAAGTGGTACAGCAGTGTCAGCAGCCTCTTCTTACCTCGTACTCCAGTATCTCCAGTGTTAGATCAATAGACAGGGTGAACGCAGTGTGAGCAGCCTCTTCTTACTTCAGTACTCTAGGTATCTCCAGTGTTAGATCAGATAGACAGGGTGAACAGCAGTGTGAGCAGCCTCTTGTTACTTCATCACCTCTGGTTTCTCCAGTATTAGATCAGATAGGGTGAATAGCAGTGTGAGTGGCCTCTTCTCTATAGCAGTACTCCTGGTATCTCCAGTGTTAGATCAGATAAACAAGGTGAACAGCAGTGTGAGCAGCCGCTACTTAATAGCATCACTGATGGTATATCCAGTATTGTATCAGATAGACAGGGTGGACAACAGTGTGAGCAGCCTCTTGTTACTTCATCACCTCTGGTTTCTCCAGTATTAGATCAGATAGGGTGAATAGCAGTGTGAGTGGCCTCTTCTTACCTCAGTACTCCAGGTATCTCCAGTGTTAGATCAGATAACAAGGTGAACAGCAGTGTGAGCAGCCGCTACTTAATAGCAGCACTGATGGTATATCCAGTATTGTATCAGATGGACAGGGTGGACAACAGTGTGAGCAGCCTCTTGTTACTTCATCACCTCTGGTTTCTCCAGTATTAATCAGATAGGGTGAATCGCAGGTGAGTGGCCTCTTCTCTATAGCAGTACTCCTGGTATCTACACTATTAAATCAGATAGACAAGGTGTACAGCAGTGTGAACATTTTCTCCTGGCAGCACACTGGCTCAGTGGTTAGCACTGCAGTCTTGCAGCTCTGGGGTCCTGGATTCAAATCCCACCAAGGACAAGATCCCGCAAGGAGTTTGTATGTTCTCCCCTGTGTTTGCTGTGGTTTTCCTCCAGGTTCTCAAGTTTCCTGCCACACTTCAAAGACATACTGAAAGGGGAATTAGATTGTGAGCCCCAATGAGGAGAGTATTGCTGATGTATGGAATTAATGGTGCAATATAAGTGAATAAATATTATTAACTCCGTTCTCCATGGTATATTCAGTATTAGATCAAATAGACATAGTGGACATCAGTGCGAGGACTCCGAACCCCTGGTATCTACAATATTAGATCAGATAGACAGGGTGGACAGCAATGTGAGCATCCTCTTCTTGCATTAGCAGCCCTGGTATCTCCAGTATTATGACAAATAGGCGTGGTGGACAGCAGTATGAGCAGTGTTTTCTTACTTCAGCTTCCCTGGTATCTCCAGAATTAAGTCAGACAGGGTGGACAGCAGTGTGAGAACCTTCCTCTTGCCTCCGCACTCCTGGTATCTCCATTGCTTGTTCAGATAGACAGGTTGGACAACAGTGTGAGCCTCTTCTTACTTCAGCACCCCTTGGTATCCCATGTATTAGATCAGATAGACAGGGTGGTCATTAGTGTGAGCAGACTCTTCTTACCTCGGCACCCCTGGTATCTCCATTGCTAGATCAAATAGACAGGTTGGACAGCAGTGTGAGTAGCCTCTTCTAACCTCAACACCCCTGATATCTCCATTGCTAGACCAGATAGACAGGGTAGACAGCAGTGTGAGCAGCCTCTTCTTCCCTCAGCACTCCTGGTATCTCCTGTATTATATCAGATAGGGTGGACAGTAGAGTGAGCAGCCTTTTCTTACCTCAGCACTCCTGGTATCTCCTGTATTAATCAGACAGGGTAGACAGCAGTGTGAGCAGCCTCTTCTTCCCTCAGCACTCCTGGTATCTCCTGTATTATATCAGCAGGGTGGACAGTAGAGTGAGCAGCCTTTTCTTACCTCAGCACCCCTGGTATCTCTAGTATTAGATCAGACAGACATAGTGGACAGCAGTGTGAGCAGTCTCTTATCTTAGCATTCCTGGTCATTCCAACTACACATACAGGCACTGATTCTATTAATATTCCAATGCAGGTTTATGACAACGTAACAAGAGTGTGGCAATCTTTTTTTATTCTTTACTTACCACCTCTCTAGACAATACAAGTGGGATTTGCTTACTTATCTATCATGTTCCACAAATAGCGCCTTTCATTAACATTTGCGATGGTTTTCGTGTTTATGGTTTAACATAAGGGTTCATGAGAAAATCAACACTGTGTATACTCAATTCCAATGGTCCAGCCACTGCCTTTATACAACATCAACCACATACTTGGGCATATGTAAATGATTCTTAAATACAATGTGTTCCAAATTATTATGCAAATGTTCTTTTTCCCTGATTTTCCTAAATGGTCGGTGCAAATGACAGTCAGTGTAATAAAAGTCATCACCTTTACAGTATACATCGAATTTTATTGAAGAAACTCCCAATGATAACAGTATAATCTTAAAAATTAAAAAAACTCTAAATGCACTGTTCCAAATTATTAGGCACAGGAGAGTTTCTAAACATTTGATATGTTTGAAAGAACTGAAAATGCTCATTTCTTGAATTTGCAGCATTAGGAGGTCACATTCACTGAAATAAAAAGCTATTTAACTACAAAACATCCTAACAGGCCAAGTTACATGTTAACATAGGAACCCTTCTTTGATATCGCCTTCACAATTCTAGCATCCATTGAACTTGTGAGTTTCTGGAGAGTTTCTGCTTGTATTTCTTTGCATGATGTCAGAATCGCCTCCCAGAGCTGCTGTTTTGATGTGAACTGCCTCCCACCCTCATAGATCTTTTGCTTGTTTATACTCCTAAGGTTCTCTATAGGGTTGAGGTCAGGGGAAGATGGTGGCCACACCATGAGTTTATCTCCTTTTATGCCCATAGCAGCCAATGGCACAGAGGTATTCTTTGCAGCATGAGATGGTGCATTGTCATGCATGAAGATGATTTTGCTCCTGAAGGCACTTTCTGCTTTTTGTACCATGAAAGAAAGTTCTCAGTCAGAAACTCTATATACTTTGCAGAGGTCATTTTTACACCTTCAGGAACCTTAAAGGGGCCTACCAGCTGTTTCCCATGATTCCAACCCAAAACATGACTCCTCCACCTCCTTGCTGATGTCGCAGCCTTGTTGGGACATGGTGGCCATCCACCAACCATCCACTACTCCATCCATCTGGACCATCCAGGGTTGCTCGGCACTCATCAGTAAGCAAGACTGTTTGAAAATTAGTCTTCATGTATATATGGGCCCACTGCAACCGTTTCTGCTTGTGAGCACTGTTTAGGGGTGGCCGAATAGTAGGTTTGCTACACAGCAAGCCTTTGAAGGATCCTACACCTTGAGGTTCGAGGGACTCCAGAGGCACCAGCAGCTTCAAATATCTGTTTGTGTGTTTGTAAGGCTTTTTAGCAGCTGCTCTCTTAATCCGATGACTTTGCCTGGCAGAAACCTTCCTCATTCTGCCTTTATCTGCACGAACACATCTGTGCTCAGAATCAGCCACAAATCTCTTCACAATACAATAATCACGCTTACGTTTTCGTGCAATATCTAATGTTTTCATCCCTTGGTCAAGGCATTGCACTATCTGTTGCTTTTCGGCAGCGAAGACATCCTTTTTCTTTCCCATGTTACTTGAAAACTGTGGCCTGCGTAATATTGTGGAACATCCAGATTTCCTTTTATTGGGCTCACCTGCCAAACTAATTATCACAGATATCTGAGATTGATTTCAGTGATCCAAACAACCCTGAGACACAATACCATCAATGGGTTTGATTGACAAAAACAACCCTATGACACTTAAGACCAATTTGCATAATAATTTGGAACACTGTAGTTTCTCCCCAGCATCACTGAGTTTCCATTTCAGAATATGATCAGGTGAATTGTCCAGACAAGGCTCTAGATAATGAGATTCCTACCCAAATAAAACCTCAGCTTGGAGCATATAGTTTACAGATTTTATACCGGATCACGTTTCATTGTATCTTTATATAGGATTTCTTCCAGGACAAATTCTTGTCAAGCAGAACATTAGGAGGAAATGAAGGATTGATGTGAATCTCCCATCGAAACTAAAAGAAAATCATTGTACGCCTCGTGGGACTCCTCAGACTATATGTTCATGTCTGCTCCAACATTTATTGGGGGTCTGGACAGATTTAAAAGAATTTTCCATTCCCATGTGTGAGATTCCAGCGTTGATCAAACTTCTACGGCTTTTCAAGGTCTATGAAGGAGGTTTTACTATGTGGTCCTGGATTTCATCCCCAACTAATGCAATGGAAGGCATCAGTCTGAAAGACCTGAACATCTCTGACGACTCTCACGCACCATCAGATGACGGCTGACCACACAGGGTGCAATACCGGCTCCTGACACCAGGGTGGCACAATGAAAATGCCTTGACTCGAAGTTCTGAAAACAGGAGACAAAAGTTCTAAAACATTGCTTTTTTTCGTCCGAAAGGGCGAAAGAACTCGGACAATCCGGGGTATCAGTCTGATGGAAGTCACGGTGGTGACCCCAGAAGCTGTGGTCCTGGCGGAGCATGTAAAAGGTGAAATCTAAAGGGGGAAAATAAAGTTTATCGTGACGCCATCTGAGGTTTCTGGTCAGATTGGATAAGCGCTGCTTGTAGTGGTACCCAGGGGATAGGTGTTGTGGCAGCTTGATGGAACACCCCCCTCAGACAGAGCGGGCCCCTGGGGTATGGTGCAGGTGGAGATGTAAATGATCGTGGTGGTAATAGGGGTTGGTGCAGGGTGGTGCAGGAAAGAGTGGACAGACTCAAGGGTTTTAGTTCTTACCGGTCACTTTTAGTCACTTCAAGTCCATAGACAACCCGGGGTATTGTGTTCTCCAACGTTGCAGCTTGGCCAGCTCAAAAGTTGTCCGGGTCCACTCTACTGAGACACAGAGTATAAAGCCTTTCCTTGCTGCCCTATTCTCTGACACTTTTCTACTCCTTCCTTCCCTGTGTCCTCGTACTACAAGTCACGAAGCAGGTGACTACGGGCCCTTCTGAGTGATTGCCTAGCAAGTCCTCTCGACCCTCTGCAGTCCCTTCACTTGGGAGAGTCCACGGTAGTGGCCACTGCACCTGCAGTTTCGTGGCGTCTGTTTTCTCAGCTGGTCTTGAAGATACCAGACCAAATTGGGGCCAGTACCCTGTGCAGCTTGTTCCTCTACCTGGCCATCCAGCCAGCTGTAGATTCGGGTCCACAGGCCTGGAGATTAGCAGCCGACCCTTCTGGATGGGTCCTACTCTCTCACCAGCTGCCTGGGTTTGCCCTAGAACTCACTCTTCTCCTGCCATGTTGTTCTCCTTCTCTCCACTAACTCTCACTAACTAAACTCCTCCCACCACCTAGACCTACTCCTCCCTCCAGTCAGCAGATGGGGACTGCTCTATCAGGTGCCTCTTCTCCCAGCATTTCACTGGCCAGGAGTTTTGATTGGTGTTGGGTGTGTGTTGGTGTTGGTGTGTGTTGGTGTATCTCAGCAGGCTTCCCATCTTACCTGCGAGCATGATACTACTCCTATTGGATAGGTGCAGCACCACTGTGGTGACTAAACCGCAGGGGCGACACATCCCCTTGGGCTCAAAATCTATATACCATATCAGGATGTCATTGGAACGTGGAGGAAACTGAATAACTGGAGGAAACCATGAGAACACAGGGAGGAAATACAAACTCCTTGCAGATGTCCTTGTTGGGATTAGAACCCAGGACCCCAAAGTCCAGTACTAACCACTAAGCCACCATATTGCCCTACAGCACTTGTTACATAATTAATACCACTAATAACACTAGCTGTCGTATGACTTGTATCCTGTGTTTTTGACACGCCCACCAGGACTGTGGGGTACTTGGAACTGAGTCAGGAGTTCTTTGGGAGGTCGCGGGGTCGTGACCTGGTTCCATGGCCCTGGTTGTGTCAATAAAAAGGGGAATATTTATGGGAAATTAATTTATGACGCCATCCGTGGGTTTCGGATGATCCGGGCAGCCGGGAAGCGATTGGGGATCCACCTAGCGGGAGGTTGTCGAGGTCTTCCTTCTGCACGGTGCTACTCGCACCTCACTGCCCAAAGCTGTGCTGCGGCCCTCTTCCTGTGTGTCTAGTCTTTTACCCATATGGCAGGCAGCTCGAGCCAGTTCCAGGTGTCGATCCTCGGTGGCGGCTCCAGGCTCTGGTGTTCTACTTTACCGTTAGGTATTGAGTAGGGCCAGGGGACTTGCAATCCCCTGCCCTCTGGATTTAGCTGCTGGGACTTAAGTACCCAAGCTACCACGGACTCCAGCTGCCGGTTCCTAGCGCTCTCCTCTGGGGCAAACCCAGTCCGGGCTCCACTACACAGGTTCTCCTCGACTCCTCTGTCTCACTAGCTTTCCATTGTCCGGGGATGAGCTCCAACTGGCTCCAGTCCCCAGGACGCCTCTCCTGTTCTCTCTCCTAAGATGTTCTTTTTAACCCCTCCCCGAGGCCAGAATTTATAGGGAAGCTCCCCTAAAACCGGGTCAGAGCTCCCCCTTCTGGTCTGGAGTCAGGACAAGTGTTGGATGTGGTGTTACCTGACTAGGAGACCCCTTCTTACTTCCAGGCATGACATCACCCCCTGTGAGGGAGGCAATGCCACTGTGGCAACTGGACTCCTGGGGCGCCATATTTTTCACTAGTTTTTTCCTTTGCAGGTTCTCTCTCCAGTTTCCAGTTTTATCTTGGATAAGACGGGGGCCCGATTCTATCACATCAGGTGATTCTAGAACGTTTGCGATTATATATAAATTTAACTACTGTCGTGCCCACAAGGATCTGGGTACTCAGGTCTCAGACGGTTGGGTGCAGGGATGTCACGGGTGGTCGGTGCCCAAACCTGTGACCATGCGGTGACAATAAAAGAGAAAAAATAAATAAAATAATAAAATGTATGAAGTTCGTGACGCCACCTGTAAGTCCGGTGATGGCACCGGCGCTGCTGAGACCTCTGCGGTGATGGGCGGCAGCAAGATGTTGTGGCTCTCTACAGGTAGAGTGCAGTCCCCGGGGTTGTATGGGTTGATGGTGGAATATAGTAGCATGGCTGGAATGGGGCTGTGCGGTCTCTGTGGTGCGGTGCAGGTAAATTACAGTTCATGAGTAAAGAACACAAACACGTCTGCATGGGGACTTTACTCCGGTAATTTGCAGTCTTACAGGGTATGCAGTTGTTTCAGCTAGGGTAGTCGACCAGGTGGTCCTGACACTAAGCAGTGTCCCTCTGAAGCGACGATGATGTTCCTTCTCTATACTCACTCTGTCCTACCTCTGCGCACTCCTTCCTCCATGCGCTGCCCTGCATGAATCCCGCTTCTCTTTCTCTCCAAAGGGAACCCAACCCAGTCTAGCACTGCTGTCGGAGACTGTGCTTGATTTCGGTGGTTGGATCGTGGTCCTATGAAGACACAGACCATGCCGGTAATTTGCAGTTCAGGATGGGCCTCTGATCCACGTTGAAGCCGGTACCCCACTTTGGACTGGGCCAGTGCGTTTGGTTGCCCTCTTCTTTACCCCTCTCTGTCTGGGTCACCAGGTTGAGGTGCCCTCCCCGTTACTTCTCCTCTTTTACACTCTCTTCCACTTCTCTCTGTTCTTTTTCTACCTCTGTTCTCTGGTTCTCTCTTTCCCCACTCACTTTATAACCTAGCTTCTCCTCCCACCGGGACCGGTTACCTTGTTAACGGGTGTCTGATTGGTCCCCTATCACTAGGTGTGTGTGTGTGTGGTGATGGAGCTTCAGGCTTCTACTACCCCCTACCAGGACTAAGCATACTACACCTTCTGTTAGGGGTGCAGTACCCTTTTGTAGCACGCTGACTAGCGGGGTGCTACACTACTCCCACGATTGATCGCAGCTCCACCGGGGAGCCATGGCCTGGCAGGCACGACTGCTGCTCACCATCCACTTTTGCGTTGTGTCCCGTTGTGCTGTCTCCCTCCCCTTGTGGACACACTCTCCCCTGTGCTATCTCTAACGCTAATTCATTGAGCTACACCTATATCTGAAGTCTATAGCTGTCACTAACAACCTGACCTTGTGCATTTACAGACCATAGGTATGTTTCGATGGGGGACTGTTGGTTGACCTTGGCGCAGTTTCTACATAGATGACGCCTAATTTCCATATCACTTATTTGAAGAAATCTCTATTTGTTTGCTGGGAAAGCTGAAGTACCAGCAATTATACATGTATATAGAACTTAAGAAACTCTAATTGTTGACAAATTGACCCATCCCATGAATGACCTGAAAAACAAAGTGTAAGAGGCGGGGGATGGGGTACGGCCTCGTGCGCTATGTCAATGCACTATTTATCACAGATCCCGTCACCTGTGCCAGATATGTTTTTTAAGAGCACAGTACATTGCACTCCTGAGGCCTCATTATTCCCCGCGACGCTCCGACATTGTGCATCCTTGTTTATGTATCTCAGGAATTGGCCACAGTTACCGAAACGACTGCAGACATCAGACCTTGTTTTTATCCTTTCATTATAAAAGCAAAACTAATATTGATCTGTATTCCCGTGGATGATGAACAGTATTCCTTGTTGCGAATTATATATTATTATATAGTATATTTCAGAGTTGTAACTAGTGTTCATGGCGCCCGGGGCACAGCTCTATTTCGGCGCCCCCCCCGGGAAGGTGAGGAGCGGGGGGGTGTCGGTGCTGTCGGGGGGGTTATTACACCTCATAGTGTGTGCCTCAGGTATGTA
Organism: Allobates femoralis; assembly: GCA_033576535.1. NCBI lineage: Eukaryota > Metazoa > Chordata > Amphibia > Anura > Aromobatidae > Allobates > Allobates femoralis. The sequence goes on from JARQOC010000012.1 coordinate 22,250,303, forward strand.
TATGTATACATCAGGCAGGCACACTATGAGGTGTATATATGTATACATCACCAGGCAGGCACATACTATGAGGTGTAGTACCTCATAGTGGGTGCCTGCGCCTGATGTATACATATATTATATATACACCTCATAACTTCCCCCCCCCCGGGCCTGGGTTACTTTATTACAATTTAATTTACTCTAGTAGTGTAGTACCTACTAGTCAGGACAGACCAACGACTCAGGAGGGAGGAGGGAGGGTGGCAGGCAGGCTGCTGCAGCAGCAGCTCCTCTTCTGTGTCCCACTGTACGCGTGGCGCGCGCTCACTGTTTGCGGCCGCCGGGTGACACGGGAGGGGGGGTTGGAACTGCTGCCAGGGGGCGGATAAGCAGCAGGGGCTGCGCACGCGCAGGGCGGCGCGGAGGAGATTAGCGCCGGCGCTGTAGTGCCACCGCCGGATGCCCGACCTGATGATGGCACCGGCGCGGCGGCGCCCCCCCGCAGAGTCGCGCCCGGTGCAAAAGGTCCGGCTGCACCCCCCTAGATACGCCCCTGGTATATTTTCTATAGTGCTGAAGTGCCCCCTATTTCCATTAGTACAGTATAATTGAGTTACATAAAAATGTAGGTATTTACAAACAAACATATTACCGTACTTATAAAGAGATTGAACACTATGTTGTGTATATATGAGGGAAGGTGCATTAAGTTGGTGGATCCTTCTAAAGATATGTGGTAGGGTGCAGGCCGTACTTACAACAGGTGCAGGGGTTGCAAACGCACCTGGTCCCTGGAGCCTAGGGGGCCCCAAAAGTCCCTTAGGGTTATATATACAAAGACTGTTATCCAAAATGTCTTATAATTGGGCACCAGGTTGAAGGTTTTGCCCATGAGCTTCAAGTTACTTCAACCCTGCATTAATGTGAATCTGTCAACAGATTTTTGCTGTGGCATTTCAGGGTTGCATGATGCAGGGGCAGAGAGTCCGATGCCAGTGATTTTTTTAAAGTGGATGTAAGCGGTAGCAGCAAATAAAGGTACAAACTTCTCAAAGCAATTCTACTTTACTCATCACAACGCGTTTCGCAAGTATTTCCACCTTCATCAGGTGTTGCAGCGCCTGATGAAGCCGGAAAAATTGGTGAAACGCGTTGTCTATCCCTTCGTTGAGAGGTAAGTGGACAGTGCTGCATGGGGCTAGCAGTATTCCTTAATCTGCAGGACCTGTGGATTGAGGACTTGCATTGATGTTACCACCTAGCAATTGCTGGATCTGGAAGGAACAGACAGCAGAGCCGCTCATCCACAGTTGTGCAGGGTTGCACAACTTGCTTAGGTTAGTCCATCCAATAGCTTTTTCCCTTGACTTGACCACGGAGTATTGCCCTAGGAGTGCCCCTCTTTCTCTTTTTGTTTCCACATGATTCCAGTGATGTGTCACTTACTGGACTACTTGAAGGTGTTCTGATACAATCCCTGTTTTCTCTTCTGTATATTTAACAGTGATCGGAATGTTGAGCCATGTATAACCCTGCCCACACCACTGATTGGCAGCTGCCTGGGTATACAGCCAATCAGTTGTGGACGCGGACTTACACCGATTAGCTGGACTGGTCAGACTGTGACACCTAGTCTGGCACGGATAAAACACTGATTGTATTAAATAGTACAGCACACAGTCTAAACAGTGACACATCACTGGAATAAGGGTGTTCACCTCTACATTATCCTGCTCTCAGATTAAATAGCAAAAACCTCTTCTATCTTTCCCCTAGCTTCTTCTTGATGACTCTTCGTTTGAGAATCCCTGTGCCACTTTGTTTCAAGCAGTGGACAGAGGCCCCTCCTAACTCTGATGATGCTTCGTTTGAGTATCCCAGCATGCACTGGGATTCTCAATCAAAGCGTCATCAGAGAGGAAGTAAGGAAAATAATACAATAGCGGTTGGATCGTGTAGTTGGGAGACGTAGGGAATTTTCAAACAAGTACACTAGAAAATAGTTTAGATTATTACAGTAAATTGATAGGGATTTAGAATGAAAATGTCATTGCATTTGGACCACCCCTTTAAGTCTAATAAAGGTAGTACATTTTTTAGTTAATTTGGAGCTCCTATAGACAACATGTGTTTTTAAAGGGACACTGTGAGGTCATTTTTCAGTATGATACTAATATTACCCTTGAATAGTTCCTGGGCAAGACCTTTTAAAAACATGTAAAATCATTATTGTACCGTTTGTAGTTTCCATGTTATCAGCATTGTCAGACCCTGCAGGGAGCTCCTAGATTAGTCCTCTCCATTATAAGCAAACATGAATAGTCCACGTGCTGTATAAACTGTCATGTAATTATGCACTCCCTCTCAGCAGCTTTCTCCTCCTTCGTCCTTTTGCGCTCAGTGCAGTGTCAGGTTTCACTTACAGGAGGTCTGTTCTGTTGAGGACACCATGGAGGGAGAGAGCTATTACAGATCTACCTTATCGAAACTGCATTTGTTTTTGTAAGCAGGTATCCCTAATGTGACAGTTTCTGTGTTGTAGTTCACCTCTTGTGATGCTGCAAACACAGAGAGCAGAGAGTAGAATACATCCCCCCCCCCACACACACACACACACTGATGTCCTGTGGTGTGAATGTGTGTCATGCATATTCATGCTATGGGGAGGGGACAGCAGAGAACTAAGTGGATCATTCACTGCGAGTGATAGATGGAATGATTCTCTTGATTTGAAGTTTACAGAGGATAGGAGGGAGGTATAAATAAAAGACATACATGAATAGAGAGAGCTTAGAGAAAGGAATTAGAAAAAAAATACCAGTTATATATGGATTTTTGGCCTGACAGTTTTCCTTTAACAGAAGGGAAACTCTTGATTATTAACTTCAGCAGCTACAGCGACATCTACAGGTGAGAGGAAGGAACTGCAATTCAGTAAGTAAATCATTTTTAGATATGGTTATCGAAAGCAAGATAATAGTATAATGAAATTCCTCATTATTGATTTGGCAACCAATTCTCTGATGCAGTCTGATCTTTTTTTTCCCCAAAATCTTCGTATGACAAAGACTTTGCAAAATGAGCTTCTCACCTAGGCAAATCAGATCTCATACTTTGCACTGATGAGGAGTAAACACTCCAAAACACCATGTCTGTAAATCTGGTTTGGCTTATATCCTTAGTCATATGATGAGGCTCGTTAAAAGGTTGATATGTACTTTTAGGATGCTACTTCCAATAGGTGGGGCTAGAGTTCAAGTCCTCCTTGAAGATGTACTTTGCATGTTTAATTTTCCCGAGGAGCATGCAAGGCGTTTAAGTCTCTTCCATCTACTAGTATGCAAGACCTGACATGTCCCTCTCCATAAGGACAAATGGCATACCTTAGCTCCCCAGTCTTAGCCTCTCATCTAGACAAATCAGATCTCATACTTTGCACTGATGAGGAGTAAACACTCCAAAACACCATGTCTGTAAATCTGGTTTGGCTTATATCCTTAGTCATATGATGAGGCTCGTTAAAAGGTTGATATGTACGTTTAGGATGCTACTTCCAATAGGTGGGGCTAGAGTTCACGTCCTCTTTGAAGATGTACTTTGCATGTTTAATTTTCCCGAGGGGCATGCAAGGCGTTTAAGTCTCTTCCATCTACTAGCATGCAAGACCTGACATGTCCCTCTCCATAAGGAGAAATGGTATACCTTAGATCCCCAGTCTTAGCCTCTCATCTAGGCAAATCAGATCTCATACTTTGAACTGATGAGGAGTAAACACTCCAAAACACCATGTCTGTAAATCTGGTTTGGCTTATATCCTTAGTCATATGATGAGGCTCGTTAAAAGGTTGATATGTACTTTTAGGATGCTACTTCCAATAGGTGGGGCTAGACTTCACGTCCTCTTTGAAGATGTACTTTGCATGTTTAATTTTCCCGAGGGGCATGCAAGGCGTTTAAGTCTCTTCCATATACTAGCATGCAAGTCCCTCTCCATAAGGAGAAATGTTATACCTTAGATCCCCAGTTTTAGCCTCTCATCTAGGCAAATCAGATCTCATACTTTGCACTGATGAGAAGCAATGCCCCGAAATATTGTGAGGTTCTGGTTTGGTTTATATCCTTGGTCATGAAAAAGCTCATTAAAGGGTTGGTATTGATTTTTAGGAAAGCTACTTCCGATAGGTGGCGCTAGAGTTCAAGTCCTCTTTGAAGAGGCAAAAAAAAAAACCAAATAAAACTTTTTCTTGCAAAGGTCAAATTTCAGGATATTTTCCCATGTATCTGGCTTGTGTCGGATACAAGGGTGTTTTAATGATGGGTGTGACAAGTGCTTGCTCGGTCATTCAAGCTAACATATTTGTATTGATATGATATCTGAATGATACTGGAGACTTCCTCCTTCACAATGGGCTCTCGGTGTGATCCTCGTAGGCTATGTCAGCTCGGGAGCGTGTCCTTTCCCAACCATCATGCCACGTTTCGCAAAAAAAAACAACCTTTTCATGGGCACATCAGAGAGACAATTGTCTGCCATGTTGGCCACATCCGGAGGTGACACATATCAAGGTATAGTTTCTGAAAGAGAGAATATGAAAGGTCCACACCCCGGCGAGGCTTTGTCACCAAGACAATAGGACATCTACAAAACCCTACAAAGACCTGTCAGGGAGGGACGTGGGAAGCTCGCTGCGAGAGATGGAGATAGCGGAGAGGAACACATATCTAGAACATAGCAAGGGGGCCACATGGGTCATCACCGGAGACCCTCAGGGGGCCTGTGAAGTGCACGCTTTAGGGCAAGCTGTCAGCTAACACCTGCCTTATGATAACCCTGCTGAGGCTAAAATTACTTAGCTTGTATGTTATTGGAAGAGGCAGGCGGATGTGGAGGGCGCGGAGTGCGGCGTCCTTCTATTATCTCTGTGCCCAGATGATAATGGAATCCTGGAGCTCAAAGGAAATCCAGATACTGAGCACTAGGGATGTATGAAGTATATAAGACTGTACGAAGGAAAAACAAATATTCATATTTTCTTATACACATTGTTATAATGTATCACATCACATATATTTTTTTAATTATTTATTATTATTATTATTTATCTGCCTTCAGCTCGATCTCGAGTCATGGCGACTTGATGGCTCTGTAGGAAGATCAATCGTGTGTGCGCCTAGATAGCTCCTCCAGAGTCTTCCGCAAGCCTAGATAGGTCCACCAGGGTCTTCTCCAAGACTAGATGGCTCCACCAGGGTCTTCTCCAAGACTAGATAGGTACACCACGGTTTTCTCCAAGCCTAGATGGCTCCACCAGGGTCTTCTCCAAGACTAGATGGCTCCACCAGGGTCTTCTCCAAGACTAGATAGGTACACCACGGTTTTCTCCAAGCCTAGATAGGTCCACCAGGGTCTTCTCCAAGACTAGATGGCTCCACCAGTGTCTTCTCCAAGCCTAGATAGGTACACCACGGTTTTCTCCAAGACTAGATGGCTCCACCAGGGTCTTCTCCAAGCCTAGATAGCTCCACCAGAGTCATCTCCAAGCTTAGATAGGTCCACCAGAGTCCTCTCCAAGCCTAGATAGGTCTACTAGAATCCTCTCCAAGCCTAGATAGTTCCACCAGGGTCTTTTCCAAGCCTAAATAGGTCCACTGGGGTCTTCTCCAAGCCTAGGTTGCTTCACCAGGGTCCTTGCCAAGCCTAGATAACTCCACCTGGGTCTTGTCCAAGCCTAGGTAGCTCCACCAGGGTCCTCTCCAATCCTGGATAGGTCCACTAGGGTCTTCTCCAAGACTAGATGGCTCCACCAGGGTCTTCTTCAAGCCTAGATAGGTACACCACGGTTTTCTCCAAGACTAGATGGCTCCACCAGGGTCTTCTCCAAGCCTAGATAGCTCCACCAGTGTCTTCTCCAAGCCTAAATGGGTCCACCAGGGTCTTCTCCAAGCCTAGATAGCTCCACCAGGGTCTTCTGCAAGCCTAAATGGGTCCACCAGGGTCTTCTCCAAGCCTAGATAGCTCCACCAGGGTCTTCTCCAAGCTTAGATATGTCCACCAGAGTCCTCTCCAAGCCTAGATAGGTCCACCAGGGTCTTCTCCTAGCCTAGATAGTTCCACCAGAGTCCTCTCCAAGCTTAGATAGGTCCACCAGAGTCCTCTCCAAGCCTAGATAGCTCCACCAGGGTCTTCTCCTAGCCTAGATAGTTCCACCAGAGTCATCTCCAAGCTTAGATAGGTCCACCAGAGTCCTCTCCAAGCCTAGATAGGTCTACTAGAATCCTCTCCAAGCCTAGATAGTTCCACCAGGGTCTTTTCCAAGCCTAAATAGGTCCACTGGGGTCTTCTCCAAGCCTAGGTTGCTTCACCAGGGTCCTTGCCAAGCCTAGATAACTCCACCTGGGTCTTGTCCAAGCCTAGGTAGCTCCACCAGGGTCCTCTCCAATCCTGGATAGGTCCACTAGGGTCTTCTCCAAGAATAAATAGGTCCACCAGGGTTTTTTCTGCCATTATCTTGACAGTATCAAGCCATTGGTTTGCTAGTTTTGCTATTCGCCTTGTTTCTTCTCTTCTTCCGACCATGATGTCCTTCTCCTGTGATTTCTCTTTGTGTGATGTGCAGACAAGTCATAGCTTGGTGATCTTTGCTTTCAGTGACATGTCTGGCTTGGTTTGTTCCATCATCGATTTGTTTGTTCTTCTTGCCATCCATGGTATTGATAACACCCATCTCCAGCTCCACATTTCAAAGGCGTTGATTCTTCTGTCTTGTTTCTTTATTGTCCAGGTTTCACTTTTATATGTTACTACACAATAGACCAGACTATGTACGAACCGTGTCTTCATCACAAATAAAATAATTAACTTAAAAGTTCTGGAATGCTGTTCGTGACGCCACTCGTGGTATTCGGCTATTGGGCTGATGCTGCGGTACGGGACCTCTGGGGATGATGGGAGTGCAGCTACGGCGATATCGCTCAGCATGGGTGGAGCAGTTTCCCAGGGCAACCGGTAAAGTGTATGGAGATGATGGGCCGATGGGGTGCAAGACTGAGGGCGCAGAGTAATGGACAGACACACAGTGTAGTCTCCTTTACCTTTACTGATGATAGCAAGTCCAGACAGGGTACTGTCCACATGAGATGTTAGGAATCCAGTTGGCCTGGAAGCAAGTTGGGGATCTCCTCGCCCGGTGAGTTCTGAGGCCTCCCTCTGTGCTGGTCTTGGCTGCCTGTAGCTAACCTGCGACCCTCTCTCTCTGCTGTTAAGTCTTTTGTGGAGGATGGGTTATATCTTATCTATTAATCTTAGTTTTTATACTCATATAGCATTAAGTGGAACAATAAGTTTTTCTCTCTCTCTCTCTCTACCTTTCTTCTCTCTCTCTCTTTCTTCTCTCCCTTTCATCCATGAACCAAAGTTATGTGTAAACAAAGTGTCTTTCAGATGGGTGAAAAGAAGATACAACGTGTAGAGGTGCCCAGGAAACTAAGGAGCTGATTGGTCACTACTGTGCGGGATCCAGGTTATACCATGGGAAGCTAGAGATAGTCTGCATTCCAGAGGCCAAAAGAAGACATCATGATGTGATGAAGGATGGACTCAACACAGAAGACAAAGACTAATTATTACTAACAGAGATAGATGTATTAGCCTAACCCCACCTAACTCCCATCTAATCCCACCTTGTCCTGGCCATTTCACGCCTAGTCTCTAGAGTATAAAATGCTGTGTACCCGGAAATAAAGTTCAGTTGCTGTGAACATTGCCATTGCTTAATAAAGCAACGAACATAATAAGTTTGAACCGGACTCTCAGTCTGATTTACTCTTATCTGGTACCATATGTTCATAGTCTAATTTGGAGTGACTGGTGAAGAAGTGTATTGTCGCAACGACCCCGACACTTTCACCTGTATGGCCGGCAGCTTGAGCTCTTCCTGGGCCCCACTCCTCTGGCACTGGTCCTGAACTCTCTGATGCTGCTGTGTCTCCAGGTGCTGTAACCAGGAGACTTGGAATCTCCTGCCCTCCGGATTTGGCTGCTGGGGGTGGAATCCTTCAAAATCTCGGACGTCGGGTGTCCGCTGCTGACGCTCTGCACTGGGGTGAGCCGGATCTCTGGCTCCACTCCCCAGGCCTTTTTCTCTCCCTCCTCAGACCCTCTCCTATGGGTCCCTCAAGCTGGCTAGTCTCTGTCCCGGGACAAGCCTTACTCTGCTCCAGTCCACAGGACGTCTTCACAGCCCTCCTAGGAGCTGAACCGAACTAACCCCGCCTCACAGCCAGAATTTATAGGGGAGCTCCCCCTTCTGGTCTGGAGTCAGGAAAGGTGTTGCATGCTGTGGGTTTACCTGGGGTGGATACCCCTTCTTGCTTCCAAGCATGAAATTACCTCCTGAGGGAGGCAATGCCATTGTGGCAACCGGACTCTGGGGTGCCACAGAAGTCTTCACACAGAGGCTGGACAGACATCTGTCTAGGATGATTTAGTGAATCCTGCTTTGAGCAGGGGCTTGGACCAGATGACCCAGGATGTCCCTTCCAACTCCACCATTCTTTAATTCGATGACTCTATGAATGGAAACTCTCCAAATCCTTCTCAAAGATGCAAAACTCCTCAAAAGCTTAGAGGTTATGACCCACCCAGGCCGGGGTAATCAGAGCTCAGGCACTGTGACAGGGGACGCTATCACTGGTGGCTGCACCCGAGTCTGTGGCTCTGGAGGTCGGTGACTTCTTAAATACAGTTTTTGTTAGAATAGTTTGTGATGCCACCTGTAGTACCTGGCAAGGGATCACCAGCGCTGCTGCAGTCCTGTTTAGGGCGTTGGTATATTCTGTGATCCCCAGCTGTAATGTCTGTATACTCTTATATTCTGGGATCCCTGGCTGTAATGTCTGTATACTCTTATATTCTGTAATCCCCAGCTGTAATGTCTGTATACTCTTATATTCTGTGATCCCCGGCTGTAATGTCTGTATACTCTTATAGTCTGTGATCTCCGGCTGTAATGTCTGTATACTCTTATATTCTGTGATCCCAGCTGTAATGTCTGTATATTCTGTGATCCTCGGCTGTAATGTCTGTATACTCTTATATTCTGTGATCCCAGCTGTAATGTCTGTATACTCTTATATTCTGTGATCTCCGGCTGTAATGTCTGTATACTCTTATATTCTGTGATCACCGGCTGTAATGTCTGTATACGCTTATATTCTGTGATCACCGGCTGTAATGTCTGTACACTCTTATATTCTGTGATCTCCGGCTGTAATGTCTGTATACTCTTATATTCCGTGATCTGCAGCTGTAATGTCTGTATACTCTTATATTCTGTGATCCTCGGCTGTAATGTCTGTATACTCTTATATTCCGTGATCTGCAGCTGTAATGTCTGTATACTCTTATATTCTGTGATCCCAGTTGTAATGTCTGTATACTCTTATATTCTGTGATCCCCGGCTGTAATGTCTGTATATTCTGTGATCCCCAGCTGTAATGTCTGTATACTCTTATATTCTGTGATCCCCGGCTGTAATGTCTGTATATTCTGTGATCCCCAGCTGTAATGTCTGTATACTCTTATATTCTGTGATCCTTGCTGTAATGTCTGTATACTCTTATATTCTGTGATCCCTGGCTGTAATGTCTGTATACTCTTATATTCTGTGATCCCTGTCTGTAATGTCTGTATACTCTTATATTCGGTGATCCCCGGCTTTAATGTCTGTATATTGTAAAGCGCTACTGAATATGTTGGCGCTATATAAATAAAGATTATTATTCTTATATTCTGTGATCCCCGGCTATAATGTGTGTATACTCTCTCCTCCTCCTCCTCCTCCAGGAGATGTGGTATGATCAGACCATGTCCCTGTATGGTCAGACACATCCATTACACAGTACATAGCAGGGACACATATATAAGATTATCTCAGCACAGGAGATGTGGTATGATCAGACCATATCCCTGTACGGTCAGACACATCCATTACACAGCACATAGCAGGGACACATATATAAGATTATCTCAGCACAGGAGATGTGGTATGATGAGAACATGTCCCTGTACAGTCAGACACATCCATTACACAGTACATAGCAGGAACACATATATAAGATTATCTCAGCACAGGAGATGTGGTATGTTCAGACCATGTCCCTGTACGGTCAGACACATCCATTACACAGTACATAGCAGGGACACATATATAAGATTATCTCAGCACAGGAACATTTTGTATAACATTCAATTGTGGAAATTATTTTTATTCCAAGATCTATTGATTAAAATCAACTTTATTAAGGTCCAGACCCGCTTACTACCTCTGCCTCATTCATAGCTTTGTCCCTGAGTATCCCGTGGTTATACCGATAATGAGATAAAATAATTCTCATTCTAGATAGCATTCTTCTATTAATGTCATCACTTGCTGTCGCCACCTACAAGGTCTATTTAAGTATTCATGATTGAAGCTCGTTCTTTCGATGCCATAGAGCCGGTGCCAAATTCTTGTTCAAAGATCTTGAGATACAACAGAAAAGTGGGAAAACAATGGCCTCATTGTGTTTTATCGGTCTAGTTATTTCAGTGTTTCATTTTATCTCCCTGTTAAGCTGTATGGTGTAATTTCCCTTTTACACATTGTAAAGTCACCGCACATGTGTTACACGGCTCAATCAGGTCTATGGTATAAAGTCTTCGGAAAACTCAGGACACCATTTTTCATGAACTCCAGGAAAGACCCAACGGACTTGAAGCAATTTTGCTTTTTCACTTTTCTGATATGTATTTGTCCATTAGTTCAATACTTCAACAAGACAACCGCTGTTCATGTGCCCTATAACTAGACATGGACGTCTTATAGGGATGGCCATATGTGAGTCATTCAATGGGAATAGATCATGTTCTGGTGGACCGAAGCTATCAATGCCAACCCTACTGAGCCCCAACAAATCGGTGCTCAGGGTACAAGTGTTGACGAGAGGTCCCGTCTTGCTCACATTTGCCATCGTTGTGGTTGAGGGTATACAGCTTGGGACGTCACACTTGCATATTATTTTGGAAGTCCTGTATTTATTTGGGGTTCTAGATAGATCTTCATCATATTTCATTGTCCATCCAAATAGAAGAAATCATTAATATATGACCTAAAATAGTATTGTCGTAAGAAAGTTATATATTTTATCACCCCCATAGACATCCAAATAGGCATGCTACTTCTCCGGAGGGGAAGTGGTAATCAGCTGGAGGTGAGAAGACCTCAGGCTTGCACTGGTTGAAGTCCAACCGCCCAATTGACATGTTAGGCTATGGGTTGAACTTAATGGACTTAAAAGGGTATTTCCATTTCCATGATACCTATCCCAATTTGTATTAGGTGTTGTCACGAAACAGCCCTCTGACACCTCCTTATTGTCAGATCCATTACGGAATGAGGCTGAAGCTGTTCTGCTATTATGCCGAGTAATGAGGCACTCACTATGAGGGTTTTTGTGTATGTATATATATATATATATATAATATTACCACCGGTTTCAGAACTTGGAATGTCTATATACCTCGGTACCGTCACTGCCATGCTCCAAAATACCCAAGCACATCATTCTGTCCCACCACCAATAGTTTATAGGGAAGATTGGACATCCGCTACTGGCAACATGGGTGTGCTGTTGATATAGAACAAGAGGAGTGAAGCTATTCAATTTTATATACTAATCCAAAAGAACAGGCAGTGTTTCTAAAAATATACCAGATTTTACAATAGAGGGAACAATACAAAACATGATAGACAATTACATAAAATTAAAAGGGACAAATCACCGAAATGGCTCGGATATAGATAGGGAGGAACTTCTTAAGAAAATGTGGTACAATCCATTACACAGCAATGTATTCCTCCACATATTGAAAAGGCATAATTATGGTGCTTACCGTTTAATGAACACCAGTCACCTCCCCTCTTGTAGTACGGGGGTGAGGGGGGAGGGTTGTGGGAGTTCCAAAGAACTATAAAGTTCTAGATCTAGGGATACGTCCGCTGGGGAGAGTCCCACGCAAAAGATATCGCTGTCATATTTTCTCTTATGAATTTAACTTTTCATAGATAGGAGATATGGCATGGCTATTGTTATCTATCTAAACAATATTGATATGGGGCTAATATCTACGTCCCATAATTAAAGTAAAATATATATTACATTACGTCCAAAATCCTGAGGTCAAAGAAAGGTCTGCCATATTGGTGCCATATTAATACATTATCACTGGTGCTGTACTGGTAAGAAGATCCCTTAATCACATCACCCGATGGCTTATTCTTCACCTTTAATTACACACAGGGGAGTTGTGTCTCCGGATGGTCTAGGTCTCCTGCTTTCTTATAAGGGATCATAGTGTACAATGAGAAGACTTTAATTCATTTTCTCACTTACACATCTGCAATAAACAATAAAAATAATAGCAAATACCTCCATGGGCGTACCCAGCGTGGGGCAGGGGGGGGCAGGTGCCCCCCCCAAGAGCCTGCCCCCCCCCCCATGAGGAAGGGGTGAGCGCGGAACTGTGTGCGCGCCGCACGCACCTACTCGGCGGCTGAGGCTGCTGAGCTAAGGCAGCCACCGCACCTCCGCTCAGCCTCCACCTGTCACCGTCACCTCACTGTAGTGGCACCGCGCGGCCAGCTAGTTTACCTCCGTCCTCAGTCAGCGCCGCTCAGCTCAGCCTCAGTCAGTGTCTCAGTGACATGACAGCCGCAGCGTCTGACATGGAGCGGCAGGCCAGCAAGCAGGGGTGCAGGATGGATCATCATCTGGCCCTCAGACTCAGCCTTAGGCGGTGTGTGCCGACTGCAGATGATGATCAGCTCGGCAGGCAGGCCTGCATGCCGAGCTGATCATCATCTGCAGTCGGCACACACCGCAGGGGGACTCACCAGAAGTGCAGGGGGACTCACCAGAAGTGATGTCACATCACCACTGAGTGCTGAGGCTGAGTCCCTGCGGCTGCGGTGCAAGCTGGAGTGGGGGACTGTCTGTCTGAGGACACTGCTGGTGAGGAGGGAGGCTGGAGCCAGGAGCTCGAGGCAAGGAGAGCTACAAAAGTGAAGAGTGAAGTCAGAGACATCACAAGAGGACAAGTAATGGACAACAGTAACTGACACTGGTAAAGAATAAATGTATGGAAAAAAAATGATGTGGGGGTGGGGGTGATGGGAGCCCAGAGGGTTGTATATGGGAGCCTTATGTGGGGGCTGCGCGCTGTATATAAGATGACATGTACTCCCATCTCATATACAGCCCTGCCCCCCATAGGCTCCCATATCATATATGTGGCTTGTCTCTGTCTGTGTGGCTTGTCTCTGTGTGTGGCTTGTCTCTGTGTGTGGCTTGTCTCTGTGTGTGGCTTGTCTCTGTGTGTGACTTGTCTCTGTCTGTGTGGCTTGTCTGTGTGTGTGGCTTGTTTCTGTGTGTGTGGCTTGTCTGTGTGTGTGGCTTGTCTGTGTGTGTGGCTTGTCTCTGTGTGTGTGGCTTGTCTCTGTGTGTGTGGCTTGTCTCTGTGTGTGGCTTGTCTCTGTGTGTGGCTTGTCTCTGTGTGTGGCTTGGCTCTGTGTGTGTGGCTTGGCTCTGTGTGTGTGACTTGTCTGTGTGTGTGGCTTGTCTCTGTGTGTGTGGCTTGTCTGTGTGTGTGGCTTGTCTGTGCGTGTGGCTTGTCTCTGTGTGTGTGGCTTGTCTCTCTGTGTGTGGCTTGTCTCTGTGTGTGTGGCTTGTCTCTCTGTGTGTGGCTTGTCTCTGTGTGTGTGGCTTGTCTCTGTTTGTGGCTTGTCTGTCTGTGTGGCTTGTCTCTGTGTGTGTGGCTTGTCTCTGTGTGTGTGGCTTGTCTCTGTGTGTGTGGCTTGTCTCTGTGTGTGTGGCTTGTCTCTGTGTGTGTGGCTTGTCTCTGTTTGTGTGGCTTGTCTGTCTGTGTGGCTTGTCTCTGTCTGTGTGGCTTGTCTCTGTGTGTGTGGCTTGTCTCTGTTTGTGGCTTGTCTGTGTGTGTGTGGCTTGTCTGTGTGTGTGGCTTGTCTGTGTGTGTGGCTTGTCTGTGTGTGTGGCTTGTCTCTGTGTGTGGCTTGTCTCTGTGTGTGGCTTGTCTCTATGTGTGGCTTGTCTCTGTGTGTGTGGCTTGTCTCTGTCTGTGTGGCTTGTCTCTGTGTGTGGCTTGTCTCTGTGTGTGGCTTGTCTCTGTGTGTGTGGCTTGTCTCTGTGTGTGTGGCTTGTCTCTGTTTGTGGCTTGTCTCTGTTTGTGGCTTGTCTGTGTGTTGGCTTGTCTGTGTGTGTGGCTTGTCTGTGTGTGTGGCTTGTCTGTGTGTGTGGCTTGTCTGTGTGTGTGGCTTGTCTCTGTGTGTGGCTTGTCTCTATGTGTGGCTTGTCTCTGTGTGTGTGGCTTGTCTCTGTCTGTGTGGCTTGTCTCTGTGTGTGGCTTGTCTCTGTGTGTGTGGCTTGTCTCTGTGTGTGTGGCTTGTCTCTGTGTGTGTGGCTTGTCTGTGTGTGTGGCTTGTCTCTGTGTGTGGCTTGTCTCTATGTGTGGCTTGTCTCTGTGTGTGTGGCTTGTCTCTGTCTGTGTGGCTTGTCTCTGTGTGTGGCTTGTCTCTGTCTGTGTGGCTTGTCTCTGTCTGTGTGGCTTGTCTCTGTCTGTGTGGCTTGTCTGTGTGTGTGGCTTGTCTGTGTGTGTGGCTTGTCTGTGTGTGTGGCTTGTCTGTGTGTGTGGCTTGTCTGTGTGTGTGGCTTGTTTCTGTGTGTGTGGCTTGTTTCTGTGTGTGTGGCTTGTTTCTGTGTGTGTGGCTTGTTTCTGTGTGTGTGGCTTGTCTGTGTGTGTGGCTTGTCTGTGTGTGTGGCTTGTTTCTGTGTGTGTGGCTTGTTTCTGTGTGTGTGGCTTGTTTCTGTGTGTGTGGCTTGTCTGTGTGTGTGGCTTGTCTGTGTGTGTGGCTTGTCTCTGTGTGTGTGGCTTGTCTCTGTGTGTGGCTTGTCTCTGTGTGTGGCTTGTCTCTGTGTGTGGCTTGTCTCTGTGTGGCTTGTTTCTGTGTGTGTGGCTTGTCTCTGTTTGTGGGTTGTGTCTGTGTGTGGCTTGTCTCTGTGTGTGGCTTGTTTCTGTGTGTGTGGCTTGTTTCTGTGTGTGTGGCTTGTCTGTGTGTGTGGCTTGTCTGTGTGTGTGGCTTGTCTCTGTGTGTGTGGCTTGTCTCTGTGTGTGGCTTGTCTCTGTGTGTGGCTTGTCTCTGTGTGTGGCTTGTCTCTGTGTGGCTTGTCTCTGTGTGTGTGGCTTGTCTCTGTGTGTGTGGCTTGTCTCTGTCTGTGTGGCTTGTCTGTGTGTGTGGCTTGTCTGTGTGTGTGGCTTGTCTGTGTGTGTGGCTTGTCTGTGTGTGTGGCTTGTTTCTGTGTGTGTGGCTTGTTTCTGTGTGTGTGGCTTGTCTCTCTGTGTGGCTTGTCTGTGTGTGTGGCTTGTCTGTGTGTGTGGCTTGTCTGTGTGTGTGGCTTGTCTCTGTGTGTGTGACTTGTCTCTGTGTGTGGCTTGTCTGTGTGTGTGGCTTGTTTCTGTGTGTGTGGCTTGTCTCTGTTTGTGGCTTGTGTCTGTGTGTGGCTTGTCTCTGTGTGTGGCTTGTCTCTGTGTGTGTGGCTTGTCTCTGTGTGTGTGGCTTGTCTCTGTTTGTGGCTTGTGTCTGTGTGTGGCTTGTCTCTGTGTGTGGCTTGTCTCTGTGTGTGGCTTGTCTCTGTGTGTGTGGCTTGTCTCTATGTGTGTGGCTTGTCTCTGTTTGTGGCTTGTGTCTGTGTGTGGCTTGTCTCTGTGTGTGGCTTGTTTCTGTGTGTGTGGCTTGTCTCTCTGTGTGGCTTGTCTGTGTGTGTGGCTTGTCTGTGTGTGTGGCTTGTCTGTGTGTGTGACTTGTCTCTGTGTGTGGCTTGTCTGTGTGTGTGGCTTGTTTCTGTGTGTGTGGCTTGTCTCTGTTTGTGGGTTGTGTCTGTGTGTGGCTTGTCTCTGTGTGTGGCTTGTCTCTGTGTGTGGCTTGTCTCTGTGTGTGTGGCTTATGTCTCTGTGTGTGTCCTGTGTGTGGCTTTTGTCTGTGTATGTGTGTGTGTGGCTTGTGTTTCTATGTGTGTGGCTTGTGTCTCTATGTCAAAAATATGTATGATGTGTATGTAATAAGCATGTGTTGTCCTGTATAGGTTCCCTTTAAAGGGTGTCAGCATTCCATCTCTTGTTTCCACCTCTTTTTGAAATTCCCGCCTCCTGTGGTACTCTAACACGCCGGCTGGAACTTCATATCTGGTCCAGTGCATTGTGGGGGCTTATGACGTGTACAGGCAGCTTCAATATGTGCACTGCGCATGTGCCAGAGCCGTGCCGAACACGTGACCAGCCCCCACAATGCATCGGGCCGGATATGACGTTACGGCCGGCATGTCAGAGTACCACAGGAGGCGGGAACGACCATAGCTTGCCCCCCCCTAGTTTTGATCCTGGGTACGCCCATGAATACCTCTGATTAGAAATGTGGTATAGTTCTACTGATTAGCATTGCAGAAGCTTAGGTATCCATGGTTACAACCACGAACAACTGATACTAAGTGATCGTAACCATGGATACCTAAACTGCTACAATACCCTGCACATGAGGCAAGTGAGGGCTAATCAGGAGAATTATACTACATTTCTAATTGGAGGAAGTTGCTAACATTATTATTATTATTATTATACCCACTACATATTGAAATAGGATCTTGGAGGTGGGAATACCACTTTAAGTGTAAGGTTAACCTTAAAATCTATGAAACTATAAGATCGTCTCAATAGATTATTACCTACAAACATAATTGACTAAGTCAAAGTCATTAGGTACCACTAAAAGGAATGTCATGTGTATAGATAGATAGCAGGGCATTTCAATTTCGGACCAACCCCTATCCATTTGACATACATCGCAATGATGAGCAGATAGTTGTGGCACCTGCCACCATGACATCCCCTTCATCCGCCAACATATCTATTCTTGCCGTTTGGTAATGATATCTGACATACACCATAATGATGAGCAGATAGTTGTGGCACCTGCCACCATGACACCCCCTTCATCCGCCAACATGTCTATTCTTGCTGTTTGTGGTGTATGTCAAATATCATTACCAATGATGAGTGTATGACATACACTATAATGAATGGTGCCCAAACTGTCCATAGGATACACTACGGTAATGCTGCCAGAATCCTACTTTTTTGTGCATCCTCCAGGACGGAGGCCACAATGCTAGTGTGACCCTAGCCTAAGGTGTATGGAGGATTTAAAGGGATTGTGCAAGTGTTTATGAAAGTCACAGTGTGCACAACACATGCTGTCAGGATCCTCCTGTCCTTGCGGTGAGTGTGGTAAATTATACTTCCGACCACATTCCTACTAGATAAGTGGGTTTAGCATGTCTAGTCTGCAAGTGACCACATGTATGGAAATCATATACTTGTGGTGACAGGACAGCCCTCTCTTGCTGCAGGGGTTGGAGAATCCTGACAGCATGTGGTGTGCGCACTGTGAGGATTCAAAGGCCTGTAGTCACATAAAGTGACGGCAGACTTTTACTCCAAACCTGGATAACCCATTTAAGGCCTCACAGAACTAAAAAAGTTATTATTATTATTATTATTACTAAAAATGATTAAGTTATAGCCACTTTATTAGCTGCCATACTATGCCTCCGTATTGAACTATATTGTCACCAAAAAGCAACATTTCTAGTGAAGACCTAAATGTGGCATTGAATGTAGGCATTTGCAGGTACAGTATTATGCATTCTGTGCACCTTGGATCTGTAATACACGAGGGCTGATCATCTCTGCGCTGTTCTCCACTGGATCATATATAATGTGACTCCGGATTATGTAGACCTCAGACGTGTGTACTCTGTCGCCTGGCAGGTGTAAGCTTGTTTCATCAACATAATTCATTTCTTTTGCATAAACTTACCTGGATTATCGCACATTCTTCTCTCATAATAAGACTCGGTCCCACACACGAAGCATTATGAAATTTTTCAGTAAAAGTCTTACAAGATTATGGGATCATCGTTGTATGGAATGTGCGTGTATTGATACTGACGGTACTCAGTTTTGTTGATATCATGTAAAGGATTAAATTAAAAGCCCCAATATTACTTGTCTAATATAATTCTGCAAGTGGAGCGATGGCGGCTCAATTCATGTATATTGCGCTGATGAATAATGTGGGGATATTCTCACCGAGCACCTCCGTTATTGACTTGACTTATGTCCACTCAACAGCTCTCCCTCACTGCTCTCAGCATCAAAATCTTGCGCATGTCCCTGGCCGGTGCTGGCGCATGTCCCTGGCCGGTGCTCGGGCATGTCCCTGGCCGGTGCTCGGGCATGTCCCTGGCCGGTGCTCGGGCATGTCCCTGGCCGGTGCTCGGGCATGTCCCTTGCCGTTGCTCGCGCATGTCCCTGGCCGTTGCTCGCGCATGTCCCTGGCCGGTGCTCGCGCATGTCCCTGGCCGTTGCTGGAGCATGTCCCTGGCCGTTGCTCGCGCATGTCCCTGGCCGTTGCTCGGGCATGTCCCTGGCCGTTGCTTGGGCATGTCCCTGGCCGGTGCTCGGGCATGTCCCTTGCCGGTGCTGGCGCATGTCCCTTGCCGGTGCTGGCGCATGTCCCTTGCCGGTGCTGGCGCATGTCCCTTGCCGGTGCTGGCGCATGTCCCTGGCCAGTGCTGGCGCATGTCCCTGGCCGTTGCTCGGGCATGTCCCTGGCCGTTGCTCGGGCATGTCCCTGGCCGTTGCTCGGGCATGTCCCTGGCCGGTGCTCGGGCATGTCCCTGGCCGGTGCTCGGGCATGTCCCTTGCCGTTGCTCGCGCATGTCCCTGGCCGTTGCTCGGGCATGTCCCTGGCCGTTGCTCGCGCATGTCCCTGGCCGTTGCTGGAGCATGTCCCTGGCCGGTGCTCGGGCATGTCCCTGGCCGGTGCTCGGGCATGTCCCTGGCCGGTGCTCGGGCATGTCCCTGTCCGGTGCTCGGGCATGTCCCTGTCCGGTGCTCGGGCATGTCCCTGTCCGGTGCTGGCGCATGTCCCTGTCCGGTGCTGGCGCATGTCCCTGGCCGGTGCTCGGGCATGTCCCTGGCCGGTGCTCGGGCATGTCCCTTGCCGTTGCTCGCGCATGTCCCTGGCCGTTGCTCGGGCATGTCCCTGGCCGTTGCTCGCGCATGTCCCTGGCCGTTGCTGGAGCATGTCCCTGGCCGGTGCTCGGGCATGTCCCTGGCCGGTGCTCGGGCATGTCCCTGGCCGGTGCTCGGGCATGTCCCTGGCCGGTGCTCGGGCATGTCCCTGGCCGGTGCTCGGGCATGTCCCTGGCCGGTGCTCGGGCATGTCCCTGGCCGGTGCTCGGGCATGTCCCTGTCCGGTGCTGGCGCATGTCCCTGTCCGGTGCTGGCGCATGTCCCTGTCCGGTGCTGGCGCATGTCCCTTGCCGGTGCTGGCGCATGTCCCTTGCCGGTGCTGGCGCATGTCCCTGGCCGGTGCTCGGGCATGTTCCTTGCCGGTGCTGGCGCATGTCCCTTGCCGGTGCTGGCGCATGACCCTTGCCGGTGCTGGCGCATGTCCCTTGCCGGTGCTGGCGCATGTCCCTGGCCGTTGCTGGCGCATGTCCCTGGCCGTTGCTGGCGCATGTCCCTGGCCGTTGCTCGCGCATGTCCCTGGCCGGTGCTCGCGCATGCCCCTGGCCGGTGCTCGCGCATGCCCCTGGCCCGTGCTCGCGCATGCCCCTGGCCCGTGCTCGTGCATCTTCCTTACTGGTAGTGGGTGAAGGCATTGCTTATGCACTGCACATGCGTAGAATATCAGTCATGAATTTATTCAAAGGAAATAGTACTGTGCATACACCCGTCTAGGAACGCGCATGCGTGAGATTTTCTCTCCCTATAGCAATAAATTGGTATACTGACCAGAGAGTGCACTTGTGTCCTTATCTGAATTTTATTAGTGATTTTTAACATTATTTGCACGCTAGAATTTCTGTTTGTGCCCGTGTGTGACTACCCAAGATTGGTTTTGTGTTTCTTAGACCGTTTATAGGGATTGACCCAGAAATTAAATTTTTCACTGAAAATGGATATGATTGCATATATGGCCATCACTTTATTCAAGTGCTGGATGTGGGAGCCCTGTTCTCAGTTGGGGCACAAGTGGTTATATTCAGTCATAGAGGTATGGCTTCTGTCACCCCTCAGTAAACAGTGAGGGACGCCTGTAACCACGGTCCGGCACTGACTGACAGCCGTCTCATCAGTGTATCAGTGCTGTGCTATCGGACAGGTCCGGGCTGCGGGTACAGCCACCGCCTGCGCATCTACAACTGAACCTGTCGGCTTCTGGGAAGAGTAAAGTGAATTTCCTCCCTGCAGCCAGTGCTTTAAGTGCGTCAGCCAGGCCATTTCAGAACGTTATTAACCTTGAGATTAACCCCATATCTGCAGGTTAATAGCATTTGGAGACATAACAAGTTCCCTTTAAGTGGGAATCCATCAATGAGCTTGTCCTGATGGAATTTGTATCTCTTTAATGTGTTTGTTCTCTGATCTTTTCCAGGCTGATTTATCACCACATCAGTGTTCAGATAACTGCTGCCAAGGCTAATAAAATAAAGAGAGGCTGATGATGAGAATATTGCAAGTCACTAGTGCGATCACACTATTAGGGTATGTGCCCACAGGACGTTTTTGCTGCATTTTTGGTGCGTTTTCTGTGTGCAGTTTACCATTGGTTTTATGGTAATTTATGCTAATTTGTTCCTGCAGTTTTGATTCCCAGCAAAACCAATGTGTTTCACAGAAACGCTGTGTATGAGCAGTGACACTATGGATTCTTTACTGTACGAGCAGTGAGACTATGGATTCTTTACTGTACGAGCAGTGAGACTATGGATTCTTTACTGTACGAGCAGTGACACTATGGATTCTTTACTGTACGAGCAGTGACACTATGGATTCTTTACTGTATGAGCAGTAAGACTATGGATTCTTTACTGTAAGAGCAGTGACACTATGGATTCTTTACTGTATGAGCAGTGACACTCTGGATTCTTTACTGTAAGAGCAGTGACACTATGGATTCTTTACTGTATGAGCAGTGACACTATGGATTCTTTACTGTAAGAGCAGTAAGACTATGGATTCTTTACTGTAAGAGCAGTGACACTATGGATTCTTTACTGTATGAGCAGTGACACTATGGATTCTTTACTGTACGAGCAGTGAGACTATGGATTCTTTACTGTACGAGCAGTGAGACTATGGATTCTTTGCTGTACGAGCAGTGACACTATGGATTCTTTACTGTATGAGCAGTGACACTATAGATTCTTTACTGTATGAGCAGTGACACTCTGGATTCTTTACTGTACGAGCAGTGAGACTATGGATTCTTTACTGTATGAGCAGTGACACTATGGATTCTTTACTGTACGAGCAGTGACACTATGGATTATTTACTGTACGAGCAATGAGACTCTGGATTCTTTACTGTACGAGCAGTGAGACTATGGATTCTTTGCTGTACGAGCAGTGACACTATGGATTCTTTACGGTATGAGCAGTGACACTATGGATTCTTTACGGTATGAGCAGTGACACTATGGATTCTTTACGGTATGAGCAGTGACACTATGGATTCTTTACGGTATGAGCAGTGACACTATAGATTCTTTACGGTATGAGCAGTGACACTATGGATTCTTTACTGTACGAGCAGTGACACTATGGATTCTTTACTGTATGAGCAGTGACACTATAGATTCTTTACTGTATGAGCAGCGACACTCTGGATTCTTTACTGTACGAGCAGTGACACTATGGATTATTGTACGAGCAGTGACACTATGGATTCTTTACTGTACGAGCAGTGACACTATGGATTATTTACTGTACGAGCAGAGACACTATGGATTCTTTACTGTATGAGCAGTGACACTATAGATTCTTTACTGTATGAGCAGCGACACTCTGGATTCTTTACTGTACGAGCAGTGACACTATGGATTATTTACTGTACGAGCAATGAGACTCTGGATTCTTTGCTGTACGAGCAGTGACACTATGGAACTCTCTGCCTTTCTGGAAAATTATAATATACAGGTTATGAGTACCAGATACTACGACTGATGTTGAACCTGGGAACTAGTCTGATTGAAGTATGTGTCGTTGGGAAGGAAGTTTTTCCCCTAATATAGAGCTTAACATCTGCCCCATGGGGTTTTGTCTTCCTCTGGATCAACATGTTAGGCTATGGGTTTTTAGAGTTTTTTTTCCACAAATAAAGTTAATTTTAAAAATCATTTTAATCAATAGATCTTGCAATAATAATAATTTCCACAATTGGTTGTGTTTATAAATAATATTCCTGTGCTGAGATAAACTTATATATGTGTCCCTGCTGTGTACTGTGTAATGGATGTGTCTGACCATACAGGGACATGGTCTGATCATACCACATCTCTTGTGCTGAGATAATCTTATATATGTGTCCCTGGTATGTACTGTATAATGGATGTGTCTGACCGTACAGGGATATGGTCTGATCATACCACGTCTCTTGTGCAGAGATAAACTTATATACGCGTCCCTGTAATGTACTGTGTAATGGATGTGTCTGACCGTACAGGGACATGGTCTGATCATACCACATCTCTTGTGCTGAGATACTCTTATATATGTGTCCCTGCTATGTACTGTGTAATGGATGTGTCTGACCGTACAGGGACATGGTCTGATCATACCACATCTCCTGTGCTGAGATAAACTTATATACGCGTCCCTGTTATGTACTGTGTAATGGATGTGTCTGACCGTACAGGGACATGGTCTGATCATACCACATCTCCTGTGCTGAGATAATCTTATATACGCGTCCCTGTTATGTACTGTGTAATGGATGTGTCTGACCTTACAGGGACATGGTCTGATCATACCACATCTCCTGTGCTGAGATAAACTTATATACGCGTCCCTGTTATGTACTGTGTAATGGATGTGTCTGACCGTACAGGGACATGGTCTCATCATACCACATCTCCTGTGCTGAGATAATCTTATATATGTGTCCCTGTTATGTACTGTGTAATGGATGTGTCTGACCTTACAGGGACATGGTCTGATCATACCACATCTCCTGTGGTGAGATAAACTTATATACGCGTCCCTGTTATGTACTGTGTAATGGATGTGTCTGACCGTACAGGGACATGGTCTGATCATACCACATCTCCTGTGCTGAGATAATCTTATATACGCGTCCCTGTTATGTACTGTGTAATGTATATGTCTGACTGTGCACGGAGCATGGTTTGATCCTGGGCAGGGAGGACGCCTACGAGTATACACAGGCCAATCTTGCAAGTGTCAAGTCTGAGTCCATGAAAAAAAAAAGAGACATCGCTCAGATGACATCTGTGTTGTTTGATAGACGTTTGAGAAAACTTCTTATGTGCAAAAAAAAGAGGGATGAAACTCTGATGATAAAAACTGACAAACACTAATGACAATCTGACCCCCCCAAAAATGATGAAAATCGGTCGGTCTTTTTGTTTACAAGAAAAGTCATTGAACTCTGTCTAAGCTCACTGACCGATTCTCAGTTAACTCGTTCCGCATTCTGCAAGGGAAACAAAGAGCCTGTAAGTGCCAATTTTTTAAAAATTTTTAATTAAAATTATGTCAAACAAAGATACATGCATTTAAGTAAAAAAAATCTATGTTCTGCAGGTGTCCATATCTTGTTACTGCCCATTCTCATTGGCTCCAGTCCAGTCTTGCTTATATCTCCTATTGACTACATTGGAACCTGAAATTGAAAATCTTAGATAAAATATGAGTTTATCGATCATGAAGCCCCGTATTGACATAAATGAGTGTCCGGGGACGTCTTCAGTGAGCTCTCGGGGGGTGACCTCACTTACTGCCAGGCTCTCATTGTGTGATAGTAAAAAAGAAACACGGTTCCAGTGCCAAGAGGGTGACATCCCATGACACAGAGGCCGTCATGAGGACTGTTCCTACAGCAAACTAGGTAAACAAACCAATATAGTACGTGCATTTCTGGCCCGGCAGCTGTGATAGACGTTAAAGCGCGAGACATTTTCAGAAAGTCTGGATCAGTATTTGCAATGTATAAATATCTACGGTGGTGCCAGTGAGTAATGGATTCACGGAAAAGACTGCCAGCCGAGGTTACTACAGCCAAACATTGGTCCTGGCGTGTGCTTGTATGTTACACTGTATTGATGCTTATTAAATCCCTTGCAATGCTATCTTCATCCTACAAATTTATCGGACCAATGGTCTCAAACACGTCTGCGGCTCTTACAGGCCACACAGAGATCTCGGTCAGCGTACTTGTAATGTGGTGCAGGGTGGTAGCCATGGGCGAGGTGCTCATCACTTACACCCTGTTACGTTACTTGAACATTGAGGTACTGGCTAAGTGTGTGAGGTTCCAGGCTAAGTGTGTGAGGTTCCAGGCTAAGTGTGTGAGAGCCCAGGCTAAGTGTGTGAGGGCCCTGGCTAAGTGTGTGAGGGTCCTGGCTAAGTGTGTGAGGGCCCTGGCTAAGTGTGTGAGGTTCCAGGCTAAGTGTGTGAGAGCCCAGGCTAAGTGTGTGAGAGCCCAGGCTAAGTGTGTGAGGGCCCAGGCTAAGTGTGTGAGGGCCCAGGCTAAGTGTGTGAGGGCCCGGGCTAAGTGTGTGAGGGTCCTGGCTAAGTGTGTGAGGACCCTGGCTAAGTGTGTGAGGACCCTGGCTAAGTGTGTGAGGACCCTGGCTAAGTGTGTGAGAGCCCGGGCTAAGTGTGTGAGAGCCCGGGCTAAGTGTGTGAGGGTCCTGGCTAAGTGTGTGAGGGCCCTGGCTAAGTGTGTGAGGACCCTGGCTAAGTGTGTGAGGGCCCTGGCTAAGTGTGTGAGGGCCCTGGCTAAGTGTGTGAGAGCCCGGGCTAAGTGTGTGAGGACCCTGGCTAAGTGTGTGAGGGCCCTGGCTAAGTGTGTGAGGTTCCAGGAGGCTAAGTGTGTGAGGTTCCAGGAGGCTAAGTGTGTGAGGTTCCAGGAGGCTAAGTGTGTGAGGTTCCAGGAGGCTAAGTGTGTGAGGTTCCAGGAGGCTAAGTGTGTGAGGTTCCAGGCTAAGTGTGTGAGGTTCCAGGCTAAGTGTGTGAGGTTCCAGGCTAAGTGTGTGAGGTTCCAGGCTAAGTGTGTGAGGTTCCAGGCTAAGTGTGTGAGGTTCCAGGCTAAGTGTGTGAGGTTCCAGGCTAAGTGTGTGAGGTTCCAGGCTAAGTGTGTGAGGTTCCAGGCTAAGTATGTGAGGTTCCAGGCTAAGTGTGTGAGGTTCCAGGCTAAGTGTGTGAGGTTCCAGGCTAAGTGTGTGAGGTTCCAGGCTAAGTGTGTGAGGTTCCAGGCTAAGTGTGTGAGGTTCCAGGCTAAGTGTGTGAGGTTCCAGGCTAAGTGTGTGAGGTTCCAGGCTAAGTGTGTGAGAGCCCAGGCTAAGTGTGTGAGGTTCCAGGCTAAGTGTGTGAGGTTCCAGGCTAAGTGTGTGAGGTTCCAGGCTAAGTGTGTGAGAGCCCAGGCTAAGTGTGTGAGAGCCCAGGCTAAGTGTGTGAGAGCCAAGGCTAAGTGTGTGAGAGCCAAGGCTAAGTGTGTGAGGTTCCAGGCTAAGTGTGTGAGAGCCCAGGCTAAGTGTGTGAGAGCCAAGGCTAAGTGTGTGAGCTTCCAGGCTAAGTGTGTGAGGTTCCAGGCTAAGTGTGTGAGGTTCCAGGCTAAGTGTGTGAGGTTCCAGGCTAAGTGTGTGAGGTTCCAGGCTAAGTGTGTGAGGTTCCAGGCTAAGTGTGTGAGGTTCCAGGCTAAGTGTGTGAGGTTCCAGGCTAAGTGTGTGAGAGCCCAGGCTAAGTGTGTGAGAGCCAAGGCTAAGTGTGTGAGGTTCCAGGCTAAGTGTGTGAGAGCCCAGGCTAAGTGTGTGAGAGCCAAGGCTAAGTGTGTGAGGTTCCAGGCTAAGTGTGTGAGAACCCAGGCTAAGTGTGTGAGAGCCAAGGCTAAGTGTGTGAGGTTCCAGGCTAAGTGTGTGAGGGCCCTGGCTAAGTGTGTGAGAGCCCAGGCTGTGTGTGAGAGCCAAGGCTAAGTGTGTGAGGTTCAAGGCTAAGTGTGTGAGGTTCAAGGCTAAGTGTGTGAGGTTCAAGGCTAAGTGTGTGAGGTTCAAGGCTAAGTGTGTGAGGTTCAAGGCTAAGTGTGTGAGGTTCAAGGCTAAGTGTGTGAGGTTCAAGGCTAAGTGTGTGAGGTTCCAGGCTAAGTGTGTGAGGTTCCAGGCTAAGTGTGTGAGAGCCCAGGCTAAGTGTGTGAGGGCCCAGGCTAAGTGTGTGAGAGCCAGGCTAAGTGTGTGAGAGCCCAGGCTAAGTGTGTGAGGGCCAAGGCTAAGTGTGTGAGGGCCAAGGCTAAGTGTGTGAGGGCCAAGGCTAAGTGTGTGAGGTTCAAGGCTAAGTGTGTGAGGGTCCTTGCTAAGTGTGTGAGGGTCCTTGCTAAGTGTGTGAGGGTCCTTGCTAAGTGTGTGAGGGTCCTTGCTAAGTGTGTGAGGGTCCTTGCTAAGTGTGTGAGGGTCCTTGCTAAGTGTGTGAGGTTCCTGGCTAAGTGTGTGAGGCTCCAGGCTAAGTGTGTGAGGCTCCAGGCTAAGTGTGTGAGGCTCCAGGCTAAGTGTGTGAGGCTCCAGGCTAAGTGTGTGAGGCTCCAGGCTAAGTGTGTGAGGCTCCAGGCTAAGTGTGTGAGGCTCCAGGCTAAGTGTGTGAGGCTCCAGGCTAAGTGTGTGAGGCTCCAGGCTAAGTGTGTGAGGCTCCAGGCTAAGTGTGTGAGGGCCCTGGCTAAGTGTGTGAGGGCCCTGGCTAAGTGTGTGAGGGCCCTGGCTAAGTGTGTGAGGGCCCTGGCTAAGTGTGTGAGGGCCCTGGCTAAGTGTGTGAGGGCCCTGGCTAAGTGTGTGAGGGCCCTGGCTAAGTGTGTGAGGGCCCTGGCTAAGTGTGTGAGGGCCCTGGCTAAGTGTGTGAGGGCCCTGGCTAAGTGTGTGAGGGCCCTGGCTAAGTGTGTGAGGGCCCTGGCTAAGTGTGTGAGGCTCCAGGCTAAGTGTGTGAGGCTCCAGGCTAAGTGTGTGAGGCTCCAGGCTAAGTGTGTGAGGCTCCAGGCTAAGTGTGTGAGGCTCCAGGCTAAGTGTGTGAGGCTCCAGGCTAAGTGTGTGAGGCTCCAGGCTAAGTGTGTGAGGGCGGCTAGTGGCTAAGTGTGTGAGGGCCCTGGCTAAGTGTGTGAGGGCCCTGGCTAAGTGTGTGAGGGCCCTGGCTAAGTGTTGTGAGGGCCCTGGCTAAGTGTGTGAGGGCCCTGCTAAGTGTGTGAGGGCCCTGGCTAAGTGTGTGAGGGCCCTGGCTAAGTGTGTGAGGGCCCTGGCTAAGTGTGTGAGGGCCCTGGCTAAGTGTGTGAGGGCCCTGGCTAAGTGTGTGAGGGCCCTGGCTAAGTGTGTGGAGGCCCTGGCTAAGTGTGTGAGGGCCCTGGCTAAGTGTGTGAGGGCCCTGGCTAAGTGTGTGAGGGCCCTGGCTAAGTGTGTGAGCTGGCTAGTGTGGAGGGCCCTGGCTAAGTGTGTGAGGGCCCTGGCTAAGTGTGTGAGGGCCCTGGCTAAGTGTGTGAGGGCCCTGGCTAAGTGTGTGAGGGCCCTGGCTAAGTGTGTGAGGGCCCTGGCTAAGTGTGTGAGGGTCCGGCCAACTGTGTGAGGGTCCGGCCAACTGTGTTGGGGAGCCAGGGCAAGTGTGTGAGGGCCCTGGCTAAGCGTGTCTGTGAGGGCCCGGGCTAAGCGTTCGCTGTTGAGGGCCCGGGCTACAAGCGTGTGAGGGCCCTGGCTAAGCGTTGAGGCTGTGTGAGGGCCCTGGCTAAGCGTGTGAGGGCCCTGGCTAAGCGGGGTGTAGTGTGGGCCCTGGCTAAGCGTGTGAGGGCCTGCTAGCGTGTGAGGCCCTGGCTAAGCGTGTGAGGGCCCTGGCTAAGTGTGTGAGGGCCCTGGCTAAGTGTGTGAGGCTCCAGGCCAACTGTGTGAGAGCCAGGGCCAAGTGTGTGAGGGCCCTGGCTAAGCGTGTGAGGGCCCTGGCTAAGCGTGTGAGGGCCCGGGCTAAGCGTGTGAGGGCCCGGGCTAAGCGTGTGAGTGAGGCCCGGGCTAAGTGTGTGAGAGCCCTGGCTAAGTGTGTGAGGGTCCAGAGAATTAGGAAAAACCATAGTACGACAAATTTGTTGGCACTTTTCCAAAATTGTGGATAAACAACTTTGCTTCAAGCATGTGACGCTTGCTCAAACTCACCTGCGGCAAGTAACAGCAGTGGGCAATATGAAAATCACAACAGAAACCAGATAAAAAGGAGAGGTTGCCTCAATCTTTGCATTGTGTGTCTGTGTGTGCCACACTAAGTACTGAGAGCTGAAAAGAGAAGAGAACTGTCTGAGGATTGAGAACCGAAATTGTTGAAAAATATCAACAATCTCAAGGATACAAGTCTATCTCCAGAGATCTGGATGTTCCTTTGTTCACGGTGCACAACATAATCAAAAAGTTTACAACCCATGGCTTTAGCTAATCTTCTTGGATGTGGACGGCAGAGAAAAATTGATGAAAGGTTGCAATGCAGAATAGTCTGAATGGTCGATAAGTCGCCCCAATCAAGTTCCAAAGAAATTCAAGCTGTCCTGCAGGCTCGGGTGGTGTTAGTGTCAGCGCAATCTATCTGTCCACATGTGACTGAAATGAAACACTAAGGAGGAGACCCAGGAAGACCTCACTGCTGACACAGAACAAAGCTAAGTTACAGTTTACCAAAATGTACGTGTGTAAGACAGAATCCTTCTGAGAAAGTGACTTGTGGACAGATAAGACAAGGTAGAGCTTTTTGGTAAAGCGCATCATTCTACTGTTTTCCGAAAACAGAATGAGGCTACAAAGAAAAGAACACAGGACCTACAGTCAGATATGGTGGAGGTCAGAGAAAAGAGCACAGGACCTACAGCCACATATGGTGGAGGTCAGAGAAAAGAGCACAGGACCTACAGTCAGCTATGGTGGAGGTCAGAGAAAAGAGCACAGAACCTACAGTCACACATGGTGGAGGTCAGAGAAAAGAGCACAGGACCTACAGTCACATATGGTGGAGGTCAGAGAAAAGAGCACAGGACCTACAGTCACACATGGTGGAGGTCAGAGAAAAGAGCACAGGATCTACAGTCAGCTATGGTGGAGGTCAGAGAAAAGAGCACAGGACCTACAGTCACACATGGTGGAGGTCAGAGAAAAGAGCACAGGACCTACAGTCACATATGGTGGAGGTCAGAGAAAAGAGCACAGGACCTACAGTCACACATGGTGGAGGTCAGAGAAAAGAGCACAGGACCTACATTCACACATGGTGGAGGTCAGAGAAAAGAGCACAGGACCTACAGTCACATATGGTGGAGGTCAGAGAAAAGAGCACAGGACCTACAGTCGCATATGGTGGAGGTCAGAGAAAAGAGCACAGGACCTACAGTCACACATGGTGGAGGTCAGAGAAAAGAGCACAGGACCTACAGTCACACATGGTGGAGGTCAGAGAAAAGAGCACAGGATCTACAGTCAGCTATGGTGGAGGTCAGAGAAAAGAGCACAGGACCTACAGTCACACATGGTGGAGGTCAGAGAAAAGAGCACAGGACTTGCAGTCAGATATGGTGGAGGTCAGAGAGGGGAACACAAGACCTACAGTTACACATTAAGGAGGTCAGAGATGATTTGGGTTGTTTAGATGCCTCTGGCACTGAGGACCTTGACTGTGTGCAAGACAACATGAAATCTGAAGATTACACAGATCACACATGGCTGTGAATGGGTACGAATGGTCATGCGCAGCACTGTGCGCTCCCATTTTAAAGATAGGGGCTTGCGGTGCTGCGGTCACATTGCGGATCCCCTCCGCAGAACGCTGCGGAGGGGAACGCAAATGTGAAGGTAGCCTTAGATAAAAACCAAAAGTCTATGTGAAATAGGAAGACCTGTGCCAACGCTGTGTTTTTTCCTGAGAAGGAAATGCTGCGTTTTTCAGTGCAGGAAAATCTGCAATATGTTAGTTATTGCTGCAGATTTTCCAACCAAAACACCGCACTTCCCATAATCTATCATTTCCATTCTGGTCTCTCTCTCTCGCTCCTCCTCTCCCAGAAACATTAATTTTGTAGAGTCTGGAAAATAAAATAAAACAAAAAACGCACCTTATCCGCAACAAAACAAATAACACCGTTGGCACAGCCATTTTTCTGCAAATGCAAATTTCTAATGGCAAAAAATCTGCACCATTATTTTCTAGTAAACACATAGCATAACAGAGATAGAGATGGTTCAGTCTGGCCATCATCATCATCATCATCAACATCAATCGTATTCAATAATCCGAAAGCAGTGCACTCCACCCCGATAGTAACTAATCAATGAGATGTGAGCAGCTGGAAAGAGCACACCGAATGGCAGAGCCCACGGACAGCAGAGCATAGACAGCAGAGCACACCGGATGGCAGAGCACAGACAGTTGAGCACATTGGATGGCGGAGCTCAAACAGCAGAGCACACCAGATGGCGGAGCACAGACAGCAGAGCACACCGGATGACAGAGCACAGACAGCAGAGCACACTGGATGACAGAGCACAGACAGCAGAGCACACCGTATGGTGGAGCACAGGCAGCAGAGCACACCGGATTGCAGAGCACAGGCAGCTGAGCACACCGCATGGTGGAGCACATGCAGCAGAGCACACCAGATTGCAGAGCACAGGCAGCAGAGCACACTGGATGGTAGAGCACTCCGGTGCCAGGAGAGTCCTCTGGTCTACACCTGTGCTCGGCACAATGCAGCAGCCAGTGCACAGAGCAGGGCTGGTGGGGTAGGGATGCAATCTCTGCAGCCCATGCTCATCACATGCACACAACTGCTGCAGAATAGCCGAGCACTGGGCACATTGCATGATCTGCAGAGCACTGGGCATATTACATGATCTGCAGAGCACTGGGCATATTACATGATCTGCAGAGCACGGGCACATTACATGATCTGCAGAGCACTAGTGCCTCCAACATGTCAGGTGATGTGTGGATGCGCTGCCTAATGGCTGTGGGCCCCTGGGTGCTGACAGGGGTCCCTGGCACCCTGTGCACTCCCCCTGATGGCTGTGGGATCCTGGGAATGTGTATTTGCCCCAGACAGGGGCCTCCGGCCCTCTGTGTGCTCCCCCTGATGGCTGTGGGCCCCTGGGAGCTGTGAGTTTGCCCCTGACAGGGGACCCCGGCCCTCTGTAGCTACCGAACCCTATGATCTTCTGCAGGAGGTGCAGGAGACCATAGAGTTCTGCTCCCAGCTCAGTACAGTAAGGCACTGTGATCAGCAGCCGTCTGCCACACAGGTTAGGAAGCAAAGCATGGGGGTAGCTACAGAGGGCCGGGGTCCCCTGTCTGGGGCAAATACAGCTCCTAGGGGCCCACACCCATCAGAGAAAGCAGTGCAAGGGCAAGGGACACTGTCCTGCGGCATTTGGCGCCGGACCTCCAGGCAGTGCGGGGCCACCGGGTGCTGAAGCTGGCGCTGCTGCAAAGTATTGATTCTGGGGGGCTGAGTACATATGCACGTCACAATTTTCATATATATTTTTTTTCTTTACACTTCACAAATAATTGCTGCTTAGTAACGTAAACAAAAATATGCAAACGTTCATATGGTATGAATCATTTTTCAAGGCACTGTGACAATTAGTGTAGACCAATATACCCTTCTAATTAGGTTGTAATGCTGATTAGTCTCTTTGGATTTGGTGCAGTGAAATACATGGATTTTTAGGCGCTTGGCTGGATTCACCTATCTGTGTGCAATGCACAGTCTGTCCACAGGTCTCTAGACCCAAGTATGAGGCATATATGAGACTGAGGAGTTTATATCATGAGTCCCGAGGCCGCTCAGTACTCTGACCACAGATATTCCCAGCCCTAGGAGCGTGTAATCATCAAAGTGTTGGCCTAATGGGAGGAGACGCAGATTGGATGTTAGAAACATTTTTTTGACAATGAGGGTAATGAACAAGTGGAACAGACGGCTATAAGAGGTGGTGAGTTCTCCTTCAATGGAAGTCTTCACACACAGGCTGGACAGACATCATCATGGGATGATTTAGTGAATCCTGCTTTGATCAGGGGGTTGGACCAGATGACCCAGTAGGTTCCTTCACACAATGACCCAAGATGCCCCTTCACACAATCGCCCAGGAGGCCTCTTCACACAATGACCCAAAAGGCCATCTCACACAATGACACAGAAGGCCACCTCACACAATGGCCCAGGAGGCCTCTTCACACAATGACCCAAAAGGCCATCTCACACAATGGCTCAGGAGGCCAATTCACACAATGGCTCAGGAGGCCCCTTCACGCAATAGCCCAGGAGGCCCCTTCACACAATGGCCTAGAAGGCCCCATTATGCAATGGCCAAGGAGACCCCTTCACACAATGACCCAGGAGGCCCCTTCACACAATTGCGCAAGAAGGCATGTTCACACAATGGCCCCAGAAGGCCCCTTTACACAATGGCCTAGGAGGCCACTTCATAAAATGGCCCCAGAAGGCCCCTTCACACAATGGCCCCAGAAGGCCCCTTTACACAATGGCCCCAGAAGGCCCCTTTACACAATGGCCCCAGAAGGCCCCTTTACACAATGACCCCAGAAGGCCCCTTTACACAATGGCCCCAGAAGGCCCCTTTACACAATGGCCCCAGAAGGCCCCTTTACACAATGGCCCAGGAGGTGACTTCACATAATGACCCAGGAGGCCCCTTCACACAATGACCAAGAAGGTCCCTTTACGCAATGGCCAAGGAGACCCCTTCACACAATGGCCCAGAAGGCCCCTCCAACTCTACCATTACAAGTAACATCACGCGAAATTTTACTTTTTGCGTGTTCAGTTATTCGTAATATGGAAGAAAAGCAAAACAAGGAGCGCACCATGAGAAGGACCTGTGGTTAAGATTAAAGTTGCCACAAGTGTGGCTTCTCAATAAACAGGTTGTGCAACCTTACCAGTCAAAGGAGAGCCGGTGTAGAGGGACTTTTCCGGGACGCCACGGCACATAGATCCTCCCAGCGGCGGTCACGGGGCCTGACCGCATGACCAGAATGGGCGTTTCCTCTTGACATCACGGCAGGCCCTTTACTCTAGATTTGGAACGGTGTTGTCAAGACGTTCCCACGGCTCATAAGGGGGAAACCATATGTGAAACAAGAAAAAAAAAAGTGTGCTGTTTGTTGCAGCGCTAAGGCACACAAGGGGCAAAGATTAGAGTGTTTAAGCAGAAACCTTTATTAAAGGCTCCGTATACGCCACAACATGTTTCAATAGCCAACCGCTATCTTCCTCAGGTGGTATAGGGAGCCCAAAGGGGAAATGACATATTTAAAGGGGTAGTGTCCAATAGGGAAGCTTAAACAATTATGACATCACAAAGGAACCGAGAGGTAAAAATAAGGTGTCATAAGTGTGTATAAAAACAAATGTCATTCAGATATATAAAAAAACAAAGATACTAAGAATATTGCATTTGTGAATAATCTTACAGTAAAATATTATTGAAACATGTTGTGGCTATACGGAGCCTTTAATAAAGGTTTGCGCTTCAACACTCTAATCTTTGCCCCTTGTGTGCCTTAACGCTCCAACAAACACCGCACAATATTTTTTCTTGTTTCACAGTTATTTGTAATATCATACATAGGTGATACATACAGAAGGAACCTCCATTTTGCTTATCCACCTCTTTGATAGGGCTCGGTACTGTAATCCAAGGTAGGATATGGCCAGATGGATGGATCCACATTTGCACAACCTCTCTGCCAGCCTTAATTTTCGTGCCTTGGTCTGCTCCGAGCTCTGGGCACCTGCCGTTGCGGTGATGGATGTGTTTCCAGCTTGCTTAACAAAGGAATGTCCATACTATTGGCCGGAACTCAGAATTCTTTAGTAACAGAAATGCCACAGTTCCAATGTCCGCCCGGAAGGTGGCTCAGATCGGACACTCTAGCTTTGTAGACAGAACAATAAGGCGATAACCTGCCTTTTCGATAACAATAGGGAATCACCTCGTGTTCATACAACTACCCGGAGTAAAACTGATCTAAGTGACCCTAAAATAGCTTCCCCTGATGCCTATCTTTGTGAGCTAAGACAAATCCCTTCTTTGCCGCAAAAGGCGTTCCTTGCTGCTTCTCCCCCCTCCCTGCTTGGTAATTATTCACGCCCCGATGGGCGTGCTAGAGAGCACAGAGCCTGTGCGCGTTATCAAAGGGGCGGTAAAGCCGCTATGACGAAAATCGCATCATATCCGGCTTTACCACGTCAGTACACCCATTAGGCAGATAAGCTGCCATAACACACCTCGCGCATGCGCACTCGACATACGCATGGTCGGCAGTACACCCTAATGGGTATACTGACGTGGGTAAAGCCGGATATGAGCGATTTATGTCATAGCGGCTTTACCGCCCCTTGATGATGCGCACAGGCTCTGTGCTCCTAGCACGCCCATCGGGGCGTGAATAATTACCAAGCAGTGCGGGGAGAAGCAGAAGGAAGCCTTTTGCGCCTTCTCAATGCATTGAAGCCCAGATCAGAAGTATAAAAACAACTTTTATAAACTTTGCAATATCGCTGTACAGACACAAAGGGATGCTAAAACTATTACATGGTGCAGGGACAGGTATGAAGAGGCTGGGGGCTCATTTTTCGAGTTCAGGTTCCCTTTAATTTTGGCAGGAAAACCATGTCTTTTCCTAGTGCTTTGTTCAAGTTGTTTTTTTTGTCTTAGATTAATCTAAAGTATATGTCCACTTTTTTCTACTCATATTGTCATTTTATTATAATCCAACATTTGGCAGTGATTCATTTGTTTAAATCTATAAAAACACTAGAACTCTATTTTTCTGATACAGAACTTCTGTATGTGCTGCACAGACATGGAGTTAAATTATAACATAGCCTGCCTGCAGCCACCACTAGAGGGAGCTTGGGAGCATCCTGCATACAGTTTTATTATTAAGACCAATGTATGGATAGTATGTAATGAGATCATTGGCTCCCTCTAGTGTCTGCTGCTGGCAGACAGAATGTTATCTTTTGCATTTATGTTCAGAATTTCAAGCTCTATAGGTAAAATAGAGCGCAACAACTAAAAAATAATTAATCAATATAGAATTTTACACCTATTCACATTTAGGCTGAAGACACCGGGGACTTTCAGCAAAAATCTTACTATACCACTGCTACATTACAGAATCATCTCTGTGAGTAGCTTTATTTACCTATTTGGCAACCCGTTACTCAGATGCTTCCGCTCTGTGCCAGTCACTGCACTGGCTGCACATACACTATAGGATCCAATTCAAATTGCTTGTACTCACCAAAAAAGCTGTTCACAGTTGCCTCCCTACACCCAGGGTCGGCGTTAGGGGTAGGCATACTGGGCAGTTGCCCAGGGCCCCCACCCTCTGAGGGGCCCCCAGCGTGTGAATCATAAACAGTAGAGATGGTACAGATCTTGTATTTGTGATAGCCATGGATCCCAAAAGCCTCCACATCTGATTGGCGGGGTGACTCATGTAGGTCCATTTACCAACCCCCATCTCTTCACACATGGCTGAACCATCTAATATCAAAACTAAACATCCACTCCGGCTCCACCCCACCATCTCTGGATTCTCCCAAAAATTAGTAAGCTCTTTACACAGTTTAGGTTGCTCTTTTTTAGCTTATAATCTATTCTATTTTTAATAACTGTTACACTTAATGGCTTGATATATGACAACCATCTGTACATGGTAAATTAACTTTGCAGGATTATTTTTATTGAGTGCTATATAAATGAAAGAATTATTAATATATTTGTGTATTATTATAAGATTATTATTATTATTGCGATTAATAACAAAAATCACTTTGGTTTAGGCAACCTGCACCTCATAACATGACCCCATTGACTTACGTTATGCTGCGATTTAAAATTGTGTCATGTCAAAGTAGCCACAGAGTCTTAGCTTTAAAGGGAATCTGTGAGAGGTTTTTGCTATATAATCTGAAGACATTATGCTGTAAGGGTTAACACAAAGAATTCAGCGATGAGTTTCTTATTACAAAGTGTGTCGGTGTTCACCTACAATATTTGTTTTAGCACAAGTAGCTTATCATTACTCAGATAAAGCAAGTGTGAGCCCAAGTCCAGCATGCCCTCTGCTGTGGTTAGCAGCTCACTGTCCATAGACTTTATTTACAAAGCAGGTAAATCTAAATTCTTTGATTGTGTCGGCACCGCTGCACACCCAGTAAGCCAAGTGACACATCAATGGATTCAGGGTCTCTTTGCCTACATTATGTTGCTCTCAGATAAGGTAGCAAAGATCTGCTGACAGATTACCCTTTAGAATAAGTAATTGCATTCAATCATTTATTTACCCTAAGGATTGTGGAGTTTATACTCATTGAGATCATTTTTATATTTCCAGATGAGTGACATGCTTTGGAAAGAGATAACAAGATTATGGAGACAGACATGAAAGTGTAATGGACGGTTACATAACGATTTACACTTTTCAGTAATGTCATATCACATGAAAATATGTTGCTTTGTTGTGGCTCCTTAGAGCGGATCTGTCATCAGATCTCACAACACGATCTGCATATTTTACTAAACAGATCTAGAAAAACCAGGAACCCCTTAGAAAACTTTAATAACCCAGCTGGGCCCCAGTGTGAAATTTGGACCTGCCCCCTTCCCCCTGCACACATTGGTTAGATGTATGAGCCCTTGTAATTTTAAATCCTATAAAGACTTAAAAATTGCCCCCTCCCCTCCAACCTTCATTATGTAGCAATGTCCCCATCCTAATATATGCCCCCCATCCTGAGCCCATCCTGGTATATATGTCCCCGATCCTGGTACATATGTCCCTCATTCTGGTATATGGCCCTCATTCTTGTATGTATGCCCTACAAAGATGTTATGTACAAAGTGAAGGAGAAGATGCACCCATCACTCCGTGCACTTGGTAGACGTGCACTTTTCTAATATGACAATGACCCAAAACGCACATGGGTTGCATTTCTGAAGAAGGGAAAAAACAAAAGGCGCCGGCCCTGCCAGAAAACATATTACAATAAATATTGTGTGAATATGAGGCGGTCGACAGAGTATGGGGTACTCGGGAACCGGGGCTGATGGCGGCTTTGATGGGGGATCACGGCTGGTCATCCCCAGTCCCGTGCCCTGGATCCTCAATGGGGGGGATGGTGGGGATAAGGGGATTGGTAACGTGACGCCACCTATGGTACCTGGTAACGGGTATACCAGCGCTGCAGCCGGCCGCTGAGGTGATGGTGGGTGCAGCAGAGTATGGTATAGCTCCCTACAGGTGGAGCTTTACCTCAGGGCAGCGGGAATGGAATTTAGGGGAGTAGTAGTTAAGCCTTTGCTGACACAGCGATGAATTGCGGCCGTTAGACAGGCACACAGAGATTGTTGTTTTGGTACCTTTTACTGGTGACAGAGTAACAGGTACAGTCCAGAGTATTAACCAGGTCCCGGTGCAACTTGGAAATTACACCTTAGAAAGTTATGAGGCCTCCTCTGTGTCTGTGCTCTGTGGTGTGGGGCAAGTCCGGCCTGCGCCTGAACCCACCGCTTCTTCTCCCTCTTTGGGCTTTCCCTAAACTGGCAATGAGGTCCTTCTGTGGGGTCCCTGTTTCTCCTATGGCCCCTGGACCTGTACTTGGTTAGTTTAATGTCTCTTACTAGTTCTCCTCAAGGCTGAACTCCTCCTGAGTCTTCTGGGCTTTTGCTGTAGCTCTGTATGTTGGCAGCATCAGACTCCAGTGTCCGGTGTACTAAAGGGCTGTAGAATCCGATTCCCTTCCTTAGTTCCCTGCTTTTCCACTTGCCTCCGACCCTTTACCTAGGGTGCGCACAGCGGTCAGTGGTCCCTGGTCCTGGATCTCCCCCAGCGACCAGTTCCTCCGTCTCCTCTCTCTTCCCTCTCCTCACAGGAACTGAACTGAATCTACTGGGACTGACTAACTCCTCCCCTCAGGCCTGGATGTTCTTAAAGGGGAACTGACTTAAAGCAGCCAGTAGAGCTCCCCCTTCAGGTCTGGGGTGGAAGATGGTGTGTGCGGTGTTAACCAAGGTGTAATTCCCTCCTTGCATCGGTGGAACCTGTGGCAATCCCCCACAGGGGTGCCACATTCCCCCCTAGTTAAATACAGTCCTCCGAGACTGAAACATTTTCCAACAAACATATAACTATTTACATTTGATTATTGTACAGAGTCTTAAAAATGAAAAATTTACAAAAACCAGGGAAAAATAAGAAAACAGGTAACCAGTCCATACAGCGCTAGTCCATCCGCTGCAGGCTGTTTAGGGGGTGTTGAAACGGGGTTTTTGGCACTACCAGTCCTGTGGCTATGGTCCATTTTTTTTAAAAGTATGAAAAAGGGGAATTCAAAAGTTCAACAGGTCAAATCTCTCAAAGTTCAAAAACATAACTATATACAATACGGGTGTCTCTGCTTAGGAGGCCTGGCTTCACTTATACCACCCCCAGGCACTTTCTTTTCCTAACTTGATGTGCATGGGGGCTAATCCAGTTCCTCCACCCTTCTGTGACGCTACCATTAATAACATATTTACATTTTAAACATATTTACATTTCCCACATTTTATAACTTATTCTCTGTACCTAAGTGGGGGCTGACCAAGGTTACTACGGGTTGACCTGCGTAGCACTGGTGTGTCACTAATGTCTGTCCCTGGTGCGGTGTATGCACTGTCTCTCAGTCTATCAAATCCACGTGTTGCTGCAATACCGTAGTATTGGCGTAGTCTCTCTTGTGGACTGGCAGGTTCACCGATTGCAGGGATCTCTGGTTCCAGTACAACGGGTGGTTTTCTACTCTTGGCGTTTCTGCTGCTGGTGGAAACATTAGAGTTGGGATTAGGTATGTACCTTCTATTTGAGACCAATCTGCTGGTAACTCTCCAATGATTGTCTGGACTGTCTTTGGCTTCTCTTTCTCTACTGGCTTTGGACAAGGTACATTCTCTTCTGGTTGAAGCTGTTGAGGGCACTTCTTCAAATGATCTCTAGACACTGTTGCAGTTGTTTCACCATTATCCTTGCTGATTAAACAGGTTTTCTGGTTATCAATTGGATGGTAACACAGTGTATGGTTCTTTTTCCCATTGATCATCTAGTTTGTGCATTCTTCTTTTTCTCTTCAAAACCAATTCACCTGGTGTTAAGGGCGTTCCTTGCGCACTTTTGTTGATGTTGGTTTCATGTCTTCCTCTAGATTTTTCCAGACTTCTCTCAACGCATTCTTGGATTTTCTGATATTGTTCTTTCCTGCGAGTATCCCAATCTGTATCTGTAGTATCTGCTTCAGAAACTACTATGCCTATTTTGAAGTCTACTGCCAATTTTCCTGATCTTGCTCTCATGAGGTATGCAGGGGTACAATTGGTTGAGCTTACTGGGATGTTGTTGTAGATGTCAACTAGATCTGGCCGCTGGTTGCGTTCTTCTAAAGGCAGAGTTTTCAGCATTTCAATTACCACGTGATTCATCTTTTCACACATTCCATTAGTTTGAGGATGGCAAGACGTGGTGCGGATTTTCTTGCATCTGTATGGGCGACAGAACTCTTGAAATATTTCAGCTTCAAAGGCAGGTCCTTGGTCTGTCATTACCTGTTCTGGATAACCATGGGGTCTGCAAAAATAAGCTTGAAATGTTCTTGCTGCTGTCTCAGCTGTTAAGTCTTTTACCGAAGCTACCACAAGGAATCTGGAATAGTGGTCTACCATGGTAAGAGCATAGGTGTAGCCTGATTTGCTGGGTGCAAGTTTGACATGATCTAAGGCTATCTGTTCTAATGGTTGTTTGGTGATGATAGACTTGAGTGGTGCTTTCTGGCTGTTACAGTCTCTTCTTCTTAATGAGCATGGTCCACAGTTTTTACACCATCTCTCTGTGGAATACCTCATCCTGATCCAATAGAATCTTTCATGTAACAGTATTTCCAGTTTTCTCCATCCAAAGTGTCCCGATCCATCGTGGAACGCTTCCAATACCATTTGGACATCTCTCTTTGGAACCACAACTTGCCATACCATTTCATGTGTTCTTGGGTTGATGTACCGCCTACACAATTGACCTTGATAGATGAATAACCGGCCTCTTTCTTTCCACAGGTGTTGGGCTTCTAGTGGAGCATCCTTTTTCAAGGTTGGAATCTGGTTGGGTTATCAACTTCTTTACAAGGCTCACTGCCGGATCACTGTCTTGGGTCTCCTTCCATCCGTAGTGAAGCAACGGGTTTAGTTCGACTGTTTGATGGTTCTGGTAGACGCGATTTTCAGCGATTTGCCATTTTCTGCTTTTATGGCGAGCTGGGAGTTCTATTTCCTCTAAGTCATCCTCTTCTTAAATTCCTTGTGGATGTACTTGAGGGTTTCTGGAGAGGGCATCAGCATTTGCGTTGTTGCGGCCTGCTCGATGTGTGATGGTAAAGTCATAGCTTGATAGTCGAGCCATCCAGTGCTCCAAGCTTCGCAGTATCCAGATGTGTCAATGGGTTATTATCCATGAAAACGGTGAACTTCGAAGCTGCGAGATAATGCTTGAATCTTTCTGTTATAGCCCAGACCAAGGCCAGGAACTCCATCTCAAAGGAACTGTAGTTTTCCGGGTTCCTCTCGGTCGGTTGAAGTTTTCTGCTGGCGTAGGCAATCACTCGCTCTCTACTATCTTGAACCTGGGAAAGGACTGCTCACAGGCCTACATTACTTGCATCGGTGCCCTGGCCTTTAAATAGTTACCTCATTCACCAGCAGGTGTTATTGATAGAGGTTTAGTCTCTTCAAGACCGCAAGCTGAGAAGATGTGTGTGCACTTTGTGCTGAAGCTTCTTGGTGTGTTTCCTTATTTGTGGGAGTTGCTGTATCTCCCGGTTTGTGGGTGGGGTGAAGGGGTGTTGGCACAGGGCTGGTTGAGGAGCAGAGAAAGTGTGGTGGCCCAGACCTTCACACCATCAGAAGTATCTCTGGGTACAGAGTCAGCTAGGGACCCCAGTCTGTAGGGTAAAACTAGCTACCCAGTGTACCTTGCCCGTTATTGCCTTCCTGCTTCCTATTCCCGCATCCGCTATACCAGTTTCGTGACAGATAAATGTTGTAATATGTCTCAAATTTGTTCATTCCAGGCCTAGAAGATTTGGTGCCCTCCTTAAAAATCATGAAGGCCATAAAAAATACTAGATGTGAAATATCAAACAATACTGGAGTTTATGGCTAAAACAAAAGTATTTTATTCAACAGATAGAGGTATACACAATTAATCACAAACAGCACATGATAATCTGGGTATATGAAGTTGTACTGGTGAAATAGATATATAAAGTGGACTACCTATAAGAATAAATTATAATAGGCAGGAAGACCACATCTTATTGATAACTACCATTATAGATAATCTAAATTGTCAACCTGACGTATGAATAACAGCATAACATTAAAGTAAAACTCCACCTTACCCATAAAATGCACCAGACCCAGAAATTAAATAAAAATGCAAACCCAGCATATATTATATATTTGTAGTGTAGCTTCTCCAGGGGTACGTTGTTACATTAGCAAGAAATAAGCCAGCACTACCAGAAGATAGCTTGCAGAAAAAAACGTGGAAATGCACATATTCATTCCAAACTGTATAATATTATAAAATTGAGATTTTTGGCAAAATATAATCAATCTTTTGAGCCACCCTGCCACGTCAAGGCAATCTCATCAGGGTGGCCCTGCTTCTATATATTATTTTGATGTCATTTTAGTTGTGCCATGCAGCCGCCAACATACATATAAAGCAGAACCATTAAAAGCAACACTTACCTGAAGCATCTCAAAACTGCACCCATGGTGCCAGACTGGTACATGTAACTAACGGCAAAACAGGCCCTGGCATATGCAGCTAATGCTACACATGCCTGGGCTTTTCAGAAATGACCCTCACAGCACCAGACCTGTCGATACTTTGTTATAGAATATGTAACTATTGGAATTTAAAGTTCTCAAAATCCTAGATGTAATAATTCTTGATGTGGGGTGTACTCATTTTTGCATTAACTAATTTGAGTAAAACTGAGGATTTTGTAATGAAAGTTATATTATTCTCCTTATTTTCATGTTAGCAGTTAAAAAATGTGATGTGAAACTCATTCTTGTCAAAATGTTGGAAATTGTTCTTGTGTTCGGTGAGATATTGATTAACCTCTTTACGACATATGACGTACTTATGTCATGTGTCGGCTCCCTGTCGTTGATGTCAGCTCCGGCAAGAACTCCTATCTTTCCCCCCAGCTGATCAGCTGAGATGCGTGACTAACAGTCATCAGTGATCCGAACAGTGGTGTTAAACCTTTGAATTGCGCTGTCATTCACTGACGCGCGATCCAAAACGCGGTATTCCCCACAGTGATCTGAGATCCCGCGATGTGATAATGGTATCTCCGTGTGTCACCTGATAGCTTCCGCGGTCACCACAGGACCCCGGGCTATCAGGGTTCACTTTCTGTGGATGGCTGTCGAACGCCAGCATTCACAGAGAGTAATCGTTTGCGCTATGTCCCGACGTGCTGCATCTCATCTCTGCGTAACACAAGCGATCGAACGCTGTAGCACTCTGGTACGCTATGGGGCAGTGTAAAACAAAGGAAAAAGACACTTTTAAAAATATGAAAAAAAAAACCCCACAAAAGTTCAAATCACCCCCTTTTGCCCCCAAAATAAAACTATAAAAAAATACACATATTTGGTATGTATTTATCAAAATATAAAATTAATTAATCAGATCTGTAAACTGCGTAATGGAAAAAAAAAGTCCAAATGCCAAAATTACATATTTTTGGTCGCCACAACATTGCAATAAAATACAATAACGGGCGATCAAAACATCACATCCACCCAAAAACAGACTCTGTAGTCACCCTGAGGAAGGAGTCGGGATATGACTCCGAAATGCGTCGGATAAAAATAAAAGCCACCATTGCACCTTCTATCATCTGAGCGTCTTTCTCCATTGTATGAGAAGTGTGTCCTATT
Source organism: Allobates femoralis (assembly GCA_033576535.1). Taxonomy (NCBI): domain Eukaryota; kingdom Metazoa; phylum Chordata; class Amphibia; order Anura; family Aromobatidae; genus Allobates; species Allobates femoralis. The sequence continues at coordinate 22,293,558 of JARQOC010000012.1, forward strand.
GCCTTTATTGTTTACCATGTTTCCAGTGGAGTGTTGGATCCTGCAGCAGCGATACTATACGCATATATACCAGTTGTGGGTGACGCAACTGGCGCTCAGGTGAGCAGATACATTTACACTGTATATCGTGTTTTTAAAGATAAGATCCTATTGCGCTCTCCTTCCTCCACAGTTATAGTATGAAATTAGAGAAAACTGCTCACCTTGTGTGGTTGTTTCAGACACAACCGCTACGGAAGAGTGAAACCGGCTGAAGCAGACCCACACGTGAATGAAAACTTGATGCTGGTATATAAGAAAAAGGTTCTATTGTGCTGCTGGAATGAACGAGTGATCCATCACCAGAATCACAAAGTTTATTAAGGTCAATGCGTTTAAAGCATTTCGAAGAAGTTTGTTGTTGATGCTTCGAAACACACTGACCTTAATAGATTTCGTGACTCAGATGATGGACCCTTCCTTTATTCCGGCAGCGCAATAGATCCTTTTCTTAGCACCAAGTTTTTACTTTATCCTAATGAAATTGTAGATGTTACCTTCAAACTACCAATGAACAACCTCCATGCAGTGGCGGACCGTTACCCCAGGGGGCCCTGGTGCAGCCACGCAGCCATTTGGAGGAGCGGGAGGGGGAAAAGGATTGGAGGGAGGGGTGCTGCTGGCCGCAAGCGCTGTCCGAGGGGGAGGGTGCGTTGTGGTGCTGGCGGCCGGCGGAGAGGAGTTTGCGGCGGCTCCTACCTGGCCTGGTGAGCCGTGCCGTGTGCTCTCCAGGGTGCCGGAGAGGCAGAGGAGAGGAGGGGCGGGATCAGGCAGGGGGAGCAGGAAGCTTCCTGCTTCCTTTCCCGACCCTCCTCTCCTCTGACAACTGACAACAGCGGCTTACGGGGGTCAGCTGGGGGCCCCCCTGCAGACTTGAAGGGGCCCCCTAGCCGGTCGGGGCCCTGGTGCAGCTGCACCAGCTGCACCACGGTAGTTCCGCCCCTGCCTCCATGGACAAAGGGGCATTGATCAAAAAGTAACGACATAGACTGATGTGTCTAGGTTTCCACAAAAAGGCTGAATTTTCACTTTTGACGTTTCACAAAAGATTTTTACATGTTAAATCTTGATGCTTCTCGCTGATTGCAAGTCCCATCGTGCGCTGCTCTTCTTGGCAGACTGACATTGTGAATGAAGAAGATGAAATAATCTCAATTCTGAGTAAGATATGCTGTTCATAGTGTAGGGTATCTGCTTCTTACTGTCACATCGCCATTGGACTCGGTGGCTGGTGTTCCTGCCTCGGCCGCTGGGAGGAGCCGGATTCCTTCGGCTGGTGGCACCGGTGACAGGAGGGCCTTGTCCTCATATGGAACTGCTCCCGCGACGTCTGCCTCTGTCGCTGAGCGCCGCTGTGTTTCCCCTCTGGGTGGTGTTGGTCGCAGAGGAAAGGGCCCTGCAGAGGTGTCCGTTAGGCGCAGCCTGCGTTCTTCTGTCAGAGGAGGCGTGGGTGGAGCCAGTCATGCATCTCCATCTGGCCTGGATCTAGGGGCGGTCCGGATGAGGTCATCAGGTTGTGAGCTCCAGCCTATGGGAGGTAGCCGCGCCCTTCAAGTACATTGGAGCCTGTCTTGCAGGCCGCCAGATATAGTTTTGGTTCCCCAGTGATAGTGTGTGTTTAGTTTCGTGTCTGACCTTGCCTGGATTTCTGACTCTGCCTCTGCCTATTGATTTTGTACCTCAGCTGCCCTCTTGGTTTTGCCCTTGACCTTGGCCTGGATTACTGACTCTGCCTCTGCCTATTGATTTTGTACCTCAGCTGCCCTCTTGGTTTTGCCCTTGACCTTGGCCTGGATTACTGACTCTGCCTCTGCCTATTGATTTTGTACCTCAGCTGCCCTCTTGGTTTTGACTCTGACCTTTGCCTGGATTTTTGACTCTGCTACTGCCTGACGATTTTGTACCTTCGCTCCCTCTCGGTTTTGACTCGGACATCTGACTTCTTTTTTCGGGTCTTGATTTTCCCTGGTGACCTCCCCGGCTCTGTTGCTCATATAGGCAGCTACCCCCTGGGCTCCGCTATAATTCCAGATCCCTGTATAGGGGTTAAGGGTCTCGGGGTTTCTCGGGGTGCTGCCTACCAGCAGCTCGGCCTCACAGCGGATGGTCGTCACACTTACATGATGAAAACACATTTTTGATATTTTGCCCAACTGGGGGTAGTGTGTTGTTTTTTTTTTTTTGTTTTCTCTTTTGGCACTTGTTGGGGAGCTTTCAAACAGGCAGATCTACTCATACCCACTGTTTATCATAGTTACCAGTGTCCTCCCTGCTTACAGGGAGGACTCTGGTAACTATGATAAACAGCGGGTAACTAAGCAGTGTGCGCTGCCTGGATACCCAGAGTTTATCATAGTTACCAGAGTCCTCCCTGCTTAGTGCTGGTAACCATGATAAGCACCGGGTATGTAGGCAGCACGCGCTTGAAGCTCATGGGCCTCAATGCATAAGCTCCAATGGGGCCCCCAATTATTCCAAATCTTTAATAGCATTGTTCTTTTTCTGTAGGCCAAAAGGACTTTTGGGGATGCGATTGCAACCCCTGCCCCTGATCCAGTTACGCCCCTGAGTTTGATGCATAAACAGTAAAGTCATAGGTGCCCCCTAGTGATGGATGAGTTCTATTTCCAAACCTGTGCAACTCCTTTAAGGAAGAATTAAGAAACCAATCAACTTCTTCACCTACTGAACTTGTACCGTCTTATGAATACATGTTTTATATTCAGTTGAATTTATGTATTGAGGTCTGAGACCTGTTGGTTATCTTATGGGTGCAGGCTTACCAGGTGTTCCTTTGCATGTAGCAGAACAATCACATAGGCCTTAAAGGGCTTGTAAAGACTTAAATAAAGAATACTATCGAAGTAAACAGTCAAAGTTTGAAGTTTATATAATGTCAACCTTTACCCCTGGAGAGCTGATTTTGGAGATTTGCAGCTCTGCCTGTGTTTGTTCCTGGATGCGGTCTGGGCATAGAGATCTATGAATGCACCTTTCAGTATTGGCTGCTGCATGGAGCGTGCCCTGCATGGGTTCCCCTTGGGGCCAAATTCTAGTGCTCAGATAAATGAGCTTGTTTTTTAATGACGCCACAAGAAAACACATTGGCAGAGAGCATTCCAGGTAATCCCCTCATCTTAATGTGCACCCTGAACCAGCAGCGACATGTTTCCAAGTACACGGACGCAACACAAAGTCTTTTTTTTTAACATAACCGTATGGAAAACAACAGTACAGAGCTTTCTTCTCTGGTGGTTAAAAAGATCCTTCTCTTCACTCTCTCGCCCTTCTTCTGGGTGGAAGACAACTTTTCAACCCTCTTGTTTTTCTTTTGTTAGTTATTAGGGTTTAAAATTATTTCCAACTTTTGCATTTCCCCAACAATTTTTCCAAGTTGACCCAATCCCAGAAATTAACCGTTGGCAGTAAAATAAGAGATCCAGGGCAGTTGCACAGTCTCGTTCCCATATTTTGATTTTCATGAGATTTAAGTTGACCTTGACGCTACCCAACTTGACCAACATCACAATAATGCTATCCATGTGTCAACATACATGATTTTACAGGCTTCTCGAATCCCAACTCAACAGCCTCCTAGACATATATCAGGTTGAGTCCAGGTTTGGAGAAAGACTTGCAGCACTCCAAGTTCTCAGTGTAATAAGAACTTTCTTTATTAGGTCAGGCACAAAACACATGAAAGTTCTTATTACACTGAGAACTTGGAGTGCTGCAAGTCTTTCTCCTAACCTGGATTTGCCTACAATCTTTAAAGATAAGGTTTGATTTGCCTGCACCTGCTTTTCAGCTGTTTATGCTGCTCCCTGACCCAGTTTTTCATATATCAGGTTGTCTAGTTGAAGTCAGGAGACCCATGGCCAGTCAATTTTGTGGCTCAAGAACGCGTGGATGTGGAAATAAAAAGGTGTGTAACTATATCTATTGTAGTGTAACTGCTGTTGCAGATTTTGGCTTTCAGAGGAATCCTTCAGCAGGAGATTGAACTGTATTACTTGGGAGTTGGGACATACAGCACCATTATCTGAATGATCATCATTATGTAGAATACAGGACAGAACTTACACAAAACCAAATATCAAACAGTTGACACACGTGTTCACATCTTATATCTGGTCATCACAGACCTTCCCTCCGGCATGAGCCTGCAGCTGTTTGTATATTCCACCCGACACAGTTCTTATTTTTTGGTCATGTTTAGGCAATGGTGAAGATTTATCAACTAGAAAAACAATATTTGTTGCCCCTTTTTATAGGTGAACTCTCACACAATACAAAGGGTGAGTTTGCCCTAACTATATGTATCTAAATAACCTAGTGTAGGCAGTGATGTGTTGTTATTGGAGCTTCAGTACCATCCCAATTTGGGAATATTGGGTAATCATTGATTTGCCTGATGGTCTGCCCAACCTCATCTCTCTCTGTGAAACCTGTGGAGACTCTACTTACCCAAATTACACTTTCCACTCTTCATCTCCTAGTCCATTCAACACTGTTGCTGCCAATCCAAATCTGGACATTGGCCAAGTTCCAACGCACACTGTGTCTTGATGCTGGTCAGCGTTTGTACTTCATTTGGCATCCCCTGAATCAAGCTCAGAGTGAAGAGATCGAGCCGCTGTAACAGCTTGTCCCTCCCCCGGCTTGTGTTCATGACTGTAATGTAAGCAGGCCTAGGTGTACTTCTCTTGCACTACATCTAGTGGGGGATTCTGTCTTTGTTCTTTTTAGCAACGGACTCATCCAATGCACAAACCTGTGAGACAGAATGGAGCTTCTGGAAACTTCTCAATGTAGCCACATGTTCAAAAGTGGGTGTGAACCCTCCCCCATCCATGGGCCATCCAGGACACAGAACAATAGACCCATGTTTTGGCCCAGTTAGTTGTGTGGTGATGTGCGAAGGGCTGGGATCTTTTGCTGAGGCGAGATCCTGGTGACTGACCATGTGTATTGTTAGAAGCTACCACGTGGGTTTGTGTTGTGTCCCTTATCTGCTGGATCCATTGAGCTCAGTAAACAAGACTGTCCATGTGAATGATAGGTGGCAATTGTATGCAATTAAATGTATACCTATCTTTCTAGATGAAGGTGTTAATCAATAAGGAAGGGGTGGGGCACTCCCTATCTTGCATATTGGACTCAGGCCTTTCTGCACCCTGCATCCATGAGGTCAGAGACATAGGAGCAGGTTTTAAATTAGATATACTAGTGACCATTCTGATATGGGTCACCTTGACAGCGATAGAACGGCTTCTTACCTTTTTTGCAAAAAAACGTAATAACTAAGTACCCTGTTACCAACACTGTTGTTTATCAGCACATACTTTTTACTTATTTACTGTAGCAGGTATTTTTACACATTTGTTGTTTTTTGGAGGTTTAGTTGTTTGGTGGTGTGAACACGCTCCTACAGACATGTTCACTTTGTGCATTGGCTCAGTTGTATATATCTATATATTTCTTTGTAGCATAGGGAAAGAGGATCTGCAAGCACTTGAAATAAATATACAATGTAAAAAAATGTAATCCAATAGATACCTACCTAGTAAACTTTTGAAAACCATCTTTAGATCTAGAGGACTCGCCTATGTTCCCACAAGTGCCTTGTTTCCATGACCCACTAGAAGCACGCTAGCTACAAGTGTGTTACCTGCACCCGATGGCATCTGCTGGTAAGTAATGGTCCAAAATAGGGATGAGCGAGTACCGTAATATTCGTACTCGCTATACTCGCAACGAGTAGGTACCGGTACTCGCTACTTATTGCGAGTATAGCGAGTACGAATACTTTTGCGAAAGTAGCCTAAAAGTGATTAAAAGTTGTTAAAAAATAATAAACTTACGTACTCACCTGTCCGACGCCTGCATCGGGACTGTCCCAGAAGACATCCATCACTGGACAAGGACCTGTGACTACCAGCCAATCAAATGGCGCCACGTCACAAACACGTGATCGATAGCGGCCACCTGATTGGCCAGATTGCAAGGTCCTAGGTGTACTGTCAGGACCTTGCAATCTGGCCAATCAGGTGGCCGCTATCGATCACGTGTTTGTGACGTGGCGCCATCTGATTGGCCAGATCGCTACCGGCCAACTGATTTGGCTGGTAGTCACAAGTCCTTGTCCGGAGATCGGATGTCTTCTGGGACGGTCCCGGTGCAGGCATCGGACAGGTGAACTATGTAAGTTTATTATTTTTAACAACTTTTAATCACTTTTAAAGGCTACTTTTGCAGTGTATCTTACACTGCGAAAGTATTGGGACTACTCGCTACTCCCGAGTACACATAAGTAACTCGGAGAGTAGCGAGTAGCCGAATACCGCTACTATTCGGCCAGTACCGAATAGTAGAGAGTATACTCGCTCATCCCTAGTCCAAAACTATTCAGATTGCTCCATGGCTTTGTATGATACCTACCAAAACATATGAACCCCTGATGACCTAGATCCTTTCTATGGCTATCAAAAAAGGAAAAGGAAACAAGGATCCAAGAGCAAGATGTCATGTTAATTTTCAGGAGGGCATGTAGAAACGTACCTATTGCATTTCTCTGAAGGTGGGAATCTCCCTGACGTTACATCAAAAAATAACAATATATTAGTGATAAATTCCTTCAAGGCCGAGCGAGTCGTGTTTGTCTTGAGCGTACGTTGTTACACATTATCTTCATCACTCCTCCAATTGCAACACACACCCAGATTTCAAACAACTTTTAGGAATTGCAGGCATGTCGGAACTAAAGCAAGGAATGGAAGTCTTTTGGGCGATAACTTGTTTTAATAAGCAGAAACCTCCGATGCGACAAAGAAAAACATCTGTGTCTTACTCTAAAGGAATTCTGACACTTATGACAAATTCTGGCGTTTGTTGAGTTACCCGCTGCATTGTGATTCATCGGAAAGCTATGACAAGTGTAATCTCTGTTGCAATGGCGAGAATCCCTCTTGCTTTACCGTGAATGCAAAAGTAGCAAACGCTAGATAGCGATATGAAGTACGACGTACTCCTGTGTTGCTTTATCGACGCTGACACATGACATTTATCAGCTTTGTTGAAAAGCCAAAATAAGCAAAGATGTCTTGTATATCCCCACGAATTGAAAAGATTCGGCACATGAATCAAGTCTCAACACACCGGTATGATTTATTATACACGGAGTAAGTACCATGTACAAAAGGGACACCTGGAGAATAAGTGAGGCATTACTATGTATTTCTGGACACCGATACGTCTTCCACATTCTATAATAGTTCTATAGTAAAAGGGGGTTTCCAACATAAACTCATAAACCTTTAACATCCTTGTCCTTTCTCCCTACGCGGTTACGATGATGTCATCCATTATGACATCACATGACTTTGGCGGACAATCTCTACCATGGAACGGTCCATGGACTACACAAAATTCCACAGGCTGAGCACACATGAGAACTTTAAAAGTATATGACTTAAAGGCTTGCCGATACCTCCATAGGTATTGTTTTCTTTGCACAATTCCTTTTTGTTAGATAAGGGACCCCGAATGATAAAATCATTTTTGGATGCTCCACTGCTTGAACTTCCAGCGACCAGATGTAGTCTTCATAGATGGATATTGTCAAGCTGCAAACTGGAAAGAAGGCTGCCAAAGAAAACCTAGTGTAATTGTGACTCACCGTAGCCGGTCTTCACGTCTCGGGCGTTGCTTCTCCCGTCACGGTTCCGCGCCGAGGCTGTGGGGCCCGGTGGTCCAGATCAAAAGGGGTTTTGTTGAACGGATAGGGGTTAAATCTTACTTGTCGTGACGCCACCTGCGGGAACCGATGATTTCACCAGCACTGCTTGGGCCTCCGGGGGATGTACGGCAGCAAGATGGGACGCTCCCCACAGGATGAGCGGGAGTCCCCGGGGCCAGGAGCTGACCTTGGTGTAATACGGCAGCTTTTTGTAGTACTGGACATATAGATTGAAACAGTTCTGAGGAGACACGGACACCAGATTCTTCTATAACGGGTGTTTACTGTAACCAGGAAGATGGTACAAGGTATGCAGTCAACAGGTAACGGACCGGGTGGTCCCAGCAATGACCAGTGTTGTATCAGAGCTCCGCGGTGTTCCTCCTTTCTTAACCTGTTCTATTTGCCGATGTTGCCTTAGTGCGCCAGTTCGGGTACAAGGGGGGCTACTTGAATTTCCCTGCCTGTTATATAGCCCGGTGTGAGGGAAGCCTGGTTCCCTGTAGTGGGTACTCCGCTGGCAAGACGGCTTAGTTGCGGCTGCAGTGAGGTGCTCCTAGGAAGCGATTCTTCACTTCTGGTTTGCTGAGCTGCGGTGGACGTCTGCTCGCCTCGGAACCAGTTATCCGGTGGTTGGTGGGCACAGGTGTATTTTGACCCGTTTAGGTAGTCGCCCAGGTTCCGGTATAGGGCACCGATTAATGGTGCCAACCGGTAGGTGGTCTTCATGGCTGCACGGCACTGTGCAGAGCCCACTTCTCCTACGTTCCCTTCCCTTGCGACCACTACTCTCCTCTCCTACTTTACTCCTACACACTACTGCTACTCTCCGCCCACAGGACCTAATTGGCCCTCTATTCTAGTGGTGCATGTAGAGTATGGAGCTCTGAGTATTAACCATGTCATTACTGAGACGGAGAATATTGCATCTTCAGTCAGGGATGCGATACCCTCCTGTGACGCACTCGTTGCGGGGCGCCACAATTGAAGAACAGGTTATGAGGATGCAACAATGCAGAAAACGGCAACTGTGATGTCTGTCTAGAGGCCACAGGCTTCATGTTGGCTACCTCAGACAAACTTGGCACAAGCGGCTCCATATGCAGAATCCTGAGAAACCCTGACAGTCTTTAAACCTATACAGGATCTGAATTTACAATGGGGTCCTGTAGATTTCTGCCTACAGACGAGCTGCCGTCTGGAGGTGTGAACCAGAGATGGGAATAGTTGCCAAGCAGGGTCTAACGCAGGGAGGTCACAAAAGGAGAAAATCAGGATCCATTGGAGTAGTCAGAGAGCCAGGTAAAAACCAAGAGGGCGTCTAGGTATACAATCATCAGGCAAGAGAAACATAATAACAAGGTGTGGTCAACAGGAAAAAAACACTGTTTAGATCAGGAGAACGGACTAAACAAAGAAAGAAAAAGCTATATCTGGCAGTTTCCAGCAAAAGACTGGAAGTTTAAGTACGGTGTGGTGCCCATTCTGATGACCTTAGCTGGACAGCACACACACTCACAATGCCAGACTGGAAAGTACTGCAGGTCCCAGCCTCTCTAACCCTAGTGGCTGGGCTGAGCCTGCGCTGTCCAGAGTTTTTGGCTCTACCATCTCCTCAATCACCAGCACTACCCACAGATTGAATATGGCAGCACCTGATGACAGAAGCAGATGTCACAGTCTTTGGTGGAGATGTGACAGTACCCCCACCCCTTCTAATACAGGGGGCCTCCAGACCCTTAGGACCAGGTTTACTCGGAAACAGGAGATGAAACTTCCTGATCAGGTTTTTGGTGTTGATATTGCTCACCATAACCCAGTATCTGTCCTATAGGCCATTACCCTCCTAATGCACCCAACATTGCACAGACCCACTCACACTATGACAATCAAAGATTCTCTGGACCTCATGCTCCAAATGACCCTTAACTAGATCAGGAGGAGGAGGATTTCTGACTGGGTGAACAGAAGAATGATATAGGTTGAGTAGGGTCTTATGAAACACATTGGGTATCTTAAAAGATAGAGGAAGTTTCAGAAGGAAAGCTGCGGGGTTAATGAACTCGATTATCTCTGAAGGACCAATAAATCTGGGACCTACCTTCACAGAAGGAACCTTAAACTTCATATTGTTTGTGGACATCCATACCTTGTCCTCATTTCCAAACCCTAGGCCCCTAGAACGTCTTATTAGCAGCCGATGCTTGACCACTCTATGGACTTTTCAAGTTCTCTCTCTCTTCAGACTAGATTACTTTTAATTTATTTACCGATTTTTTTCAACCTCTGGAATATCCATCTCAATAATTGATCTCAATAATTGAAAAGGAACCAAAATGAGGATATAACTCATTATTACAGAAAAGAGGATCATTTTGATGGATTCTTGATATTGATTGTTAATAGCAAATCCAGCTAACGGCAAATGTTCCACCCAGTCAGACTGATGACCCATAACACATGAAGATATTGCTCGAGCGTTTGGTTAGACAACTCGATTTTGATCTTTTTACAAAATGTACTCCAAAATATGGAAATGAACTGTCCCTCAGTCAGAAACTATATCTTCTGGAACACCATGTAACCTCACAATGCGATTAATGAACAACTTAGGCAGGTTGAATGGAGCAGATGAAACACAAGCTGTAAAAGGGGATGAAAAAAAGCGCAATTAGGGTCTTATCTTGGAAATATAGTAGTACCAAGGAGGTATCACAGGCTCACCATGAGTGGTTGTGAGAAGTTACAACCACTATAAAAGTGTCACATATTGACTGCCTTTGCAGTCCAGGAGCTCTGCTGCTGTTTAAACCAGTTTTTTTTCCCTCTGACTCAGTATGGGTTCATATTGAAGCTGCAGCTGCTGAATGTGTGGTGGGCGGCTCTGCAGGTGGGGAGTGAGTGATAGATCATTTGGAGGTGGAGGGATGTGTCTGCGCTTTCCGCTCTCCACCCTCTCAGCCTTAAATAGATCTGCTTCCCTCCACCAGATGTCACTGATTGAGTTAATTTCTCATCTAGGCTCCATGCAGTGCAGACGTGCTTCCAGAACAGCTGCTATTCCCTTAACTTGGAGAAGTGTCATTTTCCTGATCTGTGGGTGGAGGTAGGGGCTCTTAGCTGAGGGCATGTTAAGGAGTTGAGGGATTGGGTTTTTGGCCCGAACCTCCTCGCCTTCAGAGGCACCTTCAGGATCAGGGCTAGTCAAGGACCCCAAGTCAAAGGCAAGACTAGCCTCCCAATTGCCCTTGCCCTTTAACCCTTCCTGCTCCATTCCCCTCATCCGCTTTTCACGTGACAAAAAGTATATCACGGCTGCAGCCGTCCTCAGCGAGTAATTGTACAAAGCAGAAGGTGTATGAAGGGTTAATAACCAGGATGCTGAATTTCCCGAAACATTAGTTGATAAAGTATAACATTAGTTTGTCTACATGTTTCAGGCCTCTCTGGCCCCTTCTTCAGGACAACCCAATGTCACACTGATTTGTCCTGAGCACTTGGCCAGAGAGCCCTGAAATGTGTATACTAAAACCAATGTAAGGCTATGTGCACACAGGAAGGTTTAGTGAAGGTTTAGGAGCGGAACCGCCGGTCGGTTTCCATCAGGTTTATGCAAATTTATGTTAATCCAAAAGCGGCTTTTGGATCAACATAGAAACCTATGGAAACCGACACCCGGTGTGCACACACCGGCGGTTTCCACATGCTCATCCGTTGCTAACCCGCTGGGTTCCCAGCGGGTTAGCAAAGAATGTGCATGTCCTATAAACCGGCCGGTTCTGCAGCGGCTGCAAGCAGAATCATGTGCTGCTTCCAGCCGCTGCAGAACCGACGCCACTAACCCGCTGTGCACCGCCGCACACCCGACCGTCTTCCGCAGCACGGACCCGACAGGAAGCCGGTGGGCGGCTCCAGAGCTTCCTGTCGGGTCCGCCCAGCCGCCGCCGCCCCTAACCCGCCCCCGTGTGCACATAGCCTTATACTTTATCAACTAATGTTTCATGGAATTCCGCAGCATAGTTATTAACCCTTCATACACCTTCTGCTTTGTAGAATGGAGCATTTTGGTCATACATAGGCCCTTCTGCTTTAAAGTCTATGACATTGACTAATACAGCAAAGCACAACACTTGTCTATGAAAGTGATTTAATACCTAAGGAGTAGAGCGCCATTCAATTGCCACAATTGCCCCAGGTCTGACATCAGAGGGCCATTGCCGATATGAAATTGTCATCTATTAAATAGATGGTTCAAGACTCTTTTTCTTTTTTTTGAAGACTGGTATACCAATGGTTGCAATACCCTAGTGGTTGATGCCATTTTTAATGCTATTAGGTAGTGTAGAACTGCGCCAGATGCCCCGGTTTAAGGCCAAATTCAGTTCAAGTACAAGTGAAAAGGTACAAATGGACCATGTCACTCAACAGCTGAATGGGCATATATGATGCTGTCGAGTTTGGGTTTAGCAGACCTTAAGCATATATGAGCATCGTGGACCACGTATGTGAATCCGGTCTTAGATGCACAGAGGTCTAAAGCCAGTGTGTTGGTTAGCCATGTTGTGGCTTGTCTGCAGCAGAGGGAGACACCAGTCCTTCTACTACAGCGGAGACAGGGGCCCCGGACTGGGGCTTAATAAAGCTAAGTAATTCCCTGGTGCCTGTGAGCCCTAATTCACCGGGCCCCTTACACCAGTCAGGGCAGTAATGCCCTGATGGCAGCCCTGGTGTTGGATATTGGCCCAGGAACCATGTCCTTCCAACCTTGGAAAAGTATAAGCATTGGAAACCTAAGCCCAGCGGGGTAAGCCCTCTTCTCTGTAGCCACTCTTTGTTACAATTGGCTCCTTTAATGGATATCATCCCATACCCGCAATATACAGACTCTATTTACTTATTTATTTTTTGCTTTTTCCCACACCCGGTTTTGCCCACAGCTATGGAAATATAACAAAAAAAAAATAATGTGAGGGATATTCTGTTTCCACAAGTAACCGAAGCCAGAGGCCAAAGACAATATATGAAAGGTGTCAAGTGTAATTGTACAGGTCACTTTCCCTAAAGAAAACGACGAATATCTTCCCATATTTAGTTTAGTGCTGTAGGTGAGATAATACATAGTTAGGTTACAGGTCAAGTCCTAAATATTCCAAGGTGTTAATTTATGACCGTGTGATCATAAAGCAACTTATGTTTTCTTATTTCGAAGAAAGAGATGAAACAATAAGATACAAAATTGGGCTATAAAAGACCTCCTGGTACATCCCGTTTTCCAGTATCAGATTTCCTTTATTATTTTAATTTTAGATAGTTGTATTTATGTCCCCCATCCTGAGCACATCCTGGTATACAGTGCCTTGTGAAAGTATTCAGCCCCCTATATACAGTGCCTTGTGAAAGTATTCAGCCCCTTGAACTTTTTCAACCTTTTGCCACATATTCAGGCTTCAAACATAAAGATATAAATTCAATTTTTTTGTAAAGAATCAACACAATGGGACACAATCGTGAGTGGAACCAAATTTATTGGATATTAACTTTTTTAACAAATAAAAAACTGAAAAGTGGGGCGTGCAATATTATCCGTCCCCTTTACTTCCAGTGCAGCAAACTCACTCCAGAGTTCAGTGAGGATCTCTGAATGATCCAATGTTGTCCTAAATGACTGGTAATGATACATAGAATCCACCTGTGTGTAATCAAGCTCCGTATAAATGCACCTGCTCTGTGATAGTCTCAGGGTTCTGTTTTCAAGTGCAGAGAGCATCATGAAGACCAAGGAACACACCAGGCAGGTCCGAGATACTGTTGTGGGGAAGTTTAAAGCTGGATTTGGATACAAAAAGATTTCCCAAGTTTTAAACATCTCAAGGAGCCGCTGTGCAAGTGATCATATTGAAATGGAAGGAGTATCGACCACTGCAAATCTACCAAGACCCTGCCGTCCCTCTAAACTTTCATCTCGAACAAGGAGAAGACAGATCAGAGATGAGCCAAAAGGCCCATGATCACCCTGGATGAACTGCAGAGATCTACAGCTGAGGTGGGAGAGTCTGTCCATAGGACAACAATCAGTTGTACACTGACAAATCTGACCTTTATGGAAGAGTGGCAAGAAGAAGCCATTTCCAAAGATATCCACAAAAAGTCTCGTTTGAAGTTTGCCACAAGTCCCTGGGAGACACCAAACATGTGGAATAAGGGGCTCTGCTCAGATGAAACCAAAATCAAACTTTTTGGCCACAATGCAAAATGATATGTTTGGTGTAAAAGTAACACAGCTCATCACCCTCAAAACACCATCCCCACTGTCACACATGGTGGAGGCAGCATCATGGTTTGGGCTTTTCTTCAGAGAGACAGGGAAGATGGTTAAAATTGATGGGAAGATGGACGGAGCCAAATACAGGACCATTCTGGAAGAAAACTGTTGGAGTCTGCGAAAGACCTGAGACTGGGACGGAGATTTATCTTCCAACAAGACAATGATCCCAAACATAAAGCAAAATCTACAATGGAATGGTTCAAAAATAAATGTATCCAGGTGTTAGAATGGCCGAGTCACATCCAGACCTGAATCCAATGGAGAATCTGTGGAAAGAGCTGAAAACCGCTGATCACAAACGCCTCAATCCAACCTCACTGAGCTCCAGCTGTTCTGCAAGGAAGAATGGGCAAGAATTTCACTGATCGAGACAAACCCCAAGAGACTGCAGCTGTAATCGCAGCACAAGGGGGCGCTACAAAGTATTAACTCAAGGGGCCCAACAATATTGCACGCCCAATTTTCAGTTTTTTATTTGTTAAAAAAGTTTAAAATATCCAATAAATTTCACGATTATGTCCCACTTGTTGATTCTTCACAAAAAATTGTTCAAGGGGGCCAAATACTTTCACAAGGCACTGTAATATATGTGTTTCCCTTTATGTATTGAATTAGAAATAAATGAACTTTTTGATGATATTCTCATTCATTGAGATGCTCCTGTATGTTTATCTTACACAGGGTACTTACTTTTCATCAACTTTTTTCCTTGTTTTTCTTCCCGATCTCTTCATTATAGGAAATAATTAATCCCGGTACATTCCAATCGTATTAGCGATCAATCATGTTTGTTACTCATAACCATTTGGAATGGTGAAAAGTAGGAGATCACAATACATTCCATACATGTGTAAACTTAGCTAGATTTTAATTGTGTTACCAACCCTGTAATTAATAAGCAAACAGGAGACTGGATGCTTCTGAAATGCAAGAAAACTAGGTTACCTGGCAGAAGAGATGGCCAAATATTCCAAAATATGTATCTTGTCATATCAGTTTGGTGTTAGCTTATGCAGGGACAAAACCTCTTGTTATGCCCAATGGTAACGCCCATTTGTCCATTTGTTTCCATATTGGAGGCATAACAGAGGGATAACACAATAGGGAATTCAAAGTAAAGATGCCCCTTAAGTATTTCACATTAAACTCATTCAACTACTAAAGCTGACGTGCCAGGAGAGGTGACAGGTTCTCTCTAAAGGTCTATTCCCATGAGTAAAATTGCAAAAACAAGCAATTTTGCAATTTACTTTTTATTAAAAATCTTCTCCATTTTCAAGTATGGTGTGGTTGTGTCGCACCCCGGGACAGGGGTACTTGGAACCAGGCCCGGTCTTTAGTCTGCGGGGGGAATGTCACGGCGATGTGACCCAGCTCTCTATGCCCAGGTGCAGCAGTTAAAAGGGGAAAAGGGAAAAACAAAAGAAAATAAAATGAAAGTCGTGACGCCACCCGGGGTTTGTGGTTTCGAAAGCCACCGCTGCCGTTCAGGTCTGTGGGGAACGATGATGAAGGCGGCAGCCGGGATGTTGAGCCCTCCATGGGTAGTGCTTAGTGTTTCCCAGAGCAGGTATAGGGATGCAGTCTATGTGAATGGAGAGCGTTGGGGGTGCAGTGTTCAGCGTGTGAAGGATAAACAGACACAGAAGGAACAGTTCTCTTTTACCTTTTACTTAGTAGTAAAGTTGTCCGGGTACTGTCCAAAGCGGCTGTCGGGGATCCAGGCTTGGAAGCAAGTTGGGGTGGCCCACTCCAGGCAAGTTCTGAGGTGCACCTACTGCTTCAGCGACTGTGGGCCTTAACTGCTTGTAGCAATGCTGAAGCCTCCTGTAGTCTGCTTTGGCTGTGTGAGAGGCAACACAAGCTCTTTGATGGTTCCCCGTCTTAACTGGGTCTCCCAAGCTCTATAGTGCGGCTGTGTTTCCTAGCCTTGGGTTGGGCAGGCAAAGTGAAATCACCCACCTTCCGGGTTTGGTTGCTGGATGTGGAATTCCTGGCGACATCGATCTCCGGTGACCGTACGGCACTAGGTACTGGGGCGAACTGGCGCTGGCTCCACTCCCCGGACCTAGTCCTCCACTTTCCCCAGACCCTCACCACAGGCCTTACCCATTGTCGGGTCAGTCTCCTAGGACGAGCCTGGCATGGCTCCGTCTGTAGGGTGTCTTTTACAGTCCTCCCAGGAACTGAACTACCTGACCCCTCCCCCAGACCAGAATTTATAGGGGACCTGCCCTGAACCTGGCCTTTAGAGCTCCCCTTTCTAGCCTGGAGTCAGGAAGGTGTTGCGTGTGTGTTGCCTGGTGGGTACCTTGCCTTGTTTCCAATCTTGTATTGTGGCAACCATACCCCGCAGTGCCACAATTGTTTTTCCTATATTATTGTTTATGGCACAGTGCTAACAAGCTCTTTATGTTAGATCTTGTAAGCACTGCTCAGCAGGTTTTTGAGTTGTGGACCTAGCTAGGCTCACAAAAGATCAATCTTCCTACAGCACATTTATCCAGCAAGTTGCCATGGCTCGAGATCAAGCTAAAGGCCGATAAATAATAAGATGAGAGCAACAAGATGTAAGGATAGAAACCCTGCTATGTTTTGGCCCCGTTGTAAATCCAGATCCCTGTATAGGGTTAAAGGGTGTCAGGGTTTATTGGGATTGTGCCAAATGGAGGGGCTTGTGCCAAGTATGTCTGAGATAGCTGTGGCTTTAGACAGACTTCACAGGAACTGACTAGTGATGAGCAAATATATTCGGCACTATTTGATACTAGCACGAATATTAAGATATCGTTACTCAGCAAGTATTGCTGGTGCACGAGAGTGATGTGTTGACTATGAACAATCTGACTCAAAATGCTGTGTTCCTTCAATGAACAATGGGAGCTGGCACCCTAGTGAGAGCCGTTTGAATAGAAGGCTCTCACTGGGAGGTAGAACAAGATGTTGTATGCTGTGAATACACAAAAAGTCCACCCTCCCTCCCCTGGAAATGCTAATTTAATGGGGGCTGTGTTTGGGTGGAGCCCATGACTAATTGATTTGCATTAGATTGGATATTCGAGTTGAATACCCGAATAGTGAAAAGTATTAAACTAGAATATTCCGAATATTTAACTATTTGCTCATCACTAGTATTGACCAATCGTATTAACAATTATTAGTTCCCAAACAGTTTGCATTAACCCCTGTTAAAGGGCTTTAAACGACCACAGGGTGACTTGTGAAAGATGATCACCGCTCATTATGGGAAGAAATCTGCCTTTAGGAGGAAAACGTTGTGCCCACCAGTATGACCCCCCATTACATGGTTTACTTGGGTTGTCGTCTGGCTTTATGTGAACATCACTTAAAAGAGGGGGATCCGTGAAGGATTGTAAAATGGGACTTAAATATCCTTGAAGTGAATCTGTCAGCAGGATTTTGCTATTTAAACTGAGGACAGCATGATATCACAGTTAAAAAAAAGATCAAATGTGCTTCTCTAATCTGTGTGCCTGCTATTGTTTACCTAAACTAAAAACATTATTACCCTATGATTAACATTGCAGGACTAGAGACTCACGCGCACTGCCATCTGAAACACCCGCTGCTTTAATTGACACCTCATAGTCAATGCACAATTTCTTTTGAGAGCCTGACGTGGGTGGGGGCAGCTCTCCCAACTCTGCTACATACTTAAAGGGACTCTGTCAGGTCATTTTTCAGTATGATACTAATAGTACCTTTAAATAATGCCTGGGCAACGCATTCAGAATATGTAAAAATTGTTATTGTACCCTTTGTAGTTCTCTTGCTAGAAACACCTTCACACCCAGCAGGCAGCTATCTTCAGCAGTTAAAGTTATTGATTGGACAAGTGAATAGTCCCCAGTATGTAAATGCTCATTTTTTTATTCACTCCTTCTCAAGCAGCTATCCCCTCCGTCCCACCCTGTGGTCTTCCTCACTTCCAGTTTCATTTTCATCTTGCTGTCCTGCATGGTGCTTCTGATGAGTAGAGGGAGAGAGAGCTAGCTCTTCTACATAAGGCAATGTCCTCCATTTGTTTCTCTAAGCAGAAACTGTGCTTTCTGTGAGAGATTCTGTGTGTTTATTTGAACACTTGTTTTGCTGCGTACATACCATGTGAGTGACTTCTACTGAATCTTGCTTCTGTGTAGTGCAGTGAAGCATGAATATTCATTCCTTGGGGAGTGTGCAGCAGAGAACTAAGTGATCACTCACTGTGATTGACAGATGGGATGAATCTCTTTATTTGCAGATTACAGCAGATAGGGGGGTGAGTATAAATAAAATAAATACATGAATAGAAAGAACTTCACCAGAGGAATTAGAAAATCATATCAGTTACACATGGATTTTTGACCTGAGAGATTCCCTTTAATTATTTGATCCTAATATTACGGCTGCAGCCTGTACCCTATGTGATACATTGTTGGATTCAGAATTTCTTTGCCTACATTATGTTATCAAAGACCTGATGACAGATTTCCTTTAAGTAATAAGAACCTGGTTTTAACTTAACCCTTCATAAACTAAGTTCTGCCAAGTTGTACAAGTGCATTTACTTAGTGTAAATCAGCATTTCCAGAAATGTCTGCAAAGAATATTCCGTTAATTTCATAATCTGATTAATGATATATTTGCAAAAAAAAATTAAATAAAAATAAATTCTGGTCCTGATCAGAGCAGATCACCAAAATAATGATACAGATTGATCAGGTGGGATATACAGGAATATATTGTATGTACAGGAGGGCATATTACATGCCAGGCTTACCGATGTCATTTAGTGCCAAGTCACATCTGCTATAACGCAAAGTGTTCTGAGTAATATCCTGTCAAGAACTGAGGGTCACGATGTTCTTTTACACATATTCAGCTTTAAAGGAAATCTTTTTTGGTGCCCTCAGGGCTCAGGAGAGGTTAGGGGTTGTCAAAATGAGCCATGCAAAATGAATCTATTACAATCCCAGTGCTCCGTACAATACACTGAGGGGAAGGGATTTTCCAGGTGAAGTAACACAACCCTGTATTGTTCCTTTTACAGGTTACAGTTATAAACTTATATGGCCTGTGTTCTGGTTCTTCTTGAGGCTTCGCGGCACGATAAAGACTTTTTGATCCCTTTTGTTGCAAACAACACACAAGAAAATAGTCACCGTTATAAAAAATACTTGCATGGTCCCATAAGTCTCTCTTTTTTTTTGGAAAGGACTGTAGTCAATAAACAGCTGCACTCTGAAATGCTAAAGTATGCAAACATTGAATATAGGAATTCAGACATGCATTACTGCTAAGGAAATGCAATATTTTTCGCTTTATAAGATGCACCGGATCAGTGGCAGACCTTGACCCCAGGGGGCCCTGGTGCAGCCATGTTGAGGGGGGGGTGGTGTTGGATGCTGGCGGCTGGCGGCGCTGTCTGGAGGGGTGGGGGGGGTGCTGGCAGCCGGCGGTGCAGTGCTTATGCTTGCGGCAGCTCTCCTACCTGCTGAGCCACGCCGTTCCCGGGAGCCGGAGGATCAGAGGAGAGGAGGGGCGGGATCAGGCAAGGGAAGCAGGAAGCTTCCTGTTTCCCTTGCCTGACCCTCCTCTCCTCTGACGTTATGGGGGTTGGCTGGGGGCCCCCCCTTCAGGCTTGAAGGGGCCCCCTAGCCAGTCAGGGCCCTGGTGCAGCTGAACCAGCTGCACCACGGTAGTTCCGCCCCTGCATCGGATTATAAGACGCACCCCAAATTTAGAGGAATTAGGAAAAAAAATTGTATTTAAAATAGGGGGTTCATCCTATAATCTGGTGTGTATCATGTGCAGTGTAGCTTACCAGGGGGGCCACGAGGGTAGTGGAGTGACAGGGTAACAGCAGGCAGGATTGTGGTGGTGGCATCATTGGCAGAGGCAATGCTGCTGACAGGAGGCAGGGTTGCCAGTTGATTTCATAAATGGGGCAATGCTTGCGGGTCTGGAGATGGAATTGTCGTGGAGGGCATTGATACTTCCAGGTACCGGCAAATGATTGCGGAGGCAGTGCAAGCATAGCTAAAGACCTGAGAGAGCCAAGTGCAGATGAAGACCTTGGACAGACAAAATCTCCATCTGGACATACGCCCTCTCCGCAGCCATTTTCTTGAAGTCCTTACGGTAGAGGCAGCGCAGGCACAGATCGAGCTCTCTGCTCTCTCAGATCTTTAGCTATGCCTTCTGTGCCTCCACAGCATTTGTTGATACCCAGAAGTATCAATGCCTGCCAAACACTGCAACACCCTCAGCTTCAGGCCTGCAAGCATTGTCCCACTTCCAGCATCCTCCTGTATCTCAACCGCCGCCTCAGCCCAAGATAAGCAAGAGTCAGATTATAAAACGCACCCCCATTTTCCCCCCAATTTGGGAGGAAAAGTGTGTCTTATAATCCAAAAAATATGGTACATTGAAAAATTGAGACACATATTGCATAAAAAAAGGCCAGTTTTAGGTAAGCCCAGCAGCCACGACAAGGCGTATCTCTTTGCTGTTTATTTAATAGGGTTTATTTTTTGTTCAGCTTTTACCCTGTTCACACTTGTTGGAAAGCGCTGTCAGCTTTTTTCATTTTAGATTATGGGGTCATGCCTTCAGATTGCACACTCCTTTCCACCAGCTCCACATATTCTATCAGCAGCTCCCTAATCGCCCAGAATTGTAGTTTTTTTTAACCCAGATTGGTATTAAATAGGGACCCAGGAAAGAGGTATGCCTTGACTTGGCTGCTGGGCTCACATAAAACTGGCCTTTTTATGAGCTGTGTGTCAATTTTTCAATGTATTTCCTTAGCAGTAATGTATGTCTAAATTCCTATATTTAATATGTGCCTACCTTAGTGTTTCAGAGTGTAGCTCTTTATTTCATGTTCAGCTTTGCACCTGTTCACACTTGTAGGGAAGTGTGGTCAGGTTTTTTTTCTTTATTGTTCCATTTTATTTTTTGGAATGTGTAATGATGTCATGTTATTGTAAGAAGACAATGCTGTTCGTCACCAAGGAAATGTTTATTTCTTTGATCCCATTTCACTTGACCTTTGTAGAGGTCCTGCTTATTTTATTCCCACTGCTTCCTTGAATATTCTACTTATTTTTTCAAACCATAATACAGTTAATAATAATAATAATAATTTTATGTGTATAGGGTCAAGATACTAGTGCATCCCAATGAATTAGAATATCATCACGAATCAATATCATATTACCATGGTTCAGGGAGCCCTGAAACGCATTGACTAATAAATCAATATTATATTCACCCTTTGATGTCTGGTGGAATACGGCAGCGTAGTTTTTAAACCCTTCATCCTCCATACTCTATATGCACCCCCCTGGGGACTGCAGCAGCCGTGATCTGCTTTTATAGTGGTTGTGACTCTCACAACCACACAAGGTGAAGCCTCTGATTCCTATTTAGGTCATATTTTATCTCTCAGACCCTTCATCCTCCCTAATTTAATGTTCTGAGATAATGACCTTTGGGTTTTCATTGGCTGTAAGCCATAATCAATAGAGTGATACCGAAATCTTAGATTGGCTATAAGTAAAAACAAACTTTATTGTTCTATATGAACAGATGGAGCACACCCTGGCGACGTGGTAGCACTAGTACATGGTCCTTCTTATGGATCCCTGGCTATTCCATTGTGCCTATTTAAGGAAATGGCCAACATACAGTAATTGCCTGACATATTGTATTACTGTAGTCTCTTGGCTCAGAATAAATTTCCCTATTTAACCATATCGCCAATTGACCGATTTCTAGGACTATATCCACGTTCTCTAGGAACCTTCTTCCTTCCTGTGGTGTGAAGTCAATATATATTTTAATTAAGTAAAATCTTTTGCATTATTGACCCGCCCAGGGGTCTATGGAAACTCGTTATCCGGGCTTTGATACGGGGGTGCTGTCTCGGTGGCTGGTGCCCGGGCCCGTAGCCCTGGGGGGTCAGCTAATAATGGATAAAAATAATAAAAGTCTCGTGACGCCACCTGCAGTTTCTGGTGATCTCACCAGCGCCCCTGTCAAACCCCCGGGGATTGTGGTATTGCTGCCAGTTGACAGCACTCCCTGCAGGCGGAGCGAGATCCCCGGGGCAGTGCTGCTGCTGCGCTGAACGGTGTGGTAGCAGCTGCTTCTTAACTTAACAGAATAAGACACCGTAGGCTTGCTGATTCTGTACGGGTACTTTACTGGCAACAGTTCTCAGCAGTTCAGGAACCCAGTTACACAGTCTTTGCGAGTAGCTGGCCGGGTAGTCACTGGGGAAGATAAAGTCTCTATGAGGCTCCCAGAGTGTTCCTTCAGTTACTTTCACCGTCCCTTTGCTCTCTTTCTTGTGCCTCCTTACTTTCCTTGTGCTGTCCTGCACAGCCCACTTGTCTACCAGGGCCGTTGGGTGCTATGAGGTTACCCTTCTTCTCTAAGGGGCTCAACCCGATTTAGTGCTCCTGGTGGGGCTGCATGTTGGGGATGAGGTCGGGGCTGCTGGGCAAACCTGCGACCCACCGGTATTGACGGCTCAGGATTAGACTCGCCTGCACCATGACTCGGAGATGGTACCCCGTTGTGGACCAGGATTCCCTCGGACGGTGGATAAGGTCCGGCACTGGGTCTCCTCCTCCACTTAGCAGAGCCCGGGACCGCAGTGGATTCAGTGGTGCCCAGCAGTAGGGCTCTCATTGCCTGCTATAAAAGTGAGGGACACAGGAGAGGTCAGGGCCAGGTTTCAGACAGCCCAGGACTAAAGCACACACACAGCAACAGGGAGGCCTCACAACTCATCGGGTGTCGAAATCCTGAACTGCCACCTGTCCACCCGGACTGTACCCTGGACGATACCTTGGCAACAACATCAGTAAAAGTATGGAACCACGAACCCCTGTGTGTGTGACTGTTATTACGGCCCCTGATCCTGCTCCCATCATAGACTGTACTGCAGTATCTCCACCTGATGAGCCGCCTTTTCCACAGAGCAAGCAACAAGGCTGAGTGGAGAGCTGCCTCCCTGTGCAAGTCTCTATTCTCCCCAAGTGCCCTAGAGATCCCGCTCCCCCTATTAAGCGTCAACATCTTGCTGCTCCACCATCACCCCAGAGGTCTGTCCCGCAGCGTCGGTAGAATTACCGGGAACCGTAGGTGGTGTGACGGACACTTTCATTTTTTTTCATTTTTATTTTTCATTGACTTTAAACCCCCCTTTTTATCGACCACCAGGGCCATGGGACCAGGCAACAGGCCCCAGTGACAATCCCCAGTAAACCAAACGCCCGGGACTGGGTACCCCACGGCCCTGGGGTGGGTCATTTACATGGGACGTTGCCGAGAATGATGATCATTTCACCCAATGAACAAGCATTTTGATTGCAACCTGTTTACATGGCAAGATATTCGTGAAATGAACATTTTTAACAACTGTGAGTTAGCGACCAGCTATGTTGTAAATGGCCAGTATGTATAGTACAGGCAGAGGTCTGTTGTGATGTAAAACCAGATTTTTTTGCTGGGACTTGTAGGACTATCAATCTTATTTAGTGTATTAAGAGTTGGATTTCACAGGTTAGCCAGAGTCCTGGGCAGATCTGGCTAACCACATACCTTCCATGGGTGTGTCTTATGTGATCTAGTTAGTGTCTCTGCTGTTGGATTACATGATCTCTGTTACTAGGTCGTACAAGTGTTCAGGCTCAGTGTTGCAAGGTCCTGGAAGGACCATACTGGCTGGCAGCACATGGCAGAGAGAGAGAGAGAAAGAGAGAGAGTGGGTCAGGGTGACATCACTCTGCTACAGTAGACAAAGGAGGATGCTCCACTGCTCCCCGAAGCCTGCACATGGCTAATCTGCATCGCATGCAAATTAGCCATGTGCACTGGGAGCTCAGCGGAGCACTCAGCGCCTTGCGGAGTCTGCCTGTTAAGAGGGCTGTCTGTCACTAATGGCCCCCTGGCTATCAGGGTTGCCTGTCCCTGATGGCCAGTGGGCCCCCTCAGCTGTTCAGGGCCCCGGCACTTGCCCGGGTATGCCGGATGCTGACACTGGCCCTGAGTGTGTGTGTTTGTGGAGCATGCCATAGCTCCTGAGAGACTAACGGACCTGAAACCCATTTTTCTGCCACTGGAGACAGCAGACTCCCAGAGATAGTGGAGACTGGGATACATTCAGTAGGATACATCCAGAAAAGTGTATCCAAACCTAATGTGGGTGTATCCGGGTGTGTGTTAGAAGACTGTAACAATGTGTATATCTACGTTCCTGTAAAGCCAGAGGAAGGCTCCGGTTTATGAACATATTAATAAACCTAATTAATGTTAAATTGGAAACTGTACCTTTTGCTACCTCAACGACCTGCAAGCGAGTGAGTAACCCCCAATGCACAGAGGACATTATATCACACAACGCTCGTTCTTACCCCTCACGTCACCTTTATGCAGTGGCTCTTTTAGAAGGAGAACTGTGTAGTTACAAAAATCTTAAGGGAACACATGGGGGCGACATTTGCACCAACTTGATTAACGACTTCCTCCTGCCATACAATGGAAAGTTTGTCATCCATGTACAGCACAAGATCATTTACATAGAAAAACATGATAAAAAGTAGTTGAGCAATGTAAGTGGGTCTGCAAGTCTGAACATATGTGTGCGCTCTATGGCACCACTGTTACAAAAAGGCTTCAAAAGGAAAATAATACAGGTGACGTAGGAGGGTGGAGGGATGGGCATGTGTGGAAGGCATGAAGGAACGTGCCCCCATTCCATTATGGCAAGCCGGTCATGTGCTGCTGCATTTTTTTTAAGAGCTTGTTCTACTAAGTCATTCCTGATAAATGGGAATTTTAATTTATCTACAAGGAATCCTTGTGGAGACTATGCAGAGAACAATCCTATCCAGTACAAGGAATGTATGCATGGCTGCCTCACTTGTAGACCTCTGGCAGGAGACAAGGTTGCATCACCATTAAGACATCCCCTGGCCATGTCCTTCCCAAATCAATAAATTGCCTTTTAGACATTTTGAACCCGTCATGTCATTTTGTGACATTAAATTTGTCATTTCAGAACCGCTTCCAACTTGCCAGACAGGCGCATGTGAATTAGGGCAGAACAGGCCCAGGGCTTGCAGGCTAGCAAATGTTTAGTAAAGGCAGAACAGGCTCAAGCAGGTGGTGCTTGTAACTAGCCAAATGTCTGTGGATAAAGCATGATAGCTGCATGTGAATAGCTACCAAGATTTGCCAAACTTAAAGTGAAATGACAGAAGATTTAGAGTAAGACCACCGTGATGAGATTTGCCGTGACGTGGCAGGGTGGCTCATAAAAAATATACAATTTTCGCTAAAAATTTCGATAACGATAATACAGGTAGGATTGAATTAGTGCAAATGCACACTATATACTGCAAACTATCTTCAGGTAGTACTGGCTCTCTTCGTGTATTTTTGTTACTGGTTAGTGGCAGACCCCACTTTACCGTGTACACTTGGTTTTAGCTCGCTGCTCTCTCTGTATTAATTTTAGCAAATTTTTGGTAGCTGTTCACATGCAGCTATCATACCCTGTCCACAGGCTTTGTTAGTTACAAGCACCACCTGCTTGGGCCTGTTCCGCCTTTATTTAATGGTGGGTTTACAAGCCGCGATATCGGCGTCCAACTCCGACCCAACTCCGACAAAAAGTCACGTGGTTCGGGAGTTGGCCCCGATATCGTTCCTGCATCGTACTGTTTGAAGGTACAATACGATGCAGGAACGATGGTAATTCGATATCGGGGGTCGAATGAGCGTGCTATTCAACCGCCCGATATCGGATGCCTGTTGCAGCCGGATCGTTGCGTGTAAACATCCAACTACAATGTGTACTCGCACCTCACCCATTAACTCCCATGTTAAATGGTCGTTGCTGGGTTGGTGGGCGTACACATCGTAGGGACGTGGTTTCCCGATATCGCGGCGTGTAAACCCACCATCAGACTTGCTAGCCTGGTTGCAGTGAAGGTCAGTTCTGGAAAGTCTAGGCCCCTATGGCATCTGCTGCAGGCACTGGGCCTGTTCTGCCCCAATTCCAGTGCACCTATCTGGCAAGATGGAAGCGGTTCTGAAACACTCCAGGTGAGTGAGTGCTGCTTATAGTGGTTTTATGTTTCATAAAAAAAATTGATATGGAGGCCATAAGGTACAATTCAAAGTGAAATGACAGAAGATTTAAAGTAGGACCACCCTGATAAGATTTGCCGTAACGTGGCAGGGTGGCTCATAAAATTGTACAATTTTTTGTGAAAAATCTCAGTTTTATAATGTAGAAAATGTTTGTACCGTGTTCGCCAGTAGATGGAAAAATATTGAATCTGAGAGTCCTCAGTGGTTGATACCTTCTAATGGTGAACTGAAAAGATGGTAAACATAGCAAGCTTTCGAGACACTATTGCCCGTTCATCAGGCTGATAGTGACACAAATTCTGAAGACACATATATACTGTCTCCAATGGGACAATTTTCATCCAAAACACATAAAAAATTCTATTGTGTACAGCCAGGCCATCAGACACAATCGGATACGTTCCAACCCTACGGATAGAAACAATCACCTTGAGGACCTCAGAAAGACGTTTTTGAACCAGGGCTACCATCCAAGAACAATCGACTCTCAGATTGTAATATTTTTCTATCTACTGGCTAACACGGTACAAACATTTTTTCCCTTATAAAAATGGAGGATACCGGAATGTACCGAATCTTTATGGATTTAAAGACACTTCTGAAGAAACGTGCACAATTGGACAGTGACATATTTTTCCTATCCAAATGCAAGAAGGAGAATCTGATTCCCTACGGACCCTACTTACAAATCCACTTCTGCACACCTGTAACACTCATTATGCACAAAACCTTTGTCACAGGATCTCTGAGAGACTAATGGTGCTGTCACACAGCACGATCTGGCCAGCGATGTCGGAAGCGATGCGCGGGTGCCCGCTCGCTTCCGACATCGCTGGCCAGCTGTCACACAGCATCGCTGCGGCCGGCGATGTCGCAGCGACGCGGGCGGTGACATCGCTCGCTGGGCTGGGCTCAGCCCAGCGAGCGATCCGCAGCAACGCTGCGGTATAGGTTGGATCGCCGCCGGCATCGCTCTGGCGATGTCACACGGCGCGATCCAGCCTTATCGCGGGTCGCCGGTTGCCAGGTTTATGGTTCTTCCCGTAAACCTGTCAACCTGCGACCAGCGATAAAACGTGGTCGCGCCGCTCATTTACACAGCGCGACGTCGCTAGCGACATCGCTGATACTGATACGTCACTTTTTCGGCGATGTCACTAGCGAAGTCGCCAGGTGTGACAGCACCATAAGGAACCACCTATTACATGTCTACTACAACATCAAAAGTAACATCCAGGGGGAATTGGAAACACGGACGAACACCCTTACAGAAGCCATGGAATGGAAATTACAACATTATTACCATACATTACAAACTCATCTGATTCATAACAAGGAAAAGAAATTACACAGATTGCGCATCAATTCAGGACTTAATACAAACAAAACAAAGACAAATCTTGACTACTTGGACAACTCCTCCTGTCAAAATGCATCTAATTGTGTCATCAACCTTTCGGATTACATACCCAGAGAGTGGGACTTGCTGTGCTTTCTAGCTGACGCTCATTTTGTCCTACTAAAGCTCTGGATAAAATTGAACTGTGCAGCGACATGGAGGATTACTTCAGGAGACTACGCCTAAGGGAATATTACAGCGACAGAGAGGACTCCGAACCCAACTGGGCCGAAGGAAGAGAGATCCTGACAACCAAGAAAAGGTCAGACTGGACACCTGAATCTAATCGTAACTCCCATTCAGAAACATATATAGACACTTTCAGACATTTGGAAAAATCCACTATTTTAGATGCACACAAGAGGTAACCATCCAATATCAATGCCCAGGAGAGAAGGGCCATACAGTCTTTGAAAACCATCATTAAACCTGTAGACAAGGAGGTGCAATAGTCATGATTAACAAATCTTAATACCTGAAGGAAGCAAACAGACAACTGACGCACACACACCACTACAAGAAATTGGAGTCTGACCCCACACAGGAATATCACAAGGAATTAAACAGGGTGGTTTCTTGTCTACCTGACATATCCTTAAGAGCTGAAGACCTAATACCAGCAAGTCCAAGAACAACCATATTCTACCCAAAATCCACAAATCATGAAATCCAGGAAGACCAATCATTTCATGTGTGGGCACCCTCACCAGACAGATTTCTGGGTGGATAGAGGGTGTTCTCAAACCCCTGGTAAAAGAGACCCCCAGCTACATTCAGGACACAACTGGCCTATTGAATAAACTGTCAGCAATAGGTCCTCTACCAGAAGGAACCATCCTCGCCACCATGGATGTGGAGTCTTTGTACAGTAACATCCCACACCAGGATGGATTAAATGCCTGCAAACCTTCCTGGAAAACACAGGGATTGATGCGGACTCTGTGGTGAAGCTTATTAAATTGATCCTCACGCACAACTACTTTACATTTGACAACAACGTATATGTACAGGAGACTGGCACAGCAATGGGGAGCAAAATGGCACCACAGTATGCAAATCTTTCCATGGCCAAGCTTGAAGGTGACTTTTTATCCTCTTGTCCTATCAGGCCTCTGGCCCATTACTGTTATTATCGATGACATTTTAATATTCTGGACGGAGTCTGAGCAACAGCTGAAGACGTTCCATGAACACTTTAATCAGTTTCATCCCACCACCAACTTAACACTCAACTACTCCGGCACTGAAATCAGCTTTCTGGACACCATCATTAAGGTACAGAACAATGAAATAGAGACATCCCTGTACCGGAAACCAATTGACTGTCCAACATATCTCCGATGGGACAGTTTTCATGCAAAACACATGAAAAATTCTATTGTGTATAGCCAGGCCATCAGATACAATCAGATATGTTCTAACCCTACAGATAGAGACAATCACCTTGAGGAACTCAGAAAGACCTTTTTGAGCCAGGGCTACCATCCAAGAACAATCGAGAACCAGATTACAAGAGCCACCAGAATATCAAGGAATCATCTCCTACATTACAAAACTAGAGAAGAAAACAACAGAGTTCCTCTCATAGTCACCTACAATCCAAGTCTGGAGGTGCTAAGAGGACCCGAACGGAAACTGCAACCACTCCTACAGAAAGATGCCCGACTAAAATCAATATTTCCAGATCCCCCACTCTTGTGTTTTAGAAAACTTCGAATCTAAAAAACATCATTGTCAGAAGCGCCCTGTCCTCTCCAACGGCAACAGGAGCCTTTCCCTGCAACCAGAACAGGTGCAAAACCTGTCCATATATAATGATAAAGGACAAGATAAAGATTCCTGGGACAGATCAGGACTAAAAGATCCCAGATACCTTCAGTTCCATCACAAGCAATGTGGTGTTTTAATTATATGTACCAAATGTCCAACAGGTGGCATGTACATAGGTGAGACTGGACTACAATTCAGAACAAGAATGAAATCGTATTGCCACTCAAAAGAAAAGCGTATGGACCTACCTGTAGCAAAGCATTGTTGCAGCCCTGACCACAGTGAAACCGATATTAGTCTGCTCATTTTAAAAAGCAACTTCAAATCTCAGAGAGAGAGAAGGATTTGGGAATACAAATTGATAATGACCTTTGTCACATTCAAAACAGGATTGAATGTCTCACATGGATTCATGCGTTTTTATATAGAATGAAAGGACATTTGGGGATATCACATCTTCCAACAGACTCAAGTAAGAGGACAATGAACTTTTGACACTTCTTATGTGAATTGTCTCGCTTTGA
This sequence comes from Allobates femoralis, assembly GCA_033576535.1. NCBI lineage: Eukaryota > Metazoa > Chordata > Amphibia > Anura > Aromobatidae > Allobates > Allobates femoralis. Next base: position 22,323,524 of record JARQOC010000012.1, read on the forward strand.
TTTATAGCTTTCTACATTCACTGAGGAATCTTCAGGTCTCCACAGGCCACTAATCATAGAACAATAACACAATCTTTTCCTCTTATCTTAGAATTTTGACTTTACTTTCCCAGCCCCTCTCTTCTTGCCTAGTCTGACTCTGCTTTGCATCACCTGTCATACTTACTACAGCATCCAACCCTGCTTATGTATATATGTAGGTGTCTTCAGAATTTGTGTCATTATTAGTGATGGGCGAATCCTAAATTACTCGGAATCGCTTGACTCTAGCGAGTCCGAGCACAGGACTCGCTACTCGTTGCGAGTCTAGCGAGTCCAATGTTAATGAATGGGGAAGCGAGTAATAGCGAGTAGTGTGAGATTTACAAATCGCAGATGTGTGTCGGAAGCTTCAGCCTGAAGCAATCCTAGTTTTGTCATTTATTTGCATTGGACTAGTTTACTTTGCAACTGTAATCGCTGGGAAACTCAACTCGCACAGATAAGAGTCCTGACTTCTCCTCTGTGCTGGCTGCCAGCTCCAGGGTCCTAGAGCCCGCCTGCTGCCTGATGTAGCAGTGCTGAGATTGTTCTCAGTCTGCTCATTCCCTGTGTACAGACATGAATGTCTGTGCACAGAGATGATGTAGCAGAGCCGAGATTGTTCTCAGTCTGCTCATTCCCTGTGCATATACATCTATATCTATACACAGGGGATGTAGCAGAGAGGACATCGCGTTTTGGACTGCGTCGGACGGAAGAGGATTTTTTTAATTAAAGATGGAGTCCCTAATGGCTTTTTTTTTTATTTCTAATAAAAAATTTTCTTTGTGTTGTGTTTTTTTTAAAACAATTTAATAGAAATTCATGGCGGTCATGTCTAATATTGGCGTGACCGCCATAAATTTCGGGCTAAGGGCCAGCTGATAATACAAAGCTGGCCCTAACCTCATTATTACCCAGCGTGCCACCGCTACCAGGGCCGCTGGAAGAGCGGGGTTCAGCGCCAGAGGATGGCGCTTCAATGAACGCGCCATCTTCTGGGGCGGCTGCGGGCTGCAATTTGCAGCGGGGGGTGCCCAGAAAGCTTGGGCATCCCTGCGCTGCGGATTCCAGCCCCCAGCTGCTTAGCTGTACCTGGCTAGACATAGAAATTGCGCGGAGCCCCACGCATTTTTTTTAAATTATTTCATGAAATTCTGAGATTCTGACTCTGAGACTCTGACTCTGACTCTGAGACTCTGACTCTGACTCTGAGACTCTGACTCTGAAATTCATGAAATAATAAAAAAAAAATGCGTTGGGCTCCGCGCAATTTCTATGTCTAGCCAGGTACAGCTAAGCAGCTGGGGGCTGGAATCCGCAGCGCAGGGATGCCCAAGCTTTCTGGGCACCCCCAGCTGCAAATTGCAGCCCGCAGCCGCCCCAGAAGATGGCGCGTTCATTGAAGCGCCATCCTCTGGCGCTGAACCCCGCTCTTCCAGCGGCCCTGGTGGCGGTAGCACGCTGGGTAATAAAGGGGTTAATACCAGCTTTGTTATACAAGCTGGTATTAAGCCCGAGATTCTTAATGTCAGGCCACGTTTGACCCAGCCACTAAGAATCTCCAATAAAGGGTTAAAAAAACACAGAGAAAATTTTTTATTTGAAATAAAAAAAAAAGCCATTAGGGACTCCATCTTTAATTAAAAAAATCCTCTTCCGTCCGACGCAGTCCAAAACGCGATGTCCTCTCTGCTCATCCCTGTGCATAAATATAGATGTCTATGCACAGGGAATGAGCAGACTGAGAACAATCTCAGCACTGCTACATCATGTCTGTGCACAGACATTCATGTCTGTACACAGGGAATGAGCAGACTGAGAACAATCTCAGCACTGCTACATCATCTCTGTGCACAGACATTCATGTCTGTACACAGGGAATGAGCAGACTGAGAACAATCTCAGCACTGCTACATCATCTCTGTGCACAGACATTCATGTCTGTACACAGGGAATGAGCAGACTGAGAACAATCTCAGCACTGCTACATCAGGCAGCAGGCGGGCTCTAGGACCCTGGAGCTGCACAGAGAAGACAGCTGGACTCGGCTCGCAAAGAAACAGCAGTTACTTTGCGAGTTTCCCTGCTATCACTGGCACAGTAGCCAGTGATTACTCGCACCAGTCTAATGCAAACAATGGCAATCCTAGTTTTGTCAGCGTTTCTGACAAAACTAGGATTGATATTGATTTGCATTGGACTCGTGCGAGTAATCACTGGGAAACTCGCCGAGTACCGAGTCCTGCGAGTCCCTTACTACTCGCCGAGTAACGAGTCCTAGCGAGTAGATTCGCCCATCCCTAGTCATTATCAGCCTGACGAATGGGCCATAGTGTCCCGAAAGCTTGCTATGTTTACCATCTTTTCAGTTAGCCATTAAAAGGTATCAACCACTGAGGACTCTCAGATTCCAATGTTTTTCAATTTTATAACGATAATGCAGAATTAGTGCAAATTCACTGTCACTATCTCCACATTGCCTGTGTTGTTCTAGGTTTGTGGAGACTGTCAGGCTGGGCTAGCTCTGTGCCTCAATCACCTGAATTCAGCTCACTTAATTTAGAGCCTATTTAAACTTGCTTGCAGCTCTGCTCTGGGTCAAGTGTACATTTGCGTTTGGCTGTGTAGGACTTGATCTCTTTGTGTGCTGAACCAGACCCTACCTGACTTTGCTTCTTACCTAAACTTGACCCTCTGCTAGTGACCTGACTTCTCTTTCTGTTTTGTACCTATGTACTCTATTTCTGTCTCTCCGGTTTCCTGACTTCGGCTTGAATTAGATTTTGCTTCAGTTAACCCTTTGCTGTACTGCATCATTTCCTGGACCTGACCGCAGATTGCTTTGACCTCTCTTTACTACCAGTAAGTATTATAATTGTTATATTTACTTTCCATTTATTTCAGTTAGTTTTCTGCTCCTCTGAGTCTAGTTATTACTTATTACCAGCGTCACATGCACACTTTATACTGCAAGCTATCTTCAGGTAGTGCTGGCATTCTCCATGTATTAGTGATAAACCTACATTTTAATTGTGAGCTTAAAAGGAACCTTTCAGGTCCACTTGGCAAATGCATTATTCCAATAAATTGTTTTGTATTCTATCATTTTGCAGCAATCACTCCAGAATTAACTTTTAATCTTGCAGTGTCATTTATGATAATAAAATAGTACAAGTCCAGCGGGCGTCTCTTACCCTGGACTAGTCCTGTCCTGGATCTTTTAATTATGTCTCCCTTGACATGATTGATAGCGTTCAAAATGATCCTACCATAAAGATAATAAATGCAGGCTATAAATCACACCCAGGAAGGTGTGATTATAGGATCTAAGGTAGCACTTGTCAAGGGGAAGAAACGCCCACTGGACTACCTGTGGTCAAAAGAATACGAGATACTGCAAGATAAAAGATAATTTTCTGCTTTAGCATGGGGCTTCAAATACTCTATTGGAATAAATTGCCAATAATAGCTCTATTGTTATGCACATATAAACTTAAATACAGGTAGAAGGAAAAATACCTAAACCACTGCAGCTGCTCCCACACCTTACTGGTTTCTACACAGCCCAGAATGATCCGAGCCGCACAACTAGAAACCACAGCTTGGACCTGGCTCCATAAAAGGCCATCAAGCTGTTTCTCATTCCTCAAGAGGAACCACAGAGGAGTCCACTATGCACAACTAACCAAATTGAGAAAGTATGCAGAGGTAGAAGGGGATCCAGGGTGAGCAAACTAAAAGCAGTGCACAAGGGTAAAAAGAAGAATAGTAAATGCAAGCAAGGGAAGCATCTTACCAACCTAATAGAAAATGAAAAACATGTAAGAAAGGCAAATGAGACAACACAAAGTAATAACAACACTGGTAACTACCTAACAGGCAAATCCCTTAGCTGTACGCCTGGACTTTCTTTGCAGTAATCCACCTAGAAATATAGCCAGCAGAGAAGATAGGTGCAAGGTGAGTATAAATAACCTACCCTGGGATGTGATAGGACAGACACAAAATAGGAAAGTGAGAACACCTAACTAGCAGGAGAGCAGGGGAAGAAAAGCAAAGAGAAGAAGCATCAGCATTTGGACAGAGACCAATCAGACTGTGGGAAAGAAACTGACCACAGAGCAAGAGGCCACTGGATCGACTCCCAAGACTGAGACATGATAGCTACTGTATAGTGAAGACTGGAACCACTTAAGGGATCCAAGGGGTTCTATTTTAAAATTATATGTAAATCAATACCTACAGCTATGAATACTTATGTATTTTCATGAATGTCTTCTAATTTCTGGAAAAGTTTTCAGTTAATTGCCAGGACAGTATAACTGATGGGGTAATGAAGTTATCCGTTACACAATTGTCAAAGCCCTACTGCCACATAAGAAAGCAGCAGTATTACAAATGGCATGCAAGATTCGGACTTGTTACGGAATTTGCTTTGGGACCCAGCAGCTACAAGAGGCGCCTATGGTAACTACCACACTTTTATTGAGTGTTGTATGGAAGCTTATAGTAAATATGCCCCAATACATTTTCTGAGTTATAAAATATATAGCAACCACTTCCACGGTAGACGTACACGGTATACGTCAGGTGCGCGTGTATGAGGCGGGCTCAGGAGCGGAGCCTGCCCCATACCTGCAATTCGCATTGTGTTATGGCAAGTAACCTACTTAAAAGAGAAATCAATGACATGTCCGCAATGTGTATACAGCAGACGCCGAGGCTCTGGGATTATTGGAAGTATTTCTGTCTACCGGTGTTGGGTTTATCAGAATGAACAGACAGGCCGACAGTGGTGGAGATGATTATAGACATATAGGTGTAAGATCAAGCTGTGCAGCAGCGGGTAGGGGGATGAGATGTAGTGTGATACTTCAGATACCGCACAGTGGAAATAAGATCGCATTCACTTACAGACATCACACTACACCGGACCATGAGCGCCAGGCCGATAACGAGAAGGGAAACGCTCTAAGACAAAGTGATATGTTACATCCAGTAGGTGAACTATGATGAGACCGAGTCCCTATCCCACCTAATATTAACTATGGAAGGGCCTCCAAATTAACAATTCACGAAATTGCTGATGAGTTCCCCGAATCCTGAATGAATTAGTTGAGACCTGGGTTCAGATTTTAGCATCCGATGTCTCAGCTTCCATCCTGATGTGAAGGTTTAGTAAATAATACTAAATATTAATAACTTTATGTAACACCAGCATATATTGCAGTCATTTATTAATGTACAAATAATATCAGACATTACCGTGTATCACATAATTCACCAATTCAAAGAAGAGGAACGAGGGCCCTGCTCACAAGAGCTTACAATCCATGATGAAATAAGGGTGACACAAAGTAATAATTGCTTATGTTGTGTGGTCCAGCCATCTTTAAAATCATTAAGGTTGCCCCTACATCTGGCCGCCGCACAATGCTTTTGCTTTAAACATCTATGTTAGGCCCTGTCTGATGGGAATTGGGATCCCTCTGCTGGATATCTGAAGTATACACACTCTGCCTGATCTCTAACCAGGAAGCTGAGCGTTGAAGCCTCGGTTGGCTGTGACTCAGCTCTGGTTGGAAGGAGGAGTTAGATGTAGTGTAGTAGGGCAGAGTAGGTGAAGGAGAGATCCAGTGAGGAGGCAGCTGGAGCTGCTCTGAAGGGACCAGCTGCTGGCAGAGTACCAGTCCCTAGGTCATCCGGGATTACAAGGCCTCGTGGCAGAACTGGATGCTGTGTGAATTTCAAGCTCAACCAGCAACTTAAGTGGAGTTCTACAGGGCGTCCGTAGTATAGAGGGTCAAGGAACTGCCATAGGCACAGATACCCACAGGACCCACGCTACCAGCACGGCTGGAAGTAACTCACAGCAACCAAGTGGGAGTACTATACAGCTACTGGCACCAAGAAACCTAAAGCTCAGAACAAGACAGCAGGGAGGCCAATATACTCACCCAGCAGAACGGATGACAGTTCCCATCAGACTGGCTAGACCACGTGCCTTGTGGTGGATGTGTACCCTGGACTCAGTACGGATTCACAGAAAAGAAGGTAAAGCAAAAGACTGTCTCCTGCTGTCTACTTACTACATTACACCTATTAGTACTACCCTCATCATCTCTTTGGGAGCCAGCCTTGGTTGGGAAAGGCTAACCGTCTGTGCTACCTATTGCCATCTACCTCCCAGAGATCATCAGCAGTGCCAGTCATATCAGGCTGATCATCTCAACTGGCATCATGAATAAACTTTATCCCTACCACTATCTCCTTTACATGTGCCATTAGGGCCACAGCTGCTAGGCACAGCTACCGTGAACTAAATTCTGGCCCAGCTGCTGAGTACCTTGGCCCTTGCGACCAGCACATAATCATGAAAGCTTTGTTGATTCTTTCACCAGCCAATATCTGTATATATTCAGATACGAAGTGCTACTGAGTGCATGGAGTGTGCAGGAACACATGACAGAAAGTGTAGGAAGTGAGAAGTAAAAACAGATAGATTAGTGAGGTACGGTGATTGCCTGCCTAAAAGTGTGTTTTTAGTTGCACCTAAACTGTGGGTATTGAGAATGAATTGACTTCTTTTGGGTAATGTGGTGCAGCATGAGAATAGTCTCGAAGACGGAAGAAGGATGTTCAGATTAAAGAGAATCTTGGAAATCGCTAGCAGAAGGGAGAGCATAGGTGGGGTGGTGATAGACAGAGATGGAGGAAAGATATAGGATGGTGGTGAACTGTGTAGAGCTTTGTGGATGAATGTGAAAAGTTTATTATGTAATATATAGCAGATAGGCAACCAGTGCAATGACTGTCACAAAGGGCAGGCACTGGTGTAATGGCTGGACAGAAATATGAGCCTGGCTGCTGACAGCAGGATAAAGTAGAGAGGAGAGAGTTATTGAGAGGAAGACCAACTTAGCAGTCAGTTTGCAGAAGCTGAGAGGAGAAAGCATCTGAGAGAGTGTAAAGATACCATCACACGTGGCAATATGGCTTCCATATCCCCGGCAATTTGACGTGAGCGCGCACGTTTCGGGAACGTTTTTACACATCGCTGTCGCCCTGTCACACATAGACATCTCGCGTGCGATGTTCGGCGATCCTGCGTTCCAGAAATCCCCTGCCGCAGACCGGAAGCTATTTCACATACCCACATCACCGCCAAATCTGCGCGTCACACGCCTCCACCACATCAGCAATGTGGGCGTAGAGTGTGAGCGCGCCGAGGAGACAGTCGTGGCAGAGCGTTGTACACCGCGCCCCTACCACTCCGATAGGGCAACACAACTGCGTCGCCATTGGTCAGCCTTGTCAGGAAGTCTGCCCACTACATGACGCATCTGTCCTTTCTACTATATCGCTATTCAAATATGGCGCCTTAGCCATGGCCAACCAATGGGAACGTTGGAGCGACCACCAATCACGGCGGACGGGACGAGCCAAACAGAACGGTCAGGCCAATACTACATGTCTGTGAGTGGCAAAAGTATGTGAACCCTTAGTATTCGCAGAGACGTTGAAGGTGAGATAAGAGACTGGTGTTTTCAGTCAATAGGATGCACAATAATATTGAATGACATGGACACTGCTGATAATTACCGTCCAAGAAATAGATGATGTAGTAAAAGGGAACCTGTCAGGCCCCCTGTTCACCCAGAACCAAGAGCAGTTCTGTGCCCATATCTATAATCCCTGCCCAACAGTCCCTTCATATAGTAGCAACCATTAACAGTGTCTTTAGAACAAGTGTTTTTAAAGATCGTTTATGATATGCTAATTAGGGCTTTGACTAGTCAAGGGGGCGTTAGTTCCCCTACTAGTGAGCCCATTAAGCATATTATTCTGCCCCTGAGGGCGATGACACCGAATGCAGCGAAGACACCGGAAGTCAATAGGAGAAATGCTATGGGGAAATTAACAATGAAGGCACTGAACAAGGTCTTCACATCAAGGAACATTTCACTGGTGATGAAGACACGGCTCGTACATAGTCTGGTCTATTCTGTAGTAACATAGAAGTGAAACCTGGATGATAAAGGAACAAGATAGAAGAAGAATCAACACCTTCGTAATGTGGAGCTGGAGATGGATGTTATCAATACCACGGATGGCAAGAAGAACAAGCAAATCGATGCTGGAACAAATCAAGGAACATTTCACTGGTGATGAAGACACGGCTCGTACATAGTCTGGTCTATTCTGTAGTAACATAGAAGTGAAACCTGGATGATAAAGGAACAAGATAGAAGAAGAATCAACACCTTCGTAATGTGGAGCTGGAGATGGATGTTATCAATACCATGGATGGCAAGAAGAACAATCAAATCAATACTGGAACAAATCAAGGAATATTTCACTGGTGATGAAGACACGGCTCGTACATAAACTGATGAGAAATATGGAGCTGGAGAAGGATGTTATCAATACCATGGATGGCAAGAACAGCAAACAAACCAATACTGGAACAAATCAAGCCAGACATGTCACTGGATCAATGATCACCAAGCTATGATTTGCCTACTTTGGACACATCACACAAAGAGAACAATAATTGGAGAAATACATCATGGTAGGAAGAATAGAAGGAACATGGCGAAGAGGAAGACCAGCGATTGTATAGCTTATTCCAAAGGTGTTGGAGCTGAGATCTAGGCTTTGTGTGGCTTGTTGTGTTCTTCCACACCAAACGGACCCAACCATGCCTTTATGAAGGTTGCACTGAGCACTGGGCGCAGTCATGCTGGAACAGGAGAGGGACCTTCCCCAACACTTCTCTCAAGTCGTAGGTATACAATTTAGCAAAAGATTTGGTGTGCTAAAGTATTAAGGCTCCCATTCCGCTGTGACATGCTTGGCATTGTGCTTGGTGATGTAAGGCTGTATGACACTCCCAGTGGGGCACCGGTCTTGGGAAATGGTAAAACCAGAGGAAGTTTGCACTCTGTAGCTATGGAGTCAGCAAGCGTTGTTGACTTTTATGCCTTCTGAGCACTTGGTGGCCCCACTCTGTAAATTCATGCGGTCTCCAGTTTACGGCTGAGGTGCTGAGGTTTGTGTTTTATTAAGAAGCTTTGATAAATGAGGTCCATTGTATTTGTGAATGGCAGTGTCGCTTTTTTTCTCCTTCGTCGGCTCAGCTGGCATGTGTTACATATATAACATCCCGTCTTGTGCGTAGTCATCATCACAGCCAATAATACCACAGTATGATGAATGCCTAATGCCGAGCACCTGTTCAAAGTAAATCCCCATGAGTTTCCATTAAGACGAGCATAGAACAAAGCCGGACCGTAATAAGGGTTTATTCCTCCAAAGAAGAAAAGTCATTCTCCGCATTAAAACCGTCAATTAGAATTTTATCATTTTTCGTTTTTCCTTTTGAAATTTACAACTTTCTGTAACAATTTAATTATCAGAACCATAATCTAAAATAATTCAATATCATTTTATTTAGGACCAAGGGGAATGGAAAGTGTGTAATACTGTAATCTGTGGTTCACCAATTTGGTTAATGTTTAATGTTGGGAGTAACCCTTTAAGCTAAGTGGGGCTCCTGCTATATACAGCAGACTATGTGTGGGATCATGCTGTATTGTGGGGCTATGTGCGGGCTCACGGTGTATATAGGGCTATGTGAGGGCTCATGCTGTAAATAGGTTTATGTAAGGGGCCATATTGTATATAGAGGGGCTATGTGTATGCTTATACTGTAGATAAGGGGCTGATCCTGTATATAGGGAGTTATGTGTTTGTACTGTATATAGGGAGCTATGTGAGGGCTCTTACTGTATACTGAAGCTTGGTGAGGGCTCATGTTGTGTATAGGAGACTGTGTGAGTATGTTAGGGCTCATACTGTATATAGGGAAAACATGAGGGCTCACGCTCTATATAGGAGATATTTGGGGGCTCATGCTGTATATGGGTGCAATATGGGGGCTCATATAGGAGGCTATGTGGAGGTTCATGGTGTATTTAGGGGCTGCATGATGGCTTACACTCTATATATGAGTGGATATGTGGGGACTCATGCTGTATATGGGTGCTATATGGCTCATATTGTATATAGGAGGCTATATGTGGATAATGGTGTATATAGGGAGATTATCTGAAGGTTCTATATTGTATATAGAGAGGCTATGTGAAGGCTTATAGTATATATAGGGGGCCCATCCTGTGAGGGCTCATCCTGTATATAGGGAGCTATGTAAGGGCTCACACTCTATATAGGGAGTTATGCATGGACTCATTATGTATATAGGTGCTATGTGGGGGCTCACACTCTATAAAGGAGGGGATATGTGGGGACTCATGCTGTATATAGGGGCTATGTAGGGGCTCATATTGTAATTAGGAGGCTATGTGTATATAGGGGCTATCTGGTGGCTCATACTGTGTGTAGAAGAATCTCTACATACTTAGATCATGTGATTAACACACAGAATTATCAAAAGGGGACATGTGAAATGTCACATGATACATTGGGGACTGGGGGAAGAGGTTACACCATCTAAACTGCCTGAGGCCCTGGTCACTCTTAATCCACCACTGACTACATTTGGTGAGCAAAAAAATGGAAGCACTCATGCAACTCTAGCAACTGGAAAGTAAAGATATGAGATGCATAGCCCTAGCCAACCTTTCAAAGGTTGTCTACTCTGAAATTCTGCAGTGTTTCAGAATAAAACAATACACGGTTGCAATAACACAGCCAGACTCTGATACAGACTGCCGGTAGCTCAGAGAGCAAGGAGCAGCGGCCAGGTTCACTTGAAGGAACTTCCATTTCTTTCAGAAGCATGTTGATTGTTCTCAGTGGGAGAAACAAGATAATAATCTTTTTGACATACTGCATGATATACTTATGAAAGAAGAAAAAAAAGTTTTGCTACCATGTTAGCCAGGTGAGAAAATGTTGATTGTTCTCAGTGGGAGAAACAAGATAATAATCTTGTAGTTGTGATACCTTTTAATGGCAAAAATAAAATAAGTGATGTTACAAGGCGAGCTTTTGAGACGACTCAGGTCTCTTTTTCAGACAGGATACAGATCCCCAACACACAGCAGGATTACAAGATTTCTGGGACATTCACATGCTCTTCTTCCAATGTTGTGTATTTAATTATGTGTGTTATATGTCCTGTGGGGGCTTTTTATGTTGGGGAGACAGGACAACGACTAAGAGTAAGGATGAGGTCTCATCGTCACACAATTACAGACAAAAAAAAATCCATTTACTAGTAGCCAAACATTTTTCTGGTCAAAGACATAACATTGAAAATATGAAAGTTGCAATTTTGAGAGGTAGTTTCAAATCATAGAAACATCGAAGGGTCTGTGAATCCAAATTCATTAGAGCTTTCGACTGCATCCAAAAAGAGGTAAACCTATCTGACGGATTTATGTTTCATTATAACACCTGAAGAATGTTTTTCAGAGACACTGAAGTCTGAAGACACCAGGTTTACATATAAATTAGGGTCATAAAAACTTTGATCCTATCCAGGCTATGTTTTGTTTATTTATTTAAATGTCCATTCATTATACCTTGTGTCTGCTCTAGTTGTTCATGTATATGTTTGAGTTTCTTTCAATATTTTGTCATTCCATGCCTGATAAAGGGACCTGAGATGTCTCGAAAGCTCGCCTTGTAACATCACTTATTTTATTTTTGCCATTAAAAGGTATCACAACTGCAAGATTATTATCTTGTTTCTCCCACTGAGAGCAATCAACATTTTCTCACCTGGCTAACACAGTAGCAAAACTTTTTTTTTCTTCTTTCATAAGTATATCATGCAGTATGTCAAAAAGCAGAGCATGACATCGTGATGTGAACGCTTATAGACAAGGTGGCCGAATCCCAGTTCCACGGTCACCATAAGTGAACCTGGCCTAGCATTCATTTTCTGGATTTGGTTTTGTTGCCCTGGTTCTTTAATTCTATTATAAAGAAATATTAGGTCATTCAGGAGCCGCAGCAATAAAATTTCAATATCTTAGCCTATATCTTTAAAAAAAAATATCATAAATGTTCTTTTAGGCAAGTGCAGGCAAAACTGCTGGAAATCTCCCCGTGTGATTCACCGATATAGAATGTGGGAGCAAATTCATGCATGCGTCCGTGTATGAGTGTATGTATACGTGCACGTGTGTGTGGGCAACAAACATTCCTGAAAGCAATAACTGTTATTTTTTTTCTTTTGTGTATATTTTAGTAATCTAATACCATAGCATTCAGTCGCAGTTGAAGGCAATCTATCATGTGGAAACATTCCTAAAACAAATATCTGGTTTCTACCAATTCATCAGAGTACACCCGGGAATTGCTTAAAGAGGACCTGTCACCCCCCTGCTGCATGGCAATCTAAATGCAGCACTGAATGCAGCAAGTCCCCCATGTGTCTGTGTGCTCTGTACCCCGAGATATAGCCTTAGGAAAACTCATTGTTAGAAGCCATGAAGGCATTCCCTTGTGCAGGAAGCGGCTCGATTGACGGGGCCATTCCCTCCACCTCTGCCTCTCTGTGCCGTCTCCTGCTGTGCTGTTTATGCTTTGTTCAGACAGCAGGGCAGGAATCTGGAGCTGACATCAGGACAAATGATTTGCATGCTGTGAGTGACAGAGAGGAGGAGAGAAGGAAAGCATAAACAGTACAGCAGGAGGTGGCACACAGAGGCAGAGGGGAGGGAATGGCCACTGTCAATCGAGCTCACTCCAGCCAAAGGGACTGCCTTCTAACAGTTAGTTTTCCTAAGTTTATATCTTGGGGTACATAGCACACAGACACATGGGGGACCTCTTCCCTGAATGCAGCAGACATGCTGCATTTAGTGCTGCATTTAGATTGCCATGCAGCAGGGGTGACAGGTCCTCTTTAAAGGGATTGTCAAAAATTTAATAAAAGTCAGCTTGAGGCAATAAATTTGTAAAAATAAGGAAAAAAGCAAAACTGTGCTCTAACGTCACCACTTCACGGGGTCTATGGGTGGATTGTGCTGAACGTTCTTGGCTCCTGCCTGTCATTCCCAACATCTGTCATATAGGTACATGAGAAGTCGAGCGGATTTGTTTGAAGCAGGCTCATGCTATGAGCTCTTTCCACTTCCCCCGGGATCCGGCTGTTTCACACAGCAGACGCTCGCTGGTAATTTCTCTGATCGGACCTACCTAGGATCACAACAGTTTAAGCTCTTACATGCTTTACTTGGAGAACGATGACCATGACATCCAAGTGGTTAATAGCAGGGCAGTGAAGTTGGTAAGCCAAACCTTCGACTCCTCCATTTTCCTGACTTCAAATCCGACTCCAACTCCACCAAAATTGACACCGACTCCACGACTCCGACTCCACGACCATGGCTGTGAAGTCAGTAAGCCAAACATCCAACTCAGATTCCTCAATATCTCTGAATCTGACTCTACCAAAATGGACACTGACTCCACGACTCTGACTCCACAGCCCTAGCCATGAAGTCGGGAAGCCAAACATCCGACTCCAACGCCTCAATTTTCCCGAATCCAGTTTCACCAAAATGGACACCAACTCCAGAGCTCTGGTTAATAGAAGGCCCTTTGCCACCCCCGTTGAGCCCTGGAGACGTGATCGTAGGCACACAATAGTGTTTTTTAATTGCCCACGAGACCCCAATTGTGATTTTTACTATGGGGTCCCTCAGATGTCTAATAGCATTAATGGCTGTGGATTTTATTCTGTGGGAATTCTCAGAGAGGGCAGATTTCCTTAGGGTATTCCTCATGGAACCCTATCGTCCACCATGGCTGCACCCTCCTATAGTTATGCCTAGTGCTGCAGTTAATTTTATAAGCATTATTTTATAAAATGAGTGTTCTTTTTCTGATTTTTGCCAGATTCACCTTAAATTGCTATCACAACAGCTGAAGTAGGAGATTTTACTCCACAACCAAATGGAATTTTTTAGAACAACATCATAGAGATTCCTGATCATAATCTAGTCCTATAGGTGTAGTCTAAGCTCTGACATCTCATGCCTCTAATAAGAGGTTTTGTTACTTTTATTGTGATTTGGCTCCACAAATGCATTCTGAATCATTACATTTCTCTTTCAGTGATATCAAAGGTGTAATGATGGGTAAAATTTGCAACAGCCCTTCAACAGCTACAGGAGTATGACCTTTGCGTTTTCATTGGCTGTAAGCCATAATCATCAACATTAACAGAAAGAAAACACATGAAATAGATCACTCTGTATGTAATGATTTTATATATATATATACAGTTAGGGCCAGAAATATTTGGACAGTGACACAAGTTTTGTTATTTTAGCTGTTTACAAAAACATCTTCAGAAATACAATTATATATATAATATGGGCTGAAAGTGCACACTCCCAGCTGCAATATGAGAGTTTCCACATCCAAATCGGAGAAAGGGTTTAGGAATCATAGCTCTGTAATGCATAGCCTCCTCTTTTTCAAGGGACCAAAAGTAATTGGACAATGGACTTGGGCTGCAATTAACTCTGAAGGCGTCTCCCTCGTTAACCTGTAATCAATGAAGTAGTTAAAAGGTCAGGGGTGGATTCCAGGTGTGTGGTTTTGCATTTGGAAGCTGTTGCTGTGACCAGACAACATGCGGTCAAAGGAACTCTCAATTGAGGTGAAGCAGAACATCCTGAGGCTGAAAAAAAAAACAATCCATCAGAGAGATAGCAGACATGCTTGGAGTAGCAAAATCAACAGTTGGGTACATTCTGAGAAAAAAGGAATTGACTGGTGAGCTTGGGAACTCTAAAAGGCCTGGGCGTCCACGGATGACAACAGTGGTGGATGATCGCCGCATACTTTATTTGGTGAAGAAGAACCCGTTCACAACATCAACTGAAGTCCAGAACACTCTCAGTGAAGTAGGTGTATCTGTCTCTAAGTCAACAGTAAAGAGAAGACTCCATGACAGTAAATACAAAGGGTTCACATCTAGATGCAAACCATTCATCAATTCCAAAAATAGACAGGCCAGAGTTAAATTTGCTGAAAAACACCTCAAGAAGCCAGCTCAGTTCTGGAAAAGTATTCTATGGACAGATGAGACAAAGATCAACCTGTACCAGAATGATGGGAAGAAAAAAGTTTGGAGAAGAAAGGGAACGGCACAGGATCCAAGGCACACCACATCCTCTGTAAAACATGGTGGAGGCAACGTGATGGCATGGGCATGCATGGCTTTCAATGGTACTGGGTCACTTGTGTTTATTGATGACATAACAGCAGACAAGAGTAGCCGGATGAATTCTGAAGTGTACCGGGATATACTTTCAGCCCAGATTCAGCCAAATGCTGCAAAGTTGATTGGACGGCACTTCATAGTACAGATGGACAATGACCCCAAGCATACAGCCAAAGCTACCCAGGAGTTCATGAGTGCAAAAAAGTGGAACATTCTGCAATGGCCAAGTCAATCACCAGATCTTAACCCAATTGAGCATGCATTTCACTTGCTCAAATCCAGACTTAAGACGGAAAGACCCACAAACAAGCAAGACCTGAAGGCTGCGGCTGTAAAGGCCTGGCAAAGCATTAAGAAGGAGGAAACCCAGCGTTTGGTGATGTCCATGGGTTCCAGACTTAAGGCAGTGATTGCCTCCAAAGGATTCGCAACAAAATATTGAAAATAAAAATATTTTGTTTGGGTTATGTTTATTTGTCCAATTACTTTTGACCTCCCAAAATGTGGAGTGTTTGTAAAGAAATGTGTACAATTCCTACATTTTCTATCAGATATTTTTGTTCAACCCTTCAAATTAAACGTTACAATCTGCACTTGAATTCTGTTGTAGAGGTTTCATTTCAAATCCAATGTGGTGGCATGCAGAGCCCAACTCGCCAAAATTGTGTCACTGTCCAAATATTTCTGGCCCTAACTGTATATATGATATGTGTTTCACTTTTTGTATTGAATTACTGTAAAGAAATTAACTTTTTTATGATATTCTATATCAATGAGATGCACCTGTATGTGCTATTTATACTGATAACTTCTTTTCGTACAGCAGAAAATAATAATTTAGGCTAGTTTAAGCACCAGGGAATGTGTAAGTACCAGTGGCGGACCTAGAGCCCGGGGGGCCCTGGTGCAGCCCTGGTGAGGAGCGGGAAGGAGGGGGGCGGTTACTGGTGAAGCCGGCGGCTCTCCTACCTGCGCCCTGCGCTGAGCCGGCGGATGCGTTCCTGGGAGCCGGGGCAGCAGAGGAGAGGAGGGGCAGGATCAAGCAGCTTCCTGCTTCCTTTGCCTGACCCTCCTTTCCTCTGACATCGGGTTACGGGGGTCGGTTGGGGGCCCCCCGGCAGGCTTGAGGGGCCCCCTAGCCGGTCGGGGCCCTGGTGTAGCTGAACCAGCTGCACCACGGTAGGTCTGCCCCTGTTAAGTACAATTTAAGAATGTAAAAGAAAATGTATTCTATGTACTCCTGAGGATGCCAGGTTTTGGCGAAACATGTCAGGGCAAAAGTGAAAGTGCAGAACAAAGTCACGTAGAGTAGAGATGGTAGCCTAAAGTTTATTTCATGTGGCCATAACAGGCAGGGTATTAAAGTTTGGATGCCCCATGAACGTAGAGTACTAGTTCGCTCTGATAGAAGTTTAGTCGATCAAGCTGTAGCAGCCATAATGCGGTTGCTAACATGCGGCCAAATCCCATCGTCTGAAACTATCCTTCATTATTTCTGACAGGTCAAGGTCCCGAGGTCTCGGGTGCATAAAACATTTACAAACGTATTTAATATATTTGCGTCTGGGCCTCTTATTGATATTTTTATCAGCGGTGTCAAGGGGTCAAAGCCTTTCATGTTCCTTTGCCGAGGTGTGGTAAGGTCAATGCCGCAAGACTCTATTTTCGGGTCTGACCCTCAGTGTAAGCATACCTCCATTCACCCAGATGATCTACTCCAAGGAGTGACCCTTTACTTCATTTTTTTTAGAAGCCAACAAGTTGTTCAAAGCAGCTGCAGCTCTGCGGCACGGAAAACACCAAGGTTGTGTCTGGATTTAGAAGTGTGTGATGACAGGATGAAGGTCACTGGAATAACCTGAATTCTTCATCTATTTACCTTCCAGCCTTTTGTTCGGAGCTCCAGTAGACGTCCCTTCACATCTTTTTTTTGCTAGGAATTTTGGATTATTTCCATTTTGTTTAATGAGAATGCAGCTTACCCTTAAACCCTGGTAGAAGCAAAGGAAAAGGTGGTTCACTAGGGCCAATCCCTTTTGATAGGAATATCCCACCCTAATGATGAAGAGTCGTATTGTTAAGACCCCCAGACACCATCTGTGGTGGACACCAAGGGTTTACTGCACCACCACGGGGGGAAAATGAAGCCGTACACAGTTTTCATTGAGATCAATGGATATAATTAATAGACAAGTTGGATTACCCTGTATACCCTCCTCTGGCTAAGAGGTAAGGATTCGGAATGGACACCCCCCCCTTTCTAATAACTCAGAAATCCCAAAAATGTTTTTCAACCAGGTGAGATCCAAAACCCACCTGAAAAAGCGCTAGCTAAACGCCAAGCGGTCAAAAGAAGTGAGTGAACCATACTTGAGGCATTTTTCATTTAGAGGATTGCAATTTAAGTCAATGGAAAGGCTTAAAATATGCATGGGACCGTCTTTTTGAATGGAATCTGTCAGCAGGTTTTTGCTGTGTAAGCGGAGGATAGCCTGCAGGGGTTAAAAAACAAAAAGCAACTGTGCCTCTCTGATCAGTGTCTGTGCTATTGTTTACATAAACTAAAGGTTTTATCACCTGGTGATTACCATTACAGGACTACTGTGTCAGTCACACAACAGTCCGACACGCCCTCCGCTGTGATTGACAACTCACTGTCCATGGACAATCTCTATGAAGAGCCGGTTTAGGTGGGGGCAGCTCTCCCAGCTCTCAGTTTTTGAGCCTAAATCATTGGCCTCCAACCTAGGCTCTTTTTAGTTGTTACAACACTCCAACTCTAAGCAAGCTGGGGGTTCAAGTTTTACATTTGCTTCCAAGCCAAAGGTTGGAGTCAGGGGTGTAACTCCAACAGGTGCAGGGGTTGCAATCGCACCCGGGCCCTGGAGCCTAGGGGGGCCCCAAAGATTCCTCTGGCCTATAGAAAAAGACTATTGCTATTAGCAATTTTCAATAATTGGAAGCCCCATTGGAGCTTTCGGATCAGGGCCCATGAGCTTCAAGTTACACCCCTGGTTGGAGTTTGTAGGTCTTAATGGTTTCTATGAGATACAGTCAGGGCCACACCGTCCATTAAACAGTGTGAGCCCTTTAACTCAGGCGGCAAGCTGGCAGGGGAGCGGCTGTGCAGAAGGGCGCGGCACCATATCCATACAGCGTCTTCCTGCCCGACGGGCAGCCTCTCCCCCTGCTGCATAGACAGACCCGTGGCGCGGCGGCGGCACAGATAGCAACTCCCCCGTCCCCCCTGTCCCCGGTCCTGACTTGCGGCTAGCTACTGACAGCACCCCACCCCCACCGCACCCCGCTCCACACTGTGTGCCTCAGGCGGCAGGGGGGCTTGATGCACCCCTGAATACAGTCAAATAGTTTTGTTCCCATAAATGCATAAATATAATAGACCCAGTGGCGTAACTTCAAGCCCAGGGGCCCCGATGCGAAAGCTCCAACGGGGCCCCCAATTATTGCAAATCTTTAATAATATTAGTCTTTTTCTATGGGTGAAAGGGACTTTTGGGACCCCCCTAGGCTGCAGGGCCCGGGTGCGATCGCAACCCCTGCACCTATTGTAGTTACGCCCCTGAATAGACCCCAAAGAAGAGCCTATGAGGTAGCCCCTTGCAAATGATAAATCATATTGCCAGCAACATTAAAGGATTGGGACACCTTTGGGCATTTTTTTTTCTTAAATGCACATATTTTGTCTGTAAAGCATTTTTGCAATAGGGAATCATTACAGATTTTGGCTTCAGCCGAATCCCTTATCTCTTCTGTCTTGGTCCATCTTCTTAGCTGATTTATAAGGTAGTAGTCATGTCAAACTCTGCATCTGCTATGTTTTATGTATATGCACAATAGGTGCAGGGGTTGCAATCGCACCCGGGCCCTCAAATATCTTTTTGGCCTATAGAAAAAGGCCACTGCTATTAAAAATTTCCAATAATTGGGGGACCCATAGGAGCTTTCGCATTAGGACCCATGAGCTTCAAGTTACGCAGCGGATACATATATGCTGTAGAAGCCATATGGTCTGAAATTTCCAATGAAATCCAATCGCAAAAATAATTTTTAGCCAAAAATAGGCACATTTAAGTAAATAGAAGTGGCCACATAATATTGCCCTATTTACAGTTGTGGCCAAAAGTATTGACACCCCTGCAATTCTGTCAGATAATACTCAGTTTCTTCCTGAAAATGATTGCAATCACAAATTCTTTGGTATTATTATCTTCATTTAATTTGTCTTCAATGAAAAAAACACAAAAAGAATTGTCCTAAAGCCAAATTGGATCTAATTCCACACCAAACATAAAAAAGGGGGTGGACAAAAGTATTGGCACTGTTAGAAAAATCATGTGATGCTTCTCTAATTTGTGTAATTAACAGCACCTGTAACTTACCTGTGGCACCTAACAGGTGTTGGCAATAACTAAATCACACTTGCAGCCAGTTGACATGGATTAAAGTTGACTCAACCTCTGTCCTGTGTCCTTGTGTGTCCAAAGAACTGTCTCAGGACTTGAGAAACCAAATTGTGAGGAAGCATGAGCAATCTCAAGGCTACAAGTCCATCTCCAAAGACCTGAATGTTCCTGTGTCTACCGTGCGCAGTGTCATCAAGAAGCTTAAAGCCCATGGCACTGTGGCTAACCTCCCTAGATGTGGACGGAAAAGAAAAATAGATGAGAGATTTCAACGTAAGATTGTGCGGATGGTGGATAGAGAACCTCGACTAACATCCAAACAAGTTCAAGCTGCCCTGCAGTCCGAGGGTACAACAGTGTCAACCCGTACTATCTGTCGCGTCTGAATGAAAAGGGACTGTATGGTAGGAGACCCAGGAAGACCCCACTTCTTACCCCGAGACATAAAAAAGCCAGGCTGGAGTTTGCCAAAACTTACCTTAGAAAGCCTAAAACGTTTTGGAAGAATGTTCTCTGGTCAGATGAGACAAAAGTAGAGCTTTATGGGCAAAGGCATCAACATAGAGTTTACAGGAGAAAAAAAGAGGCATTCAAAGAAAAGAACACGGTCCCTACAGTCAAACATGGCGGAGGTTCCCTGATGTTTTGGGGTTGCTTTGCTGCCTCTGGCACTGGACTGCTTGACCGTGTGCATGGCATTATGAAGCCTGAAGACTACCAATAAATTTTGCAGCATAATGTAGGGCCCAGTGTGAGAAAGCTGGGTCTCCCTCAGAGGTCATGGGTCTTCCAGCAGGACAATGACCCAAAACACACTTCAAAAAGCACTAGAAAATGGTTTGAGAGAAAGCACTGGAGACCTCTAAGGTGGCCAGCAATGAGTCCAGACCTGAATCCCATAGAACACCTGTGGAGAGATCTAACAATGGCAGTTTGGAGAAGGCACCCTTCAAATATCAGGGACCTGGAGCAGTTTGCCAAAGAAGAATGGTCTAAAATTCCAGCAGAGCATTGTAAGAAACTCATTGATGGTTACCGGAAGCGGTTGATCGCAGTTATTTTGGCTAAAGGTTGTGCAACCAAGTATTAGGCTGAGGGTGCCAATACTTTTGTCTGGCCCATTTTTGGAGTTTTGTGTGAAATGATCGATGTTTTGCTTCATTCTCTTTTGTATTTTTTTCATTGAAGACAAATTAAATGAAGATAATAATAGCAAAGAATTTGTGATTGCAATCATTTTCAGGAAGAAACTGAGCATTATCTGACAGAATTGCAGGGGTGTCAATACTTTTGGCCACAATTGTATAGGTAGTTGTCTATATGTTGCATCTATATTATATCTGTATTTGTGTACAGACCCATTGCAGTAATGTTTCTATGGCATAATGTGCATTGTCAATGACTTCAATGACCCTTTTTCGGCATTTTTATTGACCCATACCGTACTGTTCCCGAAATAGTGTACACTGCATCACTTATAGACATGGTGCCTCCTCCTCAATAACTGGCTTCGAAAGGAAATAAATGAAGTCCTGAGCAAACTTCAAAGGATCAATTATCTTGTGGTTTCTAAGTAATCTGAATCTGGCTTTCTCTCTCACAAAGCTCCACGTTATAAACTACTGGTTGTGTGCAGCGTGCGGCATGTCGTTACCTGTACGCAGAGGTTATAATGAAGGCATTTAGTCACAGCTTTGCAATGGCTCAACTATTAATGGTTATTACAATGTTTTCTAGGCTCCGGTTTTGGTACAAGATGTAGCATGTTTGCATGAGGACACAATGATTCATTTACAGGCCTGGCTAGCTATCGCGCTATAACTAACATGCTGTGCCTCAATACAGTTCTACTAGGAAAATGCCGTTACAAACAAATTCCCCATCCAAAGTCAACATCAAGCCTAAATAGAAATTTTATCCAAAAAGCGATGTCCCATAAGCTTCCGAAGAATGTTAAAAGGCAACTTGTCAGGTTCATGAAGTCTCCCAAACTGCCGTTGTAACGTTGTAGAGCCCCTATATCCTGGGACATGCAAATAGTCTGTGGAGCCTCGGTTAGGAGTCTCAAACACAGGACTAGCCAGATATCCCTCCAGGGAAGGATCTAGCTATGGGGTGGCTCCTTGCGGAGAACACCATAACCACCATATTAAGTGGTCCTTTTAGTCAATATCCAGCTCCTTTACAAGTTTAGAGATATGACAAGAGGATACCAAGGCCAGGTATCCATCCACAGACAGCTGTTTCGGGGTGTTGCCCCTCATCAGTGTGGAGTAGGATTTTGGCTAGGTGGAAGTAAGGCCTAGTAGACCAACATCACAAAACAATCACTGATGTCAGGGAGACCAGTCCAAGAAAACACTGCGGGCAGCCGGCTAAAGTGCTCAAACATAGTGAAGTCCTAGGCACATTGCCCCCTGGGAATTATGAATATGCAAATAGAGTCTGTGGAGCCTCGGTTAGGAGTCTCAAACACAGGACTGGCCAGATATCCCTCCAAGGAAGGACCCAGCCAAGGGTGGCTCCTTGCAGAGAACACCATATTAAGTGGCCCTTTTAGTCAATATCCAGCTCCTTTACAAGTTTAGAGATATGACAAGAGGATACCAAGGCCAGGTATCCATCCACAGACAGCTGTTTCGGGGTGTTGCCCCTCATCAGTGTGGAGTAGGATTTTGGCTAGGTGGGAGCAATGCCTAGTAGACCAACATCGCAAAGCATTCACTGATCTCAGGGAGACCAGTCCAAGAAAACACTGCGGGCAGCCAGCTAAAGTGCTCAACACAGTGAAATCCTAGGCCCATTGCCCCCTGGGTATTATGAATGTGCAAATAGAGTCTGGGACAGGCATAGACGCAAAGGGGCCCCTGTGCACAAAGAGTATCTGGGAGCTTGGCAGTCCAATGTGATCTTAACGCAACCCTTCATGTGTCTGTGAGAGGTGTTGGCCCCCTTGACCTCTCGAGTTTTGCATCGCTGCACAGGTCACACTAATGTTATGTCCACCCATTCCTTTTCCTATAATAATGTCCTTGATTACCCCAACAAATGTTCGTAAGTGTGCTAAAACCGCTTGTACTGTTTCACTAGTCATATGATAATTACCTAGGACTAGTTTGGCCAGGTGTCATTTCAGGTGTCAAAACACAGAAGGAACAGGGGCACCAATGCTGCCGTCTTATCGGAGAGAACGCCTGTCATTTCAGGTGTTTCACAAACTCCAGTCTTCAGGGCCTCCAACAGGTCACATTTTTAGGATTTCTTAGTATTGCACAGATCAGAGAAAATGGGGCAAAATCTGATGTCTTGATAATGAGTCCAACATCTGTGCAATACTAAGGAATAGAGATGAATGACCTGTTCGGGTTTGGACTTCAGATGCTTTATGTATCCAAATCACTGGAGTGAGCATGTCCGTGCTCGTACGCTTGGTGCTCGGGTATGCTTGGTGCTCGTACGCTTAGTGTTTGGGTACGCTTGGTGCTCGTACGCTTGGTGCTCATATGCTTGGTGCTCGAGTATGCTTGGTGCTCGGGTATGCTTGGTGCTCGTAAGCTTAGTGCTTGGGTATGCTTGGTGCTCGTATGCTTGGTACTCGTACGCTTGGTGCTCGGGTATGCTTGGTGCTCATATGCTTGGTGCTCGGGTATGCTTGGTGCTCGGGTATGCTTGGTGCTCGTACGCTTAGTGCTTGGGTATGCTTGATGCTCGTATGCTTGGTACTCGTACGCTTGGTGCTCGGGTATGCTTGGTGCTCATATGCTTGGTGCTCGGGTATGCTTGGTGCTCGGGTATGCTTGGTGCTCGGGTATGCTTGGTGCTCATATGCTTGGTGCTCGGGTATGCTTGGTGCTCGGGTATGCTTGGTGCTCATATGCTTGGTGCTCGGGTATGCTTGGTGCTCGGGTATGCTTGGTGCTCATATGCTTGGTGCTCGGGTATGCTTGGTGCTCGGGTATGCTTGGTGCTCGGGTATGCTTGGTGCTCGTACGCTTGGTGCTCGTACGCTTGGTGCTCGTGCATGCTTGGTGCTCGTATGCTTGGTGCTCGGGTATGCTTGGTGCTCGGGTATGCTTGGTTCTCATATGCTTGGTGCTCGGGTATGCTTGGTGCTCATATGCTTGGTGCTTGGGTATGCTTGGTGCTCGGGTATGCTTGGTGCTCGTATGCTTGGTGTTCGGGTATGCTTGGTGCTCGGGTATGCTTGGTGCTCGGGTACACTCGGTGCTCGGCCCAGTGTGAGCCGCTTGCAGTGTTTGATCAGCTAGCATTGAAGGTAAAAGCAGAGTTTTCATCCATAGTGTGGTTGTAAAATTTAAAAAATGATCCCCGCCCTCCCACTTCCGGAAGTGCTTTGCGCATGACTGGCTGTATGTGGACGGAGAGCAGAACTGCCCAATCAGTGTCTTCATATGATGTTACAGTCAATTTTTGGTCTCAAACAGTCCATTTTTAAAAGTCTGGCTGAATCACCCGAATTCAAACATTAATAGATCCGCTCAGCTCTACTGAGTAACTCCTGAAAACGTGATCTGTTGGGGTCCTGGGGGCCATGGAGCTTGGAGACTGGGAAACACTGATCCAGACTATGTTTATTTGTAGTTCATCCAGACTAGTCCAGTCTCAAAGGCTATAATGAAGTCCTCTCAGACACATCATCTCTGGAATAGAGTAACTGATAGAGATGAGCGAATTGATTCACAAGACAAAGTGAATCACCCAGGGGCCTATGGTAACTCGGGTGTCTGGGCCCTGCTGTGGATGGGATGTCACTGGTGGCCTGCCCAGACCCGTGGCCTCCGGTGGTGAACTTAAGAGTTGGGGAATGGTAATAAAGAGTTTAAAAGTTTGTTGTGACGCCACCTGTGGCTTCTGGTGATTGCACCAGCGCTGCTTTGGGCCTCCAGGGATGATGTATTGGTGTATTGGGCAGCTAGGTGCTGAAGCTCCCAACAGGTGGAACTGGGTCCCCGGGGCTCTGGTAGTAGATGGTTAGGGATGAAAGCAGGGAATTGGTCTTCCTCGCAGGCAGTTGGAATAGTCTCTATAGATGGCAGGGTCAGGGGTAGAGGAATGGACACACACACACCGGAGATTGTTTCTTTACCTTTTACTGATGGAATTGCAGGTAAAAGTCCAGTACACTGCCGGGTGTTCAGGTAGCACTTCTGGATCTCCCCAGTGAGTGGGTATAAGTCTCTTTTCCCTTGTGTGAAGCCCCTGCCCTGTATGGAACTTGGCTGGCCTCCTCTGCTCTCCTATCACCTGTGCTGTGTTGGGTAACCCTCATTGGACTGTCGCTATAGACTCTCTTGCGGTGCCTGGCTCCCTTGTTGGTGGCTGCACAGATGCCCGGGAGACTGAAGTCTCCACAGAAAACCAGTATTCTCTGCTGGGCTGGGTGCTCTCCTGCAGACTCGGACTCCGGTGTCCGGGGTGTTTTCTGGAATGAACTAAGACGGCTCCTCGGTCCCCAGGCTGCTACTTCTCCATTGTTCCTATGTCTCGCCTTCGACCCCTTCCTTGGGTCCCTGCAATAGCTAGACTGATGGCTGTTCAGTTGTCTCTGGCTCGGGCCTAGTGCGGCTCTGACCACCAGGACGTCTTCACAGTTCTCCAAGCGACTGCACACTCTGTATAACTCCGCCCCCAGCACCAGTATTTATAGGAGATCTTGCCTAAGAGCAGCAAGTTGAGCTCCCCCTGCTGGGTTGGGGTGAAAGGTGTTGTTTGTGCTTTTGTACCCACTGTGGAAACCCATCCATGCTGTAGGTGAGTCTGTGGTTACCTGTGTGAGCAGGGCTCCAAAAAAGCAGCCAAGGGAGTATCCTGTGCCTTTTGAAGAGAAGCAGGGCTGTGGAGTCAGTAAGCCAAACATCCGACTCCAAGTCCTACTCTTCAATTTCCCTGAATCCAACTCCACCAAAATGAACACCGACAACGACCCCATAACCATGGCTGTGACTCTAGTAAGCCAAACACCTGACTCTGACTTTGACTCCAACTCCTCAATTTCCTGTAATCCAACTCCGAATCCACAGCCCTCAAGAGAAGCCTTGTGAACTCCCTCCTACCTGTCAGCATCTGCATCTCCTGGTTTGATTAGCTGGCTTGGTACGACTTCATTGTTGCAGCGTGATACAAACAGAAGCCGCGAAAGCAAGCTGGAAGAAGGCTGTTCTCAGGACTCACAACCAGCAGCCACAGACTACTGACTTGGCAACTGGACCAAGGTCCAAAAATTGATTTGCTCATATAAAGTGAAAATGCTTTCCCGATCATGTGCAGTGTTCTGAAAGTACACCCCAAAATTGCACATGCTCGGAAAGGCAGAATGTTGCAAGCATGGGCAATAATTTCACCAATCCATGGTCACTGCAGAGTAGTTACAGAATCTGAACCTGGACCTGTCTAGAAGTGATGCCTGGCTAGACTAACGCTAAGTATTTAGCATAAGATGAACAATATAGAAAAAGATATAGGAAAATATAGGTTGTTTTGGCACAAATAAGAACATTTATTTGGGACATCAAATACGTGAGTTGAATGCAAGAATTGGACTCTAAAGCATTATGGGGTTGGGAGGCTTGGGAGCCTGAGAGGTTACTATTAACTAAGTAGTGACTTAGAAATATTTTGTTTCTTTCATGTGAATACTTGCCTATTGTTTTTTATATCATGTAGATTTGAAGCTGGTATAATGTGCATGAAGGGGACCAATAAAGGATTGCTGGTATAATGTGTATAATTTGCATGGAGGGCAGTAATCGAGGATTCCTGGTATAATGTGCATGGAGGGAACCAGTGCCGGGACAAGGCATTTTGTTGCCCTAGGCAGGTAAGGCAAACGGCGTCCCCCCCGAAATATGTCTGGGAATAAAAATGTCAACATACTTTGAAAGTAAATTTAATTTAACGGGGACCTATAAAAGGTTCGTCCAACCACACTGCAGAGACATACTGATAGGATGTTTACATTGTGAGCCCCAATGGGGACAGTGTTCATGATGTATGTAAAGTGCTGTCGAGTGCATAGTGTAATATAAATGCAAAAAGTATTATTCTTAATATTATGTCACAATACCAGGATCTGAGGATCTTCTATTTCGAGGTCAGGGACTCTCTGATGCCATGTTGCTGCTTGTCTCGCTGTTGTCCTCTTTTGACACTGCAGTGCGGTGGACAAGAGAGCATTAACTGGTTAATAACAAGAAGTATGGAGTGTGTACTGGCCATAAACCCTCCCCTTACCATGAAGTATGGAGTGTGTACTGACTGAGCCATAAACCTCCTCATACCATGTCCAGCAGACATTGTAGGATTACTACCCGTATATACTCGTGTATAAGCCGACCCGTGTATAAGCCGACCCCCCCTACTTTTGCCCCAAAACCTGGGAAAACCTATTGACTCGTGTATAAGCCGAGGGTGGACCCCAGCACAGGTATACAGCCCCCAGCAGTGTGGTATACAGCAGCCTCCCAGTGGTATATACAGACCCCCAGTGGTAATACAGCAGCCCCAGGGGTAATACAGCAGCCCTAGGGGTTATACAGCAGCCCCAGGGGTTATACAGCAGCCCCAGGGGTTATACAGCAGCCCCAGGGGTAATACAGCAGCCCCAGGGCTTATACAGCAGCCCCAGGGGTTATACAGCAGCCCCATTGGTATATACAGGCCCCAGCAGTATATACAGCAGCCCCATTGGTATATACAGGCCCCAGCAGTATATACAGCAGCCCCAGCGGTATATACAGGCCCCAGCAGTATATACAGCAGCCCCAGCGGTATATACAGGCCCCAGCAGTATATACAGCAGCCCCAGCGGTATATACAGGCCCCAGCAGTATATACAGCAGCCCCAGCGGTATATACAGGCCCCAGCAGTATATACAGCAGCCCCAGCGGTATATACAGGCCCCAGCAATATATACAGGCCCCAGCAGTATATACAGCAGCCCCAGTGGTATATACAGGCCCCAGCAGTATATACAGCAGCCCCAGTGGTATATACAGGCCCCACCAGTATATACAGCAGCCCCAGTGGTATATACAGGCCCCAGCAATATATACAGGCCCCAGTGGTATATACAGGCCCCAGCGGTATATACAGCTGTCCCAGTGGTATATACAGGCCCCAGCAGTATATACAGCAGCCCCAGTGGTATATACAGGCCCCAGCAATATATACAGACCCCAGCAGTATATACAGCAGCCCCAGTGGTATATACAGGCCCCAGCAGTATATACAGCAGCCTCAGTGGTATATACAGGCCCCAGCACTATATACAGCAGCCCCAGTAGTATATACAGCAGCCCCAGTGGTATATACAGGCCCCAGCAGTATATACAGCAGCCCCAGCGGTATATACAGGCCCCATTGGTGGTATATACAGGCCCCAGTGGTGGTGTATACAGGCCCCAGTGGTGGTGTATACAGGCCCCAGTGGTGGTGTATACAGGGCCCAGTGGTGGTGTATACAGGGCCCAGTGGTGGTGTATACAGGGCTCAGTGGTGGTGGTGGTGGTGTATACAGGTCCCAGTGGTGGAGGTGGTGTATAAAGGGCCCAGTGGTGATGTATACAGGGCCCAGTATGCGGACCGGGTGGGGCTCCTTTGCACACTCACCGGTCACCGAGGCCGCCATCACCGTGCGTCTGCTGTAAGTGCTGTAATGAGGAGGAGAGGAGGGGCGGGCAGAGCTGCGGGACAGGAAGTCGGAGTCCCGCCCTCCTTCCTCTCTGGCCGGCGCGCCGCGGCCGCCGGCGGCCAGCACGGGGCCCCCCAGGGGGTGCGGGGCCCCCCAGGGGGCGGGCAATGGGCCCCTCATGAGGGAAAATGCGCCCTGCGCAAGATGGCACCCTAGGCGATCGCCTAGGGTCGCCTAGCTGTCGTCCCGGCCCTGGAGGGAACCAATAGATGATTCCTGGTATAATGTTCATGGAGGGGACCGATAGAGGATTCTGGTGGGTCAGTTAGAACCTGAGACCTTTCCTAGTTCCTCAAGACCTCAGAAGTTGTCCTGTGATATTTGGCAGTAAGACATTTGTAGTATTCTTACAAGTTTTAACTTGTGGCCTCCCTGGATTTGACTTGTTTTTCCAGCACATCCTACAGATGATCGATTGGATTGAGACTTGGAAAATTTGAAGACAGATCATCTCTTTGAGCTCTTTGTAATGTGGCTGAACAGTTTTTGTAGTGTGGCTAAACAGTTTTTGTAGTGTGGCTAAACAGTTTTTGTAGTGTGGCATTATCCCTCTGAATGAGGCACTGCCATTGTGAAATTCTGCTGCCATGAAGGAGTGTACTTCGCTCCTACCTAAACATTGCATATACTATGTGTGAGATACACATCATGTCAGAACACAAGGTTTCCTAGTAGAACATTGCCCCATTACACTACTTCTATTGGCTTGCCTTCTTGCTATAGTGCATCCTGGTTTTGCGTTTTCCCCAAGTAAGTGACATCCAAAGCAATCGTCCATCCAACGGATCTAAAATGTGATCCATTAGACCAGGCCGCGCTCTTCCCTTGCTTCATGGTCTAGTTCTTGTGTAGCCGCTCTGACCAACCAAGACTTGGACTTAACAAAACCTTTGAAGTTGTCCTGTTGTGTTTGGCACCAAGACGCTATCAGCAAACCTTTTAAGTCCTGTAACATGTACTGTGCATGCCGTAGCTTTACATTGCAGCACTAATATCTGTATTCTAAGGTTACCTTTACCTTTGCCTACATCATTGACTCTATTGCTGTACCCTATAGAATCCATATGGAGATGCATATCCCTTTTATATCATCATAAATCAATGTGCCAGACCTAAAAGTAAATATTGGGTAGGCTAGGTTCCCAGATGATAATAATAGCATTGCTATATAAACTTGTGAAATAGTAAATGTGTTACCCAAGATGCCAGAGTCATGAAAGTGGCATCTCATATTATTGACTGAGAAATACTAATATAAGTATCCTTTCTGGTTTACAACCTAAATATCTTTAAAGTTATACCACAAGATTCTACCTATAAAGAGTTGAAATAATAGTGTGACGACTGTCCGAGGCTACAGGCTCAAATGGCTTCCTCCGACAGACTTGTCACAAGGCGCTCCACTTGGCAGAATCCCGAGAAACCCGGACACCCTTTCACCCCTATACAGGAATCTGGATTTACAACTGCTTCCAGAACATAGCTGCCTACTAATAGGCTGCCATCTGGAGGTGTGACCCGGAGGCATGAAAAGTTGCCAAGCAGGGTCAAAGTCGGAAGGCAACAAGGACAAAATCAATATCTGTTAAGCCCCCGTCACATGGGACGACATCACCGCCCATTACAGAGGTGATGTTGGGGTGTGTCCTATCACTGGGATCATCGCCCCTACGTCGCCTCATGTAAAGGAGCGTTGTTGGCGGTGCCGGGCGGTCGCCTGGTTTCAGAGCAGTGCTCTGAAACTAGGCGACCATCATGGGGCGATTTGCACACATCGCCCCATGTAACCGGGCGCCGGTCGACCTGTCAGGCGATGCGAGCCATAGGCTCCAATTGTCCTGCATCGCCGCTAGGGTTTCCAGACACCCCAGCGGCGATGCCGCCTGACAAGTCGCCGGCGCGGGGCTGGAGGTGTCGCCCTGTGTACACGGGCGACGGCGACGCTGGCGGGGCGCCAAAAATGTGCGCGCACCCACCAGTCGCCGCCGACATCCCCAGCCCCGACGCCTGGTGTGACGGAGGTTTTAGAGTAGTTGGAGAGTTGGGTCAAAACCAAGATGGCAGCAAAGTACAAAATCAACAGGTAGGAGAAACGTCCAAAAACATATTGTGATAAAACCAGTAAAACATCTACAGTATACAAAGTAGGAGAACAACAAGACCTAACCAGGGAAGCACAAGCTATATCTGGCATTTCCAGCAGGAAGCTGGTAGCTTAAGTAGGGTGTGGTGTGTTCTAACAGTCTGAAGCCAGGAGCTGATGACTTCAGTTGGACAGCACACACACCCACTCAGTTAGACTGGAAAGTACTGCAGGACCCAGCCACTCTAACCTTAGTGGATGGACAGAGCTGGTGCTGTCCATAATTTCTGGCATTAACGTCTCTATCACCAGCACTACCTATAGTGTGAATACAGCAGTGCCTGGTGACAGAAGCAAGATTTCACAGGAGCCGCCTCTGGTGGAGGTGATGTGATCATTAGTTACCCATCCAATATGGAGCTTCCATATAAAACTCCCTACCCTTATTTCATGCACTGCATGTCATATGGTGTAACTATTGCATCTTGATGTTATCTCTGGAGTGGTTCCATTTGAATAGGGACATACACATTGCTACATGGGCAGACCATGCATCTGCAATAAGGCCCTTTGAAAAATGGATTCAGCTTTGGTTGATCCCTTCCTCTTTGTGATGAGGTGCTGAGATTTAATGTAGGACTCCACTATGAGACAAGGCTTTAGCTAAGGAGTGGTGAAGTTAAGGAAAGTTACAAAAAAATCAGGGGCGGACCTACCGTGGTGCAGCTGGTTCAGCTGCACCAGGGCCCCGACCGGCTAGGGGGCCCCTCAAGCCTGCAGGGGGGCCCCCAGCCGACCCCCATGACCCTGTGTCAGAGGATAGGGGGTTAACCGAGGGAAGCTTCCTGCTTCCCTTGGCTGATCCCGCCCCTCCTCTCCTCTGCCACCCCGGCACCCAGGACTGCGCAGGCCGGCGCAGGTAGGAGCCGCAGGACCCATAGCGAACCCCCCCAGCTCCTAGCTGTCACCTGTTAGCACCTCCACAACCCCACCCATGCTCCTCGCCGTCACCTGTTAGCACCCCCCCCCCCCCCCACTCCTCACCATGAGCTGCTGTACCCTCTGGGCACAAGGTTCGCCACTGCAAAAAAAGTATGTAAATTGACAAAACCTAGTACCTAGCTTGATCCTGGCTATGCTCTCTATATCTGGTATTTTGCAAGGCTGCATATTTATTCATGAAATCCTGCCCATATGTGACTTACTACATGATATTCTAGCACTAAGATCTCTTTTGGAGCTATGTTCTTGCATGCGTTATTACCATAAATCAACTGTGCTTCTTTACTCTATAAATCAAGAATAATGTATTTACAGCTGAAGGTCTGCTAACCCTGCAGATGCACACAGTCGATTTTTCAGCTCTGCTTTTTGCAGACTATTGACCGCAAATGGTGCACTAAATCACTTAAGCCCATTTTCCTTGCATCATGCAGTAACTGTACTTTGTCAGTTCATCACATCCTGTCCGCAGGAAAAAAATACTGAAGTCATCATCTTATTAATCGCTTTTAATCTTTGTCTCTATTTATATCTGTTACGGCCGTCCTCTTATTAATATATCATAGTTATTTGACTCAGCCTTTTATTTGCATTTTATGTACTGTTCATCTACTATATAAAAGCCCTATCCAGTCAGTCTGTGTGTCTGTAATTGTGTCCCAAAACAGCACCACCTATATAGGACATCGTGTAAATTACAGTTAAACTGGAAAATGACAGTTAAACTGGAATATGAAGAAGCCCATAAATAAGTTGGGTTGATCAGCGCCACCTATAGGACATCTGTGACAGGGAGGACACACACCATCCAGGGCACTGGCCGCAGCGCAGGCGTTAATTATCGCCTGTGCCTGTGTCAGCTCTGTCATACCCTTGGGGCGGATCCATCCGGCATCTGCTGTGGCTCCTCGTCATATATGGGCAAAGAGACGTCGCACCGGAGTGAGTAACACAG
The DNA here is from genome assembly GCA_033576535.1 of Allobates femoralis. Lineage (NCBI taxonomy): Eukaryota > Metazoa > Chordata > Amphibia > Anura > Aromobatidae > Allobates > Allobates femoralis. Next base: position 22,355,934 of record JARQOC010000012.1, read on the forward strand.
TGCACAACGGGGGACAGAGAGCACACAGGGGGAGAGACAGCACAAGGGGAAGACCGCACAGGAGGAGAGACTGCATGGTGAGACAGCACAGGGGGGAGAGACAGCCCAACGGAATAGAGCGCACAGGAGTGAGTGACATCGCACAATGGGGGGACTGAGATCGCACAGGGGGAGAGACAGCACGAGGTGAGAGACAGTGAGGTGGTCGACAGGATATGGGGTACTCGGGTACCGGGGCTGATGGCGGCTTTGATGGGGGAATCACGGCTGGTCGATCCCCAGTCCTGTGCCGTGGACCCTCAATGGCGGGGAACAGTAGGGGATAAAGGGGTTGTTAATGTGACACCACCTATGCTACCTGGTAATGGTTATACCAGCGCTGCAGCCGGCCGCTGAGGTGATGGTGGGTACAGCTCCCCACAGGTGGAGCTTTACCTCAGGGCAGCGGGGATGGATGAGGGGTGTAGTAGTTGCATCTTTGCAGACAAGGCGGTGAATTGCGACGATTAGATAGGCACACACACACACAGGGATGGTTGTTTTGGTACCTTTTACTGGTGACAATGTAACAGGTACAGTCCAGAGTATTAACCAGGTCCCCGGTGCAACTTGGGACTTCCACCTTAGAAAGTTATGAGGCCTCCTCTGTCTTTATGCTCTGCAGTGTGGGGTAAGTCCTGCCTGAGCCTGAACCCACCGCTTCTTCTCCCTCTCGGGGCTTTGCTCTAAACTGACAATGAGGTCCTTCTGCGGGGTCCCTGTTTCTCCTATGGCCCATGGTCCTATGCTTGGTCAGTTTTAGTGTGTCTTACTTTGTTCTCCTCAGGGCTGAACTCTTCCTGAGTCTTCCGGGCTTTTGCTGTGGCATTAAATGATGGCAGCGTTGGACTCCAGTGTCCGGGTGTACTAAAGGGCTGTAGTAACCGGTTCCCTTTTCTTAGTTCCCTTCCTTCTCCACTTGCCTCCGACCCTTTCCCTAGGGTGCGCACAGCGGTCAGTGGTCCCTGGTCCTGGGCCTGGATCCTTCCCAGCTACCAGCTCCTCACTCCTCTCTCTCCTCACACTAACTTCAGACTCCTGGGACTGACTAACTCCTCCCCTCAGGCCTGGATGTTCTTAAAGGGAAACTGACTTAATGCAGCCAGTAGAGCTCCCCCTTCAGGTCTGGGATGGAAAGGTGTGGTGTTCTGTGCGGACGAAGGTGTAATTCCCTCCTTGCATAGGTGGATCCTGTGGCAATCTCCTGCAGGGGTGCCACAACAGCATAATGGGAAAGACAGCTCATGGGAGAGAGACAGCAGAAGGGGAAAGAGCGCACAGGGAGAGAGACAGCACAAGGGAAGTGAGAGCACATGGGAGAGACAACACAGGTGGAGAGACATCATGGGAGGTGAGAGACTGTATGGGGGAGACAACACAAGAGGAGAGAGAGTGCACAGGGAGGAGAGACAACCCAAAGGGGGAGAGAGCACACAAGGGGTGAAGGAGCGTGCAAGAGGGAAGAGAGCACACAGGGGGAGAGACAGCACAAGGGAAGAGAGAGTGCGCAGAGGGGAGAAACCGCATAATGGACAGCGTGCACAAGGAGAGAGTCACCACAAGGGAAGAGGGAGCACATAGCAGGGAGAGACAGCACAGAGGGGAAGGACACCACAGGAGGAGAGAGACCGCATGGGAGACGGCACAAGGGGTGAGAGAGCACACAGGCAGAACAGACTGCCCAAGGGGAAAGAGAGTGCACAGGGAGAGAGACAGCACAAGCAGAGAGAGAGTGCATAGGGAGGCGAGACATTATAATGGGAGAGAGAGCACACAGGGGGGAAAAACAGCATAATGGGAGAGAGAGCACAAAGGGAGAGCGTGAAACGGGGATGGCAAGCAGTAGCAGTGCCTGCCAAGCCATGGCCACCCTATGTATCAGCAGGCTCCCCCGCCCTCCTCAGTGGCGGTGTGATTAGTAGCGGGAGAAGTTGGACTAATATATAATCGCGCACGTTCTAGAATCGTAACATGCGATAGGAACGGGCCCCAGTCTAGTAATTAATAATGTCCCTAGAAATACAATACATGTATTAAAAAGAATAATACTGAAGGATTCCTTATTCAAACTCAAAAGTATCTTTTGCTCTGGACCTCGTATGTCTGAGGGTTGCAAGATTCTTCAATAAAGTCACATATCACCATGTCTCATTGGCGCAGTTGTCGCTCCCAGTTAATTCAGACAAAAAAAATAGTGTCGCCATAATGTCAAATGTTGGTTTATTGCTTAAAAAATACGAGCTAATAGACATGTAACAAGCATGAATAACGCGTTTCAGCTTTCTAAACCTTCATCAGGTAATAAATCACTTGTTACCATTTAATTTTCCATTTTCCCCTGAAGAGAAATTCATTTTTGGCTGTTCTAGGAATTGGAAGAGGGGGCAGAGACGCGCCCAATCATATCTGTGCTCCATCCTGGGATAGGTAAGAATGTGCTCTTAGTTTTTTTCTTATTTAATTTTAGATTATTTATTAGTTACAATAATGATAATTTCCATCGGAGTCTCTCTTTAAGATGCCAAGACAGGTAATATAAGAAGTACAATATCAGGGTTAGATAACTTCTTTGTTTACTTTGGAAAATGGATACCTTAGTGGTGACCTAATTACTACGGCCAGTAGCATTGTAAACCGAACAGTATCTAGGAGCCAGGCTGTCTAAAGAACAGTCAAACTGGAATTCTCCACTATTGTAAGTGACAGTCACCCATTGTTCACACCTATATATCAGGGGTGTGGGTGCATTCATTTATACCAGTCTTTCTCAACTCCAGTCCTCAGGACCAACCAACACGTCGTGTTTTCAGGATTTCCTTAGTATTGCACAGGGGGTTTGAATTATCCCCAGTGCAGGTGATTAAACTATATACCCTTGTAATAAAGCTTTCTGCACCTGTTATATTGTCAGATAGACAACATTCTATGGAGGAGAGGAGCTAGAGACTGAACCAGACAACATTCTATGGAGGAAGAGGAGCTAGAGACTGAACCAGACAACATTTTATGGATGGGAAGGAGCTAGAGACTGAACCAGACAACATTCTATGGATGGGGAGGAGCTAGAGACTGAACCAGACAACATTCTATGGAGGGGGAGGAGCTAGAGGCAGAACCAGACAACATTCTATGGAGGGGGAGGAGCTAGAGGCAGAACCAGACAACATTCTATGGAGGGGAGGAGCTAGAGGCAGAACCAGAAAACATTCTATGAATGGAGAGGAACTAGAGGCAGAACCAGACAACATTCTATGGAGGGGGAGGAGCTAGAGGCAGAACCAGACAACATTCTATGGAGGGGGAGGAGCTAGAGGCAGAACCAGACAACATTCTATGGAGGAGAGGAGCTAGAGACAGAACCAGACAACATTCTATGGAGGGGGAGGAGCTAGAGGCAGAATCAGACAACATTCTATGAAGGGAGAGGAGCTAGAGACAGAACCAGACAACATTCTATGGAGGAGAGGAGCTAGAGACAGAACCAGACAACATTCTATGAAGCGAGAGGAGCTAGAGGCAGAACCAGACAACATTATATAGAGGGGAGGAGCTAGAGGTAGAACCAGACAACATTCTATTGAGGGGAGGAGCTAGAGGCAGAACCAGACAACATTCTATGGAAGGGAAGGAGCTGGAGGCAGAACCAGACAACATTCTATGGAGGAGGAGGAGCTAGAGGCAGAACCAGACAACATTCTATGGAGGGGAGGAGCTAGAGACAGAACCAGACAACATTCTATGGAGGGGAAGGAGCTAGAGGCAGAACCAGACAACATTCTATGGAGGGGGAGGAGCTAGAGACAGAACCAGACAACATTCTATGGAGGGGAGGAGCTAGAGACAGAACCAGACAACATTCTATGGATGGGAGGAGCTAGAGGCAGAACCAAACAACATTCTATGGAGGGGGAAGAGCTAGAGACAGAACCAGACAACATTCTATGGAGGGGGGAAGAGCTAGAGGCAGAACCAGACAACATTCTATGGAGGGGAAGGAGCTAGAGGCAGAACCAGACAACATTCTATGGAGAGGAGGAGCTAGAGACAGAACCAGACAACATTCTATGGAGGGGAGGAGCTAGAGGCAGATCCAGACAACATTCTATGGAGGAGGAGGAGCTAGAGACAGAACCAGACAACATTCTATGGATGGGAGGAGCTAGAGGCAGAACCAAACAACATTCTATGGAGGGGGAAGAGCTAGAGACAGAACCAGACAACATTCTATGGAGGGGGAGGAGCTAGAGGCAGAATCAGACAACATTCTATGAAGGGAGAGGAGCTAGAGACAGAACCAGACAACATTCTATGGAGGAGAGGAGCTAGAGACAGAACCAGACAACATTCTATGAAGCGAGAGGAGCTAGAGGCAGAACCAGACAACATTATATAGAGGGGAGGAGCTAGAGGTAGAACCAGACAACATTCTATTGAGGGGAGGAGCTAGAGGCAGAACCAGACAACATTCTATGGAAGGGAAGGAGCTGGAGGCAGAACCAGACAACATTCTATGGAGGAGGAGGAGCTAGAGGCAGAACCAGACAACATTCTATGGAGGGGAGGAGCTAGAGACAGAACCAGACAACATTCTATGGAGGGGAAGGAGCTAGAGGCAGAACCAGACAACATTCTATGGAGGGGGAGGAGCTAGAGACAGAACCAGACAACATTCTATGGAGGGGAGGAGCTAGAGACAGAACCAGACAACATTCTATGGATGGGAGGAGCTAGAGGCAGAACCAAACAACATTCTATGGAGGGGGAAGAGCTAGAGACAGAACCAGACAACATTCTATGGAGGGGGGAAGAGCTAGAGGCAGAACCAGACAACATTCTATGGAGGGGAAGGAGCTAGAGGCAGAACCAGACAACATTCTATGGAGAGGAGGAGCTAGAGACAGAACCAGACAACATTCTATGGAGGGGAGGAGCTAGAGGCAGATCCAGACAACATTCTATGGAGGAGGAGGAGCTAGAGACAGAACCAGACAACATTCTATGGATGGGAGGAGCTAGAGGCAGAACCAAAACAACATTCTATGGAGGGGGAAGAGCTAGAGACAGAACCAGACAACATTCTATGGAGGGGAGGAGCTAGAGGCAGAACCAGACAACATTCTATGGATGGGAGGAGCTAGAGGCAGAACCAAACAACATTCTATGGAGGGGGAAGAGCTAGAGACAGAACCAGACAACATTCTATGGAGGGGAGGAGCTAGAGGCAGAACCAGACAACATTCTATGGAGGGGGAAGAGCTAGAGACAGAACCAGACAACATTCTATGGAGGGGAAGGAGCTAGAGGCAGAAACAGACAACATTCTATGGAGGGGGAGGAGCTAGAGACAGAACCAGACAACATTCTATGGAGGGGGAGGAGCTAGAGGCAGAACCAGACAACAGTCTATGGAGGGGGAGGAGCTAGATCCATTTCCATTTACCTTGTGACATTTATGTGCAAAATAATTATTCTATTTTGTTATAACTAAGAACAGTTGGTTACTATCCCAGGCAGCGCGGGGCTCTACAGCTAGTTATTAATACATTCATATGTGTAATATTTTAATTCCTCTAAACTGGTACATTATCGTCCTAGTATCTGTTGATATTCATTACGACGCCATAAATAGCAATAATTTTATTCCAGCACTTATCATATTTTCCACACATTTACTTATATTGTTTGCACTTTAGACTATTCAGCAGCTATTGGAGTTTTACATGCACATATTTTCTTTTGTTTTAGTAACCTAAAACATTAAAGAGGATCATGGAGCAGGGCGGGTATAAGTGGTGATGTCACCGCAGGAGGCGGGGCGGCCGGCCTACTGCCGTGACTTCACCACCTTTCCCCGCCCTGGTCCATGGTTAACATGGAGCAGGGCGGGTATAAGCGGTGACATCACTGCAGGAGGCGGGGCACGGTGCCAGAACCGCAAAAAGCGATTCCTCGCTCTGTGTACTATGCAGCAGCAGGCGATGGAGAGAATGAATGACAGGAGGGAGGCGGCGGCGGGCGGATAACAGATACAGGGGGCGTGAAACTGCCATGTGAGGGAAGTGGCTCCAGCCACTAGACCCTTCCTATCCAGCTCCAGTATGTAAGTTTTCAAACTCAATTATCTAGGGGTACAGGGGGGCTCAAGGGCTGGGGGACCTCTTGCCTGAATGCAGCAGACATGCTGCATCCAGTGCTGTAATCAGATCACCATGCATGGTTGGTGACAGGTCCTCTTTAATAATATAGTTGAACTAATACCGGTATATAATCTCTAAAGTTCTAGAATCTCACAATGCGATAGAATTGGACCCCCATCTACATAGTCTGTGATAAAGACTTAAAGGAAGCATTCCATAGGAAAAACACCTACAAATGAGCTAACGAACAATGGCTAAAAATTATATCTTTATTAGTATAATATATACAAAATATATTAAGAATCTCATAAGGTAAAAACGGGGCATACAGGCAACCGTAAAGGTGGGTGCTCCTGGGAAAAGTAAATAGTATACAATATATATGCACATAAAATAATCGTGACTAAAGGAATATTCAGCTCACCCACATGGATGTCCACATAGAAGCTCCAGCACGGAGAGACGACCCAGTTCAGGCCAAGCAAATGTCGCGAAGTAATAAATACACGTCATATGCAAAATTGCCCTTACAAATCCAATGTAAGTGATGAATAACAAGCAAACAAAGTACACGACAGTCTTACTAAGGTAAGTAAATCCAGGAGCTCACCACACCCGATGCACGTTTCGCTCTGAAATTCTTGAAAGCAGTGCTTTCTATCTGCTACTATATAGTAATAGTGCCCCACCTCTGGGCCTCATTATAATTATGATGATCACTTTGTGTCTCCACATAGTACGTGTATATGTTCCCACTATTGGTATAAATAGGAACAGTGTCCCTTCAGTGCCTGTATATAGTAATAGTTCCCTCTCAGTGCCTCCATTTAACAATAACAATTTGACTGAAAGTGCCCCTTTGTACCACTATCTAGTTAATTAGTGCCGCTTCTGTGCCTTTTAAAGAATAATCTGAAATATGAGATAATGCTCAATAGGGTCTTATCCTTTAGACAGGTAATGGCAATGAAACTTATTGAAAGCTGCTCACCTGGTATGGTTGTGTAACCCACAACCAAGTATAATCGATTAAAAACAGCTGCTGCACGGTCCGCACCTCCACAGGTAATCCACGGTGGAGACTATCTGGATGAAGGACGAAGTGTAGCTCGACCTGCGCTGCTGTAAAGGACCACAAGAAACACGGGATATCTGAGATAAGATGTAGGTTTAATACCGACACGTTTCGGAGCTGCTACCGGGCTCCTTCCTTAGGGACAATTTTAAAGAATAATGCCCCTTTTGTGCCTTCATATAGTGATAATGCTCACTCAATGACTTCATAAAATAGTAATGTCGACTCTGTACCTCAATATAGGAAGTTTCACCATCAAGCTCCGATTTAGTAGTTGTACCTTCTTGCAGACCCTAGTGCCCACCTTTGTGCCTCCATATTGTAATGTATCCCATCTGTGACAAACATGTTACTCTGTATAGTAAGTGAAAGTGACGTCACTATAGGGGAAGTCTCTCCCCTATGTGCTCTCCCCAGTGTGTGCTCTCTCCCCTGTGTGCTATGTGTCCTAACACCCCACTATGATGTCATTATACCCCATTGTGATGTCAGAATTCCCCACTGTGATGTCAAAATACCCCATTGTGATACATGGACAACCAGACACATGAGCTGATGACAGATGCCACAAGGCAATTATATAAGTAGACTAGCTGTAGTACCCGGCTACGCCTGGGTTAATAAATAACTGATGTTAGCTATAACAAAATAGAATGTGAATATGTCATATTAATGACCTGTAGGAAAATAGAAGCTGAGCTGTGATTGGTTGCTATAGGCAGCCTGATAAATCTCCAGACATACACATAATAGACAGCTCATGTGACTGACATCTGCCTTAATTCCCTATATGGCACATGTGTTGCACATTGGCTGTTTTTAATCAGATGTTTATTTTTGGAAAATAAAGATAGCACACGTATGAGGCGAGTTGTGTGAGGAGATTGGTGCACATCTGTGTCTGTCTGTGTGGTGTGTGTGTCCCTGGGGTGTGTGTGTGTCCCTATAGGGTGTGTATGTGTGTGTGTCCCTGTGGGGGGGTCTGTGTCGTGTCTGTGTCTCTGTGTTGTGTGTGTTTCTTTGTGGTGTGTGTGTCCCTGTGGGGTGAGTGCATGTGTCGCTATAGGGTGTGTGTGTATGTCCATGGGGTGTGTGTGTCTCTGTGTTGTGTGTGTCTCTTTGTGGTGTGTGTGTGTTCAGGTGTGTGGTGAGTATCCAATGTTGGGGCTGCATCTCAGCAACTATACACTTGCTGTTACTCTTTGTGTGCGTGTGGTGTGTATACATGTCCCCATGCATGGTGAATATCCCATGTTGGGGCCCCACCTTAGTGACTATATGCTGGTATATGCTGTTAGTCTTTGGCGCTGTCATTAAGCCCCTCTCATTCACAACTGTCAACTGGTAACTGTCACTTTTGCTCCATTATGTAGATAGGGGCAAAATTGTTTGGTGAACTGGAACGCAAAGGGTTAAAATTTTGCCTCACAACATAACCTATGACGCTCTCGGGGTCCAGACGTGTGACTGTGCAAAATTTTGTGGCTGTAGTTGCGACGGAGTAGATGCCAATCCCGGATATACACACATACACACATACACACATTCAGCTTTATATATTAGTGCATTCCTCTAGGCCCCAGAAAGTTTAATGCCCCTTTTTAATTTCATATAGTAATCCAACAAACACAAAAGAAACAATGTCCGCACTCACCGGTAGTGGATCTTGACACCTTTAATTCCTGTTCATATAAACAGTCATGAGCAAATCAGCAAGGGAGGGGGTGCAGGGGCGACGGACGACGGCTCGCCGTTTCGCAGTCGTGTACCACTTCGACGGGTCCTCTATAGAGGAAGCGGTTCACGACCGCGAAACGGCGAGCCGTCGTCCGTCGCCCCTGCACCCCCTCCCTTGCTGATTTGCTCATGACTGTTTATATGAACAGGAATTAAAGGTGTCAAGATCCACTACCGGTGAGTGCGGACATTGTTTCATTTGTGTTTGTTGGATGACCGCTATCGAGTGCCAGCACCACTAGGTATAGCTGCAGAACTGTCACAGGGAGTTACAGCCCGCCCTAACTGAAGACGTGTAGTGCCCAGTGTTTTTCTCTTTGGATGATTTTCATATAGTAATAGTTCCCAACTTTATACCTCCATATAGTAATAGTTCATTCTCTTGTGCCTTCATATAAGTGTCCCCAATGTTGCCACCATGTAGTATTGGTCCATATAGTAATAATGCCCCTTTAGTGCCTATCTGTCTAATATATAAAGTTGAGTGTATGTATGTATGTGTGTATGTATCACGCCCACTCCACATTGCCATGCTCACTACACATAGCTGTGTCGCTCCAGTTAGCCCCACCCCTTTATTGTGATGTCACAGTAGAATGTAGAATGTTAGCTTATAAAATTCCATGTCATTGCCTGATCATTAGATCCTACAGACACTAATGCACCATAAGAAAATGAATATGACTGGACGATGACTGGATGACCGTCATCACAGACTAAGAGGAAAGCTGAGCAAGACTTACAGAAAGGGAGGCAAAATTTACAGACATGAGAACAATCGCTGCTTCCTCAAGGGCCACTGAAATGGCCACGCCCTCAGGACTATATGGAGGTGTGGAGCTATGAAGGGAGGCTATACATAGTCATGGTGCTATGAAGGGGGCGAGTTTATCAGGAGGGTGTGGCCATTAAGGGGTGAGGCACTGTGAGGGAGTGGGGCTATTATACATACATACATACACACATTACCATATATGGGCAATATTACCATGTATTATTATTATTTATTTCTATAGCGACATTAGATTCCATGACGCTTTATATGATGAAAAGGCATGTATGGGCAATATTACCATATATGAGCATTACAACCATATATGGGCATTACGCCTGGGCAACACCAGGCTCTACAGCTAATATATATAAAGCTGAGTGTATGTGTATATGTTTCATTAGTCCTGCCCACTGCACATAGCCACACACTCCACACAGCCATGCCCACTCCACATAGCCATGCCCACTTTGCAGCCTGTATCTCCACATACTCCCACCTCCTCCATAGCCCTGCCCCTAGAACTATGTGGAGAGTGGAGCTATGAAAGGGCAGGGCTATACATAAGGTGGTGCTATGAAAGGGGTGGGGCTATTGGAAGGGGTGTGGCTATGTTTAGTGGGTAGAGCTATGAAGGGTAAGGGCTACTGGGAGGGGCGGGGCTATGATATATGCACACATACATATGTGGTGCCCCACTGGTCGGGACGCCACGTAGGGGTACTGCACCCCAATAAGAGTGTGTAGTATTCCTGTGACCAAGGGAATTGGGCTGCTGCATAAAGGATCCTCACAACACCCATTCATACACACCTTAGCGTAGAGGACCGTGAGTGAACCCGCTGTAGGGAAGACCCAGTCCTGTGGGAGGAGTCAGGTAGTGTAGAAACGTGTATGGGAGGAGAGTAGAGCAGTCAGTCAGTGGAGTTCAGTCGAGTTGGGGAGAGAGGAGTGGAGGACGACAGGAAGGTTATCATGAAGGAAGGAGACCCTAGGGGCACCAAGTATTGCAGTGTGCCCAAATCTGGACAGGGTACGACTACAGACCACATGGGTTTGTCTCGGGCAGGGGACCAGCTCTGGACACGGTGCGGCTGTTCATCCCTGAGCTGTTAAACCGGATGCCCCAAGCTTCTCTAGGAAGTCGCGGCCAAAGACCCAGTGCATCTCTTGAAAAGGCATACCGAACTAGGGTCAGGGGGACCTAAAGGGGAGTCCTCCTCCGATGACCCGTGGGAGCCGGCTTGAGGCTCTGCGCGCGGAGGCACTACACAGTAGAGGAGAAGAGAGCACAGTGGGGAGTGGCAGGGAATGGCAAGCACACCACCGAGGATCCTAAGTGAAACATCCGGTTCCCTGGTGACTACACAGGCCAGAGAAAGATCCAAGTGACTGTAAAACCTGTTAATTTGGTTGAAAAACTGCAAGTAAACCCGTTCAGAGTTAAAGACTGTGTCACATACTTTATTTCCCTCACCTGATGAGCCGCACATTTGCTGCAGTGAAAAGGACAAGTGACTGTGCCATGTGGTAAGCTGCCTCCCTGTGTAAAAACAACTACCACTACTGCCCTGGGGATCCCACTCTTAACCATATTGCTGCCTTACTATCACCCAAGAGGTCTGACCTGCAGCACCTGTAACCCTACCGGAACCGTAGGTGGCGTCACAAACTATTTTTATTAACTCTTTTCAGTGACCACGAGGGCCACGGGACCGGGCACAGGCCCCAGTGAAACAATGCCTGGAACCGGTTACCTCACGACCCCGGAGCGGGTCACATACATTACCATAGCTCAATACATATAGCCACAACCACTTCACAGCCTGCATCTCCACATATCCCTGCCTCTCCCACATAGCCCTGCCCCTGGGACTATGTGGAGAGGTGGGGTTATGAAGAGGCAGGGCTATATGTGGATGGTGCTATGAAAGGGGTGGGGCTATGTGTAGGGATGGAGCTATGAAAGGATGGGGCTATACATAGGGGTGGAGTTATGAAGGGGATGTGTCTACTGGGAGAGGTGAAATCATGAAGAGGCAGGGCTATGTGTAAGGTTGGAACTATGAAGGGGGGAGCTAGCATAAGGGGGCAGAGCTATGATATATACACACATATGCATACATTACCATATATGGGTGATATTACCATATATGAGCGATATTACCATATATGGTCATTACGACTCTATGTGGGCATTACACGCCGGGCTCTGTAGCTAGTATATAATAATAATGCTATCTGTTGCCTCCATATAGCAGTGCTCTCCTCTGAGACTCCACGTTTTATCAGTGACCCTCTTATACCTTTGTGGCGCCCCTGCGGACCGATCACCACTAGATGGCGCAGCAGCTGGGATCAGTAATTCGGTCACCCCAAACACACACCCAACACACTCCGATTTCTATTGACTCTATTCCCAGCAACGGGATAGCGGGAGGAGACTAGTGGAGGGTGGGAAAGTTAGGACAGGACCTGATTAGGAGTGGCAACAAAGCGAGACAACACCACGTTCAGTAAGCCAGTCAGCCAAGAGAAGTGGAGGAGTCAAATTCAGTCAGAAGGAGAGGTGAGAAGACCATTATACAGGACTGAGAGGACATGGACCGACAGCCTGTGCCACCATGAGGCTTGTCCGGGTCCCGAGCTGCAGGCCGTAGTGAGAGACAGAAGGAGTCCTAGGTGTGCTCGAATTAGTGAGGACACTGACGGTGCCGGCTCTGCTGAAGTGGCCAGGACGCTCTACACTCCAACCACAAGCACCAGCGGGTGTGGGGTTTTTATGTCCTGTGACCCAACCTTCGGCGCAGCGAAAAGAAGGCCCCCATGCAAGGGCTAGGAGACCCGGCAGGTCGCCACTGAAAGCTCGTGGCCGCTGGATCGTAGCTAGCGTGCGGACAGACCAAAAGACCTACCAAAGGAACACGAAAGGGGGTGATTTTGATGAGCCATCCCGGCTGCTTAGACAACACCAGAGCTACCAATGTACTGTCTGTAAACTAACCATCTGCCGGAAAGCACGTTAACCAGGTTAAAGCTCTATGCTGTGTGAGACTGTGGTTACTGAGCCTGAAGAGAGAGAGACTGATTTCATGAACTGGCAGCAGGAGACTGCCTGACTGTGCCCGTGAACCCTACACCCTCGACGCGAGCCCTGCACTACAACAGACTATTCGGTTGCCCTTGGGGACCCGCTGAACCATCCACGCTCCTACTCCCATCATCCCCAGAGGTTCCGACCGCAACCGCGGCTATATCGGCTGCATTCCATGGGTGGCGTCACGACACTCTTTTATTTTTAAACTTTTCTTTTATTCTTCTCCATTTTTCCAATTAACCTTTTAAACTGCTCGCCCGATAAAGGGGATTACGGATCGTGTTACGCCACCGTGACATCCCGCAGCCCCAGACAACAATGAGAGGGCCCGGCGCCGAGTACCCCACGGTCCCCGTCAGGGGCGAGACACCTCCATCTTGTAATAGTGCCCTCCTATGAAGTGGAAGAGGCTTGCACTGGACCACATCACCGATTTGGAAGGTTTATATAATCAACCTGTCTTTATGAAACATATAGTAGCAGGGCTTCCAATAGGCTTTCTTGAATGTGTCCCAGCTTTTTATTCAGTTAGGCAGCCAGAAATTGTTTAAAAGCTATTTTATTTTACCACATAATTAACCCCTACTCATAGTATATGTTATAAAAGTATGGTCGTTGGGACGCCCACCTAATCCTGAGAACACAAGTCCCTAAGTGCACTGTGCAAGTGAAGCAGTAATGAGCATGCGCGACCATTTACTGGCTATCGGAGATATGGTTGCACATGCTCCCTACTCCTTCTTTCACACCGGAGACACTGGGTTCATTTTCAGGATCGTTTCCCGGTGATCATTTCATCATCTACTCTGTGGATGGGTGATGAATGTTGTTTAATGGACAACCCTCGGAAAATCAATAACATTGTGGAGGGAATTCCATGACTCAAATTGCCACTTTTTTTCATCAAGTGCCACCTATCCTAATCCATTGACATCCCTGAATTGTAGGGTGTACCACCAGCTATGAATATGACTTTAGACATAAACTATATGTATAACGCTACTCTCTGTGTACAGAAATCTTTCAGATCATGTGTTGCTGAATAAGCAAGATCTAAATTTCCTTGACCTCTTGAACGTCTGATTACGAAGGCACAAAACTTCGGTTTCCCTGTAACGTTGCCCCGTTTCGTAAATACAATAGTGTTTTTGTCGAGGGCTGTGCCTTCCCCTTGGTGAAAATGATTACTGTACTGAGGTGTAGAATGTGGAGGATATTGATCGGGGAGTTGCCCAGTCATGTCGCTACTTAGAATAAGAACCATTTTGGCTTTTACGGAAAGGATAAAGTGCTTTTCCAACATATTACTTAACTTAATGAAAAATGAGAAATTGAAGAGCAAGAAGACCAAACTCAAAGAACTTTCAGGAACATGTTAAGACACAAAACTCAAGAAAAAATTGAATGAATTAAAGCTTTAGATTTGAAATTTGTCTACCCCCCGCTTCAAACAAAGGCTTAAGAATGTATTCTGCAAGAACATTCTATACTACTTGGTGTTACACTGAAAGGTATAAAGCCTTTTTGGCTCGAGGACACCTGGTGCCACACGACATCTTCAGACATCTTCTTATACTACACTATCCCTATCCAAAATCATTAATGTTCTTAGTTTTAGGCTACTGATGAAAAACTACATATATTTTTTGCTAGAGTTTTTTTTTAACGTAAAGGCTAGAGGGAGGCACCTTTATTCCCGATATGTCCTAAAACTAGAGCAAATACACTCCGGATCTTTTTCTCGGGAGATCCCGAGGTATTCTCTGTAAACTGTAAACTATCTACTTATGCAATGTACCAACAACATATATTAGTAGTACGAGTATTCAGTTATCTTACCCTGCCCTCAGGCTCAGTTTATTTTGTGGCACCCCGGAGGTCAGGCCGCCACTAATGGTATTGAGAGGAAAGCTTTGACAAGACCCACATTTGCACCCAACACAATCCAAACTCCAGGCCAAGGAGATGCTGGGTGGAAGAAAGCCACAATCGGGGTAGTCCCCACCTAGTGGATAGAGGGAGGAGTTAGGTTAGGGGTGGGAGACAGAAGGAGACAGTTCTAGTGAGATCCAGTTGGGCAGCTAGGGATGCTAGTGCTACACATGGAGTTAGGTGCTAGTCCCAGGGCCTGAGGACATGAATCTGCTGCTGGCTGTCCAAGCCGGGCTGAGGAGCTAGCACAGAATGGGGTACCAGCCCCAATTCGGTTTTGATTCTTGAAGCCCAGTGACCTCTAGTTTCATGGCTGGTCTTGAAGTACAGTGGCTACCTTAGTGGACTCTTTCCAGGCTCAAGGAACTATATAGGGTTAAGCAGACCAGCATGTCTGTTGCTCACCGAACCCGCAGTCACCTGCCTGCTGGGACTGGCAACCACAGGACACTTAGGAGAGAACAGGAGTAGCAAGTGTCAGAAGAAGGAAAGCAGCAAGGAAGGCCAAATACCCTGTGTTTCAGCAAAGTGGACTCTGAATACCTCTGGGCTGGCCAAGCTGCAAGCTTGCTGGACCATGTACCCGGCTAGGTTGTGACTTCACTGAACCATCAGTAAAGGCTAAGAACAACAAGAACCCTGTGTGTTGTCTGGTCCTTCCTGCACCACCCTGCACCCACCTGCAGAGCCATCACCTTACACCACTATAACCCTCATCCGCCTCCTCACCCCAACTACGTTATAGTCCTTCCAAGGGACCCAGGCCCTAACTGCAGAGGGCCCAACACCTGGCTGCCATACCATCATTCCTTGGAGGTTTCTCCACCGCAACCACTGGCCACCTACAGGCCAGAACTCCAGGTGGCGTCACGACAAACTTTATCCCCTGTAAATAATCCCCTTAACAACATCTGGTTGAGGCCACTGCTTCTGGGGCCGCCACCGTGATCAGAGACTGTTGCCTGTTGTGGTGAGGATTAATTCTGAAAAGCTCAAGCATTGGTGGTGTTAGCTGTAGGTGCATGGGCCTGAGTTGCCTTTACTTACTTGCACCTGTTTGGCACCCTGGGAGCGGGTCTCTGAGATGTACCAGGTAAATGTTGCTTTTTATGGTCCACTTTATGTGTATGTTGGAGGCCACATGGCACAACTAAAATATAGAGTAGAACCACCCTGATGAGATTGACTTGACGTGGCAGGGTGGCTCAAAAGACTGATCAATATTTTGCCAAATATTTCAATCTTATAATTTTATACAGTTTGGAAGGAATATATGTATTTGCACAGTTTTTATTACAAGATATGTTCTGGTGGTATAGTTTTTTTTGCTGATTTTTACAAGTAAAGATTTCTTAGGGTAAAGTAGCAAGTTTTCAACTATGTAGGAACTTGGAGTCACCCTTGTCCAATCTAACAATCTCCTCCGTAACAGAAACCCCAAAAAACTGCTGACACTTGCTAACTTGCAAGTCTGAATGGTTGCATACTGAACATAACATATTGTCACATGCCCACCAGAGGCTGCTCCTTTGACATCTGCTACTGTCACCAGTCACCCCCATATTCATTTTGTAGGTGGTGCTGATAATGGAGAAGTCAGGGCCAGAAACTCTGTAGAGCGTAGTCTCTGCCCATCCACTAGGGCTAGAGTGGCTGGGACATGCCTACTTCACAGTCTGACGGTCATGTGTGTGCTGTCTAGCTGAAGTCGTCAACTTCTAGCTTCAGTCTATTGGAAAGCACCACACCCTACTAATACGTTCAGCTTTCTGCTGGAAGTTGCCAGATATAGCTTGTAACTTCCCTGACTAGTCTCCTGCTTTGCATTGTTGTTTTCCTGTGTGACCAGGGCCTGAGTTTTGGACGGTTCTCCTGCTTAACGATTTTGTACCTTGCTGCCAACTCGGTTTTGACCTAACTCCCCGACTACTCTTACGGATCCTGATTTTGTCCTTACCTCCTGGCTTTGACTTTGCTTGCCAACTTTCCTGCCTCTAGATTGCAGCCCAACCATAGGCAGCTATCTCCTGGACCCCATTGTAAATCCAGATCCATGTATAAGGTTCAGTTTTGACATGAAGAGAAGCACAAAACTAGATTAGGTCCTGGTTGAGAGGTATGCTGTGTCGTGGTTGTAGGGCTCACGTAAATTTGGTCACTTTTATTTGCAAAGTATACATAGTTTATCATTTAAAAAATTTTTCATTGCGGTAATGCACATTCACATTTCAATTTTCACTGTTTGCATCCGTGGTCTTTTCCCCGTCCCCCATTTTAAGTGCAACAGTTTTTTTTTAATCCTAGTGGATAAAGGGTGTCGGGGTTTCTCGGGTTTTCTCGCCTAACGGAGCGGATTTGCCTAAGTCTGTCTTTTTGTGCCTGTAGCCTTGGACAGTCGTCACACATATGTTATAACACAAACCATTGCACTCTAAGATGCAAACAGTGAACACAGAAATATAGACATGCATTACTGCTTAGGAAAAACATAATAAAAAATTGAGATAATTAGCCGAAAAAGGACAATTGTATCTGAGCCCAGTAACCAATGTCACGGAGTATCTCTCGATTGGGTGCCCTCCTCCAGGGGCTTTAGGTGTTTCTAATTCTACGTTAGCAGATCTCTTTCTGCCCATATAAATCAGAAGCCATTTTAGGACCCCAAGGGGGGCATTCACTATGTTAGGGCCCAGTAGAAAGATACCCTTTGATGTTGGTTATGCAAAATTGGTCTATTTTTCTGATATATATTTCAGTTTCTTCAATTTTTATTATGTTTTTACTAAGCAGTAATGCATATTCATATTGCTGTATTCACTGCTTTCACTCCTCCGCATCTAAAGCTGGTTTCACACTTGCGTTTGTCGCCATCCGTGTGTATCCAGTCTAAGCTGAAGGCCCCAGCATCAGTTTTAGGCCCCATTGACTTTCAATGGGGCCGGAGACACATGCGGGTGCATCCAGTTGTGAATGATTCGCCTTGGGTCCGTGTGGATGTAGGTGTTCACATATTTTTCACGAAGATAAAATCTGCAACTTGGTAGGGTTGTGGTGAGCCACGGATCCAGGGCGGGGCGCCACATGTGAAATCACAATGGGGGCCTATGGATCACCGAATGAACTGGACGTACGTATCCCGATGGATCTGTACTTCCGGTTCGTGTTCCATAAACTGCGCATGCGGGTTCATCCAGTTTGTCATTGCGTAGGAATCCGACGTAACCACGGATTCCAAAATACGCAAGTGTGAAACCAGCCTAAGCGTGTAACTGTTTTGGCTATAAAGGAAAAAAATAGAGGGATGCAGTAAAGGATAAACAGAAAGAGGAGAGGAGGGGGATGGATCTGCAGTTTATTACTTAGAGTTTTAAAGAAATAGTATGAAGGAGAAAGATGTAGAAGTGGGAGAAACTGGACAATGCTTAATGGGAAGGCCAACCAATTCGGGGAACACGGAGAGAGCAAAGATGCCTCAGTCCCAGTTGAGGGAAGGAAAAGCACTCAAAGTCTAAAAGTAAAATGCAACTTATATAGCTACATCTAACACATCAACATCAAGTACTCCATAAAGGTATAGATGTTTAAAAAGGTTGTCCGGGTTAAACTGATAATTCTGCAGTCCCTCTATGTATTTCTATGTGACTGCAGATTTATCAATCCTCCCAGTGAGGCGCCCCCAGGCCGTGGGGTACTCAGGAATCGGATCGTTGCTGCTGTCGCTGGGGAGTCACGGAGGTCGTGACCTGGTCCTGTGGCCTGGGCGTCAGTTGAAAAAAGGGTATATGTACAGGGGAGGTTGTCGTGACACCACCCGTAATATGTTATCAGGGTGACCACCGCTGCCGTATACCTGCTGGGGACGGTGATGAGGGGCAGCGTAGATGGTAAGACCTCCACGGATAGGGCTGGGTGTCTCCGGGTCAGGTGTTGTAGGGGATGCATACTCTGGATGCTGCATCGGCTCCTCTCCTGCAGCTTCTCCAGCCAGCATGCAGGGACAGCAATGCGGCTCCGCAGATGGGGATTCTGCTGCATTTTAGCAGTAAACAGTCTCAGGCACTTTTGAGCTTACCGGGTATTTTACTGTTCAAGTTCTTAGCAGACAGGTTACAGTTCACAGTTCTCAGTCTTAGTACATACACTCTACCGGGGACCCGGGTTCTACTGCAGCTCAGACGGTTCCTCTGCGTCACTTCCCTCGAGTAACTTTCAGGCCCTGCTTGTCTCTCACTATCCTCACTCATGGGTTCGGTTTGGCCATCATGGGCTTTTTAGTGATGCTTCCCTCTGTTTAAGGTCACTAGCCCTTGTACGATGGCTGTGTTCCTACTGCGTGGTGGTAGGTAGGTCGTGGGTCATAGAGTCCCCGCACCACACCCGTGTGCCTTGTGATTGGGGTCTTAGAGTCTCCCGGTCACCTCTACAGAGCCGGCTCTCTGGCTTTCCTGTCCTAGCCCTCCAGTGACCCAGCTGTAACTTGGGCTCACCAGGCTCCTCCTGCCTCCCTGTTGTCAGCTCTGGGTCCTCCAGTCAGCTATGTTAGTGATGGCTGCCAGGCCCGTTGTTCTCCCACTTATTCTGTAATGTTCAGCTTTAGGGTGTGTCTGCTTGCGGCGTTTCTTCCCTCGCCTTTCTCTCTAGAGCGAGCTTTCTCCCTTGAGTAACTGCCTCCAAGATTCTGCGTCCTCCAGGGAACCTCTCCTCCTGGGAATCACCTCCTCCAACTTACTGTTCCAGTATTTTTACTACTGTTCCTCCACCCCTTTGCCCAGGTCTGACCTACTCTCCACCCACACTTCTCTAAACTCCCGCAACCACTTGCCCTACATAGAGTCAGTGGCTTAGGAACGGAGTGTGTCGGTGTGTGGATGTTTAAAGTCGACCATCTTACCTCGGCTGGCTGCAGTTCACCCTGTGGCTGCCCTAATCGCAGGGGCGCCACACCAGCACCCGCACTGTGTGCTGCAAGGATTCATTGTTTCTAAATCTAAACCGGGAACGGACCGCACTTATGCGTTATGCATGTTCCCGGCCACTGCGGCCAGAGCCTCTTCTAATGGGCATGGCCTCGCTCAATACAATTGTATGGAGTAAGACCGCGTCCACTAGATGGCTGCGCCAAATAGCTGGATGTGCCCGCTTATAGGCTTGTATTGAGCAAGGCTGCACCCACTAGCCTCGTTTTGACGGGAACTATTATACCGCATAATTGAGGTCTATTCCCGGTTTACAAACTGGCAGATTCTCGCAGTGCAAAGTGCAGGCGCTGGGAGGATTAACAATTTTGCAGTCACATGAGACACTGCAGACTTATCAGTTTAGACTGGACAATTCCTTCAATAAAGGCTCTGACCGTCACATACTTGCAGATTGCTGCAAAAAAGAATATCTGGCTATAATTAGTCCAATAATGGAAAAAAAAAATACTTTGCTGAATGCAAATCTGATTGTAATTTTAATGACTCCTCAAAAACATAAGATGGTGGAAA
Source organism: Allobates femoralis (assembly GCA_033576535.1). Lineage (NCBI taxonomy): Eukaryota > Metazoa > Chordata > Amphibia > Anura > Aromobatidae > Allobates > Allobates femoralis. The sequence goes on from JARQOC010000012.1 coordinate 22,376,212, forward strand.
GAGGGGCTAGAAGTAGGGGTCAAAAAAACTCTAAAAATTAGGTTGCGGCTCCAATATTGTAGCTACAATGGACTAAAAATGTACCTGTAACACAAAGAAATTGGTACCCAATATAAAAAAAAAGTAAAGAACCCCATCACCTACTAGGTGATAACGGCAACGTCTTATGGGATAGGGGTCCAGTGGAAATTGCTAACTTTACACCTTCTTATAGTATGGAAAAAGTCCATTACCCATGGGGTTTAGTCTTGAAGGTGCGTGGACAAGAACATATTGCGTTATTTTCAGAGAATGCCAGAAAGTCTCTACTATTGGGTGCGTCCAATTTTGAAAGCCTTCTAGGACTATATTTAGATGCATGTGAAAGGTTCCATTGACACATAACGGGAACGCTCGATGAATATCCTGTTGCTTTCTTAAGTATTGTACAATCGTGCTCCTGGTCCCTCATTTTTGCATTGAGTTGCCAAAGCTCCCGGGTAACAAAAGAGGAAATTCTTATCCCTTATGTCCAGTCCCTGAAGCTAATTGTGAACATTCGGGTTTTGTTTATAAGGAATGCAAGCATGAAAGTGTTTTTGGAAGATTCTTGAGGAATGTAGGGGACTGATTGCCAATTACAGGACATGTGTTTCCTGTCATTTTGTTTTTCAGGAGGGAAGTGCGTCCGATTGGGGAGATATTATTTAGGCAGACAATCCCAGACTGCAAACTTATTCTCAGACCTAGGCATAGCCACATAACAATGCCGCTCTGCTATCGCGAAATGTCATCGAGCAATATTGATAATGTTGACTTGAAGAAGTTGAAAGGTCACCTGCAGTGCGGTTATGACCTTACGATACTATGTAAAGCTCCTCTCTTCCGAGTTTCATCAAAACTCCATCCTATATTTTCATTAAACCTGATTTATTTGTCGTATTTGTTTACGAGATCATCTGAGTCATTTCCTGGAAGTTAATTAACTTCCGTCCCAAGTACTGGATGTACCGGAAGGTGACATAGGATCTTCAAAAGGAATTCCCTGCATTGGAGCAAATCTACTCGTGATGATGTGAAAATCTGTTATTGACTTATAAGGGTTTTCCAGTTAAGAAAATCCTTTTCCATATACATTGTTAGGAAATGTTGAGTTAGTAAAGTAGGTTCTCTGTTAAGGAAATGTTGAGTTAGTAAAGTAGGTTCTCTGTTAAGGATCCCATTCTCAGTTGAAAAGTGTTTCAAAGAGCATATCTCTTATTGGGCATACTTTTACAACAAGCGGCTGGGAGTGCCTTGTGGGAATAGGGGGTGGAGTTTACAGAGGGGGCATCCTCCTCACGGCACAGTGGGCAGAGGAGGAGGTGTTCAGTGGGTGTGGCTAAATGCCCAGAATTGATGGGCGTATTCTCAATTGTTAGAGAGAGTGACTGAGCTGCCTGCCCCTGGGCAGGGGGGCGGAACTGGTCCCATACAGTGAGAATGTTCATTAAAGAGAGAACTAATACTTTTACAATCCACGTGGGCATAGAGTTGATTATAATAGAAGCAGGGGTCTGGGGGAAAGACCCCCAGATGGGGGAATGCATGGGCGAAATCCCCCTCACATAATTTACTCTTCTAAAGGTTTGCATAATGTAATATTATAAGAGTAAATCATGCAAGGGGGGCTTCACCCCCCCCCTGCATCCCCCTGTCTGGGAGTCTTACACCCAGACCCCTGCTTCTGTTATAATCCTCTATGCCCATGTGGATTGTAAAAGTGATGGTTATTTCCTTAATGAACATTCCCACTGTATGGGACCAGTTCCACCCACTGCCCAAGGGCAGGAAGCTCAGTCACTCCCTCTTAGAACTGAGAATAAGCCCATCAATTTTGGGCATTTAGCCACACCCACAGAACACCTCCTCCGCCCACTGTGCCCTGAAGGTGATGCCCCCTCTAAGCTCCGCCCCCCTATTCCTGCAAGGCACTCCCAGCCGCCTGTTGTAAAACTATGCCCTCTTTTTGGAGGTGTAGAAGTGTCGGCACCAGGGGCCCGGTGTAGTCAGTGGCAAGGCAGGTCCAAGGCTACAGCACAACACTGGCATCTCTGATCCTGCCCTAGCCGGCTCATCAGTACACCAGTTCAGTTCTTTGGCTCCTTCATCGAGGGACAAAGTATTCACAGAATCAATAAAGGTTTTTAAGGTTTCTTTACTATCGTGGCTAAATATGTGAATTGGGGGTGGATTATTTTCATTGGTGCATTTGGCTGCAGGCTGCTCCCTTCGCCCCATTACTTTCCGATTCATGCCCTTAAGCGTCATTGATACAAGCTGTGAATTCAAGGAGTCTTTTGGTCAGTTCTATCAATACCCCACTTATGAAAAATATTAACATCTGAGAGTCCTCAGTGGTTGATACCTTTTTAATGGCTAACTGAAAACTCCTTTACAATAGACTTAATCCAGACTCTAAATGATCAAATCTGGAGATATAATTCAAGTGCAAATAGTGTTGTTTTATCCTTATAAATAAAAATGATCAGGAGTGGTATAAAAAGGCTCACCTTTTTAGGTTGCGAGAGTCACAACCACTGTAAATACTTAAAACAGCTGCAGCGGACCCACGTGGAATCAGAAATGGGTGAAGAGAAATGAAAAGGACATAATCCCGCTCTGCTGTGGGATGAGGATCACTGACAGTCCAGATTGATAATAATATCCCTATTATTGGTCAACGCGTTCCAAAACCTCAACAGACATCTTCCTCAGGACACTTCATCAATGGAATGTGATGATGTCATCATAACGTGTTCTGAAGACGACGCCCGCTGAGGCTTCGAAACGCGTTGACCAATCTGGACTGTCAGTGATCTTTGCTACACAGCAGTGCGGGTTTATGCCCTTTTCATTTCTCCTTATCCATTTCTTAATCCAGAATCTGAAATTCTATTTGTAAATCCAAATCACAGATCTGGTTGAGTTTTATGACTATTATTTTGGGTTTCTTTGGTTTTGACCTCTATTTCTTGAAGACCCTTGTTTTTCTTCAAGACAAGAGCAGAAGGCCGTCAATTGTTGGGAGTCTATATTGGAAAAGCTAAACTTAAAAAGTTGTAGGGTTGTAGGGTGGTTGCGGTGGATTACTGTTGTTCCGTAATCCACGATAAACTGTTTTTTTGCCAGTGTTTAACACATTGACCATGGTGACTTGTCTGTGTATGCTGTAGATTAGTAAGCCCTTTGCCAATGCCAAGCTAGACATTTATTTCTTGAAGACCCTTGTTTTTCTTCAAGACAAGAGCAGAAGGCCGTCAATTGTTGGAGTCTATATTGGAAAAGCTAAACCTAAAAAGTTGTAGGGTTGTAGGGTGGTTGTGGTGGATTACTTTTGTTCCATGATCCACCACAAACAGTTTTTGCCAGTGTTTAACACATTGACCATGGTGACTTGTATGCGTATGCTGTAGTTTAGTAAGCCCTCTGCCAAGCTAGAATAGGTAAGGTAACCAATTTACCAACAAGAGTATTGATGTACTTCAGTTAAGTTAAGTAAGTCTCTTGCATCGTCATCCTGACTTCTAAATTAGCCTACATTTTGATATATTCACATTTGCATTTTTTGGGGGGAAAAACAATTCATTCTGTGTCAGGTATAGACTTTGTTTTTAAAATGGTGTATAACCCATTTATGATTTGTACTCTAGTATAAAAATGAGATAAGCCTGGGAGTATTGCTAATGTATTTTCCATGATTGATTGAAAGTCTTGGTTAAACAATGCTTTGGGACTACTCTACGTTTTAGGTGTGGGACCACTCTAATTATTTTAATGAGGAATGGTGGAAACCTATATGAAGAGACGAGTGTTCAGCTCACTCGTTATGTCCTTGTTCCTTGGCTGGTCATCGGTGGACGGAGACGCCATGGTTGCGACAGTGAGGAAATCCAATATACAAGAAGAGTTGTCTCCAGCGACCACAGGAGATAGGGTTCTTAAAACTTCACGTTTATTGAGCCATCATGATAAATGTATAGACCTGCAGAAGGAGGCAATCCCAGCATAGGGAACGAATTCAACGTGTTTCAATCCATGACCTTGTAGGTTGAAACGTGTAGGACTCATTCCATTCACTGGGAATGCCTCCTCCTGCACGTCTATACTTTCAACATGATGGCTCAATAAATGTGAAGTTTTAAGAACCTTACCTCCTGTGGTCGCTGGAGACAACTCCTCTTCTATATGGAAGAATACTCCCTTTCAGGATTGGTGCCAGCTGGCAAGGGCCAAGGCCTATGGAGCCTGGGAGTGGCCCACTCTTCCATGGTTTAAATCTGCAATAGCCACCATACATGAATGGCAGATATGCTCCCTGCACGTATGAAGTAGACTCAGCAGCCGAGTCTTCTACATGCTGCTCAGATGCTGGCTGTATGTAAGAGGCTGGGCATACAATGTGCAAACCTGTGTGGACTGCGCCCTATATGAATCCCATTGTGTTTGCAGGACAACAGTGGTCGCTCCCTCTGTGAGAAAGGAGGTTGCTAGTGATTGGGGCTGGTGTCTTGCATTCATAATGCCTTCATTTATAACCTGGGCAAAGCTGCACACAGCACTGAGGTAATGGTGGTCTGACCTGAATCTGCTGTGGTCAGATGCTGGCTGTGTTATACAGCTGGCACCCAAGTCTAAACTAGATCTGATCACAGCAGTCTTAGATTTTACAGACCGCCACATTTTAGAGATTGAAAGGTGTCCCTTCTGGCCTCCAAGGTCGGTCGGTCCAAGGCCCCTCACCAACAACGTGATTGTGGGTGCCGATGATATTGTCATGTCAGTCAGGGGGCCTACTATAAGTCTAAAATTTTGCCAAAACTTTGCCAAACATTTTGCATCCCACTTTATATTTTTCTTATGACCAGCATGGATTGGTCTGACCACTAAATGCAATGGCATTGTTTTAATATCTCCAATAAAAGTGATATTTTATTCAACCTGGAGGTGTTGAATTCTCTCCGTTAGCCGGATCACCAATTCCTTTCCTGGTAAGATAAATGAGACAGCAGTGGAAACTTCTGAATAAAATATCTGGCATGTGTGAATTGACCCTACGGCATGCTGTTGGCATAGGCGCAGTTGCCCCACTTGCCACCCCTATTATTAGACCTTGTGTGCACCCCACCGCCTGTACAGATATACGCTGCATCATACAAGATTCCAGGGCTTGAAACAATTGGTAACTTGTCTTCTAATGAAAAAATAATACTCTGTACTTTTCCCTCCAAATGTACAGAGATGTTTTTGGATCAGATCAGCTGCTCGCTGCCGGGCAGCTGCCAGCTTGTTTGAACGAGTCCTCGTGGTCATGCCCACCTAGGTATCTATTGTCTATTATTTTCCTGTGAGAAAGAGAACATGAAATGTACTTGTATAGGGGAGACTTGAGAACAAGCAATCACTCTGAGGGTGTTAAGGAAATTATGTCACGTACTGAACCATTGCCAGGAGTTCAGGCGAAGTTTGTGATGTTCTGTGTGTAACCTTGGCTCGCGGAAGGTTATATAGGATGCAAAAGGAGGATCACATGATAGGAACACAAAGGAAAGGCTTCATGGATGCCGTCGCAGTAGGTTGGTAGTGTGCACTCGCTATTTGTGCTTGGACATCACTTATTCTCATGATCCACTTTCATCATAATACGGAATTATATCTTCGGAATTTTAGAAAATAGATGTATTTATTGATTCATTACTGGTTCAAATGGAACTAGTCATTACCATATTCAACAACTCAGGCCCAGTGCACTTATCTCCATTCAGTTTCTCTCAATAAAAAGTTTTGTAGCTCTATGTATAGGCCATTAAAGGGAATGTGTCACCAAAAAATGATATATTGTTCAAATGGGGTTTTAAAAGTTAATGTATTTTTATTCTACATCAATACGTAGATTAAAACAAATCTTTTAATTTATACACTGGTTATTAGACTTTCTTTAGACTTAGTTCCCATTCTATAACTTTGACTTTTCAGCTCACCTCCTCCTTTACGATGACTGATAACTCTTCTATATACAGTAGATAACACAGGATCCACCATTCACAATAGGTGATATCACTCATTGTACAGGAGGAAGTGAGCTGTGATATCACCTATTGTGAATGGAGGATCCTGTGTTATCTACTGTATATAGAGGTGTTATCAGTCATTGTACAGGAGGAGGAGGTGAGCTGTGATATCACCTATTGTGAAGGTGGATCCTGTGTTATCTACTGTATATAGAGATGTTATCAATCATTGTACAGGAGGAGGAGGTGAGCTGTGACATTACCTATTGTGAACGGTGGATCCTGTGTTATCTACTGTATATAGAGGTGTTATCAGTCATTGTACAGGAGGAGGTGAGCTGTGATATCACCTATTGTGAATGGTGGATCCTGTATTATCTACTGTATATAGAGGTGTTATCAGTCATTGTACAGGAGGAGGTGAGCTGTGATATCACTATTGTGAATGGTGGATCCTGTGTTATCTACTGTATATAGAGGAGTTATCAGTCATTGTACAGGAGGAGGAGGTGAGCTGTGATATCACCTATTGTGAATGGTGGATCCTGTGTTATCTACTGTATATAGAGTGTTATCAGTCATTGTACAGGAGGGGGAGGTGAGCTGTGATATCATCTATTGTGAATGGTGGATCCTGTGTTATCTACTGTATATAGAGGTGTTATCAGTCATTGTACAGGAGGAGGAGGTGAGCTGTGACATCACCTATTGTGAATGGTGGATCCTGTGATATCTACTGTATATAGAGTGTTATCAGTCATTGTACAGGAGGAGGAGGTGAGCTGTGATATCATCTATTGTGAATGGTGGATCCTGTGTTATCTACTGTATATAGAGGTGTTATCAGTCATTGTACAGGAGGAGGTGAGCTGTGATATCACCTATTGTGAATGGAGGATCCTGTGTTATCTACTGTATATAGAGGAGTTATCAGTCATTGTACAGGAGGAGGAGGTGAGCTGTGAATTACCTATTGTGAACGGTGGATCCTGTGTTATCTACTGTATATAGAGGTGTTATCAGTCATTGTACAGGAGGAGGTGAGCTGTGATATCACCTATTGTGAATGGTGGATCCTGTGTTATCTACTGTATATAGAGGTGTTATCAGTCATTGTACAGGAGGAGGAGGTGAGCTGTGATATCACCTATTGTGAATGGAGGATCCTGTGTTATCTACTGTATATAACGAGTTATCAGTCATTGTACAGGAGGAGAAGGTGAGCTGTGACATCACCTATTGTGAATGGAGGATCCTGTGTTATCTACTGTATATAGATGTTATCAGTCATTGTACAGGAGGAGAGGTGAGCTGTGACATCACCTATTGTGAATGGGGATCCTGTGTTATCTACTGTATATAGAGGGTTATCATCATTGTACAGGAGGAGGAGGTGAGCTGTGATAACACCTATTATGAATGGTAGATCACTGGACCCAACTTAAATAGTGTTATCCAGTCACTCTCTACTGGTACAGAATGAGCTGATGAACACCTCTATTGTGAAAGGCAGGATCCGTCTATCTACGAATAGGTGTATCACACTCATCCTTCCTGACAATGACTGGATAACACCTCTATATACAGTAGATAACACAGGATCCACATTCACAATAGGTGATATCACAGCTCACCTCCTCCTGTACAATGACTGATAACACCTCTATATACAGTAGATAACACAGGATCCACCATTCACAATAGGTGATATCACAGCTCACCTCCTCCTGTACAATGACTGATAACACCTCTATATACAGTAGATAACACAGGATCCACCATTCACAATAGGTGATATCACAGCTCACCTCCTCCTGTACAATGACTGATAACACCTCTATATACAGTAGATAACACAGGATCCACCATTCACAATAGGTGATATCACAGCTCACCTCCTCCTCCTGTACAATTACTGATAACACATTATTTTAATTTTCTGAGATAATGACCTTTGGGTTTTCATTGGCTGTAAGCCATAATCATCAACATTTACATAAATATACACATGAAATAGATCCCTCTGTGTGTAATGACTCTATATAATATATGTGTTTCACTTTATGTATTGAATTACTGAAATAAAGTAACTTTTTGATGATATTCTAATTCATTGAGATGCACCTTTATACACACACAAATTCAAAAGGATACACTGATTCTCTGTTGATATACATCACGTAGGATACACCGAGGCTGCTGTAAATACACATCACATAGGATACAATGAGACTGCTGTATATACATCACATAGTGTATCTTATTTGATATATATAAAGGGGTCTCAGTTTATCCTGAGACTTACAGACTATATAGAGATTTAACATATATATATATACATTCCATAGGAAACACTGATACTCTGCTGAAAATCCACCACAAAGAAAACCCATGAATTTGTGAATCGGACAATGGGAAGAAAGGGGAAAGGTTTTCCAAATCATGCCAACAAACATTTGGAGACATTCGTATGTACAAGGTTACATGCTAGCCCTATATGATCTATACATTGCCATTAAGTGTCTGTTTTCATTGGTGCCTTTACTGTACCGTCTCTCCATCTACTCCAATATCTACATTTACTACTATTTAGCTCCAGCAAGTGATAAAGAAAGGCAATATCTGCACTAGGAGACCGGGAAGCACAGTGTATGAAGCCTATTAAAATAAAAAGGGCACTGCCACTTTAAGAATGTAGTAGCATCACATATGGTGTATTATCCAATAAGGATGCGCTAAACCAATTACATTACGCAAGTAATCATGGAATCATTGAAAGATGGATAGCTCTATAATTAACAATTAATGTGTTGTGTAACTGAGAGAACAGTACCCCCATCCCTCATCTGCTCTCTCCAAGGTATTTCTTTCCATCTACTTAACACCATTCTGTTTCCAGAAGCCCACCTGTCCCTAGCAGGAGGGGGCCCGAGCTTTATGAGGCAGCTGCTCCAACGCAGAAAAATATCTCAACTTAGGCTAAGTGTCTTATGTTATAGAAGTGTGCGCATTGATGTGTATATATAATATGTATATATACACACACATGTATACATGGTTTTTATATCTTTATATATATAAATACTGTATATGACCCGCCCCAGGGCTATGGGGTACCCGGTCCCTGGTGTTGATTCACGGGGGATGTCACTGGGGCCTGTGCCCGGTCCTGTGGCCCTGGTGGTTGCTCAAGAGTCAATAAAAATAATAACAATAGTTTGTGACGCCACCTACGGTTCCAATGTGGTTACTGGTGCTGCGGGTCATACCTCCGGGGTGATGTTTGGGCAGCAAGATGGTTACGCTCCCCGGGGCAGTTGTAGTAGTTGTTTTTACACAGGGAGGCAGGTTACCACACGGCACAGTCACTTGTCTTTTCCACTGCAGTAAGTGTGCAGCTCATCAGGCGAGAGAAATAAAGTACATCACACAGTCTTTAACTCTGAACGGGTTTACTGGCAGTACTTCAGGCAAATTAGCAGATGTTACAGTCTCTTGGGTCATACGGGCCTGGGTAGTCACCATGGAATCAGGATGTTTCACTTAGGATCCACAGTGGGTGCCTGCCATTCCCTGACGGTCCCTTCACTGCGCTATCTTCTCCTTCTACCGTGTAGCACCTCCGCGCGCAAAGCCTAGAGCCAGCTCCCACAGGTCTTCGGTGGAGGACTCCACTTTAGGTCCCCCTGACCCTAGCTCGGTATGCCTTTTCAAGGGATGCGCCGGGTCTTGGCCGCAGCTTCCTACAGAAGCTTCGGGGCCTCTGGTTTAACGGCTCGGGGTTGAACACCCTCACCGTGTCCAGAGCCGGTCCTCTGCCCGGGACCAGACCCCCTCCGGTCAGTAGTAGTACCGGTCCGGATTCGGGTGCACTGCAAAGCCTGGTGCCCCTAGGGTCTACCTCCTGTCGCGATGACCTTCCTGTCGTCCTCCACTCCTCACTCCTCTGCTGTTCTTCACTCAGTAACTGTCCTCCCACCCATACACTTTTCTACCCCACCTGATTCCTCCCGCAGAACTGGGTCTTCCCTACAGCGGTTCACCCATGGTCCCCTACGCTAGGGTGTGTATGAATAGGTGTTGTGAGGATTCTTTATGCACCAAACCAGTTACCTTGGTCACAGGAATACTACACACTCTTATTTGGGTGCAGTACCCCTACATGGCATCCCAACCAGTGAGTCGCGACATATATATAGTGACAGATCAAACAAAACTCATGGAGGGCAGATGGTAACAGACCCCCCTCATTACACATGGAGAGTATGAAGAGAGTGATACAACCTGTATTACTCCTGGTGGGCAGGTAGGAGTGACAGATCCTGCATTACTCCTGGTGAGCAGGTAGACACGTGACAGACCCTGCATTACTCCTGGTGGGAGAGACAGTGACAGTACTGCATTACCTGGTGAGCGTGACGTAGACCCTGCATTCTGGTGGCAGTAGACTGACAGATCCTGCATTACTCCTGGTGGGCAGGTAGACAGTGACAGATCGCATACTCTGTGGTAGTCATGACAGATCCTGCATTACTCCTGGTGGGCAGTAGACAGTGACAGATCCTGCATTACTCCTGGTGGGCAGGTAGACAGTGACAGACCTGCATTACTGCTGGTGGGCAGGTAGACAGTGACAGACCTGCATTACTCCTGGTGGGCAGGTAGACAGGACAGATCTGCTATCCTGGTCAGTAACGTACAGACTGCATATCCGTGGGCAGGTAGACGTGACAGACCCTGCATTACTCCTGGTGGGCAGGTAGCAGTGAAATCCTGCATTATCCTGTGGCAGTACAGTGACGTCTCTTTACCCCTGGTGGGCAGGTAGACAGTAACAGATCCTGCATTACTCCTGGTGGTCAGGTAGATCGTGACAGACCTTGCATACTCTGTGGGAGTAGACATGAGACCTGCATTACTCCTGGTGGGCAAGAAGTACAGACGATACCCTGGGGGAGTAGACAGACAGCTTGCATTACTCCTGGTGGGCAGGTAGATGACAGATCCTGCTTTATCTGGGGCAGGTGCAGACACTGCATTACTCCTGGTGGGCAGGTAGATCGTGACAGACCCTGCATTACTCCTGGTGGGCAGGTAGACAGTGACAGATCCTGCATTACTCCTGGTGGCAGGTAGACAGTGACAGATCCTGCATTACTCCTGGTGGTGGTACAGACACTTATATCCGTGCAGATAGCAGAGACAGACCTTGCATTAATCCTGGTGGGCAGGTAAGTGGGAGATTGTTCGTCTATCATACCAGCAGGCATCCATCTGGGAGCCTAAAGTATGGAGAATAAGTCTTGCCTTTTTGCTGCGACCTGCTGCTCATATATGAACCTGTGACGAGTTCTCCCAGGTTACATCACTATTGGGTCCTCTGACATCTGTACTGCCGGGTGATAAAATATGACGCAAGATAACTAAAGCTGCATTAACAGCCAACAAACTCCTTGGCACCCAGACACATTGCTGTACGGTTGTGACCCACCCCAGGGCCGTGGGGTACCCGGTCCTGGGCGTCAATTCACGGGAGATGTCACTGGGGCCTGTGCCCGTTCCCGTGGCCCTGGTGGTCGGTTAAAAGAGTCAATGGAAAATAATAAAATTAAAAGTGATTCATGACGCCACCTACGGTTCCAGTATGGTTACGGTGCTGCGATCAGTCCTCGGGGGTGATGTTTGGGCAGGAAGATGGTTGTGCTCCCTGTGTGGAGCAGGGGTCCACGGGGTAGTTGTAGTGTATGGGAATTGGAGGACCGTCTATGAAGAGAGCGGGAGCAGGGGCCGCAATAACAGTCACACACAGGGTTGATGTTTCCGTACATTTTACTGATGATTAAGGTATAGTCCAGGGTACAGGCGCTGATGTTACGGGTCGGGGTGGTCTGGTAACAGTTCAGGATCTCCACACTTGGTGAGTTATGAGGCTTCCCTGCTGCGCTGTGTGTGTCTTGGTCCCTGGCTGTCTGAAGCTAGGCCCTGGCCCTCTCTTACTGTCCTCACTTGTATGGCAGGCGGTGAGAGCTCTGCTACAGGCACCGCTGTATCCACTGCATCCCTGGCTCTGCTAGGTGGCTGTGCCTCAAGTGCTGCTGTGGCCAGGAGACCTGAAATCTCCCTGGCCTCCGGTCTTTACTGCTGGGCTGTTAGATTCCTTGCAGTGACGGACAGTCAGTGTCCGGTTTCAGGCCTGTTCCTTTGCGGCGAACCGGTATGGCTCCACTCCCCCTGCTACTACTACACCTTCCCTCCGACCCTCGCTCTAGGGTCCCTCATGCAGGTTAGTAGTGCTCACTGGTAAGCTACAGCTCCATCACCAGGATGTCTTCACAGTCCACCCTGGAACTGCACTCCCTAACTCCACCTCCAGGCCTGAATTTATAGGGGACCTCACCTGAACTCAGCTTGTAGAGCTCCCCCTTCAGGTCTGGAGTGAAAGGTGTTGTGTGGGGGCTTACCTGATGTGGAGATCCTTCTCTGTCCCAGGTGTATTTGTGGCAACCGGAACCTGGGGTGCCACATTTGCGGTTATGACCGGTATTGCAGATTTCTGATTGTCTGCAATGCAGAGAGTGGCCAATGATAGAGTATTGATGGCCAATCCTAATGATTGTCCATCAGTATCTGAATCCTAGAGATAACCATCAATAATAAATTCCATATGACATTCTTATCATCACAAAAATAAACCCCTTCGAGCACTAATGACTTGGTAAAAGTGCTCCTTTTCATAGTCCTCAGCTTTCTCAGCGCACCTTTGTGCTCTTCGCCCACCCAAGCATTTCAGAGTTTAACTTCATCCAGCCGCACAATGAATACCAGAGCATGGAGAACGTAGTCTGGAAATTCCAGTGACGTCTAAGCTTGATCAGCTTCAGACCAAGCGGAAACATCGGAACTGTTGCATTTCTCATGCATGGATTTTTGGTCAGGGGCATTATATGTTTTAGATATTTGGGAGTGGATATTTCCCCTACCTTATTGCTGATATTGGAGTTCATATTGGTCAGTGATTTTGAATATTCATTTTCCATTACTTTTACAAAGTCTATTGACATGTTGGCCAAATCTAAGCTTTATGGTAATGATGAGGCATCGTCATTGTCTTTCGAATGTGTATGGAGGGGCATTCCACATTGGCCTACTCCTTTTTGTTCAGAGTGGTAAGCTGATTATTATTATTATTATTATTTATTATTATAGCGCCATTTATTCCATGGCACTTTACATGTGAAGTGGGGTATACATAAATAATCATGAACAATACAAGGCACACACAGGTTACAGGAGAGAGGACCCTGCCCATGAGGGCTCCCAGTCTATAAGGGATGGGTGAGGATACAGTAGGTGAGGAGAGAGGACCCTGCCCATGAGGGCTCACAGTATACAAGGGATGGGTGAGGATACAGTAGGTGAGGAGAGAGGACCCTGCCCATGAGGGCTCCCAGTCTACAAGGGATGGGTGAGGATATAGTAGATGAGGAGAAAGGACCCTGCCCATGAAGGCTCACAGTCTACAAGGGATGGGTGAGAATACAGTAGATGAGGAGAGAGGACCCTGCCCATGAGGGCTCACAGTCTACAAGGGATGGGTGAGGATACAGTAGATGAGGAGAGAGGACCCTGCCCATGAGGGCTCACAGTCTACAAGGGATGGGTGAGGATACAGTAGATGAGGAGAGAGGAACCTGCCCATGAGTGCTCACAGTCTACAAGGGATGGGTGAGGATACAGTAGGTGAGGAGAGAGGACCCTGCCCGTGAGGGCTCAGTCTACAAGGGATGGGTGAGGATACAGTAGGTGAGGAGAGAGGACCCTGCCTGTGAGGGCTCACAGTCTACAAGGGATGGGTGAGGATACAGTAGATGAGGAGAGAGGACCCTGCCTGTGAGGGCTCACAGTCTACAAGGGATGGGTGAGAATACAGTAGATGAGGAGAGAGGACCCTGCCTGTGAGGGCTCAGTCTACAAGGGATGGGTGAGGATACAGTAGGTGAGGAGAGAGGACCCTGCATGTGTGGGCTCACAGTCTACAAGGGATGGGTGGGGATACAGTAGACAAGGAGAGAGAGGACCCTGCCTGTGAGGGCTCACAGTCCAAAGGTGTAGAGTGAGAAAAATAGGGGTCCTACAACTGAGCCTTGGGGGACACCGACAGATAGGGGGCGAGAGGAGGAGGTGGTGTGCTGAAATTCCAGTTGGTAAGGTGTGATGAAATTCAAGATAGGGCCAAGTCTGTAATGTCAAGAGATGAAAGAACCTATAGTTGGAGGGGGGAGGAGGAGGGCATAGTAATGTCACTAGGCTTTGGCGATCAGAAGAGGTCCTACTGGGACATCCAGCAACTATCGAAAATCTTTAGAGAACACTAGTGATGAGCGAACCAGGTGATGTTATTATGCACCAGGCTCGCTCAGGTTTTTTTTTTAGAGTTCGAGTTGGAGGACGAACATCATTCAAACATGACTCGGACACAGGCTTTAAAGTTATGGGACAGGGCAGGAGGCTGTAAAATAAAGCATATAGTTATTAAATAGCATGATCATACTTACCGGTATAAACGGGTCCCGCTGTCCCCCCGTCGCGCTGTGCCACTGGTTGTACTTTCGGGGCCTCTAATTAACTTCCGAGATATTTCAGAGATTCCAACATTATTACTCAGTGTGCCACCACCGTCAGGGCCACTGGACAAGCCAGGTAAAGCACCTGGAAATGATACCAAGAAACAATGCACCATTATCAGGGGTGGCTGTCGTTTTCAGCATGTGGGGTCCAGAATGCTTGGGCCTTGCCACACTGAAAAATCTAGCCCCCAGCTGCCTGATTTTACCTGGCTGGCAATCAAAATATGGCAGGAGGCCACATAATTTTTTTTATTATTTATTTAAATAATTTAAAAAAATATATATATTGGGCTTCCCTGTATATTGATTGCCAGCCAAGGTGGCTTGGGGTGGCAGCTCGTTGCCATCCACTTGATCTGCACTGAGAATCAAAAGTACCGCAAAGCGCTACGTCATTTTAAAAAAGAATGTATTTCTTTTTACAGTACTGTGATGTCAGGCAATCACAGACACCGGTAGAGAGAGTGGACGTCTGCGATTGCCTGTTGGAGAAGGCTGGAGTCAGCTCATGCGAATGTATGGGCTGGTTTCATCTTACTCCAGCAGCCAATCACAGACACCAATTCTCTGTGACAACAGCATCTGTGATTGGCTGTTGATTTCTTTGCAGTGAATACCCCGGAAGATAATGATCGGCCCCAAAAGTACAATCAGCGGCACAGCACGACGGGGGGGACGGCTGGACCCGGTATTACCGGTGAGTACGATGATGCTGTTTAATAACTATATGCTTTACTTTACAGCACCCTGCCCCTGAACTAATCGAACTATAGGACGGACTTTCCAGGAGAGTTCGTGCTCGGGATATGTGCTCGAATACACGGTGTTCGGTACGAGCCTGAACTTTACAGTTCGAGCTTGCCCATCCCCAGTGGCGTAACTACCGCGGTCGTGGCTGAGACCCGGCCCGCCCTCTAGGGGGGTCCGTGGACTGTGCCATTAGCCGCCCGCCGCGACACGTTAGCGTTTGCCCGAGGACGAGGAGAGGAGGGAGGACCGGAAGTGAATGCAGCCTCACTTCCTGCAGCTGTGCCCGCCCCTCCTCTCCTCTAAATGGAGCAGAAGCTGACCAATTGCCAGCAGGTACTCCACACCCACAGACCCCCCCCCCCACACTCATCATCCGCCGCCAGCACCCCGCCTTTCCCCTAACCCTCCGCTCCCCACTTAAGGGGCCCCAGATGACTCCCTGCACCGGGGCCCGTTGCAATATTGTTACGCCCCTGCCCATCCCTAGAGAACACGTCTGCTGCCTTCCACAGGGAAAGTGTACAAAGCGGCCACATAAATCCAAAAGCTATTTATCCAGACATCAGAGCAGATGGTCTTTGATTATTATCTAGAGAAGAAGACCACTGCAACGTCAAGCATGAAGGGTTCCCTTTTATTAATTTATACAGTATGTAGTAAAACCGGCTATATACACATATGACATACGAGGACGGCCAAATCTCTCAACACGAATGCCAAATTGATATAATAAACATGTTTGTAGGCAGTTTTTGGAATTCTGCATGTATCAAATAAGGTCATGGAACTTGGACATAGAAATAAATCACATGAGAATAACAACTACCCATTCATCCAAACATTCACTCCTAAATGCCCTATAAAATATCACAAAACATAATTTAATGAATGTTTTTAGTATAAAGAAACATATCCAGGTTTTTAGCTTAGATTTACAGCCAATGCCCATTACATTACAAATCCGATTATCGACTAATGAGATTGTCTCAGCATTAGATAAATGGAAAGTGTCCTAAATAACATGCTATGAAGGCTCCACTGCTGCTCAAAACTGAGGTCTGGGGTCAGAAAAAAAGACCTTTTTTCACTAGTCCTTTGCAACCAAAGACATACATAGAGTCCTCCATGTATCCGAAAGTTGATTTCTGGAACATAATCTATTTAGTCTGCTCACGTAGGAGACAGGGTGTGGAGTCGGTACGCCAAACATCTGACTGACTCCAACTCCACCAAAATTGACACTGACTCCGACTCGACAACCATGACTACGGAGTCGGTAAGCCAAACATCTGACTCCGTCTCCTCAATTTCCTGAGTCCGACTACAAAGTGGACACCAACATTGACTCCGACTCTAAAACCATGGCTGTGAAGTCTAGGAAATTGAGAAGTTGGATGTTTGGCTTACTGAATCTGACACCAACTCCACCCAAAATGGACACCGACTCGACTGCCCTAATAGGGGAAATACATTTAACTATTTCTAGTCCTTCTTTTCACATCTTATCATTTAAATAAGTCTGCAATGGTGCCGTCACACAGCATGATCTGGCCAGCGATGTCGAAGCGATGCGCGGGTGCCGCTCAGTCGACATCGCTGCACAGCTGTCACACAGCATTTCTGCGCGGAGAATGCCGCAGCGATGCGGGCATGACATCGCTCGTGGCTGGGTCAGCCAGCGAGCGATCCGCAGCAACGCTGCGGTAAGGCTGGATCGCCGCGACATCGCTCTGGCGATGTCACACGGCCGATCCAGCCTTATCGCAGGTCGCAGGTTCTTCCCTAACCTGACAACCTGCGACCAGTGATAAACGCGGTCGCGCCGCTCGTTTACACAGCGCGACGTCGTAGCGTACATCGCTGATACTCACTTTTCGCGATGTCGCTACGACGTGCCAGGTGTGACAGCACCAAAATCAAGAGAATGGAAATCTGGAATCCCTTCTTCAAGTGACATATACTACCCTACAAGATGAGACAATGACTAGACTCAATCTGGGCTATGAAATATAGAGGTTCACTATTTTAGAGTACAAATAAATAATAAGGAGGTTGTCTGGATCTATACCGGGACCATGAGAAACAGGAAGTCCCAAGTAGGTCACTAAATTCTAATCTTGAGAAGTAACTCATCAGAAGAGGAACCGTTGACTGAGGACTGTTTTTAGTATGGTTTTTATTACCCTTTTACTGTTTTTGGAATCTCCATAAGCAATGACTGAGATGAAAGGCTCCAGGGGCAAAGCCATAAAACGAAGCAGTGGTTGCAATTGTACCCGAACCCTGGAGCCTAAGGGCCCAAAAAGTCCCTTTGGCCTATATGAAATGACCACTGCTATTAAAGACTTGCAATAATTGGTGGCCACGTTGGAGTTTTTTTGATGGAGAACACACGTGACTCCATTAGAAGGGCACGTGTGACCATTGCTCCATTCAAACTCCACCTCACTGCCGCCATGTGAAAGAGAAGGCGGATCGGCTTTTATATGATCGTGGGGCGGTCATTTGTCACCTAGACTAAGGATAGATGCTAAATGTTCTTTGCGACACATCCCATTGAAAGGGTTTGTCTGGGACTCAAACTCTGGCGGTGTATCCATTGGATAGGTCATCAGATTGTTGGGTGTCCGACATCTTGCCGACCTACCACCCAGGAGCCACGTCTAAGAAAATTCACAGCATCTACCCTTAGCGAAGCGATGGGGTGCAAGTTGTTGACCCTTGACAACCCAGTTAGATAATGACCCTTGTTGACCCTTGACAACCCGGTTAGATAATGACCCTTGTTGACCCTTGACAACCCAGTTGGATAATGACTCTTGTTGACCCTTGACAACCCGGTTAGGTATCAAGAGAATCTGGTCAATCCAAATCCTAAAATACTCCATAACGTTTTTACTGACCTACTTATGCCTCTTCTTGGTTATTACCTCCGTACTTTCCATATCAGTCTATACGACAGCAAATTTCCACAATGTCTTGACTGTTGAAAAAAGGAAGAATCAGCCACGTGTCTAGTAAATCTTTTTTTTCATTCTGACCGACTTCATTGTAGAATATTTATTTGCTTCAAAATTGCAGGTTAGAGACAACATGATATAACCTTGTGTGTAGGATCTTCGCCCCTGGCACTGAGCGAGGACTTGAATAATTGATGCGTTTCACCAACTCCAATCAATTTTGTCATTTTCACTTCCCGCTCATAATAGATGGAATTTTTGCTTGTAGGCTTTATGCCGGCTGTCTGAAAGCTGCAAAATGATGCATAGCAAATTTTTTGACAATTCTAATATCCTAAAATGTATTAGAATTAATTATGCATGACATGAACAATACTCAACTTGCATTTTTATGTGCAGTGATATCTTTGACGATGTTTCTTATGTATATAGAGAATGTGGCATGGCTAGGTGAGATTTATCACGTGCTATGTGTCCATAGCTCTATGGGAACCAAACTCGTAATGTCAATCGGTGGAGCCCCCAATAATGTGGTTGCGGACAGAGGCCATAGGTGCAGGGGTTGCAAGCGCACCTGGGCCCTGGAGCCTAGGGGGCCCCAAAAGTCCCTTTAATCCACAGAAAAAGACTAATGCTATTAAAGATTTGCAATAATTGGGGGCCCTGTTGGAGCATTTGCATGAGGGTCCATGAGCTTCAAGGTACGCCACTCACATATAGTTTCCATGTCGGAGAAAAAATATATGACACACAATATGGGAGCAAGGACGAACAAATAAAGGAAAACTGTATTGCCATATAGAGTGTATGGGGTTCTCTTATCTCAACCTTTTTTCTAACCCTCATGGTACCTTTACACGCCGCTACAGGATGGTGGAAACAACCGGGTAGATGAGAGAAATGTATCTTGCACCGCCAATTCAACCCGCTGTTGCGGCGTGTAAACTAGGTTGTTTCCACCCGTCACTTGCGGCACCTGTTTCAGAGCAGTGCTCTAAAATAGGTTGATTTCAAGGCGATGGTAGCGGCCTGTATCGGCGTGTAAATAAGGAACAGGAGGGTTGTTTCGACACCTTGCTATCTACCTGGGGCGTGACACAGGCTCCGGGATACCGCGCCCCATCAGCGATCATTGGTGGAAGCTCCTGCGTTACGATTGGTAGTCGCTGCATAGGGCAGCATATTTCATGAGCTGACCAGTCACACTACACAATTGCTCTAGCGTCATGTATTAGCCAGCCTTCCTGCGCTGGCTGCCCAATCATGATGCTATTGCTTTGTCCTATCAGCGTACAAGATTCTCGTAATCTACAATTGTGGCACGCCTATGTGTTGTCCCTGCTGCACCAGGTCCGCCCATATTACCCTCTGTAGTGGCGTGTAAATGAGGTAAGGTGCTCTACAGAAGGTAACTTGTGGCACCCGGCGGTGCCTCCAGCGATAGATTCAACCTTCTGTAAAGCACCTTATAGCGGCGTGTAAAGGCGGTATCGGGTACCGTTTTCAACCGTTTGTGTGTGCTCGTGCACGTGAAACACCCGGTTGTTTCCACCATACTGTAGCGGCGTGTAAAGGTACCATCACTGTTTAGAAAGTAAATGAGATGGAAAGATTGCTGTGTATGTCTATGCATGCAGCTCTCTCCATTGGAATTTATCCAGGTTAGGCCGGAGACCCACCATGCGAGATGCATGCGATATACTCACATGAGTCTCCCATGACTCACCCAGAACAACCCCTGCCTCTCTGAACAGGAGCACATCAGCTGCTTGTGTTTCTATGCACCTCCACGCTCCCGTTCAGAGAGACATGGGTCGTTCTGGGTGAGTCATGGGAGACTCATGCGAGTATCTCGCATGCATCTCGCATAGTGTGTCTCTGGCCTTTCCTGAAATGTAATCCACTATCTTAGAATCATAGAATGGTGGATTTGGAAGGGATCTCCTAGGTCATCTGGTCCAACCCCCTGATCAAAGCAGGATTCACTAAATCATGCCAGACAGATGTCTGTCCAGCCTCTGTGTGAACCTCTCGTGGCCGCCTGTTCCACTCAATGATCACCCTCATGGTCAAAAAGTTATTTCTAATATATATTCTGTGTCTTCTCCCACTCAGTTTCATCCCATTGCTTCTAGTGATTCCTTATGCAAATGAGAATAGATCTGATCCCTCTACATTGTTGTCACACTGCCTTTGAAATATTTGTATATACAGTGCCTACAAGTAGTATTCAACCCCCTGCAGATTTAGGTGGTTGACACATGCGGAATTAACTTGGCATTGTGACATTTGGACTGTACATCAGCCTGGAAGTGGGAAATGCACTGCAGCCAAAAATAATTTTTTTTTTAAGATTTAAAAGTTAATTCAGAGGGTCATTTATTATTCAACCCCTCAAACCACCAGAATTCTGTTTGGTCCCCCTAAAGTATTAAGAAGTAGTTCAGGCACAAAGAACAATGAGCTTCACATGTGTGGATTAATTATCTCTTTTGCCAGCCTTTTCTGACTATTTAAGACCCTCCCCAAACTTGTGAACAGCACTCATACATAGTCAACATGGGAAAGACAAAGGAGCATTCCAAGGCCACCAGAGACAAGATCGTGGAGGGTCACAAGGCTGGCAAGGGGTACAAAACCCTTTCCAAGGAGTTGGGCCTACCTGTCTCCACTGTTGGGAGCATCATCCGGAAGTGGAAGGCTTATGGAACTACTGTTAGCCTTCCACGGCCTGGACAGCCTTTGAAAGTTTCCTCCCGTGCCGAGGCCAGGCTTGTCCGAAGAGTCAAGGCTAACCCAAGGACAACAAGGAAGGAGCTCCGGGAAGATCTCATGGCAGTGGGGACATTGGTTTCAGTCAATACCATAAGTAACGTTCTCCACCGCAATGGTCTCCGTTCCAGACGAGTCCGTAAGGTACCTTTACTTTCAAAGCGTCATGTCAAGGCTCGTCTACAGTTTGCTCATGATCACTTGGAGGACTCTGAGACAGACTGGTTCAAGGTTCTATGGTCTGATGAGACCAAGATAGAGATCTTTGGTGCCAACCACACACGTGACGTTTGGAGACTGGATGGCACTGCATACGACCCCAAGAATACCATCCCTACAGTCAAGCATGGTGGTGGCAGCATCATGCTGTGGGGATGTTTCTCAGCCAAGGGGCCTGGCCATCTGGTCCGCATCCATGGGAAGATGGATAGCACGGCCTACCTGGAAATTTTGGCCAAGAACCTCCGCTCCTCCATCAAGGATCTTAAGATGGGTCGTAATTTCATCTTCCAACAAGACAACAACCCAAAGCACACAGCCAAGAAAACCAAGGCCTGGTTCAAGAGGGAAAAAATCAAGGTGTTGGAGTGGCCTAGTCAGTCTCCTGACCTTAACCCAATTGAATACTTGTGGAAGGAGCTCAAGATTAAAGTCCACATGAGACACCCAAAGAACCTAGATAACTTGGAGAAGATCTGCATGGAGGAGTGGGCCAAGATAACTCCAGAGACCTGTGCCGGCCTGATCAGGTCTTATAAAAGACGATTATTAGCTGTAATTGCAAACAAGGGTTATTCCACAAAATATTAAACCTAGGGGTTGAATAATAATTGACCCACACTTTTATGTTTAAAATTTATTAAAATTCAACTGAGCAACATAACTTTTTGGTTTGTAATGGTGGGTTTACACACACCAATCATTGTATCCAATATCTGAACAGATCTCTGGTTGCAGTGAAATCATGGACACATAGTTCCATTTTGTGGCTGTGTACAACATGGAGCAATCTGTCCATGATTTCACTGCAACCAGAGATTGGTTCAGATATTGGATACAATGATTGGTGTGTGTAAACCCACCATAAGATTTATGCTTCTGTTAATAAATCCTACTCTCGTTTGCAGTTTGAAGGCTCTAACTTATTGGCATCTAATCAAACCACCTAAATCTGCAAGGGGTTGAATACTACTTGTAGGCACTGTATATTAACTCTCGTGTCTTCTTTTTTGTAAGCTAAACATTCCCAAATCCTGTAACCGTTCCTCATAGGACATGGTTTGCAGACTAGCTCAATAAGAGCACGCGCTCCACACAGGCTATATGATGAGAGCCGAACGGTGTTTGTTGGGTGACTTGCATCAAGAAGCCTCAAGAATATGTTTGGCTAGAGAAGACAACAAGCAAGAACTGAGACAGAGTGTTTGGCAAGTTCCTGGAGTTGCTCAATCCTTGGCACTCGTGTTCCTACACGTTACAGTTCATTTCTTCTGACTTGAGTTTGGCTACCAACAATCTAGGACATTATTTTTATTTGACAGCTTTCAGCTTGATCTCGAGCCATGGCAACTTCATGGATGAATAATCTGTAGAAAGATCAATCTTGTGCAGCCTAGATAGGTCCACTAGGGTCTTCTCCAAGCCTAGATTGCTCCACCAGGGTCTTCTCAAGGACTAGATAACCCCACCAGTGTCTCCTTCAAGACTAGATATGTCCGCCAGTGTGTTCTCCAAGACTAGATAACTCCACAAGTGTATCCTCCAAAACTAGATGGCTCCAACAGGGTATTCTCCAAGCCTAGATAGGCCCACCAGGGTCATCTCCAAGACTGGATAACCTCACCAGTGTCCTCTCCAAGCCTAGATAGGTCCACCCAGATCTTCTCCAAGACTAGATAACATCCCCCCCAGGGTCCTCTCCAAGTCTAGATAGGTCCACCCAGATCTTCTCCAAGACTACATAACCTCACCAGGGTCTTCTCCAAGCCTAGATAGGTCCACCCGGATCTTCTCCAAGACTAGATAACCCCACCAGGGTCTTCTCCAAGCCTAGATAGGTCCACCAGGATCTTCTCCAAGACTACATAACCCCACCAGGGTCTTCTCCAAGCCTAGATAGGCCCACCCGGATCTTCTCCAAGACTACATAACCTCACCAGAGTCTCCTCCAAGCATAGATAGGTCCACCCAGATCTTCTCCAAGACTACATAACCTCACCAGAGTCTCCTCCAAGCCTAGATAGGTCCACCCAGATCTTCTCCAAGACTAGATAACCCCACCAGGGTCTTCTCCATGCCTAGATAGGTCCACCCGGATCTTCTCCAAGACTCCATAACCCCACCAGAGTCTTCTCCAAGTCTAGATAGGCCCACCCAAATCTTCTCCAAGACTACATAACCTCACCAGGGTCTTCACCAAGCCTAGATAGGCCCACCAGGATCTTCTCCAAGACTACATAACCTCACCCGGGTCTTCACCAAGCCTAGATAGGTCCCTTGTATCTTCTCCGAGACTAGATAACCTCACCAGGGTCTTCACCAAGCCTAGATAGGTCCACCAGGATCTTCTCCAAGACTACATAACCTCACCAGGGTCTTCACCAAGCCTAGATAGGTCCCTTGTATCTTCTCCGAGACTAGATAACCTCACCAGGGTCTTCTCCAAGCCTAGATAGGTCCACCCGGATCTTCCCCAAGACTAGATAACCTCACCAGGGTCCTCTCCAAGCCTAGATAGGTCCACCAGGATCTTCTCCAAGACTACATAACCCCACCAGGGTCCTCTCCAAGCCTAGATAGGTCCGCCAGGATCTTCTCCAAGACTATATAACCCCACCAGGGTCTTCTCCAAGACTAGATAGGTCCACCAGGGATTCTCTGCCATTATCTTGACAGTATCAAGTCTTCCTCTTTGCCTAGTTCCATCTATTTTCCGACCACAATGTCCTTCTCCAGTGACTGCTCTCTTCATTTTATTTGTTTATAATATTTCATTACTTGCCTAATTTAATCACTTTTTGTTAAACGTATGAACTGCTATGCATCTTTTATGACAATGTTTCTATAAGGACAAAGTGACGGCTGCAGGTCTGTTCACATCCCAATATTTGAATATATTTTACATATTCATCAGTAAAACTAGTAATGTCAAATAGGGTCAAAAGTGTGACCTTTTGGTGTACAGCAATCCAGAAAGGTTTGACACAGCAGGGGACCCAAAAATGACATCTCCTCATCAATCACATTAATACTTATAGGCAGTGAAATCCAAAGATGGCCAGAGCAAATAATTGTGTAGGTCCTGCATGACTGCCTGTGTGCACAGATACTTTACAGAGTAAGCAAATGTTAAGATCATATCCATTCATTTATAATTCAGTGTATAATAGCTGAATCACCAGCCAGGATCAAACACGGCCCAATGCGTCTTCTCTTTGGAAATGCAAATCCATCGTGACGACACTTACGGTTGTATTTAACTCATTAGTGAGTTTGTGTTCTTGGATTGATGCTAACTGGGCACAAACTGCATGAGACAATATAGAATTTTATAGAAAAATCACATGATGTTTCTACTTTGTTCTATTGGAAGTTATGTGTCTTATCCATGTTATGTAAGTAAAAGCTTATAACCTGACGTTCCATTCATCCATCGGTTTTATAAATTACTCTTTTGAAAGCTGAAACCCTCCCAAATGTGGTTTAGGTTAAGAAAATAAATTGGCATCAATGCTGAAATATTGATCATTTAATGAACACAGAATGGTCAGATTTTGGCAAGACAACAGTTTTGTTGCCTGGTCATATAATGCAGCCAATCCTAGTTTACATCCTCACCTGTGCTCAGTAAATGATCGGTTAATTAGTGGGTGTGTATAAAAAGAAACCCAGCACCCCAGACATTCACTTGAACTGCAACTTGAGCTCTGACAACATGCCAAAAATCGACCCTCCGACCAAAGCCTTGATTATCAAGAGGCAGAAGACCAGATCCACTGCAGAGGTGGCTGGCACCTTTAATGTGTCTCAGCGTCTAGTAGAAAGGATTAAAAAAAGATTTGAAGAGACTGGAAATGTGTTTGACAAGCCCAGGTCCGGCAGACCCCACAAGACAACTGCTCATGAGGAACGTTTGTTGGTTAGAAAATCCAAAGCAAACCCCTCTTCCACTGCAGCAGAGCTCCAACAGGCCTGGTCACCTCAAGTCCCTGTGTCAACTAGAACAGTTTGCAGGATTCTGTTTCAAAATGGCCTCCATGGTCGAATCAGTGCCCAGAAGCCAGCACTAAACAAAAGGCAAATAAAAACCATGTGCATTTGCAAAGTCCCACAGTCTGCTAAACAGATGGAAGCTGGAAAGTGGCAGAAGGTGGATTTCTCTGATGAATCTTCAGTAGAATTAGACCACAGCCACCGCAAATACTGCAGGACCTACTGAAGCCCATATGGATCCAAAATACACCCAGAAAACAGTTAAATTTGGTGGTGGAAAGATCATGGTCTGGGGTTACATTCAGTATGGGGGTGTGCGAAACATTTGCAAGGTGGAAGGCAATATCAATAGCCTAAAATATCAAGAAGTATTAGCTACCTCTTATATTCCAAATCATAAAAGGGGTCAAATTCTGCAGCAGGATGGTGCTCCATCTCATACATCCATCTCTACAACAAAGTTCCTCCAGGCAAAAAAGATCAAGGTGCTCAAGGACTGGCCAGCCCAGTCACCAGACATGAACATCATTGAGCATGTTTGGGGTAGGATGAAAGAGGAAGCTTGGAAGACAAAACCAAAGAATCTAGATGAACTCTGGGAGGCATGTAAGACTGCATTCTTTGCTATTCCTGATGACTTCATTAATAAATTGTATAAATCATTGTTGAACCGCATGGATGCAGTCCTTCAAGCTCATGGAAGTCACACAAAATATGAAATATGACTCTAATAGCACCACAACTTCATTCACCAATGTTATGCAATATATATTTGTATTTTGAGTTAATTATTTGTTTGAATATCACATTACTTTCTGTGGGGGACGAAACTTTTGTCTTGCCAAAATCTGACCATTCTGTGTTCAGTAAATGATCAATATTTCAGCATTGATGCCAATTTATTTTCTTAACCTAAACCACATTTGGGAGGGTTTGAGCTTTCAAAAGAGTAATTTATACAACCAATGGATGAATGTAACGTCAGGTTATAAGCTTTTATTTACATAATATGGATAAGCAACAAAACATCTGTCATTCTACATTCTACTTTACAGGTGTGTTATTTTTTGTTCTTCAGGAGTACACAGCTTCCTGCATGCTGGGGAACGGTGTACTCCTGAAGATTAACATTTGATATGCCACGTGTTGACTGCCCTGCAGTCTATGTAAAAATCGCTCTGTAGTTTAAATAAGTACACTTCCTTTGGCACATTCACAGTTAATGTGTAGATGTTGCTATGTTGCTGTCTATGTGTCGGCAGCTCACAGGTGGGAAGGAGTGGGTCTGTCATGTGCCCACACCCCTGGCCTTTAAATAGTTCCCTCTTCCATCTACAGATGTCGCAGATAGAGATTAGTCTCTGCAAGACCTGGAGCTGAGAAGATGTGTGCTTTCTAATGAAGCCTTGGTGTTTTCCTTCTGCTGGGAGTTGTTGTGCTTCTCGGTCCGTAGGAAGAAGTGAGGGGATCTTAGCCTAGGGCTGATCAGGAGCAAAGGGCAAGGTTGGAGGCCCGGACGTCCTTACTATCGTAGGTAATTCTGGGAACAGCGCAAGTTAGGGAACCCCAGTCTAAGGGTCAGACTAGCTCACCTATTTACCTTTTGCCCATCTTACCACACTACTTCCTTATCCCCTTTACCACCCTGCATGACATTGGGCTTGATTCATGACTGACCTGTGGGCCGGAACTGTGTGCTGTACCATGCTGCTTGCAGAGGTAACGTCGCTTCTGCAGCACCAAAGACGCATGGGAGTACTGAAGATGGCAGGATCCAGACAGCTTTAGAGCCATACTTGAAAGTCGTATAGCAAATAGCTTACAAAGAATACACTTCTTACCCAGGACAGGGCCACTAGAGGTGGCCAGTAACTTAAGTATCGGCTGTGACCTACAAAGTTAAAAATGCCTTGAGAAGAAAGAAGTATATTGCAAAGATGCTTGCTGTTACAGGCCCTAGCCATTTATGAACGTGAGGCAACTCCTTTAAGTATTGCAATAACTAGATCACACTTAACCCCTTTGAACTCTGCATTAGCAGACTCAATGGTCCCGACACCACTCCCCTCACACATTAGTATGTCACAGTCCCCGATGCAGGGACCGGCTGCAGCATATATGAGACTGCTACGTTTGTGTCTGGAGACTTTTCACCCGTCCGGATATCGGAGTCCGTACTTGCAGCATTAACACATCCATGTGTCTTGAGTGTGCAGGTCTGAATCAGGAGCGCTGAGCTCACTGCCGGCTTATATAGTAGACACTAAAGAAGAAAAATCTCTTAATCAAATATTCTAAATATTAATGTGTAAGTGACACATCGCTGGAGTCAGGATCTCTAGTCCTACATTATGCCACTCTCAGATTAGGTGACGAAAACCTGGTGACTGGTTCCCTTTAAGAAGCATGTAACACCTTGTGTGAACGATAGCACTTTACTGAGATTCTCCATTTAAATTGTGAAAAAAAGAAGAGATTAAGAAGACAGTGAGACTGACAGGCCGCCACGCTAATCTCTGTTTAGGTCAGTGCTGATCATTGTGACAACCTGACAAGTGATGGGCTCTAGGTGTAACCGGAATACAATGGAGCTGTAATCCTCATGAAATAATCACTCCGGAGAATTTCTTTTTCTTACAGCTCTGAATTCGGCTGTCCCTTCGGAATGTCTCCTGGAAGTATGAATAAACTGACAACTGGGCGTTACCATTCCTTTCGCCATTAAGGCGATCACTTACACCATCTGATACAGTTATTAGATGGTGACAGGCGGTAAGGAATGGTAACCCCCCCATTGTTTTCACAGGAGGGACAACAAAGGAACTGCATGCCTCTAAGTGCAAAGCAAAGGGTAAAGCTCCCGTCACACACAACGATGCAACAGTGATCCCAACAGTGATAACGGTTGGTGCGTCGTTACCTGGTCGCTGGGGAGCTGTCCAACAGGCACATCTCCTCAGCGAACAGGGACCAGGGAGCCACCTCCCTGGAAGCGGGAGGACACTGGTAACTATGATAAACAACGGGTATCTAGGCAGTGCGAGCTGCCTACATACCCGGTGTTTATCATAGTTACCAACGTCCTCCTTGCTTACAGACTGTCCCAAGCAGGGAGGATGATGGGAACTACAATAAACAGTGGGTATCTAGGCAGTGCGCGCTGCCTAGATACTCGCTGCTTATCATAGTTACCAGCGTCCTCCCTGCTTAGCACTGGTAACCATGATAAACACTGGGTATCTAGGCAGCGCGCACTGCCTAGATACCCATTGTTTATCATAGTTACCAGTGTCCTCCCACTTCCAGCCTGTGAGGTTGCTGATTGCTGGTCTCTCGCTGTCACACGCAGCAATGCGTGCTGACCAGCGGGAGCGCAACGATTAAAAAATTACCCAGAGCACTTTGGACGATCAGTGACGTCACAGCAAGGGCCTAATCGCTGCTAAGTGTCACACGTAGCGAGATCGCTGTTATGTCACAAAACGTGAGGTTACAATGATCTTGCTAACGATCTTGTTATGCGTGACGGGGGCTTTACAAATATCCATAAAGCCTATATTCACACATTGAGTATGTATTGATTTTTCTGCAGCAAAAGCAGACTAAGGCCCCTTTCACATCAGCGGCTCTGTCTGGATCTGGCAGATGTGCCGCCTCTGCCACCTAACGACTGACTTGCGTTACACTTCCGGCAAGCCCCCATCCATTCTCTATGGGGCTTGCCGCAAATGCGGTTTTGCTGCGATCCGGAAGTTGCAGCCGTGAAAAAAAACTCTGTTAGCGGCAGTATTTTTTTTTACCGACGCAAGTGTCAGATTTGCCTGATTTGGCAGATCTGCGCTTGCCAAACCCGACCGCAAGCCCCATAGACAATGCATGGGGTTTGCTGGATCGGTACGGCAAGTCGGCCGTTAGGCGGCAGATGCGGTAAATCTGCCGGAAATATCAGCAAAACGCTGATATTAAAGGAGCCTTAGGCCACTGGTTGTGCCGTAAATGTGCAATGGTGAATACATTGTTATACCCTTTTAATGGATTTCTAATAAAGAAGCTAGAAAGTTTTAGTATTTTTAGTGGTTGTGGCATCAATTCAATTTTCTTCAGAAACCAGTGTGTTGATATTAAGTGCACTACATAAAAAGCGCCTGTTTTTCCCCACTTAAAGGGGTTATCTGGGATGAAACTACCTAAGCACAAACAGGCAAGTAGTTGCCACCCGCCTGCCTGCCATGCATGGTGCCATTCACCGTTGTCACAGATTGGTCTAAGAACGCACCTACCGGCGATTTTGTATCATGTCTGCTTTCATGGCATCATAGCCAATGTCCTCCTGATTGACGGCTGGCTCCTCCAGTTAGATAGCTGGGATTCAGCTGTCAATCAGCAGGATGTCGTATGTCCCGCCCCCTCTACGGGGCAGAGCGACGAAGCCATAGTGCTCAGTGTCAGCGGTAAACGTGCTGACCACAATGGGCAGGTAGGGGGCAACCTCTTGCTTGTTTGCGCACTTTTTTTTGTTAAATTACAGATATACCCTTTAAATGGGTGAAAAATAGTGCAAAAATGCTGTAAGATTTGACATGATGCAGATATAGAAAACACTTTGATGGTTCAAAGTTGCAAAGAGAAAATAGGCAGCGTGGGTGGACGTTCAGACACCGGATCAACTGTGCTGCCACTTTAAAATGCTGCATTATTCCATGGCATGAATATAGGAGCACACAGGTCCTCTTCTTTAAAGGTCACCTGTCAACCCTCCAGGATCTGTTAAACTAAAAGTGCCACCTTCAGCAGCACCTATGCTGCATTTTGTGAAGGAGGCTATAATCCCCCCTCCCCCATCCCCCCAGGGACACCAAAATAAAGACTATATAACATTTCCCGCCCTCTATGTTAATGCTTACTTTAAGCCTGGGAGGTATACTCCCTTCCCTAGACCTGAATGCCTCACTGGTCATCCTCCTCCTCCTCTTTCATCCAGGACCCTCCTGTTCTCTCTTCCTAGTGACGTTGTCGGCGCCTGTGCAGATCCCTCAGTTTTCGGGCATGCATATACATACCAGATCCCGCCCTGTGTTGTCTTATGCTGTATGCAGACTGCGGGGCTTGGAATCTGGTGCCTGCACACACAGCATGACTACGCCTCCTCTTTCTTTCCCTTTGGTCTGGTAGGTACCTGTCGGACCCCAGGGCCATGGGGTACTTGGAACCGGGCTATACTGTTTCTGGGGAGTCGCAGGGGTCATGACCCGGCTTCCATGACCCTGGGTGCAGCTGAAAGGGGAATTACTTCTGGCTTGGTAGGGAAAGGGATGATGATTAAGGGAATTCTTCGAGACGCCACCTGTGGTATGTGGCTATAAGTGGCAACCGCTGCTTCAGTGCCAACGGGGATGATGGACGGGCAGCTGGGATGGCGTTGCTCTCCACGGGCAAACCGAATCCCCAGAGCAGTGGATGTAGTTGGGGTGTAGGGTGCAGGCGCAAAGCAACAGACAGACTCACGGTTTTATAGTTCTTCAGTCCTTTTACTGATGCACTGTAATCCGGGGTGGGTGTTAACAGAGTTTTTGCCTGAGAGCAACTCGGGGTAATTTTCACTTGGCCGGCTCTGAGACCTCCTTGCTGCGCTTAGTGTGTAGGCTCCTACTGCTACTTAACTAGCTGCTAGCCCTCTCTCTCTCCTGCGAGTTGCCAGTATAACGGGCAACTAGAGTCCTTTCCTACTTCCTCGTCTTGGGTGACAGCTCCTGAAATCTCTATGTTACTTTGCCTCCGGGCACAGGGTGGCTGGGGAACTTGGAATTCCCCACCTTCCGGTATTGACTGCCGGGATGGTAGACCCTGCACAGCCTCGGACTCCGGTGTCCGTTCTTTGCGCTGTTCCTCTGGCGTGAGCACGGTGCTGC
Organism: Allobates femoralis; assembly: GCA_033576535.1. Lineage (NCBI taxonomy): Eukaryota > Metazoa > Chordata > Amphibia > Anura > Aromobatidae > Allobates > Allobates femoralis. The sequence goes on from JARQOC010000012.1 coordinate 22,407,471, forward strand.
TCTGCTCCCCAGGTGTTCCTTCAACACTTCCACAGACCCTAGCCTTGGGCCTTTACGCTGAGTTAGAAACCCTGGGACGAGCTTAGCACTGCTCTCTGTTTGTCCCTAGGTCCTCTTCACAGTCCTCCCAGGAATTGAACTAACTAGCTCCACCCCAGACAAGAATTTATAGGGGAGCTCACCCTGAACCCTGATTTAGGTCTCCACCTTCTGGCCTGGAGGCCAAAGGTGTTGTGTTCGGTTACCCGCCTGGTGTGAATACCCTTCTGTTGCTCTCAAGCGTGACATTACCACCTGGGGGCAATAATCACACTGTGGCAATTGGACCCTGGGGTGCCACATACCCAATGACGCTGATCTGTTCCTGTGGGCAGTAGGGGGGAAAGAGGAGTAGGGAACAGACACAGTCATGCTGTTTGCGCAGGTGCCATATTGCCAGCCCTGCAGCCTGCATACAGCTTAAGGCCTGGGTCACACAAATGTTATTGCCTGCGTTCAGGGGTGTTCCATTAAAAAAAGAAAGAATTTGGCAGCAGTAGAGCAGCGTAATCGTAATGGTAAGGCTGCATTAACGCTGTCAATTCCTTCCTATGGGTTTGAAACCTTACGCTATTTCTATGCGCATCCCATGACATGCACTTCCGTGTCATGTGCTGCACTTTGAAACCTTGCGCTATTTCCAACTCCGGCACTTTAGATGCCGACATTTCACCTGCGCCAGGGGGTCCATCACCCATAGGAATGAATTGGCAGCGTTAATGCAGCCTTACCATTACGGTAACACTGCGTCAATGCTGCCAGATTCTATCTTTTTAACAGAACAACCCCTGAACCCAGGCATAGCGCCAGTGTGACCCTAGCCTAAGCCAACACAGGGCAGGATCTGGTGCCTGCGTTATACCATGTGGCCTCAGTTCTCAGGCATGGTGATGGTGGGGGGGGGGGGGATGGGGGAGGGTGGAGGCTTAAGCGCTGCTGAAGGTGGCACTTTTAGTTTGATTGGCCCTGGGGCGGAGGTGACAGGTTCCCTTTAAAGAGACAAAAAAAATCTCATTTTTGCTGTTTTCTTGGATATTGCTTTTTAATGGCCAGTGTGAACATGCTCCTACACATTACATGTATACAAAACTTATGTTCATCTCATTTTGTTTGGTTTTCATTGTGTTTTTTTGCAGTAATGCAGACAAGGCTGTGGCCTGCCTTTCTGTGAGCTGGACACTGTGTATACAGCTTCCCGTTGCTGGGTGTCCATGCTGGGCACTGGTCTTGCTCAATCATTGTTCACATTTATGTCACTAGACATATAAGGTATATTAGTTTAAGATATTAGATTACAGGTACCGTTACACGCTTCAATGTTGTAATGATCTCGCCAACGATTTCATGGGAGCGCAGTCGTTAGGACACCTTTTTGACATCGTTGGTGAAATGTCACACGTCTAGATATCGTGGATGACGCACCAACGATGCAGTGAGCAGCAATCATTCACACAACCCAGCGAACTAAGCCTATTCACATCAGTGAACAAGTAAAGTCGTTAACGACATAGTTATCGCGGTGTCACACACTACGATGCAGCAGGTTGGCTGATCGCGGATCGTCAGATTTGAGAACATGTTCTTAAATCAGCGATCCAACGATTTATCGTAGTCTTATCTCAGTGTTACACGCAACGACGTCCTAACGATATCATTTGAACGACTCCAAACGCGTGATGTTTCAGTGATATCATTCACAATATCGTACCGTGTAATGGGGCATTAAGATATATTAGATGCTAGGACTGTCCCAATATGGGTTACCTTGAAGTGGTAGGATAGTTTACATTTTTGATCATATGAAATAATGGTAACTAAGCACCCTATATTATTTACATGCACTGTTGCAATTTGAGAGTTTGTTTCCCTTTGGCCACAATTCACTGACCACCGTGGTTTTGTGGACAGGAGCAGTTCAGTAAGGCTACATTCACACACCGAGTTTGATGCGTTTTTTGAGGATCCGTTTTTCAGGTGCAAAACTGGATCAGCTTTTCAAAAAAAAAAACAAAATGATCCATTTTTGCTGCGTTTGACGGTTGCGTTTTTTAAGCTCATCAACAATGGTTTCAATGGAAAAATTGGATCAGAAAAACACCGCACTAGTTGACAGCTCCATTTTAAGGATCCGGTTTTGAGCCAAAACACGCAGCAGGTTGTGTCTGAATGACAAATCTTGACTTTGCTGGGAAGCTCAGGAATTGATCCTTTTCACTGCACTGCAAAAACGCATCAAACACGCACAGTGTGACTGTAGCCTTGGAGTGGTAATAGACACTAGGGAGGAGCAAACAGAACTCAAGTTTGGTTTTCGTACCAAACACGGACTTTACGAAAAATTCAGTGTTTAGATATTGAGTTCAGGTGCTTTACATTTGCAAACCATTGCAGCAACTGTTGTGCTTTGTACCCAAGCATCGAGCATACCCCTCAGTGCTCGGCCCAGTGTGAGCCGCTTGCAGTTTTTTAATCAGCTGCACTGGAGAGAATATCAGCGTTATCCAATGTAGTGTGTATCCAAGAATGAAAAACAAAACCTCCCTCCCCCCCCGGATGTGCTTTGTTTATGGATGGCTGTATGTGGGCAGAGAGCAGAACTGACCAATCAGCAACTTCCAATGTGGTTCGGGTCAAGTTTGGGTCCAGAACAGAACTTTATATAAAGTCTGGCTGAATCCATTAAACCCGAAGTTTGTGGGTCCCCTCATTCCTAATAGAAGGAGGGGCAGCCACACCAGTCAACTCTTCCTACCGGCGGCCAAAGTAGAGCCGCACAGACAAGGCCACCGACCTGGCAAATCAGCTGGATTCTAGTGGTGGCAATGACACCGATGTAGCAGTTGTCCAGTGCACAGGTGATAATTTAGGGTGGATTACCATTTTTTAAGTTTCTTATTACTACATGAATTTGTGGTAGCCCCATATAAAATAAACAGATATAAAATGATACGCAGGAGGAGGACATCTGAACAGTATCTACATCAGGAGACCCGCAATCCGCCTTTACATCGATGATTGAACACGCAGAGCTGAAAAACTCCCGGCAATGGAAAATTCCCCTGATATTTGTAGTGATAGAAGATCAACATGAATGTGGAAAATCCAAATCCATGTGATTATCCGGCTGGATTTGGAAAATGCAAATCCTCCTGACCTCTATACCCTGGAGAGAGGCTGACCTTGTTAGTTTCAATCAAATGAATGACAATGTAGTTAGAATGCAAATGAATAAACATTTCCCTTAATATCATCCCTGTAGACCGATGCAATAAGAAATATTACTGAGCCCCAAACAGGTATTTCTTCGATACGGTCCTATAGGGACTCGTGTTGGTTGCTGTAATGAGAGTCCTCTCACACTGGGGTTTATTGATGTGATGTTTAATCTGCTTGCAACAATCTTCCCTTACATTTGAATGAGAAAATGTGTCGCGTATTTTAACGCTTTAGAAAAGTATCATCTCAATTCTTTCAGTGCACAAATCACAAAAAAGATCACTATTGGGATACTCAATGGTATAATTAAAACCTGATCAAAAGCAGCATGTTGTTTACAAAACCATGGGAAAAAACAAGTGTAAGCAGTTTCTAAATTATGGAAAAATCCATGTTAAAAATTAGTGATGAGCGAGTAGTAAAATCATCAGGTTCAGACAGCTCCTAACTGTTTCATGGGCAACAAGGAAAAGAAAAAAAATCCAGCAACAACATCCTGTAAATTTTCATGGAAGAATTGAAAAGTCAGGACTAAGAACCAAGATGTTGCTCGAAACATTTAATGGTTGACTCGTGTCTGGCATTTCTGCTTGTTAATATACCTAAATAAAATGGACTTTTCCCAAGGAAATATAGGCATATTAAAAAGAAGAAATGGCAGACAAAGGTCGAAACATGTAATGGTTGACTTTTCTGCCATTTCTTCTTTTTAATATACCTAGATTTGCTTGGGAAAAAGTAAAAAATGTATTTTATTTAGGCGTATTGAAAAAACAGAAATGCCAGACAGGAGTCAACCATTACATGTTTCGAACAACATCTTGGTTCTTAGTCATGACTTTTCACTTGTTCCAAGAAAATTTACAGGATGTTGTTGCTGGATTTTTTCCTTCTTGCTCAGGTCATTAGCGCTGAGCAGAGCTTTCCCAATATCCAAGAGCAAGAAGGAGAAAAAAAAAAAAAAAACACATCAACAACGTCCTTTAAATTTTCTTGGAAAAAGTGACAAGTCATGACTAAAGGCCCTGTCACACGCTACGATATCGTTGTAACGTCACGGGTTTTCAGTCGTTCTAACGACGTTGTTCAGTGTGACATGTAGAAACGATCAACGATAATCAGGCAGATCGTTGATGAGAGGTTAGTGAACCGGACCTTAAACCAAACGATGAGCGTTCGTTCAACCTGCAGCATTGGTGTGTGACACCTCGATAACGATGTCATTAACGACCTCGCCTATTGAGAAGTGAAGGACGTAGGCGAGCTAACGATCGCAAGTATCGTTTGCTTGTAGCGGAATCGTTGCTGCGTCGTTAACGAGATCTATACATGTGACATTTCACTAGCGATCATTGAACTTCGTTCAAGCGATCTAGGTCAAGTCGGATCATTGATCGCATCGATCGACCATTGAAGCATGAGACGGGGCCTTAAGAACCAAGATATTGTTCGAAACATTTAATAGTTGATTCATGCTTGGCATTTCAGCTTTTTAATAAGTCTACATAAAATGGACTTTTCACTTTTTACCAAGAAAATTTAAGCATATTAAAGAGCAGAATTGCCAGGCATGAGTCAACCCATTACATGTTTTGAACAACACCTTGGTTCTTGGTCATGGCTTTTCACTTCTTCCAAGAAAATTTAAAGGACGTTGTTGATGTATTTTTTTTCCTTGTTGCTCTTGTCATTAGCGCTGAGCAGAGCTTTCCTTATATCCAAGAGCAAGAAGGAAAAAAAATACAAGGAAAGCTCTGCTCAGCGCTAATGACAAGAGCAACAAGGGAAAAAGAAATCCAGCAACAACGTCCTTTAAATTTTCTTGGAAAAAGTGAAAAGTCATGACTAAGAACCAAGATTTTGTTCGAAACATGTAGTGGTTGACTTAGGTCTAGCATTTCTGCTTCTTTATAAAATAAAATGGACTTTTCACTTTTTACTAAGAAAATGTAGGCATATTAAAAAGCAGAAACGCTAGACACAAGTCAACCATTACATGTTTCGAACATATCTGGCCTTTGTTTTTGAATATGCCTACGGTATATTTTCTTGGGAAAAAGTGGAAAGTTCATTTTATGTAGACTCATGTCTAGCATTTCTGCTTTTTAATAAGTCAACCACATGACTACATGTTTCGAACAAAATCTTGAGTCAACCATTACATGTTAGGAACAATATCTTGGTTCTTAGTCATGACTTCACTTTTTCCAAGAAAATTTAAAGGATGTGGTTACTGGATTTGTGTCCTTGTTGTTCTTCATCATTAGCTCTGAGCAGAGCTTTACTTATACCCATCCACCTCCTATATTGATTCTGTACGGTGAGCTGAAACTTTAAGTGTTTCAGTATTCAGATCAGAGTAATTTCCCCATTGACTTGCATTGGATTCGCTACTGGTTCACAGTAGAGCTATCCAAACCCAAGGATCTTCCTACTCCTCGCTCATCACCATTAAAAGTACAAAATAGAAAACCCTCAACATGAACAAATCTCTACAGATTTTTATCATTTTGCATGCCAATGATTTTTATGCCATCATCCATCACATGCCGGAGGTACTTGAGCAATACTTTCGGGAGAGAATAGATCGCTATATTAGAGGCCCTTGGGAGTTCCTACAATGCCATAAAAAAAAAATCCACAGAATCCTCAAATATCTTTAAGCCTAGGGAAAACAGTACAATAGCAGTATAATTTGTGCCATTGACGCTATGGTTTTCAAAGAATTACATATTTCAATAAAGAAGCGGTCCACTTTATCTTTATTTTAACAAACGTTATGGATGTGATTGTGACTTATTACTGGTTCTGCTCTTGTACCCTCAGACTGTGCAGCTGTCATGTTCTCAATATGGCCGCTGATGGAGCATGTGACCTGTCCATATGCCTCCAATGAAAAAATGATTTTCTAAGTGTTCAAAAACTGGAGTTCGATCAGTCATCGATTAGCAGACATTTTGGATAGAGATGCAGCCTGCGAGAAACGACTTAAATTAAGGTACCGTTACACGGCACAACATAGTCGTTGATACATCATGGGTTTGGAGGCGTTCCAGCGACATTAGGATGTCGTCGTGTGTAACAGCGTGATACAACAACGATAAGTTGGTGGATCGTTCATCGCTGGTTTGAGGACATGTTCTCAAACCTGACGATCAACGATCCACCAACCTGGTATATCATTGTGTGACACCGCGATAACGATGTCATGGACAACTTCGTCCATTGACACCAATGAGCAGGGATCGTTCGCATGGTTTGCGAATGATCCCTGCTCACAACATAGTTGGTGATTTGTCACACGTCCAGATATCGTTGACAACACCAACGATGTCAAAATGTCTGCAACGACCGCGCGCCCACGAAATCATTGCGGACATCGTTCCAACGTCGTACCGTGTAACAGTACCTTTAGTCCCACAAAATCATGTCCCCGGTAACAAAGATAAAAGTTGACATCCCCTTTCATGTGCCCTGTAATGTGATATTTACTTAGGAATTTACTAAACAGCAATATTTTTACGATAATATTCATAATTTACGGAATAGAGATGATTGAGACAGGACTTTTGTCTCCTCTGCTGTTCAAGCCTCATTTAGCCTAGATCCCATATACAAAATTCTTCAACCAGAAAAATTGGGGAAAGGACAAATTCCTGCAACCGGAGATAGATCTAGTTAATACCTTACTTTACTACCTTGTGTTTAAAGGGATCCTGTCACCCCCAAAACACCTATAAACCTATTAAAACCTGTCCCTACAGCATATTAACACTTTCCCTACACTCCTTTTACCTCCTAAATGCCCTTAGTCAAAGTGAAGAAAAACGTTATAATAGTACCTGCTTAGTGATGATAATGAGTGACTATGCTATTCATAGTCACTCATCAAGGCAGCCCCTCTTCTTCAGATCACGCCTGAATAGGCGTGATCTTCCTCATGGATTCAAATGTGCGCTCCCTGCGCGCCTCCCGCGCTCCCATTACGTCCGTGCTTCAGGCTGGGGGCAGTATGACGCGATTCGCGTCATTTCCTGTCGCCGGGTGACGTCTCTACAACGGCGCAGCTTTCAGCTTCAAGTGCCGCACTGCGCATGCCTGCGGGAGCGCACTGCGCATGCGTGCGGGAGCCTACACAAAGCGGCCGTGTAGGCTCCCGCACGCATGCGCAGTGCGCTCCCGCAGGCATGCGCAGTGCGGCACTTGAAGCTGAAAGCTGCGCCGTTGTAGAGACGTCACCCGGCGACAGGAAATGACGCGAATCGCGTCATACTGCCCCCAGCCTGAAGCACGGACGTAATGGGAGCGCGGGGAGGCGCGCAGGGAGCGCACATTTGAATCCATGAGGAAGATCACGCCTATTCAGGCGTGATCTGAAGAAGAGGGGCTGCCTTGATGAGTGACTATGAATAGCATAGTCACTCATTATCATCACTAAGCAGGTACTATTATAACGTTTTTCTTCACTTTGACTAAGGGCATTTAGGAGGTAAAAGGAGTGTAGGGAAAGTGTTAATATGCTGTAGGGACAGGTTTTAATAGGTTTATAGGTGTTTTGGGGGTGACAGGATCCCTTTAATAAGATCTATTAGACAATGGTCAGGCGTTTCGAGATACGACGGGTTTCGAGCGTTTAAGAGCAATGCTTGCCGATTGTTGTCTACTACCTGGTATGTTTTTATAGGAAAAATAGAAAACAGTCAGCCCCTAACTGGTCCCCATATGAGGTCTTGAGGTCTGCACGGAAAAAGGCTCGGTCAGGGCTGGATATCCACAATAGGAAATATATCCGGCAATGGGAAAGAATCCACAACAGGGATGCAGTATAAAACAGCTTTAATATTTCCAATTAAAATCTATAAAAAAAAAAAAAGACAAAAAAAAAAAGACAAAAATGATGCAACACCCTAAAAATGCGTTTTGGCGTTGCGTTAATGGTGGTTGATTAATAATTAAAACACAGCTGAAACGTGACAGTAGCCAGTTTGTGCCCCCCTTTTCTTTGTTGCTCCACTATGCATTTCATTTTTTTGTAAACCCACCCATAGGGGTTCCAGATATGGGCTTTTTATTTAGTGCAGCTTTTTCTGGCTTTCTAAGGGGCGTGGCTCAAAGAATAATTATGCAGAGAAACCTGAAGACACGCCCTAGAGGTTCCAAAAAGACCCCCTCCTTGGAAAGAAGAAAAATTTGTACTGGATACACAGGTCTAAATCTATAGAACAGTATGATGAATTAAAAACACAACAGAACACTTAGAGGATCAGTGGGAATAAAATAGCAAACTGACATAGCAATGCACAATATGCCCCATATGCACAAATGTAAACAGAACCCTCCAGTTTTCTTTTTTTTGCAGAAAATATTTTTATTGAATTTTAATCAAAGCAATAGAAAATAACGGGCACAATAATAAGTGAGCAGTAGTCTCAACAATGCTAGGCTGGCTTCACACCAAGGTGTGATCCGGTCCGCGGCTGTCTGGGATGACACAACTGGCAGCCCCGGACCGGATCAGCACACAGAACCGGAGGGCCAAATGTGCCCTCCGATCCTGTGTGCAGCCGCTAATGAATTCAGGACCGTGGCTGGCAGGAGCTAGCCGCGGTCCTGAAATAACAGCGGTGTGCAGCTGCCAGTGGTCCGGGACAATCCGGCCCCATAGGTTCCCATGTTAGGGAGCGCCGGATTGCCCCGGATCCGGGAGAATCCGGGATCCGGCAAATTGGGGAGATTTTTCTCCCCGGACACACAAATGTTGCAAGCAACATTTTATGTCCGGAGAGAATAATCCATATTCTCCCGGATTCCACCGCAGTGATGAAACCGGATGGCAGAGAGCTGCCATCCAGCTCCATAGGCTACTATGGGGCCAAAAATCGGTCCGGAGCTGTCTGGTTTACACCGGACAGCCCCGGACTGGATCAAACCGTGGTGTGAAGCCAGCCTTAATGGACCCAAAACAAGAAGAATGTAATTTTAAATCATGGGGAACCCACCAGTTTTGGTGGGATCAGATGACTAATATGGAGGCCCCTGACTGATCCTCAATCACAGGGTGAGAAGGACGGAGTTTGTTGAATTACAACATCCAATCCCAATCTGATTATTTGGTGTAGAGATTATCTGCCAGCAAAGGAGGCGGCATTGGGTCTCAAAATAGCCGCTCTGGGCCAAGGCAACGTTCCTGTGTCTGGCAATGATGGTGCTCCCGGCCATCCGATGAGTATGGCCAGCCTTAGACAGTATTCCTACCTTATGAGGATTGACACCTACCACAGTCTTTGTGGTCTGATTTTTCAAATACACTATTGCGATTGTCTTTCAATTCTCCTTAAGACCTAATGAAACCTTAACGGACGTGTGATTAGGTCGCCTCTGAGATAGACAACCTTGACCATATGGCCAACTAGTTGCTCATTGACCACCAAATAGCATGAAGTCCTTATTCTTCACGAAGGCTTTAAAAATGTAGCATGAAAAACCACACCTCCTCCCCGCTATTACACCCAACCTCCCCCCCAAAAATAAAAACCTTCGCAAGAGACAGATTTCAACATTGTTATAAAATGCTTTAATAAATAGTTTTTTTTTTCCTGAAACATTTTTGTTTTTTAAAGAACATATCAACCAAAATGCACTGAACAGAAACAAGATCCTGCTAAGCAATTCTTGTACAAAATAATTATTTTCAAGCATTCACGGTCATTGGCCAGAGTTTACACTTTCAGATACGCCCCCATTCCCCCCTCCCCCAACCCAACTCCCGCTGGTAATCCGTCAGTAAGGATGTTGCTTTTACATCGATACTACCATTAGGGGAAATTAAGCAGCTTTGACATACTATGTAATAATAATAAAGCCTTTAAAAAAAACAAAAAGATACAAAAATAACTGCCGAAGCCATATTAATGAACAGCCATGTTTCTCGTGAGGTATTCCAACCCAATGCGTCCGCTGCCTTTTCCCTTTTTAGTTTGAGAGAAAAAAAAAATTAAAGAAAAATTAAAATAAAAAATTGTTCCCTTCATTAGGCTTGCCGTATAAACGAAAGAACAAAGAAAAAAAAAGGTATCGCCGCAACCAACTGGATCACAAAAATAGGAAATGCTTGACTCTGCTCGAAACGTAGATGACGGTGATGTCACAAGGACCAAAAACAGGTCACAGACTCCAAAACTGGTCTCTACTCTTTAGACACACCAATCTGTCACAGTATAGGCACTCCTAACACCGATTAAGGCCTAACTTCACACAGACCTAAAAATGGAAGGTTAACTCGAGTGAACCCCATTCCCCCACCATGCCACAAAAGGGCTACCTCCCATGATCGTGTAGTGGCCATCATATCTTTGCACATATTATGGCCATAATTCCAAAGGCAACTGTAGGTCTTGTGACCCTGAATTCGAACATTGTATATGCCCATGGGTCAGAGAGGGAAAACTATGATATGAAAAAATATATGTAAGAAAGCCAGCTCACCATAATATCCCATAAAAGTAGCAGGCTAGAGTTCAGATCCATTCCCTCCAAGCTTGTACAACGTAAAACGAAGAAATCCAGCTTCATAAAACTCAAACTCCCTTATTAGATAAAGTTCTTAGTCAACAGTATTGCTAAGACTTCACAGTCAGTTTTCTATGCCTTTCGGATGTCCTGGCATTCTTATTCTCCAAAACCGTAGATGGTTGACCACCTGGAGGTATTGGCAATGCTGTTTGAGATAAAATTCTTTGAACTAAAAGCCAAGACCTCCGGCGGTCATCCAAAAATTTATCTGAAACGGAATTGTCAAGACCTCAGACGGTCAAGTCTTCTACGCATTTCAGATATCCTAGCATTCTTAGTCTTGACTAAGGGTGCCCAGACAACCAAAATCCGTAGATGGCTGACCACATGAAGTCTTGACAATGCCGTTTGAGATAAAATTATGTGAACAGCATTGCCAATACCTCCAGGTGGTCAGCCATCTATGGGCTTTGGATGTCACAGCATCCTTAGTTAAGACTAAGAATGCTTGGACATCCGAAAGGCGTAGAAGACCAACCGCCTGAGATCTTGGCAATGCTGTTGACCAAGAATTTTATCCAATAAAGAAATTTGCGAGTTTATGAAACTGGATTTCTTTGTTTTCCAATAAGGTTATGTTAAAGGGATCCTGTCACCCCAAAACACCTTTAAACCTATTAAAACCTGTCCCTAGAGCATATTAACACTTTCCCTACACTCCTTTTAGCTCCTATATGCACATAATCAAAGTGTATAAAAACGTTTTATAAGTACCTCATTAGTGATGATAATGAGTGACTATGCTATTCATAGTCACTCATTCAGGCTGCCCCTCTTCATACTATGACGCCTCCATAGGCGTGATCTTCATGAGAGATTCAAATTGCAGCCTCCCTTCGCGCCTCCCCATTGTGGCTTGTGTCGGCCGGGCTTCAGCGTGGGGCTGTATGACGCGATCCGCGTCATTTCCGGCGCCGGGTGACGTATACAGCCGCGCCGCTCTGTCAGCTTCAAAATGCGCACTGCGCATGCGCAGTGCGGGACTTGAAGCCAACAGCGGCGCCAGTGTAAATACGTCACCCGGCGCCGGGAATGACGCGGATCGCGTCATAGAGCCCCACGCTGAAGCCCGGCCGACACAAGCCACAATGGGGAGGCGCGAAGGGAGGCTGCAATTTGAATCTCTCATGAAGATCACGCCTATGGAGGCGTCATAGTATGAAGAGGGGCAGCCTGAATGAGTGACTATGAATAGCATAGTCACTCATTATCATCACTAATGAGGTACTATAAAAACGTTTATATTCACTTTGATTATGTGCATATAGGAGCTAAAAGGAGTGTAGGGAAAGTGTTAATATGCTCTAGGGACAGGTTTTAATAGGTTTAAAGGTGTTTTGGGGTGACAGGATCCTTTAACCTTCCTCAACAGGTAAAAAAAAATCCAATAGGGCGGTTTTGTAAAATCGGGGGAAAAGATGAATATTTTGGGGTTTTTTAATTGCATGATGCCAAGCTGTAGAACTGGCATGGTCATACAAGAGTGGTGCAGTGATTGATAAAGAAAAAAAGTTATAGCTTTGGATTTTTTTTTCCTTGATCTCAAGTGACACCTTTATCATGCAATTTTGCTAATTGGGTCTTGTTTTTCTGGCATAAAACGGATTGAAATTTCCCAAAATTTGGTGAATTTTTTGGCTTCAATACCATTCAGACCAGCTAAGTGCATCCAGCACATTCATAATTTATGCCACAAATATGGCGTAAATTGCAAAAAAATTAAGGTCGGTCCCGGAGTTTAGAACATTTTTGATGGAGTTGTACGACCGTAGACCGGGAATGCACATGCAATTCTTGAAAAAACGTTTTGCGTTAAATGCCTGTACAGGAAAGGAAGGATTTACCATATGCCTCTTGGCTTTCTTATTTGTCCCAGAACTTACTTTAACTCAAAAGTTTCACAATTGACTCCTGGTGTCCATACCCCAACCCCAACGCTCAGCAACCCCAAAGCTTAAAGCTTTGGTCCGGTTTCAGCAACCCCAAAGCTCAAGCTTTGGTCCGGTTTCAGCAACCCCAAAGCTCAAGCTTTGGTCCGGTTCCAGCAACCCCAAAGCTAAAGCTTTGGTCCGGTTTCGGCAACCCCAAAGCTCAAGCTTTGGTCCGGTTTCGGCAACCCCAAAACTAAAGCTTTGGTCCGGTTTCGGCAACCCAAAGCTAAAGCTTTGGTCCGGTTTCGGCAACCCAAAGCTAAAGCTTTGGTCCGGTTTCGGCAACCCCAAAGCTAAAGCTTTGGTCCGGTTCCAGCAACCCCAAAGCTAAAGCTTTGGTCCGGTTTCGGCAACCCCAAAGCTAAAGCTTTGGTCCGGTTTCGGCAACCCCAAAGCTAAAGCTTTGGTCCGGTTTCGGCAACCCCAAAGCTAAAGCTTTGGTCCGGTTTCGGCAACCCCAAAGCTAAAGCTTTGGTCCGGTTTCAGCAACCCAAAGCTAAAGCTTTGGTCCGGTTTCAGCAACCCCAAAGCTTAAAGCTTTGGTGGGGTTCAGCAAGCCCAAAGCTAGACTTGATGGACACCAAGGAGCACAGGGTAAATGAATGGGATCCAGGGATGCATAGGATTGAAAAAAAAAAAAAAAATGGCTGCTTTATTCCAATAACGGCGTCACCACTAGCCACAGGTTTGTGTGTGACATTGCAGTTACCCCTCCATTCATTTCAATATAGCTGAGAAGGAATACCAAACACAACCCATATAGATAGTTATTAGGAAGAAAGCAGCCATATATCGAATCCATTTTTAGGTTTTGAGTGAAGTTAGGGTTTAATCTTTCTTAATGAGGGTGGACAAGTAAAAAAAAAAAAAAAATATATATATATAAAAAAAAATAAAACTTCCCTTCTGAGACATAAATTAAAAAGGAATGGCATAAAACAAAAACAGAAGAAATTCCGAAATATTGTTAATAAATCAAATATACAGAGCGATTCCTTCAATATATACACATTTACAAAACATATGTTTACAATGAGAAAATAAACGTCTCTATAAAGGAGGACCCTAGCGCTCTGCCCGTAATATATGACATATATATTAGAAAGCAGAAGGTAGTCTTTGACAGTTGCTAAAGAAAATGTTTAATCTCAAGGCACTTGTCACATACATCAATACTGCAATCCTAAAATAAAATAAAAAAAAACTAAACAATAAAATTAATCAAAAAAGAAAAAAAGAAAAAAAAAAAAAAAAAAAAAGGACACTAAAGTCATAGATCGCCGCGTCGCATTAATGCTGTGCCTGTTAAAAAAAAAAACTTGTAAGGCAATAAGTTTGTCGGGACCAGTGCTGGAAGCAAAGCTAATGAAGACCTATGTAAGAGCCGGGCACGGATGTCTCTCTTTTTTCCTACCGCCTTGTCTACAAGACATTGCAAAAACACTGGACAGAGACAGGAAAGATATGGGGAAGGGGATGGCTGAAGAAGAGGAGGAGAGGAAAAAAAAAAAAAAAAAAAAAAAAAAAAAAAAAGTTGAAGTCACTTATTTTCCTCAACCTGGAGGGGCTGGACGTCGCCATTAAATTATAAACATTACAAAAACAAAAAAAAAAAAAACACCATCTTGTAAACAACTGTACAGTCTTTGCATAAGAAAAATGTACATTAGATAATGAAAAGAATCCTCGACCGAAGAGGATTTAAAGCAAACTTTATAAAAAAAAATAGCAACTATCAAAGAACTTTTTTTTTTTTTGCCTTTTTTTTATAGTCAAATAATTTATAGAAAGACTACAGCAACAAAAAGAAAGGAAAAAAAAAAAAAAAAAAAAAACCTGGTAACTTTTTTTTTTTACATTATATGAAGAAATTGGGAGTCCAGACTTAAGTCCTGAACCACTCGTCCAGAGAATAATAGAGCCTGGCAATTATTGCCAAGAAACCCGCCCGTGACACCAAGTAATGGGTGGAAGGGCCACTCGATTGGAGATGAATTCTGCGTCTCTCCTCGTCCCGTTCTCAGCATAGGTCCTTTGCACGTATGCAGATACGGCTTTTGCTTCCTTCAGTGGGGTGCGTTCACAGTTTTAACACATCTGTTGTCCACTTTGTCCAGACTTGTCCGATGTGGTTTACTTTTTGAGCAGTCACTGTCCCCTATGCTTGTGTAAGCCTTTGTGTATGACTGAGGGGGGCCATCGTCCTCCTCTGTGTCCTCCTCCTTATCCACCATGTCCTCTTTCACCCCCTCTTCTTCACCAGAAGTTCTTTTTTGAATATGAAGAAGATTTTTGCATTCATACTGAATGTCTGTATAAGGCACCCGTATTGGGTTCCATATTGGGTTTAAAGGTTGGCGCTGGTTGTTTGCTCCTTCTTGGCGAGGCTCTCGCCTTCTCTCTCGCTCTTTTCTTCGCTTTCGAGTCCACCAGACACATATGCTTATACAAGTCATCCAGATGATGCCAAAAACCACACACAGCACCGGGACAAGGTAATCTAAAAAGGAAGCAACGAAAACGAGGTTTTAGTTTGGAATACATGGAGGACACAGAGGAAGACCATACATAAAAGACTGAGATTACCGACCTGAACTGGAGCCATCTACCATTATTGTCTCAACTTTGACTTCCGTGACTGCCAATAGGACCGTGCTGTTCTGTGGTTTGGTGATGGCATTGACAATGGCGTTGGCAGCGTTCTGAATGAGGCTGGCGTCTTGATTATCCACTTGTGATACAAGTGCCTGAAAGACAAAAAGACCATGCGTGACCCGAGCAGATCCGAAAAACTGCAAGCTCAGCTTAGCCATTCCCTTAATGGTCCTGAACAAATTTAACCACCTGTCCAATCTTCCCCTATACACTGTGTACACAATTATTAGGCAAGTTGTATTTTAGAGGATTATTTTTATTATTGATCAACAACTATGTTCTCAATCACCCAAAAGACTCAAATATCAAAGCTTAATATTTTTGGAAGTTGGAGTGGGTTTTTTAGATTTGGCTATGTTAGGAGGATATCTGTTTGTGCAGGTAACTATTACTGTGCAGAATTATTAGGCAACTTAATAAAAACCAAATATGTTCCCATCTCACTTGTTTATTTTCACCAGGTAAACCAATATAACTGCACAAAATTTAGAAATAAACATTTCTGACATGCACAAACAAAACCCCCAAAAATGAGTGCCCAATCTAGCCCCTTTTCTTTATGATGACACTCAGCAGCCTCCATCCATAGATTGTCAGTTGCTTGATCTGTTTATGATCCACATTGCGTGCAGCAGCCACCTCAGCCTCCAGACACTGTTCCCAGAGGTGTACTGTTTTCCCTCCCAGACACTGCTCCCAGAGGTGTACTGTTTTCCCTCCCTGTAGATCTCACATTTTAGGAGGGACCACAGGTTCTCTATGGGGTTCAGATCAGGTGAACAAGGGGGCCCATGTCATTATTTTTTCTTTTTAGACCTTAACTGGCCAGCCACGCAGTGGTGTAGTTGGATGCATGTGATGGAGCATTGTCCTGCATGAAAATCATGTTTTTCTTGAACAATACCGACTTCTTCCTGTACCACTGCTTGAAGAAGTTGTCTTCCAGAAACTGGCAGTAGGTCCGGGAGTTGAGCTTCACTCCATCCTCCAACCGAAAATGTCCCACAAGTTGATCTTTGATGATCCCAGCCCATACCAGTACCCCACCTCCACCTTGCTGGTGTCTGAGTCGGAGTGGAGCTCTCTGCCCTTTACTGATCCAGCCTCTGGCCCATCCATCTGGCCCATCAAGAGTCACTCTCAATTCATCAGTCCATAAAACCTTTGAAAAATCAGTCTTAAGATGTTTCTTGGCCCAGTCTTAACATTTTATCTTATGTTTCAGAGGTGGTGGTTTTTCAGCTTTCCTTACCTTGGCCATGTCCCTGAGTATAGCACACCTTGTGCTTTTTGATACCCCAGTAATGTTGCAGCTCTGAAATATGGCAAAACTGGTGGCAAATGGCATCTCGGCAGCTTCACGCTTGATTTTCCTCAATTCATGGGCAGTTATTTTACGCCTTTTTTGCCCAACACGCTTCTTGCGACCCTGTTGGCTATTTGCCATGAAACGCTTGATTGTTCGGTGATCACGCTTCAAAAGTTTGGCAATTTCCAGACTGCTGCATCCCTCTGCAAGACATCTCACAATTTTGGCTTTTCAGAGCCGTCACATCTCTCTTCTGACCCATTTTGCCCAAGAAAAGGCATTTGCCTAATAATTAAGCACACCTTATATAGGGTGTTGATGTCATTAGACCACACCCCTCCTCATTACAGAGATGCACATCACCTGATTTACTTAATTGGTAGTTGGCTCTCAAGCCTATACAGCTTGGAGTAGGAGAAAAGGTATAAAAAGTATCATGTGATCACAATACTCATTTGCCTAATAATTCTGCACAGTGTGTATATCGCCCTTTTAAAGCACCATTTGAGCATTGTTTTTTTTAATTTCACAACTGGGAGTGGTACTTTAAATCCAAGTCCACCTCCCGGGTCTTATACTCTCTGGCATCGTCCTCTGTTACCAGCATCTATGCAGTGGCTACTGCAGTGCTTCATGGAATGCACCAAGATCACTTTTCAATGAAAGTCTATGGGGGGCTCATTCTTGCTGTCATAGACTTGCATTGAGAGCTTGTGTTGAAACTTCTTACTTCAAGCCAGTCAAAAGCTACGGTTACAAGATGGTGTCGCGTAACCGGAGCAACACCGAAAAAAGTAGAAGACTTCAGAGAGAGACTAATACAAGGAGCAGGGGACTTGGGTTTAAAAGAACGACTCCAACACTGCAGAGTGGCACTTTAAGATCAAGGATCTTCCAATAGAGATCCCAAACTCCTCCCGAATAACTTGTGTGTGAACCAGTCGTTAAAGAGAACTGGTCACGTTTTCATTAAATATATGTTTTTCTTTTTTAGGTGTAGTGTAGATTGCTGCTAATCTCCTGAATCCGGTGTTTTTCCTGTCTCTGTGCTTCTCCATTCCCGAGATATTGCCCCCTCTTACATATTAGGAGGGACTAGAATTCTCTACAAATGGAGTTTGGTTAAGGAGACACACACAGAAGCATTGAGGACCACACCTACTTTGCTACAGAGGCTATATATAACACAGGCAACTTCTATGTCGCCATATAGACCGCTCTTATCGCCAAGGAGTGACCCCCTATCTCTGTCGTGGACGAGCTTTACTTACCACGGTGACCTCCACTGCTTTCTCTGCAGAGTACGTTTCGTCACACAGGAGGACAAGCGGCTGCTCTTTGGATACAGTCCTGATGGAAGGCAAGTAGCGGATCTCTGAGCAGAGGTTTTCAACTGTGGTTCCCTTAGACAGGAGCAAAGCAGCGATTAGTATAAACTGTAAGGAGATCCAAAATCAGTAGCCATATTCACCTGTGCAAGACAGGACTTCATTCACACAACAAACAAATGTAAAGAAAGTGAAAGACATCTTCCCATCTTGGGTCATATACAGATCACACAATGATACATATTTGATTATGTTGTGGAACCGAAAATAAACCTAATTAGAATTGGTGACTCCTGACCCCCCCCCCCCCATCTCTAGTCAGTCTGGAAAAATCCAGGGTGGATGGAGGAGGGGGGGGGGGAAAATCCAGGGGATGGAGGAATATTTAGAGGGGGGGATATGGGGTGGAAATCCAGGGTGGATGGAGGAGGGAGGAAAAATCCATGGTGGTGGAAGAGGAGGAGAGTAGGTGGGGGGGGAGGGAAGAATCACAGGGTGGATGGAGGGGAAAGGGGGGGGCTGGGTGGGAGGGAATAAAAAGGGGGTTTGGTGTTTTCCCTGATTCATGGTTCGATCAGGTTTGTGTGCAAAACCAGGAGTGTCTCCAAAACTCAGAACAGGTGTCAATCTTTCAATTCCTCTCCTGGTTTTGGCTCACAAACTGGATGGAACCTGATCAGTGAATAAACTGCAGTGTGAAGCCAGCCTTCGCTACATACAATCTCATCAGTAACACCTGCCATCTAGCTCAGTAATGGGTATTTTGATAATGACTGATCAATTCTGGCTGAAAAAGCAGCAATTTTTTTTAATCAGATATATTACAAAGCTGCTCATTTTGAGGTGTATTATCTATTCATGAAATAAAAATGAAAACTAGAGTTTTGTTTTAAAGTCCCGACTGGCCGCACCCAACATGGGGAGGAGTGGGCGACAATCTCACACATACATCGATGTTTTGGCCACTGCCATAATACATTTTCCCAAAATAAAAAGTAAAATGAAAACCAGTACCTGTGGAATTTTTTCCGGGCTGAATATTAAGGTTATCCGGGCACAGTTGTAATCCAGGTATCCTGAATTGGGCAGGCATTTAGTGACGTGCGATCTGTCGGGGGCGCTGCACTCTCCCCATTCCCGGCATGGTGGGTGGAAGCACTTTACAGAGGAAAGCATGGGCTCACATTCCTGATCTTGGGGACACTGGTTCTTGGCCTGCCGTCTTTCCAGCAGACATGGCTTTTTCCCACACCAGACCTGAGAACAGAGCAGGGGTTAAACTGCGCCCAATTAGAAAACGCAGAATTCCATGAAGGCCGTGAAACCATTTCATATCATTAGTTTATAGTTTTTACCGGAAAACTGTATTTAACCGCAAGTGGCTCAGACATAGGACTGCATTCACAGGTCTGCGGTTCTCGGACATTGTCTTCATTATCTAGGCAATTAAGAGGTGATGTTTGGGTCAGGAGACAGCAGGTGGTCCATTGATTGAGGTTCACTGTGAACACAGCCTTAAAAGGGGTTTCCCATAGTCAAGAGTCCATCCCAATATGTAGTAATAACATTAGTAAATTCCTCCAATTAGACACATAGTTCCTCCTCATGTGCAGGGTATTGCAGCAGCTTAGGTATCCATGGTTACGATCACTCAGTGACAGTTACTTGCTAATGGTTGTAACCATGGAAACCCAAGATGCTGCACTACCCTGCACATGAGATAAGTGATCTATGCTACATTTCTAATTGGAGGAATTTGCTAATATTAATGCACCAACTACAAATTGGTAGAGTATCTTGGAGAGATGGGAATACCCCTGTATTGCCATAAAAGAAACTGCCACCCATCGGGAGCATGAGGGTCCCCAAGTCCCCTGTGTGCACCCCTCTATTCAGTCTAACAGCTGGTTGTCACTACGGCTCCCATGCACCAATTAAAGCCACCAGAGCAATGATCACACATGCACACTACTCCAGGACGGGCGGACCGACTGCCAGGAACCCTTGTTCCTCCATTGTTGCCTGTAAGAATAAAGTGGTAGTGTACATAGTTGACAGCTCTATTGACAATAGGGGATAAACTCTGTTTACGTAACTTTTTGGAACCTATGGAAACTCAGTTGAGCAGATGGAAACAAACACACCCTATAGAGGTTTCCACTTGGTTGGATTGAACCCAGGAGCTCGAGGCTGCTAATCACAGGGAAATGGGTGCGATGATCACCTGTTTGCCATAACTGAAGTTTATAGACCTGGAGAGTGGGTACAAAGTCGCCAGAGAGCAACGCATTCATCCTACAGGTTTTTCGCTGCAACATTTTGCACATAATCCAAAAAACGTTGGTTATTTTCCTAATCTCTATTAAGGCCCAGTTACACCTGCCAACACCGAGGAGATGTCGGCGGCGGGAGCGCACACGTTTTTGGTGCCCGCCAGCATCGCCGTCCCCCATTTACATGGGGCAACCCCTTCGGCGGGGGGCCGTTCGATCTGACAGGTGGCATCGCTGCCGGGGTGTCTCAAAACCCCAGCGGCGATGCAGCGCAATGGGAGTCCTGTGGCTCCCATCGGCTGTCAGGTCGCCGGCGGCCGGTTTCATGGGGCGATGTGGACACATGAATATTGATGTGAAACCAGGCGACCTCTCAGAGGCGCCGACATCGCCCCTTTACATTAGGCGATGTAGGGGCGACGTCGCCACTGACAGGCGACATAGGGCGTGGCCTATGTAATCGGCGGGATGTCGCAAGGTGTAACAGCACCTTTACATTTCACAAGAGCTAGAGATAACCCTATACTCTGATGAATGGATAGGAGGAGGAGAAGCCTTATAATCCGTACCTTGGTGCAGTCGATCGCTCCGTCCAGGCACTGGCAGCCATTGCATTCCTCGTCCCATTTGCTCCCATGTGAGTATTGCATTCCTTTCAGCCAACAAGATCTTCCAAAGCCAATCACTAGCAAAAAAAGGGGGGAAAGAAGAAAAGTGAAGATCTTCTGCCAAGTCACCCATGTAAATTGCTTGCAGTAGTCTTGGGCACTTCAGTGAATAGCACGCGCTAATTACCTTCCTGGCACCGTGGGCCGGCTCGTCCTGAAGGGCAGGTGCACCTGTAGCCATTGATTTCGTCTATACAAGTGGCACCGTACGCACAAGGGGAAGACTGGCATTCATCGACGTCTACAAAAGACAACAATAATAATAAGGCCGTGCTTGGCAGACCTTCCTCATCCACATAATGGAACATAATCAAAGATGGCAGCACCCGTGTGGTTTACAGCGCGCTGTGCAGCGAGCAGAGTTGGCCCTGTTTTATTGCGATGTGCGGAGCAGCTGCTCGGGGTTTGTCAATTAATCCGTTCTCTGGCGTTTATTCAGAAATTGCACAGAACACAAACAATTATTATATCTGGACATGATTAAAAAAATAAAAATAAATAAAAATCATGTCTTACTAATTCTGCAATCCGGTCCTGCAAATCCGGGTGCACATTCACAACGAAACCAGTTGACGCCATCAACACAGATGCCACCGTTGTAACTGTACGGGAAACACAGATAAAGCAGTGAAGTGATGTCTGCAAGACACACCCATACCTGTTACATACAACAGTCATGTGAAACCGGCCGCCCACCTGCCCTATAGCAACCAGGCAGACTGATTTAGTGTTAATTGGGATTAGGAGTCCGGTGGTCCGGTCATACAAGGAGCATGCTTATAGAGCTGTCAATTATGACTCCACCCACTGGACTCATGAACCGAGACACCTTATTGTGTTACTCGAGAACATAAGCCAAGCAGATCAAACAGAACAGACCTTTCACATTATTTAGTTAAGAGATGGAGTATAGAACTGGTTTAGAAGGCTGGAAACACACTGTCCGAGTGACATGCGAGTTACTCGCAGGAGTCTTGCATCATTCACCCGGCACGACCCCTGCCTCTCTGGACAGGATACTGTCAGCGGTATGTTTTTCTATGTAGCTCCACTGCTCCCATCCAGAGAGGGGGTGAATGATCCGAGACTAGTGTGATTAACTCGCATGTCACTTGGACAGTGTGTTTCCAGCCTAAGACCAGACCACATAAGGGTCATATGTGAGGTCTGGTGGTCTTCGAAGCCTCTTGATGGACGGAAGATGCAGAAATGACTCCAGTGCAACCAGCCAAACCTTAAAACTGTTCCCCATGTCTATATACAGCACAACAAAATCCTACGTTAATCTATTAATGTAATAATAGGTTAAAATATAAAGGAAAGATCACTTACCAGGGATACGGATTACAGTCGTTTGTATCTACAAAAGAGAAAAAGGAGAAACTTTAATTCATTTTTTTCCCGGAAATACATTGGGGTCATTAAACAGGTAAGACAGAGCCGACTGCTCCATGACGGCTGAGCGGGCCCCTCCTCTGCGGCAGAACATTCATCATAGGTAAAGGCATTTAACACAGGCCCACACTCAGCATTTCGGTTTCTCCACTTTTCTGGAGTAATTTCCTCCTTTTTAGTGACTTGAGGATTTGCACCTTACTCTATATTCTACGCAACATATTAAATCTATTTTTCCAACACAACTCTGCAGATATAGATGTTTGACAATCATGAAATGCAGGGTGTCGAATAATAATAAAACAATATAAAATACATTACAAAATGTAAAATATTAAAGTATAAAATACAAGTCAAACATAACTATGTAAAATAATGCAAAATAAAATTATGAAATAGAAATATAAAAAATATAGAATACAATACAATCAATATATATTGTACATATATACTTAAAAAATGGGAGGGAAGTGACAAAGGTTAAAAGATCAGTAAGTTGACCTATGATGTCATCCCTCCCATGTTTCCTCTTACACGCAGGGATGACATCATAGGTTAACTTATTCATGATATTTGACCTTTCAGGTCATACCCCTCCAATTTTTATATAAGCCTCTTCATTTATATGGCCTGATGATGGCACAGTGAGAAACCCGTATCCACAATTAAGCGACTATTAATTTTTCCCCCCAGGGCACAGTGGTTCCTTGTTTTTCCATCTACACCCTCCATTTACTCATGCCTGCCATCACTGATTACTGGCACAAGGAGGAGCCGCAGCCGGTCAGCTCTTTACAAACCTGTCTTTAGATATTGCCTTGGCTCCTGGTGTGAGATTGCTGACCCCCAACCCCCTTCAATCTGAGATATAGGTGCCAAGTTAGGAACTCACAGATGTCGAGATTGGCCTGTTCACACCGACTAGCACGGATTACCATATAGTGCTTAAAAAGATTTGGTGGTATCGCACTCAAAACGGAATGTTGGGATCCTACTGAGGCGTCACATAACATGATCGCCAAGTGTCAGCGCCAACGCCAAGTGTCAGCGCCAACGCCAAGTGTCAGCGCCAACGCCAAGTGTCAGCGCCAACGCCAAGTGTCAGCGCCAACGCCAAGTGTCAGCGCCAACGCCAAGTGTCAGCGCCAACGCCAAGTGTCAGCGCCAACGCCAAGTTCCTTTTAAAGTCTGGTGATTGGAGATGCTTTCTCTCTAACTTACACTTATATACCTGAATTAAATTGAACATGTACAATCAAGGCAGCGTCCATAACCAAACTTTTTTGACTTTTGCAATTACGCGATAGTTGTAGGATTAAGAGAAACAAAGAAATCCATGTCTCATCTGAAGGCTGATTACCAATAAACATTAAGAAAAATTTACTGTTTTTAAAAATAGTTGCAAAACTTTCGATAAGTTTGATGGTTCGCATGCATTTCTATGTTTTCTAGAAACACGGGCTCATCTACAGCATGTATTCTTAAGAAACACAAGCTTCTTTTTCGTAGCCTCCGGCTCTTTCCCATCCCAAATGAGTCAAATATGTTGGCAAATAAATGAAAGGATAAAACATGTTATGAGACACACCCTATATCCTAAAGGAATGAAAAAAAAAAAAAAAAGGTAAAGGCTTACTCTGTGTGCAGGTACGTCCCTCCCATCCTTCTTTACACATGCAAGAGAAGGAATCTCCGTTGCCCACGCACGTCCCGCCGTTCGCACAGGGGTTGGGGAGACAGCTGCTGTTCTTCGCTGGAGACAAAGACAAGAGACGAGTCTTTTGATTCTGTAGATTTTTGGTTTCATGATATTGAACGATAATGGAATCTAATCAAGGGATAGTCAACGGCCGATTAAGTCGATATAGAATGCTGTCGTAGGCGTTTTACAGCGCTTAAATGAGGAGTCAAGTCGGCCACAGTGGTCTGAGAGTGGCAATTCTTAAACGGCAACTCCCGGCATGCCCCGACAGCGGATATATATATAGGAGGTAGGACAATGAATTATGTAACACTGACACCACATCGGTTACTGCACAGCACAAGTGATACCAACGCCATCACTGACAGCTATACAGAACGTCACACCGATCAGGACACACGGCGGGTTAGTAAATACCGGCAAAGGCCAAGCGATCCATCCCGTGCACTTTGGCCGTTATAGGAATTATTCCAGAAACAATTGTAGATTGTCAGAAAGAAAAATGGATACAAATATTTTATAATTCATACAGAATAAAGAAATTTCTATCCTATGCACTTGACCGACTTGTGTGCCCACAGGTCTCCAATAAGCTATTGCAAAGCTACATCCCGCTACGCTGTGAGGGGGTTGTAGTTTTGCAGTAGCTGAAGGTAGACTAGATTGAGAACACTGCGGTCCATATCCCGGCCTGTAACAAGTAATGCAGAGTCACAGATATAACGTCTGATCATTCACCTATGTTACAAGTGGCTCCTTCCCATCCGGAAGAACAAAGGCAGCGGAAAGTGTCTCCCGTATCGTAGCACGTCCCCCCGTTACTGCAGGTGTTGGCGTCACACTGATATTCACCTGCGGATGACAACGATGGGATATAGCTAGAGTTCGCTGCCAGACAAAATGTATTCTATACACCGGCAAGGGGCAGGTTTCTACTCACGCGAGTGACAGGTTTTGCCTTTCCATCCGTTTTCGCACTGGCAAACAAAATCGTTCACCAGATCGATGCACCGACCGGCGTTCTGGCAAGGATTAGGATTACAATCGTTGTAATCTGCATGAAAGAATTATGAAATAAACATAAGCAAAACGGCATTGAATACACACAAGGAAGACGTCTGAAGGATATAGGCTCAACTTACTGATGTCACAGAACTCTCCTCCCCAGCCGCTGGGACAGAAACACTTGAAGGAGTCGATTTCATCGGTGCACGTGCCGCCGTTTCTGCACGGATATCCGAGGCAGTCGTTTATATCTGAGATGGAGAATTAATGTCCATTTTGAAAAATATATATTCATCTATTATACCTATACATGTGATATGAAATTAATAATGTGACTATGTATTAAATCATATCAATGGAATAAACAAAAGTAAGGAACAATTCTATAAAAGTTCTATATGTTTAATTCTTTCAAAACAGAACAAAGTAAGAATACTACACACATGACGTGAATCCGACTCACTTTCATGGCAATAGGCCCCAGTGAAGCCTCGATTGCAGGAGCAGGTGAAATTCCCACCAGGCAGACTAATGCAACGTCCGTGAGGCCCGCAGACATTAGAGGAGATGTAACGGATATCTTCCTGGGTGGCATTAGTAGAAATCGCTATTGTACAGCTGTCTATGACTAAAAATAAAAAGAGGGACGCGTTAGTGACACTGAGACGCTCACTATCAGCTGCAGGAACAGTTTGCCGTCAAAAAAAAAAAAAAAAAAAAAAAAGTGTAAGTCCTTGGGACGGGGCCCCGCTTCACACGCAAGAAAGATTTGTACAATGCGTCCTGCATGGCAGTTTCTCTGCATGTGCCTACAAATGTAGCCAAGACCTAGATGCAAGGCCCCTATGGAAAATAGAATTCCACTCCGGCTTGCCAGGACGGCGCTGGCACCTCCGCTTACCTTTACACAAGCCATTCTTGCAGTGGTCTTTAAGGTGGGAGCAGTTCTTGCCGTCGTAGTCATCTGAGCAGGCACAGTAATAATCGCCTCCAACGTTGTAGCAGGGGCTTTATTCTGGCAGGGGTTGGGGTCACAGAAATCAATGTCCACCTTAAGATAAAGAGAAAAAAAACAAGCAATCAACAACAACAAATTAGAGAATCATGATATTGTGTGCTATATATCCCGCCGGAGCAGGGCGGGAACAAGTGCTGACGTCAGGGCGGGAGGCAGGTCAAGAGCGCGGGGCCGACAGTAGCAAGACCTCGCTCTGTGCCTGCGTGAAGTAGCACAAGGAGACGCAGGTGCAGAGCGAGGAAAGCCGACAAGGCATCAAGGAGGGGCGAGGAGAGGGAGAACCAAGACGGAGGGGGCGGGAATAGCCCCGGGAAGGAGCTGACTCCCGGAGCTGGTAATGCCCTCCTGACATTTTACTACACATTTTCATAAGGCTGTATTTAGGGATAAAAACATCACAAACACATGGGGGACCCCTTGCCTGAATGGAGCACACGTGCTGCCTTTAGATTGAAATCTTTGGAGAAGGGGGGGTGCGACAGGTCCTCTAAAACCCAAATGGTTGACCCAAACTCTTACGCATTTCTGGTGCCATGTGATCAAGGGGACATTGCGCCAGAAACATGCTAGACTTTGGTGTATGAACCATCATGGACTTTTAAAGATGTCCTAATAAATATGAAGATTTTATTTTTTGGATGTCCTAGTTTTTTCCTCATTATGATGTCTGTCGGTGGTCAGCTGTTTCCAGGTCTCAATCCTTACGCTTTACCAGTCTAAAGATTTGTCCTATGCACCCGGGGCACCCCATTAAATATTTTGTCTAATGGGCCAACCAAGGCTGTGGAGTCGAAGTCGTTGAGTCAGTCTGTGCCCCCTTTTTGGGTGGATTCGGATTCACAGTAATTGAGGAGTCAGAGTCAGATGTTTGGCTTACTGTCTTCACAGCATTGGTTATGGAGTCAGAAGTCATGGAGTCCATGTCCATGTAGTAGGATTCAGGGTAATTGAGGAGTGAAAGCCGGATGTTTGGCTCACTGTCTTCACAGCCCTGGTTATGGAGTTGGAGTCATGGAGTTGGTGTCCATTTTGGTGGAGTAGGATTCAGGGAAATCGAAGAGTCGGAGTCGGATGTTTGTTACAGGCTCCAAAGACCTGGTGTCATCATTAGTCGTAGTTGCCAGTAAAAAAAAAAAAAAAAAAATTGGGGGGGGGGGGGGGGGGGGGAAGGAAACACAAAAACCAAAACATGACTGCAATTCCCAGTGACCTCCTGGACAGTCCAAGTCTCCTGCACGGGTGGCTGCTGTGAAGGTTTGAGCGCTCAGAAGCTCTTCAGGGCTCCAAAAAGAAAGACTTGAGTGTCTACAATACTCCAAAGCTCAAACGAGCAAACTTCCTCCATTATGTAATTGCTATTTATGCAACTCCCGGTACGTCTGCATCTCTGAATCTAAAAAGATGATCAGCGTAGAAAGAAAAGGAATGGTGAGACGAGACAGAGAGCTGGATCCTGATAAGGCTTGAATACTAGACATCAAAACTGGATTATCCCATGTTTAAAAAAAGCCAGACCTAAAAAAGAGCGGTGCGAAACATCCAGTTAACCCTACGCTCGTCAACTGGGTCATACTAATCTGAAAAGAAACAAAAAAAGTAATACCCAGCTTGTGAGCCCCGTAAACTGCAGGCTGTAAACACAAGGGTCACTTTAAAGGTGTATACAAGAGGCAGAAGTCTCTGCGGCATCTCCCGGAGTGAAACACAGCGCTCACTATCCAGCACTCTCTACAGGTTGAAGCCTCCTCTGCAGTCACTATTAGGACAAAAATGCCCAACTTAAACAAATGTTAAACCATGTAAACCTCAGGCGGCTGTGGCCTTTTAAGGTAGTCCGTCCTAATAAATTGCCTCCACTTGTCTTGACTGTGGTTACTGAAACCAGATGCAAATTTATGTCATAAACCTAAAATGCCAAAATTTCAGCCTCAAAAAGGAAAAAGAATAGTATCTGGAGTTTGTTCTCACAAGGGGTTTGCGTTGTGTTCAATGTCATTCACACTCTTCAGATTAATTATTAGGGTGAAATCTGGCTTTTTTTTGGAAAAAAAGTATAAAAAACCCTACATGATATGTAAACCGCAATCTTCTATATCGGATTCATGCATATTGCAAAAGCTTCCATCTACACAAATGACAGACGTCTCTGCCGCCTAGAAAGGCCCGGCCGGGAGAAATCAAGGAGGGAGAAATGTCCGCCAATCCGCAGGAAGTTCAAAGAATCTCATCCAGGCGAGGGAAGCCTGTCCGCCACCGCCCTGATGGAACGCAGCCCCGCTAAATCCACTGGTAATAACAATAATACAGCAGAGGATCCTGGCGAGGGCGGCGGAGGACTGGCAGACACTCGCTCCTTCCAAACATCTCTGCTAGGTTACAACACAAGATATGGCGGCAGCAAGGAGCCGTCCCGGAGGCTTAACCACTTCATCTATATGCAGGGAAAAAATATTCATAACTCCCTACATTTACAGCCAGACGTTCATAATAAAAGGTGACAATGCCTAAAGGGGTATCCCCATCTAAGAACTACGTATTCAATGGGGCCCCAGTCTCCAAAACGAGAGGCGAACTCTTAATGGAGGTCCATGATGACACTGCTCTACCCCCAACCAGGCCTCGTTTTTCCAGATGGGACCCGTTACTTTCAGGCAGAGATGGAAAGTTGGTCCTCCGTTATGGCACCTTGTGACCTCGGGCCAGCTTATAGAGGAAACTTTATATACCGAGGTGACTGCACACACATACCTGGCTTCAGTCATAGGGGAGCTTTATATGCTGAGGTGACTGCACACACACACCTGGCTTCAGTCATAGGGGAGACTTTATATACTGAGGTGACTGCACACACATACCTGGCTTCAGTCATAGGGGAGGCTTTATATGCTGAGGTGACTGCACACAACATACCTGGCTTCAGTCATAGGGGAGGCTTTATATGCTGAGGTGACTGCACACACATACCTGGCTTCAGTCATAGGGGAGGCTTTATATACTGAGGTGACTGCACACACATACCTGGCTTCAGTCATAGGGGAGGCTTTATATGCTGAGGGGACTGCACACACATACCTGGCTTCAGTCATAGGGGAGACTTTATATACTGAGGTGACTGCACACACATACCTGGCTTCAGTCATAGGGGAGACTTTATATACTGAGGTGACTGCACACACATACCTGGCTTCAGTCATAGAGGAGATGTTCTATACTGCGGTGACTGCACACACATACCTGGCTTCAGTCATAGGGGAGGCTTTATATACTGAGGTGACTGCACACACACACCTGGCTTCAGTCATAGGGGAGGCTTTATATACTGAGGTGACTGCACACATACCTGGCTTCAGTCATAGGAGAGACTTTATATACTGAGGTGACTGCACACACATACCTGGCTTCAGTCATAGGGGAGATGTTCTATACTGAGGTGACTGCACACACATACCTGGCTTCAGTCATAGGGGAGACTTTATATACTGAGGTGACTGCACACACATACCTGGCTTCAGTCATAGGGGAGACTTTATATACTGAGGTGACTGCACACACATACCTGGCTTCAGTCATAGGGGAGACTTTATATACTGAGGTGAGTGCACACACATACCTGGCTTCAGTCATAGGGGAGACTTTATATACTGAGGTGAGTGCACACACATACCTGGCTTCAGTCATAGGGGAGACTTTATATACTGAGGTGACTGCACACACATACCTGGCTTCAGTCATAGGGGAGACTTTATATACTGAGGTGAGTGCACACACATACCTGGCTTCAGTCATAATGGAGGCTTTGTATGATGAGGTGACTGCACACACATACCTGGCTTGTCATAGGAGAGACTTTATATACTGAGGTGAGTGCACCCACATACCTGGCTTCAGTCATAGGGGAGGCTTTATATGCTGAGGTGACTGCACACACATACCTGGCTTCAGTCATAGGGGAGGCTTTATATACTGAGGTGACTGCACACACACACTTGGCTTCAGTCATAGGGGAGGCTTTATATACTGAGGTGACTAGACACACATACCTGGCTTCAGTCATAGGGAGGCTTTATATACATGATGACTGCACCACACATACCTGGCTTCAGTCATAGGGGAGCTTTATTAGCTGAGGTAGATGCGCACAGCATTACCTGGCTCAGTTCATAGGGAGAGCTTTATATGCTGAGGGGGACTGCAGCACACATACCTGGCTTCAGTCATAGGGGAGGCTTTATATACTGAGGTGACTGCACACACACACCTGGCTTCAGTCATAGAGGAGACTTTATATACTGAGGTGACTGCACACACACACCTGGCTTCAGTCATAGGGGAGAGTGTTCTATACTGCGGTGGACTGCACACACATACCTGGCTTCAGTCATAGGGGAGGCTTTATATGCTGAGGTGACTGCACACATACCTGGCTTCAGTCATAGGGGAGACTTTATATACTGAGGTGACTGCACACACATACCTGACTTCAGTCATAGGGGAGACTTTATATACTGAGGTGACTGCACACACATACCTGGCTTCAGTCATAGGGGAGACTTTATATACTGAGGTGACTGCACACACATACCTGGCTTAGTCATAGGGAGAGACTTTATATACTGAGGTGACTGCACCACATACCTGGCTTCAGTCATAGGGGAGGCTTTATATACTGAGGTGACTGCACACACATACCTGGCTTCAGTCATAGGGGAGGCTTTATATCTGAGGTGACTGCACACACATACCTGGCTTCAGTCATAGGGGAGGCTTTATATACTGAGGTGACTGCACACACAACCTGGCTTCAGTCATAGGGAGCTTTATATACTGAGGTGACTGACACACATACCTGGCTTCAGTCATAGGGGAGCTTTATATGCTGAGGTGACTGCACACACAACCCACAAAACTCACATACAACTCACAACAACCTGGCTTCAGTCATAGGGGAGACTTTATATGCTGAGGTGACTGCACACACACACTACACAACACACACTGGCTTCAGTCATAGGGGAGACTTTATATACTGAGGTGACTGCACACACATACCTGGCTTCAGTCATAGGGGAGACTTTATATCTGAGGTGAGTGCACACACACAACATGCTCACATGGGACACACACAGACACGAGACAGCACACACATACCCTCAGCATAGGAACTACTATACAGGACACACACATACTGGACTTCATCATAAGGAGGCTTACAGAGAGATGACTGACACACATACTGCATCAACAGACAACTGAAGTAGTGCACCACACATACCTGGCTTCAGTCATAGGGGAGGCTTTATATACTGAGGTGACTGCACACACATACCTGGCTTCAGTCATAGGGGAGGACTTTATATACTGAGGTGACTGCACACATACCTTGGCTTCAGTCATAGGGAGGCTTTATATACAGAGGTGACTAGCACACACACACCTGGCTTCAGTCATAGGGGAGGCTTTATATACTGAGGTGACTGCCACACACATACCTGGCTTCAGTCATAGGGGAGGCTTTATATGCTGAGGTGACTGCGCACACATACCTGGCTTCAGTCATAGGGAGGCTTTATATGCTGAGGGACTGGCCACACACACCTGGCTTCAGTCATAGGGGAGCTTTATATACTGAGGTGACTGCACACACATACCTGGCTTCAGTCATAGAGGAGACTTTATATACTGAGGTGACTGCACACACACACCTGGCTTCAGTCATAGAGGAGATGTTTTATACTGAGGTGACTGCACACACATACCTGGCTTCAGTCATAGGGGAGGCTTTATATCGAGGTGACTGCACACTACCTCCACATAGAGCAACAGTGACTACACACAACCTGGACTTCAGTCATAGGGAGAGCTTTATATATGAGGTGACTGCACACACATACCTGGCTTCAGTCATAGGGGAGACTTTATATACTGAGGTGACTGCAACACACAACCTGGCTTGTCATAATAGGAGGACTTTTAATGATGAGGTGAGTGCACCCACATACCTGGCTTTAGTCATAGAGGGAGGCTTTATATGCTGAGGTGACTGCACCCACATACTGGCTTCAGTCATAGGGGAGGCTTTATATGTGAGGTGACTGCACACACATACCTGGCTTCAGTCATAGGGGAGGCTTTATATACTGAGGTGACTGCACACACACACTTGGCTTCAGTCATAGGGAGGCTTTTATACTGAGGTGACTGACACACATACCTGGCTTCAGTCATAGAGGAGGCTTTGTATGATGAGGTGACTGCACACACATTGGCATCAGTCATACGCGACTAATACACACAGCACACACACCTGGCTTCAGTCATAGGGGAGGCTTTATATGCTGAGGTGACTGCACACCACACACACACACACACACACACCTGGCTTCAGTCATAGGGGAGGCTTTATATACTGAGGTGACTGCACACACATACCTGGCTTCAGTCATAGGGGAGACTTTATATGCTGAGGTGACTACACACACACAGACACACACAGACACACACAGACACACACAGACACACACAGACACACACAGACACACACAGACACACACAGACACACACAGACACACACAGACACACACAGACACACACAGACACACACAGACACACACAGACACACACAGACACACACACCTGGCTTCAGTCATAGGGGAGGCTTTATATACTGAGGTGACTGCACACACATACCTGGCTTCAGTCATAGGGGAGACTTTATATACTGAGGTGACTGCACACATACCTGGCTTCAGTCATAGAGGAGGCTTTATATGCAGAGGTGACTGCGCACACACACACCTGGCTTCAGTCATAGGGGAGGCTTTATATACTGAGGTGACTGCACACACACACCTGGCTTCAGTCATAGGGAGGTTTATATGCTGAGGTGACTGCACACACATACCTGGCTTCAGTCATAGGGAAGGCTTTATATGCTGAGGTGACGGCACACACACACCTGGCTTCAGTCATAGGGGAAGCTTTATATACTGAGGTGACTGCACACACATACCTGGCTTCAGTCATAGAGGAGACTTTATATACTGAGGTGACTGCACACACATACCTGGCTTCAGCCATAGAGGAGACTTTATATACTGAGGTGACTGCACACACATACCTGGCTTCAGTCATAGGGGAGGCTTTATATACGGAGGTGACTGCACACACACACACACACACACACCTGGCTTCAGTCATAGGGGAGGCTTTATATGGTGAGGTGACTGCACACACAACCTGGCTTCAGTCATAGGGGAGGCTTTATATACTGAGGTGACTGCACACACACACCTGGCTTCAGTCATAATGGAGGCTTTGTATGATGAGGTGACTGCACACACATACCTGGCTTTAGTCATAGAGGAGGCTTTGTATGATGAGGTGACTGCACACACATCTGGCTTCAGTCATAGGGGAGGCTTTATATGGTGAGGTGACTGCACACACATACCTGGCTTCAGTCATAGGGGAGGCTTTATATACTGAGGTGACTGCACACACACACCTGGCTTCAGTCATAATGGAGGCTTTGTATGATGAGGTGACTGCACACACATACCTGGCTTTAGTCATAGAGGAGGCTTTGTATGATGAGGTGACTGCACACACATCTGGCTTCAGTCATAGGGGAGGCTTTATATACTGAGGTGACTGCACACATACCTGGCTTCAGTCATAGGGGAGACTTTATATACTGAGGTGACTGCACACATACCTGGCTTCAGCCATAGAGGAGACTTTATATACTGAAGTGACTGCACACACATACCTGGCTTCAGTCATAGGGGAAGCTTTATATACTGAGGTGACTGCACACACATACCTGGCTTCAGTCATAGAGTAGGCTTTATATACTGAGGTGACTGCACACACATACCTGGCTTCAGTCATAGGGGAGACTTTATATGCTGAGGTGACTGCACACACATACCTGGCTTCAGTCATAGGGGAGGCTTTATATGCCGAGGTGACTGCACACACATACCTCGCTTCAGTCCTAGGGAAGGTGTTCTTGCTCATTGTCACTCACTACACATTACACATGGCTGTGACATCATCACAGGCCCTTCAGTGATCCATGTCGATATATTACACTGCAGGGGGCGTGGCTACGTTAAAAAAAACTGCATGACAGAAGGGGATTGACGTGACTGATTCCAGCTGAAGTATCCACCTCCATGACTGTCTGTGCAGGGACAGAATGCAAACCGCCAAGGATCTAAACTGCTTTTTTTATGGCAAAAACGTGTATTTCTTTTAAATGTTTTGTAAACCAGGTTAGTGATGCAGAGTGCAAGATATAAATAACATTGGGGGGGGGGGTCAAAGCACAGGATACTCTCTGGATTAAAGATTGACAGATTTTACTGTGTTTTGGTACAAATTTTTGAGCATTTTCCATGTTAAGAACCACCTGAAGATTAGACTCCGCCATGGTTGAAACACTAGACGAGCTCGGAAATGAGCGACAATTCAAAGAGGTTCCAAATGTTGAAGAAGAAGAAAAAAAAAAAAAAAAAAAAAACACCTAGATAATAAAACATTTTTCATCTTGGGAGTGGTAGAAGGAAAATGAAATGACAAATAAAAATTTGCAGCAACACGATTACTGATCCCAGAGACTTAATAATGCCAAGAGAGGAATGTCTTATTTGTATGAGCACGTCCGACGGAGGTTTGGAGACCCGAGCGCTGCGAAGGAGTAGAAAAAAAATAAAGAAACTGTGCCGAGCTCAAGGACGAGGATCCGTCTAGATGTCTGACGGACGGCTAAATCTGTGCTCAGCCCGAGCCGGTGAGAACATGGCTCCTTCAGATCTCCCCCTATCAGCGGCGGACACATGTTTCCTCTTGTTAGTATAAATTTCCCTTTCCAGTTCAAGTTTAATAGTATGTAGTGAGGATATGGTGAAGTGGGGACAAAACTTCCTGCAATTCATATAGCTTCTATCCTGGCTCCTTGATCTTTTACAATAAAAAATGAAGAAATGCAATAAAAAAGTACAGGCGAATAATACCAAATGTATGAGAATGTCCTATATGGCGGTACTCCAGGAGGTAGGCGGGTCAGCCGCTGTAAGCTCTTCACGGTAAGTTTTGGTCTTTCTGTGCTGCCTCAAATAGATGCAAAAGAACCCCTCCTCCGGATAGAGGGTGCAGTGTTGTCCTGAGAAAGGTTGGACTGCCTTGAAATGTGAACCAATAAACCATATCACCCAGCCATTAGGAGTCCTTTTTCATCTACTGGAGGCCGCGCAGAAAGTAGGGCTATGGAGTCGGTAAGCCAAACCTATGACTTCTCAATTTCCCCGAATTCAACTCCAACTTCACCAAAATGGACACAAACTCCGACTCCACTACCCTGTCTGTGAACTCAGGAAGCCAAACATCCAACTCAGATTCCTCAATTTCCCTGAACTCGATTTCAAGTCGCCCAAAATGGACACCAACTCTGACTCCGACTCTACAGCCCTGGCTGTGAACTCAGGAAGCCAAACCTCAGACTGATGGCCACTTTACACGTCCCAACATCGTTTCGATATTGTATCCAAAGGCGCGGAAGCGCGCGCTTTTTTGGCAGAAATCCCAGATCGCATACGAGATGTTACACAGCGCGATATCGGCAGGCAACACAACTGCGATGTCTACGCCCCCTTGTACGTGCGACCCAGGAACGATAATTTAACATGAGAGTGAATAGGGGAAGTTGGTCTCCAAGTCGGTGTTGGGCTTTCACAGAGCACGATCCTGCCAGATCGCCCATCCAATATCGGGCGGTTGGAGCGCCTGCTCATTTCTCCCCCCGATATCGTTTTGGCATCGTTCTTGCGTCGCATTGGGCATTTACACCATACAACACGCACGAACGATATCGGGGCCAATGCACGAACCACGTGACGTTTTATCGAAGTTGGACGCCGATATCGGGACGTGTAAAGTGGCCATTAGACTCTTCGAAAATGGACATCGATTCCACGACTCCGAAGCCCTGGCAGAAAGTCTGCATTTTATTCAGATTTATTTTCAATGTGTAGCACCCGCAGATCTGCAGCAACATACTACATGTTCATCAGTAGTTTTGTCTAAGACAAACAACCCAGATGAGGAGATCGTGGTCTTATCCATGCCCCTATTTTAACCAGTTAAAACCCTATCCGCTCTTTTTTTCTGCCTTGGTTTTTTCCCTCCTCGGGCGCTTACCTTTGGTTGTGAACAGAGGGAATTTTAAGTTGCATTAGGCATTTTGCTTTGAATGCAACTGGAACAATAAACACGCCATGGTTGAAAATAGGAATGGGTGTTTACCAATTTATGTACCGGCCATGAAATGCTTATTGAAGTGCAGCTTCACATTTTATTAGATGCCTCAAGGAGGACCCAAAAACAGCCAAGCAACAGAAGCACCAAAGAACGAGTCCACATGACACCGGTGCGGTTCACCTCATCCTTTAATATAGGAGTACCTTCGCCATCATAAAATAGTTTAGAAAGAGGGCAAACAAGCTACAAGTCCTTTGTCCCTAAACAGCTAGTAGTATGGAGTCTATTTTACCAACACCACAAAGGGGCCCAATTTTCATTGCGGACCCCTCACTTGTAGTCACACCCCAGAGGGTAGACTTGTAATACAAGACGACGCCAATGCCATCGAATCATTTACCCGCCCTCAAAAGTCACTATAAAAATTGCAAGGCTTTAGTGGATTTCTGCCTGGCATTGGGCAGACCGGAAGGGTTGGGTTGGATGGTTTTACAGGCAAAAGTTAAAATCTGTTGTAAACATGTAAGGAGCGTAATTAAGCTACGAGTTGCTGACTCGTCGGGAGACATTTCTCCAGGGTATGAAGAAGCTACACATCTCTCTGGAATTTTAAAGATCCAGGAATTCAATCTGCTTATAAAACTGACTTTGAAATAATAAATAAAATATACACTAAACCCAACACCTGGGCAGAAGAGGGCGTCGAGCCTACGTAGGTTTACAGCCACTTACTGTAGACCTTGCCGCACAAATCTACGTATACATCCGAAGTAGACTGATTACATCAATATGGGATGTCCTGGTCCCTGAAGATCTCTGACCCAAACGAGATAGAGGACTCCTCGGAAACACTCACCTCGCACGTGGTACCGGCAAAGCCAGGGAGACACCGGCAGTGGAAACCGTTGACCAGGTCGTCACAGACTCCTCCATTCTGACAAGGGTTGCTTGCGCACTCATTCACTTCTATCTCGCAGTTCTTGCCGATAAATCCACGAGGACATAAGCAGCGATATCCGTTTACCTTATAATGGATGACAAGTGTCAAAGTTAAGAACATGAGTCATTTCCTAGTTGTCCCGGAGGAAAGCAATATGGCCACTTCTACAGCTTCCTTAAAGGGTCATGTTGAGTAACCATGGAGCAGAACAGTTTTGCATGCATGACACCCACAATTCCTAACACGGCTGTGGTCTCATGACCCAAACTAACAAATTAAGAGTTAAACACGATTGCTGCAGGTTTAGGTCACAAGACAAAAAAGCAAGGTCAGGGATTTTGAGCCCACCAAAAAATTAAGGAAAAAACAGCAAAATTGATAAGGATTTCCATTGTCTCCAACTCTATCAAGATCTTCCGCAAGACAGCAGGAACCTCTAACCTTCAAACCTCAAGAGGTTCTTAAAAGGAGGCAAGGAAGAATCCAAGATGGCCACCCAAGTCCTCTAAAGCATGAGTTATAGCGGAATATGGCCAGAACATGGTTCAGATATTGAGAGGGAATTTCTGATCTTTCCTAAAAGTTAACAGTGGGGAAGGGATGCATACCAAAGTGCTCCGGTACCATCACGCCTGATCAATAGAGCAGATGACCTACCCACTCGTCACATGACCCTGCAGCGGTGACTAGTGGTCATGACTATGTCCAGACCAGAAAAAGGTGCCTCTGGAGGACATCTTTTGGTTTCTTAAAAAGGCTCCAAAACCCCTTTTGGTGGTACGCCGCAGCTTGACTAGAGAAAGGAAAGTTGTCGAATGGAGCCGGTTGGCCAATACCAACATAGAAGTGCGGCAGGCAAACAGTGTACAAAGCCCCTTACTAGAAGATTAGGGACTGCATCTCTTGTACCTACAGCTTTTAATATAAATGATGTTGTGTATAAATCCTTACCTTACAAATGCCTCCATTCTGGCACTGGCCCCGGCAATCGTTAACATCTAGAAGGGAGAAATCATTTTTATAGACTACATGGCACAAATGTGAAATTAAAAATCAGAAGAAAAGAATAAAAATATATATAAAAGCCATAAAAACATTAAAGTATTTCCCTTTAAAAAACAAAGTAATAAAAGAATAAAAAGAATCCCCATCCCGACCCTTGAATCGTCTTTCAGTCGTGGAGCCAAGAATTCCTCGCGGCTATTTGAAGGTTTCAGGACGACTGCTGGGATCTATTATTTTTAGCTACGAAAAATGGCTTTAGTGTAAAGTGGTCGAAATTCAGGTGAAAAATAAATGGTTCTTCCCTTCCCACCACTCTGCCTTATAGGTTTTGGATTGTATTACAGCTCAGCCCTATTTACATAAAAGACTATGCTGCAATACCAGACAAGAACAATGGTGGCGCCATTTACTCGAATTTTATTATTTACTAGACAGGAGCTCAATTCTACAACGTGTGCCATTATATATCAGTCCAACTACTCTTGCTCTTCATCGCAGCCCCACTGAGGAAGGACAGGGGTGGGGGAGTGGGGGGGTGAGAAGGGAGCCCGCTGCTGCACGGGGTGGCTGTGTCTTTATAGCCGCCTCTCTCCCTCCCCCCTGTGCACCTCCCTTCCCCCCCCTTGTAGCCCCCTCCCTCCTCCTCCTCCCCCCCTTGTAGCCGCCCTCCCTCTCTCCTCCCCCCCCTTGTAGCCGCCCTCCCTCTCTCCTCCCCCCCTGCTTGTAGCCGCCCTCCCTCTCTCCTCCCCCACTTGTAGCCGCCCTCCCTCTCTCCTCCCCCCCACTTGTAGCGCCTCCCCTCTCCTCCCGTTGTGCGCCCTCTCAGCTCCCCCCCCTTGTAGGCCACTCCCTCTTCTACCCAGCTTGTAGCGCCTCCTCTCTCCTGAACGCTTGAGCAGGCCCATTCGCCGCGATGTGGTCCCTCCCTACGGGTATGACGAGAGAACCAAAGTGATAATAAATGAATGTGATTTGGCCAGTGTCCCAGACAGAGAGGACCCCCCCCCCCCCAATCACAGATGTCCTATAGGTGCGCTGTTTTCTTTTGACTAGTCAACCCAACTTATGGGTTTCTTCACATTCCAGCTTAACTCAAAATTAAATGCGGTCCTATAGGTGGCAGCGTTTTCAGGACAAACTTACAAACAGACTGGATAGGGCTTTTATATGGTAGACTGTTAAAAAGATTAATTATAATATAGATAGATATATATAATATAGAGAGAGAGAGAGAGAGAGAGAAAGGAGAAGAGAATAAAATCAATTTGGAAATGGTTTTACTACACATTAGGGGAGCTGAGGCTATTTTCACACTGGGCAGACTGGATTACAGAAATGTAAAAATAAATAAAATCTGCGCTGTGTGAATATACCCTGAACTCTCCTGCACCCCGACAGCACAGATAGTGTACAGAGGGAGAAGGGGGTGTGGCCAGAAGTGAATGTGGGCGGGGCAGGAGGAGAATGAACCGGTCAATACTAACTGATGTGACAGTTTTTTCCTGTCCATCCTGGAATGCAGTCACAGTAATATCCACCAATCAGATCTCTGCAAGAATAAGCATTAACACAGGGTTTCCCTCACACTCATTAGCATCTGTGAAACAAGACAAAGAAAAGAAAGTACACACCATTACACAGATTCCCAGGCACCAAGCAGA
This sequence comes from Allobates femoralis, assembly GCA_033576535.1. Taxonomy (NCBI): domain Eukaryota; kingdom Metazoa; phylum Chordata; class Amphibia; order Anura; family Aromobatidae; genus Allobates; species Allobates femoralis. The sequence continues at coordinate 22,447,448 of JARQOC010000012.1, forward strand.
ATACACCGACAGATTAATAGGCTAGTAACACATTAAAACAACATTTCATGCAGATTGTACCCATTTACTGGATTAGACATATGCAACTACTTCATGCCGTGTTAATATCAAACCCAAAAAAGAAGAACGTTATCATATTCTACTATGCAATTATCTGAGGGGATAGGAGTGGAGCAGGCTCAGTAGAAAAAGGTAAAATAAAAATAAACACCCTAGAGATTTACTTTTTATTTAATCTAATTTATTATTCTATGAGTAGAAGCTTCCACAGTGAAAAAAATTAAATTAATTATTTTTTTTTTTTTTTTTTTTTAAATTATAGTGGGAACAGCCACAGCAGAAAAAGACAAACACCCTGGAAAATAATATATTATTAAATTTCATTTATTATACGAGTGGGAGAAGCCAGTGAGAAAAAAAGATCAAAGCACTAGGGAATATATTGGTTTTTCTTTATTATTATTTTTATATTATTATACATTTTTTACATTATTAGTATTTTTTCATCATTTTTATATTATACATAATTTTATTAGTAGTATTATGGTATTTTTTATTATATTTATTATATAATTTATTCCATGGCACTTTATATGTGAAAAGGGGCATACATAGACAAGTACAATATAGTGCATAATATTATATATTTTTTTTTTCTTTATAGTCAATATATTAATGTATATATTTAATTCATTTTTTAAAAATATATTATAGATATTTTTAATATCTATATTAGACATTTTATAAAAAAAATAATTAATATATTAATATATATTATAAAAAAAAAAACAAACATTTATATAATCATGTGTTTATAGTGAATATTATATATTTTTTTCTTAATATATAGTCAATATATTAATGTATATATTCAATTCATTTTTTTAAAATATATTATAGATATTTTTAATATCTATATTAGACATTTTATAAAAAAATATATTTTAATATATTAATATATATTATAAAAAAAACACATGATTATATAAATAATCATATATATTAGACATGTATTTGTTTAATGTATATATTTATTAATTTATTATTGAGTGGGAGCTGACATATCATTTGCAGGGTGTTTTTTTTTTAATTTTTAATTTTTTTAATTTCATTTCATTATACGAGTTGGAGTAGCTACAGTAGAAATACAAAAATACTAAAGCAAAAAAAATTATATTATCAGAAAAAATTCAATTAGAAAATATTATTTATGATTGGGAGCAATCAAGAAAAGGGAGAAAAAAAAAAAAAAAAAAGTGAAAAAATATATAATTAAAATCTCTAATTTTGGCTTTATTTCTTGGTGAACTCATCATTTCCCAACATATGATGCAAAAGTAATAAATTACTTGTTAATTTAAAACAACTTTTTTTAGTTTACAAGCCTCACAACAAGCCCCATCACCGGTTAAGCTTAAGTCTTACAAAAACAAAAAACAACCACCGTTAATGAAACACGTATGCAAGATTAATGAGGACTCAAGAAACTGCATGAAGGATTGGACTTTGGATATCTTAAATTTTGATGGGGGACAGTGTAAAGTAATATCTGTCTGAAAGACATGATTGTGATCCCTCTGTGTGATCGGTCGTCGGATGCATTGCTTCAAGATTATACTTTATGTCTCGGAGAAATATTATGGCTAGATCTCCAAGTGACTTACCCAGCTGACAGGTGGTCCCAACCCATTGTGGAGGACAAATGCACTCAAAGCCATTAATAAGGTTTTTACAAATTCCTCCACCACCACAAGGGTTGGATGCACATTCGTCAATGTCTGAGATGTTGACATAAGAGAGGGAAGAAAAAAAAAAAAAAAAATTCAAAAGTCAATATTGTAGGCAATAATGCAATGCTGGTGCACATTAATGTAGTACCTCGTAGAGTATTCTAGTACAGGATAAGCCAAATAACTGACTCCTCAGCTCGACAACCATAGCTGTGAAGTCAGTAAACCACCACCAAAATGGACACACACTCCAAATCAGACTCCGCAGCCTGCACAGGACTAATTTTCTGAACTACTTTGCGCTCAGTCAATATTGAAATAACCCAATTGGCCAAATTCGAGCCTTTCCCACCCACTAAAAAAATATATCCCAGACAACCGGCAGACAGAAGGTAACAGCCGTTCTGACCTTGAACAATGTGGGATGTCCTAGCGAGTGTTGGGTTAACTTACCGATTGCACAGGTTGGACCGGTCCATCCTTGGGGACAATGACACTCAAACCCAGAGGAGACCTCATGACACACGCCATCATTTGCACACGGGTTGGAAGCACAGGCATGTTCAGCTACAAAACATAGGTTTGTATAGTAAGTTGGTCATCTGGGAGCAGAATAAACCCTCTTATGGTCAGCGGACATTATTAAATGAGTTTCTGGTAGACTTTAGGTCTCAAGCGTAAAGTGAATAAAGGTACCGTTACACGCTTCAATGCTGAAACGATATCACTAACGATCTCGGGGGCCTGCAGTTGTTAGGACATAGTTTTGACATTGTTGGTGGGAGGTCACATGCCTAGATATCGTGCACGACGCACCAACAATCCAGCGAGCAGGTATCAGTCGCATAACACAGCGAACGATACTTGTTCAATGTTGGCAATAGGGGAAGTCGTTAACGACATAGTTATCGCGGTGTCACACAGAACGATGCAGCAGGAAGATCGTCTGATTTGACAACATTCTCAAACCTGCGATCAACAATCGAGGTACGATTTATCGCAGTCGTATCTCGGTGTCACACACAACGACGTCCTAACGATGTTGTTTGAACGACTCCAAACCCGTGACATTTCGGTGATATCGTTCACGATCTCGTACCATGTAACGGTACCTTTAGGCTAACACCATATTAATGAACTGGGTAAAGTGAAAAGAAACAAGTCATTCCAAATAGCAAAAAGTTATAAAACATAGAAAAGAAAAAAAAAAATATAGAAGGGTTGTTTCCCCTCCCTTTCCTTTTGAGATCCACATTTACCTATTTCGCAATTCTTTCCAGAGTAGCCATCCGCACAGGCACAATGATATTTGTCGGGCTCGGTGTTCATGCAGGTTCCTCCATTTAGACATGGATGATGGGTTCCACAATAGTTCAGATCTTTATCATTAAACAAAAGCAAAAATACATTTATCACCTGGTCTCTCAAGATCAAGTTAAGAGGGCATCAAGACTGTTGGGATAGACTTATAGGAACCATTTCTTTATGATGTGAACCAGGATGATCCAATGTCATCCCTATGAGTTCCCACACCTTTAAAGCTGGTGATACATATTAGATGGTTGCTGGTCGAATAATGCATCGGCCAACATCCAGCTATCACATATACAGTAGCACTTGATGCTTTCTTATAGAGAACAAAGGAACAACTGAAATATGTGCCGGCTTATCTCTGGGAAAACCATGATCAGCAGTCCAAAACGAGAAACGCCTCTCTCTCTCGACATCTCCCCCGACCACTGGATAGTTGGCGTCCCAAAACACATTAGACTGTTGGCTGAACCAGTGGATATACATTAATCTAATGAGTATGGAGAGACTTAAAACGCTAATTGTGTGCAAAAAAAAAATGGAAAAATAGAAAAGGGAAAAGAGAGAGGGAAAAAAAAAAAAAAAAAAAAAAAAATGCCATGATACAGTCTGGAGTTTAAGGGTGGAAGATAACCCCACAATGCTCAATATGGTTACGAGGTCAAGGCAACAATCTTTTTAAAGCTGACGAGAACACGAGAGACAATTGGTGGTGCTAAATTAACAACCAGGGATGCCGTAAAAATAGTCTGGAGATCATGATATACGGAGCTCCGCCAGCAGAGTATCTTGACCTTGACCTAATGTCTCAAGCACCGCTGTCCTATGGTGATCTTCAGATAGATCCGGTTTCATTAATGACCAACTTAAATAAAGTTACCAGACTGGTTGTATGAAAACTTAATGAAAGGTTAGAAATTCTACACATCTGAGGGATACTGGATATCTGGTTCTCTACTCGGAGTAACCAAGTCACTTAAGAGGGAAATCACCTTAAGAGGGAATTTGACAATCTTAAAACTGTTCTTGAAATTTACCTTTATCACAGAGAAGTCCACCCCAGTTGGTCTCGCACTTGCACTCCCACGGCAAGCGGCAACTCCCGTGGAGGCAGCCCGGGTATGACAAACACTTGTTACAATAGTCGCCCTGCCAGCCATAGTGGCACCTAGGAAGAGAAGCCACACAAGTAAATATAAGGCCCATTTTAGATTATTGACATATAAGTGGAACAAGAGGTGAGGAGGAAAAAAAAATAAAAAATTGCAGTCGGAAAAGTTAAGACAGACCGCCATAAACAACAGCATTTTGATCGATTCACAGTGAATTGGTGTGAAAATGTTCCACTCCCCCTTACCGGTGTTATATGGCTCCTGTGAGATATTTAGGGAAAAGAATGCAACAGATCTGTTCCACGAGACTGTGGCTACAAATTTATTGCAGAAATGTCTCCATGTGGAGACATTAAGTAATTAAAGGGAACCCATCACCTCGATCTACCCCTCCCTATCATTAGCTGTCCCTGCACCTTCCTAGCTGTTCCCCAACCATCCCTCTCTGAGCTAAAGGGGCCCTATAACGATTTTGAAAAATTAATTTGAACTTCCATATGGTCTCCCTCTAGGGCAGTGTTTCCCAACTCCAGTCCTCAAGGCACACCAACAGGTCATGTTTTCAGGATTTCCTTATCATTAGACAGATGATGGAATTATCCCCTGTGCAAGTGATTACATTATCACCTATGCAATCCTAAGGAAATCCTGAAAACATGACCTGTTGGTGTGCCTTGAGGACTGGAGTTGGAAACACTGCCCTACGAGACTGAAAAGGCGGCTCCGGGCTCCATGATCCCCTCCTCGCTGTGCTCTAGCACACCCTGCTGGGAGTCATCCCTCCTGGTGCTTTGCCGCCCTTTTTGGAATCTCCTCTCTGCCGCTGTAATGGCCTGGCTGGGCTGTTATATCCGGCCAGGTGCATTATGGGCCTAATCACGTGATTAGCCCGGCTTCAATATGCGCATTGCACAACATGCGCCGAAGCCGGACCAATCGTGATTAGGCCCACAATGCATTAGGCCCATAATGCACTCGGCCAGATAGGATGTTCCGACCTGGCCATTACAGCGGCAGAGAGGGCGGGAGATTCCAAGAGGAGGCGGCGAAGTACCGGGAGGGATGACGCCCAGCGGGGCGTGCTAGGACACAGCAAGGAGGGGGGGGTGTAATCATGGAGCCCGCCTTTCCAGTCTCCTAGATGGAGAGCATATGCAATTTCACATTCATTTTTCAAAATAGTTATAGGGCCCCTTTAGGTCAGAGTGATGGTTAGGGATCAGCTAGGAAGGTGCAGGGACAGGGAGTGACAGAAGAGAGGGGGTGAATCAAGGTGACCGGTTCCCTTTAAGGTAGAAGCTGGTTTTCCAGGGCTTAAGCCACCATCAGATCAATGACCGTCCAACCAGGGCTGTGGAGTCAGTAAGCCAAACATTCGACTCCACCCAAAATGGACACAGACTCAGATTCCACAGCCCTGGGTCTAATAGTCAACATCCTTCCCCGATAAGCTGATGCAAGGTCCAGTAGACCTCCACCGAACAGATATTGGAGACCTATCCTAAGAAAGTCGTCAACATATTAGTCCTACACAACCCCTCCTCATCATTGGACCTTGCTAGGACTTCTGTTTGCACGATTTCTAGACCCCGGGAGACTACATGTACCGTTGTACCGTTGAGTGCCTACAAGGGATAGAAGCAATCAATTCAGTACGGGAAAAATACGACTATGATTAGGCATAATACAGCAATTTACACCAGAATTCATTATAAAAACACATTTCTGCGGATGCTTTTGGGCAGGATTGGCACGAGGTTAGCCAATTTGTTTTTCTAAAGAGTGGAAGTGTTATTTCAGGGCCTGGGGGTGGGTGAAGACACAGCTGTCTTGTCAGTTTTAACTGCAGTTATTTTGGGAACCTTTTCCATACAATGAGTGTTATGTATTCACGCTGTGCTTTTATATTGTGCATTCCCTGATCACAGAGACCCAATTGCTCCAATGCAAGATTTCCTTGATTCATATAGTTAATATGCAAAAGCCAGCAACAATATAGCAAAGTAAATCCTAAAAAAGAGGGAACATTTTCCAATTTAGAGGGCTAAAAAAAAACAAAAAACAAGAGACTGGGCTTAATAGGAACGGTGAAGCTATCCGAAGACCAATGAATTTACGATAATTTACACCGGAAATCTAAATTAATCGATTTGGCACGTGTTGGACAACTGGTTACAAAATGGTGTGCTCCTCTTAATTTGTGATTTAAGCGATGACTTGCAGATCGTGGTGGCCCGACCTTCGCAAGAGCTGAAACTCCATGACGAAACGGGAGTGCTAGCCAAAAAAAGGTTGCCACTAATGAATTTATTCTGTAAATAGAAAGTCAAGGGCTGTACTATGCCATCTCCGGCAGCTCCACAGAGAACGTATGCGGAGAGTAAGGCCAACACAATAACCCATGGGACAACAATTTCAGATTGATGGGGGTCCTAGACGTAGGATAGGCAATGTTGAAGCTTTCCAAAAAGAAGAAACCTGTGAACTCAATCTAAGGTAGAGTAGTAGGCCGGTGTATTCAAACCGGAGCTGAGGAATCGGAGCCGTGTCCATTTTGGGTGGATCAGAGAAATTGAGAAGTCGGATAAGTGGTGCACTGACGGCACAGCCATGGGTGCGGAGTCAGAGTTGATGTCCATTTTGAGTTGAGGTATATTTTGGGTGAAGACGGGCTCAGGGAAACTGAGGAGTCGGCATCGGATGTTTGGCTTACCAACGTCACAGCCATGGTTATTGAGTCGGTGTCCATTCTGGTTGAGCTGGAAACATGGAGTTGGAAGTCCATTTTGGTGGAGTTGGATTCAGGGAAATTGAAGAGTCAGAGTTAGATGTTTGGCTTTGGATTTAGGGTTTAAATCGGGGCTGTGGAGGCGGCAAGGCAACCACAATGCGGCCATGTACATGAAGCTCGTAAATCAGCAAATATATATTGTTTAAAAATTGTCAAAAAAAAATTAATCTACACATGGAGTTTTAGAAGTGAGCTTACAGCGGCACAGGATTCCCACATTCCTTGGTGATCCAACGTTTTATTTTTATTTTTAGAGGAACACAAATGTTTATGAATCAAAGGGTTTGGTCCGGCCGTTTGACCATTATCTAGGAAGAGTAAATGTGGACTTCCTCTGGCACAGGAAGCCTGCTGTGTCCTAATTTTACAGGTGATGGGCCAGCTTTAATTTGACTTCCTTATCGGAAACAAAGGGATTTACACGAATCCTATGTCACGGTATAGGCCGCCAGGAGGGGATACAATGAGGTTTCTCTTTTTGACTGTCCTCCAGCATCCTATTGTAATGACGTCTTGGAACGTATACCGTGCACATGCCCAAAAGTCAACAGAAAACATCAAACCTGGCCTCACACCAGATCCTTCACATAAAACCAGTCAGTGATGGGACAGGTAAGCTGTGTGATCAGGAACTAAGGAATCCAGGAACTGGAGGCAATTAATCAGCAGGTTTTTGCTACATAAACAAAGGATAGCATGCTGTAAGGGTTCAACAACAAAGCAACGGTGCCTCTCTTATCAGTGTGTGTGCTATTGTTGACTTAGTAGTCCTGTAATGGTAATCAAGAGTTTGTCAGCACAAAGTGACTGTTTAAACCCAGCACAGGCACTCGGTCACATTCCCATCTGCCCCCACATCTTCTTACTCGATGAACAGGAGTCATAGGAAGATGGAGAAAGATGTAAAAGAAGTAGTCGAGAAGGTCCACTGAACCATTAGGCCGCACAGAGCACGTGTGTTTGGTTTGAACACAGTCATTGACATTAATTAACAAGTTCTATGCTTCATGCCATCCTCACGTGCCTGTAACGGTTGCGATCGTACCACCCAAAGTAGTCGTCTAACCCCAGAGTATTATAGAAATACAGAGATGGCCAAAATAATTTCAAGACCCCTCTAACAAATGACAATTTTGAAGTTATACAGCGCACCAATAGGGTTTTATCCTGGAGATGAAATTCATTCCTTAATGAAGAAATGTTCCCGTGGCGTGGCTGTGTGACACAACCGCTGTAAAAGCGCCTGTAACAGCTGCTGCTGCCCCCGTATCAGAGATACTCAAATGCAGGAAGGAAAGGGTTAAAGCTGCGCTGCCATCATAAAGCATGGACATCAAGGTTTACTTGCTTGACGCGTTTCGGAGTTGGACTCCCTTGGGAATATCAAATTGTGAATCTCCTGAAGAAGGCGTTTAACTCCGAAACACGTCGAATAAATCACAGATTGAAGACTATTACATTGATGTCCATGCTTTTAAGATAGCAGAGCAGCTTTTAACCCTCTCCTTCCTGGTATTTTTAGGAAATTGCTCCAGACATACATATCTTTTGGCTCATTGACCAATTTCCAAAATAAATAAAGGATTTTCACATCTGCATTTTTACAAATACGGCAGAATTCCAACTTCTTTTTTTTTTTTTGCAAAAACTGGATGTGGGGCACTTGCTCCAACATTGTGTTTGGGTAAACATGCAATGAGGATAGTGGGACTCATCCGGGTGAAACTAAAATACGTTATTGAAGCTCTTGTTAAAGCAGACACTGGGGAGAGGGCGTGCCCGGAAGGGATGGGACTACAGCTGTTTCGTGCCGATTGCGCTTCTACAGGATAGACCCGCAGAAGCACAATCAGTGCAAAACAGCTGTAGTCCCACCCCTTCAGGCACGCCCTCTCCCTGAATGCCTTGCTTCCCTGTGTCGGCTTTTAACAAGGCTACAATAACATTTCTTTTACCTTCACCGGACGAATGCCACTTTCTCCATTGAATATTGGCATGGACCGTCCCTTCCTTCTGGGATTACAAGTGAGCACCGCCCATGGTTTCCCTTGGATAGAGTCCACCTAAAGACTTATCTTGTGTTATGCGACTATCCTTGTCTTTTGGTTTTGTGCTGGGGTGTTGTCCCTTGGCCATTTCTAATTGCGATTGGGGTAATGCATTTTGTATTGGAGCTCTGGACATGTGCGGTGACTTATGCTTTCATCCGGGTCCGGCAAATCCGGCACTTCAGGCTTGTCTTAAAACAGCAGTTAGCAGTGGTTTGTGGCTGTGCAATTATCCACCACGCTCGGATCCTTCAGACGGAACCTGAAAACCCATCTCTTCAGGAAAGCTTACAGCCTGCAATGACCATACACCGCCCCGCCACCACCGAAGCTGCTGCCCTACCGCCACCGGCGCTGCCGCACCCCTGACCTACTGTCTCCTCCCCATTCTCCTGTAGAGTGTAAGCCCGCAAGGGCAGGTCCTCTCCCCTCTGTACCAGTCTGTCATTGTTAATTTGTTTACTGTAAACCATATCTCTAATTTTGTATGTGACCCCTCTTATGTACAGCACCATGGAATCAATGGTGCTATATAAATAATAATATAATAGTAATGTATAAATACATTACCAAATTTGCTTCAATTAATACAATAAATGCAAAGATATACACCACTAATGGCATGGAAGGGGACTAGGCCTATAAGAAATACAATGGCTGTCATATCATAACGTTACTATCTATGGAAAATCAGCGGAGTACGGAGCAAAAAAAATATTAATATAAAATGCATTTTGGCAAAATACAATAATAAATTGCAACACACACAATAATGTAGAGACACAAATAGCCTTTGTGTAGTCTGGGGGACCTTATCAGGCTCCAAACTCTATGTCTGCACCACAAGCAATTGTTAGCTGTGGACTACGTCGTCCTTGCAGCGGGAGGAAGGGGCCGAGAGGCGGAATTTCACGGGGTACAAAGTCATTCTTTACATTGCATCCTTACAACCAGCTGGCACCTTGAATACAAGGAAGGTGCTGAAACAAGGGAAGGAAATGGAGCGGAATAGGGTTCTGAGGATTAAAGACAATGCGTACTTTGGATTTTCTTATCTAGAATATGACAAGGAGAAGGAAAAACAAATAAGCATGCTCTGTGTGTAAGGGGTAAATACTATTGAGCCTTTTTTTTATAGGGAATCGCCAAACATACACAGAATATGTCTGCCAAGCCCTTCACCGACTGCCATTCTCAGAGTATACGATAACAAGCCATTCACACCTTCTCCTCCATAATCTGTGACATGGCCACCATCCCCACAAGATCTCCTCTCTTCTCCCCACATCCCATACAAATTCTACCGTGCTTCCTCCATAGTCTGGAATTTTCTGCCCAACACAGACTTTCGCCCACCGTAGAATTATTCAAAACCTGAAGACCACCTCTTTCGACAAGCCTACAACCTGCAGTGGCTCAGTCACCAACCACCGCACAACCGCTCACCCTCACCTACTGTATCCTCACTCATCCCTGTAGACTGAGCCCTCGTGGCAAACTCTCTCCTGTACTGCTGTATCCTCCCCATCCCTTGTAACTGAGCCCGTGGGCATGTCTCTTTCCTACTTATCCTCACATCCCTTGTAGACTGAGCCCTCGTGCAGGTCCTCTCTCACCTACTGTATCCTCACCCACCCTTGTAACTTGAGCCTCACAGCAGGAGACCCTCTCTCCTCACCATCCTTGTAGACTGAGCCCTCGAGAGGGTCCTCTCCTCACCTACTGCATCCTCACCCATCCATTGTAGACTGACCCTCACGGCAGGACCGCTCTCTCCTCACCCATCCCTTGTAGACTGAGCCCTCGTAGGTAGGGTCCTCTCTCCTCACCTACTGCATCCTCACCCATCCATTGTAGACGTGAGCCCTCACAGGCAGGGACCGTCTCTCCTCACCCATCCCTTGTAGACTGTGAGCCCTCGTAGGTAGGGTCCTCTCTCCTCACCCATCCATTGTAACTGAGCCCTCACAGGCAGGACTGCTCTCTCCTCACCCATCCCTTGTAGACTGAGCCCTTGTAGGTAGGGTTCTCTCTCCTCACCTTCTGCATCCTCACCCATCCCTTGTAGCCGAGCGCTCATAGACAGGGTCCTTCTCCTCACCTACTGCATCCTCACCCATCCCTTGTAGACTGAGCTCTCGCAGTCAGAGCTGTCGCATCAGGTCCTCTCTCACCTACTGTATCCTCCCATCCCTTGTAGCTTGTGAGCCCTTGTGGGCAGGGTCCCCCTCTCCTCACCCCATCCCTTGTAGCTTGTGAGCCCTCGTGGGCAGGGTCCTCTCTCCTCACCTACTGTATCCTCACCCATCCCTTGTAGACTGTGAGCCCTCGTGGGCAGGGTCCCCTCTCCTCACCTACTGTATCCTCACCCATCCCTTGTAGACTGAGCCCTCAAGGCAGGGACTGCTCTCTCCCTCACCCATCCCATTGTAGACTGAGCCCTCGTAGGTAGGGTTCTCTCTCCTCACCTTCTGCATCCTCACCCATCCCTTGTAGACCCAGCGCTCAGTCAGGGTCCTTTCTCCTCACCTACTGCATCCTCACCCATCCCTTGTAGACTGAGCTCTCGCAGTCAGAGCTCTCGCAGTCAGGGTCCTCTCTCACCTACTGTATCCTCCCATCCCTTGTAGCTTGTGAGCCCTTGAGGGCAGGGTCCTCTCTCCTCACCCATTCCCTTGTGCATTGAGTCCCTCGTGGGCAGGGTCCTCTCTCCCTCACCTACTGTATCCTCACCCATCCCTTGTAGACTGTGAGCCCTCGTGGGCAGAATCCTCTCTCCTGTACCTGCTGTATCCTCACCCATCCCTTGTAGACTGGGAGCCCTTGTGGGCAGGGTCCTCTCTCCTCACCTACTGTATCCTCACCCATCCCTTGTAGACTGTGAGCCCTCGTGAGCATGGTCCTCTCTCCTCACCTACTGTATCCTCATCCATCCCTTGCATACTGCGAGTTCTTGTGGGCAGGGTCCTCTCCTCCCCTTTGTGTGCCTTGTTATTGTTCATTGTACTTATGCATGTAGCCCTTTTCACATGTAAATCGCCATGGAATTAATGGAATTATTAATAATAAATAATAGAGGTGACAAGCTACATAGCTAACATATTTGGAGTCGTGAGCTAGGCACAACACTCACAAAGGCTAGGAGGATGGTCTTAGTTTTTCAACAACATTAGCTGAACAAAAACCAAAAAAAGGTTTTAAATCTAATTTTTTTCCCCTTAAATCTTAGGAGGAAATCAATGAATGCACAACTACACAATCATCAAAAGATGTCAAACCGATGTCAGACTGAACTGCAAGAAATAGGCGCAGTATGATCAAGAGATACCAAACAAAATGTCTATAATAAAACAGAAATATTATATATAAATGAACAGAGCATTGGATCATTGCAAGAAATTGGGTTTCAGGTTGTCAAACATCCAGATGTTGCAGACACTTGTAGCAGAAGATTATGGAGACAGTAATCAGCTCCGTTCAGGTCATAGAGAAACAATTCTATAGTGGGATCAAAGAGAACGCTGACTGATACTGTCCGGAGCTGGAAGATTTATGATCCAAAAAGGACTCAATTCTAGATAGGCCTGACTGAAGACAATATTGGCCATCCGCTTACACGCCGAAAGCTCTCAACAGATCTGAAGGTGATCATTGTTTCGGCAAGCTGTACACAAGATTTGTTTTAAGAAATCAATATTTTGTGATTTCCACAAATTTGAGTTATGTAACTATCATTCAGAGTTGTATTTTTTTCTTAGAAAACCCATTTTTATACACCCTATACAAAAGCCTCTCTCACTCAAGAGGACCTTAGGGACGGCGGCCTCCGTGGTGGCCTGTACACGGCGGCCTCCGTGGTGGCCTGTACACGGCGGCCTCCGTGGTGGCACTGCACACGGCGGCCTCCGTGGCTGCACTGCGACACGGCGGCCTCCGTGGCTGGCCTGCACACGGCGGCCTCCGTGGTGGCACTGCACACGGCGGCCTCCGTGGCTGGCACTGCACACGGCGGCCTCCGTGGTTGGCACTGCACACGGCGGCCTCCGTGTGCACTGTAACGGCGGCCACCATGTGGCACTGTGCTTGCAGTGCTGGGGTCCTGAGTTCCAAATCCCACCAAGGACAACATCTGCAAGGAGTTTGTATGCTCTCCCCATCTTAAGTGGGTTTCCTCCAGGCACTCGGTTTCCTCCCACACTACAAAGATATACTAATGGGAATGTACATTGTGGCCCCAATTGGGAAATTGCAAATGTATGTAAAGCAGTAATGGAATTAATAGCGCTATATAACATTATTATTAACACAGATAGCCAATTGATGTGAATAGGAATGGTGCAATACTTCATTTCTCCTGCGGGGGTGCTACAGAGAAAGTGCTCACTGTAAGTTTTTCCCCTTTTACTACAAATGAGCGGGAGATTTAGCAAAAGGAAACCATGATCAGTTTATGGTTAAGTAATCCTTTTTTCTTCTGTTGTGCTCTGCATTAAGACCCAAAAAGAAGTGGTTTAGGTGCAAGAGATATTGTCAAACATCAAATATAAAAAGATTTTGTTTTTAATCAAAAAGATAGAAATTCAGAAATCATCGGAAACAACCAAATACAAGACTATAGAACTCAGAAAACAACCAGCACAACAAGAACGAAATGAGGTATGACAATCCTTCTCATTATTCAATTTGAGGCTTCATCTGATAAACAAAAAGTGGCAATGCTCCAAAAAGCCATATCAGGGGATAGGATGCAATTATAGGTCTCCAGCAAAACAAAGCATGAATCACAGTCTGCTACATCCCAGACCAAATACAACAAAAGGGCATTGACCAATTCAAACAATAAGAACATATTTTTTTTTACTAAACTTTTTCAAAAGTTTGCAACAGATAGAACATGAAAAGAAACGGAACGTGGACCGACCGCTCCGGAAGAGGACATCTAAATAACTAGAACTTACTTGCATTCTCCCGGTACAGAACATCCGCCATGGAGCAGGTCACACCCTGCTTGCATATAGCTGAAAAAGAAAGAAAAACAGCTTACATTTTCATTTAACAGTTCTTTAAGTGTAGGTCATTGAATCAGTTCATTGGGTCAGCAGCTCACCTTGCTTGCACTCCTCACCCATCCAGCCGTCCATACAGGCTTTATTTCCATTGTGGTCACAGGTGTAATGACCGACAAAGTCATCCCTGGGGCGACACAGCTTGTTACACATGACCCCATAGTAATTCTCGTCACATTTCACTCGAATTTTAACGTCGAAATGGGCAACGTGGCCAATGAAAATCAACGGTGTCCATTGGTCGTCTGGGTTGATGACTCCAGCGTAGAAATCCGGTCAATTAAAAGACTTTCGTCTATAAAGAGAAGACAAAATAAAATTACAAACATAAAAAAAAAGGAACTTAACTGGATTAGGGCATTGAATAAACTGTAAGAGCTCAAATGAACCCAAACAATGACCTACACATTCAAGTAGGCCTTCACCTAAGTGAAACAGGACTATGTCACAATCCTTTTATCTTCTCTATCCGATACCAGTTATTTAAAAACTTTCAATTCCATTCTCCATCCACAATTCCCCCTCTGACCTCCATTTCTGCATATTTAAAAAAAGATTGACCAAATTAGACGAGTCACTACCGCTGAAGTACCACAACAACCCCATCAAATAACAGACCAACGCCATTCCCCCATAGCTTTCCTTCAGTGGAGGTGGGGAGGAAGGTTCTCATCTTTCTTAATTAAACCTCTCCATTGTGCACTTGACCCCATTCCATCTTTTCGCCAAACTCACCGCTAACCTCTGTCTCCATCCAATCACTAATGGCTGGCTGTATCCCTCCTGCTTTCAAACATGCTACAAATCACACCGATTCTTCTGCCATTCCTCAACTGAAACTCTATATCCAGCCATTGTCCCTCATAACTACTCTGTGTCTCCAAACTTCTCGAACAGCACATCCATGCTGAACTTTCCTCCCATCCCTCGTTTAACTCCCACTTCAACAACCTACAATCTGGCTTCCATCTCCATCATTCTACTGAACTGCCCTAACCAAAATTACCAGCTACTTACCACCAAATCTAACAGACAATTCTCTATACTACTCCTTCAATGATCTGTCATTGACAGTGTCAACCATTCCCTCCTACTACAGATCCTATCTCCCCCCTTGGCATCTATGACCTTGCCCTCTCCTGGATCTCCTCATACCTCACATTGAGCATCTCCTACTCCCACACTACCTCCTCATCCAACCTGT
This sequence comes from Allobates femoralis, assembly GCA_033576535.1. Classification (NCBI taxonomy): domain Eukaryota; kingdom Metazoa; phylum Chordata; class Amphibia; order Anura; family Aromobatidae; genus Allobates; species Allobates femoralis. The sequence continues at coordinate 22,462,710 of JARQOC010000012.1, forward strand.
GTGTCTCCTTCACAGCTGTTATGGGACCCCTACTCGTCTCTGCATATACCTTTGGCCTGGGTTAATGAAAAGTCCCATGGATACAGCACCACCTATAAATTGATTACATTCAGATCCACCTTTCTGGCCCAGACATCACCTCCTATGTGTCCAAACTACATAATGTTCCTCCACTCCACTTAAATCTCTTACCCAACCACTATAGACCCAAACACGTTTTCTACTGTACCACAAGTCTGTCGTCTAGTAGTAACCTTTGACTTGGTCTTTCAAAACCTCATATCCAAGTTCCATCACCAACTCAAATTGTTTCCAGAACTCATCCCTTCCTCAGCTAAAAATATTAGTGCAGGTCTTCATCAACTACCTCCTCCAATACTGCAATATCCGTCTCGGTGGCCTCCTTGCCAATAATTTCACACCTCTCCAGACATCTCGGCTTCCCAAGTAATCTATTTCTCTTCAATATTCAAAACAAATCACTTAATTGGCTCCCAATTTCCCAATGGATACAATGCAAACTCCTAAACATTGACCTACAAGGCCGTGAAGGCCATCCATAATCTGTCTCTTTACATCTCCAAACTAATCTCCCACACAATCTCTGGTCCTCAAAATACCATTTTCTGTCCTTCACTGTTCCATGTCGCCTCACCCAATTGTGTCAAAGACTTCTCCCGAATATACCATATCCTCCGAAATTCAGCGCCCCAGCACATCCAATTGTCAGGTAGAATTTGAAACCCCATCTCTTCAATAAAGCTTACAACCTGCAGTGACTGTGCCGACACTTCACCGCCACTGGAGCTGCTGACACCCCGACCGAATACATTACAGTGTAGACTAAACCTGCAAGTGCAGGGCTTCTCCCACAGTCTACCACTGTCAGTGTGTTCATTGTAACTTATATATTTGAATGTAACCCCTTCTCACATGTACAGCACCATGAAATCAATGGTGCATAATACTACAAAAAAAGAGCACGCAAAGTTGACATCAAAAGAGATCAGATCTTTGCTTATTCCTTCTTAATCTCTCTGCAGCTTTTGACACTGTTGACCACATCTCCTACTCTCTATGCTGCACTCCATCGGCATCAAGGACGCGCTCTCTCCTGGCTCTCTTCCCATCTCTCTGACCGCTCTTTCAGTGTATAGTTTGCTCGCTCCACTTCTCTCTATGGGGTCCCTCAGGTTCTGTCCTTGGACCTCTTCTCTCTCTCACACAGCCCCGATTGGACAGACCATCAGCAGATTTGGCTTTCAGTACCATCTTTACGCTGGTGACACACAACTATACACGTCTTCCCTGACCTTACTCCGGCTGTATTACAGAATGCCAATGACTTTCTAACCGCAGTTTCCAATATCATGTCCGCTCTTTACCTAAAACTCAACCTTCTCAAAACTGAACTACTGCTCCCGCCCTCCACTAACCTCCCTAAATCTTACATCTCCCTCAGTGTGCAGCACCGTGATAATGCCTAGGGAGCAGGTTTTTGTCTGGGTGTTACTTTGACACAGATCTCATCACCATATACACAATCTGCCGCTCTTGACACTTGCACCTGAAGTCCATCTCTAGAATTTGCCTCTTTCTCACCATGGAAACAACAAAAACCCTCAGTGGCCCTGATCCACTCCTGCCTTGACTATTGTAATTCTCTATTAATTGGCCTCCCCCTCACTAGACTTTCCCCTCTCCAGTCCATCCTTAATGCAGCAGCCAGGGTCTCTTACTGTCCCCATCCTATATTAATGTACCCCATCCTGATCGCCTTCTTGTAGTAATGTCCCCACCCTGGTTCTCTTCTTGTAGTAATGTCCCCATTATGACCCTCATCTTATAGTAATGCCCCCATCCTGGTCCTCTTGTAGTAATGTCCCCATCCTGATCTCTCTTTGTGTTGTGTGTCGACAGTTACAAACACACCTTGACGATGCCGGGATCCACTGTGCAAGGGGCCGCCACGGTGCGCTGCGTAAGGGACCGCGACGGTGCATAGTGCTGGGGACTAACTTTATTATCACATCCTGCGGCAGCTACAAGCCAATCAAATCACAGACCCACAAGTGTTCGTCGGCGCATGACGTCAATTGAGGTTTCTGATTGGCCGACGTCACTTTGCAAGTCTGTGATCTGATTGGCCCGCAGCTTCCATTGATGTAGCCAAGGAAGGAGGCTTGGAGCTTGTCGTAGCGGCCGCAGGAAGTGATAATAAAACGCAGTCCCCAGCACACTGTACCGCGGCACACTGCACACTACACCCTTACACAGCACACCATGGCGGCCACCTGCACAGTGGATCCCGGCATCCTTACGTTGTCCACGGTGCCGCTGGCCGTACTTTGAAGCCCCGGGATCGCGTGATTGAGACCCCTGCTCTAGATCATAAAAATAGGAAATATCACCAGGATCTCCAGTCCTAGGTGGTTGGAAGTATGGCAAGATCAACCTGGTCTTGAGAAGGGTCTACCTTATGGCCTCATCCTCCATTCAGGCAATACCAACCAACCATAACAAATCTACAGTAAAAAAGTATTCTATTAGGTTTACTTAAGTTGATGATCCCCGACTACAAATTTCCTTGCACAAGTTAATCTACTGAAAGCAGCTTTCGTTCAATTGAACATGTTTTTTTGGCTTTTTAAAAGGCATTTCCTAGTCAACAACATGAACAGGATACAGACTGTATACCTCATTCCTGCATTCTCAGACTGCTTCGTTTCCCACCTCCCCTCCCTCTCCCGTACAGAAGGATTATCCGTGATCACGACCTTCTGAATCTAAACAAAATTGGCCTTTTTAAAATTGGATTTTGTGTAGATCATCTGGTCCAAAACACATAAATAAAAAAAAAAAAAGTTAAAATAGGGTTATAGTATAAAAGAGGGGCAGCACCAACGTGTGGTCAAGGTCAATAGCGGTTAGAGCCAAAAAGCTTTTGCCACTCAAAGACAAAACAGGAAGTCCGATAGAAGGAGAATAATGAACTTCTACCGAAGGACACATCTAAAAGTGTAGTTTCATGAAGGCACAACGTGTCCATTAGCCCTAAGAGCATTTGGATGTCAGAGGTGGGTCAACCACTCTGGGCCCCAGTCTGAGTGGAAGCCATTACGCTAGAATTGATTGTCCATGCAAAACGGATCTAAATTTTGAACAGGATAAGCGAAGCCAAAATTAATGATGTCGCTCTACCCACCACAAATGTATGCAGTCATAGCCACTCTTCCAGAACAAAAAGGGTCTTTTCTCTTGCAATGGATTTTAGAGGTGGAGTGAACAACCGGTAGAGCAGAAGGACCCATAATCTGGTTCTTCCCCCTTCTCCTCTGCTAAGCAATGGAAGAGGACCTCCGATAATGTGTTCAATTTCACCATAATGGGTAGAAGATGATGTAAAGGCAATGGGGAACTTGAACCTAGACATCACTCTAAGTCCCACATACATGCAGGGCTGTGGAGTTGGATTTAGGGGAATTGGTGGGTGGGATGTTTGGCTAACTGACTTTACAGCATTGGTTGTGGAGTTGGTCAGTGTCAACTTTGCCTGAAGTCAGATTCAGGGAAATGGAGAAGTCGAGTCGGGTGTTCGGCTTACCAACTTCCCATCCATTGGTTGTGGAGTCGGAGTAGGTGTCCATTTTGGTAGAGTTGGAGCCAGAGTTGGATTAAGGGAAATTGAGGAGTCGGATGTTTGGCAGCCCTGCCTACATGCTTCAATGACAACTACATAGTGGACACCACATGATGATCCATTTCCAGCTAGAACAGCTGACGATGAGGATCTCGGGAAATGTCCTCAACCGAGAGATCCGATAGGTCTGAAGAGCCCAATGACACACACCAGATACGACCACTTCCTCGGCATTCCTCCCCGCACTCCACAAGAGACAATTACTTTCAGCCGGAGGAAATACATACAGAAGGGGAAAAAAGGGCTATAAAAGCTGCAGCTTTAAAAGAAATATCTACAGATTATATATAGCCAGTAGCAGGGTTACTGAAATACACTGTACATCGCCAGATCTGTTTTTATTCCAGTTAATCTCTATTATGGTAACAAAATCTGAAGGGAATTTACAGGCGCGATAAATTGCAGTTTGCAAGGTTACCAGAAACTTCGCTTTTTTAGATCCTTCATTATATCCGTAAATAAAACACATTCTAAACGTGGCAAGACCGGGATAGTAACCGGTCACGAATAGCCGGCTGACATCACGGTGCTCTTGTACCAAGACACCAGGGCTCCAGGCACGTTGGGGGCAGACAGACAACCTAATTAATTGAGAAAATAACATTCAGAGCAGACTGGTAATTTACTTAATGTCAGATGTGACACTCCAATGAGAAAGGACTAAATTTGTGCTGATGGTAGATGAGCCCAGACCAACGCTCGAACCTTTATATGAAAGCAAGGGAAATGGGAAAAACCGGTAAGAGAACAATGGATGGAGCAAGTCGAAAGTGTGGGGATATTATTATTATAGCGCCATTTAGTCCATGGTGCTTTACATGTGAAAGGGGCATACATAGGCAAGTAGAATAATTATGAGCAATACAAGGTACACACTGGTACTGGAGGAGAGAGGACTCTGCCTGCGATGGCTCACAGTCAACAAGGGATGGGTGAGGATACAGTAGATGAGGAGAGAGGACCCTGCCTGCAAGGGCTCAGTCTAGAAGGGATGGAGATCAGTACACTAAGAAAGAAGGAAAGAGGAAACCGTAAATTACAAGGAGAACCAAGTCTAAAGTGGGGGTATCATTTTTATAGCGAAGTTAGAGGCCTTTACATTGAAGGGCATCAACAAATACAATACAGAGGAATGGTAACACAGTAATGAGGAGAGAGGACCCTGCCTGCGAAGGCTCCAGTCTACAAGGATGGATGATCATACACTAGTGAGGAGAGATAGAGGACCCTGCATCCAAGGGCTCACGTCTACAAGGGATGGGGAGTATACAGTAGGAGAAGAGAGAGGACCCTACCTCAGAGCTCACAGTCTACAAGGGATGGGTGACATACACTAGAGAGGAGAGAGGATCCTGCCCCAAGGGCTCAGTCTAGAAGGGATGGGTGATCATACACTAGGAGAGGATAGAGGATCCTGCCTGCGAGGGCTCACAGTCACTAGGGATAGGTGATCATACACTAGGAGAGGAGAGGACCCTGCCTGCGAGGGCTCAGTCTACAAGGATGGGTGTAGATACATTAGGTGAGAAGAGATGACCCTGCCTCGAGGGCTCACAGTCTATAATGAATGGGTGATCATACACTAGGTGAGGGTAGAGCTGGTCATGTGGTGGTTTAGTGGACCGAGGCTCACTGCAGGTTGTAGGCTTGTCGAAATATGTGGATATGTAGTTACGTCTAACTGAGGAGGAATCTTGGGGGCAATCCCAAAAAAGAAAAAAATAAATGATGTGGAGCCACTCGAGAGTAAGACCCCCATAAAAATAAAATGAAAGACAGACTATATGACTAAATGTGCGCGAGAGCCTCCCAACTACAATTGTCGGGAAAGGGTAAAGAGGTTTGGGCAGTTGGAATTTTAATGCCTGCTCATTTTGTTTCCAGTAAAGATAAGCCTCTGTCAGAGGAGTCTGGCAGCGGCTTATTCATCTTTACCTTCGCCGGAATCAGGAATGCTTGGTCAAGCCAAAGCTGGAGAGATACCCGCCTGATGAACCGATGTTCGTCCACAGCCATCTCGTGTATTGCGAAGGACTTTTTCTTCTAATATGGAGGTATTATGGTCTGCACTATGGACGTTTTTGCCATCCTCTGAATCAGATGTCAAGATCTAGGTTGACCTCAATAGACATAAGTAGACTTTCATGCTTAAGTTTCAATCTCAACACAAACTAAACAAATGGCAGAAATCAAGGACTGAAATCTACGTATGATGTGCCTCTGGATTCAGATGAGGATTCACGGCATTTCTAGGAGGCCCAATTTGCAGCTTTTCTACATGGCAATTTTAAAAATTCACCATTACACACATTAGTTACTAAACGACTTCAGATTCTGACATGGTTTAGGCTCAGAATCTGTGCCAAAAACCTTACAGAGTCCTAAGTGGCTGAAGATAGATTTTGGGGAGGTAGAGATGCATCAGAGCATCTCAAATTTTAAGGCTGGCTGCCAATCTTTGAAAGGATTCTCAAGAGCTCCTATTTGGCAATTTTTGTTTTCCCTGAATGAACACGTCTTAAGCAGTTTTGCAATACACCAAAAAAATATATCTGCAGGCAAAAAAGAAAAAGGATCAGGTAACGTTAATCAGTAAATAAAAACGTCTGCTACTTTCCTACAAAGGGCGCCACTTGTGTACATGGGTACAAGACACGTCCAGTGTTCGATACTAACTTACAGGTGACTTGTTAACAGCTTTAACAGATAAAAAGACAAAACAAAGGAAAAATGAAAGCATAGCACTACACGAAGACTGGACAGAGCAAACACCGGCAGATGCACCATTCCCATGGACCGAAACTAGCTGACTTTACACAGAGTACTTAGGAACAGAAAGACGTCACATTACCAATAAGCACACAATCCCCGATCGGTCAGAGACATAGAGATCATAATCAACCTGAAACACCAAAGCACCGCCATGCAACAAAAATGGCACCACAGTGGTGGGAGGGTAAAATCGACCCCTTTTTTTTTCCCCCTAATCCTACAACTCCTATAAAACATCTTCAGTCAGATTATAGAACAGTCAAGGCTCCCTTGACCCGTAGCCAACGGCCTCAAAGATAAATATGAGGCAGCCGAATTCAGGAGACCCGAAACCAAGTCGTACAGGTCACAAATGTGAAGCCAAACGTAAAACAGTGACAAAATGGAAGAAGCGGGCTTCTCGGAAGAGGAAAAATAACAACTATTAGGCCCCTTTCACATCAGCATTTTTGCCGATTCCCGGCAGATCCGGTAGATGTACCACATCAGCCGCATAACGGCCGACTTGCAGCAAGTCCCATTAAGAATGAATGGAGGTTTGCCACAAGTTGGCCGTTACGCGGCAGATGCGGTACATCTACCGGATCTGCCGCGAATTAGAAAAACCGTTGACATGAAAGGTAAAAGGGGCCTAAATAATAAAGATATTTATTTTGTCATCAATACTTTTGTGAAAAGCCAGACCTTTTCAGCACGGATAGATAGTAAAGTCAATTTTATTGTTCACAAGTTAAAGGGGGAAGTGGATGAACCAGAATGTCTCTTCCACCCAGTTTGCATAGACCATAAAGCAATCGGGTACATTGCCATTGCAGGCACCTGATTGTTAAGGGGGTGAGGTGTTTTTGTCTTTGCTTAACTAGGGGGCTGGAAGGAGAATAGAAGACACATTTTGGGGGGGAAGAGGTCAGATGGTATTGTGATTTTGAAGCCATAGGTTCAGAGCTATGTCCAATCCTGAAGCCTTTGGATGGACAATAGAGCTTGGCACTTAATTCACATGTCACGGTCGTGAGATCTACCTCCTGGAATATAGGAATTTTCCCATAGACCATTTTGCTGGCTGGTTTCTGATCCTGTGGACATTACACTGTGACCATCTACCTGGGGTTGCATTGTTAACCTGCCCAGGTGATTCATACAACCCACAACTTCAGATCCTCACAACCTTTCACAAGATGTAGCCTGTCTAGAGTCTATGACCATGAGAAAGAAGCCATTGGGCAATCATTGCAGTCCAAACACTAACAATATCAAGCAGGAGTCAATTGCACTGTTTGGGCAACCTCAATCAATAAGAGTTGCCCTGAAGAAATCACAGGTCAAGAAGGTGCTACCATTATAGTAGCCTCCTACCCACCAGGGCTCCTCTTAAGTTGCCGTGTAATTCAAAGTATCACCTTATACTCTAAGGAGACCACAAACCAGATCACTTTGCTATGCATTCAGTTTTATTCTGATGGGCAGCCAATCAATCATTTTTTATGGACCTGAGCATAACCAGGTATTTTACTTTTGTAGCTTCCAGACAACCATAGCAAAACCCTCAGTAACAAGGAGTAGACATACAAACACTGTTTGGCCATTTTAGATTATTAAAAAGAGAAGCTGTAAAAGGGAGTTTAACAAGATTTGGTAAAGTTTACTCCAATCAGCCAAAATCAATACTTGAATAAACTTTCAGAATATATATATATATATATATATATATATATATATTTCCCACGTGGCTTAAACAACCTGCATTACAATGATAGCAAGCTTTATGCACTGGTTACAAGTAAATCGTTAGGATCGTCCCCAGAGATCTTGTTAGTGGAGCCTGTGCTATGAGCTTGGGAGAGGAGCTTTGGCACCCAATACTATTATTACGGTCAGGACTGAAAGAACCACACTAATTATTTGGTATAGAATATCAAAAACGGATAGATAAATCAACTGGAAGATAGAGAGAGAGACAGAGAGAGGAGAGACGAGAAGAGGAGAGACGAGAGAGAGGAGAGAGAGAGAGAGGAGAGAGACGAGAGAGAGGAGAGACGAGAGAGAGGGAGAAGACGAGAGAGAGGAGAGACGAGAGAGAAGGAGAGAGAGGAGAGAGGAGAGAACGAGAGAGAGGAGAGACGAGAGGAGGAGAGCGAGGAGAGGAGAGAGGAGAGACGAGAGAGAGAGAGAGAGGAGAGAGAGAGAGAGGAGAGACGAGAGGAGAGAGAGAGAGAGAGACGAGAGAGAGAGAGAGACGAGAGAGAGAGAGAGACGAGAGAGACGAGAGAGAGAGAGAGGACGAGAGAGACGAGAGAGACGAGAGAGACGAGAGGGGAGAGAGAGACGAGAGAAGGAGCGAGAGAGAGAGAGAGAGGAGAAGGAGCGAGAGAGAGAGAGAGAGAGAGGAGCGAGAGAGAGAGAGAGGAGGAGAAGGCAGCGAGAGAGAGAGAGAGGAGGAGAAGGCAGCGAGAGAGAGAGAGAGGAGGAGAAGGCAGCGAGAGAGAGAGAGAGAGAGGACGAGAGAGAGAGAGAGGAGAAAGGAGCAGAGAGAGAGAGAGAGAGAGAGGAGAGAGAGAGAGAGAGGAGAAGGAGCAGAGAGAGAGAGAGGGGAGAGAGAGAGAGGAGAGAGAGGAGAGAGAGAGAGAGAGAGAGAGAGAGAGAGAGAGAGAGAGAGAGAGAGAGAGAGAGAGAGAGAGAGAGAGAAGGAGAAGGCAGCGAGAGAGAGAGAGGGGAGGAGAAGGGAGAGAGAGAGAGAGGAGAGAGAGAGAGAGAGGAGAGAGAGAGAGAGAGAGAGAGAGAGAGAGAGAGAGAGGAGAGAAGGGAGAGAGAGAGAGAGAGAGAGAGAGAGAGAGAGGAGAGAGAGAGAGGAGAGAGAGAGAGAGAGAGAGAGAGAGGAGAGAAGGAGAGAGGTAGCGAGAGAGAGAGAGAGAGAGAGAGGAGGAAGAAGGTAGCGAGAGAGAGAGAGAGAGGGGAGGAGAAGGCAGCGAGAGAGAGAGAGAGAGGGGAGGAGAAGGCAGCGAGAGAGAGAGAGAGGAGAGGAGAGAGAGAGAGAGAGAGAGAGAGAGAGAGAGAGAGAGAGAAAAGAGAGAGAGGAGAAGAGGAGAGAGGAGAGAGAAGGAGGAGAAGGGAGAGAGAGAGAGAGAGAGAGAGAGAGAGGGGAGGAGAAGGCAGCGAGAGAGAGAGAGAGAGAGAGAGAGAGAGAGAGAGAGAGAGAGAGAGAGAGAGAGAGAGAGAGAGAGGTGGGGAGGAGAAGGGAGAGAGAGAGAGAGAGAGAGAGAGAGAGAGAGAGAGAGAGAGAGCTAGAGGGAAGAGAAGGCGGTAAAGTTTAGTTTAAAAAAAAAAAAAAAAAAAAAAAAAAAAAAAGAAATAAAAGGACATAAAAACCGAAACACAGCAAGAGGGAAGATAAATAGGAGACACTTTTACATTAAAGGTTACCCAAGATTTTTCATTTCCACCATCAGAGTGTTACTTACCAACTTTGGTGACATTATCCCAATCCCAAGCTTCCAAAATCAAAGTAAAAGATCTCTGGAAGAAAAAAAATAAATAAAAATATAGTAAATTAAATGGATCACCACCAATACAAAAGTAATAAAGTAATAATACATGCCCTTATAAAAGACAGACGCAAAATATAACTATTCAGCTGGGAGAGAAATAGCACAAAGTATACAAAAAGGGAAGTACGAGAATCGAAGATATATTGGACCAACAATACATGTAGCAAGGTTCTCGGAGGAGGACCCAAGAAAATAGAGGGGTCTTCCCATCAGACATTCTTTAGGTTTCCCACTCTTCACACAATGCACCACGTTTTTATTTTTGGATTTGGAGGGGGGTTTGGGATGTCCTCTTGACCTAGATCTGTATTGCTCCACAAAGCAGCCCCTATGGCGCTAAACCGGAAAGTGACACTTTTCATTTCGCCGTTACTGGAAGACAAAAAACGGGCCTCTGAGATCAAGGGGAACCGTAGACACAATCCTTGTAATGAAACATGGCAAGAAGGGCAGCCTTTGCTCTACGGAGCACAATATACTGAAGGTCTTATATATAAAAATCTCAAGATGCAAACGTGCTTCCGACACAGACGAGCAGCAGCACCCCCGCCACATCCACGGACGGCAGCAGCACCCCCCGCCACATCCACGGACGAGCAGCAGCACCCCCCGCCACATCCACGGACGAGCAGCAGCACCCCCCGCCACATCCACGGACGAGCAGCAGCACCCCCCGCCACATCCACGGACGAGCAGCAGCACCCCCCGCCACATCCACGGACGAGCAGCAGCACCCCCCGCCACATCCACGGACGAGAAGCAGCACCCCCCGCCACATCCACGGACGAGAAGCAGCACCCCCGCCACATCCACGGACGAGCAGCAGCACCCCCGCCACATCCACGACGACGAGCAGCAGCACCCCCGCCACATCCACGGACGAGCAGCAGCACCCCCCGCCACATCCACGGACGAGCAGCAGCACCCCCCGCCACATCCACGGACGAGCAGCAGCACCCCCCGCCACATCCACGGACGAGCAGCAGCACCCCCCGCCACATCCACGGACGAGCAGCAGCACCCCCCGCCACATCCACGGACGAGCAGCAGCACCCCCCGCCACATCCACGGACGAGCAGCAGCACCCCCCGCCACATCCACGGACGAGCAGCAGCACCCGCCGCCACATCCACGGACGAGCAGCAGCACCCCCCGCCACATCCACGGACGAGAAGCAGCACCCCCCCGCCACATCCACGGACGAGCAGCAGCACCCCCCGCCACATCCACGGACGAGCAGCAGCACCCCCGCCACATCCACGGACGAGCAGCAGCACCCCCCGCCACATCCACGGACGAGCAGCAGCACCCCCGCCACATCCACGGACGAGCAGCAGCACCCCCGCCACATCCTACATCACCGCGATGTTACAAATTAGGACGTTGTGCCAAATTTAGAACAAATCACTTAAAACAGTAAAATCAGCTTCTGCAAAAGGTGTCAAATCTTAATCTAACAATGCATCATTCATGAATCCAAGTGGTGGGAGGACTGTCAGTTCTGCACTTCTTAGGAAGAAAAATCACACACACACACTCTCCAGGCGGCAAAAAAATAAAACCTAACCTAGGCGAACTCCACTGAAGAACAATACTAGTCCCAATACACGTTGCAGGACAAATGGTGGCAACAGGCAAAAAAGTCAATCTTTCCAATCTGCAACCCAACTGGGAACGATCAAGACCAGCGACGGCCTGGACTGAAATCAGATCAATTAGATGAAGCCCAAAAATAAGGAACAATTCTACAATTTCATTTTTTTTTTTCTTTGTAGAACATGACCTTGGAGAACTTTTTCAATTTTATCTAGATTTCATAGCCCTCATTAGAATAATAAAGTACTCCAGCAACTGGTTCAAAGATACGTACATTATTAAAGAACTTGTAATAAATAGAAATCAATTTTAGAACAAATCAAGCCAGATATGTTACATGAAGCAAAGATCTTCAAGGTATGACTTGTCTACACATCATACGAAGAGGGAAATCACTGGAAAAGAACATCAAGGTGGAGGAAGACCAGCAACCCAAAGGCTTGATAATATGAAGAACACGGCGGAGAACATCCTGATGGACCCAACTAGGCTTCAAGAAGAAGATCCTGGTGGACCCATCTAGGCTTCAAGAAGAAGATCCTGGTGGACCCATCTAGGTTTGGAGAAGGATCCTGGTGGACCTATCTAGGCTTTGAGAAGATCCTGGTGGACCCATATAGGCTTCGAGAAGAAGATCCTGGTGGACCCAACTAGGCTTCAAGAAGAAGATCCTGGTGGATCCATCTAGGTTTGGAGAAGGATCCTGGTGGACCTATCTAGGCTTCGAGAAGAAGATCCTGGTGGACCCAACTAGGCTTCGAGAAGAAGATCCTGGTGGACCCAACTAGGCTTCGAGAAGAAGATCCTGGTGGATCCATCTAGGTTTGGAGAAGATCCTGGTGGATCCATCTAGGTTTGGAGAAGAAGATCCTGGTGGACCTAATGAAAACAAGATTCATGTTCCTACAGGGTGTTCATTCATCAAGTCGACATAGGTCTAAATTAAGCAGAAGGCCTCTAAATAAGTAGAACATGCTTTTCCTACCCATGTACATATACAACATAGGAACTTTCCACAAGAGAGCAGGCATGGGGATGACACACTCCAGACTTTAGAAGCCAGTTTGGTTGTGCAAGTGGTTCAGTGATAAGAATCTTCATAGTCATCACTGGCAAATTGTTGGCGTTTTTCCACTATCCAACTCTATGGCACGGTTAGAGAAGCGGGGGGGTTGGCAGGCCATGGTAAAAACACAAAAACTAGGAGTTGCTGATCAAAGAATGAGATGAGAACAGACTTCTGCCATTGCTGCGGCTCTCTGGAAGTCAAACAACTGTTATAAGAACCTGAAAAGTCGTGACGATGCACAGCGTCTTGACTGCTACCCTGTTTCCCCTAAAGTAGGACCTGTGGGGGGATACTTTGCATGGTATCATTTTTCCTCTTTTTAAGTGACAAAGCCAATCCCAATCTTCTTTTATCATCAAGAAACTCCTTGGTGACCAGGATTATACGATTATGGAGGTCATCCGAGCAGTTATCCTGCACTAGGGGCTCATGGATGTAAAAACCCTCCCCAGATGTTCCTGTGGAGGGGCACCAACGTGCTACCGGGAGCCATAGGGGTGACCCAACAAGATTTATACCATAAAAATAAAAAGGGTTAAATCAACTGCTACCCTAAGACAAAGCATGGAAATGCAATATATAAAGTTGAGAGATTATAATAAGGCTACTTTCACACTACGATTTTTATAAAATCCGATGCTGCCCGATATGTAAGCACCAGCAGACGGTTTTCCGCATATCGCACACAATATCGTGCCGTGCACAGTAGGTCCACTGGGTATTCTGGTAAACATGTGCCCTGATGTCTGTCTACATCCTAATAGCTCAGATATTCATCATCACAACTGGATAAGTCACAAGAGGACAGGACACGGCACACGACGTGACAACTGTCGGCAGCAGCTGTGCTTCCACCCCGACTCCACTTCTGTTTTACGCTTGTTTTTTTCCCAAACCTGAACCCTCAGAATAAAAAAAAATAAATAAAATTGCTTCTCTCCCTACCGGTAACTCAAGTGTTGACATAAATTTTTCTAATTTTTTTCTCTTATTCAATTTTGTACAATAAGAACCAAATAGTTGGCAATGGCAAAAGTGTGGGCAAACCCGACCGTAATCCCTTCAAGTATAAACTTGACGGAAAAGATTCTGTTGGGTAAATGAAGTGTGACCAGGTCTAACTACCGAATACTTGTGGTTTCCTTGGAGTGCGTCTCCTTGAGCTTACTTGTGGTTTACGCTTAAGATGGCAAAATTGTAGGATATTATTTGGATATCGAAGGTTAAAAAGCTCTAAAACGTAGACATGTCGGCTGGCGGGAGGCACCAAGGTGGTAGTTTGGCTCCAATTTGATACGCATTGACTACTTCCCTCGAGATGGTAAAAACCTGAATCAGATCTTATAATAACAGTGGAATAATTAAAGGAATTACGGCATATACACCGGGGATCTGTGGTTCCAGCTACAACATCCCGCACACCATGAGAAGGCAAGGAGACCTTTTACATTCACTAGTTGATCCGATAGGTTTGCCTTTAAGGAGACAGTAGAAAATTTAATTTCTCTCGAAAATGAAGTTTGTAATTTAGGTCCAAATTTCACCCATTTCTTGACGGGATCCTTATTACATCAGGAGATATGCATGCAATTGTGCGCCATCAATGAATGAGACCAGGATAGCAGTTTAAGCTCTACAACGTACTATTCTGTCCTGAAGAAGTCTCAGGCTTTAAAGTGCGTTTTGAAGCATGAGGCTTCTTCAGGACAAATACTTTTTGTAGGCTTCTGTCCTGAAGAAGCCTTATGGTTCGAAACATGTAACAATCCTGGTCTCCTACATTGGCAGCACAGAATTAACCCCTCATCCCTGGGATACTGTCCATCATTCTACAAGTCCGCAGCGCCTCTCTTTTTGCCTCAATCTGTGGTTGCGGATACAACTACAACCGGGTGAGCACAGTCTTCGACACACCCCTGTACCACACTGGTGTTATCTATTGCGCCATCTTCATTCCAGTTATTGACTGGGTCCTTGGCATACATCCTCAAACAGGTGCCAACTGCAGTGTATGACCAAAAAAAAAAAAAATATATATAAATTAATGATAGTGGGTGCTTATTGGAACGGATGGCAAATATGAAAGACCGGCATCATGGTGTGGTTTATCTGGATTCTAAAAGGTCCACAGCACTATGACCACCTTGGATTAAAAGTACAATTAACGCAAGAGATCGGCAAATTCACGATGATATTGCCTGCCAGTCCTCACGTCACATTGTGACACAGTTGTGCCCAACACATCTCAGCCGCCGAAGCATTACATGAGTGCTGTCACAGAGCGGGAAAGGAGGACTGTCCAAGAGGAGAGTATAGGCCTTTTTTCCTTAACATGGGGAACTAGAGCATTTAAGGAGGGGTAGTCCAGTAACAGCAACCCTCTTTGCAGACTGATGGAAGGAAACACTTTGATAAAGTTTCTGTCCTTCCCATGTTGGAGTGTGGATGGAAACCAAAACTACCTAAAAAGAAACCATGACAAAGCAACCCTACTCTAGCACTGAAAAGTGACCATACATTTCTCATGTATAGTCTTACCCTCCCAAGACCACACCCCAACCCAACCACCCCACTCTATCTTTGAAAAAAAATCAAGAAACGACCATAAAACAGCAAAGAGGCAGTGAGGCAAATGGAGGGGACCACAAAGGGTGACCGTCCATGGGAAAGTAAAGTCTCTTCTCACTGCCCAGGGTGGAGGCTCCAGTAACTCCCTCTACAGCACCATGCAGCAGGTTGGCGCTGTATAGTAAACTACTCATAGCATGAAACATTGGGGAGGCGTTCCGGAAGTGGACCCACAACTTAATCCATCAACCAAACTGACAGCAGTTATTTTGGAGTGGGCCAATCAGAAGCTTGAATTAAGACAGGTTCCGCTACAAAAGTGGTTTCCTTAAAACTAAAATTATCCAAAAGCAGGAATGGATCACAGATTGTAAGTGTTACTACAATACTAACTACTTGTTACACCCCACAGTGATAGGAGTTCTAGGAGAATTTATTCAAATCTTAAAATAAAGTGTGCAGCTTCCACCCTCCCCCCCCCCCTCCCTCCCTCAAAATGTGTCCCATTCTCCAAAGCCCCCTCTTCCATCCCCAAACTCCAAATGTTGATGTGGCTCCTGGAATTACTTGAATTTGGACAAACACCTCAACCATATTAATTTCTGGGTAGGGATATACAGGTCACAATAACACTCCATGGCAAGGAACAGGCACTTCACTAAAAAGGTATTCATATCTCCAAGAACCTGTCCCAATATATAGTAGTATAATAATAGCTTTATAATAATATATTAGCAAATCCCTCCAATCAGAAATGTAGTATAGTTCTTCTGATTAGCTCATGTGCAGGACATGCAGTAGCTTAGGTATCCATGGTTACGATCACTAACAATGTAACAATGTTGTTCGTGATCGTAACCATGGATACCTAGGCTGCTGCAATGTCCTGCACATTGAGCTAATCAGAAGAACTATACTACATTTCTGATTGGAGGGATTTGATGATGATAATAATAAATAATAATATAATTAAATTTAAATTAAAATAAATATTCCTACTATATATTAGGATCTGGAACTCTTGTAAACTTCAAAAAGTATGGCAGCAAAGTGTTTCGGAAGCCTTGGATATAGGGGAGGGGGGAGGGAAATGGAAAATGCAGAATGGGTTTTCTTACATGTTTTAATTTCTGATCATCAAGGTGGTCAGATAATGAGCGGATTAGACCGTCTGCATATTGACCTCCAGAATGAGACGCTCATTCATTCATTCATTCCTTTCCACCATCGTAGGATCAGTGAATCATTTTTTTATGACCGGACAAGTTGCGGTGCCAAGTCCATAGTGCATGATGCAACAAAAATATTCCCAAATACACCCCCACATCCCATTATCCTTCTCCTACATTGTATTAGGGTCACAGAAGTGACGTCTGGTTTCGCTGACGTTTCGCCGTATCGTATGTACCAGACATATTTATTTATTTTCGCCCTGCGAGGAAGCCGCATCGCAGAGCGGAGAATCGAGTCCCGGCAGCCGCGCTCCGTCTCAAGGTTAGATTGTCATTCCTGCTGGTATGCGTTTCCTCGCTCTAGTTTCTAACAGCTTGCAGTCTCCAGTGTAGTTGGATCCCACCAGTATCGAATAACATTGCTGATTCCTGGCAACCTTTAGAAGAAAATGACGCTTTCATGTCATACATTCACAGAGTCCCTTTGATTGCTTCACTTCAAAATCTTTTCGGCTTATTTACACGTCCCTGAATTAAAAGGGGTGGGAAAAAATAAAAATGGGGTCAGCGAGTTAACGAACCTTATTAGGAGCCAGTTAATGTGTAATGAGCTATTAATTAGATAGTCTCAGATCTGTAATTGTTCACTGGGGAGTGGATACAGGGGGGATGAGGGGCTGCATCCTGGGGATGTGACATATCTAGTGGTCTAACAATCCATTGTGCCCAGAAGATAAAAATCGGTGAATGAATCACAATGCAAAATCTGGGACCAAAATATCACAAATAACACTGGGCTCATAAGGGGAAGTGGTCAGCAGGTTTTTACTGTGCAAGCTGAGGATACGCATGCTGTAAGGGTTAAAAGTAGCTGTCTATCAGGTTTGTGCCATTGCTTAAACTAAAGGCTTCATTACCCTATTGCAGGACTAGACAGTCACACAGGGCAGTCTGACACACCTCACTGTTAATAGACTCTCTCTATAGAGAGCCTGGTGTGGGCAAGCTCTCCCAGCTCTGCTGTGATGGACACCTCTATAGAGAGCCTGGTGGGGGCAGCTCTCCCAGCTCTGCTGTGATGGACACCTCTATAGAGAGCCTGGTGTGGGCAGTGGCAGCAGCTCCCAGCTCTGCTGTGATGGACACCTCTATAGAGAACCTGGTGTGGGCAAGCTCTCACAGCTCTGCTGTAATGGACACCTCTATAGAGAGCCTGGTGGGGGCAGCTCTCCCAGCTCTGCTGTGATGGACATCTCTATAGAGAGCCTGGTGTGGGCAGCAGCTCCCAGCTCTGCTGTGATGGACACCTCTATAGAGAGCCTGGTGGGGGTCAGCTCTACCAGCTCTGCTGTGATGGACACCTCTATAGAGAACCTGGTGGGGGTCAGCTCTACCAGCTCTGCTGTGATGGACACCTCTATAGAGAACCTGGTGGGGTCAGCTCTCCCAGCTCTGCTGTGATGGACACCTCTATAGAGAACCTGGTGGGGGTCAGCTCTACCAGCTCTGCTGTGATGGACACCTCTATAGAGAACCTGGTGGGGGTCAGCTCTACCAGCTCTGCTGTGATGGACACCTCTATAGAGAACCTGGTGGGGGTCAGCTCTACCAGCTCTGCTGTGATGGACACCTCTATAGAGAACCTGGTGGGGGTCAGCTCTACCAGCTCTGCTGTGATGGACACCTCTATAGAGAACCTGGTGGGGGTCAGCTCTACCAGCTCTGCTGTGATGGACACCTGTAGAGAACCTGGTGGGGGCAGGAGCAGCTCAACTCGGCTGTGATTAACACCGCTATAGAGTCTGGTGTGGGCAGGGGCAGCTCTCCCAGCTCGGTTGTGTTCCTGAAACTGAATTCTTTGACTGTCAGAACAGCTACAACCAATAATCAATGTGATACTTTGTTGGATTCAGGGTTTTTTTGCCTACATTATGTTGCTGTCAGATGAGGAAAAAAAAACCTGCTGACAGATTTCCATAAAGTAGCAAGGTCTGGGTGCAATCACTATCCCTATTGTCCCAAATTAATTAGGATCAGCATTGGAGCACGATGCAAGTGTAACAGACGACCTGCCATGTCCTAGCAGAGTTGCTCAGCGGTTCGCCCCGCCCGGCGGTAGCTGCAATTTTGCAGGTTCAATCAATATTTATGAGAACACGCAGTATCAATTCTAGGCGGTATTATCCGGAGAAGTGTTTTATTGTCACCGCTTGCTCGGCATGCATGAATATTTCACACGTCTCCTTGGGTTCATTAAGGTGACATCTTACAGCAGATTTCAAACATCTTCGAAAAGCTCCAAAGACAAAGACGTGAAGGACATGAGCGTGATTGCCGATACATTAGAGAAATGAGAAAGATTGCCAGTAAATACAAGCCCTGGAGACAGAGTCTAAGGAAAAGTGCATCCCAAAAAACAGTCAACTTCGCAAAGAAAACCCAGTGCGGATGCCATTACAAGTCATAAGGGTCGTCATCACTTGACCGGAATCCTGGCGTTGGTGCCTAGAAATGCAGGAATTAAAAGAGTACTTGGAGATACCTTACATAAGTTTGTCTAGGAGGTCAGGATATATTGAGGTATATTAAATAGTAACGTGTTTCTACTAAGGACTCCTTAATAGCACAGCACCCCCAAAGGAGAGGAGGTGTATGGCGGGCAAAGTACTTACCCAATTATTATACTCGGAAAGCCAACTGCTCATAAAGGTTGAACTTCACCCTGGGACTGCATGTGGCCAAGAAGGATCTCGGTGGTGGTGGGGTGGGGGGGTAGTTTTACACACATTAACCATTATGAGGGTATGTGTCCGTCATATTCACAAGGTTTCCGTCAGGATTTCGCTTGTGAAATCACCACTCACACGTGTTCAACTATCCACTCTACAGATGACCGCATAGAGTAGGACGCACCAGTGGTGGAGATACCGCAAGACTGACAACAAAGACACTCAGGAAAATGACTCCCCAACGTTCTCACCTTCAAGAACCTGACTGTTCTGGCAGTCTTACCATAACTTCTCTAGTAATGAGCGAGCACTACCATGTTCAGGTGGTCAGTACTTGAAACAAACAGGTGGGACACTCAGAAGGCCACAACTAGAGTACCGAGTATAAAGGAAGTTGATGGGAAACTAGCATTTTTTCGAAAAGTGCTAAAGTCTCCCTTTGACTTGCATTATTCTCTGTGCAGGCATCATGCCCACCCGACTTGCTCGTTTCGAGTACCGAGCACCTGAGCATGTTGATGCTACCTCATTACTAACCCTGTCCAGGAAGCGAGCTCAGCGGCCTGCCGAAGTTGACGGCAAGAGCGCCTAACCTTAATGATTAGCTGCAGCGTTGAAGATACAACAGCGCTGCAGACAATATCAGGTTCCAGGAGCAGCAGTGAAGACCAAGCGCTAGACTAAGGAAGGTGGAGTAAAGCATTTAAAGTGACTGTCAGGTCATGTTTCAGTATTGTACTAATATTACCCTTGAATAGTGCCTGACAAGACCTTTTAAAATATTAAAGTCATTTTTGTACACTCATTTGCATGCTATAAGGCATTTTCACACCCTGCAGGCAGCTGGTGCATTAGTCCTCACCATTATATTCATAGCAAATAGTCCAGCTGCTGTATAAAGTGTTAAGGTACCGTTACACAGTAGGATATTGTGAATGATATTGCTGAAACATCACGGGTTTGGAGTCGTTCAAACAACATCGTTAGGACGTCGTTGTGTGTGACACAGAGATGCAACTACGATAAATCGTTAATCGCAGATTTGAGAACATGTTCTAAAATCAGACAAATCATCGTTCAGCCATTCTGCTGCATCGTTGTGTGTGACACCGCGATAACAATCACGTTAACGACTTCCCCTAGTCACAACAGTGAACAAGTATCGTTCGCTGGGTTGTACAAACAATAGCCGCTCGCTGCATCGTTGGTGCGTCGTCCACGATATCTAGACGTGTGACATCTCACCAACGGTCTCTAAACGATGTCCTAACAACCGCGCTCCCGTGAAATCACTGGTGAGATTGTTACAACATTGAAGCGTGTAACGGTACCTTTGATTAAATCTCCACACCGACCCAAGCTGGTGTTCTGTCCCTCCCCTCTGTACAGGGACAGGGGAGGTGTTTTGTCTTGTACTGTGCTATCTGTAACATTTCTATTATATGAAGGTTGCTTTTCCTGCAGACAAGTAATGTGTTATCTGCTGAGCAAATCATCAAATGTTCTTATAATCACAGAAATATCTCAGACTGCACACATGCCTCATACACACAATGAAGATCTCTAAGAGCACACACCTCCTAGCCCCTCCCTTCTCTGTCTGCAGTGAATGAGTCACACAACAGACAGATCAAAGGACAGTGTAATGATGCATGAATATTCATTCCTTGGGGAGTGGGCAGCAGAGAACTCACTGTGATTGACAGATAGAATTTTTAAGTTTACACAGGATAGGAGGGAAGTATAAATAATAGAAATTCATGAATAGAGAGAGCTTTGAGAGAGGGATTAGAAAAGGATATCAGTTGCATATGGATTTTTGACCTGAGCTTCCCTTTAAGAAAAACAATGCTTAGTCAGGGGACAATGAGGTTTTTCAAAACCAGAAAGCCGTTTAAATCACCACTACAAGCATTTTTATTTTATTTTCGGAGCTGGAGTTGCACTTTAAACCCAAGCCCCCTGCCTTATACTTGCCCTCATCTTTAAGACCCACAGAGCTCCAATCTCGTGGCACCATCTTGTGAATGCAACTCCCGACGGGCCAAAAGTGAGAAGCTGCGTCACAAAACGCTCAATGAAAGTCTATGACAATCAGAATGAGGTCAGAACGAATCTCTCAGACTTGTGATCAGCATGAAACACAATGCTACCGGCTGGTCACAAAAATCGCCAGAGACCAACCGGAACATAACCGGTAACAGATGAAGACGGTGGCAAGTGAGTATAAGACAGGGGTCAGGGTACTTACATTTAAAGCACCACCCCAGGGCATGAGAGAGAAAAAAGTGAAAGTGCTTTGTGACCACCTAGCAGTTCTTTTCTGCACCAGAAACCGCCACAGTGTTTTTTTTTGCTTTCTGATGTGTTTTTAAAGGGAGCCTGTCACCAGGTTTTTGCTATCTCATCTGAGAGCAACATAATGTGTTAACAGAGATCCTGATTCCAGCGATGTGTCACTTACTGGGCTGCTTTTTGATAAAAATCACTGTTAAATCTGGAGATTATGATTAGAGGCCAGTCATTTAGGAGTTTCCAGATCTGCAGCAGAGAAAACAGTACATTTTATCAAAACGACAGCAAGCAGCTCAGTAAGTGACATCGCTGGAATCAGGGTCTCGATCTCTACATTATGCTACTCTCAGAAGAGATGACAAAAACCTGGCGACGGATTCCCTTTAAGTCTATGAGAACACCACACAGACGGAAGCATGCTGCTTTTTTTTTCTGCACGGAAAAAAACCCTGAAGTTGAGCACAGCGCTTCACAAAAACCGCTAGGTGTGCATGAAGCCTAAAGGTTATCCCAAATGCTGTGGTTGACACAAAATGTACAGATTAAAGCTGAGGGACAGTCTTAATCCATACCAGTAACTGAACCTCTATAATCAAATATCAGGGCAGGAGTATATCCGGCTGGAGGTTATGAACTGTCGGCATACAAGAGGCAGCACGCAGCAGTCCACGCTCTACTGACTAGCACACATTTCCCTTCCACTTTCATAATTTCCTTGAATAATTTGGCTGCTTGTGGGAAAACAAAAAAAAAATTATTTTGACAAAAGAAGAAGAAATCCCGACATGAACTCCGAAAAGCTGTAGCGAACGTATTATGATTGGCTCACCCACCTGACCTCGTATTAACTTGCCTGTGCAAAAATAGGGCCGGAGCCCTGGCACGCCACGACTGCTCCGAGGACTCGTTTCACAATTTCTGAGCAAGATACAGCTTATCACAAAAAAGGAACACGGGGGCAAATTGTCAATAAGGATCGGGGTGGAGGAGTCAATGTTGCAGAAACCCAACATTCACCAAACCGGGAAAAATAAAAGGACGCAACAAGTTTGGTGACATTTAAAGAATACAGAGAAGTGAAAGGATCTGCGACCAGGTCCTCACTGCAACGTCCTATAAATAATCCACGTCCTAGAGCGTGCAAGCCAGAGCGGCACCTCTCCAAACCCAGGCCTATAAACACCAGCGAGCTGCAAAACACTGCCGTGCGCCTGGTTATATGTAGTACATTCCTGCGTCATGCAATGGTCAGAAAAGGTTGTAATGGGAGAGAGCGATGGCAGCAGACACATCACAAAGAACATTTATTATTCAGGGATATAAATAACAAGATTTTATTTTAATTTTAGCTTTTAAACCAAAAGTTAAAAGTAACTTGGCTAAAAAGGAGAAATAACAAAAATAAGTATATACGAGAAACTTTGTTATTTCTTCTTTTTATCTAAAGTACTCTACATCTCTAGCTCCCTCACTATATATCTATATATTATACATACACACAACACACACACCACACACACCTTCCCAGGTCTTTAACTTTAATTTTCTGACTTCTGCCACAATCAGGGCTGTGGAGTCGGTAAGGCCGGCTTCACATCACGGTTTTGCTGATCTGGGGCTGTCCGGTGAGAACCAGACAGCCCTGGATCAGATTTCGGCCCCATAGTATTCCTGTGGGGCCAGATGGGGCTGGATGGCAGCTATTTGCCATCCCGTTTTCATCTTTCCGGGAAGATCCGGAAGAATTCAGATTTTTCTCCCAGACACAAAAACGCAGCTTGGAGAGTGTGTCCGGGGCGAAAAATCTGCACAAATCGGATCCTCCCAGATCTGGCGTCCCCTAACATGGGAGTCTATGGCGCCGGATCAGACAAAGTTGATCTAGCTCCCAGACGTCAGGTGCCGAGGCTCTGCACCGGTAGGCGCTGAACTTCAGCACCATGGAGAACTCCCCGCTGAGATTTCAGGACTGTGGCTAGCTCCGCAAGCGCAATCCTGACATTTCAGCAGGGACAGCTCCTGAACCCTGCGATCTGCCGATTCCTGCCAGAAAACAGGACTGGAGGGCATATTTGCCCTCTGGTTCTGTTCTATCAGGGGCTGTCAGGTTCTGTCCGATGTTTCCTGCAAAACACCAGACAGAACCTGAAACACCAAAACCGTGGTGTGAAGCCGGCCCAAGCCAAACCACCGACAGACTCCACGACTCCCACTCCCTCATACAAGGCTCATGTATAAGTGATAAATTCATTGTAGTATAAACGTGAACACCAGGCTTTTAATCATCATTGTTATAATCAAGATATTTAGATAGAACATAATTCATAATGTTCAGCACATTCTGCATTGAACTACTGTACCCAATTATTTATATAGGATCGGAGTCGTTCATTTTATACCGACTCCAACCAAAATGGACTCGACTCCACAGCCCTGGCCACAACACATGGCTATAGCCGGCGGTGCGCCACAGTGGTCACTAGTTCAACCAGATCCAGATTCATTGTGGTCACCCGGTTGCCCGATCAGAAGAGAAGCCTCTGAGGCAGTCAGTGATCCATAGGTGCAAAACTTATATCGGTCTCCAAGTCGGAATTGGTAATTTTTTAGTCTTGATATTTTAAGCCATCATGAGGCATTTGTAATAAAAAATAAATATGCCAACTTCACAAGTCTATATGCCATCACAGTTGGGAGTGAATGGGGCTGGCTGACTGTCCAATTTAAGAGCCAAGCTATCGCCCTTCTCTGTCTATACATTGGCTTTGAAAAAGGGGCAGGATTGAAATGAACAGTCACCCAGTTGCAAAAATGGAGCCAGTCCCTTGATGGAACGAGAAAGGCAGGTCTTGTCTGACACGGGACAGCCAAGTCCTGCTCCTATAGCTAAAGGCAGGGGCTCGTTTCAGACCTCAGGTGATCAGGAGGTGCCATCATTTACACCATTTTAGCCTGTTAAAGGCAAGCTTCTCAGAAACCTCAAGTCTGAGAACGTAAGATACTTTACGGTATATACGATACATCTAACTATAAAAGGTGTCTTTAGCCCCGCCCACTCCACAGCCAACCCACTTCACACAACCATGGCATAGCCGCGCTGCACGCCACATAGCCACGCCCACTTCACAGCCTGTATCTCTACATATCCCTGCCCTCAGGACCAAGTTGAGGGGTGGAGCTATGATGGGCTGTGTCTATACGTGGAGGCACTATGAAGGATGGATGGCTGTGTGTACGGGTGCAGCTATGAAAGGGCGGGGCTATGATACATACACAGCCATATATGGGCAATATATATAAACATTACAACCATATATGGGCATTACACCCGAGCATCGCCGGGCTCTACAGCTAGGTTTCACATAAGCTTGAATAAGGGAAAAGGCAACATTCTGCTCGTTTCAACCTCCCACACCCCCATTTTGGAAACAATAAGTCAAAAACTCAAACGTCAAATCTGGTACAACGAGAAGCTCTCAGTACCTTCAAGTAACGACAAACATGGACTCATAAGGGAAGATACTGCATCTGCAAGGACACCCAGCACATGATTTGCATCATGTTGAATAACTCTGAAAGTAAAGCCATGATACTGGCTTGCTGTTTTGCATATGGAAAAAATGCAGAAAAGCAACTGCACCAACAATATTTACTCCTCGACCCATTCCCTAGACATGTCGGCACACAATGCAATAGATTACTACTTAAGTCATTTGGGAAAAGTGAGTAAAAAACAAAAGAAGCAAGGGCAAGGTGTAGCTGCCACCGTGGTGTAACGAAGCTCATGGCCTCCGATGCAAAAGCTTCAACGGGGCCCCCAATTATTGCAAATCTTTAATAGATTAGTCTTTTTCTATAGGCCAAAGGGACTTTTGGGGCCCCCTAGGCTCCAGGGCCCGGCTGTGATAGTAACCCATACACCTGTTGTAGTTACACTCCTGGCTGCCACAGCAGTCAGGGGTCCCAGGACAGAAGCCAACACACCAGCACATCATACTTGAAGCAGACAATGTAAATTGGGAGAATTGAAGGTTTCTTGCGTAAGGCCTTACTGGGGATATTAGAGCTCATCTTACAAAAGCACACAGCAGTCTTAAGATTGGCCTATAAATGGAGAATACAGGACAATGCTGAAAATATCCAAATAGGCCGTTATGTCCAGTTTATGTATTGAGGTGGTCATTAGAGTTAGGACTTGTGGGGAAATGGCAGACCTTAAGAAACAGCCCGGGAGAGAACTTGTAAAAGGTCAATAACCCGACTTTAGGGACTTAAAAATTTAAGAATAAATTATCATCAGGTTGGATAATCTAGTCATATATATTCTACTCTTAACACTTCTGTCGTGCAACGTTGCTGGTCCCCTGCGGAAGGAGCTGGGTGTTAGCTCCGAAACGTGTTGGAATAAAGCCATCATTTCCCGACAACTGTGGTCATTATCGTATGTGCAGCGCGGATCCAGGAAAGCACGGTCCTTTATTTTGATCTCGAACCGGGCAACCTGGACGATATCCCAACCGGGTCAACCTGGACGATATCCCAACAGGGTCAACCTGGACGATATCCCAACAGGGTCAACCTGGACGATATCCCAACAGGGTCAACCTGGACGATATCCCAACAGGGTCAACCTGGACGATATCCCAACAGGGTCAACCTGGACGATATCCCAACAGGGTCAACCTGGACGATATCCCAACAGGGTCAACCTGGACGATATCCCAACAGGGTCAACCTGGACGATATCCCAACAGGGTCAACCTGGACGATATCCCAACAGGGCAACCTGGACGATATCCCAACCGGTCTATGCCATCGACATTATAAAAGCAACACTGAACAGAGACGTTTCTACAAGTCAAGGCCAAGAGCATGGTCCAACATATGTGCTAGAATTAAAGATATTCATCACTAGAAATCAGATGTGTATAGACCCACTTTGAAAGGATGAAATATCTACCGGTAAGCGGTTTATAGACTACGTGGTTATCAAGAAACTGTCCCCTTTGGACAATGACCGGCAATAGAAACTTCCCCAGACACAAGTTATGCTGTTAATACCCATATGAATCAGTTGAATTCGATGGAGACAAACTGGCAGCAAGAGTTTAATTTCCCCACAGCACCTCCGGTGGAGAGAAAAAGCATTACATTTTTTTGTATTTGGAATAGGCTGTTCATATAAATATACACATTTATAAACGTACAAATTTATTTGGTTCTCCAAAGCAAGATATCCCCTGTGCCACAGCTCTCTACACTGCCTAACGGATGGGATCCTTACTACCAGTCCATTCCCTTCAAATGTAAAATAACAACTTCTTCGGAAGAGGAGATGGGAATTGAACATTCTCATTTGCATTTGACCTGATGAAAGAATGAGGATTCTGAAAAGCGTACGCAAATAAATCATCACTCTTCCAGATTATCCTAATGTTTTCATTGCCCACCGGCAGGGCAGGTTAAACCCCCGCCCTTCCTTTCCAAATTTGAAGATTTCCTGGGTGATATAGATAGAGTACTTTAAAAAGGGAACACGCAAGCCCAAAATGACCGTGCAAAGCAAGCACAGGTGCTCAGCGCACCCCCTCCCCCACCTAGGCCAAGGACCTCAGCGCCCCTCCCCCACCTAGGCCAAGGACCTCAGTGCACCCCCCCCCCCCACCTAGGCCAAGGACCTCAGCGCCCCCCCCCCACCTAGGCCAAGGACCTCAGCGCACCCCCCCCCCCCCCCACCTAGGCCAAGGACCTCAATGCACCCCCCCCCACCTAGGCCAAGGACCTCAGTGCACCCCCCCCCCCCAACCTAGGCCAAGGACCTCAGTGCACCCCCCCCCCCAACCTAGGCCAAGGACCCCAGCGCACCCCCCTTCCCCCCACCTAGGCCAAGGACCCCAGCGCACCCCCTTCCCCCCACCTAGGCCAAGGACCCAGCGCACCCCCCTTCCCCCCACCTAGGCCAAGGACCTCAGCGCACCCCCCACCTAGGCCAAGGACCTCAGCTGCCCCCCCCCCCCCACCTAGGCCAAGGACCTCAGCGCCCCCCCCCCCACCTAGGCCAAGGACCCCAGCGCATTCCCCCCACCTGGGCCAAGGACCTCAGCGCCCCCCCCCCCACCTAGGCCCAGGACCTCTGCGCATTCCCCCACCTACTAGTTTTCCCATCTAGGAAAAGTACACTGAAGTAATTGGTCACACCATGGTTCCGCTAAGTGACTGCCCTTTGTTTAATCAGCTTGGGCTGGTAGACAGCTTACCCCCATTCATACCGTTTTTCTATGATCTGAAACTTTACTCAAAACACATTGGGCAATGCATCGAACAGTTACAATACATCCCAGTATAATTGTATTTTTTTCCATAAAAAAAATTATTATAATATCTATATCTAAATCTATATCTGAAAATAGATGGATATATAAATAAAGTATATATAGGACACAGTGTCCATAACATTCCTCTATGGGCTTTTCTTTCTTAATTACTGGATGTCGATAGATAAGTCATGGCATTTATGAGCTGATCTGTAGAGCTCGGACTACTGTACAGGAAATGCAGTCAGCACAGTCTAAAACGGGACTGTACAAGCTGTATCCATGAGAAATGCCGGCACACGGGGTACGAGGAGGAGGAGAGACGCTGCACAACATAACACCGGACACGTTACTACACAAGACGCGGATAACACCGCACACGTTACTACACAAGACGCGGTCCTGTTCGATTGCACATAGACACTTCTAGTACGTCATCAGTTTTACTTGGATTTTGACATAGAACCGGATCGTATTCACATGAAGAACGTTTCCAAAGTTGCTTCAATAAACATAAATGAGTATGTTAGAGGTGAAGACGCAGCACACAATGGCACACACCACACCTATGCAGATCCCACTGTAAAAAGAAGCCTCATAATTGCCAAACATGTCACCATTGGTGACCAGTGTGGAATCTGAAGTATGACCGGCCGCTTATTACGTCTGCAGCCCTGGTCACCTTACTCTATGAACTCTCTCTGGAGGGCATCGACTCGATAATATCTTGTCCACAATGCCACACTCAAGACGATGCTACAAATAAATACTGAAGAGATTTGTGCGGTTTCCAACCCCTCTGGACATGAAGAGCATAGCACTCCACCTCGGTCAAGGTGGTTAAACGCCCACTATTCTATGTGTATGGGGGGGGAATAGGTGAGGTACATGTACCAGTCTACCCGCATCTGCTGTCCATATAGACTTATTTTGTAAAGTGTGAAATGTTCTTGATCTTTGTTCTGCTGCTGTAATACTGTAATTTCCTCCGGGATCAATAAAGTTTATCTTATCTTATCTATACAGCTCGTATCCAATTCTGGAAGGGCTGAGACATCTCCAATACACAGGCCATTAAACAGGTTGCTTCACCTCCCAGAAATCACGAGAGAAACAATGACTGACGGGGTGGGGGGGGGGGGGGGCATGAGGGTGTTGTAGGATGTTTGTCTAGCAAAACTCGCTCCTATGATCAATGTGGCTCCTAATGGACAGGCCAAAAAAAAAGGCTACCAATAATTAGGAGGAGTAGACGCCAGGGCTGTTTAGTCGGTAAACCAAACGTCCAACTATGCCATCCCTGTATCCGCCTCCCCCCAAAACGGACACTGACTCCACAACCAATGCCGTGAAGCCGGTAAGCCAAACAACCAACTCCTCAGTTACCCAGAATCCAACTCAGACCCCACAGCCCTGGTAGACACCATTTCCAAAATGCTTTAATCCTGGTAACAAGGGGCCACGGGTGCAATGCCCCACCTCCCCCCATAAGAAAGAGGATCCCGAATACTGTAAAAGGTGCATTTCTATGGCCGGTTTCACACGCCTATCATTTATGGTCCAAGTCCACACTGGCAGAGTCTCCTGACAAAAAGACCTCATTAGAGGAAAGTGAACCAAACACAGACTTTGCAGGCTTCACGTACACAAACCACTGAGCTTCGCCGTGCTTGGGTACACTTGGCGCTCGGGTACACTCGGCGTGAGCTGCTTGGAGTTTTAGATCAACTGCATCAGATGTAGGGTATACAAAAATGAAACTGGCAAAACCACGTCCTCCATCCCCAAAGTGCTTTGTTTATGGCTACCTATATGTGGATGGAGAGCAGAACTGACCAGTGACTTCCAATGAGGTACGAGTCCGGAACGGAACTTTATATCAAGACAGACTGAACCCCACAGGTCCGCTCATATCTAGACATCAATGTGTCAGTGTTATTCACAGATGTAGACATTACAGCGCTTCTCCTATACTTTGCATGGTTGGACATTGACAACACACTGACGCCATCCGAGGTTCACGGAGTCATAGACTTCAACTGGCCTCGTTTTATCCAGGAGAGTAGAAAGAGAAATTGACATGTCTCCGTGTATTTTCCACGAACACAAGGATAGACCTGAAGACTACAATGGCCTTGTGTTGTATCCGTGAACACCACGATACAACACAGAAAACTGAACAAGGCCTTATGGCTGCTTTAGACGTTCATGCAAAGTGGTTCGAGCATCGTTTGTGTTGGGTCAACGACGGAACAAAAAAACAATTGTCAGTTTTTAACAAAACTCATGAGCCATTTTAGCACATTTGAAGACTGAAAAAGGCAGTAAGACAATAAGAGCACAGGTAGGGCCTTAGCCGAATGATTATATGGGGGTGAACAGGCTGGAGAAGACTCCCCTTGTGGGGTTGAGAGACTCACAACCACTGTAAACTTGTATAACCATGGCTATTACCATATGTGGAGGTAAGATGAAGGCGGTAATGGAGAGCGTAAGTTGCCGCGACACCGTGAATGAGACAAACCAATGGAACTTTGATGGTGGTTTTATCATTCTACGCGTTTTGGGGTTACCACTTCCTTCATCAGGACAAGATCAAGGCAATGATGAATCGGGCCCTTTAGTGAGAGAATACTAGAATTCTTTGTATGGATTTATTGGCATAAAGTCTACAGGGAATCCACAATGTATCTATCACATATGACCAATCCCAAACACCAAGGACACCAAGACTCTGTGCTGCAGATGATAGAGAATACAGAGGTATCAAGTAGAAGTTTAATTTTTAACAATTTTCCTTGATTTACACCAATACCAAGGAAGCTAGGCAGCCTTTGCAACTAAAAATCTGACATTACCAGTTCAGTTATTTCTGAAACCCAAAAAGGCATGGATCAGCGAAACATTGGCGCTTTCCATAGAAAGGTAATGCATGTGCCACCATATTGGCCATCGAGATGGTACAAGGTGGTAACGATTGATTTAATATGACTAAAGCATATGGGGGCTCCCAATTCTTCCCTAACAGATGAGGTTGGAGCATAGATGATTGGTCTGCTGAATCCTCTCGGCGGCCGATCCTTTTGTTTGGCACAGGGATAGGCTACTGACGGAGGGGGTAGATAATACAGGAACAAGCTGAGCTCGGTGTTCATGTGTATGGCGGGGGGGGGTGTTGAGTTGGAGAAGATGGAACAATCATCCAGCCATCTAATGTGTAGGGCGGCTTAACTTCAATATATTTACACAGTCAACCATGGAGTAGAAGATAATATCTTTCGGAAAATGCCCGCTTGCCATGGACCAGGGGTCTCAAACACGCGGCCCAAGGGCCGCATGCGGCCCATTGGACTTCACTGTGCGGCCCGCGGCACCTTGGACAACTTAATGATGCATTGCCCCACTGCAGTGGGCCGCTGCAGTCCCCACTGTGTTATGACTTCTGGCCGTGACAACAACAGCAACATCAATGCAAGCCGCCAGCCAATGAGGGGCTCGCAGCTGACAGCGGCGTATGACGTCACCTGCTGGCCTCTGGCTGACATACTGCATTGATCTTGCTGAGCAATAGAGCTTATATGAGCGGCGGCTGGAGGAAGTCATAGCACAGCAGAGGCTGTAAGTCAGCACAGCGGGGACTGCAACATCCCCCTGCACTGGAACGATGCATCATTAAAGTGAGAAAAGTGTGAGGGTGAGTATGTGAGTGTGTGTATGTAGGAGTGTCTGTGAGGATGAGTGTATAACAAAGTGTGTGTGTGTGTGTGTGTGTGTGTGTGTGTGTGTGTGTGTGTGTGTGTGTGTGTGTGTCAGTCAGTGTCTGGGTGTGTGAGTGAGGATGTGTGTGTGTAAAAAGAAGGTAAACCAGGAGTGGGGCATCACTACAAAAGGGGATCAGGATGGGGGACATCACTACAAAAGGAGATCGGGATGGGGACATCACTACTAAGGGGGATCAGGATGGGGGGACATCACTACTAAGGGGGATCATGATGAGGGACATCACTAGAAAAGGGGATCAGGATGGGGGACATCACAACAAAATGGGATTAGGATGGGGAACATCACTAGAAAAGGGGATCAGAATGGAGGACTCTACTAAAAGGGATCGGGATAGGGAAATCACTAGAAAAGGGGATCAGTATGGGGGACATCACTACTAAGGGGGATCATGATGAGGGACATCACTAGAAAAGGGGATCAGGATGGGGGACATCACTAGAAAAGGGAACCAGGATGAGGGACATCAATACTACAATATGGGATTAGGATGAGGAACATCACAACAAAATGGGATTAGGATGAGGAACATCACTAGAAAAGGGGATCAAAATGGGGGACATCACTACAAAAAGGCATCAGAATGGGGGACAGCACAACAAAATCAGGGATCAGGATGGGGACATTACTTCATGATGATGACCAGGATGGAGACATTACTACAATATTGGGACCAGACATTACTACAGGATGGGGACATTACTACAAGAAGGGGATCAGGATTTGTACTTTACTACATTGAGGAAAATATTCTGCTAATACTAAAAATATCACTTAGTCCTCCAAGGGATGCGGCCCCCCGATATAAATTTTTTTTCTATGTGCGGCCCACCAACCCAGCCGAGTTTGAGACCCCTGCCATGGACAATGGCTCCATAGAGATGTGCAGCAATAGACCTCTATAGAATTGGTCAAGACGGGTGAGGATCAGAAATCAGGGCTGTGGGGGTCGGTAAGCCAAACCGCAGACTCCTCAATTTCCCGGAATCAGACTACAATTACACCAAAATGGAATTTGACTCCACAACCAGGAGTCGGTAAGCCAAACATCTGTGGAGTCAGTCAGCCAAACATCCAACTTGACTCCTCAATTTCCTTGAAGCCGACTCCACCAACATGGACACCAACTCGCTGAAGTTAGATGTTTGGCTTACCGACTCCACCGCCCTGATTTCCGATCCCCCACCCTTCTTGACCAATTCTATAGAGGTCTATGGCTGCACGTCTCTATAAAGTGGAGCCATTGTCCATGGCAAGCGGGCATTTTCCGAAAGATTATCTTCTACTCCATCGTTGATGGTGTAATTATATTGAAGTTAACCCCTTATATCTAGTTAGGAAGGGGCCCCATAAGCCTTAAATTAGGATTATATATATTTATACTTCTTACATCCAAATTTAAGGCTTGAGTGGCCCCTTCCTAACCAGATATAAGCCTACTAAGACTCTACACAAAATTGGCCACTACTGTCCATCCAAGAGGCTGGAGAATCCTGGAGAAGGAGGAAAGGAGCTATAAACTCAAATACATTCACAAGAGCAAAACATACCGAGCACCCGCTGTATTGTATCTAGAGCGTAATCCGGACATCACTCCAATCTTTTAAGCATTGGGGTTTTTAACACCGGCACCTACTCAGTTGCCTAGCAACCCTTCAATCTAATCAGTCCGGAAGTAACCTGGAGGATTTGGCACTCCCTCTTCTCCAAAGTCAATATGTGACAAGCCTTCCAGCACAAAGGCCATGGTGGTTGTAGGGAGGTTTATGGAACATACACAAAAATTATATAAGCATGCACCTTGCCTCTGTAACAGATTTTATTCATAATTTTTATTCTTTTTTTTTTGCTATATTTAGGTCGTGTTCCCACGTGGCATGTTTTTCTGTTGCAAAATACGTAATTGCAAGCTGCTCCGATTATCGTATATTCCTCTATTGGACTATATTATATACATATATCTACTTTAAGTAGAAAAAGATTGGGATTCTGCACTTAAAAACCCATCTGCATAATAATATTCATTTATATAGCGCTGTTAATTCCATAGCACTTTACATACATCAGTAATGCTGTCCCTATTGAGGCTCACAATCTAAACATCCCATCGGTATGTCTTTACAATGTGGGAGGAAACCGGAGTGCCCGGAGGAAACCCACGCAAACACAGGGAGAACATACAAACTCCTTGCAGATGCTGTCCTTGATGGGAATTGATCCCAGGTCCCCAGTGCTGCAAAGGCTGCAGTGCTAACCGCTTGAGCCGCCGTGCCCACGATACGGGCATATTTTGCCATTTCCTGCGGAGGAGACCCAATGTCTCCGCTTGAGACACCGACATGCTGCCGCACCGCAGGTCAACGTACACAGCGTTGAGACAAAGCACAATGGGCACGGGATATCCCATCCACCCCATCCGCCGGGTCG
The DNA here is from genome assembly GCA_033576535.1 of Allobates femoralis. Lineage (NCBI taxonomy): Eukaryota > Metazoa > Chordata > Amphibia > Anura > Aromobatidae > Allobates > Allobates femoralis. The sequence continues at coordinate 22,496,677 of JARQOC010000012.1, forward strand.
GGCAGAGCTTTAAAGACAACACAAATACGCTGCAAATCCTGATCACTGTAACAAGTGGACAGAATATCCCGCAGCTCAACGGCGTCGATAACACAATGTTTTTAGGAAAACGCATCCACTTTGTTTTAAAGTAGTAAAGCTACTAAAAATAATAATAAATAATAATAAAAAAAATTTAAAAAAAAGAAAAAGAAAAATATAAATTAAAACAATACATCAAATAAAAATAAATAAAATAAAAATATCCAAAAAATAAAATAAAAAAATTAAAATAAAGAATACCGGTAAACTGAAGTAATAAAGAATAATCACAACGATCTTCTAGCATGACCATTGCAATACCATGATAAAAATGCTAATTAAATGAACTGGAGTCCATTATAAATTAGTCGCAGTTGGTGACTTAAAATAGATAAGACAGATTCCATTTTCCCAGAGGACAGAAAACATGAAGGAGAAAAAAGTGCAAAAGAAGAACAAATTCCCCCCTGGTACTACTGATTTTGTATTTATCATGGTGCAGCGGTGGGGGAGGGGCGGGTGCCGATCACTGAACTTTGTTTATAAAACTCTTTACACATCTTATCCCAGGTGAAACTTGAACAGGTGTGTAGTTTCTGAAGCGTCTGTCCACAGGGCATAAGAATTGGTGACTTACAGCCGAGTTGCTTAGTTACGGCCGGCGTGCTCGTCTAGAGCTGGGAATCGGGTAGGACACGGTGACACTTAGCCCTGAAATCCTGTTCCTCCGCTATGAAACAAGATTTTTATTTTTTCTTCTTCTTAGAGGGGAGAGTCATTAAGGAAAAAGACACTGAGCGATAATAAGACGTAGAGACACCGACTCCACAGCCCTGATACTTAACACAATGGAACCAGCCTTATCCCTTCTTGTCTTATTGAGACAGACGAGCCATTTTTGGGGTCTAGGATAAGAAATTATGGTATATTGACACTGATTAAAGGAATGGGTAGGCCATGGTCTGTTAAGCCATGGCTATAGAGAAGGTAAGCAAAATATCCGACTCCTCAATTTCCCTGAATCCGACTCCACCCAAAATAGACACCAACTCCACAGCCCTTCGTTAAACCCCCTACTCTACCAAAAAAATTAATCACATGTAACCAATTGCAAAAACGGGGCAATAGGTTAGTAAATAAGTGTTATTTCGCCATGTGGAACGCAATCAAAAATGTGACCCCTAGACTTGGGCCACAGAGTGACCTGGAACACAGATGCAGGGCGGCAGAGTCGTAGAGTAAAGGCGCCATTACACAGTACGATGTCCCAGCAATCCGACGTGGCCGGGATCACTGGGACATTGCTATCTGATCGCTGTTGAGCTGTCACACAGGCAGACTCCCCAGTGATCAGTGACCAGCGAGAACACTGGTAACCAGGGTAAACATCGGGTAACTAAGCAGAGCACTGCACTTAGTTACCCCATGTTTACCCTGGTTACCTGCTCCCAGAGCTTGCTGTGCGGCACTGGGAGGTCGTTCATCGTTGACCAACGATAAATTTATGGTCCAGTCCATTCTTCCACGATCAATGAACTTCTTGTTGGTCGTTGATACGTGTCACATGCTACGATGTCACTTTGACATCGCTGCAACATCAAACTGGTGATGTTGCAATGATAGCGTTAACAATATCGTAGCGTGTAACGGGACCTTTAGTCGTTGTCCATTTTGGATGGAGTTGGATGTTTGGCTTATTGACTTCACAGCCATGGTTGTGTAGCCGGATTGAGAGAAATTAAGGAGTTGGAATAGGATGTTTGGCTTACTGACTCCATAACCCTGCACAGATGGCTGTATACCTATGCTACATTGTAGGTGAATGGCGCTTCATTGCAATCTACTATGAACCATGATGACAAAGAAAAATACCTAGTCAACGATGTAGTATTGGCATACAGCCGTCTATGATCTGATCTGTGTCACAGCCAAAGCATCACAGACTCCCAAGAGTGAAGCATGGTGGAAGCATACGTGTATTTTTACAGTAGATTTCCCCCCTCAACACAGGAGGGGAGACCCTGCAGAGGAAGGTTAATAAAACACACATACACACCGGCAAACCGTAGCATAAACTCAACCACAGGCAGCGTCCACATGTCCATACTTCACCGAGAGGCCGCTGGCTGTCCACAGTCTCTTGAACAACCATGAGGCTTTGGAGTTTGGGTCAGGACACCCGCAGCCGGTCAGGGTCACGCCAACATGTGAATGCAGCCATAGGACACATTTGTCAACAGCCATTGACTGTTCTTACAGAATTTTGAGAGTGGCTGTATATGAACGGAAAAGGCACCAATCAGATTAGTGTTGGTCCAATTTAAGAGGATAAAACAATCTGATACAGTTAAAGATTAGGATTATTTAATTTGTCACATGCTGGTGAAATGCAAAAACACCTACAGAGAACAGGACCCAAGAAAACAATAGTGCTCCCGCCTGCCATCGGCACCATCATCTACCTTCCAGGCTGTATACATAATTATATGCTGAACGGTCTATAATTACAGGTGCTACGCTACAACACAACAAGCCAATGCATTTTATAATGCTGAGCCGACGAGACCATGGATGAAACATGGCCCATTCGTAATCCATAATCACATCCCAGGTTGTTTATGTGAAGTGAATGTTCATCACGACGTCTGGAAGACGAGCAATAGAGATAATCTACAGAGGGTCATCGAGACGCCAAGAATGAAACATAAAAGATCGGTATAAAGGTTGAAGATCATTAAAAACTAATTAAATGGGGGTGTTTTTCCTCCCATCTAATATTTTTACCTCTATTGGGTACATACAAACATGACTACTACACGTAAAGGCTCCGTTACACGCTGCGATGTCCCAGCGATCCCACCAACGATGTGGATCGCTGGGACATCGCTATCTGATCGCTGGTGAGCTGTCACATAGGCAGACTCAGCAGCGATCAGGTTGGTAACCAAGGTAAACATCAGGTAACTAAGCATAGCGCTGCACTTAATTACCCGATGTTTACCCTGGTTACCAGCCTCCCAGCGTGTGCTGTGCGGCGCTGGGAGGTCGTTGATCGTTGGTCTCCCGCTGTCACACACGCAGATGCTGGCTGCACAGCGGGAGACCAACAACAGAAAAATGGTCCTGGCCATTTACCAATGATCAGCGAGCTGATTGTTGCAGGATGTCACACACAGCGGCATCGCTACGAGGTCGCTGCAATGTCACAAAACCGGTGACGTAGCAACGATATCATTGTGTGTAACCCGGCCTTAAGGAAACACAATGGGGAACCAATCCTTTATATAGTCCCAGGAAAGACTGACGAAACCTGCAGAGGGAGGAAGCAGGGGGCCCCCCCATATTATTGTATGCAACATTACAAGACGCCCAATAGAAGGACGATGATTAGATGAGCAAAACAATTAACAGGACCCTGATCCAGCTGCCCTGTCTGTATCAGAGGCCCATGAACGCTACTACCTACCCACAACCCCATTACCTCCTCGATTAACAGGCCCCCGCCAACATGACTGAAGGCATTGCATCGCAACGTCATGATACAGTGGAGCCTACTAATCACAGAAGAGGTGCCCCATCAACATGACTGAAGGCATTGCATCGCAACGTCATGATACAGTGGAGCCTACTAATCACAGAAGAGGCGCCCCATCAACATGACTGAAGGCATTGCATCGCAACGTCATGATACAGTGGAGCCTAATCACAGAAGAGGCACCCCATCAACATGACTGAAGGCATTGCATCGCAACGTCATGATACAGTGGAGCCTAATCACAGAAGAGGCACCCCATCAACATGACTGAAGGCACTGCATCGCAACGTCAATACAGTGGAGCCTACTAATCACAGAAGAGGCACCCCATCAACATGACTGAAGGCATTGCATCGCAACGTCAATACAGTGGAGCCTACTAATCACAGAAGAGGCGCCCCATCAACATGACTGAAGGCACTGCATCGCATCCTCATGATACAGTGGAGCCTACTAATCACAGAAGAGGAGCCCTATCAATATGACTGAAGGCATTGCATCGCAACGTCATGATACAGTGGAGCCTACTAATCACAGAAGAGGAGCCCTATCAATATGACTGAAGGCATTGCATCGCAACGTCATGATACAGTGGAGCCTACTAATCACAGAAGAGGCACAGAGGAGGCAGAAGGCAACCATGGAGTTCCAAATCTAACACCTGGACAGGGCCTGTGAATCATTTTGCTTATCTCCAACCATAATACGGTATATAAGCTGGCTGTCCGCAGTATCCAAAAAGTCCCCAGTGCATCCCCCCCAAGCAAGCAGCCCACCCTCACAACTAGTGGTTGTCTCAATTTAGCAAAGAGAAAAGGCAGCCACTCTTATGTCATCCTGGACAATAATGCATTTGCAAAGTTTCTGCAGTGTTGTCATTCCTAGCTGCATTCCCAGTTCTGCTAGCGCCCAGCTTCTGGCTCAGTGTCTACATGCCAAAAATCTTACCTACAGCGGCATCTAAATGAATTACAATATCATCAAAACCTTCATTTATTTCAGTAATTCAATACATAAACTTAAACACCTATATTATGTAGAGTCATTACACACAATGATCTATTCCAAGTGTTTCTCTCTGTTAATGTTGAGGATTATGGTTTACAGCCAATGAAAACCCAAAGGTCATTATCTCAGTAAAATAAAGTAGGGAGAATGAAGGGTCTGAGAGATAAAATATGACCTAAATAGGTATCAGAGGCTTCACCTTGTGTGGTTGTGAGAGTCACAACCACTATAAAAGCAGATCACGGCTGCTGCAGTCCCCAGCGTGGTGCATATAGAGTAGGGAGGATGAAGGGTTAAAAGCCACGCTGCCGTATTCCTCCAGACATCAAAGGGCGAATATAATATTGATTTATTAGTCAGGGCTCCCAGAAACATGACTATGATATTGATTTGTCCTGAGGAAGGGACCAGGGAGCCCTGAAACACGTTGACCACTGAATCAGTGGCAGCCAATATAATGGATTGTAATACAGGCGGAGATAGACTACAATCTAACGTATCTAAATAATCCAATGTTTTCACAAAACTTACCCAACTATTTACACACGGAACAATAGTCACATAGCAATCCTAGTGTACATGACAGACGGCGGAGGATACAGTCAGCGTCTCCCCAACCCAAGACGGCTGATAACAGGGAGCAGCAAATTAAGATACCATCCAATTAGCTTAATTTTGGAAGCTTTATCCTCCTGCGGAGATGACAGACGGCGGCAGGTTAATCCAATTCCATTTCCTACAACTCAGAGACAAGTCAATTACCGGGACCCTATGGAAATCATGAGCAATCCTGGGCCAAAGACACTGGATGGGCGTACGGGCGAGCGTTGGGCGCGTTCACACGTTGGACTTTGTTGCTGCAATATTCAAAGTTGCAATGAGTTTATTCGCCATTGGAACAAGTTGGGATGAGCTGTAGACTAGATCGGAGGTCCTCGTGGAAAGGTACCCCAGGTGCATGTGCACAATCAGTCTACCTTGATCTGGTGCAATCCATAGCACACACCGACCAAAATAACTGAATATCGGCATACCGATGGCGCCCAATATCTGCTACACCCATATTCATCCTATCAAATGTGATGGAATTGGCAACAGTAACTCACAAAGAAGCCGAGGACAGATAGAGTAAAAGTCGGCTGTATCACCCTCCCTGACATTGTGCGGGCACCGGCCAGCTGACATCACCTGCCTCCACCAGTGCTGGCCAGTCTTCACACGTTCACCATGAAGTCATTATATAAGACACATCATCCTTCCTGGAATCCTGAAAAATCCCCTAAATGTATATCATCACGTATCTCGTAGACTTATAAATATGGATGGTAATCAAGGCATGCTGGGGCTAGTGGTTCAGCTAATCGCTGCACATCGTCGCAGCTTGTGTCAGTCAATGAAGGCAAGAACCCAAGGGGCAAAACAAGCAAAAGGCAAATAAGCTTCCCTATCAAATTGTGGTAAACCCAATTGTTTAGGGGGTGGGGAGGTTTGGGGGGGGTGGGGGGTGTTTATATCCAGAAAGCGGGACTGAGTGGTGGAGGAGCCCAATGTGACCACACAGATACCGGAAAACCTGCGTAGAGGATCCGGGAAGGAAGCAGTGACGGAGGCAACACCGGAGGTCAAGTGAGGACCTAAAATAGGGCGGAGCACTTAATCCCCCCTCTATTTACTCTACATTATGACCTGGGGAGACCTCCGACCACAATACAGGTCATTGGGGCAGCAAATCGAATCTGCTGGTTAATTTGGAGTAAATGGGATCTGCTCCCCCAGAATCAGTGCCGCTCCCCTATAGGTCGTGTCCGGTACTGCAACATTCAGAGCTGCAATAGTGAACACAACAGTGCCGGAAACATTACAAGACTCCCAGTGTAAGCTGCAGAGCGGCCGCACAGCAGTCAGTGCCCACGTGACGCCGGCTTACGGGAAACCAAGACGTTTTATCAACACTTGAGAGATAAATTTAGAGCGGTGGATTTTTGTAAAGGGGTCCAGAGAGAGTGAGGACGCCGCGCACACCTGTCCCCGTCACAGAAGAAGGGGGGGGTGTGTGTAAGAGGAGGGAGGGGGCCGTTATACGAGCCCCTGGTGAAACCCGTGTGTTTAATGCACTTTAATCTCGCACAGAGCCAGCACCACTGACACGCCGAGCACTCACACTCGGGTTGGGTTTCTAACACCTAGAGAACAGGAGAGCGCTCATCTCTATCCACAATACCAGAGACCGCAGGGAATGGCATGCAGCAGTCTCTTGTGCGGGCCCGGCCTGGATGAAACAAATACAGCAGATAAGTGGAGGGAAACAAAAATGGAGAAAAAAAATATAAAATAAAAATAATATAGTAAAATATAAAATTAAAATAATATTTTTTTTTTATATAATCTTTCCTGTCCCTCATTTTTTTTATATATGGGAATAAAAAAAAAAAATCTCCCTCTGTGTGTGTATATTATATATGATAAAAATATCTGTGAATAAGTAAAAGTATATATTAAGAAATTCAAAGTAGGGGTTAAAAAAAAATTTAAAAAAAATAGGAGAAAAAAAAATTAAAAGGCAATAGTAAATATTTATTGCAAATAAATGAAGGTAGAAATACGGTAAATAAAAATAAAATTTATTGTTTCCATAACTTCTCTTTTCCCTCGGTGATCTCCCTCCATAATATATATTCATTACATGTGATGATAATATATATATATATTATATTATATTTTATGTATAATAGGTAAAAGGATATATTAAATAATTCAAAATGAGGGGGAAAAAAAAAAAAAAAAAAAAAAAATATTATAGAAAAAAAATATATATATTTTTTTAAAAATAGTGTGTATTTTTATGGCAAAGAAATGAAGTTAAAAATAAAATATGACACTTTTTTTTTAATAAACTCTCTTTTCCCCTCATTTTTAAATCTTTTTGTTATATATATTAAAAATGATCTCCCTCTGTGTGTAATATATATAATATATATATATATATATATATATTTTTTTTTTTATTTTTTTTTTATTTTTTATTTATTATGTTATGATATATTAAATAATTCAAAATGAAGGGAAAAAAATAAGGGAAAAAGTAGGTATTTTCGATAGCTTATTTTGAGTATTTTTTTGCCATTTAATTATATTTTTCATAAATGTTTATAACCACAGTGTGCACAGTCATTTCAATGTATAAAAATAGATAAAATCTAGCAGCCCAATCTCCCCTTATTCCAGAGCGGTTTTCCTCCCCGGGTCTGGACATCCGTCACATTTGCAGGATGCAGGTCTGTAATGTGACCTCCTCACTGTACAGACTGTTTAATATCAGGCTCCAGCGGCCTTGTCATGTGCTCGTGCCGCCATCCTCACAGTTTGATCCTCAGAGCCTCACGCTGGCTCAGCGCCAACCGCACAGCACACCCCCAAGGTGACAATGCATTCCCCGGAGGAGCCTCCGGCCTCTCCCAGCCGCGCTCAGTCTGCAGGATCAGCCTCACATTTGGCAGGTAAACACGTTTGTCCCATTGTAACAGTCACAGCTCGGCCTCACCCCGTCACATTCCCTGTGCACCAGCAACAACACAAGACCGACGTGAGCATATACAGACGTGCAATGCACAACCTGCCCCTTATGATAGAGGCACACAGGTGAAGTGTGGCAGATGTAGCAGAGCTGAATTTGCTAGTCACACATCTTCCATCCACATTTGCAGCAGTTACTCCCAAAACAGTCAAGTTCTCAAAATCATGCAAAATCCTCATGCAAGTGAAATATCTGCTTTATTGTTGCAAAACAAAAAGGTTTGGCACAGATAAATACGTTTGCAACCCAAAAAAAAAAAAAAAAAAAAAATCAGTAAGTCTTACTGCGGTTTTACCACATTGTGCAAAGAGCGAAAACCAGGTACGCAACTACTGATCACATGGTCGCTGGGATCAGAGCCGGAACAAGGATGGTTACCAAGAACACCCCCAGATTGCAATAATAAAAGTCAATTTCACATTCAATTCCCCACAAAAAACGGAGCTGCACTACACCACAGTGACAGTCTCGTCCGGTGATGACCTCGACCAGTGCTGCACCCTGTGCAAATCCATATAATCTGCAAACCGGTGCTACAACAAGACACCCAGGTGGCTATGGTATCCATGCAAACTCAGGTGTATTGCATGCAAGAATTTCCCTTCTAAGTGCAAATCTGTTCTCAGTGTCTGTCTGCAAACGAACAAAGGGAAACACACTATTTTATATTTCAAAATCCAAACACAAAGGAATAAAGCGTATAGTACAGCGGCCGAGCTCCCGGCACTACACAAGGCAAGAGAATCTGCGTCTGTCAGCAAAAACAGCAACTGCCCCCAACGTTATAGCAAGTAACTAGAGAACTGGTGGCGGCAGACATAGGCCCTGTGCACACAGTGCGCTTCTTAATGCAATTTTGGTACAAATCTGCAAACAAATCCTTATTCCAGCAAAGACAATGAGAATCCTGATGTTTTGTGTACACGACGCTTATTTTTTTCTTTTCTAGATAGGATAGGCAACAGGACAGGATAGGCGACAGGATAGGCAACAGGATTGAATAGGATAGGCAACAGGACAGGATAGGCAACAGGACAGGACAGGATAGGCAACAGGACAGGACAGGATAGGCAACAGGACAGGACAGGATAGGCAACAGGAAAGGACAGGATAGGCAACAGGAAAGGACAGGACAGGCAACAGGAAAGGATAGGACAGGCAACAGGACAGGACAGGACAGGCAACAGGACAGGACAGGACAGGCAACAGGACAGGACAGGACAGGCAACAGGACAGGACAGGACAGGCAACAGGACAGGACAGGACAGGCAACAGGACAGGACAGGACAGGCAACAGGACAGGACAGGACAGGCAACAGGACAGGACAGGACAGGCAACAGGACAGGACAGGACAGGCAACAGGACAGGACAGGACAGGCAACAGGACAGGACAGGACAGGCAACAGGACAGGACTGGACAGGCAACAGGACTGGACAGGACAGGCAACAGGACTGGACAGGACAGGCAACAGGACTGGACAGGACAGGCAACAGGACTGGACAGGACAGGCAACAGGACTGGACAGGACAGGCAACAGGACTGGACAGGACAGGCAACAGGACTGGACAGGACAGGCAACAGGACTGGACAGGACAGGCAACAGGACTGGACAGGACAGGCAACAGGACTGGACAGGACAGGCAACAGGACAGGCAACAGGACTGGACAGGACAGGCAACAGGACTGGACAGGACAGGCAACAGGACTGGACAGGACAGGCAACAGGACTGGACAGGACAGGCAACAGGACTGGACAGGACAGGCAACAGGACTGGACAGGACAGGCAACAGACTGGACAGGACAGGCAACAGACTGGACAGGACAGGCAACAGGACTGGACAGGACAGGCAACAGGACTGGACAGGACAGGCAACAGGACTGGACAGGACAGGCAACAGGACTGGACAGGACAGGCAACAGGACTGGACAGGACAGGCAACAGGATTGGACAGGACAGGCAACAGGATTGGACAGGACAGGCAACAGGATTGGACAGGACAGGCAACAGGATTGGACAGGACAGGCAACAGGATTGGACAGGATCAGGCAACAGGAATGGACAGGCTAGGCAACAGGATAGGACAGGCTAGGCAACAGGATAGGACAGGCTAGGCAACAGGATAGGATAGGCTAGGCAACAGGATAGGATAGGCTAGGCAACAGGATAGGATAGGCTAGGCAACAGGATAGGATAGGCTAGGCAACAGGATAGGATAGGCTAGGCAACAGGATAGGATAGGCTAGGCAACAGGATAGGATAGGCTAGGCAACAGGATAGGATAGGCTAGGCAACAGGATAGGATAGGCTAGGCAACAGGATAGGATAGGCTAGGCAACAGGATAGGATAGGCTAGGCAACAGGATAGGATAGGCTAGGCAACAGGATAGGATAGGCTAGGCAACAGGATAGGATAGGCTAGGCAACAGGATAGGATATAGGCAACAGGATAGGATAGGCAACAGGATAGGATAGGCAACAGGATAGGATAGGCAACAGGATAGGATAGGCAACAGGATAGGATAGGCAACAGGAAAGGATAGGCAACAGGAAAGGATAGGCAACAGGAAAGGATAGGCAACAGGAAAGGATAGGCAACAGGAAAGGATAGGCAACAGGAAAGGATAGGCAACAGGAAAGGATAGGCAACAGAATCCTATTTGCTTCCCACCAAGAGATGCAGAATTGGTGCAGCCATTTTTGCCCCAATACAGGTAACACCTGCACCACGCTGACAAACAACTTCATAAGTATCCAAGGAATAGGAAAAATAATCCTTATACCGAAATTCACCAAACATCGCCACAATTACAATGGATCGGAAGGAAATGGCGACACCAGAGGTGCAATGGCTACGCTGCCCCCTATAGGAAGAAGTGGGACATAGCAGAAAAAACAAAAAGACGCCATATAGTATCGTAACCCAAAATGATAACAAAATGCAAAATATTGGAAGGTTACATACCGGCCATGCGAATTGAAAAGGGATTACAATCCTGCCGTTCTCCCCGGCGGCGGCTTTCCCCGGTTTGTTGGGCATGTATATAGTATTCCCACCAAGCACCGATGTGTGTCCGGAGCCGTAGTTGCACGGCCCAGTCGGAGTGATCTTGGCCTGAAACTCCTTGAGGCACACTCTGAGATAGGTGTCACACTCATCCTTGCTGCAGTCCTGGTTCTGGGAGCTCTTCATGTCGTCGCAGCATTCCCCGCTCAACAATTCTCCGTTGACATTCTTCAGCGAGTTCAGCTGCAGCTCGAAATAACCCGTGGACTGGGAAACCTAAATATAACACATCAAACGGAGGGAGACATCAGTATGGTGCCCTGGTGATTCGGAAAGGGGGTGAGGGGGGCTGACGGGTTACATGATGCCCCTATGGAGCAGAACAAAATGCAGATTAATAGCGGCTGAGCATGAAACTTATTGATTGCATGGGGGAAATGAGTACACCCACATCGATCCACCGGAGGGGATCGCTTACAGCATGTATACAATATTATATGACCTACAGACAGTATACAGCATCTGCAACGTCCTACCACCTCCTACACTGAAAACTGCACATGCCGTCCTATACCGGAGCATTACAGACACTTATTACAGTGCAGCCCGTTATACCCCTGGGAAATCATGACCTATATCTATAGATTACATGATCAATCTCTGAACAGGCAGATAGAGGATTATACAGTCCTGCATTGTAATCCAGAGCCCAGGGTGAGACTCTGCAGTCATTACACAGATATGGAGGAGGTTTATAACAGTACAGGAAGACCCAAGTTATTACACAGATAAGTATCCGGCCGGTATATATCAATAATCTCCGCTCCCGCAGAGGAGAACGTCACCACACTGGGGCCCTACAACGTGTATTACATAACAACCACCCGTCAATCGAGGGTCCGGAACCAGAATCACCAAATTACACAGATATGGAGGAGGTTTATAACAGTACAGGAAGACCCAAGTTATTACACAGATAAGTATCCGGCCGGTATATATCAATAATCTCCGCTCCCGCAGAGGAGAACGTCACCGCACTGGGCCCTACAACATGTATTACATAACAACCACCCATCAATCGGGGGTCCGGAACCAGAATCACCAAATTACACAGATACAACACCATAACCTACATCATAACCAAACACCACAACACAGGAGAGAGCGGACGATCTCCGTCCCAAGACTCTGAGCAAAGCTGCGGAGGATTCCTTATAATAACTGCAGAAAACCCTAACATAGGATACACAAAATACAGAGGGGGAGGGGGTCTACAGGGTGGAGGATGCACTGGCAGGGACGCGCAGGATCTGCTCTTGGATCTGGGTGCAGTAATGTAGGTTTTGCGCCAGTGAAGGATCGGGGGGGGGGGGGGGGGGTTGGTTTACACTTGTGCAGAGTCTGTGGGTGGTTTGAACACCTGGGAGAAATAGGGCCATGGTCTTGCACCACTGCAGGATCGGGGAGGGGTCAGGGTGCACATCTGGGGGGTACCTTGTACCAGTGCAGGATCTGGGGGAGCAGGATCACATGTGGTGGTGGGTTGCACCACTGAGACTTGTGAGATGATTCTAGAGGGGATACCCATCTGAAGGGATCTTGCATCTGCACTGGATCTGGGGGGGGGGGGTGGATGCACAGGTGCAGGATCTAGGGGGGATTTTTACACCAGCATTAGATCTAGGGGGATCTTGCTCCATGATGCAGGGTGGTTGCACAGGTGCAGGATTTAGGAGATCTTGCACTGTATTTGGGGGATCTCGCTCCAGCACTGGATCTGGGTGATGTTGCACAGGATCTGGGGTGGATGCACAGGATCTAGGGGATCTTGCTCCATGATGCAGGGTAGTTGCACAGGTGCAGGATCTAGAATATCTTGCTTCTGCACTGGATCTGGGGTGGATGCACAGGGATCTGGGGGATCTTGCTCCATGATCTGGGGTGGATGCACAGGGATCTGGGGGATCTTGCTCCATGATCTGGGGTGGATGCACAGGATCGGGGGGGGGGGGGGGGGGGGATCTTGCTCCATGATCTGGGGTGAATGCACTGGATCTGGGGTGAATGCACAGGATCTGGGGGATCTTGCTCCATGATCTGGGGTGGATGCACAGGATCTGGGGGATCTTGCTCCATGATCTGTGGTGGATGCACTGGATCTGGGGGGATCTTGCTCCATGATCTGTGGTGGATGCACTGGATCTGGGGTGGATGCACAGGATCTGGGGGATCTTGCTCCATGATCTGTGGTGGAAGCACTGGATCTGGGGGATCTTGCTCCATGATGTGGGGTGGATGCACTGGATCTGGGGGATCTTGCTCCATGATGTGAGGTGGATGCACAGGATCTGGGGGATCTTGCTCCATGATGTGGGGTGGATGCACTGGATCTGGGGGATCTTGCTCCATGATGTGGGGTGGATGCACTGGATCTGGGGGATCTTGCTCCATGATGTGGGTGGATGCACTGATTGGGATCTTGTCCAGTGGGGATGAAGATTGGATCTTGCTCCATGATGTGGGGGGAGGTTGGTTGCACAGGTCCATGATCTGGGGGGATCTTGCTCCATGATCTGGGGGATCTTGCTCCATGATCTGGGGTGAATGCACAGGATCTGGGGGATCTTGCTCCATGATCTGTGGTGGATGCACAGGATCTGGGGATCTTGCTCCATGATGTGGGGTGGATGCACAGGATCGGGGGATCTTGCTCCCTGATGTGGGGTGGATGCACAGGATCTGGGGGATCTTGCTCCATGATCTGGGGTGGATGCACAGGATCTGGGGGATCTTGCTCCATACTGGGACATGGATCTGGGGATCTTGCTCCATGATCTGGGGATCTTGCTCCAGATTGGGTGATGCACTGGATCTGGGGGATCTTGCTCCATGATGTGGGGGGGATCTTGCTCCCTGATGTGGGGGATGTTGGTTGCACAGGTCCATGGTCCAGGGTGGTAGCACAGGTGATGTGTGGAGCGCACCATCCTGCTGTACAGATGGGGGTGTCCGGCGGCCACTTACCTGAACCCATAAAGTTATGAGGATGAAGCCGGCCGCTGTCAGGTGCCGGCCGCCGCTCATGGCCGGAGGAGAGCTCAGAGCCGCCGCGGGGAGTGAGCGGAGGGCGCGGGAGGAGGCGGCGGGCTGGCGGCCATGGAGTGAAGGCATCAGGCGGCTGTCAGCGCACAGACATGGGCTGATGTCAGCTCTCACACTCCACACTGAGCCGCACTGAGCGCCGCACTGACTGACACCCCGCACAGCCACTGCGCGCCCGCTGCGTCATACATATTCATGAGGGGGCGGCTCCAAGGGGCGGGGCCAGGCTGCAGGTGGTGTCTGAGCGCCGCGATTGTTATGGAGACGGACGGGTGTAATATCGGGGGAGGAGGGGGGGGGGACACGCGCCTGGACCGCGACACCGCATCCCCCCCACCTTAGGTAAATAGTTTCACCCGATTCGATCTGATTCGCAGTTCGAATTCATGGCGGATGAGTCCACTTTGTGCAATTTATGTCCTTTTTCTTCTTCTTCTTTTATCTGCTATACTTGCAATGTACAAGAGCTTCTGCTAAACTCAATGTCTCAATTTACAGGGGACTGTGAGAACTAGTACATCATGGCTGCTCTATTCCTTAGAAACAGCGCCTCATCTGACCATAGGTCAGGTCTGGTACTGCAACAGCTCTATTATATGGAGCCATGCTGCAGTATCACATAGGACTGTACATGGGTACAAGGCAGCCAGGAGGGTAACTACAACAGGTGCAGGACAGGAGGGTAACTACAACAGGTACAGGACAGGAGGGTAACTACAACAGGTGCAGGACAGGAGGGTAACTACAGCAGGTGCAGGACAGGAGGGTAACTACAACAGGTGCAGGACAGGAGGGTAACTACAAGCAGGTGCAGACAGGAGGGTAACTGCAACAGGTGCAGCAGGAGGGTAACTACAGCAGGTGCAGGACAGGAGGGTAACTACAACAGGTGCAGCCAGGAGGGTAACTACAACAGGTGCAGGACAGGAGGGTAACTACAACAGGTGCAGCAGGAGGGTAACTACAACAGGTGCAGGACAGGAGGGTAACTACAGCAGGTGCAGGACAGGAGGGTAACTACAACAGGTGCAGGACAGGAGGGTAACTACAACAGGTACAGCCAGGAGGGTAACTACAACAGGTGCAGGACAGGAGGGTAACTACAACAGGTGCAGGACAGGAGGGTAACTCAACAGGTGCAGGACAGGAGTGTAACTACAACAGGTGCAGGACAGGAGGGTAACTACAAGCAGGTGCAGGACAGGAGGGTAACTACAACAGGTGCAGGACAGGAGGGTAACTACAGCAGGTGCAGGACAGGAGGGTAACTACAACAGGTGCAGGACAGGAGGGTAACTACAACAGGTGCAGGACAGGAGGGTAACTACAACAGGTGCAGCCAGGAGGGTAACTACAACAGGTGCAGGACAGGAGGGTAACTACAACAGGTGCAGGCCAGGAGGGTAACTACAACAGGTGCAGGACAGGAGGGTAACTACAACAGGTGCAGGACAGGAGGGTAACTACAACAGGTGCAGGACAGGAGGGTAACTACAACAGGTGCAGGACAGGAGGGTAACTACAACAGGTGCAGGACAGGAGGGTAACTACAACAGGTGCAGGACAGGAGGGTAACTACAACAGGTGCAGCCAGGAGGGTAACTGCAACAGGTGCAGGACAGGAGGGTAACTACAACAGGTGCAGGACAGGAGGGTAACTACAACAGGTGCAGGACAGGAGGGTAACTACAAAGGTGCTAGCCAGGAGGGTAACTACAACAGGTGCAGCAGGAGGGTAACTACAACAGGTGCAGGACAGGAGGGTAACTACAGACAGGTGCAGGACAGGAGGGTAACTACAGGCAGGGTGAAAGGCAGGAGGGTAACTACAACAGGTGCAGCCAGGAGGGTAACTACAACAGGTGCAGGACAGGAGGGTAACTACAACAGGTGCAGCCAGGAGGGTAACTACAACAGGTGCAGGACAGGAGGGTAACTACAACAGGTGCAGCCAGGAGGGTAACTACAACAGGTGCAGGACAGGAGGGTAACTACACAGGTGCAGGAGGGTAACTACAGCAGGTGCAGGACAGGAGGGTAACTACAACAGGTGCAGGCAGGAGGGTAACTACACAGGTGCAGGACAGGAGGGTAACTACAACAGGTGCAGCCAGGAGGGTAACTACAACAGGTGCAGGACAGGAGGGTAACTACAACAGGTGCAGGACAGGAGGGTAACTACAACAGGTGCAGGACAGGAGGGTAACTACAACAGGTGCAGCCAGTGAGGGTAACTACAACAGGTGCAGGACAGGAGGGTAACTACAACAGGTGCAGCCAGGAGGGTAACTACAACAGGTGCAGCAGGAGGGTAACTACAACAGGTGCAGGACAGGAGGGTAACTACAACAGGTGCAGGACAGGAGGGTAACTACAACAGGTGCAAGACAGGAGGGTAACTACAGCAGGTGCAGGCAGGAGGGTAACTACAACAGGTGCAGGACAGGAGGGTAACTACAGCAGGTGCAGCCAGGAGGGTAACTACAACAGGTGCAGGACAGGAGGGTAACTACAACAGGTGCAGGACAGGAGGGTAACTACAGCAGGTGCAGCAGGAGGGTAACTACAACAGGTGCAGGACAGGAGGGTAACTACAACAGGTGCAGGACAGGAGGGTAACTACAACAGGTGCAGCCAGGAGGGTAACTACAACAGGTGCAGGACAGGAGGGTAACTACAACAGGTGCAGGACAGAAGGTAACTACAACAGGTGCAGGACAGGAGGGTAACTACAATAGGTGCAGCCAGGAGGGTAACTACAACAGGTGCAGCCAGGAGGGTAACTACAACAGGTGCAGGACAGGAGGGTAACTACAGCAGGTGCAGGACAGGAGGGTAACTACAACAGGTGCAGCCAGAGGGTAACTACAACAGGTGCAGCCAGGAGGGTAACTGCAACAGGTGCAGGACAGGAGGGTAACTACAACAGGTGCAGCCAGGAGGGTAACTACAACAGGTGCAGGACAGGAGGGTAACTACAGCAGGTGCAGGACAGGAGGGTAACTACAACAGGTGCAGCCAGGAGGGTAACTACAACAGGTGCAGCCAGGAGGGTAACTGCAACAGGTGCAGGACAGGAGGGTAACTACAACAGGTGCAGGACAGGAGGGTAACTACAACAGGTGCAGCCAGGAGGGTAACTACAACAGGTGCAGGACAGGAGGGTAACTACAACAGGTGCAGGACAGGAGGGTAACTACAACAGGTGCAGGACAGGAGGGTAACTACAACAGGTGCAGGAGTTACAATCACACCTGGGCCCTGGAGACTATGGGGGCCCCAAAAGTCCCTTTGGCCTATAGAAAAAGACTATTGCTATTAAAGACTTTCAATAATTGGAGGCCCCGTTGCAGCTTTCGCATCGGGGCCCATGAGTTCCATGTAACCCCACTGGGTGCGCACAGGTCTCACCCCTGTCCATTCCTTCTATTGGGGCTGCCCGTCCTTTCTTACTTCAATGCATGGACTACAGGCTAAAGATCATTGAGATTCATTAAAACAATATTGCATCATTCTCTTTAGCCTTTGTCAACTGGTGTCTGCAGAAGGAGTGGACTGGGATTTTGTCAGTGAGCTCTGTGTGACGTCTAATGGGGAGATATCCACCTTACGGTAGATGCACACATTCATCAGTTTTCTATAGGCCAAAGGGTCTTTTGGGGCCCCTAGGCTCCGGGGCCCGGGTGTGAGTGGAACCCCCGCACCTGTTGCTCTTACCTCCGCTGCACTCACCTGTCTTACTGCCCCCTATTCTCCACACCTAGGGGCCACAAATGTGGAGGGGGAGAATCCCTGTGGTCATAATGAACATCCATCAACAGGACACAAAATAAAGGTTTATATTCCAAAACCTATCCTGAGCAGTGTGAAAACCTACCGGACAACGCGTGGTTAATCCCCGGCCGGCACCTCCACCAGGAGATGTATACCGTGTGCGGATACAGTGGATTTCTAATCCATTGAGCTCCCCCTTCTGCTTAAATAATGCAGAACATTGTGGTGAGATGCACATACCACCCGGTGCTGAAGACATCTGTACCGGGACTGAGCCGGGGAAGGACGCCCAGGACCGCACGCACCAATATGTCATATGTACTTACAGGAAGGGGTGTAACGTGAAGCTCATGGGCCCTGATGCAAAAGCTCCAACCTGGCCCCAATTTTAGGAAATCTTTAATAGTCTTTTTCTATAGGCCACAGAGACTTTTGGGGCCCCCTAGGCTCCAGGGTCCGGGTACGATTGCAACCCCTTCACCCAATGTAGTTACACCCCTGCTTTCTACCTAGTCCATACCTTCAGCCAGTGGCATAACTTGAAGTTCATGAACCCCAATGGGAAAAATCCAACGGGGCCCCCAATTATTGAAAATCTTTAATAGCAATAGTCTTTTTCTATAGGCCAAAGAGCCTTTTGGGGCCCCCTATTCTCCAGGATCTGGTGCGATTGCAACCCCTGCACTCAGGGTCACTATTAGGGGGTTACAGCCCTTACTGCAGTGAGGGGCCCGGGGCCTGACTGCAGGGGGCGTGGCTATTAAACAGGGGCAGGAGGGGCCTGGCCATGCAAGAGGGGGGCGTGGCCGATTGGAGCAAGGAGGCCTTCCCCCCTCCCCCCTAGCCAGGGGGCCCCCTGAGCTGTGTGAGCGCTCCCCCCACTGATGAGTACCTGTGTGCGGGGATCCGCTGGCTGCCCACTCCGTTTCCGACCAGGAAGTGCACGTCACTGAGCACCTCGTTGTTGAACAGAAAGGACTGGAGGCGGGGCCGCAGGGGGAGAAGCCCTGCTGAAGGAGAGAGACCATAGACGTTGACGAGGCTGCGGCTCCACCGCTATAATTTACGATGATGCGCCTCCTCAGCTGCTCCTCTGGTCTCCTCTTCGGCCCCATCTATGGCCAAGGAATCATCTATCCTGCACAGCATCAATGGGGTGGGCAGAGCCAAGTCAGAGGGGGGCGACTGCACTTATTGTAGTTATGCCCATGCTTTCTACACAATCCATGCCCTCAGTCAGTGGCGTAATTTGAATTTCATGGGCCCCAATGCGAAAGCTCCAACGGCGCCCCCAATATTTGGAAATTTCTAATGGCATTAGTCTTTTTCTATAGGCCACAGAGACTTTTGGGGCCCCCCTAGGCTCCAGGGTCTGGGTGCGATTGCAACCCCTGCACCCAATGTAGTTACACCCCTGCTTTCTACCTAATCCATACCTTTCAGCCAGTGGCATAACTTGAAGCTCATGGGCCCCAATGGGAAAGATCCAACGGGGCCCCCAATTATTGAAAATCTTTAATGGCATGTCTTTTTCTATAGGCCAAAGAGCCTTTTGGGGCCCCCTAGACTCCAGGATCTGGTGCGATTGCAACCCCTGCACCCAATGTAGCTACAACCCTGCTGTCTACCTAATCCATACCCCCTGTCAGTGGCGTAATTTGAAGTTCATGGGCCCCAAACCAAAAGCTCCAATGGGGCCCCCTGATTATTGAAAATCTTTAATTGCATTAGTCTATTTCTATATGCCAAAGAGACTTTTGGGGCCCCCTAGGCTCCAGGGCCAGGGTGTGATTGGCTCCCCTACACCTATTGTAGTTACACCCCTGCTTTCTAGCCAATCCATACCCTTAGCTAGTAGTATAACGTGGAGCTCATGGGCCCCGATGTGAAAGCTCCAATAGAGCCCCTAATTATTGGAAATCTTTAATAGCATTAGTCTTATTCTATAGGCCAATGAGACTTTTGGGGCCCCCTAAGCTCCAGGGTCCGGGTGTGATTGTCACCCCCGCAGCTGTTGTAGTTACACCCCTACTTACATGGTTTTATCAAAATCAGAAAATCAGTTTATTGCGATGATCGTGGAGTGATGAGGAACAAAGCGCTGATAGTGATGACCGTGCACTACCATGCCCGGGTGATCGGTACTCGTAACCAGTGTGGTTAGATGCTCTGGCGGTTAGTCGCATGTCGCACCAAATACCTCAAAATTGGAATTACAAATTCTAGAAGTTTGTACAATTACTCCAGGGGGAGACTGGAGCACTGATGGACACAGACAGAAGGGGGCCCCTGTGCAAGAACAATATTTGGGCCCTTTGCAACCCAAGGGCTCATCAAAAGGCACAATTACTCCTGCTTTAGAGATAACAATGGGCCCCCTCAGCTCTTGGGCCCCGGGCAGTTGCCCCAATGACATGTCCGCCCCTGGACTGGCGTATAATTGCGCCAAACGTTTGCAACTTTTTAAAAAGTTGCAATTGATGCAAAACGTCACCCACAATGGGGAACATAAAAAAACAAAGACATATAAAATAGACTAGGAAAGGTGCAAATGAATGCATCACTCCAGCCTTTGTTTTTTAGCAATAGAGTGATGCTTTAAATCTAAGCCTTGGTCATGTATTCTCCTTTCGGCGTCTTCACCTCTTACCGACACCCCTCCGATTCCGCGGTGCCATTTTATTCCCATAACTTCTGACTGGCGGGAAGACAGAAGTTACATCACAATAGCTCAATGCATCTCTATGAGGGCCAGAACGAGGCTCCCATTGAGATGTATTGAAAAGTGACCTCCATGAAACACTGGAGCTGCCGGCAGATCACAAGTCCCCACAGACTGACCGGAGCGACGCTGAAAAGGGTGAAGTCATTAGAAGGTGAGTATAGGTCTATATAGGTGCCCTAGGTCTAGTAAGGAAAGTATCCCCAATATGTTTTATCACCTAGACCAGAGGTTCCCAACCTGACACTGAGAACCCACCTCGAGGTCCCCCTCACGGTGGTGACTCCCAGAGACCCCATTACCGGTATAATGACAGCCAAAGCTTTTCCACAAAAATCACACTGAGGCAGTATACCAAGATCCGGGGGTTCCTACCTTACCCCCATTCAGACATGCTCTTCTCTGCGGGGCTACTCACATAAATCAACATCTGGAGACCGGCTCCTCATAGCTTATACGCCAAGCTGGAAGACAGCCGCGAGCCACCCATCACAGGCCCGCGAGACACATGTGGCTCCAGGCTCCGAGTTAGGAACCCCTGACTTAGAGATTCCATTACAGTATGGGGTAAAGAATTACTGTGACACCCTGTATTCCTACCCAAACCTTACAAATGTGGTAGACTTTTCATGTATACAAAGAAGACACGTAGACTGAACTTCTAATTTTGACTTTAAATTACTATGAATAGTAGTGTCCAACATAGTATTTTATAATGAATTAAGACAACTTTATTAGGAATTTTCCACACTCCAGAGCAAGAAAATGCAAAACCACTGTATGTTGCTTTCTCCAGCCGTTGGATCTTGAGCGTGTATGCCTCTGCTCCATTGAAGTTGATGTTTTCTGCAGTCGGAGGTTGAGCGTGTGTGCCTCTGCTCCATTGAAGTTGATGTTTTCTGCAGTCGGAGGTTGAGCGTGTGTGCCTCTGCTCCATTGAAGTTGATGTTTTCTGCAGTCGGAGGTTGAGCGTGTGTGCCTCTGCTCCATTGAAGTTGATGTTTTCTGCAGTCGGAGGTTGAGCGTGTGTGCCTCTGCTCCATTGAAGTTGATGTTTTCTGCAGTCGGAGGTTGAACATGTGTGCTTCTGCTCCATTGAAGTTTGGGTTTTCTGCAGTTGAAGGCTAAGTGTGCGTGCTCTTGCTCCATTCAAGTTTGGGTTTTCTACAGTTGGAGGTTGAGCGTGCGTGCCTCCACTTCATTTAAGTAGGGGTTTTCTACAATTGGCGTTTGAGCGTGCGTGCCTCCATTCAAGTTAGGGTTTTTGCAGTTGAAAGTTGAGCAGGCATGCCTCTGCTCCATTGAAGTTGTGTTTTCTGTAGTTGGAGGTTGACCGTGCGTGCCTCTGCTCCATTGAAGTTGTGTTTTCTGTAGTTGGAGGTTGACCGTGCATGCCTCTGCTCCATTCAAGTTGGGGTTTTCTACAGTTGGAAGTTGAGCATGTGTGCCTCCACTTCATTTAAGTTGGGGTTTTCTACAGTTGGTGCTTGAGCGTGCGTACCTCCGCTCCATTCAAGTTAGGGTTTTTGCAGTCGGAGGTTGAGCGTTGGTGCCTCCGCTCTATTTGAGTTGCATGCCTAGACTCCATTGAAGTTGGGGTTTTCTACAGTCGAAGGTTGAGCGTGCGTGCTTCCACTCCATTCAAGTTGGGGTTTTCTGCAGTTGGAGGTTGAGCGTGGGTGCCTCCGCTCTATTCCAGTTGGGGTTTTCTGCAGTTGGAGGTTGAGCATGCATGCCTCTGCTCCATTCAAGTTTATGTTTTCTGCAGTCAGAGGTTGAGTGTGCGTGCTCCCGCTCCATGCAAGTTGGGGTTTTCTTCAGTTGGAGGTTGAGCATGCATGCCTCCACTCCATTGAAATTGGGGTTTTCTGCAGTCAGAAGTTGAGCGTGCATGTCTCTGCTCCATTCAAGTTGGGGTTTTCTGCAATCGGAAGTTGAGCATGCGTGCTCCCGCTCCATTGAAGTTGATGTTTTCTGCAGTCGGAGGTTGAGCGTGTGTGCCTCTGCTCCATTGAAGTTGATGTTTTCTGCAGTCGGAGGTTGAACATGTGTGCTTCTGCTCCATTGAAGTTTGGGTTTTCTGCAGTTGAAGGCTAAGTGTGCGTGCTCTTGCTCCATTCAAGTTTGGGTTTTCTGTAGTCAGAGGTTGAGCGTGCGTGCCTCCACTTCATTTAAGTAGGGGTTTTCTACAATTGGCGTTTGAGCGTGCGTGCCTCCATTCAAGTTAGGGTTTTTGCAGTTGAAAGTTGAGCAGGCATGCCTCTGCTCCATTGAAGTTGTGTTTTCTGTAGTTGGAGGTTGACCGTGCATGCCTCTGCTCCATTGAAGTTGTGTTTTCTGTAGTTGGAGGTTGACCGTGCATGCCTCTGCTCCATTCAAGTTGGGGTTTTCTTCAGTTGGAGGTTGGGCGTGCCTCCGCTGGACCCCAGCAATCAGAAAGTTTTCTATGGAGATTCTATTCCTTTTTTAGGTGTCTCTTTATTAGCAGCAGGTCCCCAGTCCAGGTCACTCTGGAGTCCCCAGCACATCTGTTCTGTACTCTGATTTTCTATTGATTTCAATGAGAATTGTGCAATGTGCAGTTTCTCCTGTTGGGGTGCTGCAGGGTTTCCCTGTGATCATAGACAATCCTTTCAAGTCTTAGGAAATCCTGTAATCCTATAGTTTTATCTTCTGTGCAGAAAACACGCACCGGTCCGTGCAGATATCATGGAGGCGCTCCGTACTCGTTGTCTATGGAGACTCAGAATAATACTTTAGTTATGTTAATTACGATGAGAGAATTGTATTAAAAATATTTACAATGCAAATTTCTGAAGAAGGGCCTGATAATGAATACCTAATTGAGGTTTAGGCTCGAGGCGTGCCGCAATGCCAGCTGTGCGCCGCTCTGCATATTTGCACTCTCTCTATGCAATATTCTAATTGTTTTCATTATCAGAATTGCAGCTCGGATATTAACACAATGATGTGTAATTTGCAGCAAACACTAAGAAACGTCCTT
Organism: Allobates femoralis; assembly: GCA_033576535.1. Classification (NCBI taxonomy): domain Eukaryota; kingdom Metazoa; phylum Chordata; class Amphibia; order Anura; family Aromobatidae; genus Allobates; species Allobates femoralis. The sequence continues at coordinate 22,520,425 of JARQOC010000012.1, forward strand.
CCAAATTACACCGGTATGGATGAAAATAAACCAAACTCCTACATTATTGAGCCGGTGATAATCATAATATTGATGCCATGTTTAGAATGTTGTGTTACTGTGGGGGCAATTACCCTCCGTTACAAATTTACCTTTGCTTCTATATCATAATTGGGTAGTTTGTTGAATGAATGATGTGATGCTTTTGTGGCGCCCCCGCAAATGCAGGTGTCACAGAGGAGTATTACACCCGTAAAAGAGGTGTAACTGCCCCAGCTGCAGGTGGACCCTAGGATGGTGGGACCCCATTCCCAGCACTACCAAAGTAGTATAGGGTGGGAGGTTATCCGGGAGTGGATACATTCACCTCTGGGGGGAACAAGGAGGTCTTTGACTTTTGGTCTCTGACCGAGAATGGAGGAAGAGGTTCTAGAGAGGCTCTAACTAAGTGGAACGAGGCGGAACGTCACACCGGGTCGGTTACAACGCACCGGAGGAAAGAAGAAGAGGTCCTGAAAGAGGGCGGCCGACAAGAGAAGTACGGGCCCTAGCAAGAAAGAGAAATCCTCAGAGTGGAGCGTCCATACTCCAGGGGATACTCCAGTCCACCCAGGGGAACGCCGGGCCCTAGGAACCGGCCAAAGTCCAGCTTTGCAGTCGGCAACCGGCTACTGTGCCTTGTTCATCAGCCGCAGCACCCTGCCATCAGAGAGGTCTGCTGCTTCCTCACTGAGGGAGGGGACTCCCGGTACTACCTACAAGGAGCTACTGGGTATAGATCAATCCAAAGCGAGGAAGAACGGACACGGGTTAGTCAACGAAGGTACACCAAGGGTTCCACCATACCACCTGGGATCCACTTGCAGCCACCCGTTAAGCTACCTGTCTTTGTAACATCTAAAGTGCTGAATTGTTAACTGTATCCGCTGCTGCTACAACCAACAGTAAAGTACCCGGGAGAAAGTGACTTTGTCTCTGCCTGTGTTTCTTCTGCATGAACTTGTTCCCTTTTCAGGAACGCTGCCCCGGAGGTCCAGCCCTACCTGTAGGGGACTTTACCAACTAAGCCGCGAAACCAGCTACCTCCGGCGAACTGTGGCGGCGCTGGTGACCCCTCACCAGAAACTACAGGTGGCGTCACGAGAACTGTATGTATATAGAATTCCCTGCAAATAATACCCCTTTTTGAAGTGTCACCCAGGACACGGGATCAGGCACGTCCACCACTCCCCGTGACACAGCAACGCTACCCCTGAAGCCTGATACCCGAGTACTCCAAAGCCTGGGGCTCGACACTTATTTTGCCTGTACATACAGGGAGTTCGGCAGCTGTGGCGTACTCACCCCTCTGGTGGTCCTGCAGTGTCTGCTCAGGCTCCATCTGCTGCTTCTGGCTCCCACGGTCTGCGCATGCTGCACAGGTCTCCTAAGAGAGAGCTTAGACCACGTGCATGGCATGCCCCCGCTTCATAAAGAGCCAGCCTGCCCTACCCAGAAATGCTTCTTAGCCTATGGCTGAGAAGCACAGAGTATTTAAAGAGGACCTGTCACCCCCTGCTGCAAGGCAATCTGTCATGTCTGCTGCATTCAGGGAAGGGTCCTCCATGTGTCTGTGTGCTGTACCCCGATATATAGCCTTAGTAAAACTCACTTTTAGAGGCAATGAGGGCAGTCCCTGGTGCAGGAGCCAGCTCGATTGACGGGGGCCATTCCCTCCCCCTCTGCCTGTCTGTGCTGCTTCTGCTGTGCTGTTTATGCTTTGTTCAGAGAGCAGGGCAGGAATCTGGAGCTGATATCAGGACAAATGATTTGTATGCTGTGTGCGACAGGATGAGTGACAGAGAGGAGGAGGGCAGAGCTAGCACAGCAGAAGCAGCACAGAGAGGCAGAGGCTGCAGCTACCCAGAGACTGTACCTGCCTACATTCAGCTGTCCAGGCTGCACCTACACAAAGACTGTGACTGCCTGCCCATAGCCATCCAGGCTGCACCTACCCAGAGACTATGCCTGCCTGCCCATAGCTGTCAAGGTTGCACCTACCTAGTGACTGTACCTGCCTGCCAAAGCCGTCCAGGCTGCACCTTCCCAGAGACTGTGACTGCCTGCCTTCAGCTGACCAGGCTGCACCTACCCAGAGACTATACCTGCCTGCTTTCAGCTGTCCAGGCTGCACCTACCAACAGACTGTGCCTGCCTGTCCTACGAGCCATCCCGTAGCACCTATCTACACCAGAGACTGTGCCTGCCTGCAGTGGCGTAACTTCAGGCCCAGGGGCCCCGATGCGAAAGCTTCAACGGGGCCCCCAATTATTGCAAATCTTTAATAATATTAGTCTTTTTCTATGGGCCAAAGGGACTTTTGGGGCCCCCTAGGCTGCAGGGCCCGGAGGCGATCGCAACCCCTGCACCTATTATAGTTACGCCCCTGCCTGCCTGCATTCCCCTAACTCAAGGGCCAGATGCCCAGGAGTTGCCCCTGGTGGCTACCTACCAGCACAAGCTTAACCTCTCCATCTGAGGCTCTGGAGAAGACTTGGTAGGTACGCTTCTTCAGGCAGAATATCGGTGCCTCCGCCCAGTGGGTCCACTCTGCTCGCTCATTACAGTCGTATTGGGCCAACTACAGGTCGTGTTAACTGTGTGTGGCTTATTCCTGGACAGGGGCCTATTGAGGGACTCACCCGTTCTTTGTGGGCCAGTCTTGAGTGGGGCACTGACATCTGACATCCCCGTGATCAGCTGTTTCCAGGACCTACAGCCACCAAGCTCAGCTTCCACTGAAGTGAATGGTGACTATGCTGCAGTATCTGAGAAAACCCATTTTCAAGTAGAGGAGATCCCTTTTTCAGCACCTCCATCAATTAGCATGTGCAAAGAATGTTTGGCTCTGAAGGCTTTGGCATGACATTGAGTTACACAGATAACCCATTCACTACATAGGGTATCAGTGGTGGCACAGCAGAGGAACTAAACACCTGCTGCCAGTTGCTGCAAGCAAATTAGTAGTGATTGCAGGCACTTACAGCAGTGGGACACACTGGGATCAGATTGTGATCATTGGGGGAATCCTTTAACAAACAACAACAGATAAAAGTGAATTAAAGGGGTTGTCTCAAGTTTTGAAATGGTTAAAGATGTGTGTAAAATAACCAAATTAGCATTTTATGTATTAATAAAAATACTTCCTGTCGTATAGAATGGAGGAATTTTTAATTCTATATATAATGAAGCCTGGTAGTGTATATGCTATAATAGTATATTTAATATGGATGGGTATATGCTATTATTGAACACTGAATAATGATTAGTGTGACAACCCAACTTTTATCTTATGTTTACTAAGACATTGTTTCTTGCCAGACTATTCAGAGCCTTTATTGTCCTGAGTTTGTGTATTGCTAATTTAATGTAAATTGCCTCACTCCCTCTGTCTATATTATTCAAAGGGTAATTATGTATGCGGCTTGAAATCCAGCCAGTAAGAGAAGAGCCTTATTCCACCAATCCTGTTAGAACACAATTCCCTGAGATGAGTGCTCAGGCCATATAAAAGGACTTGCATCAGTCACCAGGAGTTTGATATGCTTTGTGGCCTCAGTCTAAGAACTTTGGCCCCGACTAGAGGATCACATCACATCTTCATATGCTACATAAAAATATTTATATACTGTATGTCTTTTTCGTCATATGAAGACGTTCTTGATATAACCATTGTGACTTTGTCACTTCAGACCCGTGGGGTGTGCAGGAAGCAAGTAGCCATGACAGAGGACACCGGCGGTGAGTGCGTTAGCATCCCTGCCAAGTGGAGGAAGCGAAGTAGCATAGGGACGCCAATGCCGGCCACTGTTAGGACAGCCGCTTCTGAATCGGCTTTATCTCCCAGTGAAAATAATAAACCCTGTGCTCCCCTCCCGTTCTGCCATCTCTTTGAGCGCTCTCAAGACTGAGCGCTCGAGACTCACTTGACATTTTGACATCACGTACAATCACCACCGGCTTCCTTCTCCCCGCCTTCAGACATAGAAGCTATGAACAGGAAGTGAGCGCTGCTGCCACGCAGGGTGGTGTAATGGTAAAGAAAAGCAGGATGTAAGATTGGCCAAAGGCGATAACGGGCGTTAGTCTGACCCCAGAATGAGGGTTCATATCTAACTCTGTTCCCAGAATGACCTGTAATGGTGAAGATGTCCGGACCGTCACTTTTGCCCTTTGCTACTTAACAGCCCTAGACTGAGATCCCTTCACCTCCACCCATGGACCAGGAAGCACAGCAACTCCCAACAGAAATAAAACACCAAGGCTTCAGTAAAACACACACATCTTCTCAGCTCCAGGTCTTGCAGAGACCAAACTCTATCAGCAACACCTGCTGGTGGAAGATGGAACTATTTAAAGGCCAGGGGCATGGTCACCTGACAAACCCACAACTCCCCACCTCCAGAGCCGCCTAACATAGACAGCAACACAGCAACATCTACACATTAACTCTGAATGTGCCAAAGGAAATGAACTCTCATTAAAACCTCAGAGAGCTTTACACATAAATTGCAACCTAGACTATAGAGCGCTTTTCACACTGCAGAGCAATCAACACTTGACAGCTGCGCTTCTTGTTCATAGCCCTAGGTCCAAAGGTGAGACAGAGAAGCTGGCGGTGATTGGATGATGGGTTTGCATGACATCATAATATCACCTGAACCCCAAGCCGCAGTTACTGACAGCGCTCGACACGCGGTAGAGTGAGAGGTGACTACAGGGTTTATTATTTTAACTGGGAGAAAGGAGTCAATTCAGAAGGGGCTGCCCTAGTAATGGACAACCCCTTTAATGTGACATAAAAACTGTGTGTCTGGTAGTCTCCTATGACGTCAATTACAGGGGAGTGGACATATCATTGGGCCCAAGAGGTAACGGGCGCATTTCCACCTAAAAATCAGGTGAAATTTTGCATTTTGATGACCCCTTGGGCTGCAAAAGGGCCCAACTATTGTTCTTGCACTGTGTCCGCCAGTGGGTCAAATATGACCTTCTGTCCTGCAAATGACTGTTGAGGTCTGCTGCACCAACAGGACCATAAAGGTAAGCAGTGGCGTAACGTCAGGCCCAGGGGCCCCCATGCAAGAGCTCCAACAGGGCCCCCAATTATTGTAAATCTTCAATATTATTTAGTCTATTTTCTATTGGCCAAAGGGACTTTTGGGGCCCCCTAGGCTCCAGGGTCTGGGTGCGATCGCAACCCCTGCACCTATTGTAGTTACGCCCCTGAAAGTAAGATAATTTGGGAAGAACATTCTATCCAGATAACATGTGACATCATTAATGTGTACCATTCATAATCCTAATCTGCTATGACATCACTACTAGTTTATAATAAAAATCTCCCTCTCTTCTCCAAATTTTTCACACCCCTAAAGCACACCACCACCGGGACACAGAAATAGATGTGGCTTCAGCCCGGTCGGCAGCTGTGCTTCAGCTGGGATCTGAGTCTCTTCATGTGGTTTTCCTCTCTTGCGGTTTCCCTTATTCTAGTCTATAGACACTTTTAGTGACTACCTTGTCATTCACCGCATGTGTTCTCCGACCACAACAGGGTGGAAGGAAGAGAAATATGTCTTAGGGTAGGGTCACATTGGAAAGCTAAATTGCATTCACCGCATCCGGATCCGGATGCGGTGAACGCAATGCCGGGCACACACAGTTTTTGTCAAAACTGTGTGCAGAATACCGCACTGCGGTCACCGGATGGCTCAGGATGTGTAATCCTGAGCCATCCGGTAACTGCAGAGTGTGCGGTTCCCGATCTGCGAAGTTAATAAAGAGTTAACTAGCTGCCCTAAATGACTTGTTGAGGTCTGTAGGGGGGCTTAGACCCCCCTACAGACCGTCCGGCGACTTCTATAGTGTTCTGCAACAATGTGTTACTGTGCACGGGCGAGGAGCCCGTGCATGTCATCCAAAGGTGCCCCTAACCCCCCGTATCACTATACTGGGGTGCATAGACCCCTCTATTCCAAATAAGCTGTATTGGTGTATAGTACATGCTAAATGTGGCCATTCGCAATGTAAGTATATACTTACATTCTTTCGTAGGCAGAGATGAGGAAATCCATGGGCGGGGCTGTGTGCAGCCGCCTCCGCCCGCTCCTTCTTGATGCCCGCCCCCTCTGGCCGTAATCCAGTGTTTTGAGGGCGGGGACGTCGTTAAAGGGGCGTGGCTAACCGCGGCACATTAGTTAGCCACGCCCCTTTAACAACGTCCCCGCCCCACAAGACTGGATTACGACCAGAGGGGGCGGGCATCAAGAAGGAGCGGGCGGAGGCTACTGCACACAGCCCCGCCCATGGATTTCCTCATCTCTGCCTACGAAAGAATGTAAGTATATACTTACATTGCGAATGGCCACATTTAGCATGTACTATACACCAATACAGCTTATTTGGAATAGAGGGGTCTATGCACCCCAGTATAGTGATACGGGGGGTTAGGGGCACCTTTGGATGACATGCACGGGCTCCTCGCCCGTGCACAGTAACACATTGTTGCAGAACACTATAGAAGTCGCCGGACGGTCTGTAGGGGGGTCTAAGCCCCCCTACAGACCTCAACAAGTCATTTAGGGCAGCTAGTTAACTCTTTATTAACTTCGCAGATCGGGAACCGCACACTCTGCAGTTACCGGATGGCTCAGGATTACACATCCTGAGCCATCCGGTGACCGCAGTGCGGTCCCGGCAAACACTCCGAAAACTGCTGCCTGCATGATTTTAAACGCAGGCAGCAGTGCCGGATCCGGCCACCGGATGGCTTGTGAAGCCATCCGGTGTTTTGCATAGGCTCCTATGAGGAGCGTTTCCTGGTCCGGTTTTGAGCTTTTTTAAAGCTCAAAACCGGATCAGGATTTTAAACAAAAAACGCCAATGTGACCCTACCCTTACTTACCATTTAAGGAACTACTCCGGAGATGGGAGTCCGCTACGGGGTCTTGTCAGGGGACATTGGACCAACCCACCCTATAGTATCCATATAGGCTGACTCTTACATATAGGAAGTGAGCATGATAGTGCTATACATCACTGTGGACCCCACCATGAGTTTCCCCCTAATCTCAGACCACACAGACAGAGAACATCGATAAGATGGAATTGTTTTTTATTTACTCATCTGCTTTTCTTGTGAATCAAGGTACCAGTAGATATTTTCCATAAATACCTGTACGGGACACAAGCACCATTCTTCAGATCTGATAAAGGACTGTAAGACGTTGGAAGATATCGTGTTATGACTTTCATTAGTCAACACATAACAGAGAGTGAAGGATCTGCCGCGCGCTATTGATTATTTCTTCTGCAATACACCATATAAGATACGTAAGCATTCCTCTCTCTCAGCGAATTGTTTTAGATCTGAACATGTCGGCATGGATTATGAGGGTAAAGTAATAAAAACTTACATTCCTGATAAAAGAGAGGCAGAGTAACCATCACCTGAATTAAAACTGATTTAATAGTCCAGTTATCTTATATTTAAAGGGACTGTGTCAGGTCATTTTTCAGTAGGATACTAATGGCACCCTTGAATAGTGCTGGGGCAGCCCTTTCAGAATATGTAAAAATCGTTACTGTACCCTTTGTAGTTCTCTTGCTATAAGGCACCTACACACCCAGCAGGCAGCAGCTTCACTAGTATGTAAATGATCATTTATTATTCACTCCTCCCCATGTGGGCATTCCCTCCGCCCTGGGAATTTCTTTTTTTTGCAGTTTACAGAGGTTGGGGGTGGGGTATAAGTAAAAGAAATACATGAATAGAGAGAGGTTCACTAGACGAATTAGAAAATGATATCAGTTGCATATGGATTTTTGACCTGGGGGATTCCCTTTTATTGTGCTCTGATTAGAAAAAAAAAGAATGGGTAAGGTAAAACTTTCCTTAAAGAATGCCCAAAATTTTGGAACATTTGGTTTCTGCAGCCTCTGTGTATCACCGTACATAACAAGCTGCAGTTAGCCTGACTGCAGCAGCTGAAACTCTTATCTGTCTTCTCCTGTACCTCATCATATTCATCTTAGAAGATTCGTCCAGGAATGAAGCGAAAGAAGTCACAGACACTGTAGTCCGAAAAGGGCTCACTAACATATTTACTGGTAACAGTGTATCCTATGTGATGTAAGTATAGCAATCACTGTGTCTCCTATGTGATGTATGCAGCAGTCAGTGTCTCCTAAGTGATTTATACACATCACAGTCTCAAGGCATCCTCTGTGATGTATACAGCAGTTGCAGTGTCTCCTAGGATATATTTACGGCACAATCGCAATGTCTCATATGTAGAGTATATACTTCACAGCCTCAGTCTCCTTTGTAATGTATATGCAGCACAAACTTATTGTCCTCTGTGATGTATGCAACTGGCTTAGTGTCTCCCATATGGCGTATACAGCAGTCTCAGCATGTCCTACGTGATGTGTATAGCAGTTTCAGTGTCTATGTGATGCATATAGCACTCTCAGTGTCTTTTAAGATAACTGTTCTGCAGTCTCAGTGTATCCATTGTGATATCTACACCAGTATTAGTGTCTCCTATATGATGTTATGATGTATTCACAGCAGTTGCAAGGTCTCACTATAATATATTTATACAACATTCTCAATGTCTTGTATGTGATGTATATCTTATGAAATATATACAGCAGTTTCAGTATCTCCCCTGTGATATATACAGGAGTCTCAAGAGTCTGCTGTAATGCAAGTACAGCAGTCTCAGTGTATCCTATGTGAGATATATACATATATGTATACAGTAGTCTTACTATATCCTATGTGATGTATATACGGCAATCTCAGTGCATCCTATGTGATGTATATACAGCTGTCTCAGTGTATCCTATATGATGTATATATACAGCTGTCTCCGTGTATCCCATGTGACGTAAATGCAGCAGTCTCAGTGTCTTCTATGTGATGTATATACAGCAATCTCACTGTCTCTTATGTGATGTATACAGCAAACCTCCACTGTTTGAGTCTCATAAATATTACTTGAGTGATGAATTTCCAACTTTGACGACACTTGCATTGAGATATACATCTGTGCTTGGAACAATGTTTTGTTATGAAACAAAGAGTCATCTACGCTCCAGACTGACCAACGCTATCCTGGAAATGCAGTTGAGTATCATCATCATCATCATCATCAATACCAGCTAGAATCCGACATCTGACCAGAGACAAGCAGTTGCAGCCTTCACATTAGGGGTGAGATAATTAAACACTCGATCAAATATAAAGGATAATATTTAAGCTGATCGTTTTGTATGGCTCTCTGGTAATGGTATAAATACCCAAATGGCCTTTAGCAGATTTGGGGTTCCCCACCCCTAATTTATAGCGTATCTGAAAATTATTACTTTTTTGCATAGATTAAGCATTTTTTTGTGAAAGCTAATACAATGTTGTATTTGTTGGATCATAGACAAAGCACAATCAAACAGCTATAATCAATATTGTAATTACTGTACATGTGTCGTCCTGGAAGGAAAAACATTCTACAGACCTATAAAGTGGACTGGACAGAAGTCATCCAACAAGGAAGGTAAGCTGGCGGCCTTCAGCCTAATATGGCAACCGGCAGCCAGTGTTTACATGCAATAATTTACAGGACATAGAAGTAAAGGTGATTTATGTTTCAACTATCGAGGTAATTCTCTTAGTAGCAATATGCTGAAAGCCGGAGCTGGCCAGGAAACGGTAAGATAAACGTATTAAGGGTGGTCAGTAAGATAGACTTGGCCCACACAGCGCTTCTATTATTTATGTCTGTCTAAATGTCCAGCAGGTACATGATTCAGCATCACAGACACTTGTTTCCTACACAGTTTCCTTAACTCTCTGGTTACAAGGCAAGAAGTCGTCTAATACAGTAATGCTCAGTAGCGTAACTACCGAAGGGGGTACAGATCTCACATTGGGGCCTTATGGCATTGAAGGGTTGCTCCAATCTTGTAGCTGTCATAGGGAGACACCCAGCGCAGGACAACAAGGGGGAAAAGAGTCCCTGACGCTAAGGGAAAAGGGGAGATGGTGACCCCTAGAAACACTAGTGCTGACACCTGGTTCATCTAACAACCCTATACAGTTTTCGCAACTGTCGCCGATCAGGATACCTCGTCCCTGTCTGTTCCTCAACTAAGACTACTTAGGGATCAGACAGGGTGGACACCTAGATAACAACAAAAGGAAAATGTCAGGGAAGCAAACAAAGGGGAGTGGTAGAAATACTTAAGGGGCCGTCACACGCGTCAATATCGCTGCTGAACATGACATTGCAGCGATATTGACGCGTGTGACAGGGCGCATCAACCAGCAATAAATCGCTGGTTGATGGTCGCGAGGTTTTCGGACTGGACCGAAAACCTGGCAATGGTCGCTTGGTGAACACGCAGCATTGCTGCGTGTGACACCGGGAGACGTGATCAGCCAGCTCCCAGCACCTCTCAGCAAGCTAGGGTCCCTAGTTACCCGTTGTGTACCTTGGATACCAGCCGGTGAGCGGAGAAGGCTGGTAACCAAGGTATACATCGGGTATCTAGGAAGCACGCGCTGCCTAGTTACCCGCAGTTTACCCTGGATACCAGCCTGCAGACACGGTGTCGCTGGTCCACTGATCGCTGGTGAGAGTGCCTGTGTGACAGCTCACCAGCGATCAGCCGTCAATGTCGCCAGCGATCAGATTGCTGACAACATTGACGTGTGTGACGCTGGCTTTAGGGTGCTTTCTCATCGCGTTATTTTTCCTGTCCGTGGGATCCTACTTTTTGCAGGATCCCACGGACCGTAACGGAGGGCATCGGAGGTGAGCCTCCTGGTGCTATTTCTGTGTCCGGGGCCGTGATTTTCACGGGTTCGGACCCAAAAAGAGTTGTGCTGGGCAAGTGAAATTAAGTAAAAGCAAGGGGTTAAAAAAAAAAAAAACTCTATTCTCACCTTCCAGCGATCCCCCGATGCCTCCAGCAAGCTCCGGGTGACTACAGGACATGCCGTTACGTCACAACCCTGCAGCGTCATCGGGTCACATGACCACAGTTACCGCGGTTGTGACATAATGTCAAGTCCTGTAGTTATCCGGAGCTTGCTGGAGGCGTTGGGGGATCACTGGAAAGGTGAGAATAGAGTTTTTTATTTGTAACCCCTTGCCTTTACTTAATTTCACTTCCACAAATACATTGTGGAAGTGAAATTAGACGGCACACAGCAGTTTTAGTGTACTGAGCATGCTCAGTACACTAAAATCGGGTCCAAGGAGCGATCAGCTGTTTCCTCGGACCCGCGCTCATAGGCCCCCATGTTAACTGGCACGGATCCTGTCGGATTTGATTGTGTCCGATTTGGTCCGCTGTGCCCAAAATCGGAGCAGTCTCCGATATTGGGTACAGCAAAAATCGGACACAATCAGATCTGACAAAATCGGATGTCATTAAGGGCAAATAGGATCCAATCCATGCCCATAGGATAACATGGGGGCCAATCGGATCCGTGGCTGTCCGTTTTACAACAGACAGCCACGAATCCTCAAAAATCGCTGTGTGAAGCACCCTTAGCTGAAAGATGAGCGAGACAGCAAACTACACAGGAAGTTCACGATCCACTGCTGAGCCAGGAAGCAACACCAACTCCAAACACACTATCACCAGCAATGCATCATGGGAGCCAAGGGATATAAATAGAGACAGCTGAAAGGTAAGCAAGTAGGAGAACAGCTGGGTCCTAGTGACCTCCAGCTCTCACCAAGCAGAGAAATACCTCTTAAGGTACCTTTACACGCCGCGACTACGGTGTAGCAACTGAGAGGCAATCAGAATTTCCATCCCGGTTGCCTTGAAATTGCTACGAAATTGCGGCGTGTAATTGGGGAAAGTGATCATGATTTTGAAAGTTGCTCCCGGTTGCGATTTCAGAGCATTTTTCAAAAACCAGAGCAACCCTGAAGGTGATTTTCTCTGGTTTTGGCGTGTGAACGGGCGATAGGATGGAATCTGCGTCGCCTAGTGATTTCCCAGAGGCGTGCCACAGCTGCTGATACCGCGCGCCCATCAGCGATGATTGGTGGGGGATACTATGTTAGCATTGCTGTCCCTGCACAGGGCGCCATATTTGAACAGCTGTCCATTCACACTACACAATTTGCAATGGCGTCTGTATTTGCCAGCCTTCCTGCGCAGGCTGGCCAATCATGACGCTATTGCGTTGTCTAATCAGCGTGTTTGGGGCGCAGAATACACAACTCTGTCACGCCTATGTTCTTGCGGTGCTGCACAGGTACGCCACATTCCCTTAGTGATGCAGCGTGTGAAGCGGCGTCGGGATTCAACCGGTTGTTTCTCGAAGGGTCTGTTTCAACTTCCAGGAAACCAGTTCCCTTAGGTAGAGGGCGCAATTGCGGTGTGTACATACGGCATCGGCGATTGGTAGCAACCGTCAAAAACGTGAACGCACACGTTCGTGCCCGATCGCCAGTGATAGTTGCAGCGTGTAAAGGTACCTTTAAAGGGACAGAACCACAATTCATGATTTTGTCTGTTTGGCCAGACACTGCGACTTTCTGCGAGTGGCGCCAAGAGCCTCGTCCATGTGTCCTGATAATCCATGACATGCATACGCTGTAAAAAAGGCACTTTGCATTAGCTTCTAAATGTTAGCGTCTTAATAGGCCGCAAAGTCCATGGACTGTGAGCCTGCTCAGCGCAGAGGGGACGCATGCAAAGGGGGCGGTCATGCACACAGCTCCCCTGTCTGCGTGGCGTCACCCCTCACGATAAGCGCGACCCGAGGCAATATGAGGGCAGCAGCGCTGGCTTCACAAACCCCCTCCGGGCCCCTTCCCGTAATCACTGCCGCGGCTCAGGCGCAGTGGGGCTTGTGCCCTCTTAAGATATTAACATTTTATTGTTTTTTTTTTAAACTTGAAGCCTAGGTGACTGACCACAACATGTAGTGGTCAGCACAAGGCAATACACTGTAAACAAACAGAAAAGTATGTTAATATCTCAAAAACAGCTGAAAAATGTACTAAACAAAACTGTTTTATTTCTCAGCACTGTCCAATTACACTCGTCAGTGGGAATAACTCTTTAAAGCAACCTGTCAGCTACCTGTCTGTTAGCACTTTTGATCTTGTATTGAAAATTCTGTGCATCTTGACCCTTTTCAAGATGGCCTCTGCTGCTTCATGTGATCCTCCTCTCTGCCTTTATAAACCTCAGTCTACTGTTCAGCCATGCCCAAGTATTCAGTGAGAATTTCTGTCTACCTGCTGCCTTACCAGTCTGCTCCACTCCGTGCTGATCCACTTTGGCTTTTCCAGCAACTGCATTAGTATTCATGCAATCTCACCTGTCTCCAGCTTCTCGTTTGCTCCTTGTTTGCCTGTGCTGGGTTCAAAGACCACACAGCATCATTACTCCAGTACTGTTACACATAAGCCCAGTGTACCTTGCTAGCATTTACAGTTGTTTATTGTGTAGTTGCAGTGATCTGGACATCTGGGATATTCTTAAGCTGCTGTGTATAACTGAGTCCTGTGACTTTAAAGAATGCCTATTAGTTATATGTATTTGTATTGCATTGGGAGGGCGATGATGTCACAATGGGGGCAGGCTTTGTGGTGAGGCAGCTGTCTCTCTTCCCCCCCTTGTGCTGCCTCTCTCTCCCTCCTGTCCTGTATTCTCCCCTCTGTGTTCTTTCCTTTGATCTTTTTTCCCCATGTGCACTCTCTCTCTCTGCTTGTGCGCTCTCCCCCATTTGCTGTCTTCTCTCCTGTGTGCTGTCTTCTCCCCGTGCTATCTTCTTCCCCTTGTGCTATCTTCTCCCCTGTGTACTGTCCTCTCACCTGTGTACTGTCTTCTCCCCATGCTATCTTCTTCCCCTGTGTGCTGTCTTCTACCCTGTGTGCTGTCTTCTCCCCTGTGTGCTGTCTTCTCCCCCTGTGCTGTCTTCTGTCCTGTGTGCTGTCTTCTCCACCCTCCACTCTGTGCTGTCTTCTCCCCCTTGTGCTGTCTTCTCCCCACTGTGCTGTCTTCTCCCCCCCTGTGCTGTGTTCTCCACCTTTGCTATCTTCTTCCCCCTGTGCTGTGTTCTCCCTCTGTGCTGTCTTCTCCCCTCTGTGCTGTCTTCTCCCCACTATGCTGTCTTCTCCCCCTGTGCTGTCTCTCCCCTCTGTGCTGTCATCTCCCCCGTGTGCTGTCATCTCCCCCCTGTGCTGTGTTCTCCTCCTCTGTGCTGTCTTCTCCCCTCTGTGCTGTCTTCTCCCCCCGATGCTGTCTTCTCCCCTCTGTGCTGTCTTCTCCCCCCTGCACTCTCTTCTCCCCTCTGTGCTTTTTACCCTGTATGCAATCTCTCTCCCCTCCTCACCAATTTTCTGAGTAAATATATTTCAAAGTTACTATTGGCATACATTTCTCTCCAAATGTCAGTAACAACTCATCCAATCCACAATGTCAAAGAGATCAAATCATTGATGTCAATAAATATAGTGGTGTGTAACAACGAGGAATGACACAGAAAAAAGTATTGAAAACCCTTACTGAAATGTATTTAATACTTCGTACAAAAGACTTTGTTGCTGATGAAGCTCCAGATGCCCTGTTTGGAGACCCTACTCCCTGCATTGCTCAGGTGGATTTTGGCCCATTCCTCCACACATACACTCTTCACATCCTGCGCTCTCGTGGATCCTTCTATGATCTCTGAGCTTAAATTCCTTCAAGACATTTTCTATTGGATTCAGGTCCGGTGATCAACTCGGACATTCTAGAAGCATTATAATCTTTCTCTGAAAGCAGTTGAGAGTCTTCTTGGCTGTGTGTTTGGGATCATTGTCTTGTGAACTGTCCGCCCTCTTTACATCTTCATCATCCTCGTAGATGGCAGCAGATTTTTATCAGAAATGTCTCGGTACATTTGTCTATTCATCCTTCCTTCAATTACATTGTCTGCCAGTGCCGTATGCTGAAAATCAGCCCTACACCATGATGTTCCCTCCTCTACACTTCACTGTTGGTATGATGTTTCGGGATGATTTTCCTTTTGGCCTCTAAACATGGTGTGTATTATGGCATCCAAAAGAGTTCAAATTTGGTCTCATCTGACCAGACTATTCTCACAGTATTAAGCGAACTTAAAATGTTCTTTAATCTACTTTCTGTTCAGCAATGAAGTTTTGCATGGTGAGCGTGCATACAGGAGCGTGCATACACCATGTAGGTGAGTTCATTACCTATTGTTTCCTTTGAAACAATTCAATTGCACCTGCTGATTCCAAGAGTTTCTACAGCTCTCCACACTTGGTCTGTTTTGATTATTCTTTTCACTACTCTGTCTGAAATGTTGGTCATGGCCGGTTTATGGTGAAATGATGTTTGTTCAACTTCTGGATTATGACCCCAACGGTGCTCACTGGAACCTTTAGTAGTTTAGAACTTCTTCTGTAATCAATGTCATCGATATGTTTTGCTAAAATAAGGTTGTGAATGTCTCGAGACAGCTCATTGTTTTTCCCCATCTTGAGATGTTTCTTGTGTGCCGACTTGGTAATGAGGCACCTTTTTATCTGCCATCAGCTGAACCAGCTGCTATTATTTCTCACTAAGTGGCAGGATCGCTTTATAATTACTGATAGATTTCAGCTGCTGCCATGACTTTCCATGGCTTTTTTCACCTCTCTTTCTTCAAGTGTTGAATACTTTTTCCCTGTGTCATTTCCCATTATTACACATCACTAAATTTATGGACATCTTTGGTTTGATTTCTTTGCCTGTGTGTATTGGATGGGTTGTTACCGACATCTGGTGAAAAATCAATGTCAAAAGCATCTTTAGAAATATTGTTACTTTAAAAATGAGTGACGTGTTCAATACTGATTTCACTCGCTATGTATATATAGAAAAATGTTGGAATCTGAGAGTCCTCAGTGGTTGATACCTTTTAATGACGAACTGAAAAGATGGTAAGCATAGCTATGGCTATGTTTACCATCTTTTCAGTTAGTCATTAAAAGGTATCAACCACTGAGGATTCTCAAGATTCCAACATTTTCTATCTCCTGGCTAACACGGTACAAACATTTTATATATATGTATATACAGTTGTGGCAAAAGTATTGACACCCCTGCAATTCTGTCAGATAATACTCAGTTTCTTCCTGAAAATGATTGCAATCGCAAATTCTTTGGTATTATTATCTTCATTTAATTTGTCTTCAATGAAAAAACACAAAAGTGAATGAAGCAAAGCAAAACATTGATCATTTCACACAAAACTCCAAAAATGGCCGGACAAAAGTATTGGCACCCTCAGCCTAATACTTGGTTGCACAACCTTTAGCCAAATAACTGTGATCAACCGCTTCCAGTAACCATCAATGAGTTTCCTACAATGCTCTGCTGGAATTTTACACCATTCTTCTTCGGCAAACTGCTCCAGGTCCCTGATATTTGAAGGGCGCCTTCTCCAAACTGCCATTTTTAGATCTCTCTACAGGTGTTCTATGGGATTCAGGTCTGGACTCATTGCTGGCCACCTTAGAAGTCTCCAGTGCTTTCTCTCAAACCATTTTCTAGTGCTTTTTGAACGTGTGTTTTGGGTCATTGTCCTGCTGGAAGACCCATGACCTCTGAGGGAGACCCAGCTTTCTCACACTGGGTCCTACATTATGCTGCAAAATGTGTTGGTAGTCTTCAGACTTCATAATGCCATGCACACGGTCAAGCAGTCCAGTGCCAGAGGCAGCAAAGCAACCCCAAAACATCAGGGAACCTCCACCATGTTTGACTGTAGGGACCGTGTTCTTTTCTTTGAATGCCTCTTTTTTCTCCTGTAAACTCTATGTTGATGCCTTTGCCCATAAAAGCTCTACTTTTTCTCATCTGACCAGAGAACATTCTTCCAAAACGTTGTAGGCTTTCTCAGGTAAGTTTTGGAAAACTCCAGCCTTTGCTTTTTTATGTCTCAGGGTAAGAAGTGGGGTCTTCCTGGTCTCCTACCATAATGTCCCTTTTCATTCAGACACTGATGGATAGTACGGGTTGACACTGTTGTACCCTCGGATTGCAGGCAGCTTGAACTTGTTTGGATGTTAGTCGAGGTTCTTTATCCACCATCCGCACAATCTTACGTTGAAATCTCTCGTCAATTTTTCTTTTCCGTCCACATCTAGGGAGGTTAGCCACAGTGCCATGGGCTTTACACTTCTTGATGACACTGCACACGGTAGACACAGGAACATTCAGGTCTTTGGAGACGGACTTATAGCCTTGAGATTGCTCATGCTTCCTCACAATTTGGTTTCTCAAGTCCTCAGACAGTTCTTTGGTCTTCTTTCTTTTCTCCAGCTCAATGTGGTACACACAAGGACACAGGACAGAGGTTGAGTCAACTTTAATCCATGTCAACTGGCTGCAAGTGTGATTTAGTTATTGCCAACACCTGTTAGGTGCCACAGGTAAGTTACAGGTGCTTTAATTACAAAATTAGAGAAGCATCACATGATTTTTCTAACAGTGTCAATACTTTTGTCCACCCCCATT
The DNA here is from genome assembly GCA_033576535.1 of Allobates femoralis. Lineage (NCBI taxonomy): Eukaryota > Metazoa > Chordata > Amphibia > Anura > Aromobatidae > Allobates > Allobates femoralis. Next base: position 22,537,990 of record JARQOC010000012.1, read on the forward strand.
TTTATGTTTGGTGTGAAATTATATCCAATTTGGCTTTAGGACAATTCTGTTTGTGTTTTTTCATTGAAGACAAATTAAATGAAGATAATAATAGCAAAGAATTGGTGATTGCAATATTTTCAGGAAGAAACTGAGTATTATCTGACAGAATGGCAGGGGTGTCAATACTTTTGGCCACAACTGTGTGTATATATATATATATTATACTCTTACATGACCTGCCATCCGTGGGAGATCGAGCAGAGGCACATGCACAGACAGGTGTATGGACCACCATGCAATCAGTGTTTTTGCCTGTTAAGCAGTGTTTTTCAGTGAATGGTGGGGGTCTAAGGTCCCAATCCCCCACAGATCTGCAAATCATGTAATAAAAGGTGTTGATTGAAAAATATAGGTACTCTTTAATCACCCGCCATGTATCATATATATCACTGGTGTCTTCTTATCTAGCACTCAGGTGCCTTCAGGCTCCATGGCCCAGGTGCAACTGCTACCTCTGCATAGCTACATGTTAGGTAGCCACAGGAGCATTTTTATTGCCATAGGGGGATAAAGTGCTACCAGACACATCTGGTGCCGGTTGTTTCCTAGAGCAATAGTTCAAGAAACTAGCTCTGGAGATGGGGAACAAAGAATAAAGGCGTCCTGATACACCTTGGATTTTGGTGGATTCCCTGCAATATTGGATACATTTGCTAAAAAGTATCACAAGTGCTGTATATGGACAGATGCAAAGTATAGAGCGCTTGTGTTCAAGACCCTTATAGTAATCTGATGAACCGATTTATCTACAGCTGTGTATAATATTGCAAGCTATCGCTCCGGAAGGGTTAAATTGTGTTATGTACAAGTGCACCTGCAGACGGTATTATCACATTAACAATATTCATGCAATAATTTATTGTAATAATAATTTATTGTAAATGATTACCTAATCCTGACATTGGTGAAGAATGAGAATGGTGCAGAGAGACACGTGACTATCACCTGTACAATAATATCGTTTGTATGTATTTCCTTGCTTTCATGTGTTCAGGTCATCGTCACCGTATGTCTTGTCCCAGATGAGATTAAGCAGAAAAAAACGATATCTAGGTCAAGAAGAAGCAATATTAGTCTTATTATGCTCCTAAATAGTTCAAAACAAGAATGGTCCAGGTGGTGGTATAAAGAAATTCAATGGGGATATGGAATATGGGTTAGGCCGCGATTTTTCACTGTCGGGTTCTGCAGGATGCACCGGACAGAACCTGACAGCCCCGGACGCACAGAACCGGAGGGCAGGCAAATATGCCCCCCGATCCTGCTTTGTGTCGGATTAGTTCCAGCACGCGGCTGCCGCTGCCTAGTGCTTAAGTTTCAGCATAGCGGCTGAAGGGGAGTTATCCGCGGTGCTGAAATTTCAGACGTGGAGCTCTCCACGTGCTGAACTACAGCGGCGGCTATTTCAGCTGTGCTGTCCAGGTGCTGAAGGAACGCAGCCTGAATTTCAGAGCCGTCGCTCTTTCAGCACCCGCATCCGGGAACCACATAGTTTTTCTGCCGGATCCGGGGCGATCCGGCGCCCATGACTCCCACGTTATGGCACCGGATCACCCCGGACCGGGAGGATCCGGTTTTGTTTGTTTTTTGCGCCAGACACAAAAAATGCTGCAAGCTCGAGTTTGTGTCCGGGCAAAAAGCAAACAGAACCGGATCCTCCCAGACAGAAACAAAACCGAATGGCAAATGAGTGCCCCATAGGGATACATGGGGGCCAAAACCGGATCTGGTTCTGTCCAGGTCACGACCGGACAGAGCCAGATCCAAAAAATCGTGGTGTTAAGCCGGCCTTACTTGATTAGATTGTGGGCCCCAATGGGGACAGTAATGCTGATGTATGTAAAGCGCTATGAAATTAATAGCGCTATACTTGTATAAGTGGATAAATATTATTATATTACTAATATTAAATTATTTGAGGGCTAGAAGAGATATAGGAGTATCATGGATATAATCTGCTGGGCTTAATGGGCTTTAATCTTGTGTAGTTCTGGACATATACCATATTTTTCGGACTATAAGATGCAAAACATCTGGTAAAATATTTAATGACATAAATAATATTTCAGCAATGTAAATATACAGCCGGTACCTCATATACGTTGCCTGTGGATATGGCGGCCTGTATCAGCAGATAGGTTCCCTTTAAGATCTCACAGGTGCCATTCATATCAAGTGGTTGACCATTATCCTTTATGCCTTTAAGAAGATATATAACTCCTAAAATGTACTGCATATCCTACGGCATGCTGGGAGTTATTGTTCACCATAGGATTTGTACAGTGCCTTAATTTACCCTTTAGCGCCTAACCCTTGCCTCTTCAGAGCTTCTTTTAGTACTCCCGGTTCTCTGTGCTGCACGTTTAGGGAGTTCTGCCTGGATCTGCTTGAATCACTTGCTGATCCAGTAGTATAAAAGAGAAAGGGGATTTTGGACCGCGCTTCCGTTCCAATAGATGAGTACAATGAAGTTATTAAAAACTCATTTAGTAGCTTATTTCCACACGTTTCAAGGTTAAAAACCCCTATCAGGACAACGACAAGATGTACAGGTTGTTGTCTTGATGAAGGGTTTTTAAGCCTGAAACGCGTAGAAGAAAACCACTAAATGAGTTTGTAATAACTTTATTGTACTCATTCATTGGAACAGGAGCGCGGTCCGAAATCCCCTTTCTCTTCTTTATACACTACTGGATCTACAGTACAACACATGGGAGACGGCTGCATACCGTAGAGCCTTGATATCGATGATATCCTATGTAATATCAGTGGTTGTGACGGATCACAACCGACCCAGGTGAGCCTGTATTGGTACGTTGCACTTTTGAATCCACACAGATAAACACTATTGTGCACCTTTTTCCTTCCTCTCCAGCATTTCTCACTTCCTCACTAGACAGGAGGAGGTAGATCACGAGCCGCAGTGACATAATGAAGAGGCAGGGTCAGGATGACTACACGCTTTGCTGCCCCTGCCCTGCCTCTTCATTATGTCAGTGCAGATCGTTATTTGGACCGGAGACCACCCACCTCCCACTTTCGAGTACAGCTGCAGGAACTCCTAAATATGTCGCACTGAGAACCGGAGTACTTAGAGCAGGGGTGGGCAACTCCAGGCCTCGAGGGCCGCACACTGTCCAGGTTTTCAAGATTTCCTTACAATTTGACAGTTAGTAATTTAAATAATTTAAATAATTGTAAATTACCAACTGTCAAATTCAAAGGAAATCTTGAAAATCTGGACTGTGTGCGGCCCTCGAGGCCTGGAGTTGCCCACCCCTGACATAGAGGAACTGTGAAGAGGTCAGCAAGATTGTTGCGGCGCAGACAAAGCTGCCGACGCCGTCACCCTTCTACTTCCTGCTTTTAATATAAAATGAATATTCACTGCTCCACACGCCCATAACCCCACCCTCTTCTCAGCACCAGCTTCATTGTCGAGAGGGAGAATTGTACATTTATTACCTTAAATAGCGGACACCCGTGACTTCCCCCTGCCTCCAGTGACCTTGCTCCGCTCAACAGTTTGCTACATCCGGACTATAAGATGCATCACCTACTTTCCGCCTCCATTTTTTTTGGGTGGAGTGTGTGGAGCCCACTAGGATGGGGTACTCGGTACCGGACCAGGGTACTGCTGGGAATATCACGGCGGTCTTGGTCCGGACCGTGTACCGTGTTCCACAATAAATGGGGGGTATATTTACAGGGGAGTTTGTCGCGACGTCACCCATGGGTTGTGGTCAGGGTGACCACCGCTGCTGCAGAACCTCCTGGGATGATGTTTGGCAGCTGGTGATGTAACAGCTCTCCGCGGGTAGAGCCTGGTTCCCCAGGGCAGTGGTAGTTAAAGTCTATGATTGGTGTAGAGTAGGGGTAGTAGGAGAGATGATGAGAGTTGGTGAGGGAGAGTAGGGCTTGAATACAAGGATCACACAGACTCACAGTTTTGTAGTTTTCCACGACTTTACTGCAGATGTTGTTCAGCAAGTACTGTCCACAGAGTCTGTACCGGGGCCGGGTTGCTCCCACCCTGACCGGGTCCTCAGCTTCCTACTCCTGCACCTCGTGTGTGGCCCTGCTGCTGCTTTAGCTGAGCTGCTGGCCCTGTCTCTCCTCACAGGTACCCCCTTGCTAGGCAACTTGAGTCTTTTCTGTGTGTTTCTGACCCCGCCGTGTTGCTTCGCTGAGGTACAGTGTAGGTATGTAACCTCCACTATCCCGGTGTTTTCTGTGATGCGTATTTCAGTCACAGATTCGGATCCGGTATCCGGTCTCTGCGCTCCTCCGGGGCGACTTATGAGGTAACTCAGTCTCCCAGATGTGTTCTCCTGTTTCTTGTGACTCCTCTCTTCAGACCCTGGCTAGGCCTGGAATCGAGTAGCAGACTGTGGAGAAGCCTAAGGCAGCCCCTTTACACCATAGTCTCTCTTCCTCAGTTCTCCCAGGAACTGAACTACTTCCTCTTTACACCAGAATATATAGAGGAGCTGCTTTAGCTCCCCCTACTGGCCTAGAGGTGCTAGTGCAGTGTCAGGTGTTGTGTGGGGAGTGAACCCTGGTGTTGTTTCTGTCGCACTTAACCCCTGAGGTGCCACAAGTGCATCTTATAGTATGAATAATACAGTAAATTAATTGTCATGTTTCATTATTGTGTCTTTGCGACGCTGAACCTCCAAGAGAGGTGCAGCACAGGAGACATTCTGGTGGTATACAAATAAATTAGAGAAAGTAATCATCAAAGGCACAGAAAAACTCACCAAAAAATCTGCCAGGTAAATATCCATTTCATTTAGCAGTAGATTGTCAGGTCCCCTGGAAGGCAAACCAGGTGTCATTAAACCGGTGCACGATCACTTGCAACCCACAGTTGGGGGTGGTTGTGGCACCAGCGACCAGCCATACTGTCAAGGAAGTGACCGGTGGCATTCAGACACTAGGCTGCCTAAGGGCTCAGTCACTCCTGTGTATGTGAAGCATAGTGTCAGAACTCGGCCTGTTAGTAACACCCAGTGCAGGGCACCGGTCCGTACTGATTAAATGCCTCACCAGTGACTTATGCCCCCAGAGGTCCCAACCTGAACTGCAGATGAAAAAATAACTAACCTCTAAAGATGAAAAATGTGAGTATTTAGTTGGATATTTTGGCCAAAATAACGTAAGCTCGTGGACCCTCTTCACGGTCCCTCACGTCCCACAAGTCCTATCTCATATGTTTGTGACATATGTATATTTCATAACTAGATTCAACTAGATGAACGGTATGTGGGTTCATTGTCATCCAATAATTTATCATGATGCACCCCTTTATGTGCTGCTTTGGAGATGGAAGTGGTCCCCTTACTTTTTGGGTGTTATGATAATGTAATCATATCTCACAGGAAAGATAGCTAAAACTGTAACCAGTGGCGCAACCAAGGGGGGGACCTACGTGTCTGGACCCCTCCCTTTGGATGGCCCTGAGAAGCATCGGCACCCAGCACCGCCTCATACGTTAGTGTGGAGGGCTGGAGAAAGTCAGTACAGGCTGCAGCCAGCCAGGGCAGGCAGTGCAGAGCAAGCTGTGGGGGAGCAGAGCTCACTCTGTATACAGGCAGGAGCCAGGAGGAGGCAGCACACAGTCTGGAGTCGGACTCAGACTGTTGCTGGCCCCGCCCGGCCTGGTGGGTAATAATGGGTTGCCCCTCGGAATCCCGCTGGGGGTGACACCCCCCTTTCAGGGCCGGTGTGTGTTTCTTGGACCCCTACCTTGGGAAATTTCTGGGTGCGCCACTGACTGTAACTGACCCAGCCTGTTGCTATACAGACTAGACATTCAGACCCTGCAGTCCCTAGAGAGGTATCTGCATAGTCTGGAATGGCTCTAACACCAAACTAAACAATGGCAACTCCCACCCAGGCTGCCTAAATGGTCATCAAGTGCTCCGCGTGCCTCCTAAGGAACCTGAGGGCAGAGCAGAGATATGTTTACCTACTGAAAGGAAGACGTGTTGAAATAGAAAGGTCTCAGAGTGAATATAAACAATCCAAGTATTACAAAGCGGAAAGATAGGATATGTACTGCTAGAGAGAATGCCACCTACTTCTCAACTACAAACAGAAGATAGGTGCAGGGTCAAGAGCTATTAACAGCAGAGAGAAAAAGCTCAGCTACTTTTTCACTGACTGGCATAAATAACAGCAGTATGACGGACGATCTAAATGAGAATATTACCAGCAGGGCCGGCCTTAAGCATGTGCAAGTGGAGCGACCGCACAGGGTGCCACGCTCCATGGTGCGGCGCAGGGAGTCAGCTGTCATTTTGCATTGCTGCTCCCTTTCCCAGGGGCATCGCTAGGCCTGCACCCCGAATTATAAATTGAAAGCTCCAATTCTCTGGGGCTGTGTAAAACGCACCCCAAATGACCCCCCCGGACTGTTAATATGTGTCCCTACACCCAGCACACACATTTGGGGCAATCGTTTTTGCTAAACCTTTAGTAATATAACCTTTTCTCTTACTTTACAAAAGCGATTTTTTTCTGCAAAAGGGATGGTTAGGAATGATAAGAGGGGGTGCAGGGACAGGTCTAAAGATAAGGGGGGGTCAGTTTCTGGGTTTAGGATCACTTGAAAGGCTGAAACCTGAGAGGCTGAAAGGGCAGGGCTTTACTGAAGGGAGGGGGGAGAGGAGGCTGACAGGCACATGAACACTGCAGGAGGACAAGCTAGGTAACACCCAGTCGGCCACATGTTTTAAAGTTTATAAAGCTATATCTTAGCTTCTACTAAACAGTTTTTTTAGCAAAAACGATTGCCCCAAATGTGTGTGCTGGGTGTAGGGACACATATTAACAGTCCGGGGGGGGTCATTTGGGGTGGTTGGTTCCCTTTAAACCAGACTGTACCGTGTTTCACCTTAACATCTGCCGGTACCCAGTAAAGTGGAGTTGGAGTTGAATTGGTCTCTGTCATTCTTCTCGCCGGTGCCCGGAGGGCTTCAGCACCATCACCAGCATCTCACCGAAGGGGTAAGAACAACCAGTACTCCCCTCATCCCCCTCATCATCCTCCATCACCGCTGCCCTGAGGTAAAAGCTCCTCCTGTGGGGAGCTGGACCACACTGAGCTGGACCCATCATCACCTCAGCGGCCGGCCTGCAGCGCTGGTATCTAAATTACCGGGATCCATAGGTGGCGTCGCATACTCTTTATCCCTGTAAATGTTCCCCCCTCATCTAACAAATGACAGCCAGGGCATGGAACCGGCAACCCGACCACCCGTGATTCTGTCGAGCCCACTGGGACGAGGGTACTCGGTACCGGACCGTGTTGCTGCGGGGGATGTCACGGGTGGTCCTGGTCCGGACCATGTCCCGGGCCCTGGCAAATAAAAGGGTGTATTTACAGGGGAGACTAGTCTATCGTGACGCCACCCACTGTGTGCAGCCACTAATGGGGCCGCTGCTGCTGCAGAACCTCTGGGGATGATGTAGTAGCAGCTGAGATGGAATAGTTCCAGTGGGCAGAACTGGGTTCCCCGGGACAGTGTTGGTAAAGTCTATGATGGAGGTGAATAGTGGAGACGGGTTAAGGAACACACACTCACGTTATGTAGTTTCCAAAGCTTTACTGCAGATGTTGTTGCAGATTGTCCACTGAGTCTGTACGGGGCCGGGTTTTCCTCCCACCCTGTCCGGGTCATCAGCTTCCTCGTGCTGCGCTGTGTGTGTGCGTCCTGGCTGCTGCGTCTAGCTGAGCTGCTGGGACTGTCTCACTCTCTCTGTTCTGCTGGTACCACTTAGCTAGGCAACTTGAGTCCTCTGTGCTGTACTGACCCCGCCGTGTTGCTTTGCTCTGGTACTGTGGGTGTCTGGAGCCTCCACTACTTCTGGATTCACTGTGCTGTGTGTGTCAGACACAGTGCTGGATCCGGTGTCCGTTCTGTGCGCTTCTCTGGAGCGAGTGATGATGGCACTCAAGCTCTCAGACTTGTTCTCTGTCTGTAATTCTCCTCTCTTCAGACCCTAGCTAGGCCTGGAATCGATGAGCAGACTGCAGAGAAGCTTAGCACAGCTTCTTTGACACTGCATTCTCTCTCCTCTTCACAGTACTGCCTGTACTGAACTCTGCACTAAACTGTGCTCTTCACAGCACTGCTCCGTGCTGCACTCTGCTACTTCCTGTGGACCTGGAGTATTTAAGAGAGCAGGTTGTGCTCCCCCTCCTGGCCCAGAGGTGCTAGTGTAAGTCAGTGTGTTGTGGGGAGGGAACCCATGTGATGTTACTGTGGCACATTAACCCATGGGGTGCCACAATTCCCCCTTAGTTAACTCCATCAAACCCAGGCCCAGCATCCGAGTACCCCTTGCCCTGGGCTCATCACTATATATATACCAGTGCATCAGCTCTCCTATGAACATCCGCCGCAGGCGACTTATAATGACAGACACAGGGGTCTTCAGCAGAGCCCCGGCTGTCATAACAAACCATAGGCACCCCACCATCATGGGGCAGTAGAAATGACACACCCCTCCCCCCGCCTCCACATGTTAAATGTCAAAGTCAGAGATTGACAGTGGTATTTGGTTGACAGACGCAGACGAAGCTCTACTCGTGTCTGTTAGAGGCACATGATGGCTGTTTACATCAGTTATGCGGGCTCAGCCTTTGAGCCCAGATGTAAGCCAGAGACACAACCTTTGATGTACCAGTACGTCAAAGGTTGTGAAGTGGTTAAAAGCTGGGAGCAAGCTTTGCTGGAGAGAAATCAGAAAGTCTGTTCCCTGGCAGCTTCTCCCTGCCACTGTCTTGAGTGACAGGTCTCTCCCTATACATGCGAATGGGGTGAATTCGCTAGAGACTAGCCTTTACAGCTAGTCTCTCATCAGTCTCGGCCCCCAGCAGCTTTTAAAATATGTTCTTGTTTGAAATGCTGCATTGTTTCAGAGTCAACACCTTTACATACAGCAGATCAAAATAGGTGATGTCACAGCTCATCTCCTCCTCCTGTACAATGATTGATAACACCTCTATATACAGTAGATCACACAGGATCCACCATTCACAATAGGTGATATCACAGCTCACCTCCTCCTCCTGTACAATGACTGATAACCTCTATATACAGTAGATAACACAGGATCCACCATTCACAATAGATGATATCACAGCTCACCTCCTCCTCCTGTACAATGACTGATAACACCTCTATATACAGTAGATAACACAGGATCCACCATTCACAATAGGTGATATCACAGCTCACCTCCTCCTGTACAATGACTGATAACACCTCTATATACAGTAGATAACACAGGATCCACCATTCACAATTGGTGATGTCACAGCTCACCTCCTCCTCCTGTACAATGACTGATAACACCTCTATATACAGTAGATAACACAGGATCCACCATTCACAATAGGTGATATCACAGCTCACCTCCTCCTCCTGTACAATGACTGATAACACCTCTATATACAGTAGATAACACAGGATCCACCATTCACAATAGATGATATCACAGCTCACTTCCTCCCGTACAATGACTGCTAACACCTCTATATACAGTAGATAACACCGGATCCACCATTCACAATAGGTGATGTCACAGCTCACCTCCTCCTCCTGTACAATGACTGATAACACTTCTATATACAGTAGATAACACAGGATGCACCATTCACAATAGGTGATATCACAGCTCACCACCTCCTGTACAATGACTGATAACACCTCTATATACAGTAGATAACACAGGATCCACCATTCACAATAGATGATATCACAGCTCACCTCCTCCCGTACAATGACTGATAACACCTCTATATACAGTAGATAACACAGGATCCACCATTCACAATAGGTGATATCACAGCTCACCTCCTCCTCCTGTACAATGATTGATAACACCTCTATATACAGTAGATAACACAGGATCCACCATTCACAATAGGTGATTTCACAGGTCACCTCCTCCCCCCGTACAATGACTGATAACATCTCTATATACAGTAGATAACACAGGATCCACCATTCACAATAGGTGATATCACAGCTCACCTCCTCCTGTACAATGCTGATAACACCTCTATATACAGTAGATAACACAGGATCCACCATTCGCAATAGGTGATGTCACAGCTCACCTCCTCCTCCTGTACAATGACTGATAACACCTCTATATACAGTAGATAACACAGGATCCACCATTCACAATAGATGATATCACAGCTCACCTCCTCCTCCTGTACAATGACTGACAACACCTCTATATACAGTAGATAACACAGGATCCACCATTCACAATAGGTGATATCACAGCTCATCTCCTCCTGTACAATGACTGATAACACCTCTATATACAGTAGATAACACAGGATTCACCATTTACAATAGGTGATATCACAGCTCACCTCCTCCTGTACAATGACTGATAACACCTCTATATACAGTAGATAACACAGGATCCACCATTCACAATAGGTGATATCACAGCTCACCTCCTTCTCCTGTACAATGACTGATAACACCTCTATATACAGTAGATAACACCGGATCCACCATTGACAATAGTTGATGTCACAGCTCACCTCCTCCTCCTGTACAATGACTGATAACACCTCTATATACAGTAGATAACACAGGATCCACCATTCACAATAGTTGATGTCACAGCCCACCTTTTAGTAGACTGATAACACCTGTATATAAAGGGCAGTTGGTAATGGCAGGTGGGAGGGGATATATGTCTTGGGGTTTGGGATCCTGATCTTTTTTGACCCTAGCAATGCCCCTGCCTGCTCCCAGGCAGCCCATGAACAGATCATATACAAACATGTCTGCTCATGTGCTCTGAGTAAACAATGTCGTTTGACACCATAGGGCAATATCGCACAGGGCACTATTCAGCCTAAGGCCGGCCCTATTCACCAGCAGGAAGCACAAGTAGAGGAAGGTATAAATAGCCACACCCGAAAGGTGATAGGACAAACAATAGATAAATCAATAAAAACACCTTGTAGCCTAAAATGCAAAAGCAAGGATAAAAGACAATAAACATCCAGAGAAAAAGTGTAACTGCTGTTGCTCAGTAGACAGATAAACCAAACTCTCACACATGAAAGTTGGCCATTGGGCTGCTGCGCCCGTTGCAGCAAGGGTATATCAGCCCCTGATGATGATGAAACATTGTTGTATCACATGCTGGCTGCGGCCAATAAGTGGCAGTTCGTCAGAATAGATATATGCTCTGACAAAATAGTAAAAGCTGCAGTTGATGATGATGAGCCGGCACTCAATGGCTGCAGTCTGCATGTGGCACAACATTATTATGGTCTTGTCACGAGTTGACTCGTCTGCACTCCATGTGAAATGCTCTGCTGTAGTTAAAGGGAACCTGTCACCTGGATCTAAGCCAATACACTATCACTACCTGTCCCTGCACCTTCTACCTACTCCTATCTATCCCTCTCTAAGCTAAATCCGCCTATAAAACAGCAGAAAAATAACTTATAACTTACAGAAGTCCCTGAGGCTGGGACTGAAAAGGCGGCACCAGGCTCCATTCTGCCCTCCTCGATGCAGCAGCGCACGCCCCGCTGGGTGGCGTTATTCTTTCTTCAAGCTGCCGTTGTGTATGGTATTAAACACAGGTGAGCTGCTGCTGTAGCTAGGTGTGTCAGATTACGCAGTAGTCCACTCCTCCAGCCTTTAAATAGTTCCCTCCTCCACCGGAGGGTGTTACTCATAGTGTTTCAGTCTCAGCAAGACCTGGAGCTGAGAAGACGTGTGTGCGTTGGGCTGAAGCCATCTTGGAGTTTTCCTTCTTTTTGTGGGAGTTGCTGTGCTTCCTGGTTCCGGGCTGATCAGGAACAAAGGGCAAGGGTGGCAGTGTGGACATCCTCACCTTCATAGGTAATTCCTGGAACAGGGAGAGCTAGGGAACCCCAAATTTTACCATCCTGCTTCCTTATCCGCTTACTGATAGACCACCCTGCGTGACAGATCGTCGATGGATTAAGGTGGGGTTGTTCAGTAGAGGGCAACCCCTTTAAGTCAGTATCTTCCATTTATAGAGAAAAAAAAATGCTGCTAAGTATCCTGCCTATTGTTTTCATATGTTTGTGTAAAAACCTTCATATCTTGATTTTATGTAGTAAAATATCCAACGTTCTTGCAGACGGGTCCACTATTTGGGTGGCTACATAAGTATACATTAGTGGAATACAGTGTTTATGTATGGCGATAGGTTACATAGTATCAGTAGGAGCAGCACTGAAGTGCAGAGTTGTGTAGTGATTTATTGTTCGAGGCTTTCTGGTCAAAAGAAAAAAAAAAAAGGAAAAGATTAAAGATTATGCAGCCTCAGTAATCCCCCCGGCTGGCATCTGTCCTTGTTTTCTTTACTACATATACAAATGTGCTGATTATAGTTAAGGAAATAGGATCTACGATTCTCCTGCGTTTTTACAAGAAAAGAGACACTTTACCTTTTATGGGGTGTTTCTAGGTTTCTGTCACTTACGTGTGTAGCCATAAACCACGGCCCGATATACTTTATGTCTGAACACTAAATGCCGGACAATATTTATTTCAGAGCACACTTACTTTTTTTTTTTTGCCCCAGTGCAGTGGAATACTTTTAATTATGGAAAATGTCTACTAAAAGCAAAATTTCTAGTCCAAAATGGCTTTTAAATGCTACGTGAAAGGAAGGCGGTTTCCTAAATTAAGTTTATTTTACTTTCTAGAATTTATCACTTTAAAGTGATCCACAAAGGGCATTTATCACCTATACAATACGTGATATATGTGAAGGAGGCGGAACCCCCCCAAATGCTACAATAGGAGTCTTGAGTGCTCTGTTCCTTTTCACTGCATGAGCATAGTAAATGGGCCCCGATGGAAAAGCTCCAATGGGGCCCACAATTATTGCAAATTTTTAGTAGCATTAGTCCTTTTCTGTAGGCCAAAGAGACTTTTGGGGACCCCCTAGGATCCAGGGCTCAGGTGCAATTGCAACCCCTGCACCTGTTGTAGTTACGCCCCTGATTATAATGGGTTTTAATAGATAGGCAGTTCAGCATGCAATTGATTGGGACTGAATATTGGTTATGGCACAACCCCTATACCGACTGGTGTATTTTTAACTTCTTCTAGGCGGTATGTAAACAAAAAAGTTTGCCATATGATCTATGAAGGCAAATAGAGGTCTCTGCTGTGTCCCTCCTCTTTCTAAACCAGAGCTATGGAGATATGTGACCATCAGCAAAACAGGAGATTAACCGGGCACCACTACCTAGGACACTGCCCACAATATGGTCCAGTATCATCCACCGTCTGCCAAACCGGGACAGCCGCTGCTCCGGAGTTGCACGCTTCAACTGAAGAATTTGTCAAAGTAAGAAGGAATAAAGTGGCTCTCACCAGATTAAATGCTCAGTTACTTTAATTTTTCGTCTATAATACAGCGGGTGCAGGGAGGGGGAGTTGAGCGATGGACGACAGCTTGTCGTTTTGCGACAATCAAGCGCTACAATGGGTGCAGGCAAGGGGAGTAGGAGCGATGGACGACAGCTTGTCATTTTGCGTCTACCAAGCGCTACAATTGGTGCAGGGAGGGGGAGGAGGAGAGATGGACAACGGCTTGTTGTTTCGCATCTACCAAACACTACAATGGGTGCAGGGAGGGGGAGTAGGAGCAACGGACAACGGCTTGTCAATTCGAGTCTACCAAGCGTTACAATGTATGCAGGGAGGGCAAGTAGGAGCAATGAACGATGGCTTGCCATTTCGACCTACCAAGTGCTTCAATGGGTCCAAGCTTGGACCCATTGAAGTGCTTTGTGTGACGACCGTCCGCTGTGAGGCTGAGCTGCCGGTAAGGCAGTACCTCAAGAAACCCCGAGACCCTTAACCCCTATACAGGGATCTAGAATTACAGCGAAGCCCAGGGGGTAGCTGCCTATTATGAGCAGCGGAGCAGGATGGTCGCCAGGAAGGGAAAAATCAGGACCCGAAAAACGTAGTCAGGAGTCCGAGTCAAAACCAAGAGGGCAGATAAGGTACAAAATCGTCAGACTGTAGCAGAGTCGAAAATCCAGGCAAAGGTCAGAGACAAAACCAAACATACACTAGATCGCTGGGGAACCAAGACTATGTCTGGCGGCCTGCAGGACAGGCTCCAAGGTATTTGAAGGGCGCGGTTACCTCCCATAGGCTGGAGCTCACAGCCTGATGATCTCATCCGGACCACCCCTAGAACCAGGCCAGATGGTGATGCACGACTGATACCAACCACCCCACTTCTGACAGAAGAATGAAGGCTGCGCCTATCAGACATCTCTGCAGGACCTGCTCTTCTGCAACCAACATCACTCACAGGAGAAACACGGCGGTGTTCATTGACATAGGCAGACGTCGAAGGAGCAGGTCCATATGAGGACATGGCCCTCCTATCACCGGCACCATCAGCCGAAGGAATCCGGCGCCTCCCAGCGGCCAAGGCAGGAACACCGGCCACCGAGTCCAATGGCGATGTGACACTTGGTAGGTGTGAAATGGCAAGCCGTCGTCAATCGCTCCTACTCCCCCTCCCTGCACCCACTGCAACTCTTGGTAGACTCGAAATGACAAGTCGTCGTCCATCGCTCCTACTCTCCCTCCCTGCACCCGTTGTTTATGGACTGAAAATTAAAGTGACTGAGCATTTAATCTGGTGAGTGCCACTTTATTCCTCCTTATGAAATCTGTATGTTTGTGCCCTATTCATGTAATTTAAGGCTAGCTATTTATTGAAGCGGCAAGCATGTAATACTACATAATAGATCACTGCTAAACTGTAGCACCCAAAGAAATCTATAGGCCTATAATGTACAATATATGGCAAGGCCGGCCAAGTGTTTCAGCCAAATACACCCTGGGGGCCCTGTCGTCCCTAAGAACACTATATGTATAAAGCAGGCTCAGAAGTTGAGCCTGCTCCCTACAGTACAGGTGAATGCTATGTTATGCAGTCAGAACCTGATTCTAATGCCTTAGGTGCTGATGTGAAATGTGATGGTGGCATTTAAGAGGTTGGCAATGGATGAAGAACAATTTACAAAATGAAAAGATTAACATATTTGTGTAACTATCCGAACTAATGAAATATTATAACATTTATCCCATGCAATGAAAGAGAACATGCGAAAAAATATGAAAATGGTAGAATCACCGTTTTCTGGTCATTCGGCATCTCAAAAAATGGAATAAAAAGAGATAAGACATTTGTAGACTCCAAATGATAATGAACACTACTGACTACAGCTTGTATCATGAAACACAAGCCCTGATACAACTCTGCTGGCCAAAGAATCAAAAACTATGGCTCTGGTAAGGCGAGAAGGAAAAATCGAAAGTGACCATGACGCCCAAGGGCCCCCATAAGTCTGTATGTGTCAGGTCTGGTGGTTCTATATCTAATCGGGTCCCTCAAACGTCTTGGGTGCCCTCTCCGTCAGGTCACCTTTGCTCGCCATGAGGGGTAGGGTGTCACCTCCAAAGGGCAGAACTAGTGCAGGTGCTCGCTCTGACCGTGTATTGCGCTCTGGGAGAGTTACTTCTGGTGTTCCCGGGAGGTGGGGTGCCGTCACTCCCAGTGATTATGCGGTTCTGAGTCCCACTGATTCCAGGTCCCCTAGTATCAGCTGTTGGATACAGTACGCCGTGTCTTCTGGGTCCGCAGGGTGGTTTGAGGTTCCTTCCAATCCTCTCTGCACCTCTACTCCCTTACCTCTCTGGGCTGAGGGTCAAGATTGGGCATTGCATAAGGGATGTCTGGTGATCTGTGAGAGGTAGATATAAACCGTCGTATTCTCTGTGTAGTGCTGATTATTTCAGTTGTGTATGGGTGGTAGAGGTTAGTAGTTGTTGTGTTTCTCAGGTGGGTTCTTTGCTCTGACTTCTGGTCTTGGCTTTGTCCCTGGTCTTTCTTACTTGGTTTTGTACCGCACTGCTTCTGTGGATTCACCGGTGTGTTTCATCTGTCTGTGGCCTTAGCGCCTAGTCCCCAGCCACCGCGCTCCTTGCCCCCTGATAAAGGCTCTGCCAAAGTCCCCTCTTTCCAGGACCCTGAGGAGGTGGGTGAAAAACATGGGCTGGCTGGGGCCTCCGGCCCTGGGTGGCAGTTTTGGCCTGCCAGCCCAGATCTGAGGACCGGGGGGGGGGGGGGGGGTTGGAGGGTGGTGGACACACTTCCCAGGACACCACCATCCTCAGACCTTGCGGGCCCATCAAAGTCCCCCCAACACTGGGACCCCACCATCACCATTCCAGGAGGGACTTGGGAGTCCACACCCCCCTGGGACCACCCCCTCTGGTGAAAAAGGACCTTAAGAGTGCACTGTAGCGCAAGCTCACAGTGTGACCGGAATAGCGTGCTTGCTGGCTTGCAGTCCAGTCATTCCAACACAACCCTATCTTTACAATATGAGGGGACGACATTTTTCCTCCATCACATGCAGTATGCTTGATATGTAATAGACCACTATCACTGTCTCATTGTCCCTTCTGAGGGCACGTCGGCTGGTGCTGCAGGGAGCGGTATCTCAATGGTACGCCCTTTGAGGAGTACTTTTTCATGAGCGAATTTGCTCCAAAAAACTCATTAACAAAACCTATGTACACATACCGTAATGCCTTATATAAGCCATAGAAATGGATTCTTTTTAGGGGATTATGATGTTGTATTGGTCCTACATACCATTATGGACCTTTGGAGATTCTGTGGACCATACACCGAATACCTTATTCTGAGGGTATCTCACTAGGGTTCTCCGTGGGCTTCTGACTGTCTCATGGACTTGGATATATTGAGAATCTATTAATTGGGAACATATAAGGCTGCTATTTTGGGATAGGGATCTTAAAGACAAGACATCAGTCTTCTTTTATAGAACTAAATATCCATAGAAGTTCAGGTTTACACATTGCAAGGTTCAGATGAAGGAGACACCAGAGAATGGTTTTCTTCATTTTTTATTATTTTTTCCCCTTGTAATCCAATCGTTTACGTTCCAGATCTGGAGACATGTAACAGTGGGTGAGATCACGTTTCACACTGCAGCAACTGTTAATTTTAGGAGATCAAAAGGAGGAGACATTGTTTTTCCACCTGCAAGTCATACACAATTCTCCATTTCCAATGCATGTTGTTTTTCTAAACTATAAAGAGGCTGTGTGGCTTCAATTACTGCCATGTGCGCTGTGCCGAGAATCAGGCTCCATTTCTTAGAATTGTTATTGAAGGTCCAATTCTATAGCGATGCGCTAATAAAGAGTCAACAGATCAGAAATAACGTACTGCAGGGGTCACAGATAGCATTGTACTTATAAGATAAAATCCACAACAATTCAACAGTCTGGCAAAGTATTGCCTAAGAGGGGCATCACGTAGGAAAAATAGGTGGCACATTATTTTACTATTTTCTTTATTTATCGGCCTCCAGCTGGATCTCGAGCCTTGATGGATAAACATTCTGTAAGGAGATCGATCTTGTGCAGCCTAGATAGGTCCACCAGGGTCTTCTCCAAGCCTAGATAGGTCCACCAGGGTCTTCAGCAAGCCTAGATGGGTTCACCAGGATCTTCTCCAAACCTAGATAGGTTCACCAGGATCTTCGCCAAACCTAGATAGGTTCACCAGGATCTTCTCCAAGCCTAGATAGGTCCACCAGGGTCTTCAGCAAGCCTAGATAGGTTCACCAGGGTCTTCTCCAAGCCTAGATAGGTCCACCAGAGCCTACTCCAAGCCTAAATAGGTCCACCAGGTCTAATCCAAGCCTAGATAGGTCCACCAGGGTCTTCGTCAAACCTAGATAGGTTCACCAGGATCTTCTCCAAACCTAGATAGGTTCACCAGGATCTTCTCCAAGCCTAGATAGGTCCACCAGGGTCTTCGTCAATCCTAGATAGGTTCACCAGAATCTTCTCCAAGCCTAGATAGGTCCACCAGGGTCTTCTCCAAGCCTAGATAGGTCCACCAGAGCCTACTCCAAGCCTAGATAGGTCCACCAGAGTCTAATCCAAGCCTAGATAGGTCCACCAGGGTCTAATCCAAGCCTAGATAGGTCCACCAGAGTCTAATCCAAGCCTAGATAGGTCCACCAGGGTCTAATCCAAGCCTAGATAGGTCCACCAGGGTCTTTTTCAAGCCTAGATAGGTTCACCAGGGTCTTCTCCAAGCCTAGATAGGTCCACCAGGGTCTTCAGCAAGCCTAGATGGGTTCACCAGGATCTTCTCCAAACCTAGATAGGTTCACCAGGATCTTCGCCAAACCTAGATAGGTTCACCAGGATCTTCTCCAAGCCTAGATAGGTCCACCAGGGTCTTCAGCAAGCCTAGATAGGTTCACCAGGGTCTTCTCCAAGCCTAGATAGGTCCACCAGAGCCTACTCCAAGCCTAAATAGGTCCACCAGGGTCTAATCCAAGCCTAGATAGGTCCACCAGGGTCTTCGTCAAACCTAGATAGGTTCACCAGGATCTTCTCCAAACCTAGATAGGTTCACCAGGATCTTCTCCAAGCCTAGATAGTTCCACCAGGGTCTTCGTCAATCCTATAGGTCCACCAGGATCTATCCAAGCCTAGATAGGTCCACCAGGGTCTTCGCCAAGCCTAGATAGGTCCACCAGAGCCTACTCCAAGCCTAGATAGGTCCACCAGAGTCTAATCCAAGCCTAGATAGGTCCACCAGGATCTTCTAACCTTAGATCTACAGGCTTCTCAGCCTAGATAGGTCCACCAGAGCTACTCCAAGCCTAGATAGGTCCACCAGGGTCTATCCAAGCCTAGATAGGTCCACCAGGGTCTTCTCCAAGCCTAGATAGGTCCACCAGGAGCCTACTCCAGCCTAGATAGGTTCACCAGGTCTAATCCAAGCCTAGATAGATCCACCAGGGTCTTCTCCAAGCCTAGATAGGTCCACCAGGGTCTCTCCAAGCCTAGATAGGTCTACCAGGTCTTCTCCAAGCCTAGATAGGTCCACCATAGCCTACTCCAAGCCTAGATAGGTCCACCAGGTCTACTCCAAGCCTACATGGGTCCACCACTGTCTTCTCCAAGCCTAGATAGTTCCACCAGCATCTTCTCCGTGCCTAGATAAGATGGCTCCACCAGGGTCTTCTCTGCTGCTATCTTGACAGTATCAAGCCATCGGGTTTCTGATCTTACTTTTTGCCCTTGTACCTTTTGTTCTTCCTACCATAATGTCCTTCATTGAATCCATTCTTCCCTCTACCCATGAAAATTTCCCCGAGTCATTGGCTGCAATACAACCCCAAAGCATTATTAATCCACCCTCTGCTTAATGTTTGGTGAGATGTTCTTTACTTGAAATTCTGTGCTCTTTTATTCACATATACCTTTGATCCTTGTGGGCAAAGAGTTTTATTTTAACTTCATCGGTCCATACGACTTGTTTCCACAATGCATTAGACTTCTTTAGATGTTCCTTCGGCTACTTCTGACGCTGAATTTTATCGTGTGGATGCAGGAGAGGTATTCTTCTGATGACTCTTCCATGCAGGTCATATTTATGTAGGTGTCTCTGAACAATAGAACAATGTACCACAACTCCAGAGTCTGCTAAATCTTCCTGAAGGTCTTTTTAGTCAAGAGGGAGTCCGCTTTGCCTCTCTACCAATCCTACGGGGAGCTCTCACTGAAATTTTGCTTAGTCTTCCAGACCTTATCTTGACCTCCACTGATCTGAGGAAAAGGCAACTGGAAATCGCGTTGCTATCTCTATATAGCCTTTTCCTGCTTTGTAGGCCTCCACCATTTTCATGTTCTAGGAAGCTGCTTAGAAGAACCCATGGCTGCTGTTTTGGCACCAGGTTAGAGGCTGGGTTTTTATAAAGCTATGAAATGTGCATCCCCTGGCCTTCCTTAATGATAATAATGAAAAAGCCATCATCTTAACAGGCTCATTAAGGTCTGAAACCTTGGTCAAAGTTATCTTAGCACATAAATCTCCTATGGGTGCCCAAACATAGTCCATTTTGTAATCTTTAATATGTTAAAGGGACACTGTCAGGTGATTTTTCAGTATGATACTAATATTATCTTTGAATAATGCCTGGACAGACCTTTTAAAAACATGTAAAATCATTATTGTACCATTTGTAATTTCCTTGCTATAAACATTTTCACTCTGCCAGGAACTGGTGCATTAGTCCTCTTCATTTTGTCTTGATTGTTCTGGCTGTAATATGTAATTTCCTCCGGATCATAAAGTTATTTACTTATCTTAAGAGAGGATTAGTACGTCTGTACAAATGTTATCTAAATATCCACGCCTATCCAAGCTGGTGTTCTGTCCCTCCCCTCTGTGCTCTGTCCTGGGAGGGGGTAGGTGTTTTGTCTTGCACTGTCAGGGGCTGGCTGGCAGTTTTGTTCTGCCAGCCCTTAGGTGAGGACCGGGGGGGGGGGTGCTGTTAGACTTTTTTGGTGAAGGGGGGGGGGGCTGGGGTGCTATCGCCGTCACTCACTGTGTCACCTGCCGTGTCTGCTGCTGTATCACAGCGCCGGCCACAAGGCGCCGCGTCTGCTGTACTTTCACAGCGCCAGCCAAAAAGCGCCGCTGGCCGGCCCATTTCTGTGGGGGGCGGCCCTAATAGGCTATACCACCAGCCCAGGGGGCACTTGCCCCCCTGCCATCTGGGCCAGTCTGCCCCTGTGCACTGTGCTATCTCTAACATTTCTATTATATGAACATTGGTTTTCCTGCAGACATGTAATGTGTGTATCTGTTGAGCAAATGATCAAATGTTCTTATAATCACATAGAAATATCTCAGATTGCACATACTGCACATATGTCTCATACACACAATGGCATGAAGAGCTGCAGCTAAGATCACACACTTCCTCCCCCCTCCTTTCTGCTCTGCAATGAGTCACACACATACAGGTCACAGGAGGGCAGGATGGTGTAATGATACATGAATATTCATTCCTTGGGGTGGGGTATAGGCAGCAGAGAGCTCACTGTGATTGACAGATGAAATGAAAAGTTTACAGAGGATAGAAGGGAAGCACAAATAATAGAAATAGAGAGAGCTTAGGAAAGGAATTAGAAAATGATAGCAGTTACATATTGATTTTTTACCTGACAAATTCCCTTTAAAGATGAAAAAAACATTTTTTCCCCCTAAAATAGAAAAGAAATGTGCCATCTTTAACATTATGCTTCTTAGATATCATTTCATCTTCAACTTGCTTAACTGTTTACAATAACAGTCATTTAATCTGAATAGCGCTATTGAATAACATTGGTGCGAGCGCTGTCCGTATGAGGTCAGTTTTATCCCAAAAACATTTAGATCGAAATAAGGTTGTGTGACGCACCTGTAAGAGTGACAAACACATCACACTATCTCAGACTTCAGCCACTAATGGCCACTTTACACGTCCCGTATCGGCGTCCAACTCCGACCAAATGTCACGTGGTTCGTGCGTTGGCCCCGATATCGTTTCGTGCTTGTATAGTTTAAACGTCCAATTACGATGCACGGACGACACCAAAACGATATCGGGGATCGAATGAGCGTGCTCTCCAATGGCCCGATATTGGATGGAGGTTGGAGCAGGATCGTGCTGTGTAAACGCCCAACTACGATGTGCAGTACAACGTCCCCTATCCTCTTCCATGTTAAATGGTCGTTCCTGGGTTGGCCGTACAAGGGGGGCGTAGACATCACTGGTGGGTTGTACGCCGATATCGTGCTGTGTAAATCTCCGATGCGATCTTGAAAATCTGGCCCGAAAAAGCGTCGGATCCAATATCGGACCGTCGTTGGGACGTGTAAAGTGGCCATAACATATTTTAGACCCAACACTCTAGAATACTGTCACTTAAAATATAAATTTAGTCCAGTGAAGCGTACCACGATCCCTGCAAGGGGCTTCCCAGATCGCTCCAGTCCGGTAATAGGGATGTGTGGCGCCCCGCAACGAGTGCGTCACAAGGGAGTATTGCAGCCGCAATATTCTCTAGACAAAGCAGTGCAATAGTTAACTCTGAGATCCAACCCAACATACAACACCTAGAACAGGGGACCAATCCTAGGTCCTGGTGGGTGGAGTGTTAGGGTAGTGAAATAGAACACACAGTAATCTAATCAGAACAGTAAGAGTCTGGAATCTAGAGCAGAGCCTAGAACACAGAACTTGGAGAGGAGCGGGGGCTCCGCACTCCGTGCGGGCCCCTGGGCCGTCACCGGTCGGGTGTCCGCACCTGAGGCCTTAACCACCGGGAATGGGCATTTCTACACGGGTTCCCAAAAGACTCCCGTGCCCACAACTCACAGCCGGTTCACTGGTACCGAAGCTGGCAGCAGTTCACCTCTGCCACGCGAACCAGCCCCGTGGAGGAGCAGCTTTATAGGAGCACCCCACCACCAGCCAGTTTCCAGTCGTCTAACCAGCGGTGTACCCACTGAGGGACCCAAGGCTCCCCAAAGAATCCAGAACGTACATCATGGATAGGGCATTGAAGCAGCCTCCCCGTACCCGACCTGGTATTCCTGGGCGACGCTGGCAAGAGAAGCTAAGGAGGTAGAAAGGAGGTACACTGCGGATCTCTGAGGAGCACTATCACTGCTGAGTCCACCCGGTCTTCTACTCAACCACTGTAAGCCACGTACTGCCTGCTGGTTACAGTAAAGAACCGTTGCAGAGACTATCTGTGTCCGTGTCTCCTTATGAACTGTCCGTCGTTAACTAAAGGTAACCGCAGCTGCCGCACAACATCTTGAGCAGCTCCAGGCCCGGGGATCACCGCTCAGCCTGTGGGGAGCGTAACATCTTGCTGCTGTCCATCACCCCGGGAGGTTCCGCAGCGTCGGTAGCCCTTACCGAATCTACTCATAGGTGGCGTCACGAAGAAAACAAATTAAAACCCCTTTAATCTGTTCCCGTAAGACGTCTTCACTTTTGATCTGCACTACACCGGGCCCCACTACCGGCAGGCGCGGTCCACCCGTGACAAGCAAGGAGAAGAATCGCCTGTCTAAACCGGGAGTAACCCTGGCCCCTGGTGTGCGTCAGAAAATGGCGTCACGAACAGGATACGAGCAGGCCCGTTACCCAACGGGTATATTGTGCTTAAACTGGACTTTATTGTCTACAATTGGACTTTGTTCGTCCCTAAAAGAACTTTCCCGCCTTTACACCATTGGGTCAAGATGGCGCCCAAGATGGCGTTCCCGCCACAAGAAGCCGCCACGTGAAGCCCAGGAGTGAGTCAACCCCCCCCCTCACTGTGGGAGGGCTAAAGACAAAAGGCGCCAAACTCTTAGTCCGCCCTGATTGCTCGAATCAACCATGGGGGCGGACCCCAAAGACTTTTCCCACAATTGGACTACAAAAGCCCAGAGGAGATGGGATGTGTCATACATAGACACACAGACGGAATTCTTGACCAGCTCAACCAGAACGTCTTACCGGTTGATCGGGTGTGGTTTCCCTCCGAGAAGAATGGCCAGCATGAGACTCCAAGACCTGATGCGGGAGGTCGAGGCGGAGGCCAGAGCAGCCATGAGCCAACCGGGTCCGGATCCTGCCCTTACCATAGATGGCAGCCCCGACTTCTGGCTAGAGGCTCTACAAGACCTCCGGGTGCGGTTACTAGAGACAGTGGAATGGACGATTCGCAGCTGGAGCGCGACCCTAGGCAGACGACTACACCATGCGATGCAGCAGAGCCGACCGGGTGCAGCTTCTCCAAGCCCCGACGACGTCACCAGCTTCTCGACCGCCTCACCCTCGCCTACCACCTGTCCTGCTCCGTCACCTGAGCCAATAGACTGTGTCATTCCGGTGGAGGCCGCAACTCGACCCGTTCCAGCGACCAACATCGCAACCGATTCCGTTCTTGAGCCGGAGCTCATAACACGCTCCATGGAAGAATTAGATCTCTACCAGGTTCCCACTGAGGAACCCGCGACATGTTTCACTACTACCGAGACAGTCGCCTGTTTTATCCCCGTACCGGAGGCTTCCCTTGCCATTGCCGAGGCCTACCGGGTAACCGGGATTGAAACACCTTTACCTGCGGAAACAGATGAAGAGGCAGGCAGCCTGGAAGCCCTGCAGGACGTCCCTACGGAAGGATCCGCAGCACCACCCGCCCTGTTGTACAACGGAACAAGCTTTAACGTCTTTCATCATCGAGCAGCCTGATGTGGTCATCGAGGAAGAGGTCGGAGAGGATGACGACGAGACCCACAGCACCGCTGAGGATTTCGACACCGGGTTCGCTTGGGGAGACAACAAAGAACTTCCTTCCGGGCACGCAGCTCGGGTACACTGGTCGGGTGCACTGCCGACACCTTCCCCTGTGCCGTTCCACCGGGTTCCGATACAGACAGCCCGCCAAGTTCAAGCTTCCCGCCAAACCACCAGCTCCGTTACTCATCTCTACACCCCGAGCCGTAACGACGGAGATATACGCCAGAGACGACGAGAGGAGTGGCAAGCCCGAGAACGCGCCAACATGGAGGCCCGTGCCGAGGCTCGCCGCCAGCCGCCGCTGCCTGATGAACTCCGCCGTGAAGGTAGAATTTCCACCTTTAACTTAAATACCGGGTGGGGGTTCGCTTGGGAGGTGGGTTTGAATGAGGAGGTGTTTGTGGGGCGCCGGGACGTTGAGTCCAACTTGCCAAGAGGACATCCCGATCGCGACCTATACCGGGGCGATATAATCACCTACGAGCGCTATGCTTGTGCAGATGGGTGGTTCGCTATCCGGGTGCGCCATCACCCTCAGAGCCAGTGACTTTAAAACTTGAACTTCATCAATGACTCTGTTCCCGTTAATCATTGACTGTGTGATCTTGCGGCTACAGCCTGGACTCTAGTTAAAGTACAGCCGACCGCCCGCCGGGTCCGCACAAAGTGATTACCTGTTTCTTTGCTTATATCACCAAAGCATTTCTTTACCTGTTTTTCTATTTTAATAAAAGTGTGTCATATATGTATAAAAATGTAAAAACCTCTGTAATGTGAGTAGTTTGACGCTTGGGGACAAGCTGATTTAACCAAGGGGGAGTGTGGCGCCCCGCAACGAGTGCGTCACAAGGGAGTATTGCAGCCGCAATATTCTCTAGACAAAGCAGTGCAATAGTTAACTCTGAGATCCAACCCAACATACAACACCTAGAACAGGGGACCAATCCTAGGTCCTGGTGGGTGGAGTGTTAGGGTAGTGAAATAGAACACACAGTAATCTAGTCAGAACAGTAAGAGTCTGGAATCTAGAGCAGAGCCTAGAACACAGAACTTGGAGAGGAGCGGGGGCTCCGCACCTCGTGCGGGCCCCTGGGCCGTCACCGGTCGGGTGTCCGCACCTGAGGCCTTAACCACCGGGAATGGGCATTTCTACACGGGTTCCCAAAAGACTCCCGTGCCCACAACTCACAGCCGGTTCACTGGTACCGAAGCTGGCAGCAGTTCACCTCTGCCACGCGAACCAGCCCCGTGGAGGAGCAGCTTTATAGGAGCACCCCACCACCAGCCAGTTTCCAGTCGTCTAACCAGCGGTGTACCCACTGAGGGACCCAAGGCTCCCCAAAGAATCCAGAACGTACATCATGGATAGGGCATTGAAGCAGCCTCCCCGTACCCGACCTGGTATTCCTGGGCGACGCTGGCAAGAGAAGCTAAGGAGGTAGAAAGGAGGTACACTGCGGATCTCTGAGGAGCACTATCACTGCTGAGTCCACCCGGTCTTCTACTCAACCACTGTAAGCCATGTACTGCCTGCTGGTTACAGTAAAGAACCGTTGCAGAGACTATCTGTGTCCGTGTCTCCTTATGAACTGTCCGTCGTTAACTAAAGGTAACCGCAGCTGCCGCACAACATCTTGAGCAGCTCCAGCCCCGGGGATCACCGCTCAGCCTGTGGGGAGCGTAACATCTTGCTGCTGTCCATCACCCCGGGAGGTTCCGCAGCGTCGGTAGCCCTTACCGAATCTACTCATAGGTGGCGTCACGAAGAAAACAAATTAAAACCCCTTTAATCTGTTCCCGTAAGACGTCTTCACTTTTGATCTGCACTACACCGGGCCCCACTACCGGCAGGCGCGGTCCACCCGTGACAAGGAAGGAGAAGAATCGCCTGTCTAAACCGGGAGTAACCCTGGCCCCTGGTGTGCGTCAGATGAGTCCATCTGAATATGAATCGGTAGCCCCACGAAACGACGAGCTGTCGTCCGCCGGCTCCTCACTCCCTCTCCCCGCACTGATCATCCTGCAGCGACGCTGGCAGGATAGATCTCATAAAAGGAACTTTCTTCAACTACTGTCATATTAAAATATAAATTTTATTACACCAAACATCCTAATATCAATAACCTTAACAGTAAAAACCCCTCTCTTTGGTATTTCTGATCCAATAGGTGAAAAATTGTATGTAATAAATGAATACTGTCATAACCACACATGGATGAAGGGCTTGGGTGCCTATGAAAGTTAATGGAATATAAAGTCCTAACCGCTATAGGATTTTTTTTCCATTCAGCAGCTGCCAGTGCTGTTTTCCTAAGCTCAAGTAGCGAACCACTTGCTTTCAACTAACATGTTTGATAGCGATGAACCCCTGTTTATTTAGTGAGGTGTGTGAGCACCGCCGGCCGCGGACGTTGCTATAAAAAGTTTACACAGACATCTAGAAAATTCAATCAGTACTACTCGTGTGTCACGTGGACATTGAATCCCCTCCTGGAAGTTTATTTTTTTTTTTTTTTTAGTAATACAGTATGTCTGCCGCTCGCCCTAAATATAGACGTAGAGGAGCACATTCTCCCATCTCCTGTTACAGATTCACACACACCATTATGGGGCCTTCCAAGACCGTGCGCCTAAAAGGACCATTGCTTTCATTGCGGCACAGCTAAATAGACAAGTACTCCTCACCGTCATGTTATTCTTCAACAACACAACACTTTGGTTTGTATACTGTAATAATGTTTAATAAAAGAATGTATGGGTCACAGCTGTATTCCATACATGGGTGGTGTGCAATTCTTGCAATAGTAAATGGGATTACAACTCCTCTCTAAAAGATGTCACATGTAAAAAATGACAAACAAAAATATAATAGGGCACAATTAAAGAACCAATGGTAACAGTGTGTCCCCCAGCCCCCCCCTCCCTGTCCTGTATTCATGTACTCTATGCAATGTAATGTTATGTACAGGGCTGCACCGTCCATTGGACAGTGTGAGCCCTGAGTACCAAGCGGCAGGAGCAGGGGGAGCAGCATTGGAGAAGGGGGCGGCACCAGCAGCAGTGGCCGGCTTCCGGCGAGATGGCGGCCGCCGAAGCGTCACCCGGTAAGATGGCGGCGGCGCCCTAATTGTGCAGGGTACAGGGGCAGCGGGGAGGCTGAAGGCTGCCAGCAACCCTTTCCCCCGCTCCTCACCTAAGACTACAGGGGCGGCGGGGCTGCAGTCCACTAGCACCCCTGCCCCCCCCCAGTCCTCACCGGAGGCTACAGGGGCGGCGGGGCTGCAGTCCACTAGCACCCCCGCCCCCCCTTCCCCCGCTCCTCACCTGAGGCTACAGGGGCGGCGGTGCTGAAGTCTGCTAGCATATCCAGCCCCCCCCGGTCCTCTATACGGCTCAGGCGGCAGGGGGGCTTGATACACCCCTGGTTATGTAAACTGATTTATTGTTTGCTGTGCTACTTCTAGTGGGCCATTCTGTCTTTGTTCTTCTCAGCAGGAGCTGACTCCAATAGGCAACCTGTAAGACAGAATGGAGTCTGGGTTTCTAGACTCTTCTCCACGTAGCCACCTGTTCAAAAGTAGGTGTGAACCCTCCCCCCATCCATGGGCCGATCCCAGGACACAGAACACTAGACTCATGTTTTGGCCTAGTCAGTTGTGTGCTGAGATGCAAGGGGACGAGATCTTACGTTGAGGCAAGATCTTGGTGCCCGTGTATCGATGGTTAGAAGCTGTCACGTGGGACTGTGTTGTGTCCCTCATCTGTTGGATTCATTGAACTCTTCTAAGGATTATTTCTACATTTTCTCTGGCGTCGAATTGCCGGGTGGCTCCCCTGAAACTTTTGAGGACTCATAGTGGACTCATTATGGATTTTGCAGAATTACCTTCATTTTTCCTGCTCAATAAATCTCTTTGGATTGTTCATCGGCCTGGTGTTCCTTCCTGCTCTGTCGCACACCCAGTCACACCACTCAGGTAGACTTTTTTAGTGCTGGAGTAGTGTATTAAATCCAAGTCCCCTGACCCAGTCATATACTCACCTTTCAAAGTCTTTACCTTTTACTCCGGTCCTGTGGTGCCATCTTGTGGTGCCCATAATTTCTGACTTGCAGTAAGTCAAATGTTACATCACAAGCTCTCAATGTAACTTCCAGTTTAGAAAAAGAGCAGGGCTGCACACAGGATAAACGTGCTCATTCCATTTAATGCATCACAGGGGTGTTACAGGTGGGGGGTGCAAGGGTAGGAGGACCGGGTAACCCCGAAGCTCTCAATGTAACTGAGAGAAAGAACAAGGCCTGAAGGAGGCCTGTACTGGCTCTCGAAAGACCAAAATGAAAATGTGACGGTATGGAGCTAATGAATATTCCTCAAATCCCTTTTGGAATTCTATAGTTTTAACTATAAGTTGATCACTCGATTAACAAATGGTCAACACCAAAAATGTTTATTTTTTTAGCATAGAAATGAGTTTGTCTAAAGGCCCCGTTACACCTAGGGACATTCCAGTGATCCTGACAACAATACGACTTGGCAGGGATCGTTAGAATTTCGGTAAGTGGTCGCCGGAGAGATGCCACTCAGGCAGATCTACTCACTGATGTGGGAAACCCCCGACGGTCATTGGGATCTGTTGCTGTCACGGGCGTAGCATGGAGATCGTTGGTCGTTTTTCCTGTCACACACACCAATACAGCAGGGCCAGCGGGAGACCTGCGATCAAAAAATGGTACGCGGGGTACGCTCGCTGCTATGTGTCACATGCAGCAAGGTCGCCGCAACGTCACAAAATAGGTGACGTTGCGATGATATCGTTAACGATATCGCTATGTGTAACGGGGCCTTAAAGCTCAAGAACTGATATAGTTCTGTCCTATGTTTGAGGACAGACCAGTAAAGAACAACGTCTTTGATATTAGGGGCAATTACGAGTACTATTCTTTCGTCGAAACACCGTCTGAGTATGCAAAACACTTGTTTTGCAATAATTCAACCTTGTTGCTTTGCCAAGTGGAATTGAAAAAGTGTTATTTTAGAAAAGAGGCCTTTGTATGTTCAGGAAGCGTGACACCAAGATCCTAAACTATTACCATTGAAACATTCCTTTGTCAAATGAAATTTGAAACACGAGAAAAAAAAATTACAGGAAAATGTAACAATACTCCGAATAAAGCAATGCATATTTGGAATTATTTCTAATAGCAATAAACAATCATGCAAAAGAACTCGGTCATAATTGAATTGAAGAAAATAGTTCCACTTCCTATATTGGTAATACAAAGGAACGATAAGAGACAAGGGTTACATATGGTTCCGATCAAGGGGCAACTGTGTTGATTTCACTTGAGTCCGCAAACTGCGAAGATCTTAAAGTTTACCAGTAAGGACATTCCTTATTGATAGGGTTTTTTTTTTCCTTTATCCTGCCCATTATGTGAAAGCTAAAACCCCCGGTCTTAGATTACCGTTACTGAGTTTCAACCTAAGGGACATGTTGTCGAGAAGGGTTGAACATGGTGATGTTATATAACTTGTGTTTGGAAAGTACATGAAACTGAACAATAAAGGTAAGTTGCTCATTCTTTTCCAACATCTGTTTTAAAAAAAAGTTTCAAAATGTACATTATAGCAAGAGAACATCCAATAGGGAGATGTAAAATAATTTGGTAGCACTCAGGGAAATAAATAGTTGAAATTATTAACCTTGAACTGGTGACTGACCAATTGGTCCACAAGATCATTGTAGATGCTCTACTCTTTTTCGGATGTTCTAGTTCTCAGGATCAAAATTAGGATCCAAAAAAATGATTCAATACATACATTGCTCGCTATGTCAAGTGGTATAACTATAGGGAATGTCAGGATTACTGCTTTTCCAGGTTACCTATTGTGTCTCCTTGCCCTTATCCACGATGGCGTCTGCTGCTTCGTCATGTTCATGTGTTTCCTGCCTTCCTGTTTATTTAAGTTCTGGTCCGATATCCAGTCCCTGCTTGAGTATTTTGCTTCTAACTCTGGCTCCTCAGTGCACCTTCTGACTTGTGCTCAATCTCAAGCTAGTCCGGATCGCTGTTCCACTTCTGTGCAATCATCTGCTCAGCTGACCTTCACTTACACTTGGTTTGCTTCCCAGTATCAAACTGCACTCTATCTAGGATTGTTTCTGCTGTGTTTTCTGCCAGCCGGCTCTGCTACACATAAGCTCTGCTGCTTGAAAGCTCTACTGCAGGAATTCAGTTTGTTTATATATTATTTGCAGTTGCAGTGCTGTTGACTTTTGGGACATTAGTTGCTCTGCACTGCATTTAGTTCTGTACTGTGTTACTCAGAGACTTCTCTATTACCAGGCCTCCCTTGTATGAACTGTTACCTATAGACTATTTCCGCTCCCGGCTTCTTGTTTTGTGAACTGTTTATAGAAAGACTTTTTGAACTTTGCCATCCTTATGATTTACCCTGCTCCTTGTTTGCTACACCAACATCTGAACTTGTTCATTGCACATATTAAATACAGACTTGAATCATAATACCTTGTCTCAGCCTTGTCTTGCCCTACGCTACCAGATTCCTGAAGGTATCCTCCAAGTTGTGCGACAACATTGAAACTTGCAAATTCCCTTTGCATAGTTGAGAGGCTTAAAATGTGTCTGCTGGCACGAAATGAGGGATGCTGAATTTGATGATACTTTTGTTTTTCAGATGTGCTAATTAGGTGTTCACTGCACTCTTTTGCTGTTCTCAAGTGGTTCAGTGCAATCCCTCTACATATTTAAAGACGTTATCAAGAACTTTATTTTTATTCCTCCTACCACCCTCCCATGGTGCTAATCACTTATCATCAGGTAGTTAGGAAACTACCTGCGTTTTCTGCCCTGTGACAACTTCTCCCAGCTCACAGTGGTCATGATCTGCTCCTGGTCGACGATCCTACTGCTTACTGTGACACCATATCAACAAACCAGTTCCTACTACCTACTGGTAAGTGCTTAGCTTCATAGGTAAAAAAGTAAAAGTTGTGGATAACCCCTTTAACAAACACCTGAGTACAGAAGGATTATATTCATATGCAGAACAAATAAAAAAAACCACAACTTTTATTACATTTTTTGTTCGAACTATGGTCTCTTCCAGACTAGAAAAGCCTAATGTACTTACTTTAGATAAAAACATGTCTGAATGAAAATCCTTTAAGAAATTTTAACTGAATCTCCGCCCATGTGGCCTAATTGACAGCGCCTTAGTGTCCCTCTTCTCTGCAACTGTATCCCCATCCAAATATCCTGATTGACAAGTCATGGGGTGTGTATAGGGGGTTTAGATAGATAGCTGTCACCCAGCCCAACTATTAGGTTTGACAGTACGGACCATTGGAAGCCAAGAAACTGCTGCTTTATTATCAGGATCAGAAGATTTTTATTACTTTGGTGAATCATAACAATGAAGGTACTGTCACACGAGGCGACGGCGCTGGAGATGTCGGCGGCGACTGGCGGGTGCGCGATCGTTTTTGGCACCCCGCCAGCGTCGCCGGCCCCCATTTACATGGGGCGACACCACCAGCACCGCACCAGCGATCTGACAGGTGTTGGTGTGCCTTAAAACCCCAGCGGCGATCCAGGACAATGGGTGCCTATGGCTCCCATCGCTTGTCAGGTCGCTGGCGGCCGGTTACATGGGGCGATGTGTGCACATCGCCCCAGATCGGTCGCCTGGTTTCAGAGCACTGCGTCGCCCTCGGCCATTCACATTAGGCGATGCAGGGGCGAGATCGGTGCCGATAGGCCACGCCCCTGCATCGCCTAATAAATCGGCGGTACCGTCGCCTCTTGTGACGGTACCTTAACTCAAAATAACTTTCAAATCGATTCTTAGGACCTTGGTTCAGTGGCCATGTCAGTAATCCATGGCTTCCACATGAGATCCCAATGAACTGTTACCTACGTGGCAGAATCCCCAGCATCTCTCCTGATTTGTAGAAATGCACATACCCGATGTTAAGGCAGTGTTCACACCAGATTTTTCCTCTATATTCACCATATATTTTATTAAATAGAACCCACAGAATTGCAAGCCAGCACGAAATGGTCGTCATCATTGTACGATGCCCGCATACCAGTTGTCCACCTATCTTGCTCTTAAATGATCACGAATCAAGAAGTGTTTTAATGCATCGATGAGTGCCGCCAACTTTTCTTGTGTTTTTTTTTTGTTGTTTTTTTTGTAATTTACTAAATAAAATTTTTTGTATATGCATCTAAGGTGTCCAAAATCTATATTAATCCAAAAATATGCCATTTGAGTGTTATACATGTTATACATTATCAGAATACATTGACATACCTTTCCTTCAAGTGCAATAAAGTGTAGTCAACCCTGCGGCATATGTTTGTTTTTTTAACTGGGAGTTAACCGGAATTATGTATTGACAAGGATATTTTAATTAGTATCTACAAATGCAATGTGAAAATATATGTGGAAAAGTGAGAACATGAAATAGCTTTAGGGTGCATTTACACTGACCGATTATCATGGAACGCCTGTTGACAGACAATCGGCAAGTATGAACCGGCTGCCAAACACCCAACAAGTGAGCAAAACACTTGCTCACTGGGTGAAAGTAATTTTTAGCTTACTTAAATGTCATAGTTCTCGGCAGCACATCATCCTTGTGTAAATAGTGCAAATGCTACCGAGAATATTGATGGTCTATACTAGTGTTTTTCAAATTCCACTCCTCACGGCCACCAATAGATAATGTTTTCAGAATTTCGTTAGTATTGCTCTTGTGAGAATATGTCACGGGTGTATCAGGGGCTACAGATGAAGCTGTTGAGGCCACTCGCAGAAAGTCACAGCGTCTGGCCAAACAGCCAAAATCCTGAATTGTTGTTCTGTCCCTTTAAATGGTATTTCTCTGCTTGGTGATGTCAGGAGGTCACAAGGCCCCAACAGGTCTCCTACCTGCCGACATTTCAGCTGTCTCTATTTATACCCTTGGGCCCCCATGATGTATTGCTGGTGACAGCATGTTTGGAGGTGGTGTTGCTTCCTGGCTTTGCAGTGCATTGTGGATTCCCTGTGTAGTTTGATGTCTTTCTCTTCATTCAGCTAAGCGTGCCTACCTTTCCCCCTTGTTTGTCTCCTTGCTGTTTTCCCTTCGTGGTTAGCTGGGTAGACCAGTGTTCACCCTGTCTGATCCCTAAGTAATCTTTGAGGGACAGACAGGGACGAGGTATCCTGATCGGCAAGAGTTGCGGAGACTGTACAGGGTTGTTAGGGGAGTCGGTTGTCAGCGCTAGTGTTTCTAGGGGTCACAATCTCCTCTTTGCCCTTAACATTAGGGACTCCTTTTCCCCCCTCGTTGCCCTTCTCTGGGTGTCTCCCTATTTCTAGCATAACAGAATACCTGTGGCAATTTCTGATGCCGTGATATTAATCCTATCACCTGTGCAATATTATGGAAATCCTGAAAACAAGACCTGTAGGGGTCTGTGAGGACTGAAGTTTGGGAAAAGCTGGTTCTATACGCACAAAACTACCAATTGTTCTGTGAGTATAGTAAGTTGGCTTGCTTGTTCAAACTTAAGGCCCGTTACACGTTTCAACATCATTCCCGACATCGTTCAAAAGTGACGTCAGGAACGATGTTGAAACTACATCGTTGTTGTGTGTAATCTTTGAGGGACAGACAGGGACGAGGTATCCTGATCGGCGACAGTTGCGGACACTGTACAGGGTTGTGAGGGGAGTCGGTTGTCAGTGCTAGTGTTTCTAGGGTCACAATAGTAAGTTGGTTTGCTTGTTCAAACTTAAGGCCCCGTTACACGTTTCAACATCGTTCCCGACATCGTTCAAAAGTGACGTCAGGAACGATGTTGAAACTACATCGTTGTTGTGTGTAATCTTTGAGGGACAGACAGGGACGAGGTATCCTGATCGGCGACAGTTGCGGAGACTGTACAGGGTTGTGAGGGAAGTCGGTTGTCAGTGCTAGTGTTTCTAGGGGTCACAATAGTAAGTTGGTTTGCTTGTTCAAACTTAAGGCCCCGTTACACGTTTCAACATCGTTCCTGACATCGTTCAAAAGTGACGTCAGGAACGATGTTGAAACTACATCGTTGTTGTGTTGTTGCGTCTAAACGCACGATTCAACAACGATAGTTGTTCAAGTCGGAGTTGACAGGTTTTCCTGCTTAAACAACATGCGGCATCGTTCGGTGTGACACCGCAATAGCGATGTCGCGGCCGGTTTTGCCTATTTACATCAGTGAGCAGGGATCATTGCCGGAGTTTGCGAACGATCCCTGCTCACAACATCATTGGTGAGTTGTCCACGATATCTGGACATGTGACAGCTCACCAGCGATGTTGCACAGGTGTCCAAAAAATTAGCGCGCTCCCGATATCGCGTACAACATCGCTGATATGGTACCGTTACATGGTACAACTTAATAGTTAACCAACTATCAGCTTTTATGTAGTCGATGTGTGGTCAATCAACAGCCGCAGATCACACAGTGCAAACTCACCGTTACCAAGGAGCTGTCACATAACTTTGCAATATTCCTAAAAGGTAAATCTGCTTTGTAGTTTACTGCTATAGTCCCATCTTTCCCATGATTTCATATCTAGGCAGACTTGCCGTTCGGGTCTCTAGATAAGAAAATTCTGCCCAGGTCTAAGGGCCACTTTACACACACCAACTTATCTGCCCAACTTCTGAACAACTTACTGGTTGCAGTGAAATCATGGACACATTGCTCCATTTTGTGGCTGTGTACAAATGGAACAATGTATCCATGATTTCACTGCAACCAGTAAGTTGTTCAGAAGTTGGACAGATAAGTTGGTGTGTGTAAAGTGGCCATAATGTTGGTTTCCAACTTCTGTTTGCCAATGATTTAAAGGGAATCACTCCGGTAAGAAGCCCAGGCTTGCTTCCATCTGCAGGCACGCCTCAAGCACCTTCTTGTAAGTATTTAACTTTGACAAATGCCACGATGAGTATATAATTCCTGGATGACCTTGATCAAAAGCAAACAAGGGCCACATGCTGGAGCAGGTGCAATAGATATGATACTAAGATAACATTCGCACATAACAAAACCTTTAATTTTGATTCCAGAGGAGGGTTTTCCTTTTGCCAACTGGCTTTGAATGCGTCTGGGTGTGGTCTAAGGAGATCTATGACTCTTTGTCCTTCTTTACAATGTGAAACAGACTATTACAAATAGGCAATTTGTAACCACGATGAATGGGAATGAAGTAACCAGTGCCACAACAGAATGCTACCATCTAGCAACATAGTGAGCTTATGATCAGATTGGGACTATGTACGCCCAAACGAAGACAGCGCTCCACATAGCCGCTTATATAGCAAATGATCCTTTATTCCACCATCTCCAGCGCAATGTTCTTTTTCTTATAGGTGAAGATCGAAACGTTGCGTTGGAGATGGTGGAATAAAGGATCATTTGCTATATAAGCGGCTATGTGGAGCACTGTCTTTGTTTGGACATATGTATTACTTTCCAAAATGGCTCAGTAGGAGTGAAGTGTGCCACTGTAGAGGTGGGATGAGACCCCAGTGTCTGTCTTACAATCAGTATATTTTTCCCTCATTCTGGTAAATGGCACCCCCCATCCTGGTATGTTTGGTTCCCCATCCTGGTATATATCACCCCCCATCCTGATATATATGATTCACTTAAAGATTCACCGAAGTAGGACATAAATTTAAAAAAAACTCACCAAAATGTTGCCACTTCTAAAACCCATTGCACCTAGCATGTGTCTGTCGGCTCCTCCGAGAGGCAATACATGTATCTGAACACCGGTGCTCAGTCCCCTACAACCTAGATCAGGGGTCTCAAACTCGGCTGGGTTGGTGGGCCGCACATAGAAAAACATTTATAGTGGGGGGCCGCATCCCTTGTAGGACTGAGTGATATTTTTAGTAATACCAGATTTTTTGCTCAATGTAGTAAAGTACAAATCCTGATAACTTTCTTGTAGTAATGTCCCCATCCTGTAGTAATGTCCTTTTCTACTGATGTCCCCATCCTGATCCCTTTTTCTAGTGATGATCCCTATCCTGATCCCTTTTTCTAGTGATGTCCCCCATCGATCATGGTCCACTTTTGTAGTGATGTCCCCATCCTGATCTCCTTTTTGTAGTGATGTCCCCCATCCTGATCCCCTTTTCTAGTGGTGTCCCCCATCGATCATGGTCCCCTTTTGTAGTGATGTCCCCATACTGATCTCCTTTTGTAGTGATGTCCCCCATCCTGATCCCCTTTTCTACTGATGTCCCCCTTCCTGATCTCCTTTTCTAGTGATATCCCCCATCCCATTCCCCTTTAGTAGTGATGTCCCCCATCTTGATCCCCTTTAGTGATGATGTCCTCATCCCAATCCCCTTTTATAGTGATGTCCCCCATCCTGATCTACTTTTATAGTGATGCCCCCCATCCTGTTTTACCTTCTTTTTACACACTCAAATACACACTATCATATTCACACACAAACCCACACACACACACACATACTCTCAAACACACCACTCTCACACATCCTCATACACACTCTTACACTCATACACACACTGAAACTCGCACACACATCCTCACTCACACACTCACCTTCTCACACACACTCACACTTTTCTCACTTTAATGATGCACCGCTCCAGTGCAAGGGGCGGCTGCGGTCCCCGCTGTGCTGACTTCCGGCCTCCACTGTGCTATGACTTCCTCCAGCCGCCGCTCAGACAAGCTCTGCTGCTCATCAAGTTCAATGCAATCTGCCAGCTAGAGGCCCGCAGGTGACGTCATATTCTGCCGTCAGCTGCGGGCCTCTCATTGGCTGGCAGCTTGCATTGATCTTGCTGAGTGGCAGAGCTTGTTAGTGCTGCGGACAGAAGTCATCACACAGCGGGGACTGCAGCGGCCCCCTGAAATGGGGCGATGCATC
Source organism: Allobates femoralis (assembly GCA_033576535.1). NCBI lineage: Eukaryota > Metazoa > Chordata > Amphibia > Anura > Aromobatidae > Allobates > Allobates femoralis. The sequence continues at coordinate 22,575,262 of JARQOC010000012.1, forward strand.
ATTAAGTTGTCCATGGTGCCGCCGGCCGCATAGTGAAGCCCCAGGGGCCGCATGCGGCCCTCGGGCCGCGAGTTTGAGACCCCTGACCTAGAGCATGGGGGCGATTGTGGCATCTGCGACCGGCCATGCTGACAGGGAGGAAACTGGTGGTATTTAAAGACACAAGGTTACCATAGGGCGTCAGCCACATAGGTCTATGTGATACACAGTGTCAGAGCAGCCTATTGGTCAAGCCCAAACTATTAGACAAGGCGGGCTATGGGTATTAGAAGTGGCAAAATTTTGGTGAGTTTTTTTGAAATTTATGTCCTACTTCGGTGAATCTTTAAATGTTTGGATGGTTTACCCACTAAGCAAACATATGGTCAGGCATATGGTTAGGACTCGTAAGCGTGATGGCCCTTGACGGTGGGTTACGAGCTTACGTTATTTTGGCCCAAAATATCTACTAACACTTCAAATTTTTCATCTCTAGTGTTTTCTTGCATCTTTTTATCTGTTGCATTTGAGGCACGGCCCTCTGGGGGGCGTCTGTCACTGGTGATGCATGTATTGGGTGCGGAGCAGCCTGCGTTGTCTAATAGCTTGGGCGTGACCAATAGGCTGCTCTGACACTGTGTATCACATAGACCTATATGGCTGACGACCTATGGTAACCTTGTGTCTTTAAATACCACCAGTTTCCTCCCTGTCAGCATGGCCGGTCGCAGATGCCACAATCGCCCCTTGCTCTAGGTTGTAGGGGACTGAGCACTGGTGTTCAGACACATGTGTTGCCTCTAGGAGGAGCCGACAGCCACCTGCTAGGTGCAATGGGTATTAGAAGTGGCAACATTTTGGTGAGTTTTTTTTTATACATGATTCACCCAGGGGTCTATGGGAACTCGGAACCCGGTTGTGGAGTTGAGGGGATGTCACTGGTGGCCTGCCCGGACCCGTAGCCCTGGTGGTCAACTGAAAACTGGGGAAAAATGAAAGGGATAAAAAGAATAAATGTCTCGTGATGCCACCTGTGGTTTCTGGTGATGGCACCAGCGCTGCTGTGGGCCTCCGGGGATGATGGACGGGCAGCTGGATGGTATAGCTCCCCACAGGTGGAGCAGAGTCCTCGGGGTTGTGATGAGGTGACTGGGATTCACACAGGGAGGTGGCCAGGCAGCCGGGCTGCTGCTACAGTCTCTGAGCTGGACATTGTCAGGGTTGAAGAAATGGACACACACACTGGAAGTTTCCACCTTTACTGGTGGTATTGAAAATACTGTCGGGGCACACTCTGGGAAACACTTCTGGATCTCCAAAGTGAGTGAGTATAAGGCCTCCTTGTTACTTTTCCCTTGGTGAAACCTCTGACCGTGTAAAACTAAGCCTGGCCTCCTCTGTGTCTCTGTCACCTGCGTTGTGTGGTGGGAAACCTCTTTGTGGACTACCGCTATTACTTCTCCTGCGGTGCCTGGCTCCCTTCTTGGTTGCTGTACAGGTGTCCGGGAGACTGGAGTCTCCTCTGTGAACCGGTGTTTCTGCTGGGCTAGATGCTCTCCTGCAGACTCTGACTCCGAGGTTCGGGTTGCTTTCTGGGGTGATCCGGTACGGCTCCTCTGCCACCAGTCTGCTGTTCCTTTGCTCCTTCTGCCTTGCCATTGACCTTACTCTTAGGCCCTCACACTGGCTAGGCTGGCTAGGCTGGTTAACTGTCAACTGGCTCGGGCCTAGCGCGGCTCCCACACACCAGGATGTCTTCACAGTTCTCCTAGTAACTGCACACTCTGACTAGCTCCACTCCAGCACCAATATTTATAGGGGATCTTGCTTAAGGCAGCAAGTGGAGCTCCCCCTACAGGTCTGGGGTAGAAGGTGTTGAGTGTATGTGGTACCTACTGTGGAAATCCATCCATGTTTGAGATGGTTCGGTAGCTACCTGTACTGGCAGCGCGCCACATATACACATATATAGCCCTCCATTCTGGTATATATGACCCCCCATGATGGTACATAGCCCCCATCCTAGTTATGCCCCCCATACTTGATATGGCCCACATCCTGGTTATAGCTCCCACATGAGCACACAGTTACAAAATAATAAATGACCATACTCACCTCTCTCCCTTGCTCCCTGCAGCCCGCGACATCCGTCGCCTGCTTGTAGCGGCATCGAGTCATGTGAGCAGCACTCACAGTGATGATGTCACTGTGCTTTGCCACTCACATGACCGGATGCCAGCACAGACAGACAGATGGCATGGGCTGCAGGGAGCAATGGAAAGGTGAGTATTCTTATCCGTCCCCAGGATAGTCACTGCTTTCCAAGAAATGAAAACTGTGGGTGGCAGTGACTATCCACACAAGATCGCACAGGGCTGCAGCTGCAGCTGCTGATCCTATGAGCCTACTCATTAGGCTCATATAATAAGTGTTGCTCCCCCGCCCCAACAGGGGAATGCAGTGAATATTACATGAGCCTAATGAGCGGGCCCACGTGATCACTGCCCACCTCTGCAGCCTGCTCGAGCCTCCTCCTGCCCCCGGACACTGTTCCAAAGCCACCTCCTTCCCCTACAGAACATAGTAGATTCGGATTATAAGACTCCCCCCTCTTTCCCCCAAAATTTGGGAGAACAAGCGTGCGTCTTATAATCCGAAAAATATGGTAAATTATAATAAATACTCTGAAATGGTAAAGCATGCAAAGTCAAGAATATAAGAGGATGCATCACTGCTTATAAAAATACATGAATAAATGAGATACTTAGCATATGAAGATGGCCACTTCTATATCTGCCCAGTAGCCACATCACGGCGTATCTCTTTACTGGGTTCTACTGGGTTAAAGAACCTCCATTTATATGGGTGGATAGGAACCTGCATGTCAGAGTGCAACTGTCTATTTATTATGGTTTAATTATGCTGCTTTCAACTATGGTCGTTCTTGCTATAATCCAGTCACTTCTCGAAAAGCTGACGGAGATGATGTCAAGTTGCAACATTTCCAAGATCTTTCCACTAAATTCTGAAGCTATTAAATCAGGGTAATTGTTAAGGTTCTGGAGTATAAATCCTCTTGTTCCCTGATATCTTTAGGACCCATTGAGCTGTACACTGCTGCATATGAATTAGACTCTTTAGCTGAGATTACGAACTATTGTGTTCCATTTTGGTGACTTTTTAATTGTGTACATGAAAAAATGATAATCTTAATATTTTTCTGTAGTAAATAATAATGATTAATTTTAATACTTTAGAAACCCTTCCCTATTGTGTCTCGTAAGCATTACTTCCCCCCCCCCCTTCCTAAATCGCCTCCTTACTCAGCACGCTTCCACTGCAAACTTCGGAGCAGCTTTGGTAAAGTCTTTGCCAAGTATGGTCTTTCACTGTGTCCTTTTATGGTCAATGTTATTAGGTCTTATTGATCCTTAAGTCAATGTTAAGGATAACCGTTAAGTGTCATATTGCCAGACGCTTTGGGGGGGCTGTCTGACTTCTGGAAACATGCCAGATGTCCAGAGATGGGTCAAACTCTATTAACTGACAACTAAAAAAAAAAAATCCAGCTTTTGACAGGACTCATATGCACTGACTGTCGTATGTGATACTTCACCAAATCCTTGTTTAAACAGTCTTGCAATTACTAGTGGCACAACCGCGCAGGCTGTGTATAGAGGCCAGGTTAACAGAGGTCAGCTCTGGCAGGCGGCACGGTCTGCTGTCAAACCTAAACACTTTATAAAATTGTGTAAGTTAAATAAAGGGTTTAAAAGACATAAAAGAAGCAGAGATCTATGTGGTTAATATTTACATTGCGCTGTTTGGAGGGCTCTCTGACTGTGTGAGGTACCCTATACGTTAGGGGTGGGCATGGATATGGGACAGGTGATGACTCCATAGTATTCAGATGTATATTCCAGTGTTAATGCAAGCCACGGGGCATACCATGAAGTCCCAGCAGCTGCAGCAGTAAAGGTTAAAGGTGATGTTGAGTGGTATGATATTAGTGACCTACGTCATCATAAGGGGTCCGACAACGAGTACCCCCACCGATCAGCCAAGGGCAAGTCCCATGGAAAGCGGATGTACACAGAAGATGTAACACCATAGCTCGATGTACTGTGTAGTGGCCATTCTGATGTCTTGAAGGTCATCTTTTATTGAAGTGAGTAGGAGCTGAACCCCAGAAGGCCATTGTACAGTGTATGTGACTGTGGTGTCCCAGCTCTGTACAGGGTGTACTGCAAAAAGCTGATCGATGAAGTGACAGTTGTCGGATCCCCCATGGGGTCATTAAAGAGTAATAATTATTACCCAAAATAGTATGTCATCACCTATCTGATAACATACTGATGACTGGGGATCCAATTGCTGTGACCACCAGTGATTCCAAGTATTGGCTCTGGAACTGGGGAACAGGACTTTGCAGGACCTCATCTTGAATAGCCTGAACCTCAACCAATAATGCATTCATTGTCTATGAGACTCTCTGAAAGAGCTGTGCACTGTACTTGGCATTCTCAGCAGTCCCACAGAAAATAAATGGGGCTGTGGATTTTTCTATTGGCATTCTGTGCGTCTTGCCCCTTTTCAAGATGGTGTCCACTGCTTTGCTCTTGTCCATGTGATTCTCATCTCCCTTTATAATCCACAACCTACTGTCTGGCCATGCTCAAGTATATAGTTGAATCGCTGACTTCCTGCTTCCTATGATCCTCAAGTGAACCTCTTCTGGCAATTCCACTTCAGTTATTCCTGTGTCTGCAGTCGTTCTCCAGTTTCCACACCTACTCAGTGCCTCTCCTGCAAACCTGCTTCTGTGCCGTGTGTTTTCTGACTTAGATTCAGCCTGTCTGCCCTGTGAAATGTAAGCCATGTGTGCCTGTAAGCTTTGCAGCTTCGCTGTTAGTTGTAGTTTCTCTGGACTTTGCGGGACTTTTCTTAGACTACACTGCACATTTTCAAGTTTACAACTTCTCCTTGTGACTACCTTTCCCAGGCCTTCCTGGGAGTTAATAAGCTTATAAATTGTTGCTTCTAAAGAGACTTTCCTAATTGTTGCTGTTTGATGAACTTGCTCACTTGATGCATCTCACGATTATTAACTGCCTCATGTGTTTAATACAGTCTATTTCACCTTTAAACTTGGTCTCAGGAGTGTCTGTTCTCCCATAAGCTATTAGATTCCTGAATAAATTCTTACGATACATTAGAGATTGAGTATGTGCAACTCTGCTCTATACAACATGGGGTCCTGCAAAACCCTATTCCCGATTCCCAGAGCTCTGTACACAGTAGATCCCAGAGATCGGATCCCCAGCGATCAGCAAGTTTTTCGTTCTACTATGTTATTTTTGGAATAACCTTAACGGTATTCATGTTGGCTATTTTCATAAATTGCCGTCCATATAAAAAAGATAAACTACTCTTAGTTTGACCATACACATGATATGGTTGTTGGTCAAACGAAGCTTCAGCTGATCATTCAGCTGACAGCCTTGTCTCCTATACACAGGAGGGTTTGCTCAAATATCTCATGTCTGGCAATGGCTTATCACCAGAGAACAAAGCAATAGGCAGTCCAAAAATTCACATATCCGATCGACATGTTCCTGGACAATCTGTATTCCAGGGCCAACATACATTAGACTAAAGTTGGCCAAAGCCACTGATATCACCGATCAACTTTAGTCTAATGTGTATGTGGGCTTTGACTGGCACTCTGTTGTGGCTCATAAAGAGGTTCCTGAGATGGGGACCCTAAAAGGTTTATAAACAGGGGTTCTCATGAGGCACGCCCTTCAACTACAACTCCATTTTACAATAACAATTAATTATTCCAGTAATGGATGGTGTAAGGCCCAGATACTATAAAAGCCCCGTTACACCTGGCGACGGGGCTAGAGACGTTTTTGGCGCCCCACCAGCGTCGCCATCCCCCATTTACATGGGGCGACATCTCCAGCGCCGCGCCGGCGAACTGTCAGGCGGCATCACCGCTGGGGTGTGTGAAAACCCCAGCGGCGATGCAGGACAATGGGAGCCTATGGCTCCTATCGCCTGACAGGTCGCCGGCGGCCGGTTACATGGAGCGATGTGTGCACATCACCCAGATCGGTCGCCTGATTTCAGAGCACTGCTCTGAAACCAGGTGACCTCCCGGCGGCGCTGACATCGCCCCTTTACATGAGGCGACGTAGGGGAGATGTCACCGCCGATAGGCCACGCCTATGTAAATTGGCGGCGATGTCGCCCCGTGTGATGGGGCCTTAATTTATTGTTAAGAAACAAATAGACTACATTGGTCATTAAGCTGCTCAGACTGCAGATGCTCCGCGCGTTGCAGAGCATTCTGCAAGTATCTGCATGCAGACCGCGCCCCTATGTTAAATGAGGCACGGCGGTCTGCAGATGCTTGCAGACGCCATGCCTCTCATTGCCCGCATTAGTGATCTGTGGCACGCGGATGCCTGCGCACAAATCACAACTCTCGCCCGCACCAGGACGCAACATCTCGCGGTTCATGATTTTAAAAAATGTGACAAATGCCAGGAATAGTTATAAATAACAAAAAATTGTAGTAGATATCTATTTGTTCCCATGCCACTCCAGCACTTTCCCAAGTCTTCACAACAGTCTTGTGATTACCTTATATTCTTTACACCCTACGTATCTGATTGACCTGATGATTAGGCTTAGCAGTTTATAGCACAACACCAGTGAGGCCAGTGAATGGCTGCAGTGGTTATATACTGTACATGAGACATCAGAGGTGCAACAAGGTAAGCAGACAGCACTGGTCGTGGTGGCCTATGGCATCCTAATAATCTATTTACATAACTGCGAAGTGGTCTCTGTCATCACCTCCTATGTCCGGTTGTCCCCTAGTCACAATGGATTATTAGGACATCACCATGAGGCATTATTACATCACAATGGGGTATTATTACATCATATTGGGATATTATGACATCGTAGTGGGGAATTATGACATCATACTGGGATATTATGATATCACAATGGGGTATTTTGACATCACAATGTAGTATTATTCAATCATAGTGGGCTCAGGGATATCCCTGAGGAAGGTGCATGGAACTGTACCGAAACGCGTAGGAAATAAAGAAGAATACTGCTACAAGATATATCTTGCATTCCTTGTGTTTCCTGTGGACTCAGCAGCGCGGACTGTTACACACTTTGCTTCCCAAAACTTTGTGACGGTTTTTCCACGTGAGAGTGGTCGGTGGAGGTCCTGCAGCAGCTGATATTACTTTCATGCCTTCAAACCAGTTGTGGGTTACACAACTGGAATAGGTGAGTGGAATCTATATACACTACCCATACTGTTAGTGTCACTTTTGATAGGGCACTATTGCGCCTCTTGTTCCCCCATTTTTATTGACACTCTCTATCATTAACCTTGATACAATAATCTGGGCACCATTTTTGTATGTCATTATTTAGGCTTGGCTGGTACAGACTGCATTGTTGGTTACAATGATAATGTTATCAGTCTACCATATTTGCCAACATTTTAAAGTAATTTCCAGGAACACCCTTCCACTGAGCCAATGCCGTAAAGCTAAGCAAGAGTGTCTCTTATTCTATGGATATATATCCATAATATATGATGATCAACAGGAATCAATAAGATGTTTTGTTGTCATGATTCCGGTGTGACTGGACATAGTCAGTGACAGTTCAGCTATCCAATTATGGGCATGCTGAGCTGTCAGTATGGTGATGGACAGTTCAGCCATCCAATCATGGGCATGGGTATGCTGAGCTGTCAATATGGTGATGGACAGTTTAGCTGTCCAATCATGGACATGGACATGCTGAGCTGTCAGTATTGTGATGGACAGTTCAGCTATCTAATCTTGGGCATGGGCATGCTGAGCTGTCAGTATTGTGATGGACCGTTTAGCTGTTCAATTATGGGCATGCTCATGCTGAGCTGTCAGTATGGTGAGGGACAGTTCAGTGGTCCAATCTTGGGCATAGGCATGCTAAAATGTCAGTATGGTGATGGACAGTTTAGCTGTCCAATCATGGGCATGGACATGCTGAGCTATCAGTATGGTGATGGACAGTTCAGCTGTCCAATCTTGGGCATGGCATGCTGAGCTGTCAGTATTGTGATGGACAGTTTAGCTATCCAATCATGGACAGGGGTATGCTGAGCTGTCAGTATGGTGATGGACAGTTCAATCATCATTCAGGGCTGGGGTGTGCGAGGTTTCCTCCATGTATCTCCTGTATGGAGGGATTTCCTTGTAGATTAGCTGCCTCTCTACCTTCAATTACATTACTACCGGTTGTAGATCTTGCTCAGTGGTATCTGTGTGCCTGTTGTTGCTGTGCTCAGATTGATTCATTGTTTATCTGACAATAGACTTTGCTTCTGACTATCCATTTGCCTAGCCCTTTTGTCTTGACCTGCTACCTTCCTAGAATTTTGACCTCAGACCAAGATCTGAGTATGCCTTTGTCTCACCCCTTTTTATTGCTAATGAAGAGCTCATCCTGGGAGGAAAAGAGACAGAGAGAGACAGAAGAAGCCCTAGGGGCACGGGCAGAGAGCGATCCACCCGTGCGCCCAAATCTGAGTCTGACCGGAGTCGGACGGAAGGGCTGGTTGGGAACCAGGGGACCGGCCCTGAAGGTAGCGAGGAGATTCCATACTTCAACCACGGAACCAGAGGCCACGAGATCTAGAGGAGCTGTGGCCAACACTTGACACATCCACCGAGAAGGTAGCCGTACTAGGGTCAGGGGACTTACCGGTCACCCAACAAGGCCCACAGCTGCCAGATTGGGGCTCTGTGTGTGGAGGCACAAGCAGGAGAGAGGCGGACAGTTAATGCTGGGAAAGCAACCTGTGAGAGAAAGTAATATAAAGAGGTATCCCGGTTCTTTGAGGACTATCTGGACTGAGACTTGGCAAGGACCAGAACCCGGCAGCATTGCTTAAGTGAACACAAAGTAAATCGGGTATAGAACTCAGAAGCTGTGTGTGAGACTTTATTTCCCCGCCTGCGGAGGAGCCGACTGATTAGCCAAGCCGGCCACAGAGAACCTGCCCTCCCTCAGCCTGAAGAACCCAATGGCCTACAACCGCCATAGACATTATCGGTTGCCCTGGGGAACGACACCACCTTAGCTGCGATTCCCACACCGCAGCATCGTCCCCAATAGCCGAACATTAGGGGTGGCGTCACGACATTAATCCCCAAAACCATAATCCCCAAACTTTTAGTTGATACCCAGGGTCACAGAGCCGGGTCTCGACCCCTGTGACTCCCCAGAAGTATTAAAGCCTGGTTACGAGTATCCCACTACCCTGGGGGCGCGTTAGGTGTAAGGTAGGAACCCCTGGATCTTGGTATACTGACTCATTGTGATTTCCATGGCAAAGCTTTGGCTGTCATTATACTGGTAAAGGCGGTTTTGGGTGTCACTACTGTTAAGAGGAGAGAGCTGGATGTAATCCATAGGTAGAAAAGAGAAAATGATGGCACTCACCCTGGTTGTTGTTCACGTGCAATTTCTTTATTCCATGCAATGGAGTGGGTCACATGCAGTTAGGGAGGGAGGGGGGTGCGGTGGAGGACGACGGGCGCACCGTTTCGCCTTACTCAGGCTTTGTGAAACGGTGCGCCCGTTGTCTTCCACCGCACCCACCTCCCTCCCTAAACTTCTCTTACGTCTTAATGTGGCTCCCGACCCTCTTTCAAATCTGAATGTGGCTCTCAGGGTCAAAAAGGTTTGGGACCCCTGTGCTAGTGTATAGGAACTAAATAATCTTATTAACAATCATTCTTCACCATCTGTAAATGCAAATGTTTAACGATGACCAATGGACTTACCATAATGTTGAACTAAAGCAAGAGATAGACTCTTTACCATAAGGTTGATTGATGCTCAATAAGGGCAGGATATCTGATCTTATAAACAGGCCTTAATTGACTTGCCAAAAAGCACAATATTCATGGACTGTCATGCAAGCTAGACCACAAAGTGGGTAGGATGTAAGGTAATTTTAAGGAGCATTTCTTAATGTCCCCAGATGTTATAAAACAGACTTAAAATGACCTGCAATTTATGAACAAAATGGTGATAAGTATATATTTACATTGCAGAACCCAAAAAAGTGGACTCTTAAATCGGGTTCTTCAGCTTACTTACATGCCTGATTGTGGCATATTATACTGATAGGCTGGGGTCACACTTGGCAAGGTAATTGCGGTGACCGCATCCAGATCCAGATGCGGTAACCGCAATTGTCTTCACACACATTTTTGTTGAAAAATGTGTGCTGTAAACCATAATCCGGTAACCGGATTGCTCCGGATGTGTCATCCGGAGCAATGCGGTTACCGTCTACTTTGTTCATCCCTGCTACTGCAGGGATGAACAAAGGGTTAAACAATAAGAATGCATGTGGGCAACATGTCTCTAGGGGGTGTCCATCCACTCTAGAGACATGCTGTCCACTCAGGACGGCATGTCAGGGGTTAACTTAGCTGTTAACCCCATCGCTGCTATTGTCAGCTTTCATTCATTCATTATATTACAAGCCGCCGGCTCCCAGCATCAGGACCACTATTAGTGGCGATGGGGTTAACAGCTAAGTTAACCCCTGACATGCCGTCCTGAGTGGATAGCATGTCTCTAGAGGGGTGGGCACCCCCTAGAGACATGTTGCCCACATGCATTCTTATTATTTAACCATTTATTCATCCCTGTGGCAGCAGGGATGAACAAAGCCGCCGGCTGCCGCAGGCATTCACATATGCCTTGCGGTAGCTGCATGGGTCTGCTGCAGCAGGGAAAACTGCAGCCTGCATGATTTTTCACGCAGGCTGCAAATCCGGATGCGGTAACCGGATTGTAGTGCAATCCGGGTGTTATAATGGGCTCCTATGTGCTGCGGTTCCTGATCCGGTTTTGAGCATTTTTACTGCTCAAATCTGGATCAGGATCTGCATAGCCCTGCCGCAGATGTGACCCGAGCCATAGAGAGCTGTCAGCCTTCTCTCTGAGCCATGGGCAAGATCACTGGTGTAATTATAAATTGAAGACCCCTATTTATTGCACGTATGTCATTTTTTATGTGGATGCATTGATTCGGGTATTTGTTCTATTAATCTGAAATTAATATTTGTCCCATGTAATTAGGTAAATTGGCTACTACCTCATGGGTTATTAGTTTTTGCCTTTTTCTGAATGAGAACTGCAGGATGTTGGGTTGAACTAGGTGAATTTATGCTTAATTTGACCTAATGTTATTATCCTACAATGCAGACAAGCCTATGTAGAATGTAGATGTACACACCCATAGCCATGTTCTTAATTATATATAGGACCGGGCATTCTGTTATTAGGAGGTAGGTTTGTCATTTCATCGTAAAGGTTAATTCTGTAGAGTTTACTTGAGGAAGCGATTATCTAGAACACAGATAAGGAATGGCTGCCACTCTATCCGTTGTTAAGATACCGAATGTCTCCATGTTGTCATATTGCCCAGCCACTCCTGGGAGAGAGCCATGGATCTGTGATAAGGCTGAGATGGACATGATGTGTGCAGCTGGGGGAGAATCAAAAGGACACTGCATATCATCCTAACTAACTAGCAAGAACATCTATAGGATTACTTAAAGGGGTTATTCGGGATTAGCGAAAAAACCAGGGGCAGAACTACCGTGGTGCAGCTGGTGCAGCTGCATCAGGGCCCCGACCAGCTAGGGGACCCCTTCAAGCCTGCAGGGGGGCCCCCAGCCGACCCCCGTAAGCCGTTGTCAGAGGAAAGGAGGGTCAGGCAAGGGAAGCAGAAAGCTTCCTGCTTCCCTTGCCTGATCCCGCCCCTCCACTTCTCTGCCCCCCGGCTCCCAGCGTGGCACAGCAGGTAGGAGAGTCACCACAAACCTCTCCGCCGGCCGCCAGCACCACATCGCAGTCCCCCCCTCCCCCCGGACCGCTCCGATGGCCAACAGCACCCTCCGCATCCCCCCCCCCCCCGGGCCGTACCGACGGCCAACAGCAGAACTCCCCCGCTCCTCAACATGGCTGCACCAGGGCCCCCTGGGGTAAAGGTTCGCCACTGGAAAAAACAATTGTGCCTAAGCACTAACAGGCAGGTAGCTGCCACCTGTTATGTCCGGCGCCATTCACAAAGCGGCCATGGCCCGCTCAGGTCTGCGATTTTGCTGCTTCCGCTGACGTCACGTCTACAGAGGGGCGGCTTCTCCACTCTGTAGATGGGCGTCATTGCTGATGTCATGCTGATTGACAGCTGGCTCCCCCCAATCAAGTAGCGAAGAGCTGGCTGTCAATCAGCATGAGGTCGGCTGTCCCGCCCCTTCCACAGAGCAGATTGGAAAAGAAGCCTCTGCTCTGTTTACCCAAACTGTCCCCTGCAGGAGTGGTCTGTGCCTGCTCAATGCCAAGAATGGACAGCGATGACAAAATGTAGCTAGGTGGCAGCTACCTACCTGGTATTGCTTAGGCACAATTTTTGTTTTTTTTTATAAAAATCCTGGATAACCCCTTTAAATTTGTGCTGGACCCATCCCTTCTCTAAATATAGCCATACTGAATGCTGTGGGTTCAAAAGCCCCAAAATCACAACTGAGGGTTCTAAGAGCTAGAACCACAGCAATATGACGTCTACACTATGTTCTACATTGGCATTACAAAAGGGATTTTTTCCATGAGACTTTCTCTTGAAAATTTACTATAATTAAAAGAGAGAAATGCCTCAAGGAAAGCTTCTGGCAGGCACATAATTATGTCACTCGTGTCTACCTTAAGGCCCAGTTACACAAAATTTGTGACGCACCAGCGATCTCGTTAGCGATCTCGTTCTGTGTGAGGAAGGAGCCCGGTAGCAGCTCTGAAACGTGTCGGAATAAAACCTACAACTTACCCCAGATATCCCGTGTTTCTGGTGGTCCTTTACAGCAGCGCAGGTCGAGCGGCACTTCATCCCTTATCCAGATAATCTTCACCGCAATTTACCTGTGGAGGTGCGGACCGTGCAGCAGCTGTTTCTGAGCAATCATACTTGGTTGTGGGTTACACAACCATACCAGGTGAGCAGCTTTCAATCAGATTTTATTGCCGTTCCTGTCTAAAGGATAAGACCCTATTGTGCATTATCTCATATTTCAGATATTTACAATGATGGTATAGTCAACTTGAGGAGATGGGGAACAGTTAGGGGCAGCATAAGTGGCCACCAACCATTATTTGTGATCCACTGGAGACTGGTGGTGCGGATAGGCTATGTGTAGATCAGTAGTCCCCTTTTTTGCACTGGAGACCGGCTTCATGCAAGAATATTTTTCTGTGGCTCGGCGGGGGTGGGGCTTTGGTCTTATGGGGCGTGGCCATGGATTAGGGGTGGAGTTTAGCTCCCTACTTCTCCAAAAGATGCGTTATGTACTATTTTCAGGGGATGTCTTATTTTTCCATCCCCTTGCAGCCTCCAATATGATATCCACGTAATTCCCTTGCAGCCCCATCATCCCCTTGCAGCACACAATATCCCCATCATCCCCTTTCAGCCCCCAATACCATATTCCCATCATAATCCTCTTGTAGCCCCATCATCCTCCTCTTTCCTCTTACAACCCCCATCCTCCTCTTCCAGCCCCTACCATTCTCCTGTTCCAGCCCCCACCATTCTCCTCTTCCAGCCCTCGCCATTCTCCTCTTCCAGCCCTCACCATCCTCCTCTTCCAGTCCCAACCATCCTCCTCTTCCAGCCCCAGTATCCTCCTCTTCCAGCCCTGAATATTTTCCTCTTCCAGCCCCCAGTATCCTCCTCTTCCAGTCCCCAGTATCCTCCTCTTCCAGCCCCCACCATTCTCCTCTTCCAGCTCCCACCATCCTCCTCTTCCAGCCCCCCAGTATCCTCCTCTTCCAACCCCCACCATTCTCCTCTTCCAGCCCCCAGTATCCTCTTCTTCCAGCCCCCAGTATCCTCTTCTTCCAGCCCCCAGTATCCTCTTTTTCCAGCCCCCAGTATCCTCTTTTTCCAGCCCCCAGTATCCTCTTTTTCCAGCCCCCAGTATCCTCTTCTTCCAGCCCCCAGTATCCTCTTCTTCCAGCCCTCACCATTCTCCTCTTCAGCCCCACCATCCTCCTCTTCCAGCCCCCATATCCTCCTCTTCCAGCCCCGAGTATCCTCCTCTTCCAACCCTCACCATTACCATCCTCTTCCAGCCCCAGTATCCTCTTCTTCCAGCCCCCAGTATCCTCTTCTTTCAGCCCCCAGCATCCTCTTTTTCCAGCCCCCAGTATCCTCTTCTTTCAGCCCTCAGTATCCCCTTCTTCAAGCCCCCAGAATCCTCTTCTTCCAGCCCCCAGTATTCTCCTCTTCCAGTCCCCAGTATTGTCCTCTTCTAGTCCCCTCCATTCTCTTCCAGCCCCCAGTATCCTCTTCTTCCAGCCACCAGTATCCTCTTCTTCAAGTCCCCAGTATCCTCTTCTTCCAGCCCCCAGTATTCTCCTCTTCCAGCCCCTATTATCCTCTTCCAGCCCCTTGTATCCTCTTCTTCCAGCCCCCAGTAGTCTCCTCTTCCAGCCCCCAGTATCCTCCTCTTCTAGTCCCCACCATTGTCTTGCAGCCCCTATTATCCTCTTCCAGGCCCACCATCTCCAACACACACATACACACCAGCAGTCACCACCCCGCTGCACCTGTGGCATTACGTCGCCTCTTCTCTTCCACAGCTGTATGCACAGATGTATGGGAGAAGCTCTCGGCCCATCACAGTGCAGCAGCCGGGCCAATCACAGTTCAACAGCCAGTAGCCAATCAGGGCCTGGCTGCTGCACTGTGATTGGCCCAGATTCTGCACTGTGATGGGCCGAGAGCTTCTCCCATACATCTATGCACACAGACCCGAGACAATGTAATTCTGCAGGGGCGGGGAGCAGTGACATCACCCCAGGAGGCGGGCAGCATCCACCGCTCTGAGCCACCGCAGAGCTCAGCACACTATGTGTAGTGCTGGTCTGCGGCAGCGCGGACCGGCACACAGACCCCCGCAGCCCGGTCCCGGTCTGCGACCCGGAGGTTGGGGACCCCTGGTCTAGATGACTTAGACTAGGGAACATGAAAGGCCGCCCTAAAAAGATGTGTTTTTAGGGATCGCCTGAAATTGTGAAAGTTGTGCATACACCTAATTTCTTGTAGCAAAGCATTCCAGAGAATTGGTGCAGCTCGGGAGAAGCCTTGGAGCCGGGAATGGGAGGTTCGGATTAATGCAGAAGTTAATCTAAAGTCACTTCCAGAGCAAAGAGAACGGGTGGGGTGATAGAGATGAGGGAGGAGATGTAGGGGGGTGCTACACTGTGAAGAGCTTTGTGGGTGAGAACAAGCAGTTTGAATTGGATCCTATAGTGTACGGGCAGCCAGTGCAATGATTGGCATAGAGCAGAAGCATCCGAGTAACGGTTAGCTAGATAGGTGATCCTGGCTGAAGCATTAAGGATGGACTGGAGAGGGGAGAGTCTAGTGCGGGGGAGGTCAATTGAAAGAGAATTACAATAGTCAAGGCGGGAGTGAATCAGGGCCACAGTGAGGGTTTTTGTGGTTTCCGAGGTGATAAAGGGGCGAATTCTAGAGATGTTCTTCAGGTGCAAGCGGCAAGAGCGTGCAAGCTGATTATATATATGGGGTGAAGGAAAGATCAGAGTCAAACATAACACCCAGACAGCGTTTTTCGGATGGACCCCAGTGTGAAAGGGGCCTTACATAGGTTTTTTTAATTTTTTATTGTTTTTAATATAACAATTTGATATTGTATTGGTAATCTGTGATCTTGAAAATGGTGTCTATAGGATTAATTGTAACCAATGTGAGTAATCATGGATTGCTTAATTGTTTAACCAATAGCATGGTATTAGATTTTATAAATACCGTATATACTCTTGTATAAGCCGACCCGTGTATAAGCCGACCCCCTACTTTTGCCCCCAAAACCTGGGAAAACCTATTGACTCGTGTATAAGCCGAAGGTGGACCCCAGCACAGGTATACAGCCCCCAGCAGTGTGGTATACAGCAGCCTCCCCAGTGGTAGTATACAGCAGCAGCCCCAGTGGTATATACAGCAGCCCTAGTGGTAGTATACAGCAGCAGCCCCAGAGGTATATACAGCAGCCCCAGTGGTAGTATACAGCAGCCCCAGAGGTAGTATACAGCAGCCCCAGAGGTAGTATACAGCAGCCCCAGAGATAGTATACAGCAGCCCCAGAGGTAGTATACAGCAGCCCCAGAGGAATATAAAGCAGCCCCCCCATATCAGTATACAGGCCCCCCCTTGTGCAGCAATCCTGAAAAGGAAAACATTATCATACTTATCCCGCTGCCGCTGTTCCGCTGCCGCCGCCGTCATCGCGCTCCTCCGTCCTCATCCAACGTCTTCCGGCTTCCTCTCCTGGTGCGCAGACAATGACGTCATTGCCTGCGCCGACCAGAGGAAGCCGGAAGAAGACGGATGAAGCCGGAGGAGCGCGATGACGGCGGCGGCAGCGGGACAGCGGCAGCGGGATAAGTATGATAATGTTTTCCTTTTCAGGATTGCTGCACAAGGGGGGGCCTGTATACTGATATGGGGGGGCTGCTGTATACTGTATACACTGTATACACTGTATACAGTGTATACAGTATACAGTGACTCGCGTATAAGCCGAGGGGGGGACTTTTCAGCCCAATTTTTGGGCTGAAAAACTCGGCTTATGCGCGAGTATATACGGTAAGTCACTTTCTGGCAAAATTCCTCTTGCATCGCCTGATGAAGGCAGCGCTGTGCTGCGGAAATGCGTTGTGGCTTGTAAGAGGTGAAACCTTTTTACAAATATTTCAGTCTCCCTGACTCTTCCTGATCCTAGCGCTCCATAGACCGTTAATTTGCTGTCTCCAAACATAACACCCAGACAGCGAGCTTGCTGCCTAGGCGTCATCGTGGTGCCGTATACTGAGAGAGATGTCAGATTTAGGGATGTTAGTGAAGGGCGGGGGCAGAAATAAGTTCAGATTTGGAAAGGTTGAGTTTCAGGTAGAGAGTGGACATGATATTGGAAACTGTGGTTAGACAGTCATTGGTGTTCTGTATTAGAGCGGGAGTAAGGTCAGGGGAGGAAGTGTATAGTTGTGTGTCATCAGCGTAAAGATGGTACTGAAAGCCAAATCTGCTGATGGTCTGTCCGATCGGGGCCGTGTAGAGAGAGAAGAGGAGAGGGCCAAGGACTGAACACTGAGGGACCCCAATAGTGAGAGGAAGAGGGGAGGAAGTGGAGCCACTGAAAGAGCGGTCAGAAAGATAGGAAGAGATCCAGAAGAGAGCGGTGTCCTTGATGCCGATGGAGTGCAGCATGGAGAGTAGGATATGGTGGTCAACAGTGTCAAAGCGCTTCAGAGAGGTCAAGAAGGATAAGCAGAGAGTGGTCAACATTACGTTTTTTGTGGTGCCGCAAGCGCCGCAAGTGTCGGATTTGGCAATACCGCATTTGCTGCACCCAACCGCAAGCCCCAATGAGAATAAATGGGGCTTGCCGGATCAGTGCCGCAAGTCGGCCATTGCGCGGTAGATCAAGTTGGTACGGCAACATCTGCCGGATCTACCGCGAAATTGCAACACTGCTGATGTGAAAGACCTTGTAGCTTAAAACTAACATATAACACTTATAATAATATGGGGAGAAAGTTCAGGACTAACAGGAGGAAAATGAGACCTTCCTATTACACAGCCTTAAAGGGGACGTCACCTGAACAATAGGTAAGGCCGTTTAATTATCGTCTTTTTTTATCAACATTTATATTTCACTTCAATGAAAAAAATCTCATAAAAGTTTGATGACCGAACCTTATAAAATGGGAATTGTGCAGTTGGTAGACGGAATAAGACGCTGCCAAATATAATTTTATGACACCCAATAGCTCTGCCCGCTGCCGTCTCACCAGATGCTGTCGTGAGCCGCCTCAATAGCTTTTATTGTGAGGGAGGGATGTTACACTGTTGTGGAGCTGAAGAATAGGGCTGGTTCAAAAACAGGTTATGGACGGTGGAGGGAATGATTTGGGGAAACTGACACAGATGTCATTCTTCAATTGTATCGCTGACATTTCATATCCTATTACCGCGAACTATATCAGGATACAGCGTATAACTTCATTTGTAAAGTGCTGCGGAATATGTTAGCGTTAGAATTATTATTGCTTTTATTTATACTCTAATCATTTCGTTTTTGGACCTTTTTTCAGACCAGAGCGAAAATAAATGATCATTTCTCTCTGTGACATGTTCTGCATAGTTAAATGGAGTTCGTTTTCTTCAGTCTATTAAGGGTTAACCTCTGTGGCTCTGCAGTATTAGTTGTTGTTGTTGCTGAGTGAATCAGGTGATGGGTTCATCCACTCCCCCAGCCTTTAAGTAGTCCCATGACCCATCAGCTGGTGTCACTGATAGAGTTCAGTCTCTGCAAGACCGTATACTGTGTAGATGCCGAGTGCAGTTCCGCTGAAGCTTTCCTTTTGTGTGGCTTTGTGAAGATTGCAATCTTTATGAGATTTGCTGTGCTTATTCCGGTCCCTGGGTGGCAGTACGGGGGTTATACCCTAGGGCTGGGCAGGAGCAGGGCAAGGATGGTGGCCCACACAGCTTCACCTTAAGAAGTACTTCTGGGAACAGGGTCAGCTAGTGACCCCAGTCCCGAGTGACTTGTGTGGCACCCCAGGAGTCCGGTCGCTACAGTGGCATTGCCTCCCTCACAGGGGGTGGTGTCATGCCTGGAAGCAAGAAGGGGTCCCCTTGTCAGGTAACACCAGCATCCAACACTTGTCCTGACTGCAGGCCAGAAGGGGGAGCTCTGACCTGGTTTTAGGGTAGCTTCCCTATAAACTTCTGGTTCAGAGGCAGGGTTAGGCAGAAACGTTAGGGAGTGTGGAGGAGTACAGACGTCCTGGGGACTGGAACCAGTGGAGCTCGTCCTAGGACAGAGGAGAGCTAGTGACCGAGAGGAGTCGAGGAGAACCTGGGGAGTGGATCCGTGTCCGGGCTCACCCCAGAGGAAAGCACTAGAAACCAGACGCCAGAGTCCGTGGCTGCCTGGGTACTTAAGTCCCACAGCTAATCTGGAGGGCAGGGGATTGCAAGTCCCCATGCCCCACTCAACACCCGACGGCAAAGCAGCACACCAGGCCCGGAACCGCCACTGAGGAGTGACACCTGGAATAGGCTTAAGCTGCCGGTCATACGGGTAAAGGACTAGACACGCAGGGAGAGGGCCGCAGCACAGCTTTAGGCAGCGAGGTCCAAGTAACACTGCACAGAAGGAAGGCCTCTACAACCACCTGGGTAGATGGATCCCCAATTGCTTCCCGGTTGCCAGAAGAACCATTACCATCTGTTACCAGTGCCCCGGTATGCATCAACAACCATTGAGTAAAGGTAAAGGAAAGTTCATCATTGTGTCTTCAGTTATTTATTGCGCCCTCAGTCCTGCACCTACCGTATTCTATTCCCAGCATAGACTGTGTAAACTGCTAGGGTCCTTGCTCTACCCGTGGAGAGCATAACTTGCTGCGTCACCAACAGCCCCAGAGAATCTATACTGCAGTGTCGACCATCCATCCCAATTGCCAAAACCCATGTGTGGCATCACAAATACATTTCCCATATAAACCTCCCCCATTTATTGACATGCCAGGGCCACGGACCCGGGTCACGACCCCATGACCTTCCCCAAGAGCTGCCCAATCTGGTTCCGAGTATCCCCACTATCCTGGGTAGGCATGTCACATGGGAGTTCTCGCATGAGTCTGAGACCATTCACCCGGGTTGGCCTCCCCCTCTCTAGACAGAAGCAGTTGAGCTACATAAAAAAACATACAGCTGACAGTATCCATCCAAAGAGGCAGGGGTCGTGCCCAGTGAATGATCCGAGACTCATGTGAGTAACTTGTATGTCACTCAGACAGTGTGTTTCCAGCCTAAAGGTTAGACTAGTTCCCATGTTCACCTTTTGCGTGTTACTGCCATCCTGCTAACTAAATCCCCTTTGTCTTTAACTACCACCCATGACACCACTAGTAAAATTTCTTATGAGAGGTCAACATAGATGAACTATAACTGGCTCATGGGAGAGTAAGGAGTGAGTTTAAATAAAAGGGAGTGGCAGCAAGGTGCAGCAGCTGAGATTAGAGCTATATGGAATATTAGCAGGATCAAAATGGAATTCTTAACCCCTTGAAAACCAAATAAATATAAACCCACTCCAAAATTGGATATCTGAGATGTGGAGAAACATTGTCTGGTCTGATGGATCCAGATTTCTGTTGCACCATGTTAAGCAAAATAATCCTATTTCAGTGAAAGCAGAATGAGTCAATGTAGTAAATCAATAATCAATAATTTAGACTAGTGACATGGATCAATGCTAGGGAAAATGTACGGAAAATGTATGGGAGATGCAAAGGTAGCTGCCAGCAGTGGATCTTGACGATTTGTCCAAGTGCTTTCAATGTGGCAGAACATTCTTTGTGTAACTGCGATGGCCACCAGGGCCATGTGGTACTCGGTAACCGGGCTGGTCAGTTCTTTGGGAGGTCATGGTGGTGGTGACCCAGCTCTATGGCCCTGGCCGTGCAGTAAAAGGGGGTAGTATTTACAGGGGATAAACGTGACGCCACCTGTGGTGTTCGGCCAGGGATGGCCGACACTGCAGATTATGACTGCTGGGGCAGATGGTAGTGCAGCTGGGATGGTATCGCTCCCCACAGGTGGAGTGGGGACCCAGATATAGACAGTCAGTCACTGGAAGATGATGGGGAGAGTGTAAATGTTGTGCGGGAGGTAG
Source organism: Allobates femoralis (assembly GCA_033576535.1). Taxonomy (NCBI): domain Eukaryota; kingdom Metazoa; phylum Chordata; class Amphibia; order Anura; family Aromobatidae; genus Allobates; species Allobates femoralis. The sequence continues at coordinate 22,596,117 of JARQOC010000012.1, forward strand.
CAGGGAAGGCACGGCAATAACTGGAGGACACCAGGAATGAAGTTCGGTACCGTTTTCTTGGTGATCAGGCAAGTACGACCCAGCGAGGTATTGTGCTCTCCCAGGACACAGCTTGGCCAGCTCTCAGTTGATTCTGGGCTTCTCCACCAAGACACTTTTCTGTAAGCCTTTCCCGGTTGACTCTCTCCCACACTGATCTTTCATGCGCCTTTGTGGCCTACCACATCCCACGGCAGGCGGCTGCGGGCTCTGTTGAGGCACGTCCTCTGACCCTCGTATAGCCACTGTGCCTGGACGGGTCCACAGCTTCGTCCACCGGACTTGCAGTCCGGATGCCTCCGGTTTCCTAGCTAAGGCGTACAGTCCTTCCACTAGATCGAGGCCGGTCACCTCTTGCAACCTAGTCCCTCCACTCACCTCCAGCTGGCGGCGGACTCCTCACTCCCGTGCCCCCAGGACTTCTTCTCTCTCACTCCCCAGGCTCCTCTTCCTTGCCTGCTCCTTTCTCCTTTCTCCTTCCTTTCCCACACCCCCTCTACCTCTTCCCTTCTCCAGCCTGAGGATCGGGGCCCTCCCTTACATAGGGTGCGCCCAGGATCCCCAGGCCTGGTGTCAGGATGGTGTTGGGTGCAGTGTTTGTGTCTTGGCATTGCGAACCCCTCTCACTTGAGAGCGATGACCCCACACCTGTGGAGTAGGTACTGCATCACTGTAGTGACCAATCCGCTGGGGCGCAACATAACCGTTAATAACCTCATTGAGAGCAGATTTCTGTGATGCGGTGCTCATACTCCATACTGACTAAATCCAGATATTTTGTTTCCATTTTTTCATCATTTGCATATCATTAACTTGTCTATCCATCCTGTGATGTCCATAATCCCACAACGTTTCCTGCTCAGTGTTGCAATTGTAATGTTGAGCAGTATGCATATATACAGTATCTAGATTGCATTTATTTTTTGCATTCTCAATAAATTCTCATTTTTTATATATATATTATACTTTCGTCCTACATTTTTGCTTTCGGGCACAGTCGCTGTCAGACTCTACTTGTTGTGCTCTCCTCTATCCTGTAATGGATTTAGATAGATGCAAATTGGAATATAGAATTATTTCTTCTTAATGTGCTCCCTTGACTCATTACAATAAATGAATATGTAGATTTACTTTTTAATTGCTTTAAAACTAAGAATTGTTATATAAAAGGATATGCAAATGATTCCCGCTTTTTGCTTCCCCGATGAAGTTTTTGTTTTATGTGTCTCAGCGTTCCATCATTAACATTCCTTTGTAGACTCAGTGTTTATATGGAAGGTTTCTGCACAGGGTGGAATTGTCTCTCCGTGCTGACTGCCTGTACAGGACTTGTTTTAGGACTGTACAATGTTAACCAAAAATTCTGTTAGTAGGTTTGGCTATCGGAGCGTTCCCCTCTCCTCGCACGGGCAGGTGGAGCAGCTGTGGATTTGAAGACAGACAGTTGGATTCCATCCTCTCCCGTGGAGAGAGCGTGCACAGGGGCCAGGATAGTATCAAAGCAGCCCAGCTAGATAGAAAACAACTGGTTGGGGGCCACGGCCAAGACAAAGTGCTGTGCACCTGCCAGAGGTTCTAGAATGGGTTTGAAGATGGCAGATGGTGCTCCGCAACTCCGAGTCACTAATAGCAAATTTGGAGCTGTGTGACACATGACTTTACTACCAATGCAGAATCTATCTATCTATCTATCTATCTATCTATCTATCTATCTATCTATCTATCTATCTATCTAGAAAAAACTGGGTCAGGGAGCAGCATAAACAGCTGAAAAGCAGGTGCAGGCAAATCAAACCTTATCTTTAATGGTGGGGTTACACGTCCCGATATCGCGGCGATATCGGAGGCAACGACGCGGGAGCGCGCATTTAGTGCACGTTTCTCCCTGCATCGCATCGCCAGTTTACACGCCGCGATATCGGGATGCAACGTCCCGACGATGTGTACGCCCACCAACCCAGGAACAACCATTTAACATGGGAGTGAATGGGTGACGTCAGCGTACACATCGTAGTTGGGCTGTTACACGCTACGATGCTGCTACAACGGCCATGCGATATCGGGGAGTTGAATAGCTCGGCTATTCAACCCCGATATCGTTTTGGCATCGTTCCAGCATCGCGTTGTACGCTCAAACCGTACAACGCGCAAACGATATCGGGTCCAACTCGGGACCCACATGACTTTTTGTCGGAGTTGGGTCGGAGTTGGACGCCGATATCGCGGCGTGTAAACCCGCCATAAAGGTTGTAGACAAATCTGGGTCTGGAGAAAGACTTGCAGCACTCCAAGTTCTCAAGGTGATAAGAACTTTCTTTATTAGGAGAGGCCTGTCCTAATAAAGAAAGTTCTTATCACATTGAGAACTTGGAGTGCTGCAAGTCTTTCTCCAGACCCAGATTTATCTATCTATCTATCTATCTATCTATCTATCTAGAAGAAACAAAAAATTCACTGCTGCACTCAATCTAACCAAAAGGTGTATGCTAATAAGCAAATAAGCAAATGGTTTGAGAAAAAAATTAAAACATCCGTTTCTTTCTAAAAAACTCAATACTCACTTTTTTATTAAAAACCGGGGCTCTTGGTACACCCATTGGCCAATGTGTGCCTGCCCTCCGGCCACTTCTCGGCGGCCCCGGGGTCCGGAGGGTCCTGCGCTGACATCCCTGCCAGATCCTTGTCCGTGGACTCCCTGGTCCTTCTGACCTCATCCTGATCCCTGAGCACCTGGGCTCGGTGGGGTGCAATCTACAGCTGGGTGGAGCCAGCCACTCCACCTTGTCTGATATAAACACTAGGAAAAAAACTGCAATGCACTCGCTACATTGTGCGAGAGGTGCAAGCTGTGTCGCTGGATCAACAAGAAACAAAAAATTCACTGCTGCACTCAATCTAACCAAAAGTGTATGCTAATAAGCAAATGGTTTGAGAAAAAAATTAAAACATCCGTTTCTTTCTAAAAAACTCAATACTCACTTTTTTATTAAAAACCGGGGCTCTTGGTACACCCATTGGCCAATGTGTGCCTGCCCTCCGGCCACTTCTCGGCGGCCCCGGGGTCCGGAGGGTCCTGCGCTGACATCCCTGCCAGATCCTTGTCCGTGGACTCCCTGGTCCTTCTGACCTCATCCTGATCCCTGAGCACCTGGGCTCGGTGGGGGTGCAATCTACAGCTGGGTGGAGCCAGCCACTCCACCTTGTCTGATATAAACACTAGGAAAAAAACTGCAATGCACTCGCTACATTGTGCGAGAGGTGCAAGCTGTGTCGCTGGATCAACAAGAAACAAAAAATTCACTGCTGCACTCAATCTAACCAAAAGGTGTATGCTAATAAGCAAATGGTTTGAGAAAAAAATTAAAACATCCGTTTCTTTCTAAAAAACTCAATACTCACTTTTTTATTAAAAACCGGGGCTCTTGGTACACCCATTGGCCAATGTGTGCCTGCCCTCCGGCCACTTCTCGGCGGCCCCGGGGTCCGGAGGGTCCTGCGCTGACATCCCTGCCAGATCCTTGTCCGTGGACTCCCTGGTCCTTCTGACCTCATCTGATCCCTGAGCACCTGGGCTCGGTGGGGGTGCAAGAAAGTTCTTATCACATTGAGAACTTGGAGTGCTGCAAGTCTTTCTCCAGACCCAGATTTATCTATCTATCTATCTATCTATCTATCTATCTATCTATCTATCTATCTATCGAAAAAATCAAGAGAAACTGTCTTCAGGTGCAATGCCTACCTTTGCAACATTTCCATTGCTCGGTAAATACCAAAAAAGATGAAGTCAGCAGCACTCTCAAAAAAGTTCAGCGCTCAAAATGACAGCGCTGAGACCTGCAGTATGGTAAGCGGTGGAAATGGCACTGCAATGAATGTACCATTTTTAGGGGTGGCTGTGGGCTGCTATTCTTTAGCGTGGGGGGGGGCTCTAAAACAATAGACCCTCACCCCACTGAGAATACCAGCCCTCAACTGCTTAGTTTTACCTTGGTTGGCAATTAAAAACATAGTGGAACCCAGGTATTTTTTTTTGCCAGCCAAGGGAAAATTATGCAGCTGTGGGTGGCAGCTCGCAGCTGTCTGCTTTCGCTGTGCTAGACTGAAAAATACTGCAAAGCCCCAAGCTTTTTTTTTTATTTATTTTTTACCTATTTAACACACTATGACGGCAGGTTGGTTGCCATACACTAATATGTATGGCAACCAAGCACAATCACCGTCTAGATTGAGGAAATGCAGTCTGATTGCAACAGCCAATCACAGACGTTCTGTGATTGACTGTTGCCCTTCAGTGCAGTGAATATGCATGAAGCTTAATGGGCAGCCCTGGAAGCAGCATCGGGAGACTGGTAAGGGCCGCTTCACACTGCGGCATGATCCGGTCCGGTTCTGCCCGGAAGGCCCCTGACAGCCGCGGACCGGATCAGCACACAGGACTGGGGGGCTATTATGCCCTCCGGTCCTGTGTGCAGCACACGCAGTTCCCGCTGCTGATAAGTCAGGACCGCGGGTGCCGCAGTCCTCACCTGTCAGCGGCTGCAGCTGCGTGCGCTGCACACAGGACTGGAGGGCATAATAGCCCCCCAGTCCTGTGTGCTGATCCGGTCCGCGGCTGTCAGGGGCCTCCCGGGCAGAACCGGACCGGATCATGCCGCAGTGTGAAGCGGCTCTAAGCCAGATCTAGCTATTCCTACTATCTATCTATAGAAAAAATCAAGAGCAGCACATAGAAACTATCTTCAGGTGCACTGCCTACCTTTGCAACATTTCCATTGCTCGGTACATACCAAAAAAAATGAATTCGGCAGCACTCTCAAAAAAGTTCAGTTGCAGACTTTTATTGGTCCTGGTGGTTCAGTGGCAACGTTTCGATTCATACAGGCTTGATAAAGATTCTGTATGAATTGCAACAATGCCACTGAACCACCAGGGCCAATAAAGGTCTGTAACAACTTTTTTGAGAGTGTTGCCGACTTCATCTTTTTTGGTATCATCTATCTATCTATCTATCTATCTATCTATCTATCTATCTATCTATCTATCTATCTATCTATCTATCTATATCTACTCTATCTATCTATCTATCTATCTATCTATCTATCTATCTATCTATATCTATCTATCTATCTATCTATCTATCTATCTATCTATCTATCTATCTATTATCTATCTATCTATCTATCAGAATGAGAGAAAGTAAAGCAACACAAGCCTCGTTAGTAGATAAGAGGGGCAAACCTACAGGTTGAGACCCAACAACCCAAACTTTCAAAAATGAAAAGGGTAGGCATCACTTGAGGTATAGAAAAGCAAAAAAGTGTTAAGAGCTTTAATTAGCCCATGTGTATAGTCTTTAAGGTCTTGGCTCAACAGAGCCTTTGTCAGGATTAACAAAGGCTCTGTTGAGCCAACACATTGCCACAGTACACTTGAGCAAATTAAAGCTTTTTGAACTTTTTTTGCATTTCTTCTGTACCTTAAGGGTTGCCTATGTTATTGCTTTTTTATCTACCTCCTTATCTGTCTATAGTCTTTCTATCTATTTACCTTCAAAAGACTCCCAAAATCACAATGAGCCTTTCTCAAGCATCTTGTTTGCTTAAGGGCCCCATTACACATAACGATGTCCCAGCAACCCGAGCAACGATGGGGGTCGCTGGGACATTGGTATCTGATCACTGGTGAGCTGTCACACAGGCAGACTCACCAGCGATCAGCCACCTGTGTAACGACCTCGACATTGTGGAAAAGAATAAATATTCTTTTCCACGATGTCGAAGTCCTGCTATGCTGGGGTAAGCGGGAGAATGCTAGTAACCAGGATAAACATTGGGTTACTAAGCGCAGCGCTCTGCTTCGTAACCCGATGTGTACCCTGGTTACCAAGCACAGCGCGCTGCTAACCAGGGTACACATCGAGTTACTAAGCAGAGCGCTGCGCTTAGTAACCCCGATGTTTACCCTGGTTACCAGCGTTCTCCCGCTTAGTAACCCGATGTGTACCCTGGTTACCAGGGAACACATCGGGTTAGCTGGTCACTGCCCCCATCACACACAGCGATGCAGCCTGCCCAGCGGGAGATCGCCGATTGAAAAATGGTCCAGAACAGTTTATCACGATCAGCGATCTCCCAGCAGGGGGCTGATCGCTGCTGTGTGTCACACACAGTGACATCGCTGGCGAGGTTGCTGCAACATCTCAAAACCTGTGACGTTGCATCGTAGTATCGCTGTGTGTGAAGTACCCCTTAGAAATGCTCATCTCTTATAGGAATAGATATGGTGCACAATACATGGGTCAATAAAGTACACCCATGTCATGCACACTCAGGGGCTGGCTGACTGACATTGTCCCGGGTGGCAGTCCACTTTGCCCAGCCTGGGGGCCAGGTGAGGACCGGGGGGTGCTGCTGGTGCCAAGTGAAGAGTGGTGGAAGCTGTGCGCTCCTTAACTCACCCTCAACTGCCTTCTGGCTCCAGCCTCCCCAACTGTCCCGGGTCCCGCAGACTTTCGTGTGGGTGTGACGGCGGCGTCCGCTCTCGCTGGCTTCGCGGCCCTAAACTAGGAATATACCACCGGACCACTGGCCTGGGGGGCAGATGCCACCCTGTCACCTGGGCCTGTCCGCCCATTTCTAAGCATGTGGCAAGGGTTATTTTATCTCCTCTCACTTAATCCAGCACTCAACCTCTGTTACAGGCTATAAAGTGAGAATAAATAACACAAGACGATGCAAACACTCATCAAACGCACGGGGTGGTGAGTCCCCGAAATATACTACTGTCTGACTATCCAAAGGGTGACACACTCACTGTAAGGTTATGGATTCTTTAGAGCATACAAAGATCAGGCATATTAACGTTTTAAGGTTTAATAAAAAATAAAATACAGTGCTTACAATAAAAAGGTATAACAAATAAAGGTAAAAATGACAAATAAATATGCAGAACAGTCCTAAAATAGAAAGGGGGAAATAACAGAAATACATAAATATTCCAGTACAAATGATCTTCTGTTTCCTTGAGGGAAGGAGAAATGAAGTATGGATCACATCAGCATCAGCTGACCCCACATGTGAACAACTTTCTTTTGTGTAACACATCTTTTTATATGTTTGACCCTGGGCTCATGATTCCAGGATGGCCTACAGTATAATATTAAAATTGCTGTGTTCAAATTGGCAGGGGCGGAACAACCATGGTGCAGCTGGTGCAGCTGCACCAGGGCCCCGACCGGCTAGGGGCCCCTTCAAGCCTGGAGGGGGGCCCCCAGCAATCCCCCGGAAGCCGCCGTCAGAGGAGAGGAGGGTCAGGCAAGGGAAGCAGAGAGCTTCCTGCTTCCCTTGCCTGATCCCGCCCCTCCTCTCCTCTGCCCCTCCGGCTCCTAGGACAGTTACAAGCATCCGGCGCGGCTCACCAGGTAGGAGAGCACCACGCCTGCGGCTCCCAGCAGCACACCCCCAGTTCCCCCCGGGCCCCCCCCGCTCCTGCACCAGGGCCCGCAGGGTTTACGGTCCGCTCCTGGAAATTGGACTATGTTCTACTGTATATGGGCAAGTATCTTGCATATTATCTATCTTGTGCTTCCCACTCCTCTTTCTACAGCAAATGGGACATGTTATGCCTGATTGCCGACCATTTGCTAAGGGCGAGCTAGCCCCGGTTCTGACCTATCAGCGGCGGCAGCTGCTTGCGGCAGCACACCGGATCGGAGGGCAAATTAGCCCTCCAGTTCTGTGTGCTGATCCAGGTTCATCCCTGACAGCCCCGGACTGGATCTGACCGCAGTGTGAAGTCGCCCTTACCCTTTGTAACATTTTAGTGGATACTTTAAGGAACCTGATGGCGTAGAACTGGGCAGAAGACTGAGACAAGGTAAAAGTTCAAGTCTGTGTTCACACACGTGCAACAATAAATCCAGGGAAGGATGCAAGCAAACGATGATGCAGGGCAAACAAAGTTTATATGGTGGAAATGAACTTTCACTTAGTCCAAAGAATAAATATACAGCGCAGCTGGCACAGTAAAGGTAACTGTAGGAAACAGTTCACATTAGTAGTGTAGTATATATTAAGAATGCTACAGTCTCGAAAACAGTCATGAGCGGTGCAATCCGCTCTGTACTGAACAATATACCGGTGTACACTTGGGCTGAAAATAGTCCAGAACAGTCTTTTGCAAAGCAGCCTGCACAAAAAACCTACAGTCTTTTGGCATTGTACACAGGCAACTTAATACAGGTTTACTAGGAGTATAACAGATGATGGAAGTCAGAAGGCAAGTTAAGCAGTTCAAACCTGAAGTTAGGTAGATAGATGCAGACAAGCCAGGACACAAATGAAAGTGACGCAGAAGAGCCAGATTGCACACAAAATACTCAGACAAGACATAGATCTAGGACCGGAGCTTAAATAGGCAGAAAGCTCAAGACAGGAAGCTCAAGGTCATGATGAAGCAGCAGATGCCATCTTGGATAAGGCAAGGAGACACAAAGTTCAATTGAAAACCCAGAATTCTGCCACCCTTAGAAGCTCAGTGTATTTGGAACTGAGGTGCCATGTTTAGTACTTTTCAATGCACACCTAGACCTTGTGTTTGTTTGCCAGCAGATATACCAGTTTTAATTACTTGTCTACACCAGGAGGTATTACTTCACCAATTATATTTAATCCCATAAGTATAGTGTGGGGTATATGACTTCTCTAGCGATCAGAGAAGTTTTATTAATTGTTTAATCTCTCTCTGACACCTCCCACTTTAAGAGGTGGCATGGGAGAGTGATTCAAAGATCGTCCATCTCACGGCACAATCTCCCTGGATCCCATAATATACTTCTTCCCTTTTTGGTCTTGGAAACGTGCTCTCTGGGAGGTCATTCAGCATGTCAGGACTGGCATCTATGGGTAGTGCAGTCGAACACTCCTGGATAGAGGTAGCCAGAATCAACGTTAAGGCTCCAACCTCACAGGAATCTTCCGGGACCTGCTCTGGGGCAGTAGTTGATTTTGTTATCCCACTGGATGATGAGAGTCCAGAAAACAGCATGTTGTCTGCATTGTGGTCACACTGAAGGCGACAGCAGCTATATAGGCTGCCTCTCCAAAAGATAACACTTTCCAATCAGCCTGAGTGGCCGGGGATAACTCTTCCCCATCACCCTGACAATATGCGATAATACCTTTATCTCATCCTGACAGGCTGTGGGGAGTACCTTCCCACCATTCTGACAGACTGGCGATAAAACAATTTCATCCCCCTGACAGGCTATGGGTACTGCTTTCCTATCACTCTGACAAGCTTTGAATACACTGTTCACTCACCCTGACAGGCTGTGAGACACACTTTCCCACCATCCTGCAGGTTGGGGATAACACTTTCCCACTATCAGATCAGGCAGTGCATACCACTTACCAATCATCGTGATAGGCTGTGGGGAACTCTTCCAGATCATCATGGCAGGCAGTAGGTACCTCTTTCACACCATCCTGACAGCTTATAGGCCCCGTCACTCGCTTCAATGTCCCAGCGATCCGATCAACGATCCGACTTGACCTAGATCTCTTGAACGTCGTTCAATGATCGCTAGTGAAATGCCACACATACAGATATCTTTAACGACGCAGCAACGATTCCGCGACAAGTGAACGATAATTGCATTCGTTTGATCGCCTACATCCTTCAGTTCTGAATAGGTGAGGTCGTTAACGACATAGTTATCGAGGTGACACACCCATGCTGCAGGTTGGACGGACGATCATCGTTTCGTTTAAGGTCCGGTTCATAAACCTCCCATCAACGATCTGCCGACTTATCGTTGATTGTTTGTATTTGTCACACGCAACAACGTTGTTGCTCCACCCAAAAAGCCGTGACGTACCAACGATATCGTAGTGTGTGACAGGGCCTTAAGGGTCACACTTTCCCACCTTCCTTATAGGTTATGAATACCACTTTTCCCTCCATCCTGACAGATGATGTGAAACCCTTGTCCCTCCTCTCGGTAATCCTCAAGATCAGTACTAAGCATGGAGTAGCTCCCTCTGGCCTTGTCATAGCCCACCGTGACACTGATAAACAGCATGCAACCATGAGATAGTGTGGGATGGATGTCCTCTCTAGAGAACAGAGATGTCTTATGAATTGTTCAATTTCTCTCTATGACAACCCAGTTTTTTGCATATTTAGAGTTTTTCCAAAATTGTATTCTGTATTTTTCAGGTGTTTTTGGTAAAGTCCTTCGGTATACACCCATTTTATTCCTAGATACTGCCTTTATCTTTTCTTCTCTATTTTTCATATCTATGTCCTGTATTTGTTTATGTGGCGCCCCGCAACGAGTGCGTCACAGGAGGGTATTGCATCCAAGACAGCAGCAGCAATATTCTCTGACTAAGCAATGACATGGTTAACTCAGAGCTCCATACCCTAGATGCACATCAGAATAGAGGGCCAACAAGGTCCTGGTGGGCGGAGTGTAGTGGTAGAGTGTAAGGAGAACTGAATTGGCAACGTAGGAGAAGGGAGCAAGATCAACAAGCTCTGCAACCTAGGAGAGGGGGCCTGCACAGTCCCGTGCAGCCCCCTGGCCATCACCTCCGGTCGGCGCCAACGCTTGGCACCCTGAAACCGGACTCTGGGCATTAACATGCGGGTCAAAACATCCCCGTGCCCATCTACAACCGGTCAACTGGTACCGAAGCTAGTAGTTGTTCAGCACTGCTATGCGAACCAGGAGTGGAGGGACCGCTTTACAGGAGCACCCCACCACCGCCGCACACACAGTCGTCTAGCCAGCTGAGTACCCACCAAAAGGACCCAAGGCTTCCCACAAATCCGGTCAGAATTCCCCGGTAGGGCAATTGAAGCAGCCTCCTTGTACCCGATCTGGCATTCCTGGGCGACAACGGCAACACAAGTTAGTTAGAATGGAGGAACACCGCGGAGCTCTGAGGAACACTGGTCATTGCTGAGTCCACCCGGTCCGTTACCCGTTAACTGTATGCCATGTATCATCTGCTGGTTACAGTAAAGTACCCGTTACAGAGACTTCCAGTGTCCGTGCTTTCTTATGAACTGTCTATCTCCGCATACTAAGGTAACTGCAGCTGCCGCAGAACATCTTGTGCAGCTCCTGGCTCCGGGGATCATCGCTCAGCCTGTGGGGAGCGTTCCATCTTGCTGCATTCCTTCCCCGGAGGCCCAAGCAGCGCCGGTGGGTATCACCGGAACACTCATAGTTGGCGTCACGACTTAAACAACCTTTAAATCTGTTCAGCCAAATTCACTTTGAATCTGCACCACCGGGCCCACTTCGGCAGGCACGGTTCTGTGACAAGGAGGAAGAAGCAATGCCTGCCCTGTGAAGTCCCGGCGCCCGGCTGGGTGTCAGACATTTATCTATTACTTATCTATCTATATCCATATATGTATCTATTGATCTCAAGTCAATTTATCAATTCATCTATCATTCTCATATCTATTGATAAATCTTTTTATCATCACTGGATCTATCAATGTATTTACAAGTACAAGTTCCTCCTCCCTACTTTAATTTTCTGAGATAATGACCTTTGGATTTTCATTGGCTGTAGGCCATAATCATCAACATTAACAGAGATAGGCACTTGAAATAGATCCCTCTGTGTGTAATGACTCTACATAATACAATCCCTGGCACAAATTATGGCCTCCCCGGGCTCGGAGGATGTTCATTCAGTTGTTTCATTTTGTAGAAAAAAAGCAGATCACAGACCTGGCACAAAACTAAAGTCATTTTAAATGGCAACTTTATGGCTTTAAGAAACACTAAAAGAAATCAAGATAAATAATATGGTAGTCAGTAAGGGTCATTTTATTCAGAGCAAGCAGAGGGAAAAAAATATGGCATCATGAAAAACAAACACACAAAAGAACCCTCCAATACATCACTAGTATTGTGTTGCACCACCTTTTGCAGTCTCTGAGGCATGGACGTAATGAGTGACAAACAGTACTCATCATCAATCTGGCTCCAACTTTCTCTGATTGCTGTTGCCAGATCGGTTTTGCAGGTTGGAGCCTTGTCATGGACCATTTTTGCCAGGGGTTATATATGCTCCATTTCATTCTATTGGAATAAGGCTGGATGCACAGACCTGTGGTGAGTTCATGATCTTGGTTCAGTTGTTATACATGAAAGGGTGGGGTGTATTCATCCGTGCATCCCTGAGACGTCCTATTGTTCTACAATGGCAAATGATCTCTAGTGACACTTCAGACGGAGCGGCTGAAGACCTCTCCAGTACACCTGTGCTTATTATTAACATTATATGAAAGTATGTGATCAAAAATATGGTTACATAATGACTAATTCCATTCGTGTCATGGTGACCAGCCTGTGCACTCCGTGCAATGTATACTTGTTGCAGATAATGAGTCTCACTTTACTTCTGCAGGAGACAATGAGAGACATAGCCCACGTGGAGGGTTGACATTTGAGCCCTTGATGCTATGTTTATCATTTTAATCTCATTAAAATAGCCGGTCTCGCAGTTTTCGGCAAGGTCTCTATAAGCAACCATAAGATCACAGCTGGAATTTGTTCCTTTCCACAATACGTCATTGGGGCTATTTCAGAAACAGACCATGAATTTCAATAAAGGATTTTGAAGGCTTTTAAATGGATCTCATCTCTGTCACCATCTCATAATGCACTTATTAAAATGTATATAGTCTCCATAATCCCTTATGATCGGAGGCATGTAACTGTAGAGATGACAGATATTAAGGAATAGATTGGTTTATTAATGTGTGTATATATATATTAGGATACATACTGCATGCAAATATTATATAGATTTATAGATTAAAATACTTTGAGATATGAGCGCACCTTGGTCTTTTTCTTGCTATAGTTTGCAATGTCAATGTCTGTTTAAAGTTCTATCTGTCTTTCAGAGTCAGCTATCATATGTGTGTGCCTGAGTGATAACACTATTTATAGTCATTGTATGATTTAACCAGTTTTCCCATCTGCAGGCTTACATAGTAACATAGCATTTAAGGTTGAAGGAAGACTTTAAGTCCATTTAGTTCAACCCATAACCCAAGTTGATCTCTAATTTGCAGTTGTCTCTGAGCTAGAGGGTGGAGGCTAGCTGCTATGATGTATCCCATACATAGCATATGCCATGAGGGATTCACACTCTCCTGTCTCTATGTAGTTCACCCTGAGAAGCAGTAGCAAGGGGGACATTATACAGCAGTACTGAACAGTGTAACTGTGAATCTAGCTCAGAGTTGATTTAAATAGTTGCTTGAAGGCAGCAGCTAACACATGTGAGTGCATGCGCGATAACACTATTTCTAGTCATTATATGATGCATGTCTTGAATTTGTTTTTACCAGTTTTCCCATCTGAAGGCTTGATCTCTAATTTGCAGTTATCTCTGAGCTAGTGGATGGAGACCTGCTGCTTTGATGTATCACATGCACAGCACATACCATGAGGGATTCCCACTCTCCTGTCTCTTTGTAGCACAACTTGAGAAGCAGCAGCATGGGGGACATTATACAGCAGTACTGAACAGTGTAACTGTGAATCTAGCTCAGAGTTGATGTACACACTTGCTGGAAAGCAGCAGCCATAGTATGTGTGTGCATGAGCGATAACGCTATATCTAGTCATTATGTGATGTATATCTTTAATTTATTTTTACCAGTTTTCCCATCTGCAGGCTTGATCTCTAATTTGCAGTTGTCTCTGAGCTAGTGGATGGAGACTAGCTGCTTTGATGTATCACATGCACAGCACATACCATGAGGGATTCCCGCTCTCCTGTCTCTTTATGTAGCTCACCCTGAGAAGCAGCAGCAGCAAGGAGGACTTTATACAGCAGTACTGAACAGTGTAACTGTGAATCTAGCTCAGAGCTGAGTTAAACACTTGCTTGAAAGCAGCCGTAGTTAGGTTTGTGTATGAGCGATAACACTATTTTTAGTCATTATATGATGTATGTCTTTTACTTTTTTTACCCCTGCTTTTGTGTTCGGATCTACTATACACTTATAATGTTCCGGTCATTTTTAACCGGAAGTATTAAAGTTTTGATTTTTAGCTAATTTAAATATTTTATTTGAATACCTGTTGCATTATTATACGGTATGTGAACATGGTTGTTCAAGAACAAATGAAAAATAAATAAAAAATTTCAAATTCGGTCATTTTTTACTGAACAGAACAACACGGTTGACTAGTTTTCCAATCTCTAATTTGCAGTTGTCTCTGAGCTAGTGGATAGAGACTTGCTGCTATGATCTATCACATACAGAGCACATACTAAGAAAGATTCCCACTCGCTCTCCTGTCTCTGTCTAGCTCACCCAGAGAAGCAGCAGCATGGAGGACATTATACAGCAGTACTGAACAGAGTAACTGTGAATCCAGCTCTAAGGTGGGTTAAACACTTACTTGAAAGCAGCAGCATTGTCTTTGTCTCTGTCTCTCACTCTGCTCCCCCCCCCACAAATTTCAATAGACAACTGTATTCTGAGGTGGAAGTCTGCCTTGTTTTTTAGCAAGATGGATTATAGCAGATTTTTAGAATAAACAATTCAGGGAGCAGAGGAGGCAGGAGCTGGCAGGCAAATTTTAGCCTGGGGGGCAGTGGCCCATGAGCAGTGAGCTTCAGTGGCAGAGCGGTCTCCCAGACCAGCATGACAGATGGCCGGGCGGCCACAAAACCGCAGCTGCCTGACCACCGGCCTGGGGGGCATTTGCTCCCCTGCCCCCCGGACCAGCCAGGTCCTGAGAGAAGGGATGAGATGTATGATGAGTGCAGAAAGCAGATTTCTATGATACAAAGTTTCCTTTCCTAACTTGTACTATGGATTCATGCACAGTAAGGATAGAGTTGGATACCGCAGCGTTGTCAATTGGACGGTCCATTGTAACGAGAATGCTATTTGATTGCATTTAATTACTTATAGGTTAGAACAGGTCAACATCTCCTTCTGCCGGTACCTGCTGACACAACCCAACAGCAGACATGATAAACAGCAGCGTCCTATACAACACATTGTACAATAAAGAACCTTTGGTCAGTGGAACAGGAAACAGCATTTGCTAACATTGACAGCTGCGGACTGAATTTATGAGAAATGCATGACAGGCTCTTGTTTGACATCGTGGTCAGGCTGAGCGTAAAAAAGGGCCATTGTCCCATTGCCGAGCCTCAATGCGGCATATTCCCTCTATAAACCAGATGCTTTTTATCTCTAAAGTAGAATTATCTAATAGTAAAAGTTTGCAGTGGAAGGAAAGTGAGCAGTGCAGTTATACCCTATAATTATAGAACCAGGTACTAATGAATCAAGCAAGGGACAATAGGTGTATAACAGAGTAAAAAATGGGAGATCTTCTATCATGAAGTCATCTTATTTCCACCGCCACACTTAAAGTGGTGCCCAGCTGAATGGCAAATGGTCAATTCAACACGTCACCAGTTTTTTTCTGAGTAAATATATTTCTAAAGGCACTGTTGACATAATTTGTCACCAGATGTCAGTAACAACCCATCCAATCCACACCAGCAAAGAAATCAAATCATAGACATCCATAAATTTAATGATGTGTAATAATGAGAAAGGACACAAGGAAAAAGTATTGAACACGTTACTGAAATGTATTTAATACTTGGTACTTTGGCCCTTGTTGGTGATGAAGCTCCAGACGCCTCCTGTATGGAGACACTACTCCCTGCATTGCTCAGGTGGTTGGCATTTTGGCCATTCTTCCACACAAACACTCTCACATTCCTGGAGGTCCTCGTGGATCCTTCTAGATCTCTGAGCTTGTTCCTTTAGACATTTTCTATAGTTTCAGCTCTGCGATTCGGCATTCTCCTCAGCCATTATTTTTTCCTCTGGGCTGGCTTCACACTTGCAGATGCATCTGCAGCGTTTTGCAGATGCATCTGCAGAGATCAGCATGCAGCACGGGACCTGACAGCCTGAGAATGCTCTCATTGATGCCTATATGTGAGCCGTAAGCAGGCGGATGCTGCTGACAGATCACACTCTCCGCCGCACTATGGACGCTGAAGATGCTAGCTCAAGGGTGCGGGGCGGAGTGTTGATCTGTCAGCAGGCATACGCCTGCTTACGGGCTCACATATAGGAATCAATGAGGCATTCAGCCGCGGTGCCCCTATTATAAACATAGGGACCGGTCGCATCGCTGGATACTTGCAGATGCATCTGGCAAAACGATGCAGATGTCATCTGCCAGTGTGAAAGGCATGCTGGCAGTTGATTATTTGTTCCTTGCTGTAAAAGTTGGAATCATTGTCTTTAGGCTGGCTTCAACCACGGCCAGATCGATCGGGGCTGTCAGGTCACGGTTTATTGGCGTTGAAATATATTCCATTTTGACTTCTGTATTTGGCTCTCAATGCTCATGGTAATATTCAGTAGTTTACTGTTACATGCATCAGCTATCATATCGTTGGGTAATAAGGTTACGAAGGTCTTGAGACAGCTCACTGGTTTTATCCATCATGAGATGTTACATCGTGTGGGCTACCAGAAAGAGATTCCTTTTTATAGGCCATAGTTGAATGATGATATTAATATTTCATTACAATGGGCAAGGATTGCTTTCTAAGTTACTGATAGTTTCCATTGCTTTTTGCATACTTTGTTTTTTCATGCGTCTCATACTATTTCCTTGTGTCATTATCATTATACACACTAAAGTATGGACATTTATGGTTTGATTTCATTGCATGTGTGATTGGATCATGGGTTCTTACAGACATTGGTGGGAAATTCATGTCATAGCATTTTAGAATATATCACTAAGGAAAATTGTTCACAGGTGTTACAATATTTACATCACTGTTGTATTTTCACAGTGGTTTCATGCTTAAAGGGAACTTGTCATAAGTGTTTTTTTACCCCAAACTAATTGCATGTATGTAAAGGTGCTGTAATGCTGTATAGATCCTTTACCTTGGGCTGCTTAGGTGGCTTAGTGGTTAGCACTGTATGGTGGCTCAGTGGTTAGCAATGTGTGGTGGCTCAGTGGTTAGCACTGTATAGGTGGCTCAGTGGTTAGCACTGTATGGTGGCTCAGTGGTTAGCACTGTATTGGTGGCTCAGTGGTTAGCACTGTATGGTGGCTCAGTGGTTAGCACTGTGTATGGTGGCTCAGTAGTTAGCACTGTACGGTGGCTCAGTGGTTAGCACTGTACGGTGTCTCAGTAGTTAGCACTGTATATGGGGGCTCAGTGGTTAGCACTGTATAGGGTGTGCTCAGTGGTTAGCACTGTATGGTGTTCCGTGGTTAGCACTGTATATGGTGCTCAGTGGTTAGCACTGTATATGGTGGCTCAGTGGTTAGCACTGTATATGGTGGCACAGTGGTTAGCACTGATATGGTGGCTCAGTGGTTAGCACTGTATATGGTGGCACAGTGGTTAGCACTGTATGGTGGCTCAGTGGTTAGCACTGTATGGTGGCTCTGTGGTTAGCACTGTATGATGGCTCAGTGGTTGGCACTGTACGGTGGCTCAGTGGTTAGCACTGTATGGTGGCTCAGTGGTTAGCACTGTACTGGTGGTTCAGTGGTTAGCACTGTATGGTGGCTCAGTGGTTAGCATTGTATGGCGGCTCAGTGGTTAGCACTGTATGGTGGCTCAGTGGTTAGCATTGTATGGTGGCTCAGTGGTTAGCACTGTCGTGTGGCTCAGTGGTTAGCACTGTATGGTGGCTCAGTGGTTAGCACTGTACGGTGGCTCAGTGGTTAGCACTGTTGGTGGCTCAGTCGTTAGCACTGTACGGTGGTTCAGTGGTTAGCACTGTATGGTGGCAAAGTGGTTAGCACTGTATGTGGGCTCAGTGGTTAGCACTGTACGTGGCTCAGTGGTTAGCACTGTTGGTGGCTCAGTGGTTAGCACTGTACGGTGGTTCAGTGGTTAGCACTGTATGGTGGCTCAGTGGTTAGCATTGTATGGCGGCTCAGGGTTAGCACTGTATGGTGGCTCAGTGGTTAGCATTGTTGGTGGCTCAGTGGTTAGCACTGTGTGGTGGCTCAGTGGTTAGCATTGTATGGTGGCTCAGTGGTTAGCACTGAATTCTTGCAGCAATTGGTGTCTTGTATTCAAATCCCACAAGGACGACATCTGCAAGGAGTCTGTACGTTCTTCCCTTGTTTGTGTAGGTTTCCTCCGGGTTCCTCTCACATTCCAAAAGGGTCTTGAGTCCTGGGTTCAATTCACCAAGGACACTAAGGACAATTTTCTGCAAGGAGTTTGTATGTTCTCCCCGTGTTTGCGTGGGTTTCCTCCGGGCACTCCGGTTTCCTCCCACATTGTAAAGACATACTGATAGGATATTTAGATTGTGAGCTCTAAGAGAGACAGCATTACTCATGTATGTAAAGTGCTATGGAATTAATAGCGCTATATAAATGAATAAATATTATATTATTATATTATACTGATAGGGAATGTAGTTTGTGAGCCTCAATGGGGACAACATTGCTGTTGTATGTAAAGCGCTGTGGAATTACTGGCACTCATAAAAGTGAATAACATTTTTAATTATCTATTACTTTTCCTGCAGAAATCATTTTGCTTTTAGTTAAATCCATCATTGAAATTTTTTGTAAATGAGAGCAGATTACAGAGCCCTAATAACATGATCGTTGGGTTTCCCCATAACCTACCGAGAACAGGGGACCAATGCAGTCTTCAGAACATCTACTGTCTGTGGTCTCCAGGATGTCTTCTGTCTGTCCGCGCTTACAGTTCCTCTGCTAATGATCTTCTTTCTGCCTGCGGCCTCCAGTACTTCTACTACCTGTGTCCCGTGTACTTACCTATCTGCTGAACCAACACTGTGGCCCATTTGCCCACCTGGTTTGGAGTATCCACCTCACCAGGTGAGCTAAACAACTATATGAAAGCATAATTCAACTAATATATGGCACATTATTTGGGTACCAACCTTTATATAAGGTATTATAATTTGAGAACTGTACAACAGTGGGGAAGCATTGAACACTAGTAAGGCTGCTTTCACATGGCATTCTGCCACACGTTCAGTGGTCCTGTCGGGGCTTATGTATGAAAACGGGCTTCGACGTATACGCCGACAGGACCATTAACTTAATAGTGCAGATGGAGTCAACGTGTGCTTTGTCTTGCTCCATTTTTGGGAGCATACCTATTCTGCAGTGGGACACTAATGTGCTGGGATGCTCAGGTGCTCCACTCTTTCCATGATTGCTCTGCTACTTTACTGAGCAGCCTCTCCCAAAACTCTGCCAGTCTTACTTTCTATGCAAGTGGTGCTGTTGATCTGCATTCCAGTTCTGTTCTGATCATTGTTTAATGACCCCGGACTGTTGTTTGACAACGTAGCAGAGTGCATTTCGGGTGTCCGCCTGCAGAAAACATATACTCCCAAAAATAGTGCAGGACAGAGCACACATTGACTCCGTCTGCACCATTAAAGTCAATGGCCCGTTCGGCGCATACATTCGAAGCCCGTATTTCAGAAATAAGCCCCAACGGGACAACTGACCGTGCAGTAGAATGACGTGTGAAAGCAGCCTGAGGGTGAACCAACAGAATATACTGTTTGGGTGTCATTCAATATAAGGCTGGCCGTGATTGTGGATAAACAAGTGGTTAAAAAGTCAAAAGGTTGATCGACGATTTTTTAAAATGTTTTTCTTTTTTTAACATGTCCTATAGACGATAAAATTGTAGACTGGAGTATAATATTTATAGATCAGCCCATTACACAATGGAGAAGAAGCTGAATTGGTTTAATGCAGATCCGTCTGAGGCCAGAACATCCATTACAGTAATGTTGATGATAGCAAATGCATCTCACAAAGGAATCAATAGTTATTTGTAGTAGACTGAAACAATTATGAAGCTTCTGGCTACTGAGACCCATCTAGACTGCGCTGGAGGAACTGGGAAGAGAGCCCAAAACTCAAATATAAGTACTTAATGGCAAGGATGAAAAGGTCAAAGAGGAAAGATGTGCGTTCATCCTCCGTAACTCTGTCTTATACAGAGTCAGGTTATAAGATACAGGCCAGGGAAGGGATACAATACATCACATAATGTACACACTGGATAATATAATGCAGCCTTCTCTAAAGACTCGTATGCAAGCGGTAGAAGAGCATAACATGAAACATGT
The DNA here is from genome assembly GCA_033576535.1 of Allobates femoralis. Lineage (NCBI taxonomy): Eukaryota > Metazoa > Chordata > Amphibia > Anura > Aromobatidae > Allobates > Allobates femoralis. The sequence goes on from JARQOC010000012.1 coordinate 22,616,355, forward strand.
GCAAACATGCAAGAGCACGTGGTTATAAATGTATATGGTACATATTTATTGAATATCTGTCAACCGGCCACATATCTTTATCCATTCATTTAATTACAAGATTATGAAAAAATAAAATATTGAGGGACTATTTGCTGCCATGTTTTTATTATTTGTATCAAAATCCCTCGCGTATCGCATCTAGGATGCTATAGAGATTATGATTTGACTCACCAGGTGTCAACATGTTGATTTTCAGTGCAGTCTTCCATTCTGGCTCTGGGAGGGTTTGGGTTGCTCAGGTTCCAGTGATTGCTCTGTTACTTTACTGAGCAGCCTCTCCCAGAACTCTGCCAGTCATACATTCTGTGTAAGTGGTGCTGTTGCCTGCATTCCTGTGTCTGTTCTGATCATTGATTACTGACCCCTGACTGTTGTTTGACTACCCCTCTGCTCGCTCCCTGTTCTTGACGTGATCTCGCAGTATTTTGACCTCGGACCGTTACCTGACCACAGCTCATTTGACTCCTTTTGTTAACTATATGCTTTCCTAGAAACCTGACCATGACTCAGTTGACTCCCTTCATTCTAGTGTCTTCCTGGAAGCAAAAGCCTGGATCGTTACCTGACCAAGTCTCAGTTTACTCGCTTTGTTCACTACGTGCCTACCTGGAAATCTGACTGCAGATCGTTATCGGGGTCGACCCAAGTAATGAGAATAATAGAAGTCAATTAGCGAAGAACAGCCGGCTCTCCATCCACATACATCCAGACAAAAACAGAGTCTTTCCGGGGGAGAAAGGGCGTTTGTTTTTTGCTTTGTTTTTTTAAACATAGCATCAGGACATATTGCTTTTACCCCCAATGAGAGTCATCCAAAGACATCAATTAGTTCTCACCGAGGTGTTGGCTCCCATCGTTTGCCCAAGGAGAGGCCGTGTGTAGGATGGTTCACAAATGACACATCGAGTACCAAGCATACCCGAGCACCCCGGGCTGGATTATTATTATTAGCAGGGGTTCTCCGGTTGAGGACCCCTCTATCAAACATTGATGTACATTTACTAATGTTTAGGCCCCGGATAAACCCCTTTAAAGGGAATCATCTCAATTCTATTTACTAGAACCTCAATCCATATATTTAAAGTTGCTGCTGTTTGACTTGAATCCTGGAAGTGTGATTGAGGAAGAAACTCTTTGAAGCCTCTTTTTGCAACGGCTCATGAAGGAGGGTCCAAGATGAGGTACGGTACTCTCTTCTATGATGTCCCATGCCCTAACTGATACGTCATGTGGAAAGGAGTGCTCCAATTGGATAACCCATTTAAAGGGAACCTTTCACCAGGTTTTCAACGAAAGAAGTACAGCCACAACCATAAGGACATCTTTTACAAAGCAGTGCAAATTACCGTGCCAGCTCTACTTCAGGGTCATCAGGGTTCTTTGACCTTTCCCCCACCTGCGCATTACTATACTTTGCTCTAGGACAGCGAGAAATGAACCTGCGCAGGTGCGTAATGGAGAAGACTGGGGATGACATAGGACTTCATCCACACGAAGCAAGAAGAAATGAGGCGCTGGATCAAGATTAGAGACGCCCATCGAACACACCACCCTGGATATATAAACCAGTCTTTTTTGGGATCTGCAGACTGAACTGGGGACATTTTTTAACAGCATTCCAGTATGCTTTATAAAACGCCCTAATGGTGGTTAGTCCTATTGTATATAGTGAAAACTTGGTGACAGGTTCCCTTTAAACTCCCATTAGGCTCAAAATTGGGAAATGATTTAGAAATCGGCATCAATTAAAAATATGTAAATTGGAGCTCAACGATGAATCCACAGCTATATATACTGATAGAGACTGGGAACTCTTTCCCTGATGTAATAAACTTACTGTATATCTGGTTGTAAAAATAATATTAAATAACCTACTCTTAGTGACAAGATGTATGGAGAAAATTAAAGAGAAAAGGAGGCAGAAACCAATGCAAGTGAAAACGATTTCTCCTACAATGACTTCATCATGGTCAGCATAATGAGGCATTAGCAATCACAATGCTTATTATCTTGCATACATATGAGCGCACCATAATAATGAATGTGACTTTGGAAGCCATGCATTTCAATATCATTGCACAGTGTGAAGTCATAGGTCCATGTAACCTTGTCAAGTCTCATAAGTGATGATCAGATGTATGCAAAAAGCACAAGGGAAAACTCATCTCTTGTTATATTTCATTTGCAAATATATAGTCTAAGAAGACAGAGAGCCGGCATCCCATGGGACATGGGGCAGCTCTGCAATGGAACTAATTACTTATTTGCCTAATATTCCTTTACCATATAGTGTGATATATTAATTGCCACAGCCAACCCTGTACTAGATTAATATGATATACTTTATAATACGAGGCAATATCACAAATTGCAGCTAGTCGGATTATTTAGAGCCATTGAACGATAGTCATACGCTTTTTTTTTTACTAAAGGCCCCCTAATTTTCAGTGTCAGTTGTCAGCAATACAGAGGTGATCATTAAAGGGGTTGTCAAGGACAATTATTTTTAGTTTACTGTGGGCCTAAAAACTAACAGGCAGGTAGTTGCTAACTACCTGCCTGTTGTATCATGGCCCGCTCCTTCCGGCGATTCAGCTGCTTCACAAAAGCAGAACAGCTCTTTCTTTTCTGGGCTGTTCTGTTGACGGGATGTGACTGCAGACATCATGCTGATTAACAGCCGGCTCCCCACAGATGGGCATCGGGGAGCCGACTGTCAATCAGCATGACATTGGCAGCCATGCTCAATTAACAGAGCAGAGTGGGAGACAAGCTACTGCCTTCTAAAAATGTGAGACAAAAATGCGCATAGGGTCGTATCTCTAGGCAGAGTGGGGCAATCGCCCGATGAAATTTGCTCACCCAGTTCGGTTGTGTGGACACACAACCGGTATTAGCGCTTGGACAGCTGCTGCTGGATCCACACCTCCACGTGCAACATGGCAAACAACTGGAAACAGGACGAAGTGCCGGTGATCTGCGCTGCTGGATGAAAAAACAGGACCCAAGAAGTCTGGTGCCATGGTGTAACTTTATTCCGACGCGTTTCACAGCAGCCTCAGGCTCAGGGATTATCCCTGAGGAAGGAGCAGAGGCTGCTCCGAAACACGTCGGAATAAAGTCACACCATGGCACCAGACTTCTTGGGTCCTGGTTTTTCCATCCAGCAGCGCGGATCACCGGCACTTCGTCCTGTTTCAAGCTGCTGCCTTAACAACTGAAGCCACTGAATTGCTGGAAGGAGTGGTTTGTTACCACTCTGTGCCGGCAGAGATCAGCACCAGGTGCAACAAACAGGTAGTTAGTAACTACCTGCCCGTTACTTCTTGTACAGTTAGTAAAAAAAAGTATTTTTTCTTTATAAAGTTAATGGCTGGAAGGGCTGAAAAACACAGGAAATATGCACCAACAATGGATATGTTGATGATTATTTTCTGCATCAAATCTGCAAGGAAAAAATAAGCAGCATAAGCACAATGCTATGGAACTCTTATTGCGTACTTCAGGATAGGCAAGCAGATTTTTGACACATCTGCACCAACAAACGCACCATGGGCCTTAGACTATACGGAGTTAGGCCACATGCAAACATTGAATTATTTAATGAGTACTGTACTTGTAAAATTGAGTAGAAGCGAACGATAAGTTGTCAGGAGCCCTTAGGGCAAAGGTCCCCAACCTGTGGCTCACGGGTCGTAATGTGTGGCTCGTGGCTGTCTTTCAGCTTGATGCTTAAACACCAGGTCTAGCAAACAGCTATGAAGAGCACCTAGAACCTCCCAGAAGATCATATCAAAATGGGGGTAAAGTAGGAACCCCTGGATCTTGGCATACTGCCTCAATGTGGTTTATGTGGACAAGCTTTGACAGTTATTATACCAGTAAAGGGGGCTCGGGGTGTCATTTCTATGAGGAGGCGAGAACTGGATGTGGCTCGCGACTCTTTCACAGCCAGAATGTGGCTCGCGACCTGAATGGAGCTCTCAAGACCAGAGAGGTTGGGGAACTCTTCCCTAGGGCATTTACCCCTATTTTACCATGCAATGATCCGGCCATGATAGAATAGCTGAATAAACCAGGTTACAGAATTGTTCAGCATTATTTGCAACCCTGAAAAATTGATGAACCTATTGGGATCGCAACTAATATGACATAGGAAAGAATAAAAATACCATGGTGGAAACGGGTACTGGGATCTGGAAGGGTGGAAGAAAAAGTGACCTGCCATCCTTAGGGTATTTAGATACAGGTCAAGGCTGCTTACCAAAGCTGTTTTCCACGGAAGAAGGAACAATCAGGAATCCACATGCTCTTACCGTGATTTGGGTAAGTAAATATGCGCTCAATTTCATGTGGCCCGAGGGTCTCGCTCATCCTGACAACATGTAATGTCCCTGCACAGATTATACCGCATAATGATATCACATCAGGAGAGTTAGGACAGTATATGTGATGCTGCAGTTATTTCGTTGTTGCATTATGTATTAATGACTGGACTAATATATTCGCTTTAATCATTCTAAAATACAATTTTGTAAGTATACCTAATTCACAATCTAGCCCTTATCTATTAATAGAGGTGGTAGAACAATGATGATTTAATCTTCATAATTAATAACAGATTGCAGAAAGTAAAATAAATACCAGATTAGGAATCATACATCTTTACAGTTTGATGTGTCGATAATCCATAGAATGCTGGGATGCATCAGATACCAAATCATAGAGGTATTCCAGCATAAATATGTGGTGGTACCTTTCAGTGGCACGCTGAGGGTCCGATTCTTCATGTGCAATTCTTAAAGGGGAACTCCGGGGCGAGAAAACTTTGAAGGCTGGCTTCAGACTTGCAGATGCATCTGCAGCGTTTTGCAGATGCATCTGCAAGCATCTGCATGCAGACCGCGGCCCCTATGTTTATAATGGAGCGCACGGCGGTCTGCAGATGCTTGCGGACCGCCGTGCGCACCCATTCACTCCTATATGTGATCTGTGCGCAGGCGGATGCCTGCGTACAGATCACACACTCTCGTCCGCACCAGGGACGCGACATCTCACGTCCATGGTGCGGGCGGGAGTGTGTGATTTGTGCACAGGCATCCGCGTGCGCACAGATCACATATAGGAGTGAATGGGTGCGCACGGCGGTCCGCAAGCATCTGCAGACCGCCGTGCGCTCCATTATAAACATAGGGGCCGCGGTCTGCATGCAGATGCTTGCAGATGCATCTGCAAAACGCTGCAGATGCATCTGCAAGTCTGAAGGCAGCCTTAGTACAGTTCCTGCCCTGCTACATGATGAAGCAGAGCCGTACACTGCAGTTCTAGGATCTATAGATCTCTTATAATTCAATAAATCCATTGCAAAGCACAGAATGAGGAGATGTATAATAAATCCCAGGTGTTATTAGCACATATCCTTCACTCTTGGGTACGTCTTATAATTGCAATCCCTTGTCTACAGTTTATTTCATTGCATATAGATAACCAATTAGTAAACATGAATAGAATATGGTCTTGGTGGTTGATGGTCAGGGATGTAATCTTGGGTATTCCTATCTACTTGGACAATTTTGTATTAATTAAGAAGCTTAATAGAATCGGATAACTTGAGAAAAATGCCCATTTTGATTATTTTATTAATATTTGCTTTAGCTATCCACAGGAATTAAAAAACAGAACAAGACATACAATCATGAATAGATTATTATTATTATTATTTATTTATATAGCACCATTAATGCCATGATGCTGTACATGAGAGGGGGTTACATACAAAATTATATAGATTACAGTAAACAAATTAACAATGACAGACTGGTACAGGGGGGAGAGGACCCTGCCCTTGCGGGCTTACATTCTACAGGAGAATGGGGAGGAGACAGTAGGTCAGGGGTGCGGCAGCCCCGGTGTTGGTGAGGCAGCAGAATGGTCATTGTAGGCTGTAAGCTTTCCTGAAGAGATGGGTTTTCAGGTTCCGTTTGGATAATAGGACGTGTTGGGGAGCAGAATTCCAGAGGATGGGGATATTCGGGAAAAATCTTGGAGGTGGTTGTGTGAGGAATCAATAAGTGTGGAGGAGAGGAGGAGGTCTTGGGAGGATCGAAGATTACGTGAGGGAAGATAGTGGGAGATATGTTCAGAGATATAGGGAGGAGACAGGTTATGGACGGCTTTGTAGGTCAGTGTTAGTAGCTTGAACTGGATTCGTTGGGGAATTGGGAGCCAGTGGAGGGATTTGCAGAGAGGAGAAACAGGGGAGTAGCGAGGAGAGAGGTGGATTTGTCGGGCAGCAGAGTTGAGGACAGACTGGAGAGGTGCAAGAGTGTTAGCAGGGAGGTCACAAAGGAGGAGGCTGCAGTAATCAAGGCGGGAGAGTATGAGGGCATGTACAAGAATTTTAGCAGCTTGAGGGCTGAGGAAAGGATGGATTCTGGAAATATTCTTGAGCTGGAGGCGGCAGGAGGTGGCAAGAGTTTGGATGTGTGGTTTGAAGGACAGGGCACAGTCGAGAGTTACTTCGAGGCAGCGAATTTGAGGGGTGGGAGAGAGTATGATGCCATTCACCATAATAGATAGATCAGGTGGTGAAGATGAAAGATGAGATGGAGGAAAGATGATGAGTTCGGCTTTGTCTACATTGAGTTTTAGGAAGCGAGAGGAGAAAATGGAGGATATGGCCGAGAGACACTCTAGGATTCTGGACAGTAGAGAATTGACATCTGGGCCAGAGAGGTAGATCTGAGTGTTGGCAGGGTTTTTCTCTCTTCTTGGTTTTATATGTATGGCACCCTAAGGTCATAAGTCATTTTGTCTTTAGCTGTCTAAGCTTTGCACAGGATCAATTGTCATGAAAGATCATGACATTGTGAACTACACCAATTTTTCCCTTGTAATATATATATGTAAACAAAATTGTATTTGTAGGGGAATGTATGACAAAGACAGCAAATTAACATTTGTACAAAGCTGCATCTCTACACAAAAGGCGCATAACCTCTACTGACCTTGATTACAGGAGCTGGGAACCAAGGGGGGCTTCCATGAGAACACGGAGGGTGTTATTTGCAAATGTTCTGCATGCTTCAAAAGGTCCAAACCCAAATAGTCATTGGTGACAAGGCCTGCCATTATCTATTTGATGTAGGAAGAGCACAGCACTTAAAATACAGTATACTCATTATTAAATTAGCCATGGCCCAGTCACAGACCTGCGATAAGAATATTAAAATTAGGTGGTGTCCTGGAAACCTAAATCCAAGAGAAAACATATACAGCTAGGTGGCACACAAAGAAAGCTCGTTTGCAGATGGTGGTCAGGTAAATGCTGATATAATCCATATTTCATCTCTCCTTAACCCTAAGGATACAGTATAACTTTTTCTGGAAGTTAGGTATTTCTGTAGTTCTCCCATTTTATTTTATAACTGTTTTTCATATATGTGTGTCCTTTTTATTTTTAACTTTTTTTAAATTTTAAGCAGTGTTATTTTTATATTAAAAGCTTAAAACTTTAATAAGTTTGATCCCTGTATATTCTGAAAACTCCATTATTGTCATACTTATTGGTGGAATTAACAGTGATGCAATAGTGAAACAGGAAGGTGAGGTGGGCGATGGGATTCAGGGGAGCTAGTCTGACCATTAGACTGGGGGTCCGTCTCTCGCCCTGCTCTCGGACGTACCTCTGAAGTGGAGGGATCCAAGTTGCCACCCTTACCCTAAACTCCTGAATAGCCCTAGGCTGAGAGCCCCTACCTACACCCATGGATCAGGAAGCCACAGCAACTCCCAAAGCAAGGAATCTCCTGGAAAGAATGTGGAAAGACTTCAGCACAACAGAACATGTGTCTTCTCAGCACAGAGTCCTAGAAGAGACGAACTCTATCAATAACATAAGCTGGAGGAAGGGGAGACTATATAAAGACCAGGGGCATGATCACTTTACAAACCTATACCTCCACCTGCAGAGCCGTACACCACACCTTCAGCAACTGCAGCTTCAAAATTAACCCTGATTGAGCCAAAGGAAATAAACTCTGGTTTGAATTGCAGCAGAGCAAGTCACATAGACTGTGGAGAAAGTATCTTACAGAGAGTATGTGACCCTGTTTATTAGCAAAACACACACTATACACACACATATATATACTTCTAAAGACCAACCTCAAAAGGAGGCAGCAGTGTTAAACGACCACCAACTGGCCGACTGGTAACATGCTTGCCCGTTGGCGGTCATTTGTTCACCTGCAACGTTGATCTTTTGTGCAGTCAAAAAAATCATTACATCCGACAAATTAGCATTTTACCTGTTAATCAAGTAATCAGCTGCCTGCTTAGGGCCGCTTCACACTGCGGCGTGATCCGGTCCGGGTCTGTCTGGGAGGACCCTGACAGCCGCGGACAGGATCAGCACACAGGACTGGGGGGCTACTATGCCCTCCGGTGCTGTGTGCAGCGCACGCAGCTGCAGCCGCTGACAGGTCAGGACCACGCGCCCGCTGTCCTGACTTATCAGCAGCGGGAACTGCGTGCGCTGCACACAGCACCGGAGGGCATAGTAGCCCCCCAGTCCTGTGTGCTGATCGGTCCGCGGCTGTCTGGGTCCTCCTGACAGACCCGGACCGGATCACGCCGCAGTGTGAAGCCGCCTTAGACTGCAAGATTATCCTAGGCATTCTTGTACATGATAATATTGCAGTCTATATGTGGCATATAGAGTAGGAAAATCACAGCCTTCTTATCTGTATAACACAATGTTGGAGCTAAATAATAATTAACAGAGTAAATATTTATGCATTTATACAGTGAGACGATTACTGGAATAGATACTGTAGGTCGGCCACTATTTAACTGTACATAATGAAGGATAAGGTGAAGTGTAAGTTACACAGCGACTCAAGTTTATTTAAAAATGTGATATTTTTATGTCAATATTTTTTTTAAATTTCCAGCAAACAAACCGTTCTGCATGAAAAGAATGGAAAGAAAAAATCTTGAGACCTAGGTTTACGGGCTGCATGCTCCTACTGACAGTGTCGAACATACAACAGTAACTCCAGGAAACACTTTGTGCAACCATAGTCCCTACCCTGACTGAGCTGGCCAATACTAACACTACTGGTATTAGTACTAGTTTTTACACAATTCTCTACAAGGGGAAGAAATTCTTAAATGTCTGAATTTGTTAAAGTTATATAGTCTGATTTTTACCTTGGAAGAACCTTTCAAGGAAGTGGGGCAAAAAGGAGCATTCGTATCATAGAGGTAGATCATGGGGTTGTGTTGGGGCAGTAAAGAGTCAGGGAAAGCCCAATAGTTCTTCACTCATATCTTAATAATTAAGTATTGCTCTTCTTAGGGCCTTTTCACACTGGGGTTTTTTGAAAAATGCGTCAGTCGCGGTAAAAAAAACCGTATCTGCCGCATTTTCCGCCTAACAGCCGCACTTGCGTCAAGCCCCATGCATTGTCTATGGGATTTGCGGTAAGTGTGCGGCAAGTGCGGTTCCGGCATTTTCGGCAGTTGCAGCTGTGAAAAAAACCGCGGTCAGAACTCGTGGCCGCAACTGCCGAAACCGCACTTGCCGCACCTGCCGCACACTTACCACAAACCCCATAGACAATGCATGGGGCTTGCCGCAAGTGCGACGCAAGTGCGGCCGTTAAGAGGAAAGTGCGGCAGATGCGTTTTTTTTACCGCAACTGTATTATAAGCAACTGTGGAAGTGCAAGGACATCTCAATCACCACCAAACAACGATTGGTCACAGCCATTGCATTCCCAATTGCATTGTACGGGTTCAAGACATGGACCTTGACAAAGGGTGACCAAAGAAAGATTGATTCCTTCGAACTGTGGTGCTGGATGACACCCCTACAAATCCCATGGACAACCAAGATCACTAATAAGACTGTTGTGGAACGTGTCATCCACAGACGTCCCTGGTAGGAAAAGTCATCTATTATATAATCACGAATGGGTTTTTTGCCCTTTTGAGTCGCTCACGCTGCGAGTCAGCGTGGTCATGTAGATACGCCCGAAGCATTGCCCGCAGCGGCCATTGCGAGCAGTTCTAAGGCGACTCGCTATGCCCGCGCAGCGGGCAATGGCGAGTCGCCTAGCAGCGCGAAGCATTGGCCGCGAAGCATGGCCGCGAAGCGGCCATTGCGAGTCAGAGACTCGCTCTGCTAGAATCCCGATGCATGTGCATCGGGCACCCAGCTAGTAAAATATAAACTGTTAAACAGGATAAAGTGTCGGTGATCCGCGCTGCTGGAAAGAAAACCAGAACCCAAGAAGTCTGGTGCAATGGTGTTTTTATTCCGAAGCGTTTGAGAGCAGCCTCTGCTCCTTCTTCAGGGATAATCCTAGAACGTAGGAAAGAACCCGGGAAAGGGGTGGAGGAACTGGAGTAAAAACCAGGAACACCAGGTTAGAAGAGGAGCTCTTGGTTGGTAGTTGGTTCAGAGAGAGCCAGAGGAACAAACTCTAAGTAGAAACACCCTTTAACTAGCAGCGACTGAGACCAAGCTGAGAATAGAGAGGCCCGGCGGCCTGCACTACTAATGGTTGGCAGGGAACCCAGACTGACACCGAAGGACAGAAGCTGAACATCAGTGAACAAACCACCGCTGAGGCTGAGCAACAAAGAGGCTTAAGGCTGCACATCGGACTCCCCAGTGTGAACAGAGTCTGAAGCCGGTATGACAATAACAAAACTCCAGCTGCTCTGCTGATTGGATAAAACCAAGATCAATGCATACAAAAAATAGACAAATGGGATGTGCTGCACTGCTGGTAAAGAATTGACAGGATTCAAATAATCAGAAATAGATTGTAGTTTATTTCCAACAGTTTTTTTAGGTGAAACTGACCTCATTCTCAGGACAATCACAATAAAAGATAGATATTTAGAAAACGTGATTTTAGGTGTCGGACTCTCCCCTTTAACTTGTATGCTGTAAGCTCCTGTGCTCCCCCTTCTGGCAACTGCAGGGAGTATGAGTTTTATCATTTAACTGTATAACGGGGTTTGCAGCAATGTATCAGAAATACAAATCCTTCATATTTCTTTACATAATTTGTTTTAAGAAATCAGCAGAAAGTATTTGATGTATCTTATAAAACATATATACTACATTCACGTAGGGGAACATTCACTTTACTGCAGTTTGTCCTTCAGTTCAAAAGAAGTTGAGAGAAAAACACAGAAAAATGTCATATCTGTGCACATTCCAACTAAAAGTGAACCTGACACATGACGCATGCTGCCAGAACTAAAGGTAGCATGTATCCGAGTCCGGCTCCATGATGTCAAGTCACATATGGTTTACCCAATAACGGTGTGGTGTTTCAGAGGAAGCATACTTTTAAAGGTTTTGTCGAGGCATGTCACTCAGGTCACTTGTAGAGATGAGCGAACCTGGACAGAGCCTGTTTGGGGCTGGAGTTCAGATGATTCACATATCCACACTGCTGGAGTGGGCAGCACTGTGCTCCGGTATGCTTATGCTTGGCCCAATACGAGCCACTTGTAGAGTGTGATTGGCTGGCACTGGGGTGAAATCTGAGTTTATTTGCTGTAGTTTGTTGTGCCTAAAAAAATGTTAAAATCCCCACCCTCCTTCCCCGGCAATATTTTACTTATGGCTGTCTGTAAGTGGGTAGAGTGCCAAACAGCCAATCGGTGATGACTTGGGTCAAGTTTGTGTGCATTCATGGGTTCTTTCGTTTGCTCACCATTAGCACTTGACGACGAAGCTGATTCTCCCCACTACTTTCCACCTTATACCCCTGAAGTGACAGGTCGTTCACTATTTATAGGGAGAGACCTCTTATTCAAGGGGAGCGGATAAGGCTGGCTTCACACCACGGTGTGATCCGGTCCGGGGCTGTCCAGTGTAAACCAGACAGCCCCGGACCGGTTTTTGGCCCCATAGTAGCCTATGGGGCCGGATGGAGCCGGATGGCAGCTCTCTGCCATCCGGTTTCATCACTGCGGTGGAATCCGGGAGAATACGGATTATTCTCTCCAGACATAAAAATGTTGCTTACAACATTTTTGTGTCCGGGAAGAAACATCTCCCCAATTTGCCGGATCCCGGATTCGCCCAGATTCTCCCGGATCCGGGCAATCCGGCGCTCCCTAACATGGGAGCCTATGGGGCCAGATTGCCCCAGACCGGGAGGATCCGGGAACCGGACACTGGCGGCTGCACGCCGCTGTTCTTTCAGGACCGTGGCTAGCTCCCTGCCAGCAGCGGTCTTGAATCATTAGCAGCTGCAGCTGCGTCCGGCTGCACACAGGACCGGAGGGCACATTTGGCCCTCCGGTTCTGTGTGTTTAGCCGGTCCGGGGCTGTCAGGTTCATGCCTGACAGCCCTAGACCGGATCACACTGTGATGTGAAGCCAGCCTAAAGGTACCTTTACACGCCACTACAGAAGGTTAGAAACCACCGGGTGTCGAAGACAATTGTAACTTATACCGTCAAAACACCGCGTGGTAGCGGCGTGTAATTCAGGTTGTTGCCACCGGTCACTGTGGAAACCTGTTTCCCAGCCGTGCTCAAAAACAAGTACGTATAAACCCTATGGTAGCGGCGTGTAATCGAGGAACAGGAAGGTATTTTCGTCACCTAGTTATCTCCCTGGGGCGTGACACAGCCTCCGGGATACCGCGCCCCATCAGCGATCATTGGTGGAAGCTCCTGCATTACGATTGGTTGTCTCTGCATAGGGCGGCATATTTAAGGAGCTGACCAGTCACACTACACAATTGCAATAGCATCATGTATTAGCCAGCCTTCCTGCGCTGGCTGGCCAATCATGATGCTATTGCATTGTCCAATCATCGTACGAGCGTCTCGTAATCCACAACTCTGGCACGCCTATGTGTTGTCCCTGCTGCCCCAGGTCCTCCCATATTACCTTGTGGTAGCGGCGTGCAAATGAGGGACGGTGCTCTACAGAAGGTAACCTGCGGCACCCGGCGGTGCCTCCAGGGATAGAAACAACCTACTGTGGAGCACCTTGTAGCGGCGTGTAAATGCGGTATCAGGTACCATTAGGTACCGTTGAAATGTGCTCGTGCATGTGAGACACCCGGTGGTTTCTTACCTTCCGTAGCGGAGTGTAAAGGTACCTTTAGAGAGAAGCCCCTGGGGACCAGACTCTTGGTCTCAACCCCTAGTGTCTTGGTCTCTATGCCAGCTTTTAAATTCATTTTCTCTCTGAAATGCCGCAGTAAAATATAGTAACAAGATCTTTCTTAAATCATGGAGCAAAATCTACTTGACTATTGCAATCACTTTGCAAAAATTCTCACAAAGTTAGGTGTTCCCCAGTAGGCCAATACGTCCCTGCACTTTGCAAATAGTTGTGATGTTGCCTAATTTTTTCATTTTCTGCAATAGGGAACCTGAGGCTACTTGGAGCCTTCAACAACATGGTTAGCTGCTGGTGACAGATCTCACTACGCCTTTGTTTTTACTCTTATGGGTTTTTGTGCTTTAATGTACACTGCTTTTCAGTTCATTCACATCCAAATAGGCTGATAAACATATGAAGACACACTTGTAATGAGTATTCAGGTGTTAAGGAGCTCGGCTCCATGCGATCTTGATGTCTTCATGAGTCATTAGAACCAACAATCTCTTAACAGTAGGGCACTACAAAGCACTAACATAACTAAACAGTGACACATAATAAGATGGACGGATCAGTCCACAACAAAGTGTGTAGAAGGAAGACTTTATTTTTACAACTGAAAAACAAATGAGAACATCAAACATGCCATGGAGATATATTACAAAAATACAAGATTTTACATGAGATGGCTAGATTTGGAAAACCAAAAATATTCCTACATTTTAATATTTTAGATCAGGGGTCCCCAACCTATGGCTCGCGGGCCTGTGATGTGTGGCTCGTGGCTGTCTCCCAGCTCGGTACAGTAGCACCAGGTCTAGCAAACAGCTATGATGAGGAGGTTCCCAGATGGTGACTTTTGTGAGTAGCCCCAAACACAAGAGCAGAATGGAGGTAAGGTAGGAACCCCTGGATTTTGGAGCACTCCCTCAGTGTGATTTCTGTGAAAAAGCTTTTACTGTCATTCTAGCAGTAATGGGGGTTCTTGGAGTCACTACTGTGAGGGAGAGGGGGTGGGAGCTGGATGTGGCTAGCGACCTTCTATCAGAGCTGGATGTGTCTTGTGACCCTCTCTCAGAGCTGAATGTGGCACGCAACCATATATCAGAGCTGGATGTGGCTAGCAACCCTTATAAGAGCTGGATGTGGCTCACGACCCTCTCTCTGAGCTAGATGTGGCTCACGACCTTTCAGAGCTGAATGAAGCTAGTAACTCTCAGAGCTGGATGTGGCTCGTGACCCTCTCTCAGAGCTAGATGTGGCTCGTGACCCTCTCTCAGAGCTGAATGTGGCTCGCGACCCTCTCTCAGAGCTGGATGTGGCTCACGGCCCTCTCTCTGAGCTGGATCTGGCTCACGACCCTCTGTCAGAACTGGATGTGTCTCGTGACCCTCTCTCAGAGCTGAATGTGGCTCGTGACCCTCTCTCAGAGCTGGATGTGGCTCACGACATTCTGTCAGAGCTGACTGAAGCTAGTAACTCTCTCTCAGAGCTGGATGTGGCACATGGCCCTCTCTCTGAGCTGGATGTGGCACATGGCCCTCTCTCTGAGCTGGATGTGGCTTGCGGCCCTCTCTCTGAACTGGATGTGACTCACAACCCTCTCTCAGAGCTGTATGTGGCTCACGACCCTCTCTCAGAGCTGGATGTGGCTCATGACCCTCTCTCAGAGCTGGATGTGGCTCATGACCCTCTCTCTGAACTGGATGTGACTCACGACCCTCTCTCAGAGCTGGATGTGGCTCACGACCCTCTCTCAAAGCTGGATGTGGCTCGTGACCCTCTCTCAGAGCTGGATGTGGCTCACGACATTCTGTCAGAGCTGAATGAAACTAGTAACTCTCTCTCAGAGCTGGATGTGGCACATGGCCCTCTCTCTGAGCTGGATGTGGCTTGCGGCCCTCTATCTGAGCTGGATGTGGCTTGCGGCCCTCTCTCTGAACTGGATGTGACACGACCCTCTCTCAGAGCTGAATGTGGCTCACGACCCTCTCTCAGAGCTGTATGTGGCTCACGACCCCCTCTCAGAGCTGTATGTGGCTCACGACCCCCTCTCAGAGCTGTATGTGGCTCACGACCCCCTCTCAGAGCTGTATGTGGCTTGTGGCCCTCTCTCAGAGTTGGATGTGGCTTGCAGTCCTTTCTCAGAGCTGGATGTAGTTCATGACCCTCTCTCAGAGCTGCATGTAGTTCATGACCCTCTCTCAGAGCTGTATGTAGTTCATGACCCTCTCTCAGAGCTGTATGTAGTTCATGACCCTCTCTCAGAGCTAGATGTGGCTTGTGACCCTCTCTCAGAGCTGAATGTGGCTCGCGACCCTCTCTCAGAGCTGGATGTGGCTCACGGCCCTCTCTCTGAGCTGGATCTGGCTCACGACCCTCTGTCAGAACTGGATGTGTCTCGTGACCCTCTCTCAGAGCTGAATGTGGCTCGCGACCCTCTCTCAGAGCTGGATGTGGCTCACGACATTCTGTCAGAGCTGACTGAAGCTAGTAACTCTCTCTCAGAGCTGGATGTGGCACATGGCCCTCTCTCTGAGCTGGATGTGGCACATGGCCCTCTCTCTGAGCTGGATGTGGCTTGCGGCCCTCTCTCTGAACTGGATGTGACTCACAACCCTCTCTCAGAGCTGTATGTGGCTCACGACCCTCTCTCAGAGCTGGATGTGGCTCATGACCCTCTCTCAGAGCTGGATGTGGCTCATGACCCTCTCTCTGAACTGGATGTGACTCACGACCCTCTCTCAGAGCTGGATGTGGCTCACGACCCTCTCTCAAAGCTGGATGTGGCTCGTGACCCTCTCTCAGAGCTGGATGTGGCTCACGACATTCTGTCAGAGCTGAATGAAACTAGTAACTCTCTCTCAGAGCTGGATGTGGCACATGGCCCTCTCTCTGAGCTGGATGTGGCTTGCGGCCCTCTATCTGAGCTGGATGTGGCTTTCGGCCCTCTCTCTGAACTGGATGGGACTCACGACCCTCTCTCAGAGCTGAATGTGGCTCATGACCCTCTCTCAGAGCTGTATGTGGCTCACGACCCCCTCTCAGAGCTGTATGTGGCTCACGACCCCCTCTCAGAGCTGTATGTGGCTCACGACCCTCTCTCTGAGCTGGATGTGGCTTGTGGCCCTCTCTCAGAGTTGGATGTGGCTTGCAGTCCTTTCTCAGAGCTGGATGTAGTTCATGATCCTCTCTCAGAGTTGCATGTAGTTCATGACCCTCTCTCAGAGCTGTATGTAGTTCATGACCCTCTCTCAGAGCTGTATGTAGTTCATGACCCTCTCTTAGGGCTAGATGTGGCTTGTGACCCTCTATCAGAGGTGGATGTAGCTTGTGACTCTCTATCAGAGCTTCGTGTGCCTCTCAAGGTCAGAAAAGTTGGGAACCTCTGTTTTAGAGAAACCCCCTATATATTATAGTGTATATTGTTACTCACTTTGAGATCCCTTAGGCTAAAGACCCTAATATAATGTTACCCACAGGATTCTCCACATACAGATCTGCTGCATATTTTCTCTGTGGGAGCATACCCTTACATTGCTGCACCCTTACATTGCAGTACTCTTACATTGCAAAGTTTCAACAAATCTGCACTATTAGGTGTTGATATTTCTGCTGCAGATTTCCTGCTGCTGATAGTTTAGTGTATTATACTCACGTGGATGTGCCTTAAAGCCATGAAATACTTCAAAGTTTTTAACTTGAGACCAAAAGTACCGTCATGATAAAAAAAATAAATAATGAGAATATCTCGTACGATATTAAGATAAAAGATTGAGAGCAGCACTAGAACAAGAATCAAACAAATAATGGTGCAGGCCTCCAATGGACCGAGCCACTATTCCGATACACAATACATTAGGAAAAAGAGGACAGCACTTCACAACAATGAAATCACCTATGTATCCACCATGACATTTTAGCTAAGAAGAAGGCTAGGTTAGGATGGTTTCACAATTCTATTTTTTGGAATCTTTGTGAATCCACCTGGAACTGATGCACCCACATCCGTTTCAGCCCCATTGACTTTCAGTGGAGCCGCAGCACTTGCGGGTGCATCCAGTTCTGTACGTTCCCCCTGATCCGGGTGTCCACAGTTTTTACACCGAGACCGAAATCACATTTTGTAGTTATTTTGGTGTCCGTTTCAAAACCGAGAACACCTGGATCCGGCAATGCGGTACGATTAGAATGTGGCCTATCAAACCCGGATCTGGCAGAATCGGATCCCACTGGATCAGTTTTTGGACTGAGCATGCCCAGAACCCAGTTGTAAATACACACCCACTAGGGCGCATGTCCATTTACAACCAGATCAGGTAAAAAAGGGTAATCAAGCGATTCAACGGATGCACCCACAACCGTATTATCAGTGATCCATGAGATGGATCATGATAATACGTGCGGTTATCCAGTTCATAACATTTTACAATGCGGGGAATCGGATTCCAAAAAACGGATTGTGAACCTAGCCGTAGCTCGTATGTTTGCAGGTGAATAAAAGGTGATTTCCCTGAGGAAGGAGCCCGGCAAGCAGCTCCGAAACGCGTTGAAAATAAAGCTATTCATCACTTTCATCCAGGCATCCCGGTGTTTCTGGTGTCATTTACATCTAATCCTGCAGCAGCGCCGACCTGAGTACTTTGTCCGGATGTTTTGATGTCCATTTAAATAGTCACACCCATGGTGTAGCCACACCAACATCTCTACATTGCCCCACCCCTTCTCATAGCCCAACCCCTTTTAGTAGTGGGACTATCTATATAGTATAATGCAGCCTTATAGCTCTCCATATAGCATAATGCAGCCTCATAGCCCTCCATATGATATAATGCAGCCTCACAGCCCTCTATATCTCATAATGCAGCCTTATAGCCCTCCATATAGCTGAATGCAGCCTCATAGCCATCCATATCCCATAATGCATCCTCATATCCTTCCATATCTAATTTATAAAGCTGAGTGTATTTATGCATGTGTCTATGTACATGTATGTATATGTGTGTGTGTATATATGTAGCATAGTAACATAATAACATAGTTTTTTAGGTTAAAGGAAAACTTTAAGTCCATCTAGTTCAACCCATAGCCTAACGTTGATCCAGAGGAAGGCAAAAAAAAAACCATGTGGCAACAATAAGCTCCACATTGGAGGAAAAAATTCCTACCTGACTCCAGATACCTGGGCTACATCCCTGGATCAACGCCCTATCAAATATCTAGTATATATAACTGGTGATAATATAGTTTTCAAGAAAGGCATCCAGGCCCTTCTTAAATGTTAGTAGTGACTCACTCATTACAACATCATGTGGCAGAGAGTTCCACAGTCTCACTGCTCTTACAGTAAAGAATCCGCGTCTGTGGAGGATGCCCCCTTGTCCCAGTCTCAGGCCTAAGAGTAAAGAGATCATTAGAAAGGTCTCTGTACTGTCCCCTCATATATTTATACATTATTATAAGATCACCCCTAAGCCTTCGTTTTTTTCCAAAACTACAGTAAATAACCCCACGTTTAATAACCTGTCTTGGTATTGCAGACGCTTCAGTCCTCTAATAACCTGTCCTGGTATTGCAGACCCCTCAGTCCTCTAATAACCTGTCTTGGTATTACAGACCCTTCAGTCCTCTAATAACCTGTCTTGGTATTGCAGACCCTTCAGCCCCTCTAATAACCTGTCTTGGTATTGCAGACCCCTCAGTCCTCTAATAACCTGTCTTGGTATTACAGACCCTCAGTCCTCTAATAACCTGTCTTGGTATTGCAGACGCTTCAGTCCTCTAATAACCTGTCTTGGTATTGCAGACCCCTCAGTCCTCTAATAACCTGTCCTGGTATTGCAGACCCCTCAGTCCTCTAATAACCTGTCTTGGTATTGCAGACCCTCAGTCCTCTAATAACCTGTCCTGATATTGCAGACCCCTCAGTCCTCTAATAACCTGTCCTGTATTGCAGACCCCTCAGTCCTCCAATAACCTGTCTTGGTATTACAGACCCCTCAGTCCTCTAATAACCTGTCTTGATATTGCAGACCCCTCAGTCCTCTAATAACCTGTCCTGGTATTGCAGACCCCTCAGTCCTCTAATTAACCTGTCCTGGTATTGCAGACCCCCAGTCCTCTAATAACCTGTCTGGTATTGCAGACCCCCAGTCCTCTAATAACCTGTCTTAGTATTGCAGACCCCTCAGTCCTCTAATAACCTGTCCTGGTATTGCAGACCCCTCAGTCCTCTAATAACCTGTCCTGATATTGCAGACCCTCAGTCCTCTAATAACCTGTCCTGGTATTGCAGACCCCTCAGTCCTCTAATAACCTGTCCTGGTATTGCAGACCCCTCAGTCCTCTAATGAATTTTGTCACTCTTCTCTGCACCCGCTCTAGTTCAGCTATGTCTTTCTTATACACCGAGAGACCAGAATTGTACACAGTATTCTAAGTGTGGTTGCACTAGTGACTTGTATAGAGGTAAAATTATGTTCTCCTCATGAGCATCTATGCCTCTTTTAATGCATCCCATTATTTTATTTGCCTTTGCAGCAGCTGCCTGACATCTGGCCACTAAATGTGAGTTTGTCATCTACCCATACACCCAGGTCTTTTTCAGTGACAGTTTTGCCCAGTGTTTTACAATTAAGCACATAATTATACCTTTTGTTTCCTCTGCCCAAGTGCATGACTTACATTTATCCCCATTAAAGCTCATTTGCCATTTAGCAGCCCAAGCTTCTAGTTTACATAAATCCTCCTGTAATATAAAATTGTCCTCCTCTGTATTGATTACCCTGCAGAGTTTAGTGCCATCTGCAAATATTGAGATTGTACTCTGTATGCCCCCTACAAGGTCATTAATAAATATGTTAACCCATTATCTACCAATGTCCTTTTTTTGGGACACCTAATCTTTTGTTTCTAGCAACTAAGATTTTATAATTAGGTCCAATTTTTTGTGTTGTGTTTGTAAAATGAATGTTTTCAAAACAGGAAATCACGTCATTGTCTTTTTTAATTGAATATTCTTCCAAGAAGTTGGCCCAATACTGACCCCTTGCAGGGGCGGACTGGCCCAGTGGCAGGGAGGCATTTGCCCCCCAGGCTGGTGGTTTAGTCCAACTTTAGTGCGCCCCCCAGTGAGAGTGGCCGCGCTCTCACTCTATTGATGGCGGGATCCGTGACGCAGCAGGCCGGCGTCAGTGTGGAGGCTGACATGTACAAGGGAACGGAGCGGCGGCAACAGCAACCATCTGGCAGAGGTGAATGTAAAGCACCCCCCCTACTCCTCACTTGGGCTCAGGAGCGATAGCACCCTCCCTTCCCATCCTCACTTGGGCCCAGGACTGCCAGCTTACCCTCCCCCCCGGTCCTCAGTTGGGCTCAGGACTGCCAGCAGCAAACCCCTCCTTCATTTTTCAGGCTCAGGAGAACGATGGCAGTCCCCCCCGCCCTCTGTCCTCACTTGGGACCAGGACCGCCAGCATACCCCCCGTTCCTCAGTTGGCCTGCTCCCCAGGGCAAGATCTGCTAGCCAGCCCCTGCCCCTGTGGTACCCCACTGTTAACTGTGGCCCATTCTGAGTGTGTTCCATCAATAACCACCCTTTGTTTCCTATCACTGAGCCAGGTCTTAACCCACTTATGTCACAATGTGTATGTCACAATAGAATGTATCAAATGCAAATCCACAAGTAGAATCAGGAGACACAAATAGTCACATGACTCGGAATGTTATAGGCTACATTCTATTGTGACATCACTGTGTTGTTCTACAACTAAGTACAGTTAGTTACTATGCCCAGGCAACTAAAAAATAAAATGTAGCAATATAAGTGCTATTTGCTTACAAAATATATTCTTTAATTCTATTGATTATATGATTCTGATAGCAACTAGCCTGCGGAATATGAGCGTGGCTATATCTTCTGCTTCAACGGATGCATTAAGTGTAAGAAAGCAATTCCTCCAGTTGAAATCTCGTATGAAGTCATCATACATTCCAGCGAAATATTCAGGTCTGCAGTCCGTAAGAAATTAATAGAGCAGCTGTTGGAGATTCTAAACTTCAAGTGACAAATGTTGTAAGACCAGAGATAAATTGCATGACATGTGGCACGACCCCTTATGGAAACCGCTGTCTAATAACAACTGAAACTAGACAACACACCAGTCGCGCCTGCACCTTATGTCAACATTTGCAAAAGAGTTTTTAAAAAAGCATTAAAATAAGTGAAAAAAAAAGTATTGTGGCCTCATTAGTTATTAAAAATGGAGTCAACTGTATCAGACTTTTGGCGTCACCCAAATAAAAATCTTATTTGCTGACGAGGATTGAAGGGTTACAATAAAGGGCAGCAGTGCATGCAAAACATCAGATAAATGTTCCAGCATGTATGACAGGTGTGTGTGAACATTTATACCTGTCAGAGTAAAATACAGAGAGCATACTTATTTGGCACATAATTACTGAAAAGTAGTAAAATGTAGACCTTTAGGCTACGGTTATAGTCATGTAAAGTGATGATCACAATACAACTTTTTCCCTTTGAAATAAAAAAATCACGCAAATGACCTTATGTGTGTCTTTCTCAAAGAAACCTTTAAGTAACTTTTCAGAATAATCAGTGTACATGAAGAATGACACTGTTTCTGATGGTAATATGACTTATATCTTGCCCTCTGCAAGTTCTTAATCTGCAGTTGACTCTGAGCTGGTGGAAGAAGACAAGCTGCTATGATCTCTCCTATACACAAGCACTGGACGCAGACAGAGGTTCCTCACTTCAATGCTTTATTTGGCACACAAAGAGAATCAGTACAGATAATATTATACAGCAGGTATTGAGCGGCCTGTATGTGAATCCAGCTTTGTGGCGAGTTTAAAACACTTGTTAGAAAGCTAAGTACGATCTGCATGTGTCTCCTTCTACCTGTTTTCCGCACTCTGCTCCTCACTTTCTTCACACCCTTCGTAGAGTTGTAATGGGCTGTACAACATGACACCACAGTGAGCTTAGCAGTCAATTTGGCTAAGTTAGCCAGACTTGATCAAGTTTTTATTAGAGTGAATGGTGAGTTCAAGTGGCAGGGGCTGATAAGTGGTGAGGGAAGGCTATAATGATTTTAGCTACATTCACATACAGCGCTTTTGCTGTTTTTGGGGGGATCCATTCTTGTGCAGTTTCTGGACCCTTTTTGCAAAAAAGCATCACAAAAATCATCCTTTGTAAGTTTTTTTCCGGAGACACAGACAGAAACATAGACAGACAGACACACAGACAGAGACCAGACAGACACACAATACACTTTCTCCGCGATCCTATGGTGACCTCTGGTGATGTCCTCATCCTAGTAGGCTCAGGACCTATGAGTTGTCTGTTCGGTGCTTCTAAGACAAAGGGTAGGGAACTCCAGACTTCGAGAGCTGCACACAGGTCATGTTTTTAGGATTTACTTAGTATTTCACAGTTGAAATCATCTACTGAGCAGGAGATTAAATTACCAACTGTCAAATACTAAGGAAATCCTGAAAACCTGCAATGTGTGCGGCTCTCGAGGCCTGGAGTTCCGCACCCCTGATATAGGACCTGGCACTGCACCATGTGACTGAATGACATCACTTAGTCACATGCGCAGGTCCTAGATCAGTGGTTCTTAACCTTGTTTGAGGTACCGAACCCACCAGGTTCATAAGCACATTCACCGAACCCTTCTTTAGTGATAAATCAAATATGATGTTTTTCCAAATTCAAGACATAGGTATATGTTTTTTTACTGGTACACAAAATGAATCGTGCATGACCCCTAGGGTTCGATCGAACCCCAGTTAAGAACCACTGTCCTAGAGGCACCGGTCCTGCAGCCTCCTGGGCAGAGCACATCACTGGAGGTCACCGTGGGATCATGGGGTGAGTAATTAGCGCAGCAGAATGACACCACACAAATTGACATGCTCATTCTTCGTGAGAATCTGTTTTTGAGACAAAAACGGATCCTCACAAAACATGTGTCTGAATGTAAATTTCTTGAAATACATTCACTTGCTGTGATTCTCTGGGGCTTCTGCAAATCTCTGAAAAATGGATCCTCAAAAACGCAGCAATACGCTATGTGTAAATGTGGCCTTATACTCACCTGTACATATTGATATATACAAAGTTTCTTGTTTCATTTTAAATCCATTTTTATAGTGACTTTACTGAAATTTCTGTGCACTTTATGCTTCCATAGATTAGACTTATATTTATTACAAAGGTGTTAATACAGACTTGTAAGAAGGATGACAATGGCACCTAGCCGACACCATTGACTTAGGCTGGTTTCACATTAGTGTTCGCCGCAGCTGCATATGCGGAGGGGGAACGCAAGCCAACGCTGCACCGCCCATCCCTATGTTAACACAGGGACGCACGGTTATGATTGCGGATGGCCGTGCGTCCCATTGCCCTCCATGTGTGATTTGTACACATGCAGAGGCTTGTGATGTGATGCTCATTCAAGTCAACTCTACAAGAAACAGTTTGGGCAATATGAAAATCACACTGAAACAGATAAAAGAGGAGAATTGACTCATCTTTGCATTGTATATCTATGTGGGCCACACTAAGCGTGTAACACAGAAGGAGGAGAAGAGAACGTCCTGAGGACTTCAGAACCAAATTGTTGAAAAATGTCAACTTCAAAGTTACAAATGCATTTCCAGAGATCTTGATGTATCAAGTTGTGCGTAACATATCAAAACGTTTTCAACACACAGCAATGTACTTAATTTACTTATTTATTTTATCACTTATATAGTGCTATTAATTTTACAATGTTTTACAGACTTAAAGTGGATGGCAGAGAAAAATATATTAAAAGTTGCATTGCAGGATAGTCCAGATGGTAGATAACCCCCAATCAAGTTCCAAAGAAGTTCAACTGTCCTGCAGGCTGAAGTGCATCAGAGTCAGTGCGGATTATCTACATTTTAAATAAATGAAACACTATGGAGGAGACCCAGGAGGTCCCCACTGCTGACACAGACAGAAAAAGGATAGACTGCAGTTTACCAAAATGTACATGAGTAACCCAAATCCTACCGGGAAAGTGTCTTGTGGACAGATGAGACGAAGATAGAGCTTTTTGGTAAAGCACATCTTTCTACTGTTTACTGAAAACAGAATAAGGCCTACAAAGAAAAGAACACACAACCTACAGTCAGACATGGTGGAAGTCAGAGAAGAGAACACAGGACCTACAGTCACATGGTGGAGGTCAGAGAAAAGAGCACAGGACCTACAGTCACCTATGGTGAGGTCAGAGAAAAGAGCACAGACTTGCAGTCACATATGGTGGAGATCAGAGAAAAGACACAGGACCTACAGTCACTATGGTGGAGGTCAGAGAAGAGAACACAGGACCTACAGTCACAAATGGTGGAGGTCAGAGAAGAGAACACAGGACCTACAGTCACAAATGGAGGAGGTCAGAGAAGAGAACACAAGACCTACAGTCACATATAGTGGAGGTCAGAGATGTTTTGGGGTTGTTTTGATGCCTCTGGCACTGGGTGCCTTAACTGTGTGCAAGGAATCATAAAATCTGAAGATAACCAAAGGTTTTGGGATTGCAATGTAGAGCCCGGTGTAAGAAAGCTGGGTGTGCATATTAGGTCATGGACTTCCTGCTAAACAATGACCCCAAACACTTCAAGAAGCCCCAGAAATGGTTGGAAACTAAGTGCTGGAGAGTTCTTAAGTGGCCACCTAATATCATCCATCTTTTATCTAATCTTTAAATCTAATATCTATCTATATATCTAATATCTTTTTATCTGCTATCTATTCATCTATTACCTATTCATTTAGTATGTATGTAATATCTATCTTTACATTTCCTAGTAATATTTATTTTTTCAATTGCTTTTTTTATAGAACTTTTTTTATTGAAAGCATTTCACTTTGGTTAAAGTTTGACACGGATTTACATGTAGAAGTGGCATGGTTACTTCATGAATGGATTTTGTGACTTTAAGCTCCCAGTACGATGCTGCAGTATTGTTTAAATGCATGAAACGTAATGTTGGCCCTACAAAACGTGACCATAACCTATAATTCAGTTTTGTGTCATCTGAACATCTAGTTACTAGACTACCTTTTCATAAAAAGCTGCTCTGCTCTACCATATGCCTGATTAAATAATTGAAGTGTCATCCAATCTTGGACAACCTGTTTCTTATTTTTGTTACCCCCATTAGCATCTAAGTAGGTAGTATCATCTGGGACTCCACTAGGCTAATATCTGAAGCGTGCGGTTCTCAAGGGAATAGCCACAGCAGGTTCCTCAGATTAAGTAGCATATATTTACAGTGGATCTCCAGGAAGAGAAAGAAAAAACAAAGAAAATGTCATTAGAGATAAATTCATTAATACTTTTAATTAGCCAATCATAATTATTTTATTCCAACAGATAATCACTATAACATTAGATTGTCCACCATCAGTCTACGAGCATGCATCCTCCCATGTTTGGGCTTCAAGCCGATACTGGTATATAATTCTGGAGCTACCAGGTGAGTAGTAATTAATGAAACATTTGTAAGACCCTGGTCCACCCGCAATGTCAGATTCTGTGGTCACTGGATCTGAGCCCTGTAAAGCTCCTCTCACCTGCCAGCATCCTAGACTCCTCTTTTAATTAGTCAGCCTGGTATGACATCATTTGAGTGTTGGGTTGGGTTGGCTTGGCTAAACAAAAAAGGAATTGAGTTGCTGGTAGGAGGTGGGTTACGGGGCTCCTGTCCCGTGGCCATGGAATATTGACTTGGCTGCTGAACCCGGGTTTTGTAAATTGATTTGCTATTCATCTCTACTGCTGAGGTAAGATGATGCTGCTCACATTGCTGACCACCCTGGCCATCTAATATAATTCTGTAGATACAAGTGGTGCTGAGGTAAGAAGAAGCTGCTCACACTTCTGTTCACCCGTCTATTTGATCTAATACTAGAGATACTAGCATGCTGAGTTAAGAAAACACTGCTCAAACTGCTGTCCACCCGGTCTATCTGATCTAATACTGCAGATACCAAGGTACAGAGGTAAGAAGAAGCTGCTCAAACTGCTTTTCATCATGTCTATCTGAGCCAATACTGCAGCTACCAGGGTGCTGAGGTAAGAAGAAGCTGCTCACACTGCTGTCCTATGTGTCTTTCTGAATGACAATACATGGTGTAGGTTTTCTTAAGGTAATTACATTGGAGATTCTACTGCACATGTTCACAGGACCAGGGCTAAAATTAGGACGGCTATATAATATAGGACAAGTTTATGTCTGTTTAACCAGGCAGCGACCATTTTAATTTTATAATGACTACCTCTTAGATGAAATTTGTGTTTGCTAATACAAAAGTAATGACTGGATCCCCAGATCCTTTACGTAGTATACCAGTCGCTCCTGAGCTCTCCGACTCCTGCCTTTTTACTTTTTTTTTTCACATTACTTTACAAATACAAACTCACATGAAAAAATTTTAGTATTAGAAATCCAGTACTTAATTTAGGGAAGTGGTAGTCCCTAGGAAGAAGAAATGAAAAGCACCCTACCTGAGTTTGTAGCAGAAACTATCCACATACAGGAGAGGAAGCTGTGCATGCCTGTGTCCTTACAACTTTAAAGACATTTATGAAACAGCTAAGTCAACAAAACCTTAGAATTGCATGCATGAATGACCTTTTTACCTTTTATGCTTAAAGGGAACCTCACCTCAATCTAGCCCTCTCTGCTATCACTAGCTGTCCCTGCACCTTCCAGCTGTTCTCTAACCATCCCCTCTGAGCTAAAGGGGCCCTATAACAATTTTGAAAAATGAATTTGAACTTACATATGGTCTTCATCTAGGAGACTGGAAAGGCGGGGCTCCAGGCTCCATGATCCCCTCCTAGCTGTGTTCTAGCACACCCCGCTGGGATCATCCCTCTGGTGCTTTGCCGCCTCCTTTTGGAATCTCACCACCCTCTCTGCTGCTGTAATGGCGGAATGTCATATCTGGCCAGGTAAATTATGGGCCTAATCACATAATTGGCCCGTCTCCGGCGCATGCGCAATGTGCATATTGAGGCCGGGCCGATCACGTGATTAGGCCAACAATGCATCGGGACGATCACACGATTAGGCCCATAATGCACCAGACTGATCACGTTATTGGCCCATAATGCACTGGGCTGATCACTTGATTAGGTCCATAATGCACTGGGCTGATCACGTGATTAGGCCAAATGCATGGGCCGATCACGTTGATTAGGCCCATAATGCACCGGCAATCATATGATTAGACCCATAATGCACAGGGCCGGATATGACGTTCGGCCCGGCCATTACAGTGGCAGAGAGGGCAGGAGATTCCAAAAGGAGGCAGCAAAGCACCAGGAGGGATGACGCCCAGCGGGGTGGCTGAACACAGCGAGAGGGGATCATGGAGCCTGGAGTCCTGCCTTTCCAGTCTCCTAGATGGATAGTAAGTTCAAATTCATTTTTTCAAAATCGTTATAGGGCCCCTTTAGGTCAGAGAGGGATGGTTAGGGAACAGCTAGGAAGGTGCAGGGGACAGCTAGTGATAGGAGAGAGGGCTAGATCCAGGTGACAGGTTCCCTTTAAATTACTTGAATAGTCAAGACCCCAGGACACATGACCATGCTCCCACCTATAATCAAGCCTTTACTAGAAATAGTAGTGGCACCTTTTACAGACTGTAGCATCAGAGATTGTAAATGACGAGCGTCAAGGCGGTTTAGAAGTTTTTACAAAATGTCATTGTCTTTCATTTTGGAGCCTTTTGGGGTCACAGATGATGGACAGACATCGAAGGTATTGTCAAAGAACCATATATGACATTCCATATCAGAACAACTTACTTATATTTAATAGCGTAACTCACTGCCTGACATGCTGAATAAATATATAGATAAATATCCAGGGGGGCCATTTATATGGATGCACCTAAATAACATGGGAAGGAATGGTGATATCAACTTCTTGTTTTGAATCATGTAGCAATTTCAGATATCCAGTGGCATTGAGGTTTCCATTGATGAAGAATGGCCCCATATCTTTGTACCCCATATAACACACCATACCATCAGTGTTTGTGTTCCAGCAGTCTTGGAGGGATCTATCCACTGTGGGTTAGTGTCAGACAATAGCGCTGGTTTTGTTTGTAACTTCACCATTCATCAAAATGTTTGCCTCATCCCTCATCTGAAGGCATTTGTCTATGCTGTGAAGATACGGATGTGCAGCATCTGAAACAAGCGGATACTGGAGGCCTGTGCAGCATTTCTTCTGCGGTGTTACTATCATTGTGTCAAGAGTGGGAGAGAGGGTTGCATTGACAATCCAACACAATGGGCAGCACTTTGAACACATTTTATAAGGGGTTATAAACTTGTAAATAACTCATGAAAGAATAACGTTACGTTAAAACCAAGCATATTACATATATATAGAAGATGTTTTTTGTTGTACTGTATATCTTATATATAATGCCGTAGCTCAATCCGTTATATTCGCCTCAATTAATTATTCAGTGGACTGTCCAAACGAGTAAAGCTCGGGAAGTAACATATGTCTCCTGGCAGGCTCCCCGCTGTCACAACATTCCCAGGCCATCACCCCTGCTGTCACATAGCCCCTTACTTCTGTAACCCCCCCCCATGCTGGTTCACCTCCACGCCTGTCACACAGACCTCCCACACGGTCATACCCCCCACATTACGGGCACCGCGCCTAGTCAGCACGACCCCTCAACTTCGTCCCCCCCCCGATCAGATCAGACCCTCCACTCTCGGTCTCGCCCCTCTGGGTCACCACCACCACTCTAGCTCACCCCCCGACTCTACGCAGCTCATCGCCAGCTGCGTCTCTTTCATGGGCTCAGACCTCTGATGAGTCACGATGATGGGGTAAACACAGCTTCCAATGACCGACGTCATCAAAGGTCTGCCGATCTAACCTCTTGCTTTACTTATCCCCTGCGCTGCACTCTGACCCACGATATGCTCCCTCACCATGATCTGCCCTACTGACCCCAAGTCTGCCTGACCCTGCAATGCCCATGACCCACACTGACCCCCCAACTTGCTCCTATACCACCAACTTTGCCACTCACCCCTTTGCTCTCTGACCTCTACTGCCACTGCACCCAACTCTGCCACTGACAATAAATTTCCACTACCTGCCGGTCCATAACCATCACATGCACTACCATGCTCTGCCATCACCCCCGCTCTGCCGCATGACCTCTTCTACTCCTGTGACCACTCACCGCTCTGCCACTATTTTTCAACACTAACCTGCTGTGCATACTGACTTGCTCTGCCCAATCACTCTGCATACCTGCTCTGACCAGACCCCCTCTCTCACCTGCTTGTCCCACTGACCCTTAATCCGCTCACTGACCCCACTCTGCCATTGACCTCCACTCTGCCCACTTCACCCAGCTCTGGCCACAGACCCCATGCTTGTCTACTCAGGCCCTGCTGGCTAATGATTTGCACTGACCTGCTCTGCGCAATGACTCTGCCCAACAACTGCTCTGCCCAGATCTTCGCCCATCTGCCCACTCAAACCCCACTTGCCACCAACCCCAAGACTCATCGGTTTCCCAGCCAACGACAGGTCCTGTCCTGGAAGCTACAAGACAGCTGGAGCGAGCCGCCGGAGGGTAAGTATCCTCACTGAGGTTTTTTTTTTTTTATTATCACCATGAAGTTTCGGTGGGGAGGGGGGGGTGCTGACCCAGAGGGAGGGGGCCGCACAGAGTGGAGGCCCAGAGGGATGGCGGCCGCGGGGAGCGGAGGGGTCTGGAGGAGCGCCTCCATCCTGCCCCCCCCGTATCCATCCTGCCCCCCCCGACACCATCCTGCCCCACCAACTCCATCCCGCACCCCCACCACCATCCTGCCTCCCCCCAACATCCTGCCCCGCCACCTCCATCCTGCCCTGCCGTCTCCATCCTGCCCTGCCGTCTCCATCCTGCCCCGCCTTCGCCATCCTGCCTCGCTCGGTCCATCCTGCGCCACTCACCTCCATCCTGCCCCTCCGGCTCCATCCTGCCCCTCCGGCTCCATCCTGCCCCGCCTTCGCCATCCTGCCTCGCTCGGTCCATCCTGCTCCACTCACCTCCATCCTGCCCCTCCGCCTCCATCCTGCCCCTCCGCCTCCATCCTGCCCCTCCGCCTCCATCATGCCCCTCCGCCTCCATCCTGCCGCGCCACCCCCATCCTGCCCCGCTCGCTCCATCCTGCCCCACTTGCTCCATCCTACCCCGCTCGTTCCATCCTGCCCTGCTCGCTCCATCCTGCCCCGCTCGCTCCATCCTCACCCCCCGCTGTTCTTGCTCCCCCGGCTGGTGTTTAAGTCTATTATTTACAACTCTTAAAAATATTATACAGATTCTAGACTCCCGATTCTTTAGAATCTGGCTCACAGCTAGTATATATATATGCAGATGCATCTCAATGAATTAGAATATCATCAAAAAGTTAATTTATTTCAGTAATTCAATACATAAAGTGAAACACATTATATAGAGTCATTACACACAGAGGGATCTATTTCATATATTTATTTCTGTAAATGTTGATGATTATGGCTTACAGCCAATGAAAACCCAAAGGTCATTATCTCTGAAAATTAAAGTAGGGAGGATGAAGGGTCTGAGAGATAAAATATGACCTGAATAGGTATCAGAGGCTTCACCTTGTGTGGTTGTGAGAGTCACAACCACTATAAGAGCAGATCACGGCTGCTGCAGTCCCCAGTGTGGTGCATATAGAGTAGGAAGGATGAAGGGTTAAACACTGCGCTGCCATATTGCACCAGACATCAAAGGGCGAATATGATATTGATTTATTAGTCAACGCGTTTGAGGGCTCCCTGAAACGCCCTGAAATATGGCAATATGATATTGATTTGTCCTTAGGAAGAGGTCAGGGAGCCCTGAAATGTGTAAATAAATAAATATATATATACACATATTTACACACGCTTTTGTCTTATGAGCTAACTGCAGGTATGAATGATTAAAAGAAAGTAAATGAAAGTCTGCAGAGTCAATAACTATATATATAAATATCCAATGAGTACTATTCGACATCGCATATGTTGCAATTACATTTATTATTCTGTGTACGCACTACCAGTACAGTTTTAGTGAACATTAGTGAACTCATACTTTAATATGGTCTGTGTAAGTTATTGCATTTCTAAGGCCCCTTTCACATAGGTGTTTATGTGTTTATTTACGTTATTTGCCACATCTTCCTCCTAACGGCCGCACTTGCAGCGCCGATCTGGCAAGCCCCATGCATTGTCTATGGGGCTTGTGGCAAGTGCAGTTTTGTTGGTTGCGGCAGTTGCAGGCGCGAAAAAAAACGCTGCTGACCGCAGGATTTTTTGCAGCCGCATCTGCCGCAACTGGCAAAACCGCACTTGCCACAAGCCCCATAGACAATGCATGGGGCTTGCCAGATCGGCGCTGCAAGTGCGGCCGTTAGGAGGAAGATGTGGCAGATGCGGTAAATCTGACGTATCTGCCGCATTTTCAAATAAACACCTATGTGAAAGGGGCCTTAGAAATGCAATAACCTAGACCAGTTCTGTGTGCTGATCCAGTCCGGGGCTGTCAGGTTCATCCCTGACAGCCCCGGACCGGATCACACCGCAGTGTGAAGCCGCCCTTACATAAAGAATAGCAGTGTAGATTGGAAATCCTTAAGGAAGCCCTAAAGTAAATGTATGCAGAGTTGTACTCTTCACCTTTAAAGACATACGTCCATGCCAATTGTCCATGCCAGCAACGAATATACTACAATAGAAGCTGTCATTGTGTTTGCTGTATCATTGGCATTAAACTTGCATTGGCATTAATCCATGGTGTCCTGACTCACGCATATTGAAATCTGACAGCTCTACAAAGTGCTTGTCATCCAGCGTTGTGGTTGGACAAGCCCCATGTCAGATCTAATTGTTGACCTTTAAAGTATACATCAATTAAGAGTGATTATCAGTTACAAACATTGTGTAGGAAGTACTAATGATATGGCGTGAATGTAGCAAGAAATAATATTGGTTTTCGTGTCTGAAAAGCGTTTCTATAGCATGCTTTGAGATGTCCAATAGAAAATGACATAGCCAAGCACATTTATCAAGGTGTCATGCAATTGCTGGTACGGTCCCACCCCACTGACCTGACACATCGTTGTACTAAATATCAAACAACCTTAAAAAAGGGTATTCCTATTTTGGACACTTATGCCTTATCCAAAGGATATGAGTCCAACATGATCAAGCCACCTCTCCATTTCCAGCAGCATCCATCAGACAGGCCTTGAATTGGTATACCCCTGGAATATGACAGCAGACGTAACAAGAATAAACACATGACAACGCACATTATTGTGACATACACACATACATACACACACATATGCATACATACATACATGCATATATAAGATATGGAAGGATATGAGGCTGCATTATGATATATGGAGGGTTATGAGGCTGCATTATGCTATATGGAGGGTTTTAAGAGGCAGCGTTATACTATATAGAAAACAAAACCACAGCTTTAATATAGCAACCAACATCCCTATTGTCATTGTTATCACCTTATTAAAGGTGTATATGGATTTTATGGGTCATCGCTACCTTAAACTCAAAAAACAACAGAAAAAACGACTTTCAGCCCAGATTGAAAAGTGTGCACATTTATTAATGATGATCAATGGAGGATAGAGGGAAAAATTTACCAAAAGGAGCAGACGGGATTTGGACACTTGCTTCACTATACAAAATTACATTCAATAATATAACATATACAAAAAGGTGACAATACTTGTAAAACCTTTAATTACACAATTTATGAGCACATATAACTACTATGCTTCTTATCTAAAGGGTAAAAAACCTATCAAGCATTATAGTGCAGCCTCAAAAACACTAGTAACATAATACAGCGCTTAGCCATAGCCAGTAAAGTGCACCTTGATAACAGTAGATTAATTAACATAATCAATCCTATGTCACACCAGGGCTATAATATTTGCCACATGCATCCGCTGCTGTTTACTATATACCCTGCAAATACATGCCGGTTGCCCTGCCATAGCAGTAGGTTCCCAGGTCAGAATAAACCCACCAATCATATGGGCAGTATACACATCTTGGTTACCACAATTATCTATATGCTACACTGTCACCCAAAATTTAAGGTATCAAAGCCCTAATAAATTAGCCATTTAAACTGATAGCTAGTGAAGCATTATCTTGTTAATCCCGCTGGCACGCTAAGCCCGACATGTGTCTCGGTGATACACCTTCCTCAGGGGGCGTGTCTAAGCAAAAGGAAGTGTTCTTTAAAAAGGCCTCCCCAGCCAATCAACCGTTAAGTGACCGCTTACGTCGCTGCCACGTCATGACTGCTATGGCAACGCAGCGATGTGGCGGTGGCACGGACCACATGATGTATCATGTGACATTGGTTACCCAGTGAACCAAGACGCCGCCGCTCTCGCGCCTGCTACAGCCAATGACCGCATCACGACATGGGCACAAAGCGGGAGATTAGAAAGTTGTAAACAATGGGGAAAATATAATGTAAAGTGACTTCTGGTCTGATGTTTGTAAACCTATATTGAAGACTGGGCGGCCATTGGTTAACCCACACTAGACATATATCTATCATATGGTAGAAATGCAACATGCTAGATGGAAGTTAACAACATTGGCAACTAACAGTGATATACAGATATTAGTCCATATATCACCCAAATATAAATATAGGTGCATAAATGGAAAAATATTACAGTGAATGTCCTCCCATTACAAATATCAAAATATATGAATATAAATCATCCAAAAGAGGTCACAAATATTAGAGAACAATATAATAGTCATGTAGATCATAGCAAACATCAATGTTGCTAGTAGATTTCGTCCATATCGGTCGCCCAGTATATAGAATACATATCATCACCCAGTAAATCATCCCTCATGGGCCTAAAAGTTAAAATTAGATAATGTGAGAAAATTAAAAACACAAAAATGCCAGTATTTAAATAAAAGGGACAAAACTAAGGTGTTTGCTTAGCTCATATGGATGAACTGTCTGTAAAGTCCATATCCATTTCGTCTCTTTTTGGGCGAGACGCTTACTCACATTCCCACCCCTAATACTAACATTAAGCATATTGATTCCTTTCACCCTAAAGAGCTTGCTGTCACAGTTATGATGACTGTAAAAATGGCGCGGTATCGTTTTGAGGGTGTTAACGTCCGAAGTGGTGGCGGCCGATTCAATGCCCAAAACATGTTCACGTACCCTAATCTTAAAATGACAGGTAGTGAGCCTGATAGCATACAGATGGAGCTAGGATGGCAAGGCTTTTGATCAAGAAGGTCATCTACAATTTATGGACAATGACCCATATTAATTAATCAATTTATTTTAATCTCCGGTGTAAAATGAGTTTTAAAAGGAATTTGTCATCAGGTTTTAACCCTGAATATGTATGTACGCATGTAGCTTTCTCCAAATCCAGCAAGAACTTTACATGCCCAGTAGGGATGGGCGAATCTACTCGCTAGGACTCGTTACTCGGCGAGTAGTAAGGGACTCGCAGGACTCGGTACTCTGCGAGTTTCCCAGTGATTACTCGCACGAGTCCAATGCAAATCAATATCAATCCTAGTTTTGTCAGAAACGCTGACAAAACTAGGATTGCCATTGTTTGCATTAGACTCGGCTACTGTGCCAGTGATAGCAGGGAAACTCGCAAATAACTGCTGTTTCTTTGCGAGCCGAGTCCGGCTGTCTTCTCTGTGCAGCTCCAGGGTCCTAGAGCCCGCCTGCTCACAGACATGATGTAGCAGAGCAGAGATTGTTCTCAGTCTGCTCATTCCCTGTGCATAGACATCTATATCTATGCACAGGGGATGTAGCAGAGAGGACATCGCGTTTTGGACTACGTCGGACGGAAGAGGATTTTTTAATTAAAGATGGAGTCCCTAATGGCTTTTTTTTTTATTTCAAATAAAAATTTTTCTCTGTGTTGTGTTTTTTTAACCCTTTATTGGAGATTCTTAGTGACTGGGTCAAACGTGGCCTGACATTAAGAATCTCGGGCTTAATACCAGCTTGTATAACAAAGCTGGTATTAACCCCTTTATTACCCAGCGTGCTACCGCCACCAGGGCCGCTGGAAGAGCGGGGTTCAGCGCCAGAGGATGGCGCTTCAATGAACGCACCATCTTCTGGGGCGGCTGCGGGCTGCAATTTGCAGCGGGGGGTGCCCAGAAAGCTTGGGCATCCCTGCGCTGCGGATTCCAGCCCCCAGCTGCTTAGCTGTACCTGGCTAGACATAGAAATTGCGCGGAGCCCCACGCATTTTTTTTTTTATTATTTCATGAATTTCAGAGTCAGAGTCTCAGAGTCAGAGTGTCAGAGTCAGAGTCAGAATCTCAGAATTTCATGAAATAATTTTAAAAAAATGCGTGGGGCTCCGCGCAATTTCTATGTCTAGCCAGGTACAGCTAAGCAGCTGGGGGCTGGAATCCGCAGCGCAGGGATGCCCAAGCTTTCTGGGCACCCCCCGCTGCAAATTGCAGCCCGCAGCCGCCCCAGAAGATGGCGCGTTCATTGAAGCGCCATCCTCTGGCGCTGAACCCCGCTCTTCCAGCGGCCCTGGTAGCGGTGGCACGCTGGGTAATAAAGAGGTTAGGGCCAGATTTGTATTATCAGCTGGCCCTAAGCCCGAAATTTATGGCGGTCACGCCAATATTAGACATGATCGCCATGAATTTCTATTATATTGTTTTAAAAAAAACACAACACAAAGAAATTTTTTTATTAGAAATAAAAAAAAAAGCCATTAGGGACTCCATCTTTAATAAAAAAAATCCTCTTCCGTCCGACGCAGTCCAAAACGCGATGTCCTCTCTGCTACATCCCCTGTGCATAGATATAGATGTCTATGCACAGGGAATGAGCAGACTGAGAACAATCTCAGATCTGCTACATCATCTCTGTGCACAGACATTCATGTCTGTACACAGGGAATGAGCAGACTGAGAACAATCTCAGCTCTGCTACATCAGGCAGCAGGCAGGCTCTAGGACCCTGGAGCTGGCAGCCAGCACACAGAGCAGACAGGACTCTTATCTGTGCGAGTTTCCCAGCGATTACAGTTGCAAAGTAAACGAGTCCAATGCAAATAAATGACAAAACTAGGATTGCTTCAGGCTGAAGCTTCCAAGACACATCTGCGATTTGTAAATCTCACACTACTCGCTATTACTCGCTTCCCCATTCATTAACATTGGACTCGCTGGACTCGCAACGAGTAGCGAGTCCTGGGCTCGGACTCGCTAGAGTCAAGCGATTCCGAGTAATTTAGGATTCGCCCATCACTAATGCCCAGTGCTTTCCTCTGTCACTAAGAATTATTGTTATTATTATTATTATTATTTCTTACTTGTTGTAGAGCCCGGCATATTAACTAACTGTTCTTAGTTATGGAACAAAACAGTGATGTCACAATAGAATGTAGCCTATAACATTCCGAGGTATTTATGTCTTCTGAATTCTACTTGTGGATTTGCATTTTATTAATTCTATTGTGACATACATACATACATACATACACACATACATGCATACACATATAAGATATGGAATGATATGAGGCTGCATTATGATATATATAGGGCTATGAGGCTGCATTATGCTATGTGGAGGGTTTTAAGGCTGCATTATGCTACATAGAGAGATCAACCCCTGAAAGGGTGTGAGTATGTGTATTGGGTGTGGCTATGTGTAGTGGGTGCGGCTATGATGCATACACACATACACTCAGCTTTATATATTAGATTATAGCTCAATTTATTCCATTTGTATTCCATGCCACAAATTTGATATGCAAATGAGGCTAAAGGACTATGGTAGATCTGATGCCTCTTTCTCTCCAGCTTTATTCCCTGGACTGATTATGTAAAGGCTGAACTTGTCTTTGAAAGTTCAACATTCTTTGGGGGTGAAATACTGCTGACAGATTCCCTTTAAAGAGTTGCAAATCAAGGGACATACCATATTTGCACTTTTTTTTTACATTCTCCAGATTGTAAAAGCTCTGCAAAAAGTGGGATGGTTTTCAACGAATATTAAACTGATTTATTAATGGGTAGAAAATCATATTTTCCAAATTTGGACGCAATAGTAATCTTACTCATTGCCAGCATAGATTTCATGTCCCGACTTTTAGGGGCCTTTCACACTAGCGTTTTTGTCCGGATCTGACCGATCTGGACAAAAAAACCTCATCTGCCGCATGTGACGCCTGCAAATAGAGTCTGTGGAGCCTCGTTTAGGAGTCTCAACACAGGACTAGCCAGATCTTCCTCTAGTGAAGGACCTAGCCATGATATCCACCATATTAAGTGGCCCTTTGAGTCAATATCCAGCTCTTTACAAGCTTAAAGATATGACAAGGGAATACCAAGACCAGGTATCCATCCACAGACAGCTGTTTCGGGGTGTTGCCCCTCATCAGTGTGGAGTAGGATTCTGGCTAGGTGGGAGCAATGCCTAGTAGACCAACATCACAAAGCATTCACTACCCTAGGAATTCACTGTGTTGAGCGCTTTAGTCGGCTGCCCGCAGTGTTTTCTTGAACTGGTCTCCCTGAGATCAGTGAATACTTTGTTTTGCATGTGATGCCTAATGGCCGCACTTGCGGTGCGCTTGCAGCAAGCCCCATACATTGTCTATGGGGCTTGCGGCAAGTGCGGTATTGCAGCGATGGCACTTGTGGCAGGTGCAGCCACGCGGAAAAAATGCAGCTGACCGTGGTTTTTTTCGCGGCCACAAC
The DNA here is from genome assembly GCA_033576535.1 of Allobates femoralis. Classification (NCBI taxonomy): domain Eukaryota; kingdom Metazoa; phylum Chordata; class Amphibia; order Anura; family Aromobatidae; genus Allobates; species Allobates femoralis. The sequence goes on from JARQOC010000012.1 coordinate 22,654,447, forward strand.
TGCCGCAAGTGACGGATCGCTGCAATACAGCACTTGCCGCAAGCCCCATAGACAATGCATGGGGCTTGCTGCAAGCCCACTGCAAGTGCGGCCGTTAGGCGTCACATGCTGCAGATGCGTTTTTTTGTCCGGATTGGCCAGATCAGGCCAAAAACGCTGATGTGAAAGGGACCTTAGATAGTCAAAAATGCACAAACTAATAGGCGTTAGTAGACTTTTGAATAAATTTAGCACAAACCACTCTTAGATAGGTAGAATAGACACCAGTCTATACATTTTGGACGTTACCTTTTGTCAAAGCAAATCTTGTCCTCGTGCAGTTCAATACCCAACCATAACGGATGATGACATGGGTAAATATTACATAATCATTACTTTTAAAATAGGTTAGTCCCTCTAACCTTCAACCACAGCTAGAGTCATGAGAATTGCTAGTGCTTTGATTTTCACTAGGTTTATTACTTATTGCCAAGAGCAAACTAAGGGCGCCATGGAACCTGTCAACTGTGTGAGCTGAGCAGAGACCTTAGGCCATATATCTGTTTCCATGTATCTGGGCCATCTGAATACAATTTTTCGTGCTTCAGTTGATGACAACTAATGTCAAAACTGTTTCAGTTGTCAGCATTCCTTTTCCCCAGTGTCTACTATAAGGGTATGTCCACACAACCTCTCTTTCAGGTTGTTCCGGATTGAAAGTCGCCTAAAAAACGCTTAATAAATGTGAATGAACATATGAACTGCAATGTGAAAATGACTTGATAATCATTAGTATATTGGGCTGAATCTCATTGCTTCAATGGCAAAGCAGTTAAATGAGGCAACTTGAACATTCTGTAGGCAGCTTCTGCTTGGAAGTTGCTCAGTATTGTGTCCATAATGTAAAAAAAACGCACTAGCCTCAAAATATCAAAAAACTTAAATAAACTACCGAAAAGACTCCAAAAAAGTTGCTTTAGGAAAAACTCCCATCGGCATTGTACTGAAAGCATCTAAAAGACATCATGTGGATCAAAACTGGTAAGTCGGATCCAAAAAACGCAACATGTTATGGTTTCATATCTACCTCCTTGAAGGTTGTGACGCAACAACTGATTTATGAATGTGAATAATCCCATAGAAAACTATTCAATCCACTCCCGAATCAGTGTCCGTCTGGTGTTTCACTGTCACAGGGTGGGAGAAAGATAGATAAATAGGAATGACTCCTCTCTAGTCCCTCTCTAACGGAATAGTGAAGGCTGCAATCAATCGATGGCAGCTGGTCAACTTCAGTGGTCACGTGACTTTAGAATTTCCTGATGAAAAGTATGACAACGCTGAAATGGTGTTGGCTTGGTAGGTGAGTATATGTTTTGGTATTTTATATGGGGCACTTATGTATTTAAAAAGGCGTTGTCTATCTCACAAAACTTAGACGGGAAGCAAAGAAGGGGATCAAAAACCCAACCAAGCCAAATCAAGCCATTGATATGACAAAAATACACATTAATGGCAATAATGACTTGAGACATGGGACACAGAGTATATACATTTTCTATCTATCTATCTATCTATCTATCTATCTATCTATCTATCTATCTATCTATCATCCACTATGTTCAGATCCTTCAGACAGAACCTGAAAACCCATCTCTTCAGGAAAGCTTACAGCCTACAATGACCACACTACCAACTTACCACCTCCGGAGCTGTCGCTCCACCACCACTGGAGCTGCCGACACACCACCACCGGAGCCTCCACCTTACCACCACCGGAGCTGCTGACTCACCACCACCAGAGCTGCCATCTCACCACCCCCCAGAGCCACCACCTTGCCACCACTGGAGCTGCTGACTCACCACCACCAGAGCTGCCATCTCACCACCGCCGGAACCGCCACCTCGCCACCACCGGAGCTGCTGACTCACCACCACCAGAGCCTCCACCTCACCACCACCGGACCTGCAGACTCACCACCGCCAGAGCTGCCATCTTAAAACCACCAGAGCTGCTGACTTACCCCCACCAGAGCTGCTGCCTCACCACCACCGAAGCTGCTGCACCCCCGACCTTCTGTCTCCTCCCTATTGTCCTGTAGAATGTAAACCTGTAAGGGCAGGGTCCTCTTCCCTCTGTACCAGTCTGTCACTATTCATTTGTTTACTGTAACCTATATCTGTATTTTGTATGTAACCCCTTCCCATGTACAGCACCACGAAATTAATTGTGCTATATAAATAAATGATGATTATGATTATACATATATATATATATATATATATACATATATATATATCTTATAGAAAGAAGTATGAGGCGGCACTCACCGACATAATGATTTTCTTCTTTATTGAAGGATCATCTTCAAGTTACACTTGGCAGGGGAGTGGGTGCTGGGAGACGGTGGATGACGGCCTGCCGTTTCGCGGGCGGTGCCGCTTCGACGGACCCACGAAACGGCAGGCCGTCATCCACCGTCTCCCAGCACCCCCTCCCCTGCCAAGTGTAACTTGAAGATGATCCTTCAATAAAGAAGAAAATCATTATGTCGGTGAGTGCCGCCTCATACTTCTTTCTATAAGATTTGACCTGCTGTTCCTAGAGTGCGTGCAACACTGATTAGCGGCTCCGATTCCACGCTCAATTTACCCTAATCAAAAGTTATAGTGCCCAGGTTTCTTCTTCTGAACTCTGATATATATATATATATATATATATATATATACAGTATGTATATACATACACATATGTGTGTATATATGTTTACATCTATTTGCAATGAACTAAGTTAACCTGGGCAGAATGCCTGACTTTATGCTGTATGACTTGAATGGAGAATGATAATTATTAATAGCAATGTAAATAGTTACTAAGGGTTTCCCTAGTGCCTTATGTACATAATGTATGGTATGGAGCATGCCGTGGCCTAGTGTAGAAATTAAAGATTTTTTAATCGGATGTACAATCATAAAGCATGACCACTTAAGTCACACGACATTTATACAGCATTATGTGCTAATATTTGTACGTTATTTTCCTTACCAATTAAAAAAGTTCATGGCTTCTTCTTTCAGATATTAAATCATTTAAAAGTGAGCGAGTCTTCAGTTCCAATGAAAACATTACATTATGGAAATGCTCCATAAGTCATTTCCTAATGTAGGCTCTAGTCATGGCTTCAGTTTTAATGGAGCTATGACAGCTATGATGGATCTATTTTAAAATCATCCCAACAAAAGAACAACCTTGTTGATTTACAATATGGTTCACTGGGATTTTCTGCTTTTTTTTGGCACAGCACACCATGCCATTCATTGGTGTACATTGTAACAAGCTATTTTACTTCTCAAAGTATATTGTCTCCAACCTGTGGTTCAAAAGATGCAGAAAAATGACTAAGTACAGCATGCCCTTACCATAACGTCTTCAGGTTAGAGCTGAGAATTAAGATATCAGTGTGTCCGGGGCGCCAGAGAAGAAGCCAGGGATGATGGTGGTTCTTAGGGTCATTTTGTTAATTCATCACAACATGTTTTGGCAGTAATGATTGCCTTCATCAGGGTGATAACCTGCTGAAATCGGGCATTACTGCTGAAACGTGTTGTTGTGACGACCATCCGCTGTGAGGCTGAGCTGCTGGTAAGGAAGCACCCTGAGACCCTTAACCCCTATACAGGAATCTGGAATTACAGCGGAGCCAAGGGGGTAGCTGCCTATTATAAGCGGCAGAGCAGGGAGGTCGCCAGGAAGGGAAAAATCAGGATCCGAAGAACATAGTCAGGAGTCCGAGTCAAAACCGAGAGGGCAGCTAAGGTACAAAATCGTCAGGCGGTAGCAGAGTCGAAAATCCAAGCAAAGGTCAGAGTCAAAACCAAACATACACTATATCACTGGGGAACCAAAACTATATCTGGCGGCCTGCAAGACAGGCTCCAATGTATTTGAAGGGCGCGGTTACCTCCCATAGGCTGGAGCTCACAGCCTGATGATCTCATCCAGACCGCCCCTAGAACCTGGCCAGATAGTGATGCACAACTGGCACCAACCACCCCACTTCTGACAGAAGAACGAAGGCTGCGCCTATCAGACACCTCTGCAGGGCCCGCTACTCTGCAACCAACATCACTCAAAGAAGAAACACGGCAGCATTCAGCAACAGAGGCCGACGTCGAAGGAGCAGGTCCATATGAGAATAAGGCCCTCCTATCACCGGCACCATCAGCCGACGGAATCCGGCGCCTCCCAGCGGCCGAGGCAGGAACACCAGTCACAGAGTCCAATGGCGATGTGATAGTTGTGATGAATTAATTAAATGACCCAAAGAACCACCATCATCCCTGGCTTCTTCTCTGGCGCCCGGACACACTAATATCTTAATTCTCAGCTGCTATTTGTCCCTGTTGAGGGATTAGTGACGGTGCTGTGGGAGAGAAGACCGGCAGGCGTACTAACCTTGAGGACCTTCATGCACAGCACCTGCGGTGACATCACCGTCACATGATCCACCACTACCCGGAAGTGCTGGGACCCGCTTGGTGTGCGATAAAACACCACACACTGTAGATCTTGGTTGTACAGGCGGTACAACCAGGAAAGGTTAGTGCATTATCCTAACCCCCTCCCCTCCAACTAGACCACCGGGTAATACCCTTAGCGCCCCTCTTGTTTTCTATTCTTCTCTTCAGGTTACAGTCACACACCTAGGGGGGTGCAGAGGTAGCCCTGGTGCCTTAGATTACCTCTGTCACATACCATGATATATTGTAGTTGAGTTGATTTTCTGTTGAGGTGGCAATGGAACATAAATGGTTTGTACATTGTATAAGTGATAACTTACTGATCACTGGGATCGCTTTGGCTCATGAGAAAAAGGCGCATCAGAATCGAGCAAAGATTGAGCACATGCACCCCAGAAACAATCATTATTTATGGGACTAATGGAGACAGCTGAGTACAGCATTCAACTGTCTCCAGCAGTTCTATAGATAATGAATGGAGCTGGGTTGAGAATGCCTGACCTCTGCCCCATTCAGGCTGGGCTCTATAGACATCTGTTTCATGATTGGTGAGGTCTCAAATGTTGAACCCCCAATGATTTTTTGGATTGGTGATAATTTACCCATTGGCTATCAACTCTTTAAGCTAGACTTCTCAAGACAGGATACAACTGTGAATCACATCAATCTGAATCAGATGTCATATTTTTTCCAACAAGCAGGAGCCAGTAGTTAGAAACCTCTGGTGTGGGGCAACACAGTATATGATTGTGTTGTTTTTGCAAGTGATAATTAAAAGATGCATCTGAACTGAATATATATTTGCTAATGTTATAATGCAGAGTTTATGTACATACAGTGGTGTAATGTACACGATTGCAGAGAGTGCTACCCATACTGGAATGGGGGCCCGCCAATGTCAACACCTATTACAGCCGGATGTGCGTCCGCGGATGCAAATTCAATTGAAATAAATTGCAACACAGCGAATTGTCAGGTCCCTGCACTGCATAACACGCCGTCAACCAATGAGACGCTGCCTGATGTCAGTATGCCAAGTATTGGTATCACATGGCTGTAACATCATGCGTCAATGATGTCAGCTGCTATGGCTGCTGTAGAGCACTCTGTGCACTGTGAGAGCCTGGGAAGATGAGAAAAATGTTTTTTTTCCTAAATGCGTGAGAGAACAGTAGCTAAATAGGTACAAGTATACGACTATGGGGTACATATATACCAGGAAGGGCCCAGGATTGGGTATATATATGCCAGGACGAGGGACATATATACCAGGAAGGGTCCCAGGATAAAGGATATATATATACTATAATGGAGGACATATATACCAAGAAGGGGCCCAGGATGGGAGACATGTGTACCAGGATGAGGGACATATATACCAGGAAGGCTCCCAGGATGAAGGACATATATACCAGAATGGAGAAGATATATACCAAGAAGGAACCCAGGATGGGGGATGTATATACCAGGATGAGGAACATACATACCTGGATGGGGACATATATACCAGGAAGGGGTCCAGTTTGGGGGACATATATACCAGGATGCGGAACATACACTACCGTTCAAAAGTTCGGGGTCATTGAGAAATTTCTTTATTTTTGAAAGAAAAGGACTTTTTTTTTCCAATGAAGCTAACATTAAATGAATCATAAATACACTCTATACATTGTTAATGTGGTAAATGGCTATTCTAGTTGCAAACATCTGGTTTTTAATGCAATACTGTATCTACATAGGTGTGTGTAGATGCCCATTTCCAACAACCACCACTCCAGTGTTTTAATGGTACATTGTGTTTGCTAACTGTGTAAGAAGGCTAATGGATGTTTAGAAAACTCTAGAAAACCCTTGCACAAGTATGTTAGCACAGCTGAAAACGGTTTGGCTGATTAGAGAAGCTATAAAATTGACTTTCCTTTGAGAAGGTTGAGAATCTGGAGCATTACATTTGTTTGTTCTATGAAACTCTCAAAATGGCCAGAAAAAGAGAACTTTCATGTGAAACTCAACAGTCTATTTTTGTTCTTACAAATAAAGGCTATTCATGTGAGAAACTGCCAAGAAACTGAAGATTTCCTACAACAATGTGTACTACTCCCTTCAGAGGAGAGCTCAAACAGGCTCTAACGAGAGTAGAAAGAGAGGTGGGAGGCCCCACTGCACAACTGAGCAACAAGACAAGTACATTAGAGTCTCTAGTTTGAGAAATCGATGCCTCAGGCTAGGGTCAAATTTGCGCTAAATTTTTCTGATCCTGATCCGGTTTTGAGCTGTTAAAAAGCTCAAAACCGGATCAGGAACCGCAGCCCATAGGAGCCCATGATTAAAACCGGATTGCTCTACATGCAATCCGGTCACCGCTTGCGGAATTGCAGCCTGCGGTAAAAATCATGCAGGCTGCAGTTTTCGCAGCAGTTAGGAAACCACAGGCGGATTGCAATAATGGGCTCCTATGAGAGCCCATGCGGCTGCTGCAAGGCACATGTGAATGCCTTCGGCAGCCGTATGCCTTGTTCATCCCTACTGCCACTGGGATGAACAAAGAGTTAAATGTTAATAATAGATGTGAGCAACATGTCTATAGAGGGTACCCACTCTCCCTAGAGAAATGCTGTCCACTCAGGTGGGCATCTGAGGGGTTAATATGTGTCATTATAGTATTGCTGGCTATTGTCGGCTTTTTCAATTTTATTAATTAATGCTGCGGCGCCTCACTAAGGAGGAGATGTATGAGCCCCTGTCCTTGGTTCTGAAAGTTGTAACATTAGGTCTATGGCGGTGCGCTGCCCATAGAACTAATGTTACAACTTTCAGGACCAAGGACAGGGGCTCATACAGTACGTACATTACGTACAGTATCTCCTCTACAGTCAGGAGCCGCCGCATTCATTCATAAAATTGAAAAAGTCAACAATAGCCCACAATACTATAATGACACATTAACCCCTCACATGCCCACCTGAGTGGACAGCATGTCTCTAGGGAGGGTGGGCACCCCCTAGAGACATGTTGCTCACATCTATTATTTTGATTAACCCTTTGTTCATCCTTGCGGCAGCAGGGATAAACAAAGCATACGGTAACCGGATTGCTCCGGATTACACATCCTGAGCAATCCGGTTACTGCATTCCGGTTTGCTGGACACATTTTGTCCCAAAAATGTGTCTGAAGGCAATTGCGGTTACCGCATCCGGATCTGGATGCGGTAACCACAATTATCTGTCCTAATGTGACCCCAGCCTCCAGCTCCTCAACTGGCAGCTTCATTAAATAGTACCCGCCAACGGTCTGCAATGCTGTAATTGCTGCAAAGGGAGCATTCTTTGACGAAAGTAAAGTTTGAAAGAGAAAATTAATTATTTCAAATAAATATAATTATTTCTAACCTTGTCAATGTCTGGACCATATTTTCTATTCATTTTGCAACTCATTTGATAAATAAAAGTATGAGTTTTCATGGAAAACACTAATTTGTCTGGGTGACCCCAAACGTTTGAACGGTAGTGTATATACCAAAATGGAGGACATATATACCAAGAGGAGGCCCAGGATGGGGGATGTATATACCAGGATGAGGAACATACATACCTGGATGGGGGACATATATACCAGAATGGAGGACATATAGACCAAGAGGAGGCCCAGGATGGGGGATGTATATACCAGGATGAGGAACATGCATAACTGGATGGGGGACATATATACCAGAATGGAGGACATATAGACCAAGAGGAGGCCCAGGGTGGGGAACGTATATACCAGAATGGAGGACATAAATACCAAGAAGAGGCCCAGGTTGGGGGATGTATATACCAGGATGAGGAATATACATACCTGGATGGGGGACATATATATACCAGGATAGAGGACATATATACCAGGAAGGAGTCCAGTTTGGGGAACATATATACCAGGAAGGGGAACATATATACCAGGATGGGGGACATACATACTATGAAGGTGCCCAGGGCGGGGGACATTACTACTTAATAAGGGGGGGGGGTGCAACATATGTCTTTATAGAATTTAAAAACCTGCAAGTGCCCATATATCTGACCAACATGCAGGGGGGATAGGTCCAAATTTTCCATCAGGACCTATCGGACTCCAGCTATGCAAACTGTGTGCATGCCATTAAAATGCAGGTATGCGAGTTAAAGGGATTACATCGGATCAAAAGTTGCCTAAAAATGTAACTATTCTCGTAATGTTAGCTGCAGCAACTCTGTAGGTAAGAGAATGGCAACCCTAAGGGAGATCTAAATTCCAATTAAAGCTGAGTGCTGACAGTAAGATGTGAAAAAGACAACATAGAACAAGAAGAGGCTCACCAGTCAGTTCAAAGTTTAATTACAATCATATCGCATTACCTCTACTGGATACAGTTACACACGGCTGATCAGGAGATTTCACACATTATGACCAAGAAGCAACATCTACAGGAGGGAATAATGCTTGGATGCTGTGTCTTGTTTTTCCTTTGCATAGGATGTGACAACAGTTCCCAAATGGCCGTGTCATTATGTGTAAGAGGTTTACAAGGTCACTCCGAATGTAGACTTCCTTATGGCCACAGTCAGCATAATTAACCTTCAGGCCTCCTTATTACTGAGCTCAACCAGCTTGTCTTTTGTTAAAGAATAAAGGGTTTCCTCAATAGTTACCTGGGATCAATGGGAAACCTCCAAAAACATATGTAATAAAAACTAATAAAACTTAATCAAGAGGTGAAAAACATTTAATGGACATCTCATACTACAGGGGGGGGGCCATTTATATGGATACACCTAAATAAAGTTGGATCAAAAATGGCCGCCATGGTCACCACCTATCTGGAAAAGTTTTCCCCCTCCCATATACTAATGTGCCACAAACAGGAAGTTGAACTAATGTGTAAAAAGGAAAGATACAGAAAATCGTTTGTTCCGACAGCTGTGGGGATGTTTAACAAATGTATAAGTGTAAAGCGTCCCAAGACTATGTGAAGTTCTATGTGTATGGGGGGAATAGGTGAGGTACATGTACCAGTCTACCCACATCTGCTGTCCATATAGACTTATTTTGTAAAGTGTGAAATGTTCTTGATCTTTGTTCTGCTGCTGTAATACTGTAATTTCCTCCGGGATCAATAAAGTTTATCTTATCTTATCTTATCTTATATCACCAATCGGTCCCATTTTATTTAGGTGCATCCATATAAATGGCCCACCCTGGACATATTATGCATTTAGGTGCCAATAAATCCTACTGAATCAATAAGTAGCATTCAGAGGAGTATGGGTTCACCTGATTAATATTCTTTAGTCAATATATGAACTTCAGGTAATTATCCAAAAAGTATTTTTTTAAACACGTAATCCAAAAAAACATTTTTAAAAATACTTACGGTAAATGAAAAATAAAACATGAATAACCAGGACCACTTGAGTTTTCTGGTCCTTTACTCTTCACACAAAATCTTCATTTCTCCATAAGAAAAAAGAGAGATGGATTGGTTGAACAGAGAGTCCAGACTCTATTATTATTATTATTATTATTATAATAATAATAATAATTATTATTATTATTGTGCTATTTACTCCATGGCTCTTTACATGTGAAATGCGCATACATAGTCATGACCAGTACAAGGCAAAGACAGGTACAGGAGGAGAGAGGACCCTGCCCATGAGGGCTCACAGTATACAAGGGATGGGTGAGGATACAGTAGGTGAGGAGAGAAGACCCTACCCACGAGGGCTCACAGTCTACAAGGGATGTGTGAGGATACAGTAGGTGAGGAGAGAGGACCCTGCCCACGAGGGCTCACAGTCTACAAGGGATGTGTGAGGATACAGTAGGTGAGGAGAGAGGACCCTGTCCACAAGGGCTCACAGTCTACAAGGGATGGGTGAGGATACAGTAGGTGAGGAAAGAGGACCCTGTCCACAAGGGCTCACAGTCTACAAGGGATGGGTGAGGATACAGTAGGTGAGGAAAGAGGACCCTGCCCACGAGGGCTCACAGTCTACAAGAGATGGGTGAAGATACAGTAGGCGAGGAAAGAGCACCCTGCCTGTGAGGTCACAGTCTACAAGGGATAGGTGAGGATACAGTAGGTGAGGAGAGAGGACCCTGTCCACAAGGGCTCACAGTCTACAAGGGATGGGTGAGGATACAGTAGGTGAGGAAAGAGGACCCTGCCCACGAGGGCTCACATCCTACAAGAGATGGGTGAAGATACAGTAGGCGAGGAAAGAGCACCCTGCCTGTGAGGTCACAGTCTACAAGGGATAGATGAGGATACAGTAGGTGAGGAGAGAGGACCCTGCCCACGAGGGCTCACAGCCTACAAGAGATGGGTGAAGATACAGTAGGCGAGGAGAGAGGACACTGTCCACGAGGACTCACAGTCTACAAGGGATGGGTGAGGATACAGTAGGTGAGGAGAGAGGACCCCGTCCACTAGGGCTCACAGTCTACAAGGGACAGGTGAGGATACAGTAGGTGAGGAGAGAGGACCCTGCCAGCGAGGGCTCATAGTCTACAAGGGATAGGTGAGGATACAGTAGGTGAGGAAAGAGCACCCTGCCTGTGAGGTCACAGTCTACAAGGGATAGGTGAGGATACAGTAGGTGAGGAGAGAGGACCCTGCCCACGAGGGCTCACAGCCTACAAGAGATGGGTGAAGATACAGTAGGCGAGGAGAGAGGACACTGTCCACGAGGACTCACAGTCTACAAGGGATGGGTGAGGATACAGTAGGTGAGGAGAGAGGACCCCGTCCACTAGGGCTCACAGTCTACAAGGGACAGGTGAGGATACAGTAGGTGAGGAGAGAGGACCCTGCCTGCAAGGGTTCACAGTCTACAAGGGATGGGTGAGAATACAGTAGGTGAGGAGTGAGGACCCTGCCCACGAGGGCTCAAAGTCTACAAGGGATGGGTGAAGGCTCTAGAATAACAATAGACCCCCTAAGTTTGAGGAGGAGACAACCCCTTTTGGAACCAACTTTGTACCCAATCACTTGTCAAAAAGGATCTGTTAACTATTAAATAATCCACAAAACCCCTAAACTAATAAGTTACTTATAAAATACAAATTTTGTGTTAAATTAAATTTATAAGTATTATAATTATTATACAATGCTAAAACATCTTCACCTCTTTATGACCCGGGAATATTTTTCTTTTTCATTTTCATTATTTGCTCCCATGCTCCCCTGATGAGATCAGCTGAGACGTCGGGGAAATGATGTGAGATCTGCGCCGGAAGTTATGTGCCAGATCTCAGCTTCAAGGACCTCCCTCCTTATTGAGTAAAATAAGTTAATGGCTTATGTTTGTTTGTTTAAATAAATGTCCACTGTGGCCATATTATCCAACTGATAAAAGTCTTGTGTGAGTTATTTGGGGAGAACGGGAAAGGGAAGGTGAAAGGGGAGCAAGGTCGGGATGGAGAGAACAGAGGCTGAATGAGTTGGACCATACCCTGTTAAGAATAAACAAACATTTAATATATTATTTTATTTTTATAAACACTCTTTGTGGTGTATGGATGGGGAGAGAGGGATGCACATTTAATTTTTTGGAAGGGGAATCATGTTTGTCACCATTTTTTATTGCAAAATTAGCTTTGATTCATGCACGAAAACCGAGGCACTGACGAAAACCCAGACACATTTTTCGTTGAAAAAAATTGACAAAAACCATAACCGAAGTCAACGAAGACCGACTCTGGACTATGGACGCAGATGATGGTTCCTTTCAGGGGCGGACCTACCGTGGGGCAGCTGGTTCAGCTGCACCAGGGCCCCGACCGGTTAGGGGGCCCCTCAAGCATCTGTAGGGGGCCCTGCACAGCCGCCCCCTGTGACCCTGTGTCAGAAGAGAGGAGGTTAACTGAGGGAAGCTTCCTGCTTCCCTTGGCTGTTCCCGCCCCTCATCTCCTCCGCCGCCCCAGCTCAGGCTCGGCGCAGGTAAGTGCCGCTCGCAAACCCCCCCCCATCCCCGCTCCTCAACTACAGCTGCTAGCACCCCCCCTTCCCCACTCCTCACCTACAGCTCCACCAGGGCCCGCCAGGCTCAAGTTCCGCCACTGGTTCCTTTTAGACACAATGGTGAGAGTTCAAAGCAGTGTCTTAGCGCATCCTACATTCATTCGTTGCCTTAAAACTGTGCCAATTTTTCCTTTCAAAGTTGGGTTCGTGAAGTAGAACCGTCCTTTTAAAACACATCTGAGAAAAGAGCATATGAGTTGTTATTTGCTACATGAGTTACCTATCTGGAGTGAAGGTACACAGTGATTTGTGGAACATAAAACCTACAATCTCCAGTTAGAATATTTGGTTTGTGCAAAATCTTTTCACAAGTAATAAGAAAAAAGTAAAGTAGAAAAGCCGAGGCACGGACACACTGCAGATATTCCACACTATGTTGTGCAACTGGAACAGTACAGAATGATGTATTGAATGACTTGCTCAAGCCTAGACTTGTCCAACAAAGTAGAACGTTTCCTTCCCGTCTTCTTTTGTTGCATGAATAGTTACGTGCCATTTCTTTCACAATATGCACAGGACACATCTCATTCCTCTTTAGCTATTTTGCAGCCTTTTAAAGCGGATGTCCCCTGATCTTGATAATGTGTGCTTTCTAATCATAAATCTTTACAACCAGGCATGCACATTTTTTTTGGCTCCATTTAAATTAGATATAAAAGTTAAGATATCCGTAAAGGAAACTTGCCATGGCCACAAATGCTATTGACCTGCAGATGTAAGTTTAATCTGCAGGTAATATATATGTTCACTTCAATGTTAGGCAGGTAAATACCATGTGCAAAAAGTGCAGCTGCCAGGAGAATATTAACTTTATTCCTACCGAGAGCCGCTGGCTAAAGACATGCACAGCTACAGTTACCGGAGAGCATGGCCGCCACTTGGATTGACAGCCTATTCTGCAGCTTATCTGTGCAAAGCAGTTATCAATCAAAGTGTCGGTGGATGAGTACAGTCAACGTGTTAGGACTTTTTGATCTTCTATTGATACATTCTGTGCATCTTGCCCCATTTCAAGATGGCCTCCGCTGCTTCAAGTGATTTTCCTCTCTGCCTTTATAAACCTCAGCCTACTGTATAGCCGTGCCAGTGCTTGAGTATTCAATGAAACTTTCTGTATACCTGCTGCTTTACCAGTCTGCTCCACTCCGTGCTGATCCGCTTTGGCTTTTCCAGCAACTGCAGTTGTATTCCTGCAATCTCACCTGTCTCCAGCTTCTCGTTTGCTCCTTGGTGCCTGTGCTGGGTTCCCAGACTCCGCTACATTTCTCCAGTAATAATAATCTTCTCTATTCCCCTCTTATCACTTCTTCCCACAACCACATACAAGATTTCTCCCGTGCTTCCCCCATACTCTGGAACTCTCTACCCCAACACATCAGACTCTCGTCCACCGTGGAAACCTTCAAAAGGAACCTGAAGACCCATCTCTTTTGACAAGCCTACAACCTGCAGTGACCCTCAGTCTACTGAACTACCACACGACCAGCTCTACCCTCTCCTAGTGTATCCCTCACCCATCCCCTGTAGACTGTGAGGCCTCGTAGGCAGGGTCCCCTCCCCTTCTGTACTTTTGTCTTCCTTGTATTTCTCACATTTATTGTACTGTTTATGTATGCCCCTTTTCACATGTAAAGCCCCGTGGGATAAATGGCACTATAATAATAATATTTATATAGTGACTCGCCCACTAGGGCCGTGGCATACTCGGCATCGGGCACAGTTCTGCTGGGGGAGTCATGGAGTTCGAGACCCAGCTCCATGGCCCTGGGCAGTCAATAAAAGGGGGAAAATAATGTTTAGGAATTAACGTGACGTCACCCGTGTTGTGCGGCTATGGGTAGCCGCTGCTGCAGTCAAGACCTCTGGGAATGATGGGAGTAACAGCGAGGATGTTGAGTCCCCCATGGGTAGAGCTGGTCCCCGGGGCAACTGTAACGTCTAGTGTAGTGCAGGGGTGCAGTGTTCACAGTCACAGGCAGTCTCTGGCTGCCGGATTCCCAAATCGGTCTACCTCCTCTCAGGCGCATAAAATACAGTCTCAGACAGCATAGAGCTTTAACTGGGTTTACTCTCTTTTTTCGACAGATGGTAAAGTTTACAACAGTTCAATAGCGGCTCCGGTGTGGTGTGTCTGCATCACCCACTATTGTGTCTCTTTTGGGCCTTTTCGGTCTATTCCGCACGCTAGCTATGATCCAGCGGTCACAGGCTTTCAGTGGATGATATTCCGGGTCATCTAGCCCTAGTAATACAACCTTGTCTTCACTGCAACGGAGGTTGGGTCTCAAGACACCCGCCAGTGTTCGTGGATGGAGCATATAGCGTCCTGGCCACTTCAGCAGAGCCGGCACTCTGGTTCCAGCCCAGTCCCCTATGTCTTTGCTAATTCAAGCACACCTGGACTCCTTGTTTCTCTTCCAACAGTCTACAGCCTTGGACCCAGGCTAGCCTCATAGTGCAGCACAGGCTGCTGGGTCCATGTCCTCAAAGTCCTGTCTGGTGGTGTTCTTGCCTCTCCTTCTACTGATTGGACTTCCCTTGGCTGACTGGTCTGGTCTCTACTCCAATTTCTCTTCTGGACTTGGTGTTGTGTCCCTTTTATAACCTCCCCTAACCAGGTTCTTCTCTAATTTTCCACCCACCACCTGGCTCCTCCCACTATCCTGTTGCTGGGCCTAGACTTAGGATCAGGAGTGTGTTGGGTGTTTGTGTGGAGAGACTGACTTACCAATCCTGGCTACTGCGCCATCTAGTGGCGACCGGTCTGCAGGGGCACCACAATAACACTTAGTTCCATAGCACTTTACATACATTGGCAACACTGTCCCCATTGGGGCTATTATCCTATCAGTATGTCTTTCAGGTGCGGGAGGAAACCAGACTGCCCAGAGGAAGTACACAAAAACACAGGGAGAGCATACAAACTCTTACATAGTAACATAGTAACATAGTAACATAGTTTTTAAGGTTGAAGGAAGACTTTAAGTCCATCTAGTTCAACCCATAGCCTAACATGTTGATCCAGAGGAAGGCAAAAAAAAACCCATGTGGCAACACTAATCTCCACATTGGGGGAAAAAATTCCTTCCTGACTCCAGATACGGCAATCAGACTAATTCCCTGGATCAACGCCTTATCAAAGAATCTAGTATATATAACTGGTAATATTATAGTTTTCAAGAAAGGCATCCAGGCCCTTCTTAAATGTTAGTAGTGACTCACTCATTACAACATCATGTGGCAGAGAGTTCCATAGTCTCACTGCTCTTACAGTAAAGAATCCGCGTCTGTGATTATGATTAAACCTTCTTCCCTCCAGACGTAGAGGATGCCCCCTTGTCCCAGTCTCAGGCCTAAGAGTAAAGAGATCATTAGAAAGGTCTCTGTACTGCCCCCTCATATATTTATACATTATTATAAGATCACCCCTAAGCCTTCGTTTTTCCAAGCTAAATAACCCCAAGTTTAATAACCTGTCTTGGTATTGCAGACCCCTTAGTCCTCTAATAACTTTTGTCGCTCTTCTCTGGACCCGCTCTAGTTCAGCTATGTCTTTCTTATACACCGGAGACCAGAATTGTACACAGTATTCTAAGTGTGGTCGCACTAGTGACTTGTATAGAGGTAAAATTATGTTCTCCTCATGAGCATCTATGCCTCTTTTAATACATCCCATTATTTTATTTGCCTTTGCAGCAGCTGCCTGACACTGGCCACTAAATGTGAGTTTGTCATCTACCCATACACCCAGGTCTTTTTCAGTGACAGTTTTGCCCAGTGTGTTACAATTAAGCACATAATTATACCTTTTGTTTCCTCTGCCCAAGTGCATGACTTTACATTTATCCCCATTAAAGCGCATTTGCCATTTAGCAGCCCAAGCTTCTAGTTTACATAAATCCTCCTGTAATATAAAATTGTCCTCCTCTGTATTGATTACCCTGCAGAGTTTAGTGTCATCTGCAAATATTGAGATTCTACTCTGTATGCCCCCTACAAGGTCATTAATAAATATATTAAATAGAAGCGGGCCCAACACTGACCCCTGTGGTACCCCACTGTTAACTGTGACCCATTCTGAGTGTGTTCCATTAATAACCACCCTTTGTTTCCTATCACTAAGCCAGTTCTTAACCCACTTACACATATTTTCCCCTATCCCCATTGCCCTCATTTTATGTATCAACCTTTTGTGTGGCACCGTATCAAAAGCTTTTGAAAAGTCCATATACACCACATCCACTGCATTTCCTTGGTCCAGTCCAGAACTTACTTCTTCATAGAAGCTTATTAGATTAGTTTGACAGGAACGGTCCCTCGTAAAACCATGTTGATAATGGGTCATGAGGTTATTTTTCTTCAGATACTCCAGTATAGCATCTCTTAGAAAACCCTCCAGGATTTTTCCCACAGTAGAGGTTAAGCTTACTGGCCTATAATTTCCAAGTTCAGTTTTTGTCCCCTTTTTGAATATTGGCACCACATTTGCTATACGCCAGTCCTGTGGTACAGACCCTGTTATTATGGAATCTTTAAATATTAAAAATAATGGTCTATCTATGACAGTACTTAATTCCTGCAGCACTCTGGGGTGTATCCCATCTGGGCCCGGGGATTTGTCAATTTTAGTGATTTTTAGACGATGCCGTACTTCCTCTTGGGTTAAGCAGGTGACGTTTAATTGAGAATTTTTGTTATCACTGATCATATTGTCTGTCATGGGATTTTCTTGTGTAAATACCGTTGAAAAAAAGTCATTTAGCATATTTGCTTTTTCCTCATCCTCATCCACCATTTCACCCAGACTATTTTTAAAGGGGCCAACACCATCATTTTTTAGTTTCTTACTATTTATGTAGTTAAAAAATATTTTGGGATTCTTTTTACTTTCTCTGGCAATGAGTCTCTCTGTCTCAATCTTTGCTACCTTGATTTGCTTTTTACAAATGTTATTTAATTTTCTGTATTTATTTAATGCTTCATCACTACCTTCTTGCTTTAATTCCCTAAATGCTTTCTTTTTGTCACATATTGCACTTCTTACCGCTTTATTTAGCCATAGTGGTTTCCTCCTATTTCTAGCATGCTTATTCCCATAGGGTATATATTGTGCACAGGTCCTATTCAGGATGCTAATAAACATCTCCCATTTGTGTTGTGTACTTTTATGTCTCAGGACATCGTCCCAGTTTATTGCACTAAGATCATCTCTCAACCGTTGGAAATTTGCCTTCCTGAAGTTTAGTGTCCTTGTGGCCCCTCTACTACACGTCTTAGTAAAGGATACTTGAAAGCTTATTAAGTTATGATCACTATTACCCAGGTGACCTCCAACCCGTATATTTGATATGCGGTCTGGCCTGTTGGTTAATATTAGGTCCAGCAGTGCCCCCCTTCTTGTTGGGTCCTGAACCAGTTGTGAAAGGTAATTGTCTCTTATAGTTTTCAAAAACTTATTACCTTTGCTGGAACTGCAGGTTTCTGTTCCCCAATGTATTTCAGGGTAGTTGAAGTCCCCCATAATAATGACTTCTCCCTGAGTCGCTGCTTCATCTATTTGCTTTATGAGGATATTCTCCTCCACTTCCATTATTGTTGGGGACTTATAACAAACCCCTATCAGTAATTTATTATTTTTTCCCCCTCCCCTTATCGCCACCCACAGAGACTCTACATTTCCATTAGATTCACCTATATTATCACGCAGGATGGGTTTTAAGGATGATTTTACGTATAAACATACACCTCCTCCTCGCCTATTTGTACGGTCATTTCTGAACAGACAATAGCCCTGTAAATTAACAGCCCAGTCATGGCTCTCGTCCAGCCAAGTCTCCGAAATTCCCACCATGTCATAATTATTTTCCAACAAAATCAATTCTAATTCCTCCATTTTGTTGGTGAGGCTTCTGGCATTAGTGTACATGCACTTTATGCATCTCTCTTTACCTCTATTCCTTCCTGCTAGATTGACTGTTCTAACCCCACCCCCCATGCCACCCCCAATTTTATTACTTGTGCCCAGGTTACTGTTTACACTATCTTCCCCTCCTATACAATGAATACCCTCCCCCCCAATCCCTAGTTTAAACACTCCTCCAACCTTCTAGCCATTTTCTCCCCCAGCACAGCTGCACCCTCCCCATTGAGGTGCAGCCCGTCCCTAGCATAGAACCTGTAGCCAACAGAGAAGTCGGCCCAGTTCTCCAGGAACCCAAACCCCTCCTTCCTACACCAATTCCTGAGCCACTTATTTATCTCCCTAATCTCCCGTTGCCTCTCTGGTGTGGCATCTTGTAGATGTTGTCCATGGTGGGAATTGAACCCAGGACCCCAGCGCTGCAAGGCTGCAGTGCTAGCCACTAAGCCACCATGCAATGCAGTACTGTTACACATAAGCCCAGTGTACCCTGCTAGCATTTAAAGTTGTTTATTGTGCAGTTGCAGTGATCTGGACATTTGGGTCATTCTTAAGCTGCTCTGTATAACTGAGTTCTACACTTGTATTTCTGTGGACTTCCATTCTCAGCCCCCTGGGTGTATTTTGCTATAAGACTGTTTTCTCTATTGACTTCTCCCAGTGAGGATTCCTTCCAGAGACTGCCTTATTTGTGTTTTAGTGGTAGTACACTTCCTACAGACTTTCAGTTATTCCTGTTTAATGAACTTGTTCATTTGCTGCACCTCACATTATATCTGCCACGTGGGTTAAATGCAAGACTTGTTCACCTTATATTTGGTTCCAGTGTGTGTCTATGCTCCCATGTGCTAATAGATCCCTGAGTATTCCTACAGTATATTACACAATGCTCTCAATGCTTGTGTTTTACCAAACTGTACATGTCTTACATGGATAAACAATTGTTTGGGGAAACTTTGGTCTTTTTACTAACATACAAAAGCTCTACCTGCAAAAATACCCAACATTAGTATGTAGAAAGTGGTTGTAAATGGCCTTTAAATACTCTACACTTAATAGAGAAGTTCATCTTACCTTTCCCAGTTATTACACACCAGTGTCACTGCCTTGGGAAACATAAAGTTAATTATGATGCTAGAAAGAAAACTAGTTATTTGTTCAAGTCTAATGAAGCTCATCTCTATAACAGAATTTACTGAAACAACAGACAAGAAAAGTCACTTTTTAACTAGCCTGTCCATAAAGGCCACTGAAGTGCTACAAAGATAATAAAATAGCTCTAAACTCACACAGGACCATGGAGGAAATCATCGTCTGTGATTTACGAACAAGAACTGACCCAGTCAGCAAACGTATCGGGTCTTCTTTTTTAATTTACTGAATATATTTTTAGCAGTAATAAGGGCTCTTTCTACATATACTTTATAAATTCAGCACGTATTTTACAGATAACTCTCGGTAATGTGTTAAGTCATGTAGGTATACAGATAATTTGCTAAAATATTTGGATGCATATTGGAATTTGGAAGTACGGTATATCTTACTTGCTTCCATATTGATGAGATCGCAATGGAAAATAAAAATCATGTCTGAGATGAAGATAATGGGATTGTCCATTTGTTTTGTTCATGAAAGTCTGCAGTCACCATATGGGTTTGTAGACTTTTGTGCGCTGCGGGAATCTCCGGAGCCAACTGCTCGCACCGCCGGCATTGAAAAATATTAATAGCATGTTCTATCAGTATTCAGAAGTCTGGAGTCACAAAGAGTCAATGCAGAGTTTAATGGTACAGAGGTAAGTATGCGGTTTATTGGTATAGCGCATGAATCCAGCATCCAGACACAGATGTGTGCGCTATACCAATAAACCGCATACTTACCTCTGCACCATTGAAATCCCTTTGGGAGCAGTAGGAGCTGCAGCTTACAGTGCCGGAGCATAGTGAGTGAAGGACCTGCAGTGGCGTCACTCCCATGTGACCAGCCCAGCCTGAATGCCGGGGAATTGTGCGGTGTGAGATTACATACCGGAGGTCTACACTGTGGTTGTACAGGTGTGCACAACCATGAAAGGTGAGTGATCACCCAACCCCTCTCTCCCAAAAATCCCCATTAGGCCACTAGGTACACACAAGGGCACCTCTCTATATCTTTTATTTTTCATTTAATGCAGAGATTAATGACAAACCTGGGCAATATCTTTATAGGTCCCAAATTTAAAGGGATTTTCCAGTTTCGAAAAAACCCTGTCCCCAAGTGCAGTTTGTTTAGAAACTTCTTAAAAGTGTTCTTTACTCACCTCAGATCCATTTCCGAGTATCTGCCACTGCTCAGAATGTCTGCTATTTTCTGCAGCATTGACATCACATCAGGAGTGCTGCAGTAAATCAGTAAATCAATGAGCACCCTCTTCTGATTAATAAGCTGGGCATGATATGTTGCATGTTTGACTCCAGGCTTCCTAATTAGAATTCCGGCACATAGGTTTTCAGGGCTGTCAACATGGTGGCTGAACCAGAGCACTGCAAAAAGTTTTGCTCAACTGTACGCTAAAGGGGTTTTCCAGTCTAAAACAATAATTCTACAGTCACTTCAACTTAAATTTGGTTCCAGTGTGTATCTGTGCTCCCATGTGCTGTTAGATTCCTAAGTAATTTTTATTAATATATGGAGAAATTATCCCACGTTTCGGCTCAACACGAGCCTTCCTCAGGGAACTGTTTAAATTAGAAATAATAACATAAAGATATCTCAATAATAAGCAGAAAAAATAAAACATCATATTTATCAACAGAAAAAATACCCTAATATGGGTGTCTCTCAATCAAAGAATCAAAGAAATAATATATGCAAATAGTGCACACCTTATATGTGTGCAATGCCGTAAGGTGTGCACTATTTGCATATATTATTTCTTTGATTCTTTGATTGAGAGACACCCATATTAGGGTATTTTTTCTGTTGATAAAATATGATGTTTTATTTTTTCTGCTTATTATTGAGATATCTTTATGTTATTATTTCTAATTTAAACAGTTCCCTGAGGAAGGCTCGTGTTGAGCCGAAACGTGGGATAATTTCTCCATATATTAATAAAAAGCAACACAAAGAAACAACTTCTCAGTTCATTTTTCCTATCGGAGTGTGCCGAGGCTATCTTTTATTATAACTCTGGTAATATTTTCTCTGAGCACCTCACACTGGTTGAGCCAGGTTATACCTCATTTTATTAGATTCCTAAGTAAGGCTGGTTTCACATTTATGCACAGGGTGCAGCATCCCTGAGCGCAGCAAAACACAGGCACTATGCACTCCTATGTTTAACATGGGAACGCATAGTGCCTGTGTGGCTGTGTTCAGCTGCGTTTGCGTTCGGCTGCGCATAATTTATGTGCATGCTGAATGCAAAATGTTGTTTTTTGTGCGTAGCTGTGTGCTTGCTTTATACGCAAGCAGACAGCCGGGCACAAAAAATGAATGGGATTCAATCTGTGCGCTTTGCCGTCTGCTGGCAAGCGCACAGACGCTGCGGAAGATGACCTCCTCCGAGGTCATCTGCAGGTGAATCCTGTCCTGCAGTTCTCTTCCTCTTCTTTTTTCCTCTTCTTCTTTCTTCTTCTTCTTCTTTTTTCTTCCTCCCTGCCGCCACCGCTGGTTCATTTAAAATAGCCGTCAGGAAAGCCGGCAGTGAAGTCGGCTTTCCTGCCCCGCTATTTCAAATGAACAGCTGATGAAGTCATTTGAAATAGCGGGGCGGGAAAGCAGACTTCACCGCCAGTTTTCCCGCCAGCTATTTTAAACAAACCAGCGGCGAAGAAGGAGATCAATGGCGGCCGGGAGGAAGAGATCAGCGGCGGCTGCCTGGATCTTCGCCGCTGATCTCAGCCTTCCGGCCGCCGTCGCTGATTGGGTGGCTGGGCAGCCTCACTGACATTTTCATGTGAGCACATGCGGACAATCTCCGCTGCGTGCAAATGAAAATGTTTGCGTTCGGCACTGGGTATGTGTATGCCGAACGCAAATCTGAAGCCAGCCTAAGAAGTCTGGAGTCACAAAGAGTCAATGCAGTGTTTAATTACAGACCGGACTTTACAATTTTGAAAAAACCCTGCCTTCAAGTTCAGTTTGTTTAGAAACTTTTTAACAGTGTTCTATGTGTTCTACGCTCTATGTGACTGCAGAATTATCAATCCTCCCAGCTCGCGCACTGTGCACCACAAGGATTTACCAGTTTCTAAACCAAGAACAGATTGCGGTTATATGGTATGCATGTTCCTCGCCACTGAGGCCAGTGCCCCCGACTTGTGAACGTGGCCCTTGCTCTATACAAGTATATGGAGCAACGCGATGCCCACTGGACAGCTGCACCCACTAGACAGACACGCTCACTCCAAACACTTGCATTGAGTGAGGCCGCGTCCACTAGCCGCGCGGTTGCCGAGAACCTGCATACCACGTAATTGTAGTCCGTTCTCGGCTTACAAAATTGCAAATCCTTGCAGTGCACAGTGCGGGCGCTGGGAGGATTGATAAGTCTGCAGTCATATCTAGTGACTGCAGAATTATCATTTTAGACCGGACAACCCCTTTGATATTTTATCATACTGTACCCTCTATCCTCCGTTTGTGCACAGATGTTTATATGGTCTGAAATTATTTTAAGAAGTTAACGTTTGGTTCTCAAAAAATTCCGTGTGTGTCAACAACGTCCCTTGGCCTCACATATGACTCAGTAGATACTGCTGATTATTATTAATGGAGTGTTTGAAGGTCTGCTGGCGTCCTCCTCTACATAACAGCCTTTTATTTGGCTTTCAATGTTAGATAAAGCAATGTAAAGGAAACCTGCTTCCTCACATTTTTCTGTGATACCTACAATATAAATACACAATGCAAGAATTTCTTAAATGCCTGACATTTCTTTACAATGAACAGCGCTGATATAACAAAACACAACAAACACATTGAATTCCATTTCTTCTTTGTGGAGGTGGTCTTTTTTTTTTATTATTTCTCATTTTCCACATCCTTGCTCCACAGCATGGTGTCTTCTTCCAAGGTTCTCTTAAGAAGCTTCATTGACACAGTTACAAGATGGTTGATATATAGGTCTGAAAGGTGCTAGTATTTTCTGCCTTCACTCTAGGAGGTAAAACAAACACAGACACTTGCATTCACATGTCACTTTGACATCTTGTAAATTCTGCCTGGTGGAAGATTTGTAATGATATGTATGAAAGGACACATCATTATAAAAATGACCTTCCCTAAAGCATAGCACGTCTTCTCATGCAATAAAGGCTTGGTGCAATGTGCTCTGCCTCATCGAAGATTGAAGAATCCCAAATGAAGCTTTGATCGTGTAATCGATGACACTATTGACTTTTAATCACGATGGCTGCATATTAGCAAGAAGATATGTCTCATAGTCACATGATGCATATGGCTAATCAATGAGGATTACATAATGTTAAAGGGGAATGTCTCAATACACAGATTAGATGTGTTCTCAATGTCAGATTGCCGTTAAAGGGCATGTCTCACTAAATATTTGGAAATGCCACCAATGTCCATTTGATGGAGGTCTAACTGCTATAGGTTTCTTTTCAGAGGATAAACTGGCTGATCAAGCTACCTTTGAAAAGGAAGATAAGCAGACTCAGCAGATATCAAAAGAAATTAGTACTATGGATAGTATCCTGCTAAATGCAATGGTATTTGTAAGCGGCCAAATTTGGTGAGTTACTATAAATCATACAAATCTGACTGTCCCAAGTCAAAGGTACAGGGTCGTAACTACAACAGGTGCAGGGGTTGTGATCGCACCCGGACCGCGGAGCCCCAAAAGTCCCTTTACTTCTGTTGGACAAAATGCCGTAGTGCCCGCGCTGCCGTCAAGAATCACCAGAACAATGGATCATCTGGGTATAAAGGTCTTTATTCTTCCGACACGTTTCAGAGCTATAACCCAGCTCCATCAGCAGCCAAATACAAAACCAACACAGCACTTCAGTGGGTCAGGGGAATCCTTTAATGAACATCCATCATACATGGCTAGGAAGAACCTATTATTTGCAATACATATGCAATTGTTTTACCTGGGGTAAATGTCACTGTTCCCCTGAATCTGGGATTTTATTTTGTTCCAGCACTTCTCCACTTTTACGATATTGCCCCTTCTTCCCTGTATATAATAGATCTAGTTTTGTTATCCAAATGGATGAGGCTCTCAACTCATTTTTGTGGGCATCATCAGAGGATCACGCCCAGTTTATATTCAAGACTAGACTTATAACAGGGAAGGAGGGAGCCATATCTCAGGAAATTGAACAACACCAGACTCACGAAAACAGTTGTATTTACCGTATATCAGGTAGCAAGAATACCGTATATACTCGTGTATAAGCCGACCCGTGTATAAGCCGACCCCCCTACTTTTTCCCCCAAAACCTGGGAAAACCTATTGACTCGTGTATAAGCCGAGGGTGGACCCCAGCACAGGTATACAGCCCCCAGCAGTGTGGTATACAGCAGCCCCAGAGGTATATACAGCAGCCCCAGTGGTAGTATACAGCAGCAGCCCCAGTGGTATATACAGCAGCAGCCCCAGTGGTTAGTATACAGCAGCCCCAGAGGTGTATACAGCAGCCCCAGTGGTAGTATACAGCAGCCCCAGTGGTACTATACAGCAGCCCCAGTGGTAGTATACAGCAGCCCCAGTGGTAGTATACAGCAGCCCCAGTGGTAGTATACAGCAGCCCACAGAGGTATATACAGCCCCAGTGGTACTATACAGCAGCCCCAGTGGTAGTATACAGCAGCCCCAGAGGTAGTATACAGCAGCCCCAGAGGTAGTATACAGCCCCAGAGGTATATACAGCAGCCCTAGTGGTGTATACAGCAGCCCCAGAGGTATATACAGCAGCCCTTAGGTAGTATACAGCAGCCCCAGTGGTGTATACAGCAGCAGCAGCCCCAGGGGTGTATACAGCAGCAGCCCCAAAGCTGTATACAGCAGCAGCCCCAGGGCTGTATACAGCAGCAGCCCCAAATCTGTATACAGCAGCAGCCCCAGGGCTGTATACAGCAGCAGCCCCGGAGGTATACAGGCCCCCCCATCAAGCTCCAGGGCCCCCCCCCCCTTGCGCAGCAGCCTGTAAAGTAAAATCATACTTATCAGTGTCCTGTCGCGCTGTCCCGCCGCTTGCCGACACACGATCCCGGGCTTCAATCCGCGTCTTCCGGCTTCTTGTGGTCGCGGGCAATGACGTCATTGCCCGCGACCACAGGAAGGCGGAAGACGCGGAATGAAGCCCGAGATCGTTTGTCGACAAGCGAGAGGGACAGCGCGACAGGACACTGATAAGTATGATTTTACTTTACAGGCTGCCGCGCAAGGGGGGGGGGAGCCTGGAGCTTGATGGGGGGGCCTGTATACCTCTGGGGCTGCTGCTGTATATACTGTATACTCGCGTATAAGCCGAGGGGGGACTTTTCAGCCCAAATTTTGGGCTGAAAAACTCGGCTTATACGCGAGTATATATGGTACATATTTATGGCAAATGACAGGACCCTATGGAAAGCATTATATTTTCATAGGTTGGCAGAAAGTATGTGCTAGAAAATAAGCAGCCTGCTGTTATGATCTGAATAATTTTACAAATGTTCAAAATACTCTGACTGAACATTTGTCAAGTTTTCTTGCCTTTTTTTTGCCCACAGTTTACCTGCAATAATTTTGTCCTAAATCAAGAGGCCTCATGCTCTCTCCCACACTGTAAATCAACTGCCTTGAAGTAACTCTCTGCCCTGTCCTTCAAACTGCACATCCAAACTCACCACCTCCTGTCGCCTCCAGCTCAAAAACATTTCCAGAATCTGTCCTTTCGTCAGCATCAAACCACTAAAATGCTTGTGCATGCCCTCATCATCTCCCAACTTGATTACTGCAACCTCCTCCTCTGTGGACTCCCTGCTATCACTCTTGCACCTCTCCATTCTATCCTCATCTCTGCTGCCCGACTAATCCACCTCTCTCCTTGTTACTCCCCTGTTTCCCCCCCTCTGCAAATCCCTCCACTGGCTCCCAATTCCCCAATCAATCCAGTTCAAACTACTGATAAATATGAGTGAATATGAACCTCTGAATTGTGAAGCGCTGCGGAATATGTTGGCGCTATATAAATAAAGATTATTATTATTATTACTAATATTGACCTACAAAGCCGTCCATAACCTGTCTCCTCCCTATATCTCCGAACTAATCTCCCAATATCTTCCTTCACGTTATCTCCGGTCTTACCAAAACCTCCTCCTCTCCTCCACACTTATTCGTTCCTCACCCAATCGCCTCCAAAATTTCTCCTGAATATCCCCCATCCTCTGTAATTCTGCACCCCAACACGTCTGATTATCCAGCATGCTCAGATCCTTCAGACGGAACCTGAAAACCCATCTCTTCAGGAAAACTACAGCCTGCAATGACCACGCTGCCACCTCACCACCACCGGATCTTCTGCACCCCCCACCTACAGAGTTCTCCCCATTGTCCTGTAGAATGTAAGCTCATAAAGGCCAGGTCCTCTTCCCTCTATAACAGTCTGTCATTTTTAATTTGTTTACTGTAAAGTATATCTATAGTTTTGTAGGTAACCCTTCTAATGTACATGTAGTTACATACATTTTGGCAAACTGCAGCTCAGCTTTTAGTCTTCAAAATATTTTATTGTTTTGTATAATAGGAAAAGGAATACAATTACAAAAACAGAACAGAACACATTATCGGCCTATAGGATAAACCCCGTCGGCCTCAAAATCACATACAATATTAATAACAAGTGAGATTAAACATTGGGTTTATACCTCTTCCAGAGGTTGATAGGAAGGGGACGGTAGGGGGTATGAAGAAAGGGGAGTAAGACAAAGGTTAAAGGGATAGGACGTGGGGTGACCCTTAGTCAAAAATCGTGCTGTTGTTGGATCCTTATATAGATCAAAGGAGATTGTATTTATGCAAGACGGCATCCTTTCGTCTCATCACTGAATAAAATTTTCTTTTATATGAAGGCAAAGTTAGAAATGTTCTTTTTATGCTCGTTGCTGTCGAGATTGAGTGCCACGATTCATCCAGGTCATGCAGTGCAAATTTGTCCTAAAACTTTCTCTTAGGGTCGAGGAGGGAAGGGGGGGAAGGTTAATGAGGCATAGGAGGGTCGGGGCATGTGGGTGAATGGAAGACCGGGAAGAGGAGAATTAGCCGTGAAAGGCTAGGGAGTGGGATCCACAGAGGAGGGATTAGAGGGTCACAGACAATTAAGGACAATGAGAGGGGGAAGAGAGAGAGGAGAGAAAAGAAGCGAGAAAAGAAAGAAGCGAGAGAAGAAAGAAGACAGGAGATGTTACCTCCTATGTCTTGTTCAAGGTGGTGGTTTATCTGCAAGAGGGTGAATTGCCCAAAGGTCCCAAGCTTCAGCCACATAACGCCTCGTGGGGGTATCCAGAGCTAGGTGGAATTCATGTACAAATATTCCGTTCAGCCGTTTCGTGAGATCTGTCATCGTGGGAGGGGCCGGGGACCTCCAGGAACTGGCAATACAGAGTCTAGCTGCTATTAGTATATATGAGATCATGTGGCGAGGGATTGGTGGGAGGGATTCTGCCCCAATGTGTAAAACCGCAAGTTGCGGGAGTAGGGGAAACTTCAGCTCCGTGGTCACCTCGATCAGGCTGGCTACCAATGTCCAGAATTGAGCTATCCGAGGACACAACCACCACATGTGTGCGAGATCACCTTTTTGACCGCAGAGTCTCCAGCAAAGAGGGGAGGCTCCGCCTCCAAATCTCGCCAAACTTGTAGGAGGGGTGTACCATCGGAGGTGAACTTTTTTGAGGGATTCCAGGTGATTGATACATCTAGTAGCTCGAGAGACGCAGCAGACCGCTCCCTCCCACTCCTCCTCCTCCGCCTCAAAGGACAAGTCTCTCTCCCACGCGGTGATATAAGACGGACGACTGGGAGAGGACAACTCCAGAAGACCCTCGTATATAATCGAGAGGCCCTTGGGTTTCGTGTCCTCCGAAAAGAGGAAGCGTTGGAAGGGTGAGGGGGCGGGGGGTTTTAAATCATGCCAGCAGTCTCCGGACTCCAAGAAGTGTCGGACCTGTGAGTACTGCAGGAATAAGTCTCTTCATTCCGGGTTAGCAGCTCAGCTTTTTAGGTCTCCTTGAAAGCAATGGGGTCCTCATGGGTCTCCTTCATAGCATTTTATTTCATTCAAATGTGGATGGATAGTTTACGCTGACACTATTGCCCCCTGAGCCTGCAGGACAGCTTGAAATTCTTTGGAACTTGATTTAGGCTTATCCACCATCTGGACTATCCTGCATTGCGATCTTTCATCAATTTTTCTCTGCCGTCCACATCCAGGGAGATTAGCTGCAGTGCCATGGGTTGTAAACTTTTTGATTATGTTGTATACCATGGACAAAGGAACATCAAGATCTCTGGAGATGGACTTGTAACCTTGAGATTGTTGATATTTTTCAACAATTTTGATTCTCAAGTCCTCAGACAGTTCTGTTCTCCTCTTTCTGTTCTCCATGCCTACTGTAGCAAACACAGACACACAATGCAAACATTGAGACAATTTCTCCCTTTTTTATCTGTTTTCAGGTATGATTTTCCTTATACCCACAAGTCAAGTTGAGGCAAGGGAACACTCGGCTCATGGTGCTACAGGAGGGGTACACCAGGAAAGATGTAAAGGAAGGCCCTGGCGATAGGGAGAGGGGTCACCAACTCACTAACCTATGTCTGAACCTAAACCCCTTCAGCACAGAATAGAATTAAATATGTTGTTACTCAGGATAAACGACAAGCAGGTTCTAAGGAGGATCTGCGATCAACTAAACGCTGAGACCTTCTGATCCCAGATCCCCTCGAGGTAACGTCAGTCTGCGACACACTCGTGACACCACACCTGTTACTTGCCACAGGTGAGTTTGAACGAGCATCACATGCTTGAAGCAAAGTTGTTTGCCCACAATTTGGAAAGGTGCCAACAATTTTGTCTGTCCCATTTTTGGTGTTTTGTATGAAATTACATTAAATTTTCAGGTTTTTTTTGTGTTGTTCTAATACACACAAAGGAAATGAACATGTGCATAACAAAACTTGTGTAACTGCAATAATGTTCTTGGCATAAATACTTCATATTCTGGAACTATATCAAGGATGCCAACATTTGGCCATCTGTGAAAATGAGAAAATGCGCAATAGGGTCTTATCTCCAGATAAAGAGGTAAATGAATATGTGAGTAAAACTGCTCACCTGGTCTGGTTGTGTCACCCACAACCAGTATGAAAGCCTGAAATCAATGTAGTCGCCTGTAAAAACAGCTTCTGCAAGGACCGCACCTCCACGGATAACCGCGGCGAAAAACCTGTAGATCTGTAGGACAAAGTGCCGTTGTGTCCACGCTGCCGTCAAAGGGATCACCAGAGGCAAGGGAGAATCTGGGCTGAATTGTGTCTATTCTTCCGACGCGTTTCGGAACCTTCACCTGGCTCCTTCCTCATTTGGCCATGGATGTAGGAATATCGAGAGAGATTGCCATTGGTCAAATGATCGTTCAACTGCCAGTTTGCTAATGTGCATGGGGGGCTTAAGATGTATTTCTATATTGGTGCTATATATATTGTAATACTGAGTTCAGTTGTATAGTAAGGATATATTGAGGCTACTTAGTAAGCAAATGAGATCATATAGCAGAGATCAGCAACCTGCAGCACTTCTTGTGTTGTGAAACAACCAATATGCCCTGAGAACTGTGTCTGCCAGAGAATGCTGGGAGCTGTAGTGTCACCCACCCAGATTACCCAATGTAGCTTACCACTGTGATAGTATGCTAAAGAGCCAAGTGTAAAGATGGCCAAATGTATTAGATAGCTGTTGGCTAATTGTTTGTCCGACTCTTTCTTACACAGGGGCAATCATCCTGCCAACCACACCTGTGTTCTCCATTCCATGAGAAAGAGTCCAGGACACATCACCTGGCCACTTATCTCAATGTGATTGGTAGTCTGGATTCGGATGTGTGCAACTGACATCTCTTTCGACCACCAGTTGCACGGTGCGCCCATACAAACCAGACCGTTGGCTGAATCCATCGATATCAGATTTTTCTGACATTAGCCCAGTGAGGAACCTAAAGGCACACCATACAAAATTACATAGCTGTTGGACCAAAACTTGTTTAGCTGACTGTTATCTCTCCTGTAACATACAAGTTCATGCTCCCCTTAGACAAGAGAGTTAGGGGGAGGGATGTTGCCATCTCTCATATTTATGACATATCTACATGATGGATGTGAATCCCATGCCTATTTTGAGAAATGGGCACGGTCTCACCCATCGGGCTGTCACCATTAACTTCTGTTGTGAGTTTGGAAAACTGCAGACAGAGGATCTGCATCTATCAGACATTTATGACATATATGGATTTGCTATAAGTACCCAAAGTTGGAATATCTCTTTAAAAGGGTTCTCTCAAGTCTTTGAAAGGTTAAAATTGGAAAACGTTTGCACAAACAAGCAACTTTGCAATTTAACTCTAATTAAAAATCATCATCAAAGATTTTTAATTCTGTAACGTAGAGATCATTTCCTAGGTTAATGACCACCCTGGAGCCTTTATTTTTTAGAGCAGGGGTGGGGAACCTCAGGCCCCAGGGCCACATGTGGCCCTCGAGGACCTTTTCTGCGGCCCTGAGCAGATTCCTGGGGACCACAGTGCTCAGGTTGGCAGACGCGTGTTACTAACTGTGTACCCTTTAAATCCAGCTCCCCAGTGATCTCTATGCCCAGCCTTAGCCTCCCCAGTGACGTGTATGCCAGCAGCCTCTCCTGTGATGTCTATGGCCTTATCAAACCTGGAAAAGCAGTTGAAAAGCAACATGACCAATATCATCTACCATCACAGTCATGCCAATGAGAAAAGCCCCAGCCACCACAGTAGGGCGATTTGATGGTTTAAACAAATATAGCGGGGAATTTTTAGGTTGATAATTTTGTGCGTCCCTTGAAGGATGGTAGAAATTTCCAAATGGCCCTTGGCAGAAAACAGTTCCCCACCCCTGCTGTAGAGCCTGCTCATGCATCTCCAAAGCTAGTTGGATCACTAGATCTAACAAATCTCCGTCCCGTTGAGCTTTTTCCATGCTGCAGAGGAAAATCTACCTTTGATGGCAGTCTTAGGGCCCTTTCACATCAGCGTTTTTTTAAATTTGCGGCAGATGCGGTGAAAAAACCGCATCTGCCGCAACTGCCGCATAACGGTTCCACTTGCGGCACGGTTGCGGTTTTTTCCATAGGAAGTATAGGGGGACTTGCGCAGATGCGGCAAGTGCGGTATTGCACTTGCGGCAGGTGCGGCAGAGAAAAAAACCGCGGCTTACTGCGGTTTTTTTCTCTGCCGCACCTGCCGCAAGTGCAATACCGCACTTCCGCATCTGCCGCAAGTCCCCTATACTTCCTATGGAAAAAACCGCAACCTGCCGCAAGTGGAACCGTTATGCGGCAGTTGCGGCAGATGCGGTTTTTTCACCGCATCTGCCGCAAATTTAAAAAAACGCTGATGTGAAAGGGCCCTTAGAGAGCGTTAAGTTAGTTGGGCTAACAGTATGACCAGGCTCCTGGCCCGAACTGTCACTTTTCAGGAGTGAGCCGCCCCTGCAAGTAGGAAGTCAAGGAAGAGGAGAGCTGAACTCCTGCAGAAAAGAAGATAACTTACCCTTTAGGGACTTGAACTAAATAAGGAATGAGCAAAAATGAAAAAACAGGTAAATATAGGGTATTAAAGGGCACCCAATGGACTAGTCATGCTGCCCGGACTGCACACGGCATGAATTAGAGCCTGCCTAATTGATTACAGCCACAAAAATCATCCTTTGTAATGCTCCGATGTCTACTTTAAAGATCCAGATGGGAGTCATAGCTAGAGATGAGACTAGCCTGGTATAGCTACTAGCTGGCTTTTCCCAGCACTGCTAAAGGTGCTTGATAGGTTTCTTGCTCACGTGAACATAGGGAAAGACTTTTCAATCACCTGCAGTGGCGCTGTGAAGATCTGGCCAGGGATGAAGGCGGACTAATCTTCGCGAAAGGTCCCGGGCAAGATGTACAAAGTCTATTTTCTCTGCAACGCCAGAGTGTTTCAAGGACCTGGTTGCAATTGTGCGTCCAGGATGTGATTCATGTTGCCCATGGTTTGTACAGTATGAATCACGTTACATGTTCCCTTTAAGACCTACATATTTATTCTGGAAACCTGAAGATACCAAGGTGTATCCTGTGACCTAGTGTGTCTCAAAAGCATCCAAATTACTCAATCTTCTTCTTCTCCAATTCATTGCGAGAGTCATATAGGATAATGTGAAAGGCATGTAAGGTTAGGCGTACATATCTTTTACAGTATCCCAAAGGCACATGTTGGATAATACAGTTTTGTAGATTACAACACATCTAAACCCTTATCTGCTGTCATTGTATGTCATTCTCCTCAAACTACCAGCATCTTAAATCTTACCTGTAAGTGTAATGCCATTTTTCTCACAATGTAAAATAAAAACATAATATAACGTAAATGCAAATTGTGAATACACGCAAAACATAAACTGTAGGGGTACTGCATGCAAAATCCCAAAGTATGGAGATAGAGATAAGCAAGGAGTATGGTAAAGACATGCAAGCGAGTAACGTCACTGGAATGGACTGGAATGTTACTTACAGAGTTCCTTTGCATTAATGCCTCAGGTCTAACAAAGCATCTGCCTTTTCTGTCCCACAGCTCTATAGTGCCCCTTGTGGTGTGCATTAGTAGTTCTGTTGATCCCTACTAGACCTGAAATACAGTGAATGCAAAATATTGGGCCTATATGTCCTTTATGGGCAAGATTTTGCACGTAGGAGTCAACAGGCATTAAGGCAAAGGATCTCTATTAGTAACACTCCAGTGATGTAACTCGCTTGATGTCATAATCATACTAGTTACTTGTTGCTAATACTTTTGATTTTGCATGTAGTACTTACATATGTATATAATCTACATACTGAATATACACTATATGGACAGAAATATTGGAAGACATGTTTTTGAATCATTGAATTCAGGTTTTTCATTCAGTTCTATTGCCCCTCAATGTATAACCTCCGGCCCTCCACCATGCCGTTTGCCATTACAAATATGTGACACAACGGCTGGTGGTGCAGAGCTCACTGATACCAGCACAGTCCTTATAAAAGGAGCCACCCAGTGTATTAAGTCTATTCATGACATTTCGTCCTTCATAAGTCTTCCCCCATCATCTGTAATATTAATGAGATGTGAAAGGAATCGCAGGAACAAGCCACAAAAAGGTGACCCTGTAACTTTAGAGAGCTGGGGGAAGAGTGCTGATGAGCAGAGGGCAGAAAAGTCACCAACAATCTTCAGACCCCATAACTGCAGAGTCCAGGCCTCCTCTGGTATTTGTCACATGGACCTTAGGGAGAAAAGGAAGAAAGGAACCTGGGCCCCTAAACTGCACTCAGGCTAGGGGAAACCCTGACTTTCCTTAACCCAGGGTTACCCATAATGGTAGGGAGGTCTGAGTCTCCACCCTGTCCCTATCTCCTGCCCAGCCCTGAGCTGAACCTCCAACCACCACCCCAGGAGGTGAACCATTATGGATCCCATAAACAGCAGGGATAAAACAAACGGCACCAAATAGCAAACAATCAGGAAGATACACTATGTGTGTAAAGAGAATACAAACACAAATAGGGAGTGCAAAAACAACAAGGAATACTTCACCAGACACCAAGCAACGACTAGAGTATAAACAGCAACACCAACACAGGACAGGTATGCAAAAGACACACAAATGCTATAGTCGGCATCCAGGAAGATTCTGAGCCATACTTAAAGGGAGAAGACGTTCCAGTCGCCTCAACCTTCAATTGACACAGATCAAAAAGATGACTCCTGCAAAGCTGAACATCAGTGAACAAACCACCGCCAATGCCCAAACTCAGGCTGAGCAACAAAGAGTGAACAGAGTCTGAAGCCGGCATGACAGTATTAACATTGGAGACAGAAACAAGAAGGAGGGGGTGCTCCTAGAATATTACCCGGTGGTCAAGTGGAGGATAATTCAGTATGATTAAACTAACCTGGGGAGGTTATGCAGCCTGCACAACCATGTAAAGAGCCTTCGGTGTCTGATGCGCACCACACGCTGCACTCACTTCCGTGTCCAGGAGACAGCGTGTCACATGGGTGTTCACATGGGCGATATTGGCACAGAAGGTCCTAAAGCCTCAGATCCGTCTTGTTTTATGCCAGCAATTTTGTGCTGCACTGACCGCTTATCCTCGGAAGGGATAATATTGAAGTAGGAGCTTAAAGAAGCACTTATATTGGGCGCTTAAAATCAGGGGGCACAAGGTTAAAGATCAATCTCTTCTTCAATGGTCACCTCATCACTACGCGTTTCGGTGATAAGCTCCATCTTCATTACCTGATGATCTAACCACTTTTATAAAGTCCTACTTCTGGTATTAGTATTGGCACAAACACAGCACCCTGCTATGAGCTTAATGGCCAAACAGCTGTATACAGTCATACGTTACCAAGCACAATGCAGAGCATTATATGAAACGCTGTAGAGCCTTCACCACTGGACTCTGATACAGTGAAAACTTGTCATATTGAGTTACAAATCACTCTTGTCATTTTGGCATCTGATGCATGAGTTGCTAGCTGCAACGTTGGGTGAAGGAGGGATAAAGCCATGGGTTTTATTTTCAGTGGTCAGCCTAGATGCCTTAGTTCCAGTTAAGAGAAATCTTAATACTTTTATATACAACACATTTTGTGCAACTGTATGCTTCCAACTGTGGGAACTGTGGGAATGATAGTGCACAATGCAAAATCCATGAAGGCATTGCAGGGCGAGTTTGAAGTGGCGCAAACTTGACTGGCCCACACTTAGACTCAGACTTATACTATATCAGACGCCTTTCGGATGAGCTAGAACAAAGATTGTTAGCCGGGTCCTTTCCAACATCGCTGTCTGATGTCACTCAGAAGAAGAGACAGGACAGACTGAACTGCAAACAAACCCAGAAACAGGTAATTTTGGTCCATCCTTCCTCTCCTTGCTATCCAAAAGTCTCTTCTTCTGAGTGACATCTGAATCGCGTGCCTGTGAGGCTTCTCTGGATCACGCAGGCGCACTGTGCGCATGTACAGAGATCTTATTGGTTTGCACATGCGCAGAACAGTTTTAGGCTGCGCCTGCTGTAGTGCAGAGCAGTGTGCGCACTTGCGTTTCGGTAAAGCCTCTGTACAGATGCACAATTCAGATGTCACTCAGAAGAAGAGGCTGTCAGACAGCGAGGAGAGGGGGGATGGACGGCAAGGAGAGGCAGGACAGACCGAACTGTAATCAATCCCATCGGATCAGAAACTGATAATTTTGGTCTGTCCCACCTCTCCTTGCTGTACAAAAGCCTCTTCTTTTAAATGACATCCAAATCACATGCCTGTGCAGAGACTTCTCCAGATTGTACTGGCGCACTCTGCACTTGTGCAGAGACCTTAGTGGTACGTACATGCGCAAAACAATTTTAGGCTCTGAATGCAGTAGGGTAGAGCACAGTGCGCAGGCACGATCTGGAAAAGCCTCTGCAGAGATGCACAATTCAGATGTCTCTGAAGAAAAGGCTGTTGGACAGCAAGGAGAGATGGGACGGACGTCGAGCAGAGGCAGGACGGACGTCGAGGAGACATGGCAAGGAGAGGTGGAACAGACGGCGCGAGGAGAGGCAGGACGGCTGGTGAGTAAAGGCGGGACAGACAGTGTGGAGAGGTGGGATGGACCAGGAGGAGAGGCGGGACATATGGCAAGGAGAGACGGGATGGACGCCGACAAGAGGCGGGACATATGTCAAGTAGAGGTGGGAAGGATAACGAGGAGAGGCAGGATGGACAGCGAGGAGAGATGGGACAAACAGCAAGGAGAGGCGAGATGGATGTCGAGAGGAGGCGGGACGGACAGCGAGGAGAGGCAGTATGGACATCGTGGAGAGGTGGGACAGATGGCAAGGAGAGGCGAAACAGACAGACAGCAAGGAGAGGTGGGACAAACGGCATGGAGAGGCGGGATGGAAGGTGAGGAGAGGCAGTACGGACGGCGGGGAGAAGCGGGACGGACAGTGAGGAGAGGCGGGATGGACCGACCAGCAATCAAACCCATTGGGTCAGAAACAGGTAACTATAATACAGGGTGGGAAGTTTT
Organism: Allobates femoralis; assembly: GCA_033576535.1. Lineage (NCBI taxonomy): Eukaryota > Metazoa > Chordata > Amphibia > Anura > Aromobatidae > Allobates > Allobates femoralis. The sequence goes on from JARQOC010000012.1 coordinate 22,691,249, forward strand.
TTAAACTTACTTGGTGTACAGGGGCAGTCAGGTCATATTAGCCTCCTTCTTATACTGCAGCATGGTGGATGCTTCCACTGCTGAAGGGGGAGCTTTTAGTTTCACACACCCAAATCTGGTGCCAGGTTCACTTTAAAATGAAATGCTGTATTGCGGATTTGGTGTATTTCTTCACTACAAACTTTGCTTCTACCTAAAAATCTAGTGTCTCAATGATGTAGCTGTAAAAAATGGATATACTTGTACACATATACAAATTCAGAAGCGAGCAGTTTGCATCTTTTTTTTCCTCCTTTGTAAATTCAGGTTTTTTTTTTCATGCTTTAAACACATAATTACCATTTTCTTATGCAACCCATTTCTTTCAATCACTGTAAACACTTTCATGTCAATCCTTTTGACACGTGCAATGCTGAAGCTCTGATCGCCACAAAGAGATTATTTTATACACTGTGCTCCTCACTTGCTGTGAAAACCATTATAAACCCCGCAGGTTCAGGAGCATTTGTTGATGCATTTATCTCAGCAGAAGCTCTCAGATCACCTAATAAAAATGATGAAAAAAATAGAATATTGGTTATTTTAAATCGTCGGACATTTTCGTTCTTTTAAAAGAGAAAAACAGAAGCTGAAGAAGAAGAAAAATAAAAAATTAAATTCCTAAATGTTTTCTTCTATCTGAAGGCAGAGGGACTTTTTACATGAGTTTAAATGAGTTTACATCTCATTGCTCATCCCATCGAAAATCCTATTTCCTGGCCTATTCATGAAGATCAGCAACCTGGAGTTTGACTGATTACTGACACACTTTTCCCATGCCCTCCTCACCTCCTCACCTCCCCCTGAAGTGCCAAGCTCTCATTGTCTATCATCTGCTGTCTCCTGCTGCAAACTGCTGTCAGATGCTCATTTACCCCTAATCTTACACTTGCTGCCTTTTAATATTCTTTCTAATCCAGCAACTTGTCAACTGGTGCGTCAGGCCGTGTCCAGGCCAGCTGCTGTGTCACAGGCACCCAATGTATTCTCACAGCTTTGTATTAAAGAAAAAAGTTTTCCCTACCAACTACTACAAGATGTCTAGCAAACATTAATGATTTTCTATGAGTAGTCCATCTGTTGGCCTACAGTTGACCATCGGAGATAACACAGATGTCCATTAACTTCTGATAAAATTATACTAACCTACAATAAAAAGTAAGTAAATGTTAACACTACACAAATAAAGATCAAAGAATATTGGGTGTATATGTAACCATCAGAAGAGTTATATTACTGATGGTATTTAACATGGCACCTTGGGTTTTTTTACCATGGGAAAAAGAGAAGAACATTTGAACTGATGTACATATCACTTTTTGGGTAGGTTCAGATGACCATTTTCTCCACATCTAAGGCTGGTTTCACACCACGGCCTGATAAACGGTGTAAACCGGGCAGCCCCGGACCTGATTTTCAAACAGAACCAGAGCGGTTTGCAGCCGGATGCAGCTGATAGCAGCTGCTGAAATTTCAATATCACAGCTAGAGGGGAGCTAGCCGCGGTCCTGAAATCTCTGCAGAGGACAGCTCCTGGTGCTGACGTTTAGCAGTTTAAACTCCAGTACCCGGCGTCAGGCTCCCGGATCCGATATTATGTTAGGGGGTGTCGGATCACGCCGAATCCGGGAGCATCCAATTTGTGGCAATTTATGTTAGGGGGTGCCAGATCGCGTCGGATCCAGGAGCATCCGATTTGTGATGATTTTGTGACCTCTGGCTGAGGTGCAGTACCTTTGTGGCAACTGGACCCTGAAATGTGCCACGTTCTCACAAAATGATAGCTACTACCCAGAATGCTTAGGATCTAACCCGCAATGCACTAAGATCTTAAAGGAGAAAACACTCAGTAATGTAGGTAATGCTGCCAAATGGTGCTCATTGTGTGGCGCCCCTGCGGTCCAGTCTCCACAGTGGTATTGCCTCTTCAACAGGTGATGGTATCATGTCCATAGGTAATTGGAGCTCCCTACATTAAGTAAACCATGCATCCATACACAAGCCTGATCCCTGACCAGAAGGTGGAGGACAAACACCTAATTTTTAGGTTGACTCACTCTTCTGGCTGGGGGAAGGGGTTAAAGTAGTGATAGTGAGGAAGGGAAGAGAGAAGCATGAGGAGACAAGATATCCCAGAGTTGGCGCTGGCACGATTGTGCTGAGCAGGACACCAGAGAGAGCTATTGTCATGCCGGTTTCAGACTCTGTGCACACTTGGGAGTCTGATATTCAACCTTAGAACTCTTTGTTGCTCAGCCTGAGTTTGGACATCAGTGGTGGTTTGTTCACTGATGTTCAGCTTTGCAGCAGTTAACTTTTTATGAGTGTCATTTGAAGGTTGAGGCTTCTGGAACACCTTCTCCCTTTAAGTATGGCTCAGAACATTCCTGGATGCCGACTATAGCATTTGCGTGCCTCTTGCATACCGTTCCTGAGTTGAAGTTGTTGTTTAAACTCTAATCATTGCTTGGTGTTTGGTGAAGTATACCTTATTGTTTTTTCATTCCCTATTTGTATTTGTGTTTTCCCTACACACATATTGTATCTTAAAGCACCTATGTGGTGCTATTTGCTTTATCCCTGTCTGTCTATATCAGTGGGTTCCATAACTGTTCACCTCCTGGGTGAGGGTTGGGTGTTCAGCTCAGGGCTGGACAGGAGATAGGGACAGGTCAGAGACTCAGGTCTCTCTATTATCAAGGGTTCCCTGAGTTACAGAAAGTCAGGGTTTCCCTAGCCTGAGGGGCAGTTTAGGGGCCCAGGTTCCTTTCCTCCTTTACTCCCTAAGCTCCCCGTGACAGCTATCTAGGGATTTGCAAACCCTGGAAACATCATCTGGAGATCTGGAGGCTTCAGGTCTGCTGGTCACCCTTAGAACCAGCAGCAGCACAGCATTGTAGAGAACTCAGAGCTGTGGCTACCAGAACAGCTTGCAAAAAGGCTCGCAATGCCTGCTGGCTGGAGCAGTTTCAGAGAAAGAGAAGTAGGGAAGACAGATCAGTCTACAAGATGCTGAATTCCCCAACCAGACAAGCACAGAAGAAAGGCTTAGGGTGTGTGCCCACATGCCGGGTTAGGGACGGTTTAGCTGTGTAAACCGCCGGTCGGTTTACATAAGTTTTATGTAAATTTATGTTAATCCAAACCGGCGTTTGGATTAACATTAAAACCTATGTAAACCGACACCCGCTGTGCACACAGCGGCGGTTTACACATGCTCATCTTTTGCTTACCCGCTGGGTTCCCAGCGAATTAGCAACGAATGTGCATGTCCTATAAACCGGCCGGTTCTGCAGCAGCTGCAAGCAGAATCATGTGCTGCTTCCAGCCGCTGCAGAACCGCCGCCGCTAACCCGCTGTGCACCTGCCCGCAGCACCCACCCGTCACCCGCCGCACATACCCGCCAGGAAGCCGGTGGACGCCTGCAGAGCTTCCTGGCGGGTCCGCCCAGCCGCCCACCGGCACAAACCCGGCATGTGGGCACACAGCCTTACTCCCCCACTTTAGGAGTGGACTTCAGTTGCTTATGGACAGACTGGACCCTGAAACTGGTGGCAGTACCCTGGATTCAACTTGTACCATCCTTCAGTAAAGGTAAAACTGCATTCCTCTGCCTGCTTGTCTCTGTCTGCTATATCTCTCACTACAAACCCACCATCACCTACTACTACACCCCAGGAGTTCGCTCCTGCTGAGGGGAGTGCTCCATCTAGCTGCTCTACCATCTATTCCCTGGGGACCACTACCTGAAGCACTGGTCACCTCTGACCAGATCCCTCAGCTCACATCATGGATTATCCATAACCTTCTATCCCCTTGTAAATACTTTTACTTGTCCAGTCAGGACCATGGTGCTGGGCAATCACCACTGTAATATCACCGATAGACTGCCTGCCTGGCTACTGAGTACGCCTGCCCGCGCAACCACGACAACTACGTTAAACATCACAAAAGAGAACATGTAATATTACAAAGGTGGCACATTTAGCCTTACTTTCTTCTACAAAATCTAAACGGACAGAACAAGAAGGTTCTCTTCCGGTCTGCTCTGTTACATGGTGTTACTGCCGATGTCATGCTGATTAACAGCTGTCTCCCAGCTGTATGACTGCAAGGAGCCAGCTTTCAATCAGTATGATGTCGGCAGGTCTCATTGACAGAACAGCTTGGAAGAGGAAGAGCTGCCCTGTTGACATGAAAGAGCAGAATTGCCGTCAGGACTTGTATGTAACCGCTGTGAGCCAGTGCTGGGTAGAACCAGAAGATATTTAGCAACTACCTGCCTGTTAGCTCTTAGGTTAGGCCCATAGTAAAAACCAAACAGTCCTGGATAACCCTGTTAGATTTGTTGCCATATGCCTTGAGCCCCCATCACACCAAGCGAGATCGCTAGCGAGATCGCTGCTGAGTCACAAGTTTGGTGATGCAATAGCGACCTCGCCAGCGATCTCGCTATGTTTGACACTTAACAGTGACCAGATCCCTGCTGTGAGATCGCTGGTCATGTCACAGTGGCCTGGACCATTTTTTGATCATTGGGGTCCCGCTGGGCAGCATGCATCAGTGTGTTTGACGGGGACAACGACCAACAACCTCAATACTACAGGTCTGAGAAACAGGGTCCCAACGACCTCTGTATCATTCCGGATTGTTGCTGCGTCACTGGTGAGATCTGACTGTTTGACATCTCACCAGCAACCACATAGCGACGCACCAGCGATCCCTACCAGGTCGTATTGTTGTCGGGATCACCGATGCGTCGCCAAGTGTGACAGTACCCTTAGGCTAGGACGTCACAATAGCATATGCGCCATCATGAAAATGCAGCATTACTGTAAGTGGGCACCGGCAAAGTTGGCAGCAAGATTTTTCAATATCTGAATACGTAGCTTTATTAATCTACTTTCCTCACCTTAGGCTGAGGCTACATGGCGACTTTGGCTATGTCACTGGTTGCAAGGCCAAAGATCGCTATGTTCTGCCACTGTAAAAAAAACAACTGGTCCTGACTTTTTGCAATTTGCTTGTTTTAGTCACAGTACTCTCATTTAAAGAACAGTTTTTCCCATATGAGTTCTATCCGTGTTTTTTTATGAGATAAACTGAGAAAAACTGTTGAAACACGTACAAAACTCTGATGAAAATCTAATTAAACTCTGGTTAAACGCACCAGTGCAACTCGGAACGTTTTTTTTGTCCGAGAAAAACACTTCTGAATGAGCCGGTCAGATACTTATGACCCTAGTTTGGTTCTTTAACAGGGATTTTTGGTCATGTTATACTTGTCCAAAATCAGGCCTTAGCTGTGTCTAAAATAAAAAAGGGGGGGGGGGGGGGTTTGGGGTAAATTACCGGTATGTCCCTCTGTGACATCCACATTCAGGGTTGTGAGATGAGATGCTGGATATTCTTTCAAGAAGGTCATAAATCAGCAGTTCACCACCTGCACTTTTTGCATTTTTAACAAACTCCAGAAATAATATTTTCTCTCAGCCCAAGTATACACCCAAATATGTCTGACCTAGGCCCAATATTTTACAAGGAAATACATAACAGAAAGTTACACAGTATTTCAAGGAAATGGAGCAAATTTTGTAAATTATGCATCTTATTACCAAGGAAGAAATCTTATTTCTAAGACTGATTTTTGATTTAATATTATGTTTATTCATAAAAAAAAAGTTAACAGTGTACAGTGCCGCAGCCCAGTACACACTTCATACTACAATCATTCTTACATAACATAAGGATATTACGTACTAAACTATACATCAGAATCCTACTGTACACAATACTCAATCAAAATCAAACAATAAATACAACGAACAGGCAAAGGGAGCAAGAGGCGAGGGAAGGAGGGAAAAGGAAGGGGGGAATCACAGGCCTGAAGCTTTATTGAAAGACAAAACACAGAGGGGAGAAGGGGAGAGGGGTTTAGTCCTCGTCCTCACCGTCCGGACCATCCACAATGGAATAGTCTCTGAGCAGACTGCGAACCAGCCTGAAGATCCTGGATGGACATCTCCTCCCTCCTCAAGATGATCCGGTTCCTGGCGACCCAAAGAGCATCCTTAAAGCAGTTCATAAGACGCCAAACCTACTGGATGGCTCCAACGGTGTGAGTTACAGGAGTGAGTCCGTAAAGTTATTTCTAAGACTGATGAGACCCATGAAGACTACCCCCCAAAACAACTCCTCCCATGTCGGATGAAAGGCAAATACCGGTACACTTAACCATAGCAACTTTATCGGAGAGATCTTTTAACATCAGCTCTCATCTTTTTTGGGACGGAGGTCGGTCACAGCCTGAGATAAACAACGAGGCACTAACCAAACAATTACAAAGCGTTATGCCACCGGACACCCTGCGCAAGTCAGCATTCATAAAACATCTTTCACCATTTAACCAACTGTGACCTCACTATAGTTCTCAACCTTAAACTTGTTAACCAGGGTGGGCGGGGAGCAGTGTCCATGTCTCACAGGTAGGAGTGACCGGATCAGCAAGAGCAAAAGATTTAAGTAGAGGGGGGAATGGCCCCATTGGCCACAAGATCAGAAGAGGAGGGGACAGGAAATGATTCGGCATGGGAAGGAAAGGAGCAATTAACCCCTCAGACACCAGGGCTCATCAGTCAAGGGCATACAGCTAAATGCTGCAGTGCCCTCTAGGAAAATGATAATGAAAGCACAGACCATGGAACAAACAGCTTAGGTAGATCATACTACAGCAACAGCAACAGTCAACAGCAGATGAAACTCTCAGGGGTCACGTACACCACAGTACTCTCCATTCGAGTGTGATCCAACAAAACATCAGATTGCATTCGATTTTATTTTATGGGGACGCGCATAGAGTCTTTTGTTGGGTGAGCTGATCAGTGGAAATTAATCGCAGTATGTCAGGGTTTGATCCGATTATCAGATCTCACTTGGCCAAGCAAGACAATGTGTGGAAATTATCAGACTGCACTATAATGACATATGAGTGCAGTCCGATTTCAATGGGCTGAGACACATTTTGTCCTCTATATCCTCCTCATCCAAGAGAATCAGATAACACTATGCTGAAACTCATGAGAGAATCTACATCCATCTGACCCTAGCCTTAGGGGCCCGTCACACGGTGCAACGGTACTGCCGATTTGTTAGGCAATGCAGGGGTGTGGCGTATCAGCACCGACATCGCCCCTGCATCGCCTAATGTAATTGGGCGATGGCGACGCCTTTTACTGGTCGCCTGGTTTCAGAGCAGTGCCCTGAAACCAGGCGGCCGATCTGGGGCGATGTGCACGCCATAGGCTCCCATTGTACTGCATCGCCGCTGGGGTTTGGAGACACCCCGGCGGCGATGCCGCCTGTCAGCTCGCCGATGCATCACCGGAGGTGTCTCCCCGTGTAAACAGGGGGCGGCGGCGCTGGCGGGGCGACAAAAATGTACGCGCTCCTGCCAGTCGCCGCCGACATCTCCGGCGAGGTGGCACCGTGTGACGGTCCCCTTAGGGTTATGTGAACACAAGTTCTTTTTCAGGCCGGTATGCTCCATAACTCATCTAGAAACATGCTAAAAAAATCCTAAAAAGAATGAACAGAAACATTTTTTTTCAAAATATCTTACTGATCATAAGTTCAGTCTATTGATTGTCCTTGGAGACCTGAAGCAGTTAAAATAAGTGACCTAACTATTCTGCTTGAAAACTGCTCAAGTAGTTTATACAAGTAAAAAAAAACGCTGGTCAAAGATGTGAAAGAAAGCACTCTGGAAACAACCGAAAAGGTGCCTCAGGAAAATGCACTCTAACATGTCACCATGGAGAGCTCCACTGCACAGTCGGCTCAAATTTCAGCACCACGGACAGCAGCAATGCACATGCGGGCTGAAATTTCAGCAGCGCAGACACCAGCACACACTAGCACCAACGCATCCTGCAAAAAACAGGATAGGAGGGCATATTGGACCACACTTTGTGCTCATCCAGTGCTGTCAGGTTCTGTCCAGTGCATCCTGCAAAACACCGGATAGAACCTGACAGCAGAAAACCGTGGTGTGAAGCCGGCCTAAGAGTTCTCACACAGCTTTTTTTTCTTGCAGATTTGAACCACCAAAGTGTTTTTTTCTTCAAATAAGCAGCACACCAATTCTTTCATCGTTTTTCAAATGGATAGAGGGGGTGGGGAACGTAAATTAAGGCTTGGTGCCCAACTAGCAGGTTATTACTGCATCAAATCTGAATCTGCTGGCAGGAAAAACGCTACAGAAAAAATGCTACATTTTTAGCATTTAGCATGCTTTTTTATGCATTATTTTTCCCATATAATTCTCTCATATAGTCTATGAGAAAAACGCAGGGAAAAAAGCAAAATGATTGGACATGTTGGTTCTTTTTACTGCTCCAAAATCTGCAAGGAAAAAAAACCTGAAAGTGGGCACAGCACTTCAGAATTCTCATCAACTTTGCTGGTATGCGTTTAATAAAATCTGCATTTTAGAAAATCTGAAGGAAAAATACATAAAAAAAAACGCACAAGGAATGCTACTGTGGCACCCCAGGGTTCATGTGCCACAGTAACAACACAAAGGGTAAGCTTCCCACCACACTACACTAGCGCCTCCAGGCCAGAAGGGGGAGCTAAAGCTGCTTCCTTATATATTCTGGGTGGTTAGGAAGTGGCAGTAAGTTCAGTGCGGAGCAGCACTGAGGAAGAAGGACTTGAGTGTAAAAGAGCTGCGTTAGACTCAACCCACGGTCCGCTGTCCAGTTCCAGGCCAAGCCAGGGTCTAATGGCCACTTTACACACACCAACTTATCTGTCCAACTTCTGACCAACTTACTGGTTGCAGTGAAATCATGGACACATTGTTCCATTTGAACACAGCCACAAAATGGAGCAATGTGTCCATGATTTCACTGCAACCAGTAAGTTGGTCAGAAGTTGTACAGTAAGTTGGTGTGTGTAAAGTGGCCCTGAGGAAAGGAGACAGGAACACAGTGGAACTCATCTGGGAGACCGAATTACCCTAAAACTCACCCCAGAGGAGTGCACAGAATGGATACCGGATCCGGGACTGTGCATGAAAAATACAGCACAGTGAACACCGGATTAGTGAAGGTCCCACTACTTCACTGTACCACAGCGAAGCAACACGGCGGGGTCAGGAACACAGGACAAGACTCAAGTTGCCTAGCAAGTTGGTACCGATGAGGGGAGACAGGGCTGGCAGCTTAGCTAAAGCGGCAGCAGGGCCACACACACAGCGCAGGAATAGGGAGCCGAGGAACTGGCCAGGGTGGGAGCAACCTGGCCCCTGCATAGACTCAGTGGACAGTACTCAGCTGAATTACCATCTACAGTAAAAGACCTGGAAAACTACAAAACCGTGAGCCTGTGTAATCCTGCGCTCGAGCTCCCTCACAAACCGTTATCATCACTACTGCCCCAGGGACCAGGCTCTGCCTGTGGAGAGCCGTTACATCTCAGGCTGCCATCCATCATCCCCGGAGGCTCTGCAGCAGCGGTGGTCACCCTGACCACATACCACGGGTGGCGTCACGACTTTCTCCCCTGTAAATAACTCCCAACCTTTACTTGTAGGCTTGGGACACGGTCCGGACCAAGACCGCCGTGATACCCCGTAATACCACACTAGGTGGGCACATAGCCTTAAAATGCATTTTACTCAGTGTTTTTACTGCTGTTTGGTTTTGGCAGCAGAAAACTCTCCTGCAAATATTAAACGGGTGCACATACTCTAAGGGTACGCACACACGATTAGGATCAGCATACAGTCAATGGGTCTGCCCTCCCGACTCTTGGAAAGTGGAAGGAGTGTAGGCCCTGGACACAGGGTCTATTCTCCTGCAGGAAGCTGATGATCTCCGCAGGTGAACTCAGCCGCCCTGTGGCCAAGTTCAGGGTTCGGGGTTTGTCAGCTTATCCCTGTATTTAGGTGCCAAGATCACCTCCGACTTCGCAGCAGTAAACTGACATGCTGCAAACAAGCAGCAGCACTGAAAGCTGCCGCACAGGTCTGTTAACTCTGTGGAGAGAACAAGTGTGGCACCCCAGGAGTCTGGTTGCCACAGTGGCATTCCCTCCCTTACAGAGGGTGATGTCATACCTGGAAACAAGAAGGGGTCTCCTTATCAGGTAACGCCAGCATCCAACACTTGTCTTGACTCCAGACCAGAAGGGGGAGCTCTGAACCCAGTTTCAGGGGAGCTTCCCTATAAATTCTGGCATGGAGGAGGAGTTAGGCAGAACATTAGGGAGTAAGGAGTATGAACAAACGTTCTGGAGACTGGAGCCAGTTGGATCTCGTCCAAGGACAGAGGAGAGCTAGTAAGACGGAGGAGTCGAGGAGAACCTAGGGAGTGGAGCCGTGACTGGGCTCGCCCCAGAGGAAAGTGCTAGAAACCAGACCCCGGAGTCCATGGTTGTTCAGGTACTGAAGTCCCGGCAACCAAATCTGGAGTGCAGAGGATTGCAAGTCCCCTGGCCCTACTCAACACCCGACAGCAAAGCAGCATACTAGAGCTTGGAGCCGCCACGGAGGAGCGACACTTGGAAAAGGCTCGCGCTGCCTGCCACACGGGTAAAGGACTAGACATGCAGGAAGAGAACCACAGCAGAGCTATAGGCAGCGAGGTCCAAGTAGCACCACGCAGAAGGAAGACCTCTACAATCACCTGGCTAGGTGGGATCCCTCATTGCGTCCTGGCTGCCTGGACCTCCATTACCATCTGTTACAACTGCCCCGGTCTGCAACAACAACCATCAAGTAAAGGTAAAGGAAACTTTCATCATTGTGTCCTCCAGTCATTTATTGTGCCTTCAGTCCTGCACCTCACTTTATCCTATTCCCAGCATAGACTGTGTAAACTGCCCAGGGTCCTTGCTCTACCCTTGGAGAGCATAACATCTAGCTGCTTCACCAACAGCCCCAGAGCTTCTGTATTGCAGCATCGGCAATCCATCCAAAATGCCGAAACCCACTGGTGGCGTCACATTAAATCCCATAAAATATTCCTCTTTTAATGACACAACCAGGGCCACGGAACCGGATCATGACCCCGTAACCTTCCCAAAGAACTCCCGACTTGGTCCCGAGTAACCCATGGTCCTGGTGGGCGTGTCACAAGCACATTGGGTATAAGATTTATATACATCCACTGTGCTTGTACTGCACACAGCAGCATTATGGACGTAAGGACAACATGCTGCCCCCATAATGCTGCAAATACTGATTTATCAGGGATTTTTCAGCCTGAAACCATTCTGTGTGAACATGTCCTTCATACAGTATATAATATATATTACACACCTAGTGATGGGGGACCAATCAGACGTCCCTTTCCAGGGTAACCGGTTCCGGTGGGAGGAGAGCTAGGTTATGTAGTGAGTGGGGAAAGCAGAAACAGAGTGGACGAGAAGCAGTGCAGTGAAGAGTGCAGAAGTAAAGAGAAACAGCACAGTCAAGAGTAACAGTCAGAACAGAGAACAGCAGAGGAGAAGTAACGGGGAGGGCACCTCAACCTGGTGACCCAGAAGAGAAAAGGGCAGAGAAAGAGGGTAACTGAATCACCCTGGCCCAGTCCAAAGCGGGGTACCGGCTCCAACGTGGATCAATGATCCATGCCTGAACTGCACATTACCGGCGTGGTCGATGTCTTCTTAGGAGCACGATCCAACCGCCCTAAACCAAGCACAGTCTCCACCAGAATCGCTAAACTGGGTTCGGTCCCCTTTGGAGAGATAAAGGGTTCAATTACTGAAGTAGGACATAACACTTTAAAGAAAAAAACTCACCGAAATTTAGCCAGGTTAAAAATCCGTTGCACCTAGCAGAGGGCTGCCAGATCCACTGGTAGGCAACACAAGTGTAAGGGTATGTGCACATACGTTGGCGGGTTAGGGTCGGCGGCGGCTGGGCGGACCCGCCAGGAAGCTCTGCAGCCGTCCACCGGCTTCCTGGCGGGTATGTGCGGCGGGTGACGGGCGGGTGCACAGCAGGTTAGCGGCGGGGGTTATGCAGCGGCTGGAAGCAGCACATGATTCTGCTTGCAGCCGCTGCAGAACCGGCCGGTTTATAGAACATGCACATTCGTTGCTAAGCCGCTGGGAATCCAGCGGTTTAGCAACAGATGAGCATGTGTAAACCGCCGGTGTGTGCACACCGGGTGTCGGTTTTCATAGGTTTTAATGTTAACCCAAAAGCCGCTTTTGGATTAACATAAATTTACATAAAACTCATGGAAACCGACCGGCGGTTTCCGCTGCTAAACCTGCACTAAACCTACCAGTGTGCACATACCCTTAGAACGCCGGTGCTCAATCCCCTGCAACCCAAGCATGGGGGCGGCTGTAGCGCCTGCATCTAGCCATGCTGATAAGGAGGAGACTGGTGGCATTCATGGACACAAGGTTACCAACAGGACGTCAGCCACACACGTAGTGAAGCAAAGTGTCAGAGCACAGCCTGTTGGTCACGCCCAACTATTAGATCAGGCGGGCTGCACCGCACCTTGTATATGCATCACAAATGACCGACGCCCCCCAGAGGGCTCAGCCACATACTGCAAAAGATAAAAAGATGCAATACACACTAAAGATAAAAAGCTGGCAGCCCTCTGCTAGGTGCAACGGATGTTTTACCTAGCTAAATTTCGGTGATTTTTTTCTTTTCTTTAAAGAGATAAAGTGTTCCCATATCACCCGACGGGCCTGGTTCAAGAAGTGGGATTGTGCATCGCACCACAGAAAAGGACAGAGAAAGTGATAGAGAAGGAACATCAGCGGAGCTTCAGAGGGGCATTGCCCATTGCCAGGACCACCCGGTCCACTACTCTGACTGAAACAACTGTTTACCCTGTAAGCCTGCAGATTACCGGAGTAAAGTACCTGTTCAGAGTGAGCAACATGTCTGTGTTCCCTACGGATGAATTGTGATTTACCTGCCTTGTACCACACCACACCGCAGAAGCTGCGCAGCCCCAATCCAACAGTGCTGCCCTATTCCACCATTATATATTCTTACAGCCCCATGGAACCCGCTCTTCCTGTAGAGAGCTGCAACACCTTGCGGCCGCCCATCACCTCGGAGGTCCCAGTAGCGCCGGACCTACAGGTGGTGTCACGATTGACTTTATGTTATTATTTTTCCCCTTTTTATTGTCTGCTCAAGGGCATGGACCCGGGCACCGACTACCCGTGACATCCCCGTACTAGTACGCCCGAGAACCAAGTACCCCAAGCCCTTGGCCCGAGACACACACACAGCACATAAAGTCTCCTGTCACACACAGTACATGAGGCTCCTGTCACACACAGTACATGGGGGCTCCTGTCACACACAGTACATGGAGGATCCTGTCACACACAGTACATGGAGGATCCTGTCACACACAGTACATGGAGGATCCTGTCACACACAGTACATGGAGGCTCCTGTCACACACAGTACATGGAGGATCCTGTCACACACAGTACATGGAGGCTCTTGTCACACACAGTACATGGGGCTCCTGTCACACACAGTACATGGGGGCTCCTGTCACACACAGTACATGGGGGCTCCTGTCACACACAGTACATGAGGGCTCCTGTCACACACAGTACATGGAGGCTCCTGTCACACACAGTACATGGAGGATCCTGTCACACACAGTACATGAGGGCTCCTGTCACACACAGTACATGAGGGCTCCTGTCACACACAGTACGTGGGGGCTCCTGTCACACACAGTACATGGAGGATCCTGTCACACACAGTACATGGAGGATCCTGTCACACACAGTACATGAGGGCTCCTGTCACACACAGTACATGGAGGATCCTGTCACACACAGTACATGAGGGCTCCTGTCACACACAGTACATGAGGGCTCCTGTCACACACAGTACATGAGGGCTCCTGTCACACACAGTACATGGGGGCTCCTGTCACACACAGTACATGGAGGCTCCTGTCACACACAGTACATGAGGGCTCCTGTCACACACAGTACATGGAGGCTCCTGTCACACACAGTACATGGGGGCTCCTGTCACACACAGTACATGAGGGCTCCTGTCACGCACAGTACATGGAGGATCCTGTCACACACAGTACATGAGGGCTCCTGTCACACACAGTACATGAGGGCTCCTGTCACACACAGTACATGGAGGATCCTGTCACACACAGTACATGAGGGCTCCTGTCACACACAGTACATGGGGGCTCCTGTCACACACAGTACATGGAGGCTCCTGTCACACACAGTACATGAGGGCTCCTGTCACACACAGTACATGGAGGCTCCTGTCACACACAGTACATGAGGGCTCCTGTCACACACAGTACATGAGGGCTCCTGTCACACACAGTACATGGAGGATCCTGTCACACACAGTACATGGAGGCTCCTGTCACACACAGTACATGGGGGCTCCTGTCACACACAGTACATGAGGGCTCCTGTCACACACAGTACATGGAGGATCCTGTCACACACAGTACATGAGGGCTCCTGTCACACACAGTACATGAGGGCTCCTGTCACACACAGTACATGGGGGCTCCTGTCACACACAGTACATGGAGGATCCTGTCACACACAGTACATGAAGGCTCCTGTCACACACAGTACATGGAGGATCCTGTCACACACAGTACATGAGGGCTCCTGTCACACACAGTACATGGAGGATCCTGTCACACACAGTACATGGAGGATCCTGTCACACACAGTACATGAGGGCTCCTGTCACACACAGTACATGAGGGCTCCTGTCACACACAGTACATGGAGGATCCTGTCACACACAGTACATGGAGGCTCCTGTCACACACAGTACATGGGGCTCCTGTCACACACAGTACATGAGGGCTCCTGTCACACACAGTACATGGAGGATCCTGTCACACACAGTACATGAGGGCTCCTGTCACACACAGTACATGAGGGCTCCTGTCACACACAGTACATGGGGGCTCCTGTCACACACAGTACATGAGGGCTCCTGTCACACACAGTACATGGAGGTTCCTGTCACACACAGCACATGGAGGCTCCTGTCACACACAGCACATGAGGGCTCCTGTCACACACAGTACATGGAGGCTCCTGTCACACACAGCACATGGAGGCTCCTGTCACACACAGTACATGGAGGCTCCTGTCACACACAGTACATGGAGGCTCCTGTCATACACATTACATGAATGCTCCTGTCACACACAGTACATGAATGCTCCTGTCACACACAGTACATGGAGGCTCCTGTCATACACATTACATGGAGGCTCCTGTCACACACAGTACATGAGGCTCCTGTCACACACAGTACATGGAGGTTCCTGTCACACACATTACATGAAGGCTCCTGTCAAACATAGTGCATGAGGGCTCCTGGCTGTCACACACAGTACATGAATGCTCCTGTCAGGTGTCCTCTGTGTGTGACTCCTGCCATAGACAATACATACATTGGAGGCTCCTATCACACAGTAGTACATGGAGGCTCCTGTCAGGTGTCCTCTGTGTGTGATTGGGCTGCAGTCACACACAGTAGTACACGGTGGCTCCTGTCAGGGGTTTCCCTCACAGCCGGAGCTGAGGAGATTCCCGCCCGCACATTCTCGGCTTCTCACATTTTCCCGCCTATTTCAGGTGATGGCGGCGCTTAGTGTCTCACAATACACAGGAGGCGCGGACATGGACCCAGAGACAGGACAAAGGCGCCATTATTTACTCTGCATACAACCCGTGCAGCAGTGTAAGAACAGCCTTTCTGGTATTAGTCACATTTTTATTTATTTCTTTTTGTAAAAGAAAAAAAAAAGTCAATATTGAATTGCGGTCTGATGTATTTACTCTGCATCATAGAAAATGTCTGCTGGGGATTCGCTACAGAGCGGGAGGAGGACAGCAGTGCTACTGCCATATAATGTTATATTATACTGCTATTATATTATATTGTGCATTTCTTATGGTAAGATGCATTTCTGAGGTAAGATGGTGTGGAAAACATTTGACTATCCTTAGTGGTGTAACTTGTAGCTGATGGGCTCTGATGTGAAGCTCCAACAGGGCCCCAATTATTGCAAATCTTTAAAGGGATCCTGTCACCTCCAGAACTCCTCCTAAGCTATCAAATCATGTCCTTGCAGCATCCTATCACTAATCTCACACTCCTTTTGTCTCCTAAAAGCATCCTGTGAAAGTGCATAAAAACGTTTTAATACTTACTCATTAGTGATTATAATTAGCAGGGGCCATATTCTTTAGTCACCAGGGCGGGCTATTTTGCATGCTCCAGGATCCACCCTCTCTCTGTCTGTGATCCTCTGCTTGTGCAGGCTTTGCCCTCTCCCCTCTCGGCACACGGGTGGCTCTTTCTCTGGCTCTGCCTGTGCCCCTGGGACTCCCTCTTTCTCACTGTCTGTTCCTCTCCTGACCATGGACGAGCTCCTCGCTGCTCAAGTTCTCTAGGTCCTCTCTCCTCGGCTTCTCCTCCCATACTCGCTCAGTCACAAACTCTCTACCACCCACACTCCTGTTTTCTTGTTCCCCTGACTGGGCCCTCCCTCTATCCGATCCACCCACCGTCCCCGGGACCGAGTTCTAAGGGTTGTGTTGGGTGCTTGATGGGTGTCTCGGCCTTACCATCCCGCTTCCCTGAGAACAGGAGTACTACACCATGGATTGGGTGCAGGACCTCTTGTATTGACCAGACCACAGGGGCGCCACACATGCAGTACTGAGGGAATATACAGCACTGGGGGCATAAGCATCACTGGAGAGCACACAGTAATTGGGGCACATACAGTACTTTGAGGCACAGACATCACTGGGGACACATACGGTACTCCGGACGCTGGAGCAGCCACTTTTCTTCTGTGGGACGGGAGTGCATTGTGCACTAATCCTGCCCTCACAAAGTGCATCCTCACGCTGGTCAGCTGAGAATCTGCACAGGGGCGGCATGCAAGATCATGCAACCAGTGGGCCGGAAGCTGCCAACCCCTGTCTATATGATGCAAAAATTGTATTTTCCATGGAAATTTATAGGTAGAATTTTCCTAGCATTTTTGATGTATGTATACACCGTCTCTTTTAGATGTCGGCCGACCCACCACGGTTTTCCAAGAATAAAAAACGCTGGCCTCACCGGTTATTAAGCACTTATTTTTCTTGTTTAACCATTTAAACATCCTAAAGAGAAAATTAAAAACTGAATTGGCAAAAATTTTTTTGGCTACCGTACATCCCCCACCCCAAAATGCAATAAAGATCAATCAAAATGTTATATTCAAACTAAAATGAAGTAGATAAAAACATCAGCTTGCCTGGAAAAGCAAACTTAAAGGGAACCTGACCCCTAAAAATCAGCCCCCAGCCTATTAATACCTGTTCCTACACCATCATTAATGTATTCTAGCCATCCCTTTGTATAAAAAATGGGTATTTATAAATTTTAGAAAAGTGATTTTAGTACCTGCTGAACTGCGGCTTCTCAGTGCTTGAGAAGTCACACAGGGCATTCCCTGTTGCTTCTCTTCGCCGCCTGTAATTCAATTATTCATGCCCCGATGGGCGTGCTAATCAATGGTGTTCCTCCTCATCCTCCTACATCGGCGGTATAGCCAGTATGACGCTAATTGCGTCATATCCAGCTATACTGATGTCAGTACACCTATTTGGGTGTAGAGGACCGCGCGATGCGCATTGCGCATGCACGAGGTTGCTTTACGGCAGCTCATCTCTGATCAAATTTTTTTTATTCTAACTAAAAATATGGTAAGGCACCAAAAATACATAACGTCTTTTGGATTATAATACACACATTTGTTTCGTGGAATACGGCTGCGCGATTTTTAAGCCTTCATCCTCTCTACTCTATAAGACCACGCTGGGGACTGCAGCAGGCGTGATATGCTTTTGTAGTGATGTGACTGTCACAACCACACAAGGTGAAGCCTCTGATACCTATTTGGGAAATATTTTATCTCCAGAACCCTTCATCCTCCTTTTTTTTACTTTCTGAGATATTGACCTTTTGGGTTTTCATTGTCTATAAACTTTAATCATCAACATTAACAGAAATAAACACTTGAAATAGATCACTCTGTGTATAATGACTATATATTTTATTTATTATTATTTATATAGCGCCATTAGATTCCATGGCGCTTTTCATATGGAAGGGTAGATGAGGACAGGTACCATACAAATGGACAGTCAAGTCGTACAGGTACAGAAGGGGAACCTGTCCGTGAGGGCTCAGTCTACTGGGGTCGGGTGGGAATACAGTAGGAGGGGGTGGTGCCTACTGTGAGATGGTGTGGTGGACCACTTCTCATTGTAGGTTATAGGCTTCACGGAAGAGGTGGCTCTTCAGGTATCTTTTAAAGGTTCCCAGGGTAGGTGAGTGTGTGATGTGTTGGGGCAGAGTGTTCCAGAGTAAAGCAGAAGCACGGGAGAAATCCTGCACACGGTTGTGAGAAGAGGTAATGAGAGGGTAGTAGAGGAGGAGCTCTTGGGAGGATCACAGGTTGCGTGAGGGTAGGTATCGGGAGACCATGTCAGAGATGTATGGAGGGGACAGGTTATGGATGGCTTTGTATGTCATGGTTAATGTTTTAAACCGGGATCTCTGAGAAGTGGGTAGCCAGTGAAGGGCTTGGCAGAGAGGGGAGACTGGGTAGTAGCAGGAAGACGTGGATTAATCGGGCAGCAGAGTTTAGGATAGATTGGAGAGGTGCAAGGGAGGTAGGAGGTTGTAGTAGTCAAGGCGGGAGATGATGAGTGCATGAATGAGTGTTTTTAGCAGTTTCGTGGTCAAGGAAAGAGCGGATTCAAGAAATGTTTTTGAGCAGGAGGGGGCGAGGGCCTGGATTGTGGTGCTTGATTAAGAGGAAGGAGTCGAGGATTACCCCAAGGCACTTGGTGTTGGGGACTGGGGACAGCGAGCAGTCGTTGACCTGGATGGATAGGTCGGGGAGTGGGGAAGAGCAGCTTGTGGGGAAATCGATGAACTCAGTTTTGTCCATGTTCAGCTTAAGGAAGCAGGCGGAGAAGGATGAGATGGCAGACAGGCATTGTGGAATTTTGGAAAGTAGAGAGGTGATGTTAGGGCCAGACAGGTAAACCTGGGTGTCGCCGGCATAGAGATGGTACTGGAGGCTATGGGATTCAATGAGTTGCCCTAGGCAGAGACTGTAGATGGAGAAGAGTAGTGGTCCCAGAACTGAGCCTTGGGGGACTCCAACAGATAGGGAGTAGGGCGAAGAGGAGGTGTGGGAGTGGGTGACACTGAAGGTCCGGTCTGTCAAGTAAGAGGAGATCCAAGAGAGGGCTAGGGCAGTGAAGCCAAGAGATTCCAGGATCTGAAGTAGAAGGGAATGGTCAACAGTGTCGAAGGCGGCAGAAAGGTCAAGGAGGAGGAGGATGGAGTAGTGTCGCTTGCTTTTGGCGGTCAGAAGGTCGTTGGTGACTTTGGTTAGGGCTGTTTGGGTGGAGTGGTGGGGTCGGAAACCAGATTGTAGGCGGTCTAAGAGGGAGCAGGTGGAAAGGTGGGAGGACAGTTCTGAGTGTACGTGTTGTTCAAGTAGTTTTGAGGCGATGGGGAGAAAAGATATGGGGCAATAGTTAGACACAGATGACGGATCGAAGGAGGGTTTTTTGAGGATGGGTGTTATCAAGGCATGTTTGAAGGCAGAGGGGAAGACAGCAGTAGTAAGTGATAGGTTGAAGAGAATGGTTAGGGCTGGGATGAAGACAGAGGTGAGGTTGGGAATGAGGTGGGATGGGAGAGGGTCGTGGGAACTGGTGTTGAAATGTGATTTTGACAGAAGGGAGGAGAGCTGTTCCTCCGTTATGGGGGAGAAGCAGCTGATGGAAGGAGAGGGCAGTGCGGGTGAGACGGGAAGCTGTGAGGACAGTGGGTCTCTGATTTTATCTATCTTCTGCTTGAAAAAGGAGGCAAAGTCTTCAGCAGAGATAAGGGGAGAGGGAGGAGGAGCGGGTGGGTGGAGTGAGGAATTGAAAGTTTTAAACAGCTGTTTGGGATTGTGGGACAGGGAGGTTATTAGGGATGAGAAGAAGGCTTGTTTAGCAGTTGCGAGTGCGGTCTTGAAGTCACTGAGGGCCTTTTTGAATAGTGCGAAGTGCTCAGTGGAGTGAGATTTCTTCCATCTCCTCTCTGCGGCCCTGGAAGCCTGTCTCAGGTCTTTAGTGACGGTGGTGTTCCAGGGTTGCCTGTTTGTATGGAGAGTGTTATATGTGAGTGGGACGTCTAAGTCGAGGGAAGTACCGTGTTTCCCCGAAAGTAAGACCCTGTCTTACATTTTTTGGGGGGCCAAAAGTGGCCCCCTGTCTTACTTTCGGGGGGGGTCTTATATTGGCAGCCCCAGCCTACTCACATACACACACACACACACACACACACACACCGTATATAGTCATGTATAAGCCGAGGGTGGGAAATACAGCAGACCGCCACCCGGTATACAGCCCCCAGCACAAGTATACAGCCCCCAGCAGTGTGGTACACAGCCCAGCAGTGTGGTACACAGCCCAGCAGTGTGGTACACAGCCCAGCAGTGTGGTATACAGCCCAGCAGTGTGGTATACAGCCCAGCAGTGTGGTATACAGCTCAGCAGTGTGGTATACAGCTCAGCAGTGTGGTATACAGCCCAGCAGTGTGGTATACAGCTCAGCAGTGTGGTATACAGCCCCCCTCCTGCTGGCACACTGCCCCCCCAGCTCTGAGACCCCCCTGCTGCTGGCACACTGCCCCCCTGCTGCTGGCACACTGCCCCCCTGCTGCTGGCTCACTGCCCCCCTGCTGCTGGCACACTGCCCCCCTGCTGCTGGCACACTGCCCCTCTGCTGCTGGCACACTGCCCCCCCAGCTCTGAGGCCCCCTGCTGCTGCTTACATCTTACCCTCCAGCGTCTTTTTGCAGCAGCCAGCGCGTCGCTCCTCCGGTCCCGTCTTCAGCTGTTTCCCGGATCATGTGACCCGTCGCAGCGCATGACGTCATCGCTAGTGCGACCGGCCGGTCACATGATCGGGGAAACAGCTGAAGACGGGACCGGAGGACCGACGCGCTGGCTGCTGCAAGAAGACGCTGGAGGGTAAGATGTAAGCAGCAGCAGGGGGGCCTCAGAGCTGGGGGGGCAGTGTGCCAGCAGGAGGGGGGGCCTTACATTAGCCCCCCCGGTTGTAAGGCCCTATATTCGGGGGAGGCCTTACATTAGCAGGCCCCCCCTTTACCCCTAGGCGGCCTTACAATCGGGGGGGCTTACTTTCGGGGAAACACGGTAGTTTTAGTGGTATTATATAGGGTGGTGGCAGCGTTTGTGTCGTGTATGGAAACTGTCAGCGAGAGGGAGAAGGGATTCTGAGAATGAGTGTGGGTCGATGTGTTTTAGGTTTCTGCGGGGGTGGAGGAGTTTGTGGAGCAGGTAGTGTAGGGGGGGGGAGAGGGAGGAGAAAGTTGACCAGTAGATTGTGGTCAGATAGGGGGAGGGGTGAGTTTGTGAGGTTAGAGAGGGAGCAAAAGCGGGTGAAGATGAGGTCTAACGTGTGCCCGTCTTTGTGGGTGGCGGAGGAGGACCATTGGGAGAGCCCAAGGGAAGTAGTCATTGAAAGACGTTTGGAGGCGGTTGGGTGGGAAGTGTTAATGGGGATATTTAAATCACCCATAATGATAGTGGGGATGTCTACAGAAAGGAAGTGAAGTAGCCAGGTGGTGAAATGGTCGAGGAAGGAGGTGATGGATCCAGGGGGGCGGTAGATGACGGCCAGTTGAAGGTTGCAGGGAAAGAAGATGCGGACAAAGTGGGCTTCGAAGGAGGGGAGGGTAACAGAGGGAGGCAGTGGAATAGGGGTGAAGGAGCAGGTATTGGACAGGAGTATTCCAACCTCACCACCATGTTTGTCATAGGGGCGGAGGGTGTGGGACAGACTGAGTCCGCCATAGAAGAGTGCAGCAGGGGAGGCTGTGTCGGAGGGGGTGAGCCAGGTCTCTATGATGCAGAGGATTGAGAGTTTATTAGAGATAAAGAGGTCGTGGATGAAAGGGAGTTTGTTGCAGACTGAACGGGCGTTCCAGAGTGCGCCAGGTAAAAGGACTGGGGGAGCAGGGGCTGGAGGAATGGGTCTAAGGTTCTTGAGGTTACGAGGGTTGGTAATAGGTCATGGGAGTGGGGAGGATATGTGTGCTTCACTTTATGTATTGAATTATTGAAATAAATTAACTTTTTGATGATATTCTAATTCATTGAGACGCACCTGTGTATAAGACTTTGGACCAGGAGGATCACTGATGGTCTGGATATTGAGCTCCGTACTTACAGTGAATATTCGACATGTTGTCTGGCCTAGAGATTTTAGCAATGCAATGTGTAGCTGGACAGATTATTTTTTTTTTTTTCTAAGTTTCCAGGTTTATGCTATCTTTGTGTTTTGTCATAATCAGCATAAATTTAACACATATTTACAACTCGTAACCCATACTTGTTATTTTTTGTCTTGCTACTTTTATTCACATATGCATATTTTTCTTATTTTCTTTTTTTTTTTTTTTTAATAGAAAAGCATATGGGAAACCTCATTAAAAACGTCAAAGACCAGAAAACTGCATTAAAATACTACCAAAAATGCTTTTTTTTTCATTCATTTTCATTGATTTCAAGCTAAGATGGCATTTCCCCCCCCAAAAAATACACCATGTGCACTGCCTTTGAGGGTAAATTTCCCAATTTTGACACTAAGAGGTTAAACTCAAGTCTGTTATTTTGCGATGTGAACAAATAACACAATGGTGTAATGGGTTTGTACAGTGCTGAAAGGACCCGGATGAACTTCTCAGACATTAGGAAGTATAAATTACCTGAAAACCCCAATATGTACTTAGGGCACTTCTGAGGTTTACCTTCTCATCTGTGTTTACCTTGGTTTCAGATTGAAGACTTGCACCATCGATCATGACTATATTGCAGCAGATGACAATTTGATTGTGTAATTTCCATTTAACTGGAATCTGTTTGTTCTACCGTGTAGTGAGAGAAGATATTCAGGTATGTTTTCATTATTATAAACCTCACTCGGAGTAAGAATTCAGTGCGTTGTTGGAATGCAGTTTGCTGCAACTCCACTTTCTCTCTACGGCAGGTATCAGCAGTTTATGCAGTGTAAATAAACCATATACACATAAATCATAATAAATAGCTGGAGAGGTTAGTGTTCCCACTAGTGCAAATAGCATGTCTTAAGCCCCGGTCTCACATAACGATGTGTCAGCGATGCCGACAACGATCAGCATCGTTGATGCATCGTTGACACATCGTTATCAGGTCGCTGGTGAGCTGTCACACTGACAGACTTCACCAGCGACCTCTGGGCAGCCAGATCGTTGGTACCCAGCGTCCGCTCGTTCCCTGCATCCTGGGAGCGGACGGACGCTGGTAACCATGGTAACAGCGGGTCTCTCCTGCACTTAGAGACCCGCTTGTTTACCATGGTTACCGGCACCCGCCCGCTTCCGAGTTGCGGGGAGCGAGCGGGTGCCGACCTCTCCTATCCTGTCCCTCACTATTCTCATCTCTCCCTGCTATTTCCCTGTTCCCTACTCTATCCCCTATCCTAAACCCTAATCCTATCCCTCTCCTTGTTCTAAATAAAGAAATCCCCCCCCCGAGGCTCACCGGCATCAGAGGCTCCCATACCGGCATCTCTGTAATGGAGATCTCAGGGGTAAAGGACCTGTGATGAGGTCACAGTCATGCCGGCCTATACTATACAGTATAGGCCGGTCACATGACTGTGACCTCATCACAGGTCCTTTACCCCTGAGATCTCCATTACAGAGATGCCGGTATGGGAGCCTCTGATGCCGGTGAGCCTCGGGGGGGGGATTTCTTTATTTAGAACAAGGAGAGGGATAGGATTAGGGTTTAGGATAGGGGATAGAGTAGGGAACAGGGAAATAGCAGGGAGAGATGAGAATAGTGAGGGACAGGATAGGAGAGGATGCACCCGCTCGCTCCCCGCAACTCGGAAGCGGGCGGGTGCCGGTAACCATGGTAAACAAGCGGGTCTCTAAGCCCGCTTGTCACCCTGGATGTCATGTTACAGCGCTGCTGTGCGGCGCTGTGACATGGCGGGGGATCCTGACAGGTCGCTGATCGCTGCCCCCGCCGGTCACACACACCGATGTGTGGTGACCAGCGGGGGGGCCAACGACCAAAAAATGGTCAGGAGCCCTGTGCAACGATCAGCGACCTCACAGCAGGGGCCTGATCGCTGCTATCAGTCACACGCAACGATATCGGTAAGGATATCGTTCCTACGTCACAAATAGGACGATATCGTTACCGATATCGTTATGTGAGACCGGGGCTTTAAGGCCCCCATACACTTTAGATTGATGTCGGCTGAACATGCCAATGTGGACAAGTTCTAATGTGTATGAGGTCGCCAACTGATGACGATGAGCGGCCAACCAATTATTTGAAGGGTTTCTCATGGAGTTTGGCCGAACAAGTGTATGAGAGATTGTGGCCATAATATGGGTGGATATACTCAGTTGGTATATGCCCGGCAGTGCTCAGGTTTGGATAGATGGTCATCGATTCAATCTAGACTTGTAGCACAATGTATAGATGTTTTTTATGGTGGTCCCCTGTATACAAAAGTGCAGAATACAATGCTTTCGTTTATACTGTAGTTAAACGGATTGACTTTTACATTGATGGCCCATCTTTTAGATAGGTCATTTATATCTGATCAGTTGAGGTGCAACATCCAGCACCCCCGACAACCACTTCTTCCCGGTGGCCAGAAGCACTCAGGTGCAGAGATACACAGCTCTCTGTCACCTGTATAGTGGCCACGGCCAGGTACTGCATATCTGCCCCCGATCGGCCTGAGTGCTGGGTGCTGGCTTTCCCCACTAATCAGCTATTGTTGGGCCATGAACGTGAAAGTCCCGAACATTCTCTTTAAGGTGAAGTCCAAAAAGACCCTGTTCTTTCGACCCCTGTCTTTCAAATTATATTTTTGAGAACATTAAGAGATTGATTACCGTACATTCAGAAAGAGAAACATTGTCTTTTAGGTATGATTACTTTTAATGGCTAATAAATATAGATGATGTTACAAAGCAAACTTTCAGGACTACTTAGGGTTTGTGCACACAATCTGGAGACACTGTATCCCGGACACAGTGTCTCCTGTGGGAAGCCGGTGATCTCTGTGGGTGAACGCAGCCACCCTGTGCTTACGGTTAGTGTTCGGGGCGCAGTGGCTTTTCCTGCATTCACCTGCTGAGATTGCATTTGACTCTGCAACACTAAATTGATATGGCATGGACAAGCAGCGGCATGAAAAGCCGCCCGCAAGGTCAGTTAATGCTGTGGAGGAAAGAAGCACAGTGGGCATAGGATTTTTGTAAATCCTGTCCACTATCCATGTGCTTGTACTGTACAACGCAGCATTTTGGCATTTTGGATGTAGTGCATACATGCAGCGTTCGTAACTTAACTAATACTATTCGTGTGCACACAGCCTTAGGTCTCTTTATGAGGCATAACTAGGTGTCTGATGGAGCTCACACAGTCATGGCTAAAAGAGTTTCAGGAAGCTGGGAAAAGGTGTGTGACAGTCCGCGCCACCGGGTACCAAAGAAATCACCTGGGATGCAGGAAGTTATTTCAAGCTTTATCTTTATTCTCCAACATGTTTCAGCGCTCCACCTGGCGCCTTCCTCAGGGATATCCCTGAGGAAGGCGCCAGGTGGAGCGCTGAAACATGTTGGAGAATAAAGATAAAGCTTGAAATAACTTCCTGCATCCCAGGTGACTTCTTTGGTACCCGGTGGCGCGGACTGTCACACACCTTTTCCCAGCTTCCTGAGAGTCTTCCCACGTGCGAGTGGTTGGTGGAGGTCCTGCAGCAGCCGGTATTGATTGTATGCCTTCAAGCCAGTTGTGGGTCATCACAACTGGAATAGGTGAGTGGTTTTGACAATATACCTCTCATCTCTTAGTGTCTGAGTGATAGGGCACTATTGCGCCTCTTGTTCCCCCTTCCTATTTTATAATGGCTAAAAGAGTTGGCACCCGTGAAATTGTTCCAGAAAATAAAGTGTTTCTCCCAGAAAATAATTGTAATTACACGTGTTTTGTTATACACGTTTGTTTGTATTGGAACAACATTAAATAATGAGAAAAAAGGCAAATTGGACATAATTTTAAACAAAATGATCCTGACAAAATTGATGGCACCCTCAACTTAATATTTGGGTGCACACCCTTTGGATTAAATAATTGCAGCAATCACTTCCTATAACCATCCACAAGCTTTTTACACCTCTCTATTGGAATTTTGGTCTCTTCTTTATAAACTGCTCCAGGTCTCTGGTATTTGAAGGCGTCTTCTTCCAATAAGAATTTTAAGATCTGTCTACAGGTGATCAATGGGATTTAGATCCGGATTCATTGCTGCCACTTTAGGTCTCTCCAGTGCTTTGTTTCAATCCATTTCTGGGGGTTCTTGAAGTATGTTTGAGGTCATTGTTCTTCTGAGAGACCCATGATCTAGGACACAAGCCCAGATTTCTGACACTGACCACTACACTGAGATCCAAAATCCTTTGGCAATCTTTAGATTTCTTGATGCCTTGCACACAGTGAAGGTACACCATATCAGAAGCAGCAAAAAACATACAAAAACTCTCTGTATGTCCCCCATATTTTGCTACAAGTACTGTAGGTCTCATTCTGATTTCAGTAAACAGTAGAATGATGCACTTTACCAAAAAGTTCTATGTTGGTCTCATCAGTCCAAAAAACACTGTCCCAGGAGGATTATGGCAAACTGGCTAGGTTTTTCCTGTCTGTGTCAGCAGTGAGGTCTTCCTGGGTCTCCTTTATAGTGTTTCATTTCATTTACATGTGGATGGATAGTTTGCGCTGACACTGATGATTCTTGGGCCTGCAGGACAGCTTGAACTTCTTTGGAACTTGATTGGGCTTACCCACCATTCGGACTATCCTGCAACCTTTCATCAGTTTTTCTCTGCTGTCCATGTTGAGGGAGATTAGCTACAGAGCTATAGGTTGTAAACGTTTTGATTATGTTGCGCTCTGTGGCCAAAAGAATATCAACATCTCTTAAGATGGACTTGTAACATTGAGATTGTTGATATTTTTCAACAATTTTGTTTCTCAAGTCCTCAGACAGTTCTCTTAACTTATTTCTGTTCTCCATGCTTAAGGCCCCGTTACATGGCACAACATCGTTAACGATACTGCTTAAACGTCATGGATTTGGAGTCGTTCAAGCGACATCGTTAGGACGTCGTTGCGTCGTTCCCATGAAGAATTAGTTAAACTAGTTGAAAGTGTACAATCCCCTTAACCATAAACTCTTGAAGAAAACCAGATAATAGGCCAATATATTTGAAAAGGCTAACTCCAAGTAGAAAAAAAACTATATAACGAATGAGTTATCAGCCCAAAATATGGTATAAAATCTATCAATTTTATTGGTACAAAATTAAAATATACATAACACATATGAGTACTATATTAATAGATAAAATACACCACGAAAGCAATGCATCCAAATACTACGGATCCACCGATGACGGAGAAGGGAGCCACAGAAAAATTAATATATGATGTACAACTCAGCTGGGTACTTACATAAATCAATAAAATACGTTCATGTGAGTTTTTAAAAGATAATAACATTAATACAACCAGAAGAGATAATAAGAAATAACATCAGTTTCCAATCCACATGTATGCATAGCAAGGATCTCTATATAAGAGAGCTAAAGTGCAAGATGCAATACAGTAAAATATACACCAAAAAAGAACAAAAAAATAATAAAAAATAAATAATAAAAAAATATAAAAATAACAATGTGTATGTGCCTATATATGTGATTGCACCAAAATAAAATGTATGTGCCTCTAAATATGTGAGTGCTAAAATACTAGATAAAGTGCCACATCATCACAAAGCATGATCAAATAGTGATAAAAAACCAAATGTGCCTGTAATTGTGCTGAAAATGGTGACCAAAATGCTACATCAGAGATAGTGATAAAAAAATAAAATATAAAAAATAAAAAAATATATAACAAATTCTCCACCAAAGTACTAGGGGATGAAAACACAATGTAAAATTATTACAAATATAAAGTTAATATAAAAAGGTGTATACTGAAGCAAAAAAAGGTGCACAAGAAAGCTCTCAACAATAAATCAGTATATGTAAAGAGTCATCCAAATCTACAATACCAGAAAAAGAAGTACAAATAAATTCTCCCTATGTTGTACAATGTAAATTCTACCACAAAGGAGATTCTCCTGTGCTAGAATGTAATTACAC
Source organism: Allobates femoralis (assembly GCA_033576535.1). Lineage (NCBI taxonomy): Eukaryota > Metazoa > Chordata > Amphibia > Anura > Aromobatidae > Allobates > Allobates femoralis. The sequence goes on from JARQOC010000012.1 coordinate 22,719,686, forward strand.
ACAAGCAGTAAATGAATATATGCAAGAATCCTGAATAAACACAATGTAAAGTCTCATAGGTACATCAGCTACCACAAACATCTCCCATATTGAGGTGGGACAAGTGTCCAGTAGGAGAATGGTCACCTCATATGGAGGTATAGTTACCTGTCCAACTAGGATGCGCTGCCACCCTGACGCGTTTCGCCCTGCGGCTTCTTCCAGAGGGTCTTGAAGAACCTAGGCTCTGGTGCCAAGGATGGGGATCAGAATGGGGGGATCATTCTCCAAGACTGCAGCTCAAATCTTTTTCACTTCACTGGGGCTGAAATGCAGTACCCAAGTACAGCCACTACCCAGTGTAAGGCGCTGTTGTGTCCCAGCTCCATACATTTCTTATACAGTGATACTCCGGTTTTCGTTGGCTTCGGTTATCATCGGTTTCAATTTTCGTAGATTTTTTTTCAATTAAAAATGTGTCTCAGTTTTTGTCGAGGCTTCGATTTTTGTACTTTTTTTTTGTCCATAAAAACTGTGATTCCCTTTTCAAAAAATAAAATGTACACCCCTCCTCAGCGTTTTCCATACACCAAAAAGAGCTTTTATAAAAATAAAATATCATATTAAATGTGTTTATTTTTTCTTAAAATTAGTGTTTCATATTCCTTTTATAGTAATTTCTGAGTGATTCTAGCATTAACCTCTATATTTATTCACTATAAAATGGGATTTTTGTATATCTTTTTCGGTGTCTTGAACCAATTAATTGATTTTACATTGATTCCTATGGAAATCGTTGCCCTGGTTTTCGTCGATTTCGGTTTTCGACGATAGTTTTTAGACGGATTATCGACGACAACTGAGGTATCAGCGTATTTGGTTGCCACAGACCCTATAAACTGGTAATTATTGGGGGCTGGGTTTTGGATCGCCATTGATCTAGTAAGTATAACCTATCCTAACTCATCAATAATTACAAGACCCTGGATATTCCTTAAGGCCACTTCACACACACAGATATCTGAGTCCAATATCTGAACAGATCTCTGGTTGCAGTGAAATCATGGATACATTGCTCCATGTTGTACACAGCCACAAAATGGAGCAATGTATCCATGATTTCACTGCAACCAGAGATCTGTTCAGATATTGGACTCAGATATCTGTGTGTGTGAAGTGGCCTTCAGTTATATACAGTAATCGAAATGACAAGTAATAACCAATATGACTCCTTTTTTTAGCTTTTCTCAGTGTTTCACTCTACCTTTTATACATAGAATTGGTGCAATCATCTTTGCACAATGAGACAGATATATAAATTTTAATGCTTTGAATACTAATCCTATAAAACAGCCTCAGGCCGGCTTCACACCACGATTTTCTGGTGTTTTGCAGGATGCATCGGACAGAACCTGACAGCCCCGGACAAACAGAACTGGAGGGCACATATGCCCCCCGATCCTGTTTTGTGCCGGAATCATTCCTGCATGTGGCTGCCGCTGTCCAGTACTAAAATTTCAGCATAGCGGCTGGAGGGGAGCTAGCTGCGACTCTTTCAGCTGCGCTGTCCAGGTGCTGAACAAGTGCGGCTTGGCTGCCACTCTTTCAGCACCTGGCGTCCGGGAACCGGATCGTTTTTCTGCCAGATCCGGCGCCCATAGACTCCCATGTTATGGGTGCCGGATCGCCCCGGATCTGGGAAGATCCGGTTTTGTTCGATTTTTGCTCCGGACACACAAAATACTGCAAAGCTCCGATTTTGTGTCCGGAGCAAAAAGTGAAAACACCAAACCGGATGGCAAATTACTGCCATCCGGCACCATAGGAATACAATAGGGGCAAAATCGGATCCGGGGCTGTCCGGTGTGACCGGACAGCCCCGGGATCCAAAAGATTGTGGTGTGAAGCCCGCCTTAGTCTATCTGATAATCTTTACATTGCTATTCTAGCTGTTTCTCCCACACATTTTGTAATGATTTGCAGCGGGAACACGCACATAGTACAATGTCAGAGAAAGCTAAAAGGGGAAAATGACAAATGAACGGGCTGATTTTGTGATGAATATTCTTTGAGATGTTTGGCTTTTTTATTTTTGCAGCTTGTAATTATTCTTTATTGTGCTTTTTTTGTATTTACTTGGAAATGGGATACGCTCACATATTATTTAAGAGTTGTAGATAATAAGGCACAGGATAGTTGTACTACCTGCTCGGTAAATGTGTATTCATTAAGCTGTTTGTCTCCATGGAAACAGTAATGACACATTACTGGCAGTTATGTAGTCCTTTGTCTCGTGTAAAGACCGGTCTCCTTGCCTTTACGTTGTCTGTTGCAGGGAAGAAAAGCTTAAAAATAATCTGCAGAATAGGTAATTTTTCATTTTAAAGAAGAATTCATCAGAATTGACAGTGCTTCTTTATCCTAGATCTTAAACAACCAATTTAAAATACATTCTGATAATATTTTACAAGTAATATTTTATAGCTAATGATGAACATGAGACTTTAGCCGGCTGATTGATGGACAGTTTAGTTGGACTTTCAAGTCTGGGCTTTCACGGCAACTGAGATGCTGCATGCAGCCAAAACCTTGATCACTTGCGGTGGCTGATAATTCATATGTTATAGCAGAAAGATAGGACAACACCCCAGTCAGATAACTCTACCAGTGGCTTATATCCCCTAAAACAGGGCCCCAAACTGTGGCTCGGGAGCCACACGTGGCTTGCTGGTCCTTGATGTGTGACTCGTGGCTGTCTTCCAGCTTGGTACATTATTATGATTATTTATTTATATGGCACCATTAATTCCATGGTGCAGTACATGTTCCACTTGAGGAAGAGCTACGAGAGCGTAGAAACGCGTTGTGGCCTTAAAGGACCCTGCTTTTTATTGTAAATTAAAGCGAAAGGTAATATCATAATAGCCTTGTGCCAGTTGATTCCCCAGCGTCACAAAAACCATACTCTTTGAATCATGGTGCAGTACATCGAGAGCTTACATACAAAATTACACACATATGTTTATAGTAACAAATTAATAATGTCAGACTGGTACAGAGTACACAAATAGCATATCCGGGTGATTAAGAGCTCCCGAGGAGATAGAAACTATGATGAAAACTCTGGTTTCTTCTTCTTTAAAAAAAATTTTTATTTTCGTGTAATTCACATATTAAAAAATCATAAAGTTCATCAAAGATAAACAACGCGTTTCGGCTATGAGTACATTATAAAATGGCCTTCCTCAGGTTTTGTCTACATTGAGTTTTAGGAACAGGAGGAGAAGGAGGATGATATGGCTGATAGACATCGGATTCTGGACAGCAGAGAGGTGACGTCTGAGCCAAAGAGGTAGTTCTGGATGTCTTCAGCGTACAGGTGATACTGGAAGCCATGGGACTTTATGAGTTGTCCCAGACTAAGAGTATAGATTGAATAAAGGAGGGGCCTAGGACAGAGCCTTGAGGAACCACAACAGAGAGGGGATGGGGCAGGAGGTCGTGTGGGAGTGGGAGACACTAAATGTGCAGTGAAGGAGAGGAGATCCAGGAGAGGGCAAGGTCAGTGATACCAATGGAAGAGTGGATCTGTAATAAGAGGCAGTTGTTGACTGTGTCGAATGCAGAGGACAGATCTAAAAGGAGGAGGATGGAGAATTGTCTGTTAGCTTTGGCTGTGAGTAAATCGTTAGTAATTTTGGTCAGGGCAGTTTCAGTGGAGTGGTGAGGGCGGAAGCCGGATTAAGGTCATCAAAGAGAGAGTTGAATGAGCGGTGGGATAGAATAGGTGTGGACATGCTTTTCGAGAAGTTTGGAAGTAATGGGAGCAGAGATATGGGCCGGTAGCTGGATGTAGAAGTGGGGTCGAGGGATGGCTTCTTTAAGATAGGTGTAATTGTTGCATGTTTGAAAGCAGAAGGAAAGGTACCAGAAGTTAGTGATAGGTTGAAGAGGTGGGTTAGGGCTGGGATAAGTGTTGTGGTGAGGTTAGGGAGGAGGTGGGATGGGATAGGGTCCAGTGCACAAGTGGTGAGGTGCGATCTGAAGAGGAGGTGTGCAAGTTCTCCTTCAGAGATGGATGGGAGGAGGGTTAGTGGGGGAGAGGAGTAATCTGGTATACATGGGGGTTGTGGTGGTTGGGTAGCGAAGACTTGTCTGATCTGGTCGATCTTGTTGGTGAAGTATGTTGCAAAGTCTTCTGCAGAGATACGAGAAGTAGGAGGGGGCAGTGGGGGCGGAGGAGGGAGTTAAATGTGTTGAATAACTGCCTGGGTTGTGGGACAAAGAGGATATGAGGATGATGAAGTAATTCTGTTTAGTGGTGGTGAGTGTTGACTTGAATTTGAGAAGTGCTTGTTTGAATGCTGTGCAGTCTTCTTGTGAGTGTGTTTTCTTCTAGCTCTGCTCTGCAAACCCTAGCCGCTCGCCGCAGATTTTTAGTGGTATCTGTGTGCCAGGGTCGTCTGTTGATTCGTCCTGTTCTGCCATGAGTGAGAGGGGCAACTGCATCAATAGCTGTTGTGAGTGTAGAGTTGTAGTAAGCTGTGGCATTATCTGTGTCGTGGAGTGAGGATATGGATGATAGCGTAAAATGGTGTTGAAGAGTGTGTGAGTGTCAATATGTGTGAGGTTTCTGCGAGGGTGTGCCAGTTGGTGGACATGGGTGGCAGATGAGGAGGACAAGGATGAGAACGTAAGTAGAAGGTGGTCAGAGAAGAGGAGAGGGGAGGTTGTGGGTTTAGTTAGGGAGCAGAGGCATGTAAAGATGAGGTCTAGTGTATGTCCGTCTCTGTGGGTGGCTGTGGAGGACCATTGAGAGAGGCCGAAGGTTGGAGGCTGTTGACTGGTGGGTGTCAATGGGGTTGTTGAAGTCACCCATTATGATGGTGGGAATGTCATCAGATAGAAAGTATAGGAGCCAGATGGAGAATTAGTTAAAGAAGGTAGTGGTCGACCTAATGGTTGATAAATGACGGCCACTTGGAGGTTGGAAGAATAGTAGATATGGACAGAGTGTGCATCAAAAGATGAGAGGATAAGGGAGGGAGGAGGAGGAATTAAGTTGAAGATGCAGTTGCTAGATAGAGAAGACCCACTCCTCCACTGTGTCCATTTTTCAGATACATGATCTTGTTGTGTTTTCATGGACCCACCCATTCTAGTCTGAGGTTGTTCACGTCTGTTTTTTGTGAACTGAGTGTCCACAAAAAAAAACAAAAATGTCCATTTTTGATCCATTTCATAGATTAAACACACTCGTTCCTCATAAATGGGTCCATGAAAAAAAAAATGACATTACATGGAAGTCATTAATATATCATCAGAGCACTGTCCGTTCATTATTAATTAATAGATAGGGAAATCTTGGGATTTTTAATTTGTCAAAAATGGAAGAGAATCAAATCCTGTATGCCAAAAAAAGGTTCCTTAATCTCTCATCTAATCTATAAAGCTGATGTGTATGTATGTCCACTAAAGGAATCCGCACCGTTGCATTTACAATCAACAAATTTTGCACACATCCCATTTGACTCAGGGATCGTCTATCACTATGTTTTGGGTGGAAATTTCAACCTTGCGCCTTAGTCATTCACCAAAAAAAGGCCTATTGACAGTATGGCCACACATAGCTCCGTCCCTTCAAAGCTCTGCCTCTTCGTAGCCACGTCCCCTTCATTGCCACAACCCCTTCATAATCCACACCCCTTTATGGCCACAGCACTAATACCTTCTGACTTTTATATGCACAATAATCATTCTATTTTGTTAAACTAAGAACAGTTCGTTACTACGCTGGCAATGAGGCAGTGTGTACACACCTTGGGGGACAAACACACTCTGGCAGGTTAATAGTTAACATTTCAGCTGCATTTCAGACAATCCAGAAGGGCCTGTGTGATGTCACAATCATATAACTATAACAAGCAGAGCTAAGTCTCCATATTGCATAATGATTCTGCATGCTTAGCCATGTCCACTATGATCACATGACATAGACAAGTTGCCAGTGAGTTAACTATTAACCTGCCGGAGTGACTACATCCTCCAGGGTGTAGTCAATGCCTCATTCACATAAGAATATGTACCGTATATACTCGCGTATAAGCCGAGTTTTTCAGCCCAAAAAGTGGGCTGAAAAGTCCCCCCCCCATGGCTTATACGCGAGTCATACAGGCCCCCCTCACTGTTTGGCGCCCCCACCTCACATGATGGCCCCCCCCCGCATGCAGCGCTGCGCATATACATTACCAGGATATCAGCTGTCACCCTCCGGTGGCGGATCGCGGCTCCGGGCTCCATCTTCAACTCTGTCTTCCTGCTTGTCATATGACCGGCCGGCGTCGCGATGACGTCATCGCGATGAGCCCCGGCCACAAAGCAGGAAGACAGAGATGAAGATGGAAGCCGGAGCCAAGAGCCGCGATCCGCCACCGGAAGGTGACAGCTGATATCCTGGTAATGTATATGCGCAGCGCTGCATGCGGGGGGGGGGAAGGCCATGTATACCGCACTGCTGGGGCTGTATATACCTGTGGGGCTGCAATATACCTGTGGGGCTGCAATATACCTGTGGGGCTGCAATATACCTGTGGGGCTGCAATATACCTGTGGGGCTGCAATATACCTGTGGGGCTGCAATATACCTGTGGGGCTGCATATACCTGTGGGGCTGCATATACCTGTGGGGCTGCAATATACCTGTGGGGCTGCAATATACCTGTGTGGCTGCAATATACCTGTGGGGCTGCAATATACCTGTGGGGCTGCAATATACCTGTGGGGCTGCAATATACCTGTGGGGCTGCAATATACCTGTGGGGCTGCAATATACCTGTGGGGCTGCATATACCTGTGGGGCTGCATATACCTGACAATATACCTGTGGGGCTGCAATATACTTGTGGAGCTGCATATACCTGTGGGACTGCAATATACCTGTGGGGCTGCATATACCTGTGGGGCTGCATATACCTGTGGGGCTGCAATATACCTGTGGGGCTGCAATATACTTGTGGGGCTGCAATATACTTGTGGAGCTGCATATACCTGTGGGGCTGCAATATACCTGTGGGGCTGCAATATACCTGTGGGGCTGCATATACCTCTGGAGCTGCTGTGTACTATCTAAGGGCTGCTGTATACTACCCCTGGGCCTGCTGTGTATACCCCTGGGGCTGCTGTGTATACCTCTAGGGCGGCTGCTGTAATAATGCTGGGGTCTGTATATACCACTGGGGAGGCTGCTGTATACCACTGGGGCTGCTGTATATACTGCTGGGGCCTGCATACCACTGGGGAGGCTGCTGTATACTACCACTGGGGGGGCCTGTATACCACACTGCTGGGGCTGTATACCTTTGCTGGGGTTCACCCTCGGCTTATACACGAGTCAATAGGTTTTCCCAGGTTTTGGGGGCAAAAGTAGGGGGGTCGGCTTACACACGGGTCGGCTTATACACGAGTATATACGGTAAGTGTTTAGATGCTTTTTTTTCACCTTTAACATTACACTAAGGCTATGTGCACACAGGAAGGTTTACTGCAGGTTTAGCCGCAGAAACCGCCGGTCGGTTTCCATGAGGTTTATGTAAATTTATGTTAATCCAAAAGCGGCTTTTGGGTTAACATATAAACCTATGGAAACCGACCCCCGGTGTGCACACACCGGCGGTTTCCACATGCTCATCCGTTGCTAACCCGCTGGGTTCCCAGCGGGTTAGCAAAGAATAAGCATGTTCTATAATCCGGCTGGTTCTGCAGCGGCTGCAAGCAGAATCATGTGCTGCTTCCAGCCGCTGCAGAATCGCCGCCGCTAACCCGCTGTGCACCCGCCGCACACCCGCCCGTCTCCCGCCGCACATACCCGACAGGAAGCCGGTGGATGGCTCCGGAGCTTCCTGTCGGGTCCGCCCAGCCCGCCGCCGACACTAAGCCGACGTAAGTGTGCACATAGCCTTAGAGCTCAGACAGGGATGGTTACAATAGTACTATGAAGCGGAAGGAACAGACAGAGATACCTGGGGGCATAAACCAGCTGACAGGTTCTCTTTAATGTAATTACACCTAAGCATATTTACATGCTCCTGCTGTATACTGGGGCTGTGAGCGGCAGGTTGTTAAAAGAATAGGAAAGAGGTGTCTTAGTTGATTTGGGGTTGGAAAGAAATATCCCAGTGTGTAGCAACTATCATAGCTTGGCTAATTATTTAATTAATTTGTGTTGTAGATCTGAAGTGTTGCATGTATGATGTGAAATGGTTTTATGCGCAAAATAATCATTCTATTTTGTTATAACTGACCACATTTAATTAAAATGCCAGGTCAATGCTGGGCTCTTCTGCTAGTATGAAATAACTCAGACATTTGAATGATGTTGAACACAATTCTAACCAGTTACCGTATTTTTCGCTTTATAAGACGCACTTTTGTTGCCCCAAATTTTGGGGGAAAGTGGGGGTGCGTCTTACAAAGCGAACCTAGTAGCTGTAGAGGAGGGGGATTGGGGGCGGGGGCTGCGGAGCGGTGTCCGGGGGCTGTCGGGAGGCTGGAGGCGGCTGCAGCTGCGGTCCCTGATCACGTGGTGCCACTCATTATCTCCTCTAATATGCACTGCATCCCGCTGTCAATCACAGCGGGAGCAGCGCATCTGACAGGAGCAGTCCGCAGCCCCATGTGAACAGTCAGTGCTTTCATTGCGTGGAAAGCAAAGACTACCCAAAGAATCTCATACTCGCCTCTCTTCATATCGTTTCCTGCAGCCCGCGCTATTCCCGCTGCCTCTGCTCAGCTGTGCCGGCCTCCGGTCATGTGAGCGTCGCTCATTGTGACATCATCACCGCGCACCGCTCACAGGACTGGATTCCGGTATAGGCAGGCAGCGGGGATGGAGGCTGCAGGGAGCGGTGGAGAGAGGTGAGTATGAGATCGTTTGTTATTTTTAAAGAGTGCACCATGGGAGAAAGTGTGCCAGGGTGGGGGCTGTCTGTACTATGGGGGGACAGTGTGCCAGGGTGGGGGCTGTTTGTTTCATGAGGGGCACAGTGTGCCAGGGTGGGGGCTGTCTGTACCATGGGGGGGCAGTGTGACAGGGTGGGGGCTGTTTATTCCATGGGGGACAGTGTGCCAGGGTGGGGGCTGTCAGTGCAATTGGGGGGACAGTGTGCCAGGGTGGGGGCTGTCTGCCAGCTTGGGGGGACAGTGTTCCAGGGTAGGGGTGTCGGTGTCATCATGGGGGGACAGTGTGCCAGGGTGGGGGCTGTCTGTGCCAGCTTGGGGGGACAGTGTGCCAGGGTGGGGGCTGTCCTTGCCAGCTTGGGGGGGACAGTGTGCCAGGGTGGGGGCTGTCTGTGCCAGCTTGAGGGGAGAGTGTGCCAGGGTGGGGCTGTCTGTGCCAGCATGGGGGGCAGTGTGTCAGCATGGGGGTCCTTTGTGCCAGCATAGGGGCCCTGTGTGCCAGCATGGGAGGCAGTGCGCCAGCATTGGGGGCAGTGTGCAAGCATGGCAGGCAGTGTGCCAGCATAGGGGGCAGTGTGCCAGGCTGGGGGCTCTATGTGCCATCATGGGGGAGAGTGTGCCAGGGTGGGAGCTCTGAATGCTAGCATTGGGGCCCTGTGTGCCAGGGTGGGGAACAGTGCATCGGCATGGGGAGGACAGTACGCCAGCATGGGGGACATATATACCAGCATGGGGGGGGTTCGTGTACGAGGATGGGGGACATATATACTGATTATAAGGTGGACACTGGTATTATTAGACGGACCCCATTTAATATTAAACATTTATTTATTTTTCTCTTTTCCTTAACCAAATTTGGGGGTGCGTCTTATAATCAGGTGTGTCTTATAAAGCGAAAAATACGGTATATTCTTAGAGACTCATTCCATACTTTAGTCTGTGCAATCATACCCCTTCCCTGGGTTTTCACCTGGGCGTTGCTTTGGGAACGCCCATGAGGACTTTCCATCCATTTTCATGCTTGTCCAGGCCTCTACTGAGCTCTCTGGTAGGTCTCCTAGCCTTCCAATCTGCACAGCAAATGATTATTTCTGATCAGATGCTGGTTGACTAATTAATATTTACTTTATTTATTTGTTGTTCTTTTTTTCTTCTACTGGGGTGATTGCCTATTGCTTTTGTTATGGAAAGCTCTTATCCTGTCTTTGTTTTCATACAAAGCAGAAAACCTGAAAGTGACTCCTCCTATGATAGAATAATACTGCAAAAATGTTGCTCATTTAAAAAGGCATTTCCTCGTTATTAGCATACATTTTTCTGTGGCGTTTACAAGATGCTGTAATGACAGATATGTAGAGCCCTTGAAGAGACTGAAGAAATATTTCACGTGTTTAAGAATGGTCTTCGAGAAGAATGTATCATATCAGTAAACCATACAACGATTAAATAAGGATTATGGCACAGATGTATCATGATCAGCGCGCTACAGTGTTATATTCACCAGTGTGTTACTTGGATTGGTAGCCATAGAAAGCCAATAAAACTATTTACTGCCATTTTTTTAAAAAGCGGTTACGCCACCATAATTGTAGGTTACCACCTAGTCACAGGATATGCAGGGACTTGCTGATGGCTGAGGGTCTTACCAGGGAACCAACGATCCAAAGAACAAATTCTGCAGTGCACTAGTTGAATGTAATCATGGTCTCACATGTGGTCCACCACTCTTTTTATTGACTATGGGAATCTAAGTGTAGCTCTCAAAAATATTTCTGTAGTCACATAGACAATGCATCCCGAATCTTTACTACACTCAGAGTCCTGCTACGGCTGGGGTCACACATACCAATCTGCTTTTTTGAGGCTTTAGAAAAAAGGATCCGTTAAATTTAGGGTGCCAATGTCTCCTGAGCTCCTGGCCGTCTTTTGGCCTTAGTCTTTTTTTCCCCAACCCTTCAGCTGGTGCATGCCCTTTAAAGGGAACCAACCACCTCAGATGACGTGTATAAGCTGTTAATACATGTCCCTGGACCCTATGTACACCATTGCAGCTATGTTTTTGCTAAGAATATTGATAACAGCAAACCGAAATAAACAGTTTATAAACTTACATGATTTAGTACTTGAGGGCGTCTCCCTCGGGCTTTAGTACGAGAGGGCTGTGTCTTATGCAGCCTGAGTGGCTTTCCTCCCCCTCCCTCTCTGTTTGCAGGACGTCACATTAGGGCGTGATATTATCTTGGTGTGGGCGGGCACCCAAGGCAGCTCCCGTCCGTGCACGTCTTCTCAGTGACGTCCTGCAAACAGAGAGGGAGGGGGAGGAAAGCCACTCAGGCTGCATAAGACACAGCCCTCTCGTACTAAAGCCCGAGGGAGACGCCCTCAAGTACTAAATCATGTAAGTTTATAAACTGTTTATTTCGGTTTGCTGTTATCAATATTCTTAGCAAAAACATAGCTGCAATGGTGTACATAGGGTCCAGGGACATGTATTAACAGCTTATACACGTCATCTGAGGTGGTTGGTTCCCTTTAAGGCTATGTTCAGACGATGAGCTTTAGGTGAGTTTTCATGCCATGTATTCTTACTGTGTCTAAAATACAGCATCTTACAGTACCAACAAAGTGGGATAAAGATTTATAAAAATCTCCTGTCCACTGTGTTTCTTTTTTACTTGGTTTGTGTTTCAAATCTGCAGCATGTTAATTTCTCCTGCAGTTAGGCTGAGATTTCTGTGTACATTCTTCCCATAGACTTAGACAAGGTGCGGAAAATCTGCAGGTAAAATATGCATATGAGTATTTAGTGCATTTCCGTGGCATAAGCGCTCTAAAAACACAAGCAATGTGCACAAACTTATACCAGTTGTGTCCCACGAATGGGAACAGCATATTTTGTGTGCTTCTATATTATGTACTGCATTTCTCTATCACGGATTGGGAGGCCAGGGTAACAAGGAGCTCCATGTAGGCGGTCAAGGGAGCCTACTTTGGCCCTGATACTGGGGTCCCTGGCTCGCCCTGATCTCGGAGGTACCTCTAAAGGTGAGGAGGTCGAGCCACCAGCATAAGCCCCTAACTCCACCCACGGACCACGGAACCCAGCAACTTCCAATGGAGAGGAAAGCAGCAGCTTCGGATCAGTATCTGCTCACAACAGGTCACAGTCCAGAAGTGAACTGAATCAGCGACATCAGATGGATGTGAGCTGAGCCATTTATGGCCGAGGGGTGGGGAGCAACCAGCCCAGGCACGCCCCTCAGCTCACCTAAGCATGAGTCATATTCATCACACACACCTGCACTCTCAGCTCCCGCTCAATAGCTTCCTCTCCACACTGAGAGCAGGGGGAAAACAAGGCTTCATTTAAACCACAGCAGCAGCACTTCCATACAGCAAGGCTGTCAGTATGTAACAGTACCCCCCTCACAACGAGAGGCCTCCGGACTCTCAGCAGGACACATCTGGCAAAGGTCCAAACTTCCTGAGGGATGAGATATGGAAGATCTTCAGGGTGAAAAGCACTGAGGGAACACTCCCCCGGGGCTGTGTCCTCCTCAGATTCTTCCCCACCACATCATTATAGCAGCAGCTCCTGGGACTGTGGAGCTTCCTCCTCCTTCCTGCAGCAGTGTGATGAGCTCGCAGGGTGATGACTCATCACTCTGCTACAGTAGGCAAAGGAGTCAGCACATGGCTAATCTGCATTGCATGCAAATTAGCCATGTGCACTGGGAGCTCAGAGCACTCAGCTCCTTGCCGAGGCTGCCTGATGTGCTCCTTGTTCACAGGGCTGTCTGTCCCTGATGGGCCCCTGGCTTTCAGGGCTGCCTGTCCCTCATGGCCAGTGGGCCCCACCCCCAGCTGTTCAGGGCCCCGGCACTTGCCCAGGTATGCCGGGTGCTGACGCCGGCCCTGATCTAAGGGATTGATGACTTAAGGATTTAGGCTAGGGCCACAGCATCAGGTTTTTGCAGGACATATCTGCCATAGACTAGTTTTACCGCAGCCTTAGCACAGCGTTATCGCAGTCTAACGCTGTGTTAACGCTGCCGTTGAATAATATGGGTGCCGGAAAGTCTATTGCCTCTGTATAACAGCGGTAAATATAGAATTCAGAGATTGTACAGGCCCATAGTATACTGATGTGCAGGAGCCATAATAGCTTCACAAATGAGACACCATAGTGTAAACCATTTTCACCACTCTACCGTGTAATGTAATAATTATTTAATCACTATTCATGTGGCAGTATACATATACATCAAAGTATCATTTTTGCAAGTGTCATTATGAAGATAATTAAAAAGAAAGCAGAATGCCGTATATGATTTATCGTGTCATCATTACCTATTTCTGTAAGTCTACAGTTTCAAACAACAGCTGTCTATTAAAAACCCCCGTGATTAGTTTGTGTCCGTAAAAAGAAGGGATTAATATTAATATAAAAGCTCGGGTGTTAGCTTGATCAGCAAGAATGTAAGAGAACCCAAGTGGTAAACTCAAATATTGGAATGACGCCAAGCAGAAACTACAAATGTCAATTGTGCATATATGTATGTCCATAAATACATACTAATGCTTTGAAATAGGATATGTCTGCAGGTTTGATTTATCACGTTTATTATTACAGATATAGTGCACAATAAATAGGGGGGATTTATAAACCCTAATTATTAGTGGGATACAAATAACCTGAAAATCAACTAATTGCATCTAGAATGCCACTGTAATACAAATGTATATATCTTAAAGCCTTATTCAGATATCCATTTCTTTCTGGTATATGAAAAAATGAACCATTTTCATTAGCTTGCCCAATCAGATTATCATCAGCAGTTTATACATTGTGTCAATATTTACCATCAATGATTTTCTCATATGTAAAAAAATATTAAAATATGCAAAGATTCTCCTATTCTTTGCTGTGTTTGAAGTGGAAAAGGCATGACTCGGACTGCACACACGTGTCATATCTGTGATGTCTGTGATTTTTCATTGACCTGTAGATTTGTATGGGTGATTTTGACCCGTGATAATACAAATCACAATTGTTTGTGTGTATGTGAACAGTCACATAGACTATGACAGGTATGTGTTCAAAGAACGTGGATAGAAACACCCTGAAATTTGTTGACTAATAAATCAATATATCATATTCACCCTTTGATGTCTTGTGTAATACGGCAGCGTGGTTTTTAACCCTTCATCCTCTCTACTCTATGTACACCACGCTGGAGACTGCAGCAGCCGTGATCTGCTTTTATAGTGGTTGTGACTCCCACAACTACACAACGTGAAGCCTCTGATACCAATTTAGGTCATATTTTAGCTCTCAGACCCTTCATCCTCCTTACTTTAATTTTCTGAGATAATGACCTTTGAGTTTTCATTGGCTGTAAGTCATAATCATCAACATTAACAGAAATAAACACATGAAATAGATCATTCTGTGTGTAATAACGCTATATAATATGTGTTTCACTTTATGTATTGAATTGCTGAAATAAATTAACTTTTTGATGATATTCTAATTCATTGAGATGTACCTGTATATACCGTTGTGGTCCTTCTTTTTTTTGTAAAACACCATTAAATGTTGAAAAATGTTTGCGCAACTTCCAGGTGCACAAAAATTGTTGCCGCTTTTAACATTTTTTTATGCCTGTCTTAGCTAGTTCCAGCAAATTGGGGAAAACGGGAAGTGGCGAAGCCTGCCTGGCATATTCATCCAGATCCAGGGATGGTGTATAGACGGTCTGCACCGCTTGAAATAATCAGTCAAAAACAGTTTTTGACTGATTATTTCAAGCGGCGCGGACCGTCTATACACCATCCCTGGATCTGGATATTCTTACACGTGCTACGTGGCGGTGGAGGTCCTGCAGCAGCTTCTAACTACATGCCATCAAAACTAGTTGTGGGTGCACACAACTAGATCAGGTGAGTGCACCTCTTTGTGATCTGTGTGCACAGTCAGTGTCATATTGATAGGGCACTATTGCCCCTCGTTTGTCTCCTTTTATCTTTCCTATGGCATATTCATCAACATTTATACCATTTTATTTGTGTAAATTACATCAGAAATATATTTCCGTCCCTGACTGAATTAATACTTCTGGGGAGGCACTCAGAAGTTGTGTGTTGCACCTACGGTAATTCATTTAGAGGCATGCATTCCTTAATGAAGATAAATTGAGAAGACACTTACCATACTAAATGTATACATGCCACTCTGGATCCATGCCTCAGATAGATGCCCATCAGCTGGGCAATTAAAGTATCCCAAGCAGAAAAAATCACCAAAAAAGTCACGGAATAATTCTAAATACCGTATATACTCGTGTATAAGCCGACCTGTGTATAAGCCGACCCCCCTACTTTTGCCCCCAAAACCTGGGAAACCCTATTGACTCGTGTATAAGCCGAGGGTGGACCCCAGCACAGGTATACAGCCCCCAGCAGTGTGGTATACAGCAGCCCCAGAGGTATATACAGCAGCCCCAGTGGTAGTATACAGCAGCAGCCCCAGTGGTATATACAGCAGCAGCCCCAGTGGTTAGTATACAGCATCCCCAGAGGTGTATACAGCAGCCCCAGTGGTAGTATACAGCAGCCCCAGAGGTATATACAGCCCCAGTGGTAGTATACAGCAGCCCCAGTGGTAGTATACAGCAGCCCCAGAGGTATATACAGCCACAGTGGTACTATACAGCAGCCCCAGTGGTACTATACAGCAGCCCCAGTGGTAGTATACAGCAGCCCCAGTGGTAGTATACAGCAGCCCCAGTGGTAGTATACAGCAGCCCCAGTGGTAGTATACAGCAGCCCCAGAGGTATATACAGCCCCAGTGGTAGTATACAGCAGCCCCAGTGGTAGTATACAGCAGCCCCAGTGGTAGTATACAGCAGCCCTAGAGGTAGTATACAGCAGCCCCAGAGGTATATACAGCCCCAGAGATATATACAACAGCCCTAGTGGTGTATACAGCAGCCCCAGAGGTATATACAGCAGCCCTTAGGTAGTATACAGCAGCCCCAGTGGTGTATACAGCAGCAGCAGCCCCAGGGGTATATACAGCAGCAGCCCCAAAGCTGTATACAGCAGCAGCCCCAGGGGTGTATACAGCAGCAGCCCCAGGGCTGTATACAGCAGCAGCCCCAAAGCTGTATACAGCAGCAGCCCCAGGGCTGTATACAGCAGCAGCCCCAGGGCTGTATACAGCAGCAGCCCCGGAGGTATACAGGCCCCCCCGGGCTTCAATCCGTGTCTTCCGGCTTCCTGTGGTCGCGGGCAATGACGTCATTGCCCGCGACCACAGGAAGCCGGGAGACGCGGAATGAAGCCCGGGATCGTGTGTCGGCAAGCGGCGGGACAGCGCGACAGGACACTGATAAGTATGATTTTACTTTACAGGTATGCCGCGCAAGGGGGGTGGCCCTGGAGCTTGATGGGGGGGCCTGTATACCTCCGGGGCTGCTGCTGTATATACTATATACTCGCGTATAAGCCGAGGGGGGACTTTTCAGTCCAAATTTTGGGCTGAAAAACTCGGCTTATACGCGAGTATATACGGTAATCATCCTTTATTCAGCACACTTTAAAAGAACATCAACATAGGGTAAGTTGACGCGTTTCAACACTTGCCGTACGTTGATGTTCTTTTAAAGTGTGCTGAATAAAGGACGATTAAGGAATGGTGATGCACAGCTCTCATATAAATGGGGTGCAGTATAATGCATGAAAAAGTCAACAAAGGACAATTATTTGGAACTATTTGATGACCCCTTCTGAACTATTTTTGCTTGGAATTCCTTAATGAAACACGCGCACTGTTACCTCTACAGTGCCACTTTTAAGACTAGCTTGCACAATCGGGCTCACCGCCTTTTTTCTAAGGTTATGTATACACCACATTGGCCACTCATGAGTCTATTTTTATCTTCCATCTGAATCACAGATTAATGCAATTTGGAAATGCCCCCAGTGGAGCCATTGACTTCAATGAGGTAGAGTCCAAAATATGAAACTTTGGACTTCATTCTGGCAATGTGCGTGTTATTAGTCGGACACAATGGCGTATTAGAATTTCAGACATGCTCACAATGTAGTCAGGACAAACTATAAAGTGTTGGTATGAACATAGCCTAATTCTGTACAACCCCTTTACATTTTTCACTAACCACTAGTAACCGTATGCTATTTTTTTCACCTGCCAGATTGTGCACACATATCACCGACCACCAGAAACCACGTGCTATAAATGATTGAGGATAACCACTACATCTGTCTGGTAAGTACTGTGTGGAGTGCACTGGTTCACCAGTCAGTCTGTAAGATATTGCCCTCTCTGGCACCATAATGTGTGTCACCCTGGGTGTAGGGAGACACCCAAAGCAGGAAGACGACGAGGAGGGGGAAAAGGAGCCTCTGATGCTAAGGTCAAAAAGGTGGAATGGTGACCCCTAGAAACACTAGCGCTGACACCTGGCTACCCTGACAACCCTATACAGTCTCCGCAACTGTTGCCTATCAGGATACCTTATCCCTGTCTGTCCCTCAGCTAAGACTACTTGGGGATCAGACAGAGTGGACACTGGTCAACCCAGCTAACAATTAAGGAAAACATAAGGGAAACAAATAAAGGGGAGAGGGAGAAACACTTAGCTAAAAGGAGAGCCAGACAGCAAACTACACATGAAGTCAACGATGCACTGCTGAGCCACGAAGCAACACCAACTCCAAACACACTATCACCAGCAATGCATCATGGGAGCCAAGGAGTATAAATAGAGATAGCTGAAGGTAGGCAGGTGGGAGACCAGGTGGGTCCTAGTGACCTTCAGCTATCACCAAGCAGAGAAATATGTGGTGCCCCACTGGATAGGCCGCTACCAGAGGTACTGTACTTCTCCATTTAAGGGAAAGTAGTGCCTCTGGTCTCCAGATGCTTGGATGGTGCAGTTGAGTTTCACACACACACAACACTTAGAACCCCAGAACAGTGGGAGGACCCAAGCGTAACCGGGAGGGAAAAGGTAAAGTGCAGGAAGTGTGGAGTTAGTCAAGAATGAGGAGAGAGGTGCAGAATTAAGGAGGAGTAACTGTTGACTCCCACGGGCTGGAGCACAGTCACACTGGCCCGGGGAGGGAACGACCGACGGGTGTGGAAGAAGAACAGAGTCCATGGGGTACAAAGTGAGAAGTAGATCCCCGTACGCCCGTATCCGGCGAGGGTGCAGAGAAGCTGGTGGATGACACAGGGACCTGGCCCTGGAGTGGGCGTGTCATCCTGGCGTCATGAACAGGATGCGAGTGGCCCAGTAACACCAGGTCTCGTGCACCTTAAAGAACTGTTAAGAGACTGTGTAATAACTAGCACGCAAAAATGGCAGTGAGAAAGAACGAGCGCCACATGCAGGTCTGGGGGTGTGTGTAGGCCCTCGTCGTGGGAAGGACCTTGGTAAAGGCGCGAAATAGCAGGCCCACCCCGAGTGCTAAAGAAAAGCCAAAGGGGCCTGTTATAGAGTGTTGCCGACCCCGCCTAGAGGAGTGAGAAAGGGCTAGAAAGGTGAGGCCCTGGAACCAGAACGAGAGAGAGTCACGTGGTGCAATGAGCGAGAGGCATTATGGCGAGCAGCGGGACGGACACTCTGGCTGGTGGACAAGAGGGTGAGAAAGCTCCCAATGCAACTGGGAAGGCTATAGACTGGGTACAGTTTACTGGTTCTAACGACTTTAAAGAGGCTATGAAAGAGCTGAGCCAATTGCTAAACAGTGCACAGTTGTGGGCCGTTAACGCCTGGAAGTGGTCCCAGCTACAAAAAGCGACACAACGAATGCAGGTGCGTGAACCTCCTGAACCATCAGAAGCAGCCCCAGTGGTAGAACAACCAACCCAGAGCTGGCCAGCAACACCAGAGCTGACAGAGGAGCCACCAGCTGCCACACCAGCACTGCAGTCAGAGGGTGAAGCCACTGAGCAGGAGAGCAGTGAGAGCTCAGCAGAGACCCTGGAGGATGAGAGTGGAAGAGCAGATTGGGCATCCTATGAAAGCCTAACAGCGGGGTGTCTGATTGCAACCCTGGCGGAGAGCAAGGTTGAGAGCAAGCACGGTGGTGACTACTGGGCATAAAGACAAGCCGCTGAGGAGGAAGAGAGATGACAACGCCGAGACCGCTGGCAGCAGCAAGAAGAGGCTAACCTTGAGGAGAAAGCCTACGTGCGAAAGACTTGGGTACCTAACCTGGCAGAGTGGCGCCGAAGAGTAGTTGTGGACTTCCACCTTCGGGACGGCTGGGGGTTCATAAAGGAATACGACTTAGAGCAGGAGGTTTTCGTCAGCAGAAGAGACGTTGAGTTGTAACTCCTCACAGGACACCCTGGTTGGGACCTCCGCCCCGGAGAAGAGGTTGGCTACACCCGCTGTATGGGACAGTGAGGCTGGTACGCGTTGCAGGTGTAAAAGATCCTGCAGCCTCGAACCCCATATGCAGAGCCAGCTGGACTTTCAAGCGGGGAGGATGGTTTGCGGGCAAGCGGCCCTTACCCCTAACGTAAGACCTAGAAAGCCAATGTAAATAGTAGTTAGAATGTTGAAGTGTGTAAATAGTGTATGCAACTGGTTAGTTAGGTACCGGGAAACTGTAAAATGTAAATTGTAAAGTGTGTATATAGTTAATCTGCCATGATCACCGTATAGTCAGGTGGAGGACTTTGACAACTGTTTTTAAACCCCGGTAGGGAATGCTGCTCAAGAAGACTGTGGATTTTGTGTTTTTGTTTTAATGAGCACTTTTTACAGCTTTGATTTAGCTGTGATTTTGCTTCATATGATGACTCTGAAGGACTGAACTGTGGTTATTGCAACGTTCAAGAATAAATGCCTCCAAAAAGGGAAGAAAAATGTTGTGTATTGTTATTGTTTGAAAAAAATAAATACATTTTTGTGAGTGTCTGTGTTACCGGGTTGCTTGGGGATGAGCTAACCTTTGCCAAGGGGGAATGTTGCGCCACACTGGGTAAGCCGCTACTAGAGGTACTGCACTCCTCCTTAGAGGGAGTGTAGTGCCTCTGGTCACCAGGTGCTGGAATGGCGCAGTTGAGCTTCACACACACAACACTTAAAACCCCAGGATGGTGGAAGGACCCAAGTGTAGCCGGGAGGGAAAAAGTAAAGTGCAGGAAGTGTGGAGTTAGTTAGTCGAGAACGAGGAGTGAGGTTCAGAAGTAAGGAGGAAGAGGTTTGGCTCCCGCGGGCTGGAGCATGGTCATGCTCGCCCCAGGAGGAAACGACCAATGCGTGTGGAGGAAGAACAGAGCCCATAGGGTATGAAGTGAGAAGTAGATCCCCGTATGCCCGTATCCGGTGAGGGTACAGAGGGGCTCATGGACGACACAAGGACCTGAACCTGGAGTGGGCGTGTCAACCACCTCTTAAATGAACAGAACCACAATTCAGGATTTTGACTATATGACCAGACTTTGCAACCTTCTGTGAGCGGCCCCAACAGCCTCGTCCATGTCTCCCGATACACCCCTGACAATGTGCTTGCATATTGCAAGTATATAGACATATGAGAAGCATGTTAAACAATAAAAAAAATTCTGCATTTATAATGTAACACTGCATGCAAAAAGGAACGTACAGAACTCTAATAAAATGAGTCTCTTCCTTCAGGGAAACAGCAGTGCATAAAATGGATTATCTGATGTTCCTGATACAGCTCCGTTCACAAGGAAATAAGGGGTGTAGGCTTCGGGAAAGATTTTTTTAAACATTTTCCATACTTTGTTAATAAATTCAATCTCAAGATCTCACAGTTATGTAGATGACTGTACACAATACTGCTCTTTATCTCGTAGACTGCCTGGCTCCATACACCCCTCTTTCTCACTGATTTCTCAGGACTGAACTTAACTTGCGCCTAGAGACAAAATAAACAGTGCAGATACAGTATAAAGCCATTTTTTCCCACTGACCCTGGTTTGGTAACACCTTGTCCCGAAACTTCCAATTGTCAATTATTTTTAGCTGTGGCTAAATAATAGAAACAAAAATCTACTAAATCATTACGTGAGTTGATTGTCTATAACTTCAACAGATGTACATTCCTACAGCCGTAACCTTTCCATAGGAGAAACCAATCCACTGGCTGAACCTTCATACTTTTACCCGTTTCAATAATAACTGTTCAAAAGTGATGTATCATGTAAATAATGCAATATTAATTCTGGTGCCTGAAGGTAAGGCGGGAATGGAAAAAAAAGATGTGTATAGACAATGTGCCAGCATACATAGCTGGTATCATATGCTTATTATTTCAACTCAAATATTTTTATATTGCTTCATGCAGAATATTTTATCCCACTATATAATTTGTGTTGCCCAACTCCATCAGATTGGGTAATCAACTGTAAACGAGCAATGAATAGCAAATATATTATATTATTTAGTAAAAGTAGGCCTGTAGCAACAGTGATAATGTCTATTCCTATGAGGAGGTTGTTGATTTAGTGATCTCTTGCTTAAAGGGTAACTATTATTTTACATTGTTATGTAAATTCCTCCTCTAAAGGTGCTGCAGTCTGGTAGGGGGTCACGGTTCTGAGATCTGCATAGATCACTCAAGATACTGCTGAAGTTAGTGCTTTTGAGGAGTCATTTTAGAAGTCGGTTGAGATCTTAGGAGTCAAAACTAAATTGATCGGCTGCATGCTTACAAGCAATGAACGGAAACGTAAAATGTTAGGTACCCTTTAAATCAAGAGTGGGGAACCTGAGTCGCCAGGGCCGCATGCCTTGATGACCCTTTCTGCAGCCCCCGGGCAGATTCCTGGGGACCGCAGTTCTTGGGCTGGCAGACGCATTTTGCCAACTGGCCCCCAGGGATCTATGTGCCCCAGCCTCAGCCTTCCCAGTGACGTATATGCCCCAGACTCAGCCTCCTCAGTGATGTATATGCCCCAGTGACATATATGTCCCAGCCTCAGCCTCCTCAGTGATGTATATGCCCTAGCCTCAGCCTCTCCAGTGATGTATATGCTCCCAGCCTCTCCTGTGATGTCTAGGGCTCTAGCAAACCTGGAAAAGCAGTTGAGTAGCAACAAGATCAATATCACCTAATATCACAGCCGCACCAACAAGAAGCAGCCCCAGCCACCACAGTAGAGGGGAGTTGATTGTTTAACCAAATATAGCGGGGAATTTTCAAATTGATAATTTTGTTCAGTCCCTGAAGGATGGTAGAAATATCCAAATGGCCTCTGGCAGAAAAAGGTTCCCCACCCCTGGTTTAAATGTTTGCTAAATTAATAGGGGGGGGGATGTTGTTTAAGGGCCACTTTACATACACCAACTTATCTGTCCAACTTCTGACCAACTTGCTGGTTGCAGTGAAATCATGGACACATTGCTCCATTTTGTGGCTGTGTACAATGGAACAATGTGTCCATGATTTCACTGCAACCAGCAAGTTGGTCAGAAGTTGGACAGATAAGTTGGTGTGTGTAAAGTGGCCTTAAGAGTTCCAGATTGAATGCTGAAGTATCTCAGCTCTGGCTTGTAAAAAGCATCTGTCACGGTGTAGTGAGAATGCTGATGAGGGAATGGCAGTTATGGGTAGGGTGACCAGGGAAGACTAGTCTGACCCTAGTCTAGGAACCCTGAATGGCCCTGATCCCGAAGGTATCTCTGAGGGTGAGAAGGTTCGGGGCTCCAGCCTCTCCCTAAAACTCCTCCCACCAGCCCTGCGCTATTCTCCCCTCACCTCCCTCCACAGAACCGGGATACAGCAACTCCAAAGGAAAGGACATCAGCCACACAATCACACGGGTCAGCACATCACAGCTTCCAGGCATAGAGTGAAACTATCAGCAGCACCACATGGAGGAAGGAGAGGCTACTTAAAGGCTAGGGGGATGGGAGTTCAGGTGAGTCACACATTAACCCTTCAACCAGCAGTTGAACCTAATGGTGAATGCAGTTCTGGTCTGGAGCACAACACAGGAGGCCAGGACCTTCACAACGATCAGCCATGCAGCTCTTGGGCTACCTTCACATTACAATTTTTAAGGGAGCCGATGCTGTCCGATAAAATTGGACAGCATCGGCTCCCCTCTGATGCCTGGAATCGGATGTCAAATAGGCATCTGATTCTGGCTTAAAATCGCTCCCTCCGGGCTGTTTAAAAAAAAAAACAAAAAACAAATGTATGCTCACCTGTCCCTGAGGCCCCCGCCGTCTCCCGCAGGCTCCCGGTGTCCTCCCGGTGTCTCCAGAGGTTGTCTTCTGAACAGGACCTGCCGTGATGTCACAATCACGTGACCGCCTGTTAACATGGTGTAACCTGCGGTCACGTGACTGTGACGTCACGGCAGGTCCTGTTGAGAAGAAGACAACCTCTGGAGACACAACGGGAGGACACCGGGAGCCTGCGGGGGCCTCGGGGACAGGTGAGCATACATTGTTTTGTTTTTTTTAACCCCTGCTTTCCCAGTAGGAGCAGTTTTACTGTACTGAGCATGCTCAGTACAGTAAAATCTGGTCCGAGGACACATCAGATGTTTTCTCGGACCCTGCACCATAGGGCCCCATGTTAAAAACATCAGACCAAATCGGATGTGCACTAAATGGCATCCGATTTGGTCCGATCCGATTTTGTCCGATTTTATTTTCGGTGCAAAAATCGGAGCATGCTCCGATTTTTGCACTGATAATAATATTGGACAGAATCAGATCGGACCAAATCGGATGCCATTTAGTGCACATCCGATTCAGTCCGATGCCCATAGGGCTGCATGGGGGCCAAAATCGTTCCGATGCTGTCCGATTTTTATCGGACATCATCGGAATTGAAAAATTCGTAGTGTGAAACCAGCCTTAAAGACAAACATACACAGCAGCATCCAGCAATGTCAGCAGCGCCATCTAAGCACGTGACCGCATCTCATTTTATCCTATAGATTAATGGCCACTTTACACGCGGCAACAGGAAGATAATAACCGGCAGGTGTCGGAGACAATTGTACCTTTTACCTTCAAAACACCTTGCAGATACCTGATTTACACGCAGCCACTTCAAGGTGTTTTGAAGGTAAAAGGTACAATTGTCTCCGACACCTGCCGTTTTCTATCTTCCTGTTGCCACGTGTAAAGTGGCTATTACAGATAATCTCTAAAGCCAAAGGTTTTATTATTGGAAAACCCTTTTTCAAGAATTATACGTGATGAAGACTCCTATGAATAGAGCAATGTTCACACATAAGCATTTCAACTATATTGAAACAGGTGCTGCAGAACCCTTATTCTCTTGATTGGTGAGGTCTTCATAATCAAACCTCAACGATCATAAATTTATTTACAGTCCTCTAGATAATTAATACATTTTGTTCTTAAGATAACCATTTAACTCTTTTACTATTGAAATTTGGTAAAAGACAATAGGCACATAGAATGGCAAATAATACATTTCATTCATAAGGCCCCGTTACACGTAGTGACGCACCAGCGATCCCGACAACGATCCGACCTGTCCGGGATCGCTGGTGCGTAGCTACATGGTCGCTGGTGAGATGCCATAAAGGCAGACTTACCAGCGATGACCTAACGATGCGCCGACAACCCGACGGTTGTTGGGATCTGTCAGGTTCTCAGCTGCAGAATGGGGATCGCTGGTCATTGCCCCTCTCAAACACAGCGATTCAGCATGCCCAGCGGGAGATCGCCGATCAAATAATGATCCAGGCCATTCATTAGCGAACAGCCATCTCCCAGCAGGGGCCGTCGCTGCTAAGTGTCACACACAGCGATATCGCTAGCGGATCCGTTTTTCTAACAGCTTAAAAAAGCGCAGGGGCATGTGTGACCCTGGCCAAAGACATTGTGAGAAGGCCACCGCAATGTTCTGCTTTTTTGGCCAGGGTCACACATGCCCATGCGCTTTTTTAAGCTCTTAGAATCCGGTTTTCTAAGGGTGCCAACAGTGTCCCCTGAGGTCCTGGACGTTTTTGTGAAAATTTTGGACTTAGTCATTTTTTCACCAACAACGCATATGCGTTAACGCATGGTGCCTACATGTACCATGCGTTAACTCATGCGTCTCCCATAGGGCGCCATGTTAAAAAAAAAAAAAAAGGCATGCTTTTTTTTTTTTTTTTTTTACAGCACCCTAAAAACGCTGCTACTAGTGTTTTTGGGATGCTGCATAAAAACGCATGCATTTTTGAAAACTGCATAGACACAAGCGTTTTGGACTTTGAAAAAAAAATTTCCAAAATGTTCCCAAAAAACGGATTTCAGCCAAACACGGATGGTATGTGTGACCCTGGCCTTTGTAAGAGCAGGCAAACTTTGTAAAAACATATATGACTTAAATTCTGGAGGAGTCTAAGGTGATATACAACCAGTCCCTATAGGCTTTCTTATATGTCAATCTGGTACTCAAAATGATAGTTAAGTAAGTTACCTGTGGAAAACCTGTCACCTGTAGCTGCGTGTAAAGGGGCCATTAGGGTGGCTTCACACCACATTTTTTTGCCCTGTCAGGCCGTGTCTGGTGCTTTGCAGGAGGCACCGGAGACAGCCTGACAGCTCCGGACAAATAGAGCCGGAGTGTTAATATGCTCTCCGGTCCTGTTCGTAGCCGGATGCTGCAGAGCGCAGCTGAGGTAGCTGTCCCCTACTGAAATGGTGCTGAACCACTTCACAGGGGACAGCTCCCTGGTGCTGAAGTTCAGCGTAGCTCACGCTGAGCTTCAGTCGCCGGTGTCCAGTTCCCGGATCCTCCCGGATCTGGGCAATCCGGCGCCATAGACTCCCATGTTAGGCAGCGCCGGATCCAGGAGGATCCGATTTGGGCAGAATTTTCGCCCTGGACACAAGCGTTGCAAGCAACATTTTTGTGTCCGGGAGGAAAATCCAAATACCCCCGGATTCTCCCGGACAAATAGAAACCGGATGGCAGATAGCTGCCCAATATGGCCGGATGGAACCGGATTCCAGCTATGTGCCATCCGGTTTCCATATGTCCAGGAGGATCCGGTTAAATTCGGATTTTCCTCCCGGACACAAAAACGTTGCTTGCAACGTGTTTGTGTCGGGCGAAAATCTGCCCAAATCGAATAATTCCGGATCCAGGGCGATCTGGCGCTCCCTAACATGGAGTCTATGGCGCCGGATTGCCCTGGTCCGACAAAAACATCGGATACCGGTGGCTTAAATTTAGCAGCGAGCACTGCTAAACCTCAGCAACACCAGCTGTCCCCTGCTGTGATTTCAGGACTGCAGCTAGAAATTGCATATTTGCCCTCCGGTTTTGTTTGCAAATCTGGTCTGGGGCTGTCCGATTCACATCGGACAGTCCCGGGACCTGATCACACCGTGGTGTGAAGACAGCCTAAAAGAAACATTTGAAATGGCTCTACATGCTGTATCATGTGCCCCTCTACATACATGATTCAAGCAAAATATCCACATAGAGTGGTACATACAGCATGTAGAGGTATTTCACATGTCTATCCAAGGTGGAAGGATAGTGGGTGTGCACATTGTGTATTTGGTGAGTTTTTAACCTCAGTATTTGTAAGGCCTCGTTTACACGCTGAGTATTTGGTGAGTTTTTACCTCAGTATTTGTAAGGCCTCGTTCACACGCTGAGTATTTGGTGAGTTTTTTATCAGTATCAGGCAACCATGAAAAACATGCACGCGCACGTTAGATCGCCTCATGTCGCCAGCAGATATTGCGGCGTGTAAAGGTACCCTAAGGCTGGTTCCACACTGCAGTTTTTTCCCTGATCATGGTTCATCAAGTTTTCTGTGCCAAAACCAGGAGAGTCTCCAAAACCCAGAACAGGCGTCAATCTTTCAATTATAGTTTTTCTCTGCAAGTTCCTCTCCTAGTTTTGGTACACAAACTGGATGGAACTTGATCAGGGAAAAAACTGCAGTGTGAAACCAGCCTTACAATGCAGAATAGGCGCTGCTGAAGGGGGCGCTTTTACTTGAAGACACACAAATCTGGTGACAGGTTCACTTTAAATATTGCTTTGCAAGTGGGCACTGCACAGTGGCAACATGCACAGTAAATTATGGTGTTTTTGTCTACACGTACTTTTAACCATTGTCATGACTCTAATTCAAATCATTGAAGAATTTTTTTCAAGTCAGGAAAAGGCAAAGGTACGTTTTCTAGGTGTCCATGTTGTTTGTGTCCCGTCGCATGACCCCCATTACATGACCGGGGGGCCCACAGAGTCTGAACAGCCCCGGGCCCTGGCTACCCTTAATCCACCCCTGCACACCATCATAGAGTCCAAAGGGACCACATACCGTTGTTGCACAGGGGCTTATTCTGTCTGTATCCACCAGTGTGGTTTGCCATTAATTTGCTACAATACATGGCTGCAGCGTTTTAAAAAGTTTCTTAAAGGGAACCAACCACCTAAAAATCCCTATCTAACCTGTAAATATCTGTCCCTGGAGCCTAAAATTACTATTCTAACCATCCCTGACTGACTAAATCTACGTAACTACATGCAAAATAAATCACTTTTTATACTTGCCAAATCCTTGACTGATGGGCGGGTCTCCTCGCCGCGCTCGCTGCTGTCCATCTTCTTCTAGGATTCAAATCACCCGCCCATCGCGTCCTCGCAAAGAGCGGGTCACGTGCTGCAGGCCTCGCGTCACTTCCGCCCGCCGCGTCGCTGGGTCTATGATGCGCCCAGGCCGGCTTCAGGATGCCATCTGCGCGTGCTCTGAAGCCGGCCTGGGTGTACCAGTGACGCGGAGGGCGGAAGTGACGCGAGGCCTGCGGCACGTGAGCCGCTCATTGCGAGGATGCGATGGGCAGGTAATTTGAATCCTAAAAGAAGATGGATAGCAGCGAGCGCGAACGCCCATCAGTCAAGGATTTGGTAAGTATAAAAAGTGATTTATTGTGCATGTAGTTAGGTAGATTTAGTCAGTCAGGGATGGTTAGAATAGTAATTTTACGGGTGGCCCTTGATTCAAAGATAATTTTTCACAGCCTCTGGATCTTCAATAAAAAGAATACAACCCAACCTGAGCTGCTATTCACCCTTTTGGAGAGACAGAACTGCTCTGGTCTTTGTTGATCTACTGAATTAATGACATCAAATCGACAGCGTTACAGCCTTGCCGATATTGACAGAATGATTGGCTGCAGTGTTGTCAACATATTGATGGAGCAGCAGTGGGAGGCAGCATTTAACCCCAGGAGGATAAGTAAGGATTACGTTTGTTGGTTTTCTAAGGGTGCTTTCACACTGGCGGTTTTGCCCGGATCCGGCAGACCGCCGCTGACCACGGTTTTTTTCGCGGCCGCATCTGCCGAAACTGCACTTGCCGCGTCTGCCGCACACTTACTGCAAGCTCCATAGACTATGCATGGGGCGTGCCGCAAGTGCCGCTGTTAGGCGACACTTGCGGCAGATGCGTTTTTTTTGTTTGGATCCGGTCAAGACCGCCAGAGTGAAAGCACCCTCACAACTCTGAACCTACAAAATAATATTTTTTTTTAAATTGGCCAACCCGATTAAGACAAACCCATGACAGCTATTATTACCAAGAAAGTTTCAATTCAAAACTGGGATGCCTTAATGGTAAGGAATGAAAGACAAGTCTTTTTGTCATTTGTAAGCGTTTATTATTTCTCCCATAGACTATAATACTAATTGCTTTAATAATGGAAAAAGCTAGAATAATGTTTGCGTGACCAGTTGTTCTTATTTCTTTATATAGCACAATTAATTCCATGTTGCTGTACATGAGAAGGGGTTACATATAAAATACAAATACAGGTTACGGTAATTACCTTAATAATGGTGGACTGGTACAGAGGGAAGAGGACCCTGCCCTTATGAGCTTACATCCTACAGGATGATGGGGAAGGAGACAGGAGGTCTGGAGGTTGCGGCAGCACTTACTGGTTGCAGTGAAATCATGGACACATTGTTCCATTGTACACAGCCACAAAATGGAGCAATGTGTCCATGATTTCACTGCAACCAGTAAGTTGGTCAGAAATTGGACAGATAAGTTGGTGTGTGTAAAGTGGCCCTTACACTCATATAGCTGTGAGCGAATGTAGTGGACCCACTGGGCCACAGGCGGAGCTGTGGTAGCTGATCCCTAGGACAGGAATAGGCAGGAGAGTGACTTGGGAATTAGCACAGTTTTTATTGTATACATCCGAAAGAGTGACCAAGACAAATCAGCAGTAAGTCTGTTTACTAGAGTTTGCAGGCTGTGAGATTGACAGCACAACTTGAGGCGCCAGGAGATGCCAGCAGGTTGGTGTAAGCAAAGAGCAGGCTCAGCAATGTAGAGGTGCAGACTGGTTGGTGTGGCAGGCTCATGAAGACAAATGCTGAATGTGAGCCTTGGCATAGCAGGCTTAATAGAGATGGGTGCAGGTCGACTGATGCAACAGGCTCAATGGAGGTAGGCACTGCGAAGAGAAACAGTAACTGTATTGCACAAAGACAATGCATAAAGCATAGAGCACGAGGCAGGGGACCTGAACACAAGCAATGCCACTAGAGCAATGAATTTTCCAGGGACAATGTGTCGTCGGTCCGCGCTGCCACAAAATGTTAGTTTATTTAAGACCCTATCTGCGCTTGCTTCTCCTTTTTAGTTTATTTACTAGGGCAATGAAGACATTGCCTATGTACTTCCCATAAGGGAAGGGTGTTGTACATACATGTAACCTCTCAGCTTTAGGCTGAGAGGAACTTCCAGGTCAAGCTGCACTGGCCCTTTAAATGTTAGCAGGATGTGGCGGGCATCACCTAAGAAAGGTCCTGGAAGCACTCTTCAGAATTCCACAGACTCCAGGCAGAGAATGACGCAGGCGGGGAGACAGGAAGCATTGCCGGATCATGGACCAGATGAGTAACCTGTGTGGGAGAGAGCACCAACCTTCCTACCCAGTGGAGCCCAGGCCCTGTGGCTGAAGGCATGACAACATGGTGTAAGGTGGGTTTTCTAGTTCTCCCTAAAGGATGATGTTATTAGCCTACATAGCTGTAGATCCCACATACAGGGATCTCAGACATGAATGTTTCAGTTGAGTGGCCATTGGCTGCAGCGAGTGTGCAATTTCAGCCGGGCAGCCAACTGTACTCATTTCACCCTTAGTATTATTGGTTGGCTTAGAGGGTTCGATGTAAATAAAGATATCAAAGCTCTGTTCTTACTTGCATTTTCTTTACATTATGTTCAGCTGCTCTTACATTTACTTTGATTTTGACTTGTGATTAAAATAGAGTTCAATTAAATACTTTGAGACTGACTATGACTTGTTTTGATCTCAAAGTCCATTTAAAAATTAATATATGATATTTATGTTATTGTAGAGAGTTATGTATATCATAGCTTGCGTTGCATGGAGCAGCAGCGTGACCATACTGACCCGTGTATCTTAGGGTTTCCTTCACATTGTACTGTATCTGGCGTGTGTGGTATTTGTTTTTTTCATGGATATCAGATGTACCCATTATAATTTATGGTGTTCACTACAGGTCTGTGTTTTCACATGATCGTGTATCTGTGTGTAGATTTACCGATTCAATATAAAGAGAAGTTTGTCCAGCATCGGAAATGAAGATCCTTGATTAAAACTTTTCCTTTATTAATACATTAAAAAACAGTGAAACAACTTGGTCCCGACAAAAAATAAATAAAAAACTGTAGATCAGTACAATGCCGCTGAAGACGCGTTTCAGACGTTAGCCCTTATTCATTGTGAATTCTTCATTGTGTCCATGTGATTTATACATATGTCCATCAGAAACACACAGGTGCAAGTCTGTTTTTTACTGGTAACACTAATAAAAAAGGTCAATAGAAGTCTGAGTCCGTGAAAAACACGCTCAGTACATGGATGACGCTGTTTTACATACAGTGGGTACAAAAAATATTCGCCTTTAAATTTTTCACTCTGTTTCATTGCAGCCATTAGGTAAATTCCAAAAGTTTATTTTTTTCTCATTAATGTATACTCTGCAGTCCATCTTGACTGAAAAAAAGCAAATGTAGAAATTTTTGCAAATTACTAAAAAAATAAAAATTGAAATATCACATGGTCATAAGTATTCAAATGCTTTGCTCAGACACTGATAT
This sequence comes from Allobates femoralis, assembly GCA_033576535.1. Taxonomy (NCBI): domain Eukaryota; kingdom Metazoa; phylum Chordata; class Amphibia; order Anura; family Aromobatidae; genus Allobates; species Allobates femoralis. Next base: position 22,750,771 of record JARQOC010000012.1, read on the forward strand.
TAAAGCACATGCTATCCATTTCCTTGTGATCCTCCTTAAATGATTCTACGCTTTCATTGGATACCAGCTGTGTTTAATTAAACTGATAAGACTTGATTTGGAACGGCACACACCTGTCTATGTAAGACCTCACAGCTCACAGTGCATGTCAGACCAGATGAGAATCATGAGGTCAAAAGAACTGCCCAAGGAGCTCAGAGACATGATTCTGGCAAGGCACAGATGTGGCCAAAGTTACAAAAGAATTTCTGCAGTACTCAAGGTTCATAAGAGCACAGTGACCTCCATAATTCTTAAAAGGAAGAGGTTTGGGACCAACAGAAGTCTTCCTATACCTGGCCATCCAGCCAAACTGAGCAATCATAGGAAAAGAACCTTGGGGAGAGAGGTAAAGAACAACCCCAAGATCACTGTGGCTGAGCTCCAGAAATGCAGTAGAAAGGTGGGAGAAGGTTCCACAGTCAACTTCAGAACACCTTCAGATTTTTGGCCGGGACCAAGCCTCGAAACATCATAGCTGTTGTGTCCTTTAGGATTTTACGTTGGTTGTTGTAACTTTATGGCAACTACCGGTAAGTATTTGGTAGCAATTGTAGTCCGCGTCTGACCTTCAGACTCTTTCATAGTAGTTTGAGAGTCAATACAGCTCATGTTGCATGCAGGGAAGCAATAAACACCCCCACCAGGCTCCAATATGTCAGCTTGTTGATTTGGTATTGTCCCTGCTGCTTTGCTTCATTACCAAAAGTGCTACAGCTTGTATTAGGGAATTGCTGATAATGTGGTTTCCAAACATAATCTTTATAGTGGTTCCAAGGTAGATATTTATGTTAAATAGCCAAAGTAAAGTACCCTGTAATAATCAGCTTATTTTACCTACTTAACGTGTTAGTTATACGTATTTGTATGTTCTACTCAAACCCACATTATTATCGTTACGCTTATTGCTGTGAGCTGCAGCCAAATGTGTTTATAATTGTGTTGGTGTGCCTTTCAGCAAAAGTGCAATCAGACATAATACCGGGTGCTACTGGCAGTCAAACCATTGCATATCTCTCGGCTTCAGTCGGCTTTTAGCAGCTTCCTGACAATGTTCTTCGCCATTATAACATAGGCAGGAAATTACATTTTTATGAGCAATGGAGTTTTTCAGAACAAACAAGAGTCAAAGAAAACAATACAGTATTCAATTGTGAGTTTGACTTTTTAGGTAGAAAGGCTGCAACAGCTGTTTGAGCTGATACCACCTATGATAAAATTGTTGACTGAGGTATTAGTCACCTCGGCACAGACCAGCGTCAGACTATAAAGCTTTGACCGAAGTCGTTAAAATGTCCTTTTTGGTTTCTACTAATTCCATTTACAAAGCTTTTATTCTTTTCCCGACATCACAGAAGAAAGGGTTAAACATTAATATGGCAAGTAAGGTCAGAGAAGATGTTAGGTTTCATTTCTAGATAGCAGATAACATGAAGCTACATATGAATAAGAAAGCAAAGTCGTAGCCACAAAAAGGTACAAATTGCTCTGGGGCGGTAATTGGTGCGCAGCACTAACTAGTTATCATTTGTTATTTCTTACAATTAAAACAGTTTAAAATGAAAACATTATAATAAAACAATCCAATTTAAGAAAGAAAGAGGGGACTCTCTCATTGAAGTGCATTCCCGCACGAAACGGCTGTCGTCCAGAGGTTCCCCGCCTCCTCCCCTGATGCCTGCGGCTTGGTCCTGGCGAGCTTGATATCTCTTGTTTTGTGCCAATAAAGGAACTTTGTTACATTCGTGAGTGCCCCCTCTTTCCTTCTTATGTTGGATTGTCTTTTTAAGCAGTTAAGGTACTGTTACACGGTACTACATCGCAGCCAATGTCAGAAGCGATGACGCGGGTGCGCGCTCGCTTCCGACATCACGGCCTTGCTGTCACATGGCAAGATTTTGCCTGCAACGCCGCTGCGATGTTGCCGCAATGATCGCTCGCTGGGCTGGAAACAAACCAGCGAGCGATCCGCAGCAATGCTGCGAATAGGTTGTATTGCCGGCAAGATCACTATTGCGGTGTCAGACCGCACAATACAGCCAAATTGCTGGGGCAAGATCGCCAGGTTTTTGAAGATGTTCAAAAACCTGGCAACTTGCAACCAGCGATTTATCACACAGCACGATGCACCTGCGATGTTGCCTGCAACTTCGCTGACACAGCAAAAGTTGAGCGATGTTCCAGGCAACATCGCGCCATGTAACGGTACCTTTAGCCAAACACCCGACTCCGACGCCTCAATTTTCCTGAATCCAACTTCACCAAAATGGACAACGACTCCAACTCCACAACCATGGCTATGAAGTCAGTAAGCCAAAACATCCAACACTGACTCCTCAACTTTCCTGAATCTGACTCAACCAAAATGAACACCGGTTCCACCTCCACGACTCCACAGCCCTGTTTTTAAGTTGCACACTTATCAGATGGCAGGTGCACAACCGTACAAAGGAAGAAGCAGCAATAGTCAAGATTAAGGGGCAGTTGTAAATTTTGCAGTACCTGGGTTATTTTAGTGCAGGTTCATTTCTGGAATTTTATACAGATTATAATTAATTAAACAACAAAATAACATGGGCCAGAGACTCACAGGCAAGTATAAGCCATTGTGCTGCTTTCATCTTTTAAAAATTAAAGGGGTATTCCAATTTCAGTGTGCTTTGAAATATCCCTAGGATATCTGTCACTAACCTTCAGTATCCCCCTAAATTCTGAGAAATAGGCCATGGTCAGACGGCCTTATAACATGGACGATGATTACATTATTATGCATGGAGTGGTCGACGGTCCCCCTGACCCAAGCATGGCACATAAATTACTGTGTAGCTGTCATGCTCGGGACAGGGGAGCCTCCAGCCATTCAGTGCATTTCAATGTGATTGCTGTCGTTGTTATACGGCTATCTGACCCCGGCCTTAAAAGGGTTGTCTGTGACTGCAGGATTGTGAATTCTCACCTCGCATGCACTGTGCGCTGTGAGGATTTGATAGTATCAGAGCTAGGCACGTCAGCAGTATACACACTCCCAGCCGTATTCTGATTCATTTCATTTACATTGAGCAAGGCTGCGTCCTTCTAGTCAAATTCTGGCCAGGAGTATGCATATGGAGTTACTGTAGACTAGTGGATTTCGACCAGACAACCCTTTAAGGCATTCTATGGTTGCTTGCCAATAAAGAGATTGGTGCTTCAGTTACATTTCTGCACTGTGAGCGACTGCAGCTTGGAGAATTCAAATGGTATCATTGTCAGGATTTCCTTCAAATGCCAGGTCACAATCTGACACATTTGAGGGAAGCAGATTAAAATCTAGTCATCATGTGACCACTTGCTCAATTTGGCAGTTGAAGGGAATCCTGACATTGGGCATGGTGTGCACTGTAAAGATTTGCCAATCTGCAGACACATTGAATGACTACAGCAATTTTTCTCAACCTCCAAAACCCAGTTAAGACTGGAGTCAAACTAACGTTTTGCCCTGCATTCATGAGGGTGGCGTTAAAAAGATAGAGTTTGGCAGCATTAACGCAGTGTTACTGGAAAGGTTAGACTGCGATAACGCTGTCAATTCATTCCTATGGCTGACGGAACCATCGAGCACTGTCAAACATGTTAAAAGCGCAAGGTTTCAAACACAGGCAATTTCCAAGCGCATCACATGACGCGCACTTCCGCGTCATGTGGTGCGCTTGGAAATAGTGCAAGGTTTCAAACTACAGCACTTCCATTCCAGCGTTTGACTGTGCTCGGGGTTTCATCAGCCATAGGAATTAATTGACAGTGCAGTCTACCCTTTTCGGTAACACTGCGTTAATGCTGCCAAATTCTTTTTAATGGAACCACCCTGAGAACAATGGTAAACGCAAGTGTGACCCTAGCCGTACACAGCAATTTTGGCCATGATACTGGTAGTGCTGTTACTAAAGATCACGCACTGCAGCTGCTACATCGCAACATAATGCGACCGTGCCAAGGAACGCTCAAAAAAATCCAACTAGTTTTTCTGCTACTTGCTTATCACAGTCGCCTTAGTCTAGGATCCCCTTTTATTCTGCAATGTGGTAGCTGCACAGAGCAATCTTTTGCAGTGCAACCTATGTTTTTCTTCCCCCGAATCAACTTTGGACACACACTACACCCACAAAACTATGCTTTTCATCCTTATGTGAGCCAATCAAACACTGAATTTAGCTCGCACTGGGCCAAGCACCAACTGTACTAAACCATAGCGATGCTTGCTCCAGTGCTTGGCAAATGTAAAGCACCCGAACAGGTTTTCTCAACACCGAGTAGTTCGATGACCTGAACTGAACCGAATCTTGAAAGATGTGCTCATCTCTAGCCTAACACCAAAATCCCCTGGAGGTGTGAGCAGCAACCACAGGGGGTGGAGGCAGATTTAGCTGGTAGGTGGTTGCCAGGTGGTCTAAATGCCACGACTGCTGACACCAGGGGGTCAGCTTGAGTAGACAGCATCTCTAGAAGAGGTGATACAGCAAGTTGGTAGAAGCTTGTCAGTAGAAGGGCTCTGTGGCAGCAAGCTGGTTTAGAACCATACACAGCATGGCAAGTGCAGGCAGGACTTGGATGCGGCAAGGCTGGTGCTGGCTGATGCAGGCTGGAATAAGGCACAGTGAATGCAGGCAGGTGTAGATTTGGTATACGCACAGCGGCTGCAAACAGGGCTCTAGGACAAGACACAGTGTTAGCAACAAGACAAAGGACACAGGTTGAGATGGAGCAGGACACAGTGATACGGAATGCAGGACAGGGACCTGACAACTAACAACACTAGGGTATGACCACACTGCTCCAGCACCTTCCAATAAGGGAAGGTGCCCTATATACACTGTGCTTCTCATCCATAGGCTGAGAAGCACTTCCAGGTTAGAGTGTGCTGGAACTTTAAGGGTATGTGCCCACTGGACGGTTCTGCATCTTTGCTGACTGTCAGAAAACCGGTGGAGAATTGCAGAAACTGAGTTTTTTGACCTCAGCAGTGTCCATCGTTTTTTGAGCGGTTTTATAGCGTTTGTACAGCGTTTTATCGGCGGTTTTCTGGCGGTTTTTCTTAGCGTTTTACAGACGGTTTTTTGAGCACTTGTAAGCTGGAACCGCTGGAAAAACGCTCAAAAGAAGTCACTTGCTCTATCTTTGAAAACCGGTGGAAAACCGGTGAAGAAAGTGGAAAGGAGACAAAAAAAAACGTTCTAATGTACACAGCGTTTTCTAAAATCCATTGACTACCATGTTAAGCCAACCGCTGGTTAGGATTAACATAAATTAACATAAAACCTATGATAAAACGTCGACGTTTTTCGCTGATAAACCGACTTTAAAACTTCCAGTGGGCACATACCCGAGAAGGGAGCGTGTCAAGCATGGCCTAAGCGCAAACCTGGAAAGCCTGTGACACATAAGGCTGGGAGAGAAGTCCCGGAACAGGAGACAGAGCACTGGCAGATGATGCAGGGCAGCCGGATGGGTGAGTAAACTGCAGTTGTCTGACTCCCATCTGAGGTGATGACAGTATCGTGGAAGGTGCCACAGTAAGTATACACACAACCATAATAAATACTGTTATAAACTGAAGCAACAGGTTTAAGGTGTAAAGTTTTAACTGAAGGAGACCCCCCCCACACACACACTAGCTGACACAGAAAGATTTATAGGCCATGTGGTGCATGCTGGGAAATAAAATATTCAAATAGTCTCTTCATAAAGGGAGAAAACAGGGTGACTATGACCCTGTTCACTTCCTCTGAGGAAAGGCTGCTTTCAAGCTGATGGCAAGATATAGTCCTGGATCTCTCCTATGAGCTGAATTCATTGACCTTTAATGTTTCTGCCAAGGTGTCCCGTGTTACCATTGCCTTGTGTTTTACATGGATTGTGTGACCCACTATGGTGCTCCCCAGGGCATTAGAACTCGTGACGCCTTTTACTATAGAATATTATATATTACTATATAACTAATATATACTAATTATTATTATTATTTATTTATATAGCGCCATTAGGTTCCATGGCGCTTTACATGAGGATGAGGGAGACAAGAACAAGTACACTAAATCTAGGTGATCAGGACGTACAGGTACAGGAGGGGCAGGGACAATACTATATTATTTTGTTGTTTCTGCCTTGCCTGTTATGTAGCAAATAAAAATAGATGTTTATATAAAAAATCATGCATAAATAATTGAATTGCTCCACATTTGCCCAGCATCAATGAGATACAGGTCCTGGCCTATTTGCTTTGTGAAATAAAACCTCACACAGAGAGCTGTGGAATGAGACCTTGGGTTGCTGACAGTTGTAATAATCTGTCTCATGCTTCAAAGGCCCCATTACATTATGACAACCTCCTGAATAAGCTGAAACAAAAAGTGAGAACTGATATTGCTATTTAAGCACAGGTGCTACCAAAATACAACAGAAGAGCCTGTTTCTGATGAGAACTTGATATGAGCAGTAAACAGTGGCTCATTTTGTTTGCATGTGATTATTTCTTCCTGTAACTTCCAAAATACAATGAACTTATCCTATTCATAAGACTATCGTTTGTAGTTTCAAGCGGGTTCAGTAGCGGCAGTGAAGGTCTGCCGTTATATAAGCACGGGTCATTTTAACTAATGTTATGTCATATTATCTAATATGAATAAAATCATGCTATACTAATGCATCAAAGTTGTAAATTCTTGTCGGTAGTGAAGAGTAGCTTTTTTGGAGTGAAATGGATGGTTCATTCTGGTTGTACATACCCCTTTTTATTTTACCCCTTCACAATAACTTTATTGAACTTGATAGTTTTTTTTCCAGCTGAATTAACTATGTAAGGGCAGAGAGACACTATGCAAGATGCATGCAAGATACTCACATGAGTCTTGCATCACTCACCCAGAATGGCCCCTGTCTGTCTGGACGGGAGCATAGAAACACAAGCCGCTGACGTGCTCCAGTCCAGAGAGTCGGCGGTCTTTCCAGGTGAGTTATGTGAGACTCATGCAAATATCTCACATAATGTGTCTATGCCCTAAACTAAGTAAGAAGCAGCGATGGCTAAATGCCTTTGGTTTACCATACTTTCCACGTGTCCTTTTTGGAGTGATTAGTCCTGCTTTTGACTTAATACCTTTGTTCCTTTTTACTTCTTTTAGAAATGATTAAAGAGTTTGTACTAGAAGAAAAAAAATATGGCTGCTGTCTATCAAAAACTGTGCCATACCTGGTTGTATGTGGTATTGCAAGTCATTTACATCAACGTCATTGAGGTTGAACCACAGCACCAGACATGACCTACAGATACAGTGGCATGTAAAAGTTTGGGCAGTCCTGATACTTATGTCCCCCAAAAATTTAGCCTGCAGACCGTCAGTGCCGCTACTGAATTCACTTGTAATATTGCCTGATGAAGGAGCCTTTTGAGCTCTGAATATTTGCAAATATAATTTCTCTGGTTAGCCAATAAAGGTATCACTCCTTGAATACTTTTCTCATTTTTTGGGGGGGGAAAATAAGTATTTACATCGATTTTTCTGGCTAACACGGTACCACAATATTATTTTGTGTTGTACATGGCAACCCTGATTAAAATTACTGGTGTTGTGAACAGTTAAACAAGTTGAAGTTGAAATGATCTTTAAAAGACATACAATTAAAGATGACCCATTTCCTTTGCATTTTAGGCAAAAAAAAACATATTTTCATCTTTTACAATTAACAAAAAAAGGAAAATGGGCAAATGCATACATTTGAGCACCCTGCATGGTTAGTACCAAGTTGAACCCTCTTTGACAACTAGCACAACTTATAAATGCTTTTTGTAGCCAGCTAAGAGCCTTTCAGTGAATTTTCATTCACTCTTCCTTGGAAAAGTCTTCCAGTTCTGTGAGATTCCTGACTCGTCTTCCAGTTGTACTGCTCTTTTGTGGTCTAGCCACAGATTTTCAATGGATTTCATATCAGGGGAGACTGTGAGGGCGTTTGTAAAACCTTCAGCTTGTGCCTTTTTAGGTAGCCCATTGTGGATATTTTAACGTGTGTTTAGGATCATTATCCATTTGAAGAAGCCATCCTCTTTTCAACTTCAGCATTTTTTACATACAGTTGTGGCCAAAAGTATTGACACCCCTGCAATTCTGTCAGATAATACTCAGTTTCTTCCTGAAAATGATTGCAATCACAAATTCTTTGGTATTATTATCTTCATTTAATTTGTCTTCAATGAAAAAACACAAAAGAGAATGAAGCAAAAAGCAAAACATTGATCATTTCACACAAAACTCCAAAAATGGGCCGGACAAAAGTATTGGCACCCTCAGCTTAATACTTGGTTGCACAACCTTTAGCCAAAATAACTGCGATCAACCGCTTCCGGTAACCATCAATGAGTTTCTTACAATGCTCTGCTGGAATTTTAGACCATTCTTCTTTGGCAAACTGCTCCAGGTCCCTGATATTTGAAGGGTGCCTTCTCCAAACTGCCATTTTTAGATCTCTCCATAGGTGTTCTATGGGATTCAGGTCTGGACTCATTGCTGGCCACCTTAGACGTCTCCAGTGCTTTCTCTCAAACCATTTTCTAGTGCTTTTTGAAGTGTGTTTTGGGTCATTGTCCTGCTGGAAGACCCATGACCTCTGATGGAGACCCAGCTTTCTCACACTGGGCCCTACATTATGCTGCAAAATTTGTTGGTAGTCTTCAGACTTAATAATGCCATGCACACGGTCAAGCAGTCCAGTGCCAGAGGCAGCAAAGCAACCCCAAAACATCAGGGAACCTCCGCCATGTTTGACTGTAGGGACCGTGTTCTTTTCTTTGAATGCCTCTTTTTTTTCTCCTGTAAACTCTATGTTGATGCCTTTGCCAAAAAAGGCAGGTGTTTTTATTTTTTTCATTTAGTCTGCTGGATCACATTGTGAGTGTGGCTTTTTATACCTTCCTCTAGCTGGTCTTCTCTGTTGGCTATATTCCTATGTTGATACTGCTTGGAGTTCCAGCCACATTGTCTGCCAAGTATTTTTGCCTGTCAGATAGAGGCCAGCTAGGTTTAATTCCTTTGATGTCGCATCTACCTACCCTACTCCTGTTGTTTAGGCAGCCAGATCTGAGTTGTGATCTCCTAGTTTTACAGTTCGGCTTATTCCAGCTCGCACAGGTGTCATCAGGGACTTTGTGATTAGGAACTTTAGCCTTTACAGGAATCAGTTGGGTCAGGTATAGTAGTTTAGAGATCAGTTCTATTTTCCTGTGTGCCAAACCATGTGTACATAACAAGTATTGTTCATTTAAGGCTTGTATCATCAATGCATCCTATTCTACTTAAGAAGACAAGTGCATCATTCATGCCTGCTGGGTACGTGACCTAGTGGCTAACAGATGGCACATCAGTAGCTCTTCCTACCCCCTGATGTGAATGTGAGAGGTGCTAGATAACCCCTTTAAACCACATTGTATCTTCTATTATCTTATTACATGTTTTTTCCAGCTTTTTCTTATTTAGGAGTTTTAAGTTTCAGAGATTTTATCATGTTTTTAATTTGGAAAGTAAACGCACGTCCATCGAGTTCCACCTCTAACCTACCATGTTGATTCAGAGGAATGCAAAAAGCACTTAAAGAGGACCTGTCTCCCCCCTGCTGCATGGCAATCTAAATACAGCACTGAATGCAGCATGTCTGCGGCATTCAGGGACGGGGTCCCCATGTGTCTGTGTGCTGTCGTACTCCAAGATATAGCCTTAGGAAAACTCACTATTAGAAACCATGAGGGCAGTTCCTGTGGCTGGAGTTACTCTATTCACGGGGGCCATTCCCTCCCCCTGCCTCTCTGTGCTGCTTCTGCTGTGCTGTCTCTGCCCTCCTCCTCGCTGTCACTCATCCTGCCGCACACAGCATGCAAATCATTTGTCCTGATGTCCGCTCCAGATTCCTGCCCTGCTGTCTGAACAAAGCATAAACAGCACAGCAGGAGGCAGCACAGAGGGGGAGAGACCCGCGGCTACCACCAGGAGATGACTGCTAGCGCCGCTGATCTCCCGACGCTTGTCGGTGGCGTGTGTGGTTCAAATCCTGCGCCAATTCGCTGCAGGACTGCGCCTGTCACTGATTGGTCGTTCCCGGTCGGCTGCGACCAATCAGCGACGCGGGATTTCCATTACAGACAGACAGAATTAAGCGATTATATAGTAAATGGTCTTCAGGTCAAGCCTTGAAGACATGATGAATGAACAAGGACGATCGATCTTGGGCAGCCTAGATAGATCCACCAGGGTCTTCTCCGCTGTTATCCTGACAGATGTAACACAATATAGAAGGTCACATTACTGTCTCTGGTTTCGAAGGTCCCTGAATAGCAACTGTGCCTAATTATGCATTTATACATTTGCAAAATTAGGTAATATTTATGTTTCATAGTTTTAGGAATGGTGGGTAATAACCTTCGTGAAGGCTTTAATGATGGGGAAATAGGTGTTGTGATCTTCCAGTATTATTGCAGCTATTGATTATCCTAATATAATATAGCTACATGGATCAGGAGGCTACAGTGCAGGTAACATGAGCATGGTATAGGTATAAGGATCTCTTTACATGGTTTGTTTAGGAACTGACATGTGTCTTAGCAAGAGTAAAAAAGTGCTTTTGTTTGATGCTGTTCTGTTTACCTGACATGCCACTCACAGCCCTTTATACTGACATTCAATGCACTCACATGGTCATCTATATTCTACAAGCACCCATAGTACATTGTGAATTCAGAAGAGGAATGAGCCAGCTCCTATATAATACGTGTAATGCTATATCCACTCACGTTTACAAAAGATAATCATTAGTGGACAATGGACATATCCCTCATGTAAGTCAACAACATACGGTAATAAATGTGATAATACAACATTGTACAAGAGAAGTAAGATTAAGATGAATTAATACCTTCTGCAGCTGGGCAAAATCTGATATATTGCAGCGACATGTGAAATGTGAATGTTTGTTTGTACTAGTGACACAATGGAAATGTACCTCAGTGACCGTTTGATATTCAATACTGATAAAATCTAATGTGAATGGACTTATATCCATTAATATGGATCTGACAACTAAATACAGGTTCATCTCAATGAATTAGAATTCTTCAAGATAGTTACTTTGTTTCAGGTGTTTATTTATGTTAATGTTGATGATTATGGCTTATAGCCAATGATAAACACAAACGTCATTATCTCAGAACATTAAAGTAGGGAGGATGAAGAGACTGAGAGATAAAATATGACCTAAATAGGTATCAGAGGCTTCACCTTGTGTGGTTGTGAGAGTCACAACCACTATAAAAGCAGATCATGGCTGCTGCAGTCCCCAGTGTGGCTCATATAGAGTAGGGAGGATGAAGGGTTAAAAACCACGCTGCCGTATTCCTAGAGACATCAAAGGGCGAATATAATATTGATTTTAGTCACCGTGTTTATGCCTCTTTCTCTGGACAAATCAATATTATATTGCCATGTATTAGGGCATTTCAGGGAGACCTGAAATGCATTGACTAATAAATCAATATTATATTCACCCTTTGCTGTCTCGTGGAATACGGCAGCGTAGTTTCATCCTCCCTTCTTTAATTTTCTGAGATAATGACCTTCGGGTTTTCATTGGCTGTAAGCCATAATCATCAGCATTAACAGAAATAAACACTTGAAACAGATCACTCTGTGTGTAATGACGCCTGTATGTGGCTTTGTGTGAAGGTTTTTGCTTGGATGGTGTAAAGTAGAAAATGGTTTCTGTGTTTATCATCGTCATCTACCCAAAGACACTGCATGTGTCATTATTCGGATTTGGGCAGACTGTGTCATATGATATTATTGTTATTATTTAACAGCCTTCAGCTCGATCTTGAGCCATGGTGAGTAGATGGATGAATGCTCTGTAGGAAGATTGATCTTCTGCAACCTAGATAATCCACCAGGGTCTTCTCCACCGTTATCTGGATAGTATCACGCTTTAGGGTTGCTGGTCTTCCTCTTCACATTGTTCCTTCTCTTCTTCCGACCATGATGTTTCTCAGTGATTTTTCTCTTCATATGATGTGTAGACAAGTTGTAGGTTGGTGATCATTCCTTCCAGAGACATGTCTGGCCTGATTTGTTCCAGTATTGATGTGTTTGTTCTTCTTGCCATCCATGGTATTGATAACATCCTTCTCCAGCACCACAATCGAAGGCGTTGATTCTTCTTCTGTCTTGTTCCTTCAGCAACAAGACCTACATTTAGCATATATGTTGGGGAAAGTTACAAGTCTGTATGTAATACGCATCCATACACATATTACCTACCAAGAGGCTAATAGATTGTCCTTAACGCAACAGACTGCACTTTCCTTTAGAGTCACTGCCATTTTGCTTTGTGACATGAGTCCCATGTCAAAAAATTCCTTTTAGCTAAACTTCATTTTGAATATTACTGGGGGTTTAAGAGATTTTTTTTCTCAATTGTGATAATGTGAAAACCCTTCCAATATTATCATGCTGCCATTGGCATAGCTTGAAGCTCATAGGCCACAATGTAAAATCTCCAATAACTATAAAAAACAAAGCCAGCTCACCCAGGTAATAGTCTTCGGATTCCTTAATAGATGCTGGGGATCCGCTGTAAAGGTACCTTTACACGCCGCTACAACAGGATGGATACAACCCGCTACTTCACGTGCACGAGCACGCCCAAACGGTTACAAACGGGAAACGCACCACCTTTACACGCCGCCACAAGGTGCGCTACGCTACGTTACATCTATAGCTAGATACATCGCCGGGTGTCTCAAGTAGCCATCTGTAGCTCATCTTACCTCATTTACACACCGCTACAACAAGCTAATTTGGGCGGACCTGGTGCAGCAGGGACAGCACATAGGCGTGCCACAATTGTGGAGTACGAGACGTCCGTACGCTGATAGGACAAAGCAAGAACATCATGATTGGCCAGGCAGCGCAGGAGGCTGTTTAATACATGACGCTCGAGCAATTGTGTAGTGTGACTGGTCAGCTCCTTAAATGTGCTTCCCTATGCAGTGACTACCAATCGTCATGCAGGAGCTTCCTCCAATGATCGCTGAAGGGGCGCGGTATCCCGGAGCCTGTGTCACGCCCCAGCTACATACCAGGTACATCGCCTAGTGTATAGACATCCCTTCTGTAGCTTCTTTACACGCCGATACAGCTCGCTGCAATCGGCTTTGTAGCCACCTGTTTCAGAGCAGTGCTCGGAAACAGATGTATCTGTTGCCGGCTGCCTCCTACCGTCTTCACACGCTGCTACTACGGGCTATATTGACGACGCAAGCTACAATCGTAGCCTGTAGCGGGCTGTATCCATCCTGTTGTAGCGGCGTGTAAAGGTACCTTAACTTGGAGGCACACCTTCACTAATCGAATAGCAAGACTTATATGGATGATGGCATCTTGATTTACTGTTCACATCTGGATTTCTGTACTATTAGAAAGATTTTTTTCAGAAATAAAATGGAGTTTTTAAAGAAGCTGCAAAGAGTCTTTACCGCTGGATCATCCACATAAGTCTTGCTGTTCGAAAATCTCCAATAAGTCTCACAACTATCAAAGGTCTTTTAAAGGGGTTGTCCAGTCTAATTCCATAAGTCTGAAGTCACTTTATGTGTCACTCTGTGTGACTGTAGACTTGTGAATTATCATATCGCATACACTGTGCACTGTGAGGATTTGCAGTTGTCAGAGCCAGAAACAGCGGTCCCGACCACATTCTAACTCAATACCCTTACATTGAGCAAGGCAGTGCACCTTAAGTTGGATGTTGACCAGGAGTGTTCATATCGTATACTCATGATCACATGATCACTATTCCCAGCTCTGACACTGGTGAATCCTCACAGTGTATAGTGTGAGGATTCACAAGTCTGCAGTCACATAAAATGAGACATTGCACTGCAGACTTGTGGATTTAAACCCAACATCCCGTGTACCTGTATTAGCGTTGTCCCATGGGCCAAATAGACCTTTTAGGCCTCCTTATGGTGTGACTGCATCCACTTGTTCTTTCTGCATTGTGTGTAATACTCAAATCTGCAAAATCTCAATTTTTTGTAAATTATTTTTTTATTCGTGATCTCGATTTACCTTCATGGCCTTTCATATATCTAATAAATAACAAATACTCAGCTCACTTAGAGGAGAACAGATTGCTTTGTTCCACCAGCCGCCACACTTTTGTTTGACAGCTCTTGCAGTTCCCTGACTGTATATGAATGATGAAGCTGATGTGTCATTCTGTGTATGAATTAGTAAAAGGGAGCCTAGTATGTATCCAGGTAGTTCAGATGCATGTAAAAGCTCTATTGAAAGAAGTCTCCACTCCTCTCTAAATAAACACCACTTTATGTTTTTCTTGTTTACTACCTTTGCCAATATAGAGTAGAACACGTTCCTCGTAGGTGAGACACAAGTGAACCATGTCTATATCAAAGACATCCATTGTCTTTCCACTGGGCATTTTCAGTACCTGTGCCCTCAGTTTTTACGTTGCATTGTGCCTTTCTACGAACTCTAGAGGACAATTTGCAGAAAGATGAATACAGTTAATTGCAGTAAGCCAGGTTTAATCTACCTTCTAATGGAGATTAAGTGCATGTACCTTAACTGCTCTCATTCATGATTGCACTACATCGCGGGGCCTGGCTTTGGTTGGTGCACTGTTCTTATAAGCAGTAAGAGTTTCATAACGAGAATAAACATAACATTTAATCTCATCCGTTATACAGGGAAGGGAAGAAACATATCTATCTGAACGTCTGGTTTACTACCTCTGATGATATACATTTTTCTTTTGTTTCCCAGCAACTAATTATGACTGAATACAATTATAATATGCTTTAAGACATTTTCTTGGTTCTGCTCATTGATTTTGTAAAGTTACAAGCATGGTCTTCTTCTACAGTGGCATAACTTGAAGCTCATGTGTCCCAATGCAAAAGCTTCAACTGGGCCCCCATAATTGCAAGTCTTTGGGTATTTCATACAGGTCAAAGGGACTTTTGGGGTCCCCCAAGGATATCGCAACCCCTGCACCTGTTGTAGTTACACCCCTGGTCTTCTCTGTAATACTGTATGATATTTCCTAATGATAAACAAGGTTTTGATCAGGGCCGTAGAGTTGGAGTCAGAGTCATGGAGCCGGAATCGGTGTCCATTTTGGAATCAGATACGGGGAATTTGAGGAGTTGGATGTTTGGCTTACCGACTCCACAGCCCTGGTTTCGATGCAACCTTCCACTCCTTCAATTATATGAGCCCCCTCTGTAATGTCCATATACCTTAACCTGACATATTGAAAAAGGATTACCGTATTTTTTTTAATAACGTAAATTCTAAGAACTATCAGATCTTGGGAAGATGGTGTACCACGGTCCGCGCTGCTGCCTCAATGGAATCACCAGGGATGCAAGGTTTCAAAAGTCACTGAGGAATGCAAGGTTCCAAAAGTAACAATCTCCTTATTCCACCAACGCGTTTCGGCGCCTCTCCTGGCACCTTCATCAGGGTATCAAGGTGCCAGGATAGGTGCCGAAACGCGTTTGTGGAATAAAGGAGATTGTTACTTTTGGAACCTTGCATTCCTCGTGACTTCTTGAAACCTTGCATCCCTGGAGATTCCATTGAGGCAGCAGCGCAGACCGTCATACACCATCTTCCCAATATCTGAGCGTTTTTCCACGTGCGAGTGGCTGGTGAAGGTCCTGCAGCAGCTAAAAACTAAATGCTTACAAACCAGTTGTGGGGCACACAACTGGATCAGGTGAGTGTACACCTGTTGACAAAATTACACAGACAGTGTCACTAGTGATAGGGCACTATTGCGCCTCTTGTCTCCCTTTTTTGTATTTATACAATTCTAAGAACTAAGCACTCATAGATATGTCGAAGGAAATTTATTTGGATTCCAAGAGTGAGTGTACAACGTTTCCCTCACTGAGTCTGACCTTCATCAGGTACACATATTGTTCTTCCAGACAGACAGAAGATAAGGACAACGTTTGCTCTTCTCCAATATTCTGGAATTTCTCCTGTTCTCCAAATATTTCCAAAGATTATGGTTCAATAACTTTATATTACAACTTTATATTATGTTATTATTAACTAAAATATGTAAACTACTCACAGGATATTATTTTGTGCAAATAAAAGTTATCCTACATTCAAAGTACAATTAGATGTAATATCATCTGTATGGATGCTATCACTGCTTGCTTGTGTATCGGCATTTGCTGCGTGGAAACAGACACTCGATGACCTCTAGTTACTATTACATTCATTTTAGAGTCTTTAATGTCTGTGAAAAGCAGTTTGTATAATAATGTATAGCAGAAAACAAACAAACAGAAGCCTAAGTTAATTTCAGTAAAGATGCACAATAACATAGCACATAATAGCACGATGGGTAATAGAGGTTACACATGACCAAATGAGATATCAAGTGGGAGACTAAATACTATGTATACATGTTGCATGTTCTGCAGATTTTTGGTACATATGCTCCACAAAGAAAGTAGAATGCATGTGTAGTGCAAATTAAATTTTACAGTGCGAAGGGTGTAAAATTCATCAGCAATTAGGATTTCTCAAGAATAAAATACATGTGCATTTAGCTTTAAAGTCACTAGATAATTGGCACCTCGAGTTAAGGGGGTTGTCTTCTGTTTAGATAATATGAGATATCCATATACATGGGAGTTTGACACCTGTCACACTCACTGATCAACTGCAAACAGTATGACTGTATCTTCTCTAGCGACCATTATCAGCGACCGCATCTCAGCTCCTATTGGAGTGAAAAGAAGCTAAGCTGCAGTACCCAAAATGTAAGGAGCCGTGCTGTCCTGGCTCTGTACACTGCTTACATCTCCGATTTACAGTGATTTTGGGGGTGCCATATGTTGCACCCCACAGTTTAATATTGATAACCTATCCTAAGGATTGGGGATTAATATCCAAGTAGTGGACAACCCAATTATATAAATATTTACATTGGATGACTCGCATCTCTCATCTAACCCTATGTTTAGAAAAAATGACTCTAGTTAAAAAGAAAAAGTATCCGTAGAAATTGTTACTAAAATCCACTGAATATGTGGATCCCTCATTATTAAGAACAGCCAAGCACAAAATCCCATTGTTGAAAGGTGACAGCACATTCTGGGAAAAGTCTCGTGAACTTTGTGCACAGTTTACTTAACACTTGTAACACCTGTATCAAAGCTCGCATCCCATACGGTAATGTGGAGACAATATTTGAAGTGACAAACGTTCACATATCTAAATTCTATTTTGTTTGCACAGCTACAGTCAGTTATGCAGGTAAACTATTTTACTAGGTATAGTCCTGGAACTGTCAATGCTCCACCTTGATTTCCTATGATCTTTTATTTTGAGAGTGCCTGGGGGACTTTTAGAAATCATTGATGTAACTAACCAGCATAGAATCTGTGGCTTCACGTTCTCATGGGATTCTGCATTTTAAGTCCAACGGGAAAAAAGATAATATTTTTATGAAGTCACGCCATATTTGTTCACTAATATTTGTAAGGTTGCATGACCTCTAGATAAAAAGAAAGTGTACAAAGGCAACCTGTCATCGGGGTGGCTCAGTGGTTAGTGTGGTGCCCCGCTATGCAGGCGTCACAGAGGGGTACTGCACCCATAAAAGCGGTGCAGATACTCCAGCTGCAAGTAGATTTCAGGCTGATGGATGGAACTCATACACAAGCACCCCCACACTAGATCACACAGTGGGAGGGAACCCAGGAGGGTATTTAGTCACCTCCAGGGGGAGAAAGGAAGTCTTTTGCAGGAAGGAGCTCTGCACAGTTCCAGTAAGCCAGGCAGTGGGCCTGAGAGAGGAAGGAGGGTTGCTCGGCTGAGGACCCAGAGAGAAGGAAAGCTATCCTAGGCGCAGACAGCCAGCCTGGGGGAGAGAGGGACTTCAGGAGTCCAACCCCGGCAGTTTACCGGGCATCGGAGCCCGCATCTGTGGGATCCTCTAAGGACTACAGAGAATCCGACGAACTAGGGGTAAATCTATATACAGCCCAGAATCTCAAGCAACCAAAAAAGTGAATCAGACACAGGAAGGCAAAGCCGCAGTTTTAAGTGAAGGTTACCCGACGAGAGCAAGAGAGAGAGAGAGAGAGACAGCAGGAGGGCAGACCCGTTTCATGGGGTCAGACTTCACACCAAAATTACTGGGAAGCAGGGAAGATTTGGAAGAGAGAAAGGCACACGCTAAGTGTTCCATCCGGCTACCTGTGATCCGCTTGCAGCCACCTGTTAGCTACTTGTCTTTTAACATCTTACTGCACTGAACTGTAACCATTGCTGCTAAACTTCCAGTAAAGTACCCGGAGTGAAGTGACTTTGACGCTGCTGCATCTTCTTTCCATGAACTTATTCCTTCACAGGATTGCTGCCCCAGAGGTCCCAGTCCTGCCTGCGGAGGATTGCAACATCTCAGCCACAATACCACCAACCTCTGGAGGACTGTGGTGGCACTGGTGCTACTTCACCAGGAACTGCAGGTGGCATCACGACAAACTATAACCTTGTAAATAATCCCCTGTACATAATCCCCCTTTTTCAAGAGAACCATTCCCCGGGATACGGGATCAGGCATGGCCGCCATTCCCCGTGGCACCGTTAACCCTTTGCCGCCTGATACCCGTGTACCCCACACCCTGGGGTGACACATTAGCACTGTACGGTGACTCAGTTGTTAGCACTGTATGGTGACTCAGTGGTTAGAACTGTATGGTGGCTCAGTGGTTAGCACTGTATGATGGCTCAGTGGTTAGCACTGTACGGTGACTCAGTTGTTAGCACTGTATGGTGGCTCAGTGGTTAGCACTGTATGGTGGCTCAGTGGTTAGCACTGTATGATGGCTCAGTGGTTAGCACTGTATGGTGGCTCAGTGGTTAGCACTGTATATGGTGGCTCAGTGGTTAGCACTGTATATGGTGGCTCAGTGGTTAGCACTGTATATGGTGGCTCAGTGATTAGCACTGTACGGTGGCTCAGTGGTTAGCACTGTACGGTGGCTCAGTGGTTAGCACTGTATATGGTGACTCAGTGGTTAGCACTGTGTGGTGGCTCAGTGGTTAGCACTGTATGATGACTCAGTGGTTAGCACTGTACGGTGACTCAGTGGGTAACACTGTTGCTTTGTCTTTCTTGCAGAAATCAGTTTTGCTGTATTTGAGAAATCTGTAGTTGACATTGTATGCTAATGAGTTGCAAGTGCAGTGGGCGGACAATGCACTTCCATCTCTCCTGCTACTCTGCTTAGATTGACATAGCCATCATTCTTGGAAGGGATACATTTCAATAGCTTTCCTCTGGGCAAAAAATAAAAACAACTTTGCCATCTTTTGTCTCACCAAAAGCAGATGAAAATGTTACTATAATATAAGTGGAACTTTGAATAAAGCTTGTTTTTCACAAAGGTTTAGAAAATAATCCCCAAAAATCCTCACTGTATACTCACTGTACAATCTAAATCTACTTTATTAAATACATTGTGATTAGTTGACACATGCTCTATACTTGTGTGTGGGTGGATAATCCTGAATTTTCTCACGCACCAATATTTTTTTGGAATTGTGTATAGCTGGAAACAAAAACGCTCTTCTTTGCCTTCCACTTACTTGTCTTGATTTGTTCCTGAAATGTTTTAAATATTTATAGATGTAATAATCTGCAGAAACTGGGAACTCTGTGTGAGGCAAATAAACTCTGCCAAACTGAAGATGTCAAAAGCTTTATTTCCCCAACAAACGTTTGTAAATGAGGACAGATAAAAAACACAAACAAAAACAAGAAAACTTGTTTTTACATGTTGTTGGTTGTAAGTAAACACTCAAGAATTTTTTCCTTATATCTTGTAGCCAGTGATGTAACTTGAAGCTCGTGGGCCCAATGCGAAAGCTCCAACGGGACCCCTAATTATTGCAAATCTTTTTTTTTTTTTTTTTTTTTTCAGTAAATATATTTATTGAGATTTTCAACAGTAAAAACAATAGAAAGAACCAGTACAATGTCCAGGACTTAATACAGAAATACATTACTTCCCGAAGAGCGCAGCACAGGAGTAGTCCAATAAGGACACTAGCACCTAAAGGGTACATGTTTCCCATCTTAGGAATCACCTCTGGACAAGGACCTTATATATAGAATACAGAACCTATGAAAAGGCAATTGTGGAAATAAGAGGAGAGAAAGAGAGAAAAAAGGGGTAGGGGAGAAGGGGAGTAAGGAAGGAGAGGGGGGGTAAGGTATTGCAAATCTTTAATAGTAATAGTAATTTTTTCCAAAGGCCAAAGGGACTTCTGGCGACCCCGAGCTCCATAGCCCATATGCAATTGCAACCCCTGCACCTGTGTAGTTATGCCCCTGGTTGTAGCCCCTTAAATGACCTATAAATTGGACATCCTTATGCCCACTGATTGCTCACAACCTGGTGCAAGAAGTGTTCAGCTCAGCAAGCAGGAGTACTTGGCTGCTGAATGAGCACGTATAAGGGTATGTACTCACGGTCCGGTGGAGCTGGGTGTTGGGCGCAGCTCCTCTAGACCTGAGTGAAGCCGCGGGTGGCCGCAGGAGACCGCAGCCGCCCTGTACTCACTATGTGCGGCGGGTGCAGGGCGGCTTCTTCCTGCAGTCACCCGATGGCAGCCGCTTTCGACTCCGCAGTATGAAATAAACATGCTGCAGAGGAGCATAATGCTGGCAACCCGCACCACAGCTCCAAACACGCTGCGGGCGGGTTACGCATAGTGAGGATGGGATTTCTTGAAATCCCATCCACTATGCAAGTACTGTACGACGCAGTGTTTTGGACGCAGCGTAAAGACGCTGCGTCCAAAACGCTGCGTCTCCTGATCGTGAGGATGCACCCTTATGATGTCTAGACTCAAAGACTTTCTATGCCGTTGAGCACATGTCTGCAATGTTTTTGAGAAATCAATAAGGATTTTCAGGAACCCAACCCTCACTGATCTGCAGGTTGTTAAAGGGTCTTCAACATACAAAAAAATACTTTTCCAAATTTAGTTACATTTTATTTCCAAGTAGACAAGACAAGGACTCTTTACATTTTTTTTTAAACATTTCCAAATTTCTCTACTTTGCGTCTATTTGATGTCACAACACCAAGTCGTTGTTGGTCTGACAACTTGAAATGGCACCCATGTAGTGAAATTATTCCTTGTACACATTTCCTATTAAGACTTAAGAACGGACCATAAGACACAGGTTTTTTCCTCAAAATTTTGGAGGAAAGTGGGGTGCATCTTATGGTCCGGATATATAGACCTGTGGGGCTGTGCTGAACTGTTCTGGAGGGGGGTGACTCTGGAGAGTGCTGGAGGAGGTTGCCATAGGCTGCAGAGGCAGCCTGTGGTCACGTGCCTTCGCTCATTAGGCTCATGTAATATGCACTGCATCCCACTGTCCATCACCCCTCAGCGCTGAAGCCGGCGCTGAGAGGTGGGTGGGGGGAGCAGCGCATATTTTATGAACCTGTGTACACCCCCGATCCTAGATATGGCCCCCCATCCTAGCACACTGTGCTATGCCGGTCACATGATTGTATGCCGGCAATCAGGAGTACACCGCACACAGGAAGTTCTGCAAGCAGGGAACGATGTAGAGGAACAAGGCATAGGTGAGTTACATTGTTTATTATTTTTGTGTGTGCTCTAGGATGGAGGCCATATCCAGGATGGGGGGTAATGTACCAGGATGGGGAGTGCTATCTACCAGTATCGGGGGCTATACCTAGAATAATGGACTATATACCAGAATGGGGTCCATATCATGGATGGAGGGTAATGTTCCAGGATGGGGACATTACCCCGTAAGTGTCAGCAGCAGATCTCCCCTATAACAGTGCATTATAAATAGATGTTTTGCTTAATTTTTTTCCCTATTTTCCCCCTTCAAAATCAGGGTGCATTTTATGGTCAGGTGCATTTTATAGTCCAAAAAATACGGTATTTGCTACATCATAAATATATGTTGTCAGACCCATTAAGAACAAGCCGTTTGGCAGCTCTATAGTAATATATTAAAAGTAAATTTCAATCTTCTGCATTCCATAATTCAGCATAATAGAAATGAATGTGTGCACTATTATATGATGGCACAAGTAGAGACTGGTCTCCTTACAAAGTCCCGTCCTCTTTAAAAGTAAACCAGAAAAATAATCCTCAGATCTATTTAGAAATGTATTTCTGCAACAATATACCTGATTTGTTTGATTGAATTGTCACTTGAAAGGGGATGAAATGCAATAATTTGCTTAGCCTATGAAATAAAGCTATTATTTCTTGGGAATAAAAAGGATCTTTTCTTTAATATCTGGTATCTAATTTAAGACCCAGTTGAGGATTTTTTCAGGGATAAGGCCAAGTTCATGTCATATTTTAGCCACATATAGGTGGCTCTATTGCAGGGTCTATCTGAAGCTCTAAAAAAGTGATTCAGGTGATAATCTCGGTATGACTCCTGATTACCTCTGAGGATCACATGTCCTGGAAAACCTATCACTGTCACTCCTCGCCTTTTTCAGATGGTGGAATCTGTCTTCTCATGCCGACTATAGCTTTTGCAATACCAGTTGATGTGCTGTGGTGATCCAGTTGCTGTTGATCTATATAAGCTGTGCTGTGAAAATCTACTTGTTGTCTGGTTTTCCTCCCTGCTCTTTATTTCCTCCCATGCACGTATTGTCTTATACCTCTGTGTTTATTGCTATGAGTGAGCATCGCTTGTTTACCCGTTGTTCTATTTGTGTGGGCTTTTACCACTCCTGTATCGGCTTCCCCCTGAGTGGGGAAGAGGAAGTATTAGAACAGCACTAGCCAGGAGCTGGGCAACGGTGGCAGCTCAGACATCCTCACCATCAGAGGTAGCTCTGGGATAACGACAGCTAGGGCCCCCCTAACCTGAGAGTCATTCTAGGAGACCTGGTCCCTCTGTCATTCCTTATTACCCCATGACAGTCTGACAGAGCAGAAAGTGACTTTGTTTGTTTCATTAAGTTCAATGTCTACATCGGTGGATATGCCTGAATCTGATTTTCAGGGCTTCAGACGGAATCTTTACTGGAAGCTCTAACATGTGCTAAAAAGTGAGGTGAATCCAATCTTTGGTGAGGATTTTGCATCCAAATGATCACAGAATCCTCTGACATTCTGCAGTTAACGTGATGCTTTATAATGTAATTGGATAACACATTCATATGCAGTGAAAAAAATTCAGAATCCCTAATGTGCTTCAGATTTTAAAATCTTTCTAAGGGGGCCGTCACACGCTGCGACATCTTTAGCGATATTGTAAGCGATCACGTGCACGCGCAATCGCTTACAATATCGCTCACATCGCTGGTGAGATGTCACACAGACAGACTCACCAGCGATGCGGAGCCGCGATCTCGCTCGTTACTATGGTACACATCGGGTAACTAGGCGCCGCGCGTCGCTTAGTTACCCGACGTGTACCATAGTTACCATCTCCCAGCATAGGCGCGGTCGCTGGGAGATGGATCATCGTGGTGTCATACACCACGATGATGCAGATCGTTGCATCGTTCATCGCTAGATCTGAGAACCGAACCTCAGATCAGCGATGTCACGATCAAGCGATTTACCATCGTGAATCGCTTGATTACATGCAACGATATCTTGCCCGATATCGCTTAAGCGATCAAAAAGGAGATCGCTTAAACGATATCGTGCAAGATATCTCACCGTGTGACGGCCGCCTTAAGCCAGGCATCATGCAGAGGTGAACAGAAAAGTGTTACTTGCAGAATAGTTAATTCAACTGGCAGCTATTTCCCCAATTAACCCCTAAATATGTATACGGTGCCCAGTATTTATTGCCATAGAGGCAAGGTGGATCATTGCCTGATCCTCATTATCTAACCCACATGGTCACCTTTATCAGATAATTGTTTGAACTTTTAAAAATTGTAAGTTCTCCTACAATTTGTTGTATTTAATTGATGCAATTGAGTGAATGGCAGGGGGACTGAGGTTCCTAGAATTACCCTCAAGCTAGGTGGGCACTGGCTGTCCCTCTGTTACCTCTGATGGTGAGGATGTCTAAGTCACCACCCTTGCCCTGCTCTTGACCATAAAGCGTATTAGGTCTGTGCAGTTTTTTAACCTGGATGTTAACAAGAGTATTTCTATGGGTCCTTTCACTCCTTTTATATTGATGACCATGGTCATCAATGTTTGATCCATGTGGGTCTGATACCCAGCACCCCCACCACTGTTCTCAATGCCATGGCTCAATGTTTTCAGCTGTGGAGGAGAACAGCACCACTTTGTCAATTGTGTAATAGCCTCTCTCAATTACTTCAAATCTGACCCTATATGATTAAATTGGAGTGCTTAGGTGGCACTTAACAATGGCCACTCACAGTTGACAGAGCTATACTGTTCAGCACTGCAACTGCTAACATCCAGCCACTGCTGCCACTGAGAACAGCTGATCGGTGGGGTGTCTGATCCCCACTGATTTAGATTTGAAAGATAGGGAATCAATATGTAAAAAAGTGGAGCAATACTTTAAAGATCTGAAAACAAAGTATATAATAAAGTTACGTAACTCTTTGGTATCATAATGCATCTCTCATTCCACTATTATTCCGACTGGCAGATTTATGGGTTAATTTTAACGTAATGACATAAGTCAGTGCAAATTACCTGACAGCATGCGTTTAGGCGTTGTAATAAAATTTGGAATGTACCCGTGGATGCAGATAGGTGGTAATTATTTCATCTGCTTTAAATTGCTGCCAAATGAAGTATATAACATTGGAACTTGATGCTTTGTCTTTGCCAGTTATCTAAGAGGATGGCCTGTAGCAGTGGATCTTAACTTGTTTGGCAGCCTATGTTTCCTTGCGTTCCAAACCCTATTTTCCCATTATCATTTTCCGTTTTACTTTCTTCTTTTCAAGCTGAGTTTTATGCATTTTATTTTATAACATGTATTTGTAAAGAGAAAGAAAATAAGTGACCCATTAGTTTTGGATAATAGTGGGTGTTTGCTTAATAGCTAGGACCGAACTGAAACTGTCCGGACTATAAGACTATGCAAATGGAGTCCGTGGAGCCTCGATTAAGAGTCTCAAACACGGGACTAGCCAGATATCTCTCCAGGGAAGGACCTAGCCCTGGGGTGGAATCCTGAGATCAGTGAATGCTTTGTGATGTAGGTCTACCAGGCATTGCTCCCACCTAGCCAGGATCCTACTCCACACTGATGAGGGGCAATACCCCGAAACAGCTGTCTGTGGATGGATACCTGGCTCTGTTAATTCCCTTGTCATATCCTTAACTCGTAACTGAGTGGGATATTGACTAAAAGGGCCACTTAATATGGTGGTTATGATGGTCTCCGCAAGGATTCCACCCCAGGGCTAGGTCCTTCCCTGGAGGGATATCTGGTTGGTCCCGTGTTTGAGACTCTTAATCGAGGCTCCACGGACCTATTTGCATATTCAAATTCCCAGGGGGCAATGCATCATGGATCTCACTGTGTTTGAGCACTTTAGCTGGCTGCCCGCAGTGTTTTCCTTGACTGGTCTCCCTGAGATCAGTGAATGCTTTGTGATGGCGGACCATAAGACTGGCACATTCATCTTCATGTCGTCTGCCGTCACTTAAATAGGTTGTCCACCTTATCTTTATTTTGCCAAATCTCTTGAGAACATGACAGCATTTACTAACATGCCTATTATATTCCTACTATAAGTAGTACAGGTTATGCAGCATATAGAATGAAAGGATGCAGTCACTGCGGATGGACTTGAATTCTTTATTTCCAATAGTGCAAAGGTGATATGCGGGCAGGGTGCGGGCGGACTGCGGGATGCAGGCTCGTCCGACAGGACAACACATGTTTCGCTCGATTGAGCTTCTACGGGTCCACGAAAGAGTCATTCTATATGCTGCATTTGATGAACTGCTCTCTTGGTATTGCACCTGCACTTGGTGGTGAAGCGGCCGGTATCTCCTGCCCTTATTGCAATAAGTAATATACTCAAAGTCTGCAAGGGTTGTTTGAGACACTTGCTATCTCTCCTGTTAAATATTACAGGTTATTCTGATGAAGGGGCATGCAGCCAGAACTGTCTATCAACCTGCAATTGAACACCATTTTATATGGAAAGCTGTATTTTAGTTAGTTAGAAGAGACTTATGAACATTTTGTGCGCAGTTAAGGTGTGCAGACTTTCAAGAAAGCTGGACCATCAAGTGCAGAAGGAGAACCTTTAATACTTATATATTAGTAAATGACAAACAGTCATGATGCCAACACAGTTTTTAAAATTAAGATATAGCCCCCAAATTATCAATGATTTTTTGCCATATTTCTGCCATTTTATTCCTTGAAATTGTGACACCCACAGGGCGTGATGAAGAGCAGTGGACTCATTAGGCCACTGATGGTGCAGTGGTAGCTTGATACCCGATAGCTCCATAATGCTTAAGTCCATATCATGAGAATAAATATAAGTAAAAAAGCAGCATTCACTGGACTGTAGATTTTTTCATCTTTATTGTATGCAAAACTTTAAAAGGACATGCAGGTGGGGGATGAGGTAGATAACAACATAATATGGCCATTTTGTGCAGTCCAGCACTTCTATGGGTCCAATGGCTTCCAGTTTTTTAGGGCGTAGTTGATGTATCTTAAATTTGTCTTACATTTATTATGACACATGTCCCCCAGAGCCTGCTCCTCTAAGATTAGAGTGGCTGGAACCTGCAGTTCAGTCTCAACAAAGTGAGTGTGTGTGCTCTATCCAGTTGAAGTCATCATCTCCTGGCTTCAGCCTGTTAGAAGGCACCACACCCTACTTAAGCTTCCAGATTTTTTGCTGGAAACTGCCGGATATAGCTTATTCTTCCTTTGTTAGGTTTTGTTGTTCTCCTGCTCTGAATAGGTTTTTTCTGTTTTACCTCAGTCTGTTTTGGACGCTTCTCCTGCCTGAAGATTTTGTACTTTGCTGCCATCTCGGTTTTGACCCAGCTACTCGACTAATCTAATGGATCCTGAGTTTCCTGCTTGGCGACTATTCCTGCCTCTGGTTTGCTGTTTTGGATGGCAGCCCGTACGTAGGCAGCTATCCTATGGACCCCATTGTAAATCCAGATCCCTGTATTCGGGTTAAAGGGTGTCACAGTTTCTTGGGGTTCTGCCTAACTGAGGGGCTTGCCCCAAGTCTGTCAAAGATAGTCTCTTGCACCTGTGCCTCAGACAGTTGTCACATTATATCTGGTCACAGTATATCTGGTAAGCTTCCAGCTTTTTTCTGGAAATCACCAGATATAGCTTATACTTCCATGATTAGGTTTTTTTGTTCTCCCACTCTAAAAAGGTTTTTCTTATTTTTACCTCCGTCTGTTTTTAAATGCTTCTCCTGCCTGACTATTTTGTATTTTGCTGCCATCTTAGTTTTGACCTGGCTCTCCAAGTTCTGATTTTGTCCTTTTCGTGACCTCCTGACTTTGACCCTACTTGACGACAATTCCTGCCTCTGGTTTATTCTTCTGGACAGCAGCCCATTCATGAGCAACTATCTTCTGGACCTCGTTGGAACTTCAGATCCTTGTATTGGGGTTAAAGGGTATCAGGGTTTCTCGGCATTCTGCCAAATGTAGGGGCTTGTGCCAAGTCTGTCTGAGACAGCCATTTGAGCCTGTGGTCTTGGACAGTCATCACATATTACATGTATTTATAGTTTTTTTTAACTTATGCTTTGTCATTTTTTTAAGCTAGCTTGTAGGTTGGTAATTTAAATTGAACTTGTCACCTAGTTTAGAGACCCTAACCTATCATTACTTGTCCTTGCAGCTTCCTACTACATTACTAACCATCCCTGTCTGATCTAATAGTGAATTGTAAATGTGGAGAAAAGTGATTTTAAAAATGTACATATCCATAGACATGTGGGCATTCCTAGCTGGCTGTCTGTCGGGTGGGCAGTCTGTCCAGGTTCGCTCTCCCCCCCGCCTTGCTGCTGTAATTACACCCTGGTGGGCATGATCATTAATTCAGGAGCACGCCCTGATTTCAAATTCCAGCCTCCTTCTTCCTGGTATGAATTGTTGCCGCTGCGGCGCATCATTTCCGGTGCTGCGCAGTGTTGGGGTGTATTGGCGAACAAGCTGGCTCCGAAGCATGCACAGTATGCATTCCGCAGCTGGCCTATATACCCAATACCCCCACAATGCACCAGACTGATAGGGCCGTCGGCAGGGCTTCATACCTGGAAGACGGAGGCAGGAATTTGAAATCAGGGTTCGCTCCTGAATGAATGATCACGCCCATCGAGGCGTGAATACAGCAGCAATGCGGGAGGAGAGTGGACTCGGAGAGACTGACCACCTGTCCGTCACCATTCTAGGAACCCCCACACTGTAGGAACATGTACGTTTATAAATCGCTTTTCTCCACATTTATAATTCACTATTAGATCAGACAGTAATGGTTAGCAATGTAGTAGGAAGCTGCAGGGACAGGTAATGATAGGTTAAGGGTAGCAATGGTTGAACCCGCTGAAGTTCGGTTCAGGGCCGGAAGTGGATTGAACTTGAGTCCGAACACCGAACTCAGACTGTAAAGTTATGGGATGGGGGCTAGGAGGCTGTAAAAGAAAGAAGATAGTTATTAAACAGCATTAAACTTTCCAGCGTTCACCACTTGTACTTCTGTGGCCGCTCATTAACCTCCTGGAACTTACTGCAGAGGGACCCAACAGCCAATCACATATGCTGTCATAAAGAATTGGCGCACCAAAACCAATGATGTGGTTTTTGCCACGTATTTTATGCTCTTTTGGTGCTCTTTTTGGCACAAAACTGCATGCATTGTGTTCAATGTTTCATCTGCATTTCTTGGCCAAAAAAGCACCAAAACTGTGACATGGTTTTTGCTCCGGATTTCATGATTTTTTTGGTGCATTGTGTTCAATGTGTTCGTCTGAATCTCCTGGCCCAAAAAAGCACCAAAACCGCAACACAATTGAGCCCTTTTCATAAAATTATTCCTTGAAATAATTTTTAAGAAATGACGTTGGGTTTCGCCATATTTTTGTATGCCAGCCAGGTACAGCAGGCAGGTATGGACTGCCCCCTACCCCTGGCTGCCTATTTCTACCTGGCTGGAAACCAAAAATATAGAGAAGCCCTTTTCTTAATTATTTCATGAATTTCATGAAATAATTAAAATAAATTACATGGGGCTTTGCCTTCAAGACAGGTACAACTAGGCAGCTGGGGGCTTGAATCTTCAGCACAGCGTGGCCCAAGCTCTCTGGGCCCCTTTTTTCCCTACTGTGAACTGCAGCCCGAATCTGCCCCAGAAAATGGCACATTTATAAAAGTGCCATTTTCTGGTGCTGTACCCCAACTTTTCCAGTGGCCTGTGGTGGTGGTACACTGGGTAATAAAGGGGTTAATGCCAGCTTTTCATTGGCAGCCAGCACTAAGCCCGAAATTCATAGTCTCAGGCCAATATTAGACCCACCCCCTATGAATTTCTAGTAAGCAGTAAAAAATCACAACACGGAAAAAAATTTAGAAATAAAACACAAAACCCTGTTTCCCATCTTTAATTAACAAAAAAAACCTCCCTCTGACATAATCCACAGGGAACATCTTCAGCTCTGCTGTATATCTCTGTGAGCAGACACCTATTCTCTATGGCTAGGGTCACACTTGGAAGGTCTCATTGCGATTACCACATCCAGATCCGGATGCGCTAATCGCATGAGCCTTCAGACACATTTTGTGTTGAACAAAGGTTAATGTTCTTAAAACCGGATCAGTACGGATCGCTCATAATGTGCAATCCGGTTGCGGATCTTGTTCATCCTGCCCACCCTCCCTAGAGACATGGTGACCATATGGGGCAGCATATGAAGGGTTAATTAGGTGTATTACTGTATTGCTGGCTATTGTCGCTTTTACTATTTATGAATTGAAGCTGGCGGCTCCTCACTGTGGAGGAGATACAGTACGTAATGTGCGTAACTGTATCTGCCGCTAATCAGGGTCCTGAAAGCTTTAACATTAGTTCTATGGGCAGCGCATTCAGCTAAAGTGAGAATAAAACCTACAATGGTCATGAAATAATGAAACTAACAAAAGTCATGCATTGACATCTACTGAGTTTAAATAAAGGAAATCAGATATTGTTTTTGAATTGTGCTTTAACAGAAACAAACAACAAAGCAAAACTAGTGTACAGCATCTGACCAACACGCTGGTGGGGAGAGGTGCCAGGTCCAAACTTTGCCCTGTGGCCCATAGAATGCCTCTAGTTGAGAGGATGTCATAGATATCAGGAGGGAAGGGCTGGTCCCATAGCAGTTTTGTTGCCTGCAGCTATTAGGGGTATAACACTCGCTTGGCTCCCCGTAGATTAGTCGTGCCATGGAGGCTTTATTCACACATCCTGGGCATAATTGATGTCCTTACACAAATTACTTCACGGTAGTGAGTCAGGCCGGCAGGGAAGGGGTTACTCGGACACCGGGACGTGGCTTCGGTGGGGATCACTGCTGGTCGGGTCCCGATTTCATGCCCTGGGCACTCAATGGCTGATGGGGATGATGATTTGGGGATTATACTGTACGCCACCTGTGGTGTCTGGTAAGCGATTACCAGCGCTGCAGCGGGCGCTGAGGTGAGGGTGAGGTGCAGCAGGGTAGTATAGCTCCCCAGAGGTGAAGCTTTACCTCAGCGTGGCGGGGTGGATGAGGGGAGTTGTAGTCCCAATCTCTGTGGTGCTGCAGAGGCCTTTCGGGCGCGGATTAAATGAAGCCAGAGATAAATCAGTTAAAACAGTTCTTTTACTGGTACCAGATGGATAAGGTACACGGTACAGTCCGGCCTGCGGGGTTGTAGCCACAGATTTAAGATTCACCACAGAGTCCGTCGGAGGTGTCTCTTGATTATCTTTCTCGGTCTCTGTTCACAATGGCTCTCTGCCCTCCCACGCTGGAAGGCTGGTTACTAGTCCCCAGGTCTGTTGCCTTAAGTCACTGTTACCTCTTGGCGTCTTGGACCTAGCTGCGGGACAGAGGTTAGGCTTCTTGGTGGGTGTCGTGGCTCCCTTATGAAGGCCCACAACGCGCTGGTCTGCGGTTTGGGATTAACCTGATCAAACCGCCTCGGTTCCAGTTTACCTGGTGTGACCTGGGCACTCTAGACCAGACCTGGAGTGTCCCCTTCTCATTCGGGTAACCTCTGCCCCCTCGAGGTGCCTCTCCTCAGGACAGCAGGGTCCCCTGCGTCCATCCGTTTTCTCTCCTGTCACCTTCTGACTGAATATACTATCTCCCAACTGTCACTCACGGTCTCCCGCTCACCTAAGCTCCACTTCCCCTGGGACCTACTGAAATACAATCCCCTGTGCTAGGGTGTCTGCGGGTGGGTTTTGTGTACAGACTCTGTAGTTTCCCCCCTCCACCTGTGACTATGGAAATACTACACCTTCTTTTTGGGGTGCAGTACCTCCCTGTGGCGTCTAGCCAGAGGGGCGCCACAGTAGCACTCTTGACACGTTGCGCACATACACAAGATTTCCGGCCGTCCTACCATGAAGTAGACTATATAGATGTCAATTAATTCAGTTAATTTAAATCAATTAATTTAAGCACACGCATTTGTGATAATGTTCCTTTTTTACATTTTTTTTTACACAGCCATTTATTTTTTCTTTGTGCTTTGTGAACTACATAAAAACAATTCACTTTTAGTTCACTTTTCTTCCAGCATGCCTTTAAGAAGCTTTGCCCATATTGAATTAAATTTTATTATTTGGTGCCCTCTAGAGGACGGAATAAAAGCTGTTGTCAAAAATTTTCATATATAAATCATTGAGACATCCTCTGCTGTCAAGGTAAAATTATCGTTTCTAGCCTCTGTTTCTGTAACAACCAACAGCGTCAACATACAAGAACAAAGATGAACTCACGACACTCGCCCATTAATACTTTATTGTAGATGTGTACAAAGCAACACCACGAGGGAAGTGAAATACAGCCATCAATGAGGGTGTCAAAATCAGATAAATCTGCCGATGTGTAAATTCCCCTATATGAACATGGAACTTCTCGGGACTTCTGCTGACTATCTTTATTACCAACATATTTTAGTGCTAGAACAGCTTCCTCCTCAACTTTTCTGATAAATGAGCAAAACAATCATATGAACCAAACAATCATAAAAAAGGAAAAGAGGAGAGATCTGAGTGTAGACTGCACGTTTACAATCTATTTATATAATTGTGAAGTGGTCATCCACTTCCGTCAGGCTGTCCGCCTATGTCACTTCTGGCCACGCCATATTTGTACACCCAAATCATGTTGTAACAATATGGCATCCATTAGTGCTCCATGCCGCTCACCACCGTCAGCAACCCGATTACTGATGCATCCACATGCTGCACACATCCTAATGCTGCCCGCCGCACACAGTTACCACATACCAATATGGCAGCCACTAGCTGTGCTGCTGATTACTCCCCCCTGCCCACTCCTGGCAGTCTCCCCCGTTGCCCAGTCTCTGCTGCGCTCTCACATGCCACCTCTCTGTCTCTTATTGCCTTTGGTGATGTCACAGTCGCATGACTGATCACATTACTGTGCATCACTACAGGTCTGTATCAGTCCCACACTGTGGTCAGCGCAGCACAGGGTAGGAGGGGAAGGAGAGACAGGTGCAGAGGAAGAGACAACCCGAGGACAGAGAGACAGTCACAGAGGGGACAGACAGCCCCAGAGAGGACATACTGCCACAGAGGGGAGAGACAGCCACAGTGGGGACAGACTGCTACAGAAGAGAGATACAGCCACAAAGGGACTGACATCCATGAGGAGAGAGACTACCACAGAGGGGAGAGAGAGTGCACAGGGAAGAGACAGTGTGCCGACACTGCCTCCCTGATGCTATAGCATCAGGCCCACATCTCGTATGATATATGAGATTTATGCACTCAACCTTTTGATGCCTTGCTATGTCGACTATGGATCCAAAGTTATGGATCACCTTTTCTTGTCCTCAGCGTTACAATTGGTCAGCCTGCTCTGGAAAGCTGGCTAATACATGACGCCATTGTCTATTGGAGTTTGCACTGAGTTTGCGGACGGTTGTGTAGCTGAAGATGTGTGGTGCTGAATGGACAGCTCTTCAAATATGGCGTGGTGTCAACTAACAGCCAATGGGGACACAGTAGCCCACACCGCGATTACCACATAACGGCTGCACTTGCGGTTCACTTGCGGCAATCGCCATGCAATGTCTATGGGGCTTGCGGGTTCGGCAGATGCGGCCACGAGAAAACCGCGGCTGACTGCGTTTTTTTGCGGCCACATCTGCCGCAAGTGCTGAAACCGCAACTGTACTGCACTTTCGCATCTGCCGCAAGCCCCATAGACATTGCATGGGGCTTGCCGCAGGTGAACTGCAAGTGCAGCTGTTATGCAGTAATCGCAGCAGTTGCATTTTTTTCACCGCAACTGCCGCGATCAATGATTATCGCTGATGTGAAAAGGGGCCTTAGATGTTTGTTTAGTAAACAAACAAGTCTCTATATTTCTCAGGTTCAAAGTTGCACTAAAAAATGCGTCCTGAATAATATTCCTTCTTATCTTGAAGCCTGTAACTAAGAAAGGGAGATCAAAAAGTTTATTTTTTTTATTATTTCATCCAACATAAATATGAATATCAATAGTTCTACATGTGGTATAATTTCTTCTGCTAGTGAAATAAATAACACAACGAGAGGTACAGTTTAGCTCCACTAAAGACTTTTCTTTATACAGTTGCAAAACTGGTAAAATCCCTTGAGGGAGTCATACGATGCGTATTATATCATGCATTTGGTGCGGATCCGCACTAAGTTTGCAGCAGCGTATTTTCCTAGCAAAGTCTATGGGACCTGCCCACATGGTGAGTTTTTGTCCTCTGCGGATCCGCTGCATATTTTATTGCGGAAAAATCTGCAGTATGTCAATTTTTGCTTCAGATTTTACCGCGTTTTTCACCCATAGACTCTAACTTTAGCTCAACATACGCAGCAGATACACAGCAGTGTTTGCACTATACGTATGTGTTGCTTATTTTGAGCGTAATTTGCATTTCAATCCACAGGAAGTGATAGTGTTGAAGTGGGGAGCAGGATTTCATACCATTTCTTTTCTTTAGGCCAAAGTATCCAAAGTTTATTGAAACAGTTACAAAGCACCTTCAAGTCTGCATCAAATTCGCTCCAAAAATGCATCAAAAATGCACCGTGCGGACAGGGATGGTTTTGGTGCGTATGTGGCACCTCTGCAGTTTGGTCGCCACAGTGGTACTGAACCTAACCCAAAGGTGTAGTGTGATGCTCTCAGGTAAGTTGGGAACACTAAGCTAAGGCACACCAAAACACACCCAACACCAACCCAAACTCCAAGCCTGGGAGATGCAGGGCGGAAGAGGCTCTCATCTGCTGGTTGGAGGGAGGAAGTGAATTGAAGGGGTGGGGAAAATTAGTAGGAGAGGAGAGAACAAGATGGAAGGAGAAGAGTGAATTCCAGGGAACCCAGGTAGCTGGAGAGAGAACGGGACCCATGTGGGAGGGTCAGCTGTTGATCTCTGGGCCTGGGGACCCATATCTACAGCTGACTAGACAGCTGGGTAGAGCAACGTGCTGCATAGGAGTGCCGGCCCCAAATCAGTTTGGATCTGCAAGACCAACTGGACTTGAAAGGCAGTTGTTCAGAAGGGCCCGCAATCGCCTGCTTTGGGACTTGTGGCACAAAGTCACAGGAAAGGAGAAGGAGTAACAACGTAGGTGTGGCCCCTGTGGACTGGTCGCCACAGTAATATTGCACCCACTCCACAGGTGTGGTGTTACTGCTCTCAGGTGAGAGCAGTTGCCAAGTCAAGACACATTTACTTACACCCAACACCTCCCAACTCCAGGCCAGGAGACTGAGGGCAAGATTGCTCCTGTGGGAGAACACAGACCCCATCTGCTGGCTGCAGTAGGGAAGAGGTAGAGGGAATGGGTCAGTAGTAGAGAAAGGGAGTGAGAAACAGCAAAAAAGAGTCGGTCATGAGGAGACGTCCTGGGGACTGGAGGCACCGTAAGGCTTGTCCCAGGACAGGAAGGAGCAGAGAGGGGGTCCTAGGGAATGCGGGAGTGGAGGAACCACCCGTGGTGCCCCGAATCCACTACCAGTCGCTGGTGAGTGGAGGGACCAGGTCGCAGAAGGGGAAGTGTTGAACGCCTCAGCCAGAAAACCGGAGGCCACTGTGTCTGCAGGAACAGTGGCCAAAGACCGTGGATACTCGCTGAGAAGGTGGCAAGACTTAGGGCCAGGGGACTCTCAGCATCACCCGATAAGGCCCACGGCCACTGGATTGGGACACTGCCCATGATGACGCAGGCGGGAGAGGGGAGGAACCAGCGTGGTGAGACAGCCAGGAAAGCTTCACGAAAAGTGTCTTGGTGAAGTGTCATCTGAGAGCTGGTCAGGCTGCGCCACGGAGGAGCACAGCACCCGGCTGGGTGAACTTGAGTGATTGCCAAGTAAAAGGTAAAGAATACCAACCTTGGTCTACTCCAGTGCCTTCCTGCACCGCTGCACCAACACCGACACCATCACTATAGACTTTATAAACTTTCACTACCACCCTGGGGCCCAGCTCTACCTGTGGGGAGCAGAACCATCCTAGCTGAATACCACCCACCCCAATAGGTTCCACAGCAGCGCTGGTGTCACGCTTGAGAGGTGAGGAAATCAGGTGACTGGATGGTGTGATGGGCGAAGGGATTCAGGGGGAGCTAATCTGACCCTGGAACTGGAGGTCCCTGGCTCGCCCTGATCTTGGCAATACCTCTGTTTTGTGAGGAGGTCAGAGTCGCCACCCTTTCACCTTAAGCTCCTGATTAGCCCTAGACTGAGGGCCCCTACCTCCACCATGGATCAGGAATCATAGCTACTTCCAAGTCAAAGGAACTCCTGGAAGGACTTCAGCCCAGCAACAAAGCAATTTCACATCACAAAGACCAAGAGTAAATAACACTAACAACGGCATCTGACAGGGGAGAGGAAAGGCCATTTAAAGGCAGGGAAGAGGGGATTGCAGGTAAGTCACACCCAAGCCTCACATCAACTTGCAGTTGATCAAGACCTTCACACCCGAACCTCATGCAGCTCCTGAAGAAATGCAAACATAAACACACACAGCAGCATCCAACAAAGTCAGCACAATCTAAAGGCCCAGTTACACGCACAGATAATTGTGCAGAGATTGTTCGCAGATCTCTGGTTGCAGTGAAATCATGGGCACATTGTTCCATTTTGTGGCCGTGTACAAATGTAACAATGTGTCCATGATTTCACTGCAGCCAGAGATCTGCGAACAATCTCTGCACAATTATCTGTGCGTGTAACTGGGCCTTAAATGTGTGACAGCTTGTCACCCTGACTAGAACAACCAGAGGTGGCAAACTCATCCCTTGTACATATTCCCCTTTATTGCACACCCAGAGTCACAGAGCCCGGTCACTGCCACAGTGAACGACCCACCGAAAGGACTGGCCCGGTTTCCGAGTACCCCACGGCCCTCGTGGGCGTTGCATAGGCAGCAAAGGGCAGATAGGAAAGGCATATACCTGGTGTCTCGGCAGAGTAAACCTTGACTACCTGTGAGCTGGCAAAGCTACAGTTTTGGAGGACACAGTACCCTGGCTGGGTAGTGACCATTTAAGAACTTCAGTAAAGCAGCTGGTAATAACTGCAACCCTTATGTCCGTCTCCCTTTGCCCTTCTACCCTTACCACTACAACCACCATTGTCCACAAACTCTCAAACTATAAATCCGAGAGGCCCACTCCATCTGTGGATAGTGCTCCATCAAGCTGCCTATCCACCTATCCCATGGGGACCATTACAAACAGTACTGGTCATCCCTGACCAGAAACCACAGATGGCATCACGATAAACTAATAACTTTAATTCCCCTTTAAGAAACCTTCCCTCAACATGTCCGTTATGGGCCACGACCTCTGGGACCGCCATCGTGACTACTGAACTATCTGACCCTGGATAGTCGAGTACCCCAGCCCGGTGACTGAGACAGTAAGGTGCAGATTTTGGAAGTCAAAGATCTGCACCACAACGTCAGCATGCGAATGTACCCTAATAAGTCTCTGTAGTACCATCGCCTTGGATGGGGTCTTTAACAGAAGCACGAACATTCCTCACAAATTTTACACTGGGGTCTGGCATTTCTGTTCCTTCAGTACCCAACAAAATACAGTACTCCCCAATGCAAGGTCAATAGCAAAGTTGATCATTCAGAACTTTCTAATCCATTGTGGTTTTTACAGCAAGAATTTGCCTGACATTTTGTAAAAAAAAAATTTTTTCTTTGCACTGAGAAAACTAGCCACTTCTCAATGACATTATCCCATTTTGAAGTTTCCCATACCCCTGTAAGGCAATGTTCACACGGCGCGTTATTGCGCCGTTCAAGTCCGTTTTGTATGGATCCACCAATGAAGTGAAAAAATGCAGTGAAATGCATTGATGTTGGCTGTCCCAGTCAAGTCAATGCATTTTACTATTTTGCATTCACATGCTATGCTTTTTATGGATCCGCTTTTGGGCTGAAAAGCAGGTCCGTAAAAAAGAATGAACATGTTAATTATCTGGTGTTTTTTCACTGCACTTTTACTCACCTTGCTGCGCTCCCACGCTGATCTCTCCTCAGTGGCCACCAGGAATCTGTGTAGAGCTTTTTGGTCTGTTGGGCTTGACAGTTATTTTCAGGGAAGTAGTGGATAAGCTATGACTAAATGACTTTGATTAGGGAGAATGATGGGCCGCTCTGAAAAGATGTGTTTTTAAGGAGCGCCTAAAACTATGTAAGTTGTGGGTAGTCCTAATTTCTTGCGGTAGAGCATTGCAGAAGATTGGTGCAGCTCGGGAGAAGTCTTGGAGCCGGGAGTGGGAGGTTTGGATAAGTGCAGATGTTAGTCTCAGGTCACTCCCAGAGCGAAGAGAATGGGTGGTGTGATAGAAGAGACGAGGATACAGAGGTGCTGCATTGTGAAGAGCTTTGTGGGTGAGAACAACAAATTAATTGAATTGAATTGAATATAATGTACTGGCACAGAGCGGAAGCATCAGAGTAACGGTTAGCCAGATAGGTCACCCTGGCTGCTGTATTAACTGGAGAGGGTAAAGTCTAGTGAGGGGGGAGGCCAATTAATGCAGAGTTGCAATAATCAAGGTGGGAGTGGATCAGGGTCCACGGTAAGGGTTGTAGTTGTTTCGATGGTGACGAAAGGGCGAAATCTAGAGATGTTCTTCAGTTGGAAGCGACAAGAAAGATGAGAGATTGTATATAGGAAGTGACAGACAGACAGCGAGCCTACTGCCTAGGCATTATCGTGGTGCTGCACACCGAGAGGTAGATGTCATAATTAGTGAGGGTAGTGGAGGGAGGATCCGATGACAGGGTCCCTTTAAACAAATTCAAGCTTACATTATACAAGTAAGAAAAATGGGTAAACAAGCACAAGGAAGCTTTCTCTTGCACTTACGTGCTGGGCAGATGCATTTATTTTCTGCTATCACGCTTATAAATAAGTAACTGAAGTGCATGTCTGATGTACCTCTGTGAGCCAGGACTCTCCAAGCAGGTTTTAAATCCAACATTGATGCCGGAAAAGTCTTCTAATCTTTCCCATAAAATATCAAACAGAAATGCGATCAATATCACTTACTGCACAATGGCAATGTTTTCTTAATTATACTGTGCATTAGGCATCATTCCAGTGCCATGCAAGGCGACAGAGATG
Organism: Allobates femoralis; assembly: GCA_033576535.1. Lineage (NCBI taxonomy): Eukaryota > Metazoa > Chordata > Amphibia > Anura > Aromobatidae > Allobates > Allobates femoralis. The sequence goes on from JARQOC010000012.1 coordinate 22,789,765, forward strand.
TTATTACAGAGTCAGGCCATTATATATATGGCGCTTCCCCAGCTTATCTGGATATACCATGTACTATAGTGTATGAAGAGTTATGGGACTAGGCAGTAAATGTGTGCTGATCATTATCTGCAGTGAACACGGGAGAAATGTGATAAATATTTTCAATAAGATTGGGCATATACTGTAGTATATTCGTTAAAAAATGTGTCCTATTTTTTCCCACTTTCTCTATTATATATTTCCTTTTTTTTTATTATATTTATTATTATTGTAGTACCATTTATTGCATGAGCAATGCAAGGCACAGACAGGTACAAGAGGAGAGAGGACCATGCCCACGAGTGCTCACAATCTACAAGGGATGGGTGAGGGTACAGTTGGTGAGGAGAGAACCCTGCCCATGAGGGCTCAAACTCTACAAGGGGTTGGTGAGGATACAGTAGGTGATGAGAGAGGACCCTGCCCACAAGGGTCACAATCTACAGAGGATCGGTGAGATTACAGTAGGTGAGGAGAGTGCATCCTGCCCATGAGGGCTCACAGTCTACAAGGGATGGGTGCGGATACAATAGGTGAGGAGAGAGGACCCTGCCTGTGAGGGCTCACAGTTTACAGGGGATGGGTGAGGACATGTTGCGCCCCTATGGTCCAGTTGCCTCTTACGGGAGGTTGTATCATGCTTGGAAGCAGGAGGAGATCCCCACGCTAGGTAACCAATCACATACACACACCAGTCCTGACTCTTGGCCAAAAGGGGAAGCTCAGCACCCAAGTTCAGGGAGCCGCCCTGTTTCCGGCAAGGAGGAGGATTAGGAGGAGTGTAGAGAAAGTGTGGGAAGGGGAGGAACCAGAAAAACAGAACAAGAAGAGTGAGAAGGAGAACGTCCTGGGGAGTGGAGTTGTTGATGAGCTCAAACCCGGCAACGCTACAGAGGATGCCAGAGTCCTGGGTTGTGCAGGCACTGCAGGTCCCGGCAACTGAATCTGGAGGACAGAGGATGAAAAAATGATCTAGTGCTTTGCATTTATTTTTGATTCTCAGCGCAGATAAATTGGACAGCTACAGGCTGCCACCCCCAGCTGCATGGTTTTACCTTAGTTGTCAATCAAAACACAGAGAAGCCCATTAATTTTTGTAACTATTTAAATAAATAATTTTAAAAAATGCATGGGCTCCCACGATATTTTGATTGCCATCCAGGTAAAATCAGGCAGCTGGGGGCTTAGATTCTCAGCATGGTAAGTCCCAAGCGTTCTGGGCCCCCAGACTGAAAACCACAGCCCCCAGCCACCCCTGAAAATGGAGCATTCATCGTAGTGGGGTGGCATGCTGGGTAATGAAGGGTTTAATACCAGCTTTGTATTCTCAGCTGGTGCTAAGCCCGAAATTCATGATGTCATGCCTAATTAGACCCAGCCATCATGAATTGCTAGTAAACATAAAAAAAACACAACACAGAGAAAAAAAATTTTATTAGAAATTAAACACAAAACACATTTAGGGACTCCATCTTTATTAGATGGATAATCCACAGGAAGCTCTGCTTCATCCCTCTGAACAGACTCACATCTGGCTCAGACTGAGCTGGGTGCCATCAGAAAGGCATTCGAGTTCATAGCTGAGCCATTAACTTGTGTGACCCCCAACTTTGATGGCACCGTGAAGAATACCGAGAACAGCTGTCGACAATTTTTGTCAGTGCAGTGAATATCCTCGGACATTAATGAGCGGACCCAGAAGTGCAAGCGGCGGCTGTACAGTGGGAGGTGGACGTGAGGCAGACAGCGGTAAGCATAACAATGCTGTTTATTAACTATGTGCTTTTTTTTTTTTACAGCTCCCTCCCCACCACCCCATCCCATAACTGGAAAATCCAAGCTCTGGGTTCAGACACAAGTTCGAGTTATGTCCGGCCCCGAACGAGAACTTTGCAAAAAGTCCGGACTAGTCCGCTGATCCCGAGCATCAGGGGTTCGCCCATCACCATACACAGAGCATATACATACACATATTTATGTTCAGACCACGCACATACATACAGACATATATGTTTACACAGAGAATATACACATACAATCACACACACTACAGAAGACTCACCAGTCTTGTCTCATATTCAGTTCTAGATTCCTGCAGGGTCCAGGTCCTGTGTTGATCTCACTCTGTAACATGACCATGATGTCACCAAAGATCTTGCTGAAGTCTCAACATCAGAAACTACACTGGGAGTTCAGAACTGCGCTTATCAATTTCGTTTTTATTGTAAAAGCTGGGGGCCTCTGAAGGAGTGAGGACCCTGGACACGTGACCAGTTTTCCCCACCCATCGCAGTCCCAAGTCCCACTGTAAGTAAAGATACAGTATCATGGGTGTACAGGTCATCTGCAGTGTCTGATCGCTAAACATAATTTATCTTCCCAATGAGAGCTGTGTGTAGATCATTTGCCTTATACATAATATTTCACCCTTACAGATATTTGTGTGTCTTCTGTTGTCCCATTATTGTGTCCTCACCTCCATGCCTTGTGAATGTACATAATTGTATTGTTTGATTGTTTTGATGGTGTATGTGCTGGTGTCAGTGTTAGTGTAACCAGGAGACATTTTTTCTGAGGCCAGCTTGCAGTTTGATTAGAGTTATGATCCGATGACCTAGGAGTAACATAAAGAGACTTCACAGAAGTAGTTGGCAACTATACTGACCACAGTCAGATTCTGGCTAGGTGGGAGCAATGCCTATGTTTTCTTGAACTGGTCTCCCTGAGATCAGTGAATACTTTGTTTTGTTGGTCTACTAGGCATTGCTCCCACCTAGCCAGAATCCTACTCCACACTGATGAGGGGCAACACCCCGAAACAGCTGTCTGTGGATGGATACCTGGCCTTGGTATTCCCTTGTCATATATTTAAGCTTGTAAAGAGCTGGATATTGACTCAAAGGGCCACTTAATATGGTGGTTATCATGGCTAGGTCCTTCACTAGAGGAAGATCTGGCTAGTCCTGTGTTGAGACTCCTAAACGAGGCTCCACAGACTCTATTTGCATCTCAGAAAACCTGTCACAAATAACCCAGATAACAGTCATCCTCCGGGAAACAGGAATGTCAGAAACAAAATCCATAGAAATATGCATTTACGGCCGCTCAGGTACAGGTAAGGGCAAAAGTAACCCACTAGAACGGGAACTACAAGGCTTGGCGCGCGCACAAGTCCTACAGGACTGCATAAAAGAATGCACATCCCGGGACAAGGAAGGCCACCAAAAAGATCTACTGACCAAATCCCTGGTACCAAAGATGCCAGGATGACTGGCCAACACAGATCAGTGAACCTCAGAAATAACTCTAGAAGTCCACCAGGCAGGAATAAACAATTTCCCCACAGGACATCTCTCAGGTTTAGCCACTTGAAAATTCCGAAGAGCAAGTCGTAAATCGGGGAAATAGCAGAAAGAACAACCCCCTCCTTCAGAATGCCGATCGGCTCCAAGACCTCAAGAGAATCAGGCAAAAAACTACGAGAGAGAGCATCAGCCTTTACATTCTTAGAACCAGGGAGGTACGGGACCACAAAATCAAAACGACTAAAAAACAATGACCATCGAGCCTGCCTAGGATTCAGTCTCTTGGCAGACTCGAGATAAACCAGATTCTTGTGATCAGTCAAGACCACAACACAATGCTTAGCCCCCTCCAGCCAATGTCGCCACTCCTCAAACACCCACTTCATGGCCAGCAACTCCCGATTGCCGACATCATAATTGTGTTCAGCTGGCGAAAATTTATGGGAAAAGAAGGCACAAGGGTGAAACACGGAACTAACAGGATCTGTCTAAGACAAAACTGCCCCTGCACCAATCTCAGAGGTATCAATCTCCACCTGAAAAGGAAGAGAGACATCCAGTTGTCGCAACACAGGAGCAGAATCAAACCGTCTTTTAAGCTCCTGAAAGGTGAAAACAGCCGCAGGGGACCAATGTTCCACATCAGCACCCCTCTTAGTCAAATCGATTAATGGTTTAACCACGCTGGAAAAATTTACAATGAACCGACAATAAAAATTAGCAAAGCCCAAAAATTTCTGAAGACTCTTCACAGACGTGGACTGAACCCAATCATGAATAGCCTGAACCTTAACAGGATCCATCTCAATAGACGAAGGAGACAAAATGAAGCCCAAAAAAGAAACCTTCTGGACCTCAAAGAAACACTTAGATCCCTTGACATACAATGCATTGTCATGAATGATCTGAAAGAGTGTCCTGACCTGTTCCACATGAGCATCCCAATCGTCGGAAAAAATCAAGATATCATCCAAATATAGAATCAGGAACTTATCGATAAACTCCCGAAATATGTCATGCATAAAGGACTGAATAATGGATGGAGCATTAGTAATCCCAAACGGCATCACAAGATATTCAAAATGGCCTTCAGGCGTATTAAACGCCGTTTTCCATTTGTGACTCTGCTTAATACGAACCAGATTATATGCCCCCCTAAAGTCAATCTTAGTAAACCCACATGCCCCCTTAATCCTAGAAAACAAGTCGGAAATCAAAGGTAGAGAGTATTGAAACTTGACCGTGATCTTATTCAAGAGGCGATAATGAATACAGGGTCTCAGAGAGCCATCTTTCTTAGCAACAAAAAAGAACCCCACACCCAACAGCAAAGAAGACCTTTCTCCAAAGAATCCTTAATATAGCTCCGCATGGCAGCATGTTCAGGCACAGACAAGTTGAAAAGTCGACCTTTAGGAAACTTACAGCCTGACACTAAATCAAGTGCACAATCGCACTCCCTGTGTGGTGGAAGAGAACTGGACTTGGGCTCATCAAAAACATCCTGAAAATCAGACAAAAACTCCAGAATCTCCAAGGACGAAGAGGAGATAGACATCAAAGGAATGTCATCATGTACCCCCTGACAACCCCAGCTAGTCACGGACATAGACTTCCAATCCAAAACAGGATTATGGACTTGCAACCACGGAAAACCCAGCACAACCGCATCATGCAGATTATGCAAAACCAGAAATGGACAATCCTCCTTATAAGCTGGTACCATGCGCATTATCAACTGCGTCCAAAGCTAGGGCTTATTTTGAGCCAAGGGCGTAGCGTCGATGCGCCTTAAAGGAATAGAGTCCCTCTATGGCTGCATAGGGAAGTCACAACGCCTGGCAAACTCGAAATCCTTCAAGTTTAAGGTGGCGCCTGAATCCACAAATGCCAGCACAGAAAATGACAACAAGGAACAAATCTAAGACACAGATAATAAAAACGTAGGTTGTATAATACTGATGGTAAATTAATTAGCAATCCTCTTTGCCCGCTTGGGGCAGACAGAAATGACATGAGAATGTCACCACAGTAAAAACACAACCTATTCTGGCATCTAAATCCTTGTCTTTCAGTTTGAGATAGAATCATATCACACTGCATCGTCTCAGGAATCTGCTCTGAGGACAACATCACAGAGCAGACAGTTCTGCGCTCCCGCAGGCGCCGATCAATCTGAATGGCCAGAGACATAGAATTGTTCAGACCCGAAGGCGTGGGGAACCCCACCATAACATCCTTAACGGAGTCAGAAAGACCCTTTCTGAAAAGCGCCACCAAAGCATCATCATTCCATTTATTTAACACAGACCATTTTCTGAATTTTGACAATATAATTCCGCCACCTCTTGACCCTAAGACAGGGCCAACAAGGTCTTTTCAGCTTGATCCACAGAGTTGGGTTCATCATAACGTAAACCCAAAGCCTGAAAAAAAATAGTCCACATTAAGTAAAACCGGATCCCCAGAGTCAAGAGAAAATTCCCAATCCCGCGGATCACCACGCAGCAAGGAGATAACAATTTTAACCTGCTAAACGGACTCACCAGAGGATCGAGGTCTCAGAGCAAAAAACAATTTACAACTGTTTTTGAAACTCAAAAGTTTGGACCGGTCACCAAAAAACAAATCCGGAGTAGGAATTTTCAGTTCCAAAACTGGAGTCTGAACAATATAATCAGAAATTCCCTGTACCATAGCAGCAAGCTGGTCTAAACGAGAAGCTAGTTCTGGGACATTCATACTGGTACAAGACTCCAGAGTCACCCAAAGAAAAAGAGGGAAGAAAAAGAGCAAACTACAGAAAAAAAAAAAAAACAATGCCTCAATAAATCTCTTCCTTTCTTCTGAGATGCTCGAAACTCATTTAGGCCAGTTGTACTGTTATGATCCGATGACCTTGGAGTAACATAAGACTTCACAGAAGTAGTTGGCAACTGTACTGACCGCAGTCCCTGACTAAATACCACAACTAGAAGTAGCTGTGAGATGTAACTAACCATACCATAGACACCTCGACACGGCCGGAGAACTAGCTATATTTCCTATAGATGGAAACAGAAAAGTCTATCTTGCCTCAGAGCAGAACCCCAAAAGAATAGCAAGCCCCCCATGTAAATTGACTGGGAAACAGGAGAGGAAAAAACACACACAGGTAGATAATAGAGTTTAGCAAAAGAGGCCACACTAGCTAGATAGTAAATACAGGATGGAATACTATTGCGGTCAGTATTAAAATACTATCAAAAACCTATAACAGCAGATAGTGCCAAAAAATTACCCTGAGTCTGTTAAGGCACGCCGCCTGCAGGAACATGCTGTGAATCAAACTAGAATAAATAGGTACTAACACCATCAGAACTGGAAGTAGCTGACAACAGTGAATAGCAATTCATACCTAGGAAGAAAACTTCCTGAGAGTAGGTAAACAAATATACAGACTAAATATCAAACTCACAACTCAGAGCAAAACAAGCAATAAGCAGATCCTCAAGCACACAAAATATGTGCCCAAAATAACAAAAAACATTCACTTAGCTTGCAAGGATTCAGCAGAGCAGGAAGAAACCAGGGAGAGGTGTGGAAACCTCCAGGAACTATTTCAACTGGCAGAGATTGATCAGCTCCAAACCACCTATATGCTCCAATCCAATCTGACTTCCAATCATCGGGATCAGCTGTGGAACTCTCCAAAACACAGCCAGCTGCATCACCAGCAACAACCACAGGAGGGAGCTAACAACCAGAATTCTTCATCAATGAATTCATAACACCTCTCTGTACGTTCCCCCGAAGGGCCTCCTTTCTTTCCTCAGATGTTCTGTTCTAACTTCTTCATGCTCTCACACTGCTCTGCCCTGAAGTCCCACCGGGACTGGATCTCCTAGCAAAGTATTTAACCCTGTAGTCCCCTGCTCTTAGGGTGTGTGAATGCAGGATGAAAGTCTGTTTAACATTACATCCTCCAATGACTGGGATACCACACGCTCTGATTTGGGTGCAGTACCCCTACTGTGACGCACTGACCAGTGGGGCGCCACACATTCAGGCAAGGTCACCTATATAAATTCAGGCCCGGTGGAGGAGTTAGGCAGTTCAATATGGAGCAGTACTGAGGAAGACATCCTGGTGAATGGAGCCGCGCTAGCCTCGTACCGGAGGGAAGCCTAGCCAGTGCAGGGGCCCAAGAGTGAGGGTCGGAGGCAAGGCGAGGAACAGAGAGTGGGCAGAGGAACCATACCGGTTCACCCCAGGAAGCAACCCAGACACCGAAGTCCAAGTCTGCCTGGAACTACTTAGCCCAGCAGAAAACACGGGTCAACCAAGGAGACTTCAGTCTTCTGGGACACTTGTATCACAGAAACCGCAGGAGAGATAGTGGCAGCCAGCTGAAGGCTCTCACCGCCTGCAATACAAGTGAGAGACACAGAGGAGGTCAGGCCAGGACTTAAGCACACACTAGGACAATGAGGTCTCACAACTTCCCAGGTGTGGAGATCCTGAAGTGCCTCCCGACCACCTGGAGTGTACCCTGGACGTTAGCTTGCAACAACATCAGTAAAAGGTACGGAAACAACTGCCAGAGTGTGTGTGTTATTACGGCCCCTGATCCTGCCCTTAACATAGACTGCCTGCCAGCATCTCCACCTGATGAGCCGCCTTTTCCTGTAGCACCAGGGACAAGGTTGTGTGGAGACCTGCCTCCCTGTGCAAAATACATATTCTACATCACTCTCCTGGGGATTTTGCTCCACCTGCTGGGAGCGTTATCATCTACCTGCAGCATCACCATCCCCATTTCGACTACTGCAACCTCCTTCTCTGTGGCCACCCTGCTAATACTCTTGCACCTCTCCAATCTGTCCTTAACTCTGCTACCCAACTAATCCACCTATCTGCTCACTAGTCCTCCACTTCTCCCCTTTGCAAATCCCTCCACTGGCTCCCAATTCACCAGCGTATCCAATTCAAACTACTAACATTGACTTACAAAGCCATCCACAATTTGTCCCCCCATATATTTCTGAACTAATCTCCTGATATCATCCAACTTGTAATCTTCAATCCTCCCAAGACTTCCTTCTTTCCTCCACACTTGTACGTTCCTCATCTAACTGCCTGTAAGACTTCGCCCAAGCATCCCCCATCCTCTGGAATTCTGCATCCCAACACGTCCGACTGTCCCCTACACTCGGAACCTTCAAGCGGAACTTGAAAACCCATCACTTCAGAACAGCCTACAGCCTGCAATGACCACAATGCCACTGCACCACCAATGGACCTGGTGCCCCACCACCACTGGACCTGGTGCTCCACCACCATGAAACCTGGCGCTCCACTACCATTGGACCCATCAGCACTGGGGCTCCACCCCCACCAGAGCAGACCCAACCTACTGTCTCTCTCCCCGTTGCCCAGTAGAATGTAAGCCGGAAAGGACAGGGTCCTCTCTTCCCTCTGTATCGGTCTGTCACTGTTAGTTTGTTCATTGTATTTTTAACTTGTTTGTATGTATCCCTTTCTCATGTACAGCACCATGGAATCAATGGTACTCTATGAATAAATAATAAGGGGTACCTACACAGTGTTCACACTACAGCTGATCAGAGTCTCAGGTTACCTCAGGCAGGGACAGTTTTGAGCTCAAGCTGTCAGCACACAGCTCATTTGATCTTATCAGACTCCTGTCTATTCACATTGGCTCTTGTCAGTGTGATCAGCTGACAGCCTGCACACATCTCCTGTGATCTCTCTCCATTCACATTGCTCTGCTCTGTGCAATCAGCTGAGGAGCTGTGTGGAGGCCATCAGCTGATAATACAGAGCAGAGCCGACGTGAATGGATAGGAATCAGATAATATCACAGGAGCTGTGTGCTGACAGCCTGAGTTCGGCAGTGTCCCAGCCTGAGGTGGTAACCTGAAACTCTGATCAGCTGAAGTGTGACGCGGTGTAGCCCCTGCCCCCCCCCCCCCCTTATATTGCCGTATTAAGTGTGTGGGCTGAAGATAGATCTCCCTGACAACCAGCATATGTCAGGTTTAGAAACAGCCTAGTGGGGACATCTTCTGGAAGGTTTTTGAAAGGGTTTCTTCCAGATTTCACTTATGAAGTATATTTGAAAGGTAATTATAATCACTTGCTTTACATTAATATTAAATAAAATTGTAAATGGCGGTTCTATTTTAAGGCTAGGGCTACACATTGACATATTGTTTTGGAACACTGAATGACGCATTTCAACACTGGATGTAGTGAGACAAATATGTTTTCAAATGTGATTGTCTGTCACTTGTCACAAGTCATACAGAATACCCGTGCCCTAGACTTTAATACAAGTCGCACATGACATGCAACTTGCTATTTTATCATCAGCAAGGAACAGATATGTTACACAAATGTTTTCGATCACCCAACTAGTTAGATAACTGCTATCGCGCAACACCTGTTACATTGTAGAACCAGCCTAAATCCTGCTCATTCTGCAGTGTAGATTCATAATATATACATTTTACAATGACCATTTCTATCTACATAAATCTGGAAAATCGCCGTTATCTGCAGAGTGATATAAGATTTATTTGTCCAAATATTTCTAATAGACAGGAGAAACCCTTAGCCATTTGGAGGTAGGTTGTACATTAATTCCTGTATTCTGTTTAGTAAATCTTTAGGAATACATTGTACCACACAAAAGGCTTCATTTGTTGCTCAAAGAACAAATATGCTTGAGAAATATGCTCTCTAAGTGCAATGGTGAAGTAAATGAGATTTGCTTCACTTGTAATATTACCTCTAACCACAAGGTGGAGCTGCTTACATAATTTTACAAATAATACAGACTATGACCAATGATACTGATGGAAGAAGTAATTTGTATTTGGCATTTTTATTCTTTTGTGCGCTAACAAACTCCACATCTGAACTATCTTGCTTGATACAGTTTTTTACAGAAGCATTTGGGGTTTGGTCAGAGCTTTCAACTGCTATTTTTTTGCAATTTCGATGCTATTTCTTGCAATTCCCCCCCCCCCCAACCACTAAAGACCCCGTTAAACGCTACAATATCATTAACAATATCGTTACAACGTCACTGGTTTGGTGACGTTAAAGCAACATTGTAGCGTGTGACACGTATCAACGACTAACGATAAGTTTGTTGATCGTGGAACAATGGACTGGACCATAAATTTATCGTTAGTCTCCTGCTGGCCAGCATCAGCGCGTGTGACAGCAGGAGACCAACGATGAACGACCTCCCGCTGCCGCACAGCACACGCTGGGAGCCGGTAACCAGGGTAAACAGCGGGTAACTAAGCGCAGCGCTCTGCTTAGTTACCCATTGTTTACCCTGATTACCAGCGTTCTCGCTGATCGCTGGTCAGTCTGCCTGTTTGACAGTTCAACAGCGATCAGGTAACGATGTCCCAGCGATACCGGCCACATCGGATCGCTGGGACATCGTACTGTGTAACGGGACCTTAAGACACAGATAGATCTATTTGTTTTTCTATGGCTCAATAGCAACCCATCCCTCGAACAGATCATCAGTATCAGATTACTGAAGGTCTAATGGCCGCTTTACACACACCAATTTCTGTGTCCAATATCTGAACAGATCTCTGTTGCAGTGAAATCATGGACACATAGTTCCATTTTGTGGCTGTGTACAAAATGGAGCAATGTATCCATGATTTCACTGCAACTAGAGATCTGTTCAGATATTGGACACAGAAATTGGTGTGTGTAAACCCACCATAACACCCGGCAGAGGCACCAATCAGCAGTTATTTCCTTCAGCAGCAGCAGATTGCAAACTATGTACTCAGCTGGAACAACGCGACTTTGCACGTTTAGTGCTTGCTTCTGGATATGGCACCTTTTCTTACATTCACTTGAATAGAACCCGTCACCAGTTTTTTCACATATAAGCTGCGGTCACCACCAGTAAGGCCTTTTTATACAGCATTCTAGAATACTGTGTACAAGTCCCCAGACTAATCTGCATAATGTAAAAAAACATATTCACCTGGTGGGCGATCCAGCCTAATGGGTGTCGCTGGTCTTGGTCCGGCACCTCCTTTCTTCCTGTGAACGCCGTCCTTGTTCTCTGCTTCTAGTGGGTGACTTGTCCTACGTCACCCGCACATAGGCCATTGCTCTCCTGCACACGTGCACTTGTATCTGTCCTGCTGAAGGCAGAGGAAAGTACTGTAATGTACCAATTGCATCTTTTTCCCCACATAAATTGACCTGTGGTATAGGTTTTAGGCATTACAACCGTTTCTGATTTTTTTCACTGTATTTTTCAAGCAATTTACCTGCCTAGACTTCAATGGGGATTGCTATTTCCACATGAACTGTATGAATTTAAAGGGAACCTGTCATGTAAAAATCACTATTAACATATATGGGGTGAATTTGCAGGTTAATACCATTCTGAGGATGCCCAGGGCACGAACTGAGAACCCCTCTGCAAGAAGGAAATTACCTTTATTCCTCACGGCAGCCTCTGACTTTCAATTACAGCGGTTGCGCCAATGCGGATTCAATCACCAGCTGAACAGCTAGTTCAGCTTTAGGTTCTCTTAAAAGTGTAAATGTAATTTCATTGAAAAGAAAAAAAGCACAATACTGCACTGGTTGTTAATGATGGGTCACATAGCAGCCAAGATAATGCTTTTTTAGTGCCCTATGACTTATTTTCTCACATTTTTCTGAGCTCTTTTAAAAACTATATTTTATGGCTGTGTTGGGCATGGTCAGCAACTGATAGTGAGCAGTGCGATGTGACAGCAGAGTAAGGGTAAGAGATCCTGAGCTGTGTGGGGAGCCAGCAGAGTAGAAGTTAGCAAAAATCCTGACTGAGCTGTGTGGAGCCAGATGACAGATCAGAAGCTTGTGCCAAGGCAACAGGAGTTTGCACTTATCCTGACCTTCCGACATTGCTTAGTAACTGTGCTGTAGTCTGAGCTAATCTGATACATTGTCTCCTCACCAGCTGCAGTCATCAGTGTAGTCCACGCCCCCTGCCTTATATGGTTACATGCCCGTATTCAGTGTGAAGATGTATCTGACTGACAATGAACATATGTCTGCTTCACACACAGTGAGTGCAGTGCTGACACCTTGTGGAAGGTTTATGAATGGTTTTCCAACAGATTTCATTAATAAAGTATGTTTAAAAGTTTATTAAAATCTCTTGCTCTCCATTATTATTAAATAAAAATTTAAATGATGATTACGCCGTAAGTTATATCTCATTGCTGCATGGTGGGGTGTATTTCTAAAGTTAAGTGATGTGATGTCCCAGGAGCAGGAAGGACCATTAAAAAAAAGGCATGTTAAAACACTGCAGAAAAAACTGCATAAAAATGCAACAAAACACAAATCCTCAAATAAAGCATCAAAATCCACAATAACTGATGCAGAAATTAACTTTTTATGCATTTGTATGCAGGAAAAAAAGCACAATAAAAATGCTTCATGTACATTGACCCAGGGTTGGTTCCACACATCGTTTTATTAGAAAACGTGTACAGTATTGTATTGTTTTTAGCTAGTTCCAAAAGTTTATCTACCCCATCCTCTTCCCCCCCCAAAAAAAAAAAAGTTACATACCCCTTTTGTTTAGATTTCTCATTCTTTTCCAGTGCAATTGGCTCAAAAATGCATTAAAAACTGCAGTGGTGCTTTTCCAAATATACATTAAAGGAACCAAGGATTTAACCACCTGCAAATTAGTGCAGCAGGTGATTAACATGTGCAGCATGACATCACTTTTTTTTTTTTATTCCTTCCATGTGGGATTGTCTTTCTGCTGTAAGCCGACACCGCCCCCTCCTCCAGATTGATCCGGACTCATCCGGGAGGGAGGTTTGGCTTGCAGCAGAAAGACAAGCCCACAGGGGTAGGAGTACAAAAAACCCAAATAGCAGCGTTTTTTTCGCGCCGCACCTGCCCGCAAGTGCCGAAACCGCACTTGCCGCATCTGCCGCACCCTTACCGCAAGCCCATAGACATTGCATGGGGCTTGCCGCAAGTGTGCCGCAAGTGTCACGGTTATGCGGTAATCGCGGCAGATGCGGTTTTTCACCGCCTCTGCCGCGATTTGAAAAAACGCTGATGTGAAAGGGCCTTAGACTCTTTGCATTTTTTATGCCTTTTTAGCACAGAATTCTGAAGTTATGTGCACGTTACTTTTTTACCTTGCGGATTTGGTGCAGAAATAAATCTTTCATTATTATGAAACAATCCATTTCTCCACAATTGATGTCCACACCCATCATGAAACTGTGGGGAAACATAGCAATCCTCATGTCAATTATCAAAACCAAAGCAAAGAGGATTTTGTGTTGCTTTACTTTATTTATATTTTGTATGGACTTAACACACTGAAAAGACAGAAGACAATTGCACAGTCCCCAGCCAACAATTATAAAACACACAATTATGGAAATGCTTTTTTGTTACAGACTATGTTATTGCACATGTGGCCTTAAAAACGTTTTTAAAATTTAATTTTTTAAGATTTAATTTGGATTTTAATTAACTTTTTCTTTTTAATCTATCACCTGTTAGATTGTGTCTGCCCCCCTTTTCCAGCTCCCTGGATGGATACTCTTTGCCCAATTGGACCTTAGGAACCGCTGATTTGTTTTCTTTATCTTTGTTATATATGTATATTTGCTGTGCATTGTATATTATATCATATATGTGTGTTTTGCTTAATGGGGTTGTTTTGGATTTGCAATAGGATACTGATTGTGATTTTTTTTTTCTCTGGAATTGCATCCTGACACCCCTAAGGGTACCGTTACACGTCACAATATCGTTCCGATATCGCCTGCAACTTCACAGGAGCGCGCACGTTTTTGGCACTTGTCCAAGATCACATAGGAGATGTCACACAGGGAGATATTGGCAGGCAACGCAACTAGGATGTTGTACACAACTTTTGTGCGCTGGGTATGAGCAACCCAGCGACCGAGCATTAACATTGTAGTGAATAGGGGAAGCTGCGTTCAACATTGTAGTTGCGCCGTCACACTGCAAGATCATACGAGAGCGCATATGCAACATTGCACGGTTGAAGAGCATGCACAATCTCATTGCGATGTTGTCCCTGCGATTTATTGCAGTCGCATCGCCCTGTTACACGACACAACGCACGAAAGATATCAACTGCAACTGGCCACACCACGTGACTTTTGGTCGATGTTGCATGTGATATTGCGACGTGTAACGGTACCCCGACAGGCCCACAAAGTATTGCCCAATACACATTATGACTAACTGTGGCCAGTTTTCCTCCGTTCTCTAGTGCATGCCGCTGCTATGGTGACGCGTCCCAAGCAGCGGCGGTACAGAGCAAATGACTGATAGTGTTGCTGGGAGCCATGATGACGCCTCCACTCTCTCGCGGCTGGACAATAGACATCCAGCGGCGGAGGTGAAGCAGGAGCGTCTTCCGGTTACCTGGGCGACGCCACGCCCATATCCGGTGGGACGGTCACATGATGCACCAGCGGTGCATGTAAAAGGCCCGCTGGGCTCGAGTAAATACATCCCCTGAAGAAGCAGGCCTTTTTCCTACGAAACGGACGTAGGGTTCCATTCCACAGTGGCCCCCTGCCATAATACACTCTAGTAAGCCTACGAAAACTTTGGGGACTAATAGGATTTGTACATGTGACGCAGACCCTGGTAGTTAACCGTTAGAGGATGTGCCACACTGTCTATACCAAATATTAGATCAACAGGTTAATCTGGCTTTTCCTGTGATATGTTAACTATTTCTCAGGTTTTTAAGGCCACATGTGCAATAACATAGTCTGTAGCAAAAAAGCTTTTCCATAATTGTGTGTTTTATAATTGTTGTCTGGGGACTGTGCAATAATTTGTCTTGTGTCTTCTCTGTGTGTTAAGTCCATATAAATTTAATAAAGTAAAGCAACAGAAAATCCTCTTTGCTTTGGTTCTGAGCGTGTCAATTATTGCAGCATTTTTCCACCCCAAATGCATGAAAAACATGGAAAAAACATTGTTTTTGGTGCACTTTTCTGCCAGGAGACGCAGATTTGGTGCAGAAATTTCTGCAACCAAATTCTCAACGTGCGTACATACCCTATGTGTGAGACCACTTTATCTCCCGTAACAATGTTGCATAACAACTAGCAAACCACAGGAATATAAATTCTACACATGTACATGCCGCTTTCAGGAGATTTTGCAGCAAATCTTCAATTACAAAATGTCAAGGAAAAAGACACATGGAGAGCAATAGATGAACTAATAAAATCCCTTGCAGTGTTACGATCATGTGCATCCCCAACGTAACAGTTTTATTTGGTGCCTTCCCAAAATTCTCTTCAGTATAACCCATTCTATAGCAAGTGTTCGTGCAGATCGGCAATTTTTCATTGTTCGGAGAATGCAGTTTATTACCAAGATGACTGGAGCCCACATCTTGCTTGTAAAAGAACTTGACTCTCTTTATTAAATTAAGGTATAATCATTCAGAGAGCATTTCTCCCACAAACCTGAAGTATAGCTTTAATTACAAGATGCTTACAACACTGCAGTAATTGGCTTTTCAGGATTTCGTAGTAAAGAGATGTAAAAGGTTCATTCAGATGTACGCAGTTGTGTGCTTCCCATGACTTCCAGATGTTATGAGGAGGAATGTATTCTGCAATTTTAGAAGACAGTATTGCTGCAATGAAATAATCTGTTTTAAAAAATCCTGATTATCTGGGCATTATAATGCGAATATAAGTCTCATTGGCAGATATGGAGAAAATTAATCGCCAACCTATGCATTCATAGAATTGTAGAGTAGGGTAGGACCTCCTGGGTCGGCTGATCCAACCCCCTGCTCAAAGCAGGATTCACTAAATAATCCCAGACAGATGTCTGTCCAGCCTCTGTATGAAAACTTCCATTGAAGGTGAACTCACCACCTCTCGTGGCCGCCTGTTCCACTCGTTGATCACCCTCACTGTCAAAAAGTTATTTCTACTACCGGTATCTAATCTGTGTCTCCTCCCATTCAGTTTTATCCCATTGCTTATAGTCTTTCCTTGTTCAAATGATAATAGGGCTGATCTCTCTACAGTATGACAGCCCTTGAGGTATTTGTAGACATCTATTAATTCTCTCTTAGTCTTCTTTTTTGCAAGCTAAACATTCCCAAATCCTCATAGGACATGGTTTGCAGACCGCTTACCATTCTGGTCACTCTTCTCTGAACTTGCTCCAGTTTGTTGATGTCTTTTTTCAAATGTGGAGCCCAGAATTGGACACAGTATCCAGATGAGGTCTGACCAAAGAGGAGTAAAGGAGGATAATGACTTCATGTGATCTAGATTGTAAGCTTCTGTTACTACATCCCAGAATTGTGTTTGCTTTTTTGCTGCATCACACTGTTGACTCATGTTCAGTCTGTGATCTATTATTATACCCAAGTCTTTTTCACACATACTGTTGCCTAACCCAATCGCTCCCATTCTGTACATGTTTTTTTAAGTTTTTTTTGCCCAGATGTAGGTGACACGCCCCCCAGGGCCGTGGGATACTCGGAACCGGAAACAGTTCTGCTGGGGAGTCACAGGGGTCGAGACCTGGCTCTTTGACCCTGGCGGTGTCAATAAAAGTTTGGAGGATGGTTGTCAGAATTCCACCTATGGTGCTAAGTCAGGGATAGCTGACGCTGCAGTTCGAACCTCCAGGGCAGATGACTGTGCAGCCAGATGCTGTCGCTCCCCGTAGGTGGAGCGGGACCCCGGGGCAGTACTTAAAGTCAATGTGTGGATGTGGTGAAGTGAAGAACTGGGACGCCGGAATGGATAGAGAAAAGGGGAGAGAGCGCACATGAGAGGAACCTGGTGGTCTAGTGGGGGCTTAAAACCGGTGTAACAAGGTGCCCTCACCTGATCAGGTTGTGCAATCCCTGCAAACCTCAGTAAGTGTTTGGAATGGATGTGAGGACACAGCGGGTGCAGTTTCACTCGTTTGCTCACAGTTTTCTAGCAGCCACATCCAGCCAGGTGCTGTGTCTTAGGAACAAATGGTTCAGCCACTCTCAGGTAGATTGAAAAACACTTAACCGGCACCCCGTTCTGTGTACCTTTTCCGGATCATCTCGCTCGTGCTGACTCTCCTCCTCTAGCCCTCCACCTCACGCTCAGTGTCCTGCGCCAGTGGCCATGGACCCTCCCAGGCAAGTTTTCTCCTGGTCCCCTTTGGCCCTATACGGCCACCTTTCAGTGGCTGACGTGGCTTTGGCTGCTGCTCCTAGAGATACCTCAGCCTCTGATTCGCTAGCTCAGTCCTTAGTCCACTCCACTAATCTGGGCCTGGTGACCCTCTGCGACCCTGGTCCCTCCACTGCCTGTGACCGGCAATGGATGAGAGCCCCATGGGTGGATTGCTCTCTTCCCTGCCTCTGGGATACCTTCCTTTTCTGGAGCTCCTGCCTTGCTCCCTCTGTCTTCCTTGTTGTGGGATGAGCCTCTCTGCTCCAATTCCAAGGGCGCCTTTTCTCACATCTCTCCTGCGACTCCTCTACTCCTCACTCCTCTCTCTCTCTCCTCATGGTTACTACTCCTCCCACTATTTCCTGGTGTGCTTCTCTTACTCTTCCTACTGTCATTCCCTCTCAGTGGCTCCCCTTTCTACAGTTCCACCCACCACCCTCTTTTACCCCATATCCAGACAGGGATGGGGGTTTGATCAGTCTCCCCACCTTTCTGGTCTGGAGTGACTAGTGGTGCATGCGGTGTGTGGTACTGGGTAGTGTGAGGGTACCACACCTCTGGCTAAGGTGCAGTACCTCTGTGGCAACTGGACCCTCAGGGGCACCACATAGGACTTTGTCATTTCTCCATTGTAAACCATTCTGTTAGTTGTTCCCCACCGTGTTCCAGTTTGTTTACACTTTTTTAATCCTCTCTCTTCTCTTAGTATTGGCTATCCCTCTTAGTTTTGTGTTATTAGCAAATTTTAATCAGTTTACAATGCCCTGTGGTACCCCTCTTGAGACATTCTTCCACTTGGATGACCACTCTTTGGATCCGAATCACTGAGCCAGTTATCAATCCACCTAACAATTGCTTTGTCCATTCCGAATTGGTAATTTTTTCAATAAGGATAGTATGAGATACTTTGTCAAATGCTTTGCTGAGGTCAAGTTATACTATATCTTCTGTGTTTCCCTGATCCATCCAGTCAGCAATTCATAGAAAGAATTTAAGTTAGTCTGACATGACTTATTCGTTACAAATCCATGCTGGGTCTGGTTAATCACTTCATTCTCATCCAGGTACTTGCATACATATTGTTTTAATAATTTCTTCAAATATATTTTGTGGTATACACTGTGTGCAGAATTATTAGGCAAATGAGTATTTTTTATCACATAATACTTTTTATACATGTTGTCCTACTCCAAGCTGTATAGGCTTGAGAGCTAACTACCAATTAAGTAATCAGGTGATGTGCATCTCTGTAATGAGGAGGGGTGTGGGTATGACATCAACAACCTATATAAGGTGTGCTTAATTATTAGGCAAATGCCTTTCCTTTGGAAAAATGGGTCAGAAGTGAGATTTGAGAGGCTCTGAAGAGTCCAAAGTTGTGAGATGTCTTGCAGAGGGATGCAGCAGTCTTGAAAATTGCCAAATTTTGAAGGTGATCACCAAACAATCAAGCGTTTCATGGCAAATAGCCAACAGGGTCGCAAGAAGTGTGTGGGCAAAAAAGGCGCAAAATAACTGCCCATGAATTGAGGAAAATCAAGCGTGAAGCTCCAAGATGAATTGCCACAGTTTTGCAATATTTCAGAGCTCAACGTTACTGGAGTATCAAAAAGCACAAGGTGTGTCATACTCATGGACATGGCCAAGTTAAGAAAGGCTGAAAAACTACCAACTTTGAACAAGAAACAAGATAAAACATCAAAAAATCTCAAGACTGATTTTTCAAAGGTTTTATGGACTGATGAAATGAGAGTGACTCTGGATGGGCCAGATGGATGGGCCAAAGGCTGGATCAGTAAAGGGCAGAGAGCTCCACTCCGACTCAGACGCCAGCAAGGTGGAGGTGGGGTACTGGTATGGGCGGATTGAGTGAAGTTCAACTCCCAGACCTACTGCCAGTTTCTGGAAGACAACTTCTGCAAGCTGTGGTACAGGAAGAAGTTGATATTGTTCAAGAAAAACATGATTTTCATGCAGGACAATGCTCCATCACATGCATCCAACTACTCCACAGCGTGGCTGGCCAGTAAAGGTCTAAAAGAAGAAAAAATAATAACATGGTCCCCTTGTTCACCTGATCTGAACCCCATAGAGAGCCTGTGGTCCCTCCTAACATGTGAGATCTACAGGGAGGGAAAACAGTACACCTCTGGGAACAGTGTCTGGGAGGCTGTGGTGGCTGCTGCACGCAATGTTGATCGTAAACAGATCAAGCAACTGACAGAATCTATGGATGGAGGCTGCTGAGTCTCATCATAAAGAAAGGTGGCTATATTGGGCACTATTTTTTGGGGTTTTGTTTTTGCATGTCAGAAATGTTTATTTCTAAATTTTGTGCAGTTATATTGGTTTACCTGGTGAAAATAAACAAGTGAGATGGGAATATATTTGGTTTTTATTAAGTTGCCTAATAATTCTGCACAGTAATAGTTACCTGCACAAACAGATATCCTCCTAAGAGCCAAATCTAAAAAAAACCCCACTCCAACTTCCAAAAATATTAAGCTTTGATATTTGAGTCTTTTTGGTTGATTGAGAACATTGTTGTTGATCAATAATAAAAATAATCCTCTACAATACAACTTGCCTAATAATTCTGCACACAGTGTAGAAGTCAAGCTCACAGGCCTCTCAGTTCACCTTCTTCACGTTTTTTAAGATAGGGACAACATTTGGTCTTCTCCAGCCTTCTGGGACTTCTGTTCTCCAAGATTTTAAAAATATTTTGGAGAGTGGTTCATATATTTCCTCTGTTATCTCCTTTAGTACCCTGGGATGTAATTCATCTGGACCTGGAGACTTGAATTCATTTATGTTATTTAAGTAGTCCCTCACTAGCTCTCTGTTTATAGATAGCCTGGATTCTTCTATTCCTTCATTAGTACAGGGAAGATCAATAGTTACATTTACTTTCTGTGAGAAAACAGATGTAGAACAAAAATGTAAAAGTTCGGTCTTCTCAACATAATTTTTTACCATTTTCATCCTTTAAAACCCCTTTAGTATCCTTGACTTTTCTTAACTACCCCCAAAATAATTTTTCATTGCTTTTATGTCTCTTGCAAGCCTTAATTCATTTTCACCTTTAACTAATCTGATATGTGCCTTGCAGGTTTTGCAGACTGTATTATATTCTTCTTTAGATATGCCTCCCTCTTTCCATTTGGTAAATATTCCTTTCTTTCTTTTTGGCATTTGTGTAAGTTCTGTGTTCATCCATTCTGGTTTCCTTATATTCTTTGTGTCCTTCCCTCTTTAAAGCGAACCTGTCACCCCCTCCAGGCATCTAAAGATAACATAGCCACCTTCTGCAGCACTAAGGCTGCATTCTGAGAAGGTGTCTATAGCATTTATGCTCCCTTGATTCACTGAAATAAAGACTTATATATAAATCTGTTTCAAACCAGTTCCAAGACCAGGAGGCGGGTTTTCAAGCGTCTGTCTCCCTCCTCTGTGGTGTCAGTCATCCCTCTCTGCTCTCTGTGCACCTCCTCCAGGGCCATCTCCCTGCATTACAGAGCTTTGTCAGCTCTGCTACAACATAGAGCTGCTGTTATAGGAGACCCCACAGTAGTAAATCTTGCAGGAGGATGAGCAGACAAAGCACTGCCTGCTACATAGCAGCCTTGAGCTGAGCTGTCAGCAGTGCAGCAGAGTTGAGTTTGTGCTTTAGATCAGGGGCTGAGGACGGAGCAATACTGCTGGGTACAAGAAACTGAAAGTGAAACCTGCTCAGCTCAAGGCTGCTATGTAGCAGGCAGTGCTTTGTTTGCTCGTCCTCCTGCTAGATTTACTACTGTGGGGTCTCCTATAACAGCAGCTCTATGTTGTAGCAGAGCTGACAAAGCTCTGTAATGCAGGGAGATGGCCCTGGAGGCGGCACACAGAGAGCAGAGAGGGATGACTGACACCACAGAGGAGGGAGACAGACACTTGAAAACCCGCCTCCCGGTCTTGGATCAGGTTTGAAACAGATTTTATATAAGTCTTTATTTCAGTGAATCAAGGGAGCATAAATGCTATAGACACCTTCTCAGAATGCAGCCTTAGTGCTGCAGAAGGATGGCTTTGTTATCTTTAGATGCCTGGAGGGGGTGACAGGTTCGCTTTAAAGGATTCTTAACAATTGTGCTTTGACAATCGTATTTTTCACAATTACCCATCCTTCCGAGCCATTTTTTTTACCTAAGGACAACCAGCCATTGAATACCTCCAATCCTCTTTCTGAGTCCCGTAAAATCTGCCTTTCTGAAATCCAACTTTGAAGTCTGAGCCTTCACAGTATGAGCTAGCGACCGGCTATGTTGTAAACGGCCAGTATGCATTGCAGAAGGTTCCCTATGTAAACCTAGAATGCTTACTCTTGAACTTGTAGTTTCACAAACTTTATTAATGCATTCAGGGCTAGATTTTCTGGATAGTCAGAAGTGCTGTGTGGGGCTGACTATCCACATACCTCCCATCCATGTGTGTGTCTCATGTGATATAATGAAACTGTCTGTTCGGTCACCTGATCTTAGTGCTTGGGAGCAGTTTAGCCAGAGGATACGGGTGTATTTACAGATAAAACAGAATGTATGACACATGTGCGGGTATATCTGTGGAAGGAATGGACTGTACATTATACCAGGTTTTAGAAAGTAAGATTGTTGTGAGATTTTCCATGATACAGTAGAGAGCCATACGACATTTTCACAAGTGTTCAGTTTGTTAGTAAACTATCGCTCTCTTTGTGGACCACCAAGCCTCCGGGTTTACATCCCTTTGGAAAAGACAAGTAGAACATCTTGTTATTTTGACCTATTCCTTGCGGGACCAGACATCTCATAGCGCCCCGTTACCAGCGTGTATGCAGTTCTCTTTTATTTAATCAAAAGATCCTCCATTACTAAACATTTATCTTAAAGGATAAATATCTTCAAATAAAGCACAGTGTATACAAACCACCATGCAAAGAAATGAAACTCTGCATAAATGGCAACATTAATATTCCCAGTAAATGTTCTCGATAGTCAGTAAGCCAAGCAGCTCTGCATAACAATCATTACCACTGCATAAACTTCTAACTTAGGCTTACATGTGCGGCAATTATACGATATAAATATACAATTCAAGGACACAATGAGCCTGCACCGACTGATATAAAAGTGCAATGACTGTAAATCAGACTCGCTTACATTTTATTTAAACTGAGAATGTACCTATAATGAGATTATAAACTTGACTGAGAGTATAATTTCCATTAATAATTATATTCATAAGACTACTAACATTTCAGCAATTATTTATTCAGCTGCAAGCAAAACAATTGGTTTGTCTGGATGCACCGGTGATCAAAGTCAGCATGATAAATATAAGTAATTTTAGTAGCATTGCAGAACCTTCTCTCAGTTCAGTACAGAAAACAGTAAAAGAAAATAGTAAGACTAGATATTGTTTAAACCAGAACTGTAATTGGTAACCCACGGGGCCAGCCAAAGAGCAAATGTTGTAACGGGCTCACTCTGCAGTGATTACCATTAGCCGTAAGCATTTCCAAGAAATAAAAAGGTTATGACTCTTACGTCCATTTCTCTTCATTGGGTGTTTTCTTCCTTTCTTCAATCTTTTGTTTCCCTCCTTATCCTTAGGCCAAATTCACAGGTCATTCTTTTTTCTCGTGCACAGAAAAAAATAGAGGGGATTTTTATTCTCTTTTGACTCTTCTGCCGTTTCCCCCTGAGTATCATACCTTTTTTTCATTTGAAAAAAAAAATTCTGGGGACATCATTCATTTGAATGGGCGACTTTGGTCCAAAAATCAAGCCAACTTTGGACGTGAAAAGTACCATAGACTACAAAAGAGTCTGTGTGCTTTCTATTAAAAGAAAAGGTTGCATGTACATGTAAAAATCAGATGTGATAATAGGGCTTTATAGGGGTCTCCTAGTTTTCCAACAAGTGTCATAGTTAAAAATATTGCCATGCAAAAGTACATTTCCACAGGAGTGGATGACGTCTGTGTGTCACGCAGGACTAAGGTGGATGTTTCGGCTTGGTTTTGGGTGCAATTCAGTCACAGTTCCTCCCATCCACTGTATCCAATACCTATTTTTGCTTTGAGTACGGCTTTGCACACTCTTGGTATTCTCTTGATGAGCTTGATGGTTTTCACTTCACAGGTTTGCCCTGTCTGATTTAATAAGTGGGATTTCTTACCTTATAAATAGGGTTGGGACCATCAGTTGTATTGTGCAGAAGTCTGGTGGAGACACAGCTGATAGTCCTATTAAATAGACTGTTAGAATTTGTATTATGGCAAGAAAAAAGCAGCTAAGTAAAGAAAAACAAGTGGCCATCATTACTTTAACAAATGAAGGTCAGTCAGTCCGAAAAATTGGGAAAACTTTGAAAGTGTCCCCAAGTGCAGTTGCAAAAACCATCAGGCGCAACAAAGAAACTGGCTCACATGAGGACCGTCCCAGGAAAGGAAGATCAAGAGTCACCTCTGATGTGGAGGATAAGCTCATCCGAGTCACCATCCTCAGAAATTGCAGGTTAACAGCAGCTCAGATTAGAGACCAGGTCAATGCCACACAGAGGTCTAGCAGCAGACACATCTCTACAACAACTGTTAAGAGGAGACTTTGTGCAGCAGGCCTTCATGGTAAAATAGCTGCTAGGAAACCACTGCTAAGGGCAGGCAACAAGCAGAAGAGACTTGTTTGGGCTAAAGAACACAAGGAATGGACATTAGACCAGTGGAAATCTGTGCTTATGAGTCCAAATTTGAGATCTTTAGTTCCAACCACCGTGTCTTTGTGCGACGCAGAAAAGGTGATCATATGAACTCTACATGCCTGTTTCCCACCATGAAGCATGGAGGAGGTGGTATGATGGTGATGGGGTGTAACGCCAGATGACCTGGCCTCCACAGTCACCAGACCTGAACCCAATCAATATGGTTTGGGGTGAGCTGGACCGCAGAGTGAAGGCAAAAGGGCCGACAAGTGCTAAGGATCTCTGGGAACACCTTCAAGACTGTTGGAAGACCATTTCCGGTGACTACCTCTTGAAGCTCATCAAGAGAATGCCAAGAGTGTGCGAAGCAGTAATCAAAGCAAAAGGTGGCTACTTTGAAGAACCTAGAATATGACATATTTTCAGTTATTTCACATTTTTTTGTTAAGTACAGTGCCTACAAGTAGTATTCAACCCCCTGCAGATTTAGGTGGTTTGATAAGATGCAAATAAGTTAGAGCCTTCAAACTGCAAACGAGAGTAGGATTTAATAACAGAAGCATAAATCTTACAAACCAAAAAGTTATGTTGCTCAGTTGAATTTTATTAAATTTTAAACATAAAAGTGTGGGTCAATTATATTATTCAAACCCTAGGTTTAATATTTTGTGGAATAACCCTTGTTTGCAATTACAGCTAATAATCGTCTTTTATAAGACCTGATCAGGCCGGCACATGTCTCTGGAGTTATCTTGGCCCACTCCTCCATGCAGATCTTCTCCAAGTTATCTAGGTTCTTTGGGTGTCTCATGTGGACTTTAATCTTGAGCTCCTTCCACAAGTTTTCAATTGAGTTAAGGTCAGGAGACTGACTAGGCCACTCCAACACCTTGATTTTTTCCCTCTTGAACCAGGCCTTGGTTTTCTTGGCTGTGTGCTTTGGGTCGTTGTCTTGTTGGAAGATGAAATTACGACCCATCTTAAGATCCCTGATGGAGGAGCGGAGGTTCTTGGCTAAAATCTCCAGGTAGGCCGTGCTATCCATCTTCCCATGGATGCGGACCAGATGGCCAGGCCCCTTGGCTGAGAAACAGCCCCACAGCATGATGCTGCCACCACCATGCTTGACTGTAGGGATGGTATTCTTGGGGTCGTATGCAGTGCCATTCAGTCTCCAAACGTCACGTGTGTGGTTGGCACCAAAGATCTCGATCTTGGTCTCATCAGAGCATAGAACCTTGAACCAGTCTGTCTCAGAGTCCTCCAAGTGATCATGAGCAAACTGTAGACGAGCCTTGACATGACGCTTTGAAAGTAAAGGTACCTTACGGGCTCGTCTGGAACGGAGACCATTGCGGTGGAGTACGTTACTTATTGAGTTGACTGAAACCAATGTCCCCACTGCCATGAGATCTTCCCGGAGCTCCTTCCTTGTTGTCCTTGGGTTAGCCTTGACTCTTCGGACAAGCCTGGCCTCGGCACGGGAGGAAACTTTCAAAGGCTGTCCAGGCCGTGGAAGGCTAACAGTAGTTCCATAAGCCTTGCACTTCCGGATGATGCTCCCAACAGTGGAGACAGGTAGGCCCAACTCCTTGGAAAGGGTTTTGTACCCCTTGCCAGCCTTGTGACCCTCCACGATCTTGTCTCTGATGGCGTTGGAATGTTCCTTTGTCTTTCCCATGTTGACCATGTATGAGTGCTGTTCACAAGTTTGGGGAGGGTCTTAAATAGTCAGAAAAGGCTGGCAAAAGAGATAATTAATCCACACATGTGAAGCTCATTGTTCTTTGTGCCTGAACTACTTCTTAATACTTTAGGGGGACCAAACAGAATGCTGGTGGTTTGAGGGGTTGAATAATAAATGACGCTCTGAATTAACTTTTAACGCTTTAAAAAAAAAAAAATTTTGGCTGCAGTGCATTTCCCACTTCCAGGCTGATCTACAGTCCAAATGTCACAATGCCAAGTTAATTCCGCATGTGTCAACCAGCTAAATCTGCAGGGGGTTGAATACTACTTGTAGGCACTGTATATTATTCCACATGTGTTAATTCATAGTCTTGATGCCTTCAGTGTGAATCTACAATTTTCGTAGTCATGAAAATACAGAAAACTCTTTGAATGAGAAGGTGTGTCCAAACATTTGGTGGTCTGTACTGTACATGTTTTCTTTACAGCAGCAATAATCTTGAAATTCTCCAAATACTGGCCGTTGCTTCTTCCTTTTGGTCTTTCCTTTTACATTGCTTGCAGGTTTATAGTCAGTGGCGTAACTTGAAGCTCATTGGCCTCGATGTGAAATCTCCAATAGGACCCCCAATTTTTGGAAAGCTTTTAATAGCATTAGTGTTTTTATATAGGCCAAAGGGACTTTTGTTGCCCTCTAAGCTCCAGGGCCTGAGTGCAATAGCAACCCCAGCACCTGTTGCAGTTACACCCCTGTTTTATAGTGATGTGGTAAATGGACAAATATTCAACTTGCTGCTTAGCCCAATCTCTGAATACCCTACACAGAGTGGTATATTAAGTATCCATGTACCCCAGCTGCATCCCTACTATAAGGGACAGTTGGAGAAGACAGCCAGGAACCAGCCATTGTTGCTGTAAAGGTAAGAAGCAGACCAGAGGTGGCCAATGAAGTGTTTTGCAGACTTGCTTATGATAAGTAACATATACTCCTGGTTACCTGTCACATTTACACTCATTTTCTGCTCTTTATCTTTATAATTTTGCAGCTTCATCTTCAACAAAATACATCTAAAGGTAAATTAAGAACAGAGTCTTTTCAGGGCTAAAAGTCTCAAGGAGTCTAATTAGCAAAAAAAAAAATTGTATCTTATTGACTTCTTTGTCAGCCAGAGCAGATTGAAAAGTGGAGCTGCCTGTTAATATCACATGTAAAACAATTTTTACAAGTAATCCACCGAGCTTTAGCTCCATGGAGCGCTGCCAGTCAAGGCAAGATTTACATATTTGTTGCCTACAGCTAAAGAAATTAGAAGATGGGAAAGTATGTTGAAATATTTAGTGATTCTAGGCTTCATTCTGCATTTCACAAATTAGGATAACATTGTAATATTGGACGTTACCGTTAAAAGTCAACGTGATACTGAAGCTGGGTTCTCACTATTAAAAGAACTTATTTTATCTTTTGCACCAGTATTCTGGCATAAAAAGTTGCAAATTGTGGTGCATATATGTTACGGGTGTATCAGGAGCCACGGAAAAGGCTATTGGGGTCACTCGCCGAAGATCTCAGTGTCTGGCTAAATGGCCAAAATCCTGAATTGTTGTTTTGTCCCTTTTAAGTGGTATTTCTCTGCTTAGTGATAGCTGGAGATCACTAGGACCCAGCAGGTTTCTACCTGCCGACCTTTCAGCTATCTCTATTTATACCTCTTGGATCCCATGATGCATTGCTGGTGATAGCATGTTTGGAGTTGGTGTTGCTTCCTGGCTGTTCACCCTGTCTGATCCCTAAGTAGTCTTAGTTGAGGGACAGACAGAGAAAAGGTATCCTGCTCTGTAAAGGCTGTGGAGAGTGTATAGGGTGGTCAGGGGAGCCAGGTGTCAGCACTAGTGTTTCTAGGGGGTCCCCATTTCCTGTTTTGTCCTTAGTGTCAGGGACTCCTTCCCCCCCTACCCCTTGTTGTCCTGCCGTGCACGTGATCGCTTACAATATCGCTCTCGATATTGTAGCGTGTGACGGCCGCTGTACACGCATTGGCCAATGTCTGCTTGCTCGTTGACTGTACCTCGTCGACCTGTAGGCAACGATCTAGGGTCTAGATGGTGTCCGTCCACTTAGTAGTGGGGTAGGGTGGACAAGGAGGACTTGGGTGTCAGCGTTAGGACTCGTCGGACCTGAAGTCACTTTGTCGCAGTCGACGAGCAAGCAGACATTGGCCAATGTGTGTACTAAGAACTTCAGATTTAAAAAAAATAAGAATTTGAGTTTTTTGAAAAAAAACGTAAGTTTTTACATTTTTTCTCATATATATATATAGCTTGTCAGCATATGTACATCATTGGTGGTAGCTGAGTGCTGCAAGGTTTTTTTCTAGTATATTGACCCAGCATCCCTGCTGGCACCAGTTCACATTGTCTGTGAGTTCTGTGCAGTTTTTTTCTTTTGTTACAGAATAATTAGCAAGTTTTTTTAAGTCATTTGCTTAATGAAGATTGTCCCTTTATAGTGTTCTGCACAACTTTCCTGTCTACAAGTGGCTGCTGACAGAAGTGCACGTGACCAGACCTGATCATGAGGTCCAATCTAAAAACTCTTTGTTTTTTCATCAATAGAGACTGGTGGACAGGTCAGGTCACTTGTTCCCCAATGGCAATTTGTGGACAGGAAAGCTGTACACTCTGCACTGACAAGTGCAGGAGGAGAGCCTTTAATCTATTATATAATTGCGAATGGCTTTTTTGCCCCCGGCGTGGTCATGTGGATACGCGCGAAGCATTGGCCGCGAAGCGGCCATTGCGAGTCGTGCGTGGTCATGTGGATACGCCCGAAGCATTGGCCGCGCAGCGGCCATTGCGAGCAGTTCTAAGGCGACTCGCTATGCCCGCGCAGCGGGCATGGCGAGTCGCCTTAGCAGCGCGAAGCATTGGCCGCGAAGCGGCCATTGCGAGTCAGAGACTCGCCCTTCTAGAATCCCGATGCATGTGCATCGGGCACCCAGCTAGTACTTATATATTAGTAAGTGTCACAAAATTATGCCCCCAACACATTTATAAAGGAAAAATGGCCCAACCTTTAAGGATAGCCTGTATCCCTCTATGGCAGGAGTCACATTAGTGTATGGTATCAGATGCAAGAGCATCGGGTGCAATATGCTAATAAAACTAGGTTCAGGCTCTGCTATGAGAATCAGCCAAGTGTCTCGTAACTGTGATCTGATCCTGCAAAATGATGAAAGGTACGTAGAGAAGGGAAAGCTTAATCTCCCCATCTCCTCCATTGCTTGTCTCTGTGTATATCGCACTGCACTTGGACGTCATGAGAATTCAGTGCAATGTTTCACTTGCACCCATAGACTTGTATGAGTGGGCCAAGACTCACTGACAATCACATCATGTTGCAATTTTTTTCCTCAGTCTGATTAGGGCTGAGGAAAAATCGCGGATCTGTGCTGCACCATTGTCTAACATTAGGCAGTGTGCAATGTGAGATTTTCTTGAAAGTCATGTGCTAGTGTGACTCTACCCTAAAACTGCATCAATGACATCATCACACCATCCAGACAAATCCGGCTAATACTGATCAGTGGCAAGTGCTCATAAACAGCTATCTACAGGTGGGTGTCTGGCATGCTTAATAACCCGCCACAGGGCCGTGGGGTACTCAGTTCCAGGCGTTGATTCACGGGGGATGTCACGTGGGTCTGTGCCTGGTCCCATGATCCCTTCCTTCAAGGGCTGCCTGGTCTGCCAGCTGGTCAACCCTAGAAACCTCGGCTCAACCTGAGGTCTTACTCTCGGCTCCAGGACAAGGAGCCTCTGTTAACCCCGGGTCATTGGGCTCTACAGCGCCGGAAGCCCCAACCCAGCGATTCAGTCAGTCGGGTTCTTAGGTCTCTGATGTCTGCCTCCCAGAACTCAGCGTCATTGCCCCCAGCTAGGGCAAAGCAGCACCCTCCTCTATGGCTTCAGGGCTACCGACTTCCCCCACCTTACAGGCCGGCTATAGCGAGTTTCCAGACACTATTGCGGAACCATCGACTAAACCCGTCTCCTCGTTGTCGTTCTCGCCCTTCCTGCTGCCATTTTCATTTTCCGGCAGGGGAGTCCAATCTCAGGCCCGTCCCCTTGGTTTCTCCCTGGCAACTGGGGTGGGTCTGGAGTTTCGCTCCTCTTGCAGGACCCTCCCACGACGGGGGCCTGCACATGGCGTCAAGTCTCTGATTTCGCCATTTTGGAGTCCATCAATAAAGCTCTCTTTAAAACACAGTCCAAGGTGCACACTACCCGTCGTTTACGGGCGAGGGATCCTGTTCTTGACGGCAGAAGCTGACCCACCCCATGGCCGTGGGTACTCGGTTACAGGCGTTGATTCACGGGGGATGTCACGGGGGCCTGTGCCCGATCCCATGGCCCTGGTGATCGCTAAAATTCTGTAAAAATAATAAAAATAGTGATGCCACCTACGGTTCCAGTATGGTTACCAGAGCTGTGAGTCATACCTCCGGGGTGATGGTAGGGCAGCCAGATGGTTACACTCCCTATAGGTGGATCGGGATTCCTGGGGCAGTTGTTTTTACACAGGGAGGCAGCTTACCACACGGCCCTTTTCTTTTACTTGTCTCTTCAATGCAGCAGTGTACGGTTCCTCAGGCAAAGGAAATAAAGTACATCACACCAGTCATTAACTCTGATCAGGTTTTTTTGCAGTTCTTTAGGAAGGAAGACAGGTTACACAGTCTTTCGGGTGTTTCTGGCTTGGGTAGTCACCAGGGAACCAGGATGATTTCCTCAGGACTTTCGGTGGTGTGCCAGCCGTTACTTACCGGTTCCTTCACTGTGCTCAACTCACAACCATGCAGCGCCTCCGCGCGCAAAGCCTCGAGCCAGCTCCCCTGGTTCTTTGGTGGGCGACTTTCCTTTAGGTCCCCTGACCCTAGTTCGGTGTGCCATTTAGAGGTATACGCCGGGACTTTGGCCACAGCTTCCTGCAGAAGCTCGGGGCCTCCTGTTTAATGGTTCGGGGTTAAACTCCCGCACTGTGTCCAGAGCTGGTTCTCTGTATGGGACCTGACCCTTCTGGTCGGTAGTACCGAGTCCAGATTCGGGCGCACCGTAAGTCCTGGTGCCCCTAGGATCGCTTTCAGTCACGACTACCTTCCCCTGCATCGTCCTCTGCTCGTCTCTCTCTTATTCACTAACTGCCATCCCACCCATACACTCTTTCTACCCACGTGACTCCTCCCATGGGACTGGGTTTTCCCTGCAGCGGGTTTACCTACGGCCCTCTACTCTAGGGTTGTGAGGATCCCTTGTTTACCATCCCAATTCCCTTAGTCACAGGAATACCACACACTCTTATTTGGGTGCAGTACCCCTCCATGGTGTCCCGACCAGTGGGGCACCACACTTAATATTCTTAGTCATGTTGCAAGGCTCAATAAAGGGCTAGACACAGATTCATCAAGACATGCTCATGCTATGCCAGTCTTCATGACATAGAAGAGCTGCCAAATTCATTAGGGGATCCATGAGTTAGAAAGAGCTTCCGGCACCAAACTGGTTAATTCCAAAGTCTTTATTCCAAATTTCTTAGAAACACAGGAAAAGGAGGCAAAACATTCCAGACATGGGGTGACCAGGCACCAGTTTACGTGTTTCAAGGTGTAGGCTACCTCTTGATGAAAACTGGTTATGATTAAGAGGTAGCCTACAACTCAAAACGCGTAATCCGGTGCCCGGTCACTCCACCTGATGTCTGGAATGTTTTGCGCCATTTTCCTGTGTTTTTAAGAAATTTGGAATAAAGACTTTGGAATTAACCAGTTTGGTGCTGGAACCTCTTTCTAACTCGTGGAACTCCTTCTGGATTTTTTGCCGTGCACAAAGGGACAGGTGAGCGAGGATACCCCCTTGATCAAATTTATTAGCGCACACATGTAACATAATGAATTTGGTGCTTCTTCTAAGTGGCGTGCACATCCATACACTGCGCCAAAAATATTACTCAAATCAGAGACCAAAGTAGCATTTGTGGCGTATAAAAGCCGGCACTTTTTGATATGGACACGTGCATGTGGCCTCGCCCAGTTGCTTCTCACCTCTGCCCATTTTTAATATTATAATAATGAAAGTTTATCCAAAGTGGCATCAAAATGGCAAAAGTTGCAAAAAAAATCTTGACATTTCTTTATTGCGCCAATATTTTGTGACCTTTTAAAGCATTTATGCCACTATTATGTAAAAGCTTTGATGAATTGGCCTTCATTACTTATAGGGTAGCTACCCTGCAATAAGTGGCATTATCAAGGTAGTTATTTCTCCCTCTAGAAGAAAGCTAAGCTTCATGGAGTTTATAAGGAAATCCACACAAAACATGAGGACAACATACAAACTATTCCAAATGTCTAATATGTCTACCTGGCAGTTTGAGTGGATTGTCTCATCTAATGCTAAATTCAGAGTGTTTGTGCTCTGTTTTTTGTTGATCCATTTTTGGTGCAGTCTCTCCAAAAACAAATCCTCTTTTGGCAAAAAAGCATCACAAATGCATCTTCTGTTTGTGCTGCTTTTTTGCTACGTTTTCGGGGACACCGACAGATAAGAGACTCACAGATAGAAATACACACACTTTCTTACCCTCCATGCGATCCAGTGGTGAATCCTGGTGATGTCTTTCCTTCCGGGCACTGGCAGGACCTGTCTGTGAGGTAGTACATGTACTTACAGGCCTGTGCCCCATGTGCCTGAGTCACATGGGTAGGTCCTGGAAGTACTACTCACAGACAGGATCTGCCGGTGCCCAGAAGGAAGACATCACTGGAGCTCACCGTGGGGTTGCGGGAAGGTTCAGTAATTGGATGTTAGTGGTGCAGAAAGCGCATCATAAAAACACCACACTAATTGACATGCTCATTATTTTCTGGATCTACTTTCCACACCACTAATGCAAAAGTCAAAAAATGCAGCATCAGAACAGCAAATTGAAAATCCCATTCACTTTACTGGCAGACGTTTTGACTGATCCATTTTTGGTGCAGTTTAAAAACAATGCAGCACCAAAAAATACATCAGAAACATCCAGTGTGAACATAGCCTAAGACATAATTAACTGCAAGGTCACACCTAGCAAAAATGCACTTGATGACCTGCTGCTTCTTGACCTTACCCGTCACACTTGGCGATGCGCTAGCGATCCTGACAATGATACGACCTGGTAGGGATCGCTGGTGCGTCGCTATGTGGTCACTGGTGAGATGTCAAACAGTCAGATCTCACCAGCGATGCAGCAACGATACGGCGGTCCTTGGGACTCTGTCACTCCCGGGCGTAGTGTTGATATCGTTGGTCATTGTCCCTGTCAAACATAGCGATGCACGCTGCCCAGCGGGAGCGCGACGACCCAAAAATGGTCCAGAACGGTTTGTAATGATCAGTGATCTCACAGCGGGGGCCTGGTCGCTGCTGCGTGTCAAATGTAGCGAGATCGCTGCTGAGGTCGTTGTTGCGTCACAAAACTTGTGACTCAGCAGCGATCTCGCTTAGTGTGACGGCGGCTTAAGTCATGTATAATCCATGTTTGTGGCAGATGATAATTCTTATACTGAAAAAAATGCAATTTAAACAGATCTGTATATTTTTTTACTTTACTTGCAAATAATTTTATAACTTCATATACATGCATAAACTTGCAATCTGCATTTGTGTCTGGATACGGGTGTAAGTAGTGAGATGATATTCTTCAGTATGACCTTCCTCCTCACACGTCATTCTTGAATATCCCTAGGTGCGGTCATTGCTGTTTATTTAATGTTCTCCATCTCTTTGCTACTATATAGACTTTGATCCGGTATGGGGGTCTGCCGATCAATTGTCTGAGGTGAAGCTGAGATGAGTCACCATGTGAGACTGTCCTTGACTTCCCTCCTCTGTGTCTCCTTCGCTTATCTGTTTCAGCTCTGTTGTTGCCTGCCCTCAGGCACATCTCAGTTGTTACAGTCTACGGATTGTCCCTACTGTATCTCTCAGTACTTGGGTTTACATAAGATATTTCTTGAAATGTTGAAGCCTTCCTGTAGCCTGCAGATTTAAAGGGAATTCCATTCAAGATTCATGTTTTCAATGTACATCCAACCCGAGTCTAAAATAATAATAAGATGACTTGCAAATTATTATTAGTGGATTTTCTTCTGCCTTCTATTGGGAATAAATTATCTACATATAAAGCTGCTTTAGCGGTTTCTGCTGATTGCGACAGATCCGGCAACTTTACCGCATCTGCCGCTTAACGGCTGACTTGCGGCACTGGTATAATTCTAACTGCATCCCGTCCTAATCACATGTCAGCACTGGCTGCAGACTGAAGATGTACAGCTCCCAAGACCTGTGTGTCAACTGACAAGAGCTGTATCACATATACCTCAGTCAGGCTGTAATATGTGAAGACATTTATTCCTTCCTTCCTAAATACAAAAAAGGGGTTATCTCCAGAATCCCCTGAATTATTTTCCTCAATGTATATATGTTTTCCAGTTGGGTGCAGTCAGTCTCCATGCACTGTATAAAGCTGCAGACTGAAGAATGAAAGGGATTAAGTTGGAGATCTCTCTGTCAAGCGGCCGTCACATGCAACGATTTTAAGCCCGATATCGTTTAAGCGATCTCCTTTTTGATCGCTTAAGCGATATCGTTTTGGCATCGTTGCATGTAATCAAGCGATTTTACTATGTAAAATCGCTTGATCGTGACATCGCAGATCTGAGCTCCGGAGCTCAGATCTAGCGATGAACGATGTCACGATCTGCTTCATCGTGGTGTATGACACCACGATGAACGATCTCCCAGCGGCAGAGCCTATGCTGGGAGATGGTAACTATGGTACACGTCGGATTACTAAGTGCCGCGCGGCGCCTAGTAACCCGATGTGTACCATAGTAAGCAGCGAGATCGCGGCTCCACATCGCTGGTGAGTCTGTCTGTGTGACATCTCACCAGCGATGTGAGCGATATTGTAAGCGATCGCGCGTGCACGTGATCGCTTACAATATCGCTAGCGATATCTTAGCGTGTGACGGCCGCTTTAAGCACAACATGGGTTTAACTATTTCTTCACACATCACAGCTAGCAGAGTTGAAACTAAGATCTTG
Source organism: Allobates femoralis (assembly GCA_033576535.1). NCBI lineage: Eukaryota > Metazoa > Chordata > Amphibia > Anura > Aromobatidae > Allobates > Allobates femoralis. Next base: position 22,824,911 of record JARQOC010000012.1, read on the forward strand.
GGAGATGTATATATTCAGTCTGCAACCCGTACTGACATGTGACTAGGACAGGCTGCAGTTTGATATATATTCCAGATACCATTTTATCTCATTCTTTGAGAACCCCTTTAAAAGTAACTCCTCCAATTGATATTCCTCTACTGATTCAGAAACAGTTTTTTTTATTTCTTCTGTGTCCTTCCAAAGGAAACATTTTCGGCCTATTACTAGGGAGCATATTTTGTAAAGGAGAAGCACGGGAAGAAAACCTGTTTAAAAATCAAATAAGAACTAATTACAATATAATAATATTTATTTCCTTACATAGCACCATTAATTCCATGGAGCTTTACTTACATCAGCAACACTGTCCCCATTAGGGCACACAATCTACATTGTTTTTGGAGTGTGAGAGGAAACCAGAGAATCTATAGGAAAGCCACGCAAACACGGGGAGAACATTCAAACGTCTTGCAAAGGTTTTCCTTGGTGGGATTTTACCCAAGGATCCCAGCATTGCTAAGGTTGGGTTCACATTTGCATTCGGCACTGCAGCGTATGGAGCGCATACGCATACACAGTGCCGAACGCAAACATTTTCATGTGAACGCAGCGGAGATTGTCCGCATGCGTTCACATGAAAATGTTAGTGAGGCAGCCTAGCCACCCAATCAGCGGCGGCAGCCAGGAGGCGGAGATCAGCGTTGAAGATCCAGGCAGCCGCTTCTGATCTCTTCCTCCCGGCCGCTGCTGATCTCCCTGCCGCCGCTGCTTCATTTAAAATAGCCGGCGGGAAAGCCGGCGGTGAAGTCGGCTTTCCCACCTCGCTATTTCAAATGAACAGCTGACTTCATCAGCTGTTCATTTGAAATAGCGGGGCGGGAAAGCCGACTTCACCGCCGGCTTTCCCGCCGGTTATTTTAAATGAACCAGCGGTGGCGGCAGGGAAAGAGAACTAGAAGAAAGAAGATGAAAGAAGAAGAGAACTGCAGGACAGGATTCACCTGCAGATGACCTCAGAGGAAGTCATCTTCCGCAGCAGTGCCTGTGCCCTTGCCAGCAGATGGCAATGCACACAGATTCACTCCAATTCATTTTCTGTGCACAGCTGTCTACTTGTGTATAAAACAAACACACAGCTACGCACAAAAAATCCAACAATAAATTATGCGCAAACGCAGCTGAACGCAGCCACAAACAGGCTCTATGCGTTCCCATGTTAAACAGGAGCGCATAGTGCCTGCGTTTTGCTGCGTTCGGATACGCTGCGCATCATGTGCAATTGTGAAGCCACCCTTAGCCTGCAGTGCTAACCAATGAGCCAGTATGCTGTCCAGTGTAAAGACTTAATCTTTGATCTCAATACACTCGAAGACAAATAATAGCCCAGTATCTTAAATCTAATGAGCTAGTAAATTGATACATGGGGACCCGCACTAAATCGAGGTTATCTTGGGTAGGTGGCAGAAGCTGGGTGAGGACTGGAAGTCTTGTTTCAAATGTATGTATGGTGTAAGTCTTGGCCCGACCAAGTGTCTAAGGATCCAAACTTGCTTAAGGTACCGTTACACGGCATGACATGTCGCTGATACATCATGGGTTTGGAGTCGTTCCAGCGGCATCGTTAGGACGTCGTTGCATGTAACACTGAGATTCAACTACGATAAGTCTTTGGATCGGTGATCGCAGGTTTGAGAACATGTTCTCAAACCACACGATCCACTATCAGCCAACCTGGTATATTGTTGTGTGGGACACCGCGAAAACGATGTCGTTTACGACTTCGCCCATTCACAGCAATGAGCAGGTATGGTTCGCTGCATTGTTTGAACTACGATATCTAGACGTCCAGGATATCTAGACGTATGACACCAACGGTGTCAGAAACGGCCGCGAGATCGTTGCCGACATCGTTCCAACGTTGTGCCGTGTAACGGTACCTTAATAGAGATCCAAGGATTACCATAGTCTTTAAAGCTTCTTAAACTTCGAGTCGGCTGGGACATTCATTCTCAATACAGGATCTATGAAGCAGGTTGGGTATGTTAGACCCATTGCTCTACTTTTATCTGTATTCTTAATACACACATCTGAAACTGGCCTAAAGCTGTGTGATTAAAAAATACTAAGATACAAAATGGCTATTTGCTTTTCGGGAAAAAAAAATGCTTTATTCACTGTTTGCAAATGACTTTAAAACCTTTACTTATTACAATATCATTTTATTTTATTCAGGAAACTAAGCTCAAAGCTGAGCATTTCTCCCAACCTCCCACTGAGATAATCTATGAGACAAGTCCAATCGCAAACACAGTTCATTTGTGAAATCATTGAACTTTGCTACTTAATTTTAGCAGGCAAATGTCAATCTTCCCTTTTGGTTTGATAAAGCCTGAGGTTAGCAATCCTCTATCAGAGCTTAACACATTAATAATTATATTTCCAAACTCCGAAACAAAAATCTCCCAGGGTGAGATTAATATGTTCTCATTCCGGTTCAGAATCTGATCTGTCTGTGGGAAAAAAGAGAACTGACTATTGTAATAAGCTTTCAGTGCTGAGGTGAATTGTAGGAAGTCATTCTGTACAAACTCCCAGGGCTCCTATTGTATAGCTAGGATATTACAGGATAGACCTTACTTTTTATTGGAAATCACTAGTTATTTTCTCCTCCTTTCCTGCATTGGGTGTTTTTGTAACCCACCCAAAAAATAATTGCTGAATGATAAACTGTACAATAGTACAGGTCAATTAGGAAATATTCACAGTCACAATTCTTATATCTACTGATTCTTGCTTTAAGGTCATGTGACAGACATTAGTAGCATATTGCTAGGATGTAGCGCTGGGGTCCTTTGTTCAAATCCCACCAAAGTCAACATGGGTAAGGAGTTTGTATATTCTTCCCATGTTATGCGAGTTTCCTCCAGGTTCGCGGGTTTCCTTCCACACTCCTAAGACATACTGATAGGAGGATTAGATTGTGAGCCACCATGGGGAGAGTGTTGCAAGTGTATGCAATGTGCTGTGGAATTAATAGAGCTATTGTCATGGTTTGGGGGTGAGGGAATCAGGTAACATGATGGTGTGATGGGCAAAGGGGGTCAGGAGAGGCTAATCTGACCCTGATGCTGGGGTCCCTGACTTTCCCTGATGTCGGAGGTACCTCTGATGGTGAGGAGTTCCGAGCCGCCACCCTGTACCCTAAACTCCTGATTAGTCCTAGGCTGAGGGCCCCTACCTCCACCCAGGGGTCAGGAATCACAGCTTCTCTCACGGCAATAGAACTCCAGGAGAGGCTTCAGCACAGCAGCAAGACGTCTTCTCAGCTCAATGACCAAGAGCCAACTAACTCTATAAACGGCGTCTGATATAGGAGAGGGAAGGCTATTTAAAGCCAGGGGGAGGGGATTCCAGGTGAGTCACACTTCAACTACTCAACCAGCAGCTGAACATAATAGTGAATGCAGCTCTGGAGCACAACACAGGAGGCAAGACCTTCACACCAATCCCTCATGCAGTCCTTAAAGGAAAACAACACATACAGCAGCATCCAGCGATGTCAGCGCTAACTAAGCTCGTGACAGCTATATAAATGAATAAATATTATTATTATAATATCAAATTGACAGAGTGGAGCCATTGGAAGAAGAAGTGTCACAACGCTTTTGTAATTTTTATAGGATAAGGCCCTTTAGGATGATAGGGTCTAGAGTAGGGGGAGACACCGAAAGGAGAGAGCACAGATCTAAGTGTAGGATGTTAGTTTTATCATGAATTTATTTAAAAAAGGTTCTGCTCACCTATTTTCAATCCTGGTGTATTACATATACGTCCACACAATGGTGTATTATCCGAGATACGGTCTCATCTGGCATGCAGCTACACTCCAGGGTAATCAGGCTTCCAACGAATCTGTGAAACAATCCATCGCTCAACATTTACTGTTCACACCCATCATGAAATTGTGGGGAAACATAGCAATCCTCTCAGGAATTTATAAATTACATGAAAAAAGAGGATTTTGTGATGCTTTTTTATTTTATATAAGTGGTCTTAACATACAGAGAGGACAGGAAAGAAGTATTCCACAGTCCCAAGCCAACAAGTTTAAAACACACAACAGAGGGAAATATGGTTGCAAACCACAATGCTTGGCAAGAGTAGCATACAAAGCCAGTAAAGTATTTATCATACCATGAGTAATGAGCCAAATTACTTGTCTTAGGCTGACTTCACACCACGGCAAGATCCGATCCGGGCTATCCGGTGTAAACCAGACAGCCCCTGACCGGTTTTTGGCCCCATAGTAGCGTATGGGGACGGTTGGAGCCAGATGGCAGCTCTCTACCATCCGGTTTCCATCTCTCCGGATGAATCCGGGAGAATTCAGATTATTCTCACCGGACACAAAAATGTTGCTTGCAACGTTTTTGTGTCCGGGGAGAAAAATCACCCCAAAAAGCCGGATCCCGGATTCGCCCGGATTGTCTCAGATTCTCCCGGATCCAAGGCAATCCGGTTCTCCCTAACATGGGAGCCTATGGGGCTGGATTCGGGAACCGGATACCGGCGGCTGCACACTACAGCTAGCTCCATGCTAGCCGCAATTTTGAAAAATCAGCAGCTGCGGCTGCAATTGCAGCCATCCGGCTGCACACAGGGCCGGAGGGCACATTTGGCCCTCCGGTTCTGTGTGCTGATCCGGTCCGGGACTGTCAGGTTCATGCCTGACAGCCCCGGACTGGACCTTGCCGTGGTGTGAAGCCAGCCTTAATATAAGAAAACATCAGTGATAGACACAATATGGAAGTTCCTCTATGGAGTCAATAGTTAAGTATACATTAATTGTACATCAACATTTGAACCCCAAGATTTTTCCCTAGCTTACCGGTGTGTGGTAGTGGCAGGTGGCTGCTTTTGGCCTGTCAGCAAGTTGATTTCTGGTAGAAATATCCGGAGTAGGTTCAGCGCTTCTAGAAACCATCAGATAGAAAATTGTAGTTTTGAAATATTATTTGATATTCATCAGGAACATATAAGGCTACTTTCACACTACGATTTTGCTAAATCCCATGCTGTCCGATGAAAATCGGACAGCATCGGATGCTCAAAATCGGATGCCATCCGATCCGATTTAAATGGCTGGGGGAGGGCTGTGGGAGGTTTTGGGAGTGGTCTAGGGTATTGAGCATGCTCAATACAGAAAATTGGATCCGATTTTCCATCCGATCCCCATAGACTCCCATATTATTTTAATCGGATCGCATCGGATCCGATGCGATCCGATTTTGAATCGGATACCAAAATCGGAGCAGTCTCCGATTTTGGCTCCTGAAAAAAATTGTACAGAATCGGATCGGATGCAAATCGGATGCCATTAAGTGCACATCCGATCCGATCCCCATTGGAGAACATGGGGGCTAAATCGGATCCGATGCTGTCCGATTTTTAGCGGACAGCATTGGATTTAACAAAATCGTAGTATGAAACCAGCCTAAAACGTGTTTTGGCTATGTCCTGAAGAAGGCTATCTGTATATGTCCATGGCCGTATAGGTTCCTGATGAATTTGAATATCAAATAAAATTTCAAAACTACAAATTCTATCTGATAGTACGCTGAACCAACTCTGATATTTCTACCAGCTCCAGCGGTTGCGAGTGTTCCTGTCACTCAAGCGCTGGCCAGAGGAGGGTGGGAATTTTCAAATTGCAGGATGAGTTTTGAAGCCATGGGGGTGGTGAGGACGTTATACATCTGGACCATATAGCATGCCTCCCGGACTGGACAGAATATAAGTTCATATCTCAGGTATGAGGGGCACGTCTGGGCACATAGAGGGGTTATAAGAACCCCATTTACATTATATATAAGCTGATGGGCACAGTTTAAAATGCCCAAAGTGGGGTGACAGGTTCCCTTTAATTTGATGTTTCCTCTAAAATGTACACTTTGTAATACAAATTAGGTGAAACCCACATACCAATTAGCATCAATTATTCCAGTAGTAGCTCTGTCTATCTGGGATTTTGGAATATGTAACCCTATCATCAGGGAACAGTGATGACAAGGGGACTATACCTTGCTATGATCATACCATGCCAGTATTGATGTTCAGAATATCTGATAGCTTGCCAAGTCTTATACATCAAGAGTTGGAAATTGAGTTTATGAATAGGCAAACAATATGGCTAGTTCTGGATTGTCGTCGTTTACACTTTCTCTCATTCATGAGAATAGTTGATAAGCCTGAAGCACAATGGATACCAACTATCCGTATCCTATGTAAAATCATATTGACTTGTTGCAGGTCACTATGGTTTAGGAAATTAGTTACCCCCATCTCTCATTTGTACGATATATAGTATATGTATAGGATTTGCATAGAACTTTTTTTTTCCTGATGGTCATTTTCCCTATGCTAAGGAATATGAATTGTCCAGGATAGAATTCACTTAAAGGTAGAGGACATTTGGGTTTTAGACCACAGACTGTGTCAAATCCATAGATGGTATCTGGAGAATAGAAAAACATGTGAAACATCCACCCAATCAATTATTTCAATAAATTATATTCCCAGAAGCTTTATTACAATACACAGTAAACCACATGTTAGTGCTGACATTGGAGATGAGTTTAGGTGCATTATTGCTTTCATCATGCTTAGTTACTACAGATGTCATGTCAAGTATGCTTGAGCCCATTCCACCATATTAGTTACCTACTCTTGGCCTAAGCATGCAACCACTGCCATTAGGATGTATACTAAATACTACATGCATTATTAATGTACCTAAATGTTTCAAAAGGTAACCATAATCAATTAACTCATCCAAGTGCATACCAGGAAGATCATATGTTTGAAGTATTTCCTTTTGTGAGAACTGATCACGTAAGGATGCAGATTAAAACAACTATTTTATAGAACATCTTCCATAATTATAGGATGAAGTAATTTCACAGTATCTGAATAAATGTGTTTTTAGAAATGTTAAATATTACATAACTCCTAAAATAAGACTTAAATAACACAGCTTCTAAAATAAGTCTTAATCCCAACACACATGCTGATATATTTCCCACAATGTCTTAAGGTGACACACACATGAGGCTAACTTTGGCCATGTACTTCCCTTGTATCTGATGTTCAGCAAATGTCAGAGATCAAAAGCCTTGGATTTTTAAAAATTTCAACATACCCCCAATCCTTTTTGAAAAGGAAAATAATCTCCCAAAAGAGCTATCTGACAGTAGCTTAATGAGAATGCATGCATTGTTGGCAAAATCAAGTGTACATGTGGTAGCAGAGATTGGGATGAGTCCATTGATTTACCAATTATCTGTCACCAACTGAAGATGTGCGCCAACTTAGTCTCGCAAATTGAAAGTAGGTGTAATAATTGTTGTGGATAACTCAGGAATCTAATGGCGTGGGGAACAAAGACATGACGGAGACAAGATATTAAAGTGAAAGTTTGGATTGAGCATATGTGAAACAAACAGGAGCAGAGGTGATTATGCAGTACTGTACAATGAACGTTCTAACACAGTGAAGCCAAGCAGGAAAGTCTCTAGATTAAAGTTCACACTGGTAGCACCCGATAACGAAATAGTCTATAGATAACAGTTCAAACTGGTATAGACTATTACATTTATTGACTTCTAAGTAAGGCTAGCCAGCACCACGGTTTTTGGCTGTCAAGGTGGATGCTGTTTTTTGCAGGATCACCCTGACAGGACAGGATGTGTTGAAAGTGTGGTCAAATATTGTCCCGAATCCTGTTTTTAGCAGAATTCGTTTTCTGCCGCTGTCCATGGTGCTGGAGTCTGCCTGTGTCTGCTCTGCCGCTGTCCTTGGTGCTGAATTCACAGCCTGTGCTTTAAGTAGTCCTGTCCATCGTGCTGGAGTTTGCACAGCAAGATTTCAGAGCATGTTCTGTGCGTAAAATGAGATCTGGGAAACAATCCAATTTTTTCACGGTTGCGGCACCCATAGACTCCCATGTTATGTGCGCCGGATCGCCCTGGATCCATTTCTGTCCAGTTTTGTCTGATTTTTTTCACCGGGGTCCAAAAATGCTACAGGCTACGTTTTTGGGGACAGTGAAAAACCGGACAAAAACAAATCTGGCACAGAATACACAAAACCGTATGGCCAAATAGGACCAATCCAGCACCATAGGGATACATGGGAGGCAAAACCTGATCCTGTACTGTCCGGTTCAAAACGGACAGAACAGGATTAAAAAAAACCGTGGTGTGAAGCTAGCCTAACAGTTTATATCCAGGGATGCCTGGAAATGGTATACTCTTTGACAACACAGTCCAGAACTGCAGGTACTGCTGAGCAACAGAATGTTAGTCCCGAACAGTTCAGAGCTCTGCAACTGCACTTACATAAAGATAACTGAATGGCCGAAGCGGAACTTTTAGAACAAACAGAGCTTAGGGGCAGAGCAGACTGGCAGAACCTGAAACAGGAACAAACTCCAGACAGAGCAAAAGTGATGCAGCAAGGCCAACAGGAAGCAAGTGGAGATTAGCTGGATTTCAGACTGCAGAGAAGCTGAGAAAAGCTTGAATAGCCGGTGATGAAGCACTAACTTGAGATGCATAGAGGCGCAAGAGATTCCAAGCAAAACACTCAAGCAAAGTCTGACAGATGAACTGGAGCTTGTAAGGGCAGGGGCACATGGACAGGAATGAAGCGGCAGACGCCATTTTGGAAAAGGGCAAAGAAGCACAAAGGGTAATCTGAAGGAGTCCTGATAGTAGGACTACTGAAAGTAGATTGGCATTTTTTGAGTTTTGAATGTAGAATATTATTTCAACAAATGACCCAAACTACAGAACAACTAAATCTGGCATTAAAACATGAAACCATTGTATAAAATGACTACAATCCCAGATCAGGTGAAGTGGATAGGCAAGTATCCAGTTGGATTTACAGTTATTGAAAGATGCACCAGTCCGCTGAACTACAGCAGCCTAGCAATCAAAAGAACTGTGACACCATGATATTTTAGCTTACAGAACATATTAGTGCACTTTATGGGTACAAATAACCCTATTACAGGTAAAGCAAAAGAAATTTGCACAGTAAGGTTTGCACTGTACATCATCTACTATATAATCATCTAATGTTCTCTGTCACGGAAATCGCGCGCCAGCGCTTGTCTGCCGCTAGCCGCGGCAACCAGTGTGCGGCGCGTATGCAAAAAGCCGCGCACATTCAAAATTATATGATTATATAGTAGCTGTAAACTGGCGACAGCGACACATAGCATCGCTGTCGCCAGGCTACATGTACGGCTGCGGCGACCCCCGGCACCGGTACTCGCCGTACCCACCTCGGCTCCCGCTGTTCTCATCCGGTACCCGCCGCCCCCACCTCGCCTCCCCCGCTGCCTCCCCCCTCGCCTCCTGTTTTCACCTGGTACCTGCCTCCCCCACCTCGCCTCCCCCCTCGCCTCCCGCTGTTCTCACCCGGTACCCGCCGCCCTCACCTCGCCTCCCACTGTTCTCACCCGGTCTTCTCCCTCTATACAGGGGTCATGTGACAGGGCGAGCTGATGTGACATCATACAGCCCGCCCTGTCACTTGACCACTTTAGCTGCAGAAGACAGGTTTGAACAACGGGGGGCGAGGGGGATCCCCCCGCATCCATCCTGCCCCCCCGCATCCATCCTGCCCCCCCCGGCTCCATCCTGTTCCGCTCGCTCCATCCTGCCCCGCTCGCTCCATATTGCCCCGCTCGCTCCATCCTGTCCCCCAACTCCATCCTGCCCCCCGCCTCCATCCTGCCACCCCGCCTCCATCTTGCCCCCCACCTCCATCCTGCCCCCCGCCTCCATCCTGCCCCCCCACCTGCATCCTGCTCCCCCGGCTCCATCCTGCCCCCCGCATCCATCCTGCCCCCCCACCTCCATCCTGCTCCCCCGGCTCCATCCTGCCCCCCCGCATCCATCCTGCCCCCCCAGCATCCATCCTGCTCCCCCGCCACCATCCTGCCCGCTCGCTCCATCTTGTTCCCCCCGCCTCCATCCTGCTCCCCTGGCTCCATCCTGTCCCGCTCACTCCATCCTGTCCCTCCACCTCCATCCTGCCCCCCTGCCTCCATCCTGCTCCCCCGGCTCCATCCTGCCCCCCTGCATCCATCCTGCCCCCCCCTCCGCCTCCATCCTGCTCCCCTTGCTCCATCCTGCTCCCCGCATCTATCCTGCCCCCGCGCATCCATCCAGCCCCCCGCCCCCAATCTATCCTGCTCCCCTGGCTCCATCCTGCCCCGTTTGCTCCATGCTGCCCCGCTTACTCCATGCTGCCCCGCTCGCTCCATCCAGCTTCTTCAGTGGGATGCAGGTTGAGACAGTAGGTTGATTTTAGTAATGGTGGTATTAGTATCCAGTCTGTCAGACCTAGTTCCTTTGTACATTAAACTGGAAGGACAATGACTCGCCCCGGGCGGGGACCGTAGGGTACTAGGAACCTGGCCTTCTCGTCGTCATCCGGGCTGCAGGATGTCACAGTGGCGTGACCCGGTCCGTGATCACCTCGTCGGGCGATCAGTTAAAAAGGAAAAATTGAAAAAGGGATGAAAGAAAAAATAAAATAAAAGAGTTTTTGTTGTGACGCCACCCGTGGAAGGCGGCCGGTATAGCCGCTGCTGCAGTCGAGACCTCTGGGGATGATAGGGGTAGCAGCTTTGATGGTTTGGCTCTCCACGGGAGAAGCGGATCCTCAGGGCAACCAAATAGTCTGTGGAGGTGATTTGAGGAATGGGAAGCCAGCCAGGTTGAACTGGCTGCTGGCACGGCTCAGGGACACTCTCAGGCAGGCTCCTGCTGCCGACTCGGCGATTCAGTCTACTTCTCAGGTGCAGAAATAACAGTCTCACACAGTGCTGAGCTTCAATTGGTTTACTCAGCTTTCTAAGCAGATGGTTAAGTTACAAGACAGTGCTGTGGTGGCTCCAGAAGTCTTTTAGCAGCTGGGATGGCTCGTCCAAATCACCCCCTTTTTGTGTACCTTTCCATGGGCCTCTCCTCCTTTCACTTCCGCACGCTAAGCTATGATCCAGTGGCCACGGGCCTTTGTTGGGCAACCTGTCTGGTCCCCTGGCCCTAGTACAGGGGCCTTCTCTTTGCTGCGCCGGGATTTGGTCACGGGACATAAAGACTCCGCCACCGACCGTATTGTGGTTGGAGCGTGGAGCGTCCGGCCACCTCAGAGCTGGCACCCTGGTTTTTGCCCTGTCCTTCAGCTTTCCAGCTAATTCGGTGGGTGGATTGCTCACTACCCGTGCTACTAGGACTCCTTCTGTCTTTCTACGGTCTGTAGCCCGGGACCCGGAACAGACTTGGGTACAGCCTGCCGGGTCCGTGTCCTTCCAGTCTCGTGTAATGATAGTGTTCTCTCTCCTCTCTGTGTGACTCAACTGAACTGCTGCTCCTCACTGACTAACTGGCTAACTGACTTCCTGTTGTGTTTCCTGGTTTTGTTTCCTCCCCTATAATTTTTTCCCATTTTCCACTTTTTCCCTTAGTTTGGTAGCCACACATGGACACCATTGTTAGATCCTAGTACACACCAGTTCGTCGTTTTTAATTACATCTAGGACATATAAATCCATTCACATCACACAACTACTTCATCAGGGCATAGTGTTAGGACTTGGCAGTGGAGACTCCTTGAAGTGGGTGCCAAGCTTGATCTTTAGTGGCCACTACTGAGACTAAGATCTCCGGTTTTCATATTCAGCACAGGGCAGTTTTTCTGCATTACATATTTGCATTATACCCATAGATCTTCTTTTCTTTAGTGCCACTCATTCATCCACATTTATCATGAATATAGTAGTGTCGCGGCAGTTCACTAGTCTGTAAGTATATATTTTTTCTGCCAGCACCTACACCTGTGGTGACGCCAGTCTTAACTCTATTTATATATTGTTTCCTCCCCTGACCGTTTCCTGTCTAACTTTCCCACCCTCCATCTGTCTCTTCCTTCCATCCTGTTGCTGGGCATAGAGTCCCTAGTCTTGGGATCGGAGTGTGTTGGGTGTGTGTTTGGGTGACTGGACTTACTGATCCCGGTTGCTACAACTTCTAGTGGCGACTGGATGGCAGGGGCGCCACAGCAACAAGCACAAATAGGGTCTTATCCAATAGAAAAATGGCCACAAATAATCTGGGAATTGCTCACCTTAAATATTTGTGAAAGTTAGAACCACTATAAATGAAGCAGCTGTAAATGATCAAAGAAAAGAACACTTCTTGTGATGCCGTAATTAGTCCAGGAATAAGAAATGGTATAAAGACAAGAAAAATTATTGTAGATGTGTTTGGAAGATAATATGCTTCTTCTTCAAAACAAATCATATGATTTGTCCCGAAGAAGCATGTTTGCTTTAAAACGCGTTGACAAATCATTTTTGTCTTTATACCACTTCTGATTTCATGAGTTACTACGGCATTGCAAGAAGCGTCCTTTTATCCTGGATTTAGACTTTGTTCCTTGTCCCCGCTTAAGCCATACCATCCTCATGAATCCAAAGGGGGACAGTATTTATCTGATCTGCGCTGCTCATACGATGAAAGGATCACAAATGTCAGGTAATGATGGCTTTATTCTGATGCATTTCTGAGTGATATCCCCGCTCCTTCATAATGATTACGGTATGTTGGTTCCCTGAGGAAGGAGCGGGGATATTGCTCTGAAACGCGTTGGAATAAAGCCATCATTACCTGACATTTGTGATCCTTTCATCATATGAGCAGCGTAGATCAGATAAACACTGTCCCTCTTTGGATTCGTCCTTTATTACCACTGCGTGCACGTGGATTGATCCACAGATCCTGCAGCAACCATACCATACGCTTATACCGGTTGTGGGTCACACAACCGTTCCAAGAGAACAATTATATCTGTCTGCTTCACAAAGTGTTTGAAAGTTAAGACCCTATTGCACTATCTTTCATAAATTATCATGTTATTTGTAACACATCCCAGTAACTCTGTCAATATGCTGCCAGTAATGATGATTTTTTTTTAAAGATCATAACATTGATAGGAATGAGCAATCATAATGCTTGTCTATTATAGTACCTAAAAAAAAAGGTGTTCATGCTTGTTAATGGGTGGAGCATTGGATCTGGTTGACAATATAAAAGAGGTTGATTTTATCTGTTCAATATGTGATCTACCATTTGAATTAACTGATCAATGGGTATCTGGCTCCAAGTCATTGTGATTTCAAAGAAAGTGTGAACCAGCAGGGAGTCATTAACAATCAGTGGTCAAGTACAGCCATTTGTCTGCATATAATAATAATTTTCCTGTTTACGCATGCATATACCCAGCGATCAGTTGACGAAACTGTTAGATCCCATATTAAAGAAGCTGATTGTGATAAAGGGAACCTCTTTGCTCTTATTACAATGTCTCTGATGGACCCACAATTATTGCAATATCCCAGTGGAGTGGAGCAATTCAGTAGCGGGTAATTATTACTGTTCCTGACATCTTGTGGTGGTCCTGAAGAAGGGGTTTTAACCTTGAAATGCGTTAAAATAAACCACTTAATAGTTTTTAATAACTTCATTGTATTAATTTATTGGAACGGGAGCGTGGTCCGAAGTGTCCCATCTTTCCTCTATATTCTCCTTGATCTATAACACATGGGAGACTGCAGCATACCGTGGAGCCTAGATATCGCGGATATCATTTGCCATATCAGAAGTTGTGGTGGATCACAACTGACCCAGGCAGGGGCTGACTGGCGGAGTTCGTCCCGGGTGTCAGCTGGGTCCTGCAGCCCTGATGAGCAGGGGGGGGACGGGGTTAGGAGCAGGGTGGAGGTGCTTTCACTCACCGTGCACTGCCGGCTGTGTAATTGCAGCTATAATTAAAGGGGCGGCCCTAAATTGGAGCAAAAGCACTAGCCTGGGGGGCACTTGCCCCCCTGCCACCTGGGCCAGTCCGCCCCTGGACCCAGGTGAGCCTACATTAGTATTCATATAATATTGATACCACACAAATAAACACCATTGTGCACCTTTTCTTTCCTTTCCAGCATTTTTTCATTTACCGTATATACTCGTGTATAAGCCGAGTTTTTCAGCCCAAAAATTGGGCTGAAAAGTCCCCCCCTCGGCTTATACACGGGTCAATACGGTAGGGGCTGAAAATAAGACAGTGGGGGGAAGTGGGGGGGCGCTGCGCAATATACATTACCTTGTCCGGTGCTGTCCCCGCTCCTCTCCTGGTCTGCGGCGCGGTTCCGGGTCCAGTTCCATGATGATCGGTGCGGTCCCCGGCCGACTTCCTGCTTCCATCTGTAATCTCCGCCCAGGTCAGGCCCTGCACCAATGAGAGCGCAGGACCCGTGCCGTCAATCACCGCCCAGACGCGGCCAGATGACGTTGGGGCCACTGATTGGCCCGACGTCATCAAGCTGCGGCGCCTTGATGACGTTGGGCCAATCAGAGACCCCAACGTCATCTGGCCGCGTGTGGGCGGTGATTGACAGCACGGGTCCTGCGCTCTCATTGGTGCAGGGCCTGACCTGGGCGGAGATTACAGATGGAAGCAGGAAGTCGGCCGGGGACCGCACTGGTCATCATGGAACTGGACCCGGAACCGCGCCGCAGACCAGGAGAGGAGCGGGGACAGCACCGGACGGCCGGAGGAGCGGGACATGACAGCGGGAGACAGCACCGGACAAGGTAAGAAACGGTGCATATGTGTGTGTGTATGTGTGTGTTTGTGTGTGTGTGTATGTGTGTGTGTATGTGTATGTATGTATGTGTGTGTATGTGTGTGTGGATGGGGCTGGGGCTGCTGTATATACCACTGGGAGGCTGCTGTATATACCACTGGGAGGCTGCTGTATATACCACTAGGAGGCTGCTGTATATACCACTAGGAGGCTGCTGTATATACCACTGGGAGGCTGCTGTATATACCACTAGGAGGGTGCTGTATATACCACTGGGAGGCTGCTGTATATACCACTGGGAGGCTGCTGTATATACCACTAGGAGGCTGCTGTATATACCACTAGGGAGGCCTATATACCACACTGCTGGGGGCTGTATACCTGTGCTGGGGTCCACCCTCGGCTTATACACGAGTCAATAGGTTTTCCGAGGTTTGGGGGCAAAAGTAGGGGGGTCGGCTTATACACGAGTATATACGGTATTTATTCAGGACACTTTGGTAGATAATAATAATAATAATAATAATAATAATCTTTTTTTATATAGCGTCAACATATGAGCCTTATTGGTGCTGTAAAAGGAGACATTTTGTATATAGCTCTATTAGCATATTAATTAAAGAAGGATATGACTTGTAATTTTGTATTATGGATGGAAACCCTCTCTTAGGCTGCCTTCACACTGCGGGTCTGATCCGATCCATAGCTGTCAGGGTGAACCTGACAGCCCCGGACCGGATCAGCACACAGAACCGGAGGGCTAATATGCCCTCTGGTCCGGTGTGCAGCCGCACACAGCTGCAGCTGATGATGAATCAGGACTGCAGCTCGCAGAGAGCTAGCCGCGGTCCTGAAATGACAGCGGCGTGCAGCCGCAGGTGTCCGTTTCCCAGATCCTCTCGGACCGGGACAATCCGGCCCCATAGACTCCCATGTTAGGGAGCGCTGGATTGCCCCGGATCTGGGAGGATCCAGGAGAAGGCAATTAGGGGAGATTTTTCTCCTCGGACACAAAAACGTTGCAAGCAACGTTTTTGTGTCCGTAAGAGAAATCTGAATTCTCCCGGATTGTCCTTGAGAGATGGAAACCGGATGGCAAAGAGCTACCATTCGGCTCCATCCGGCCCCATAGTCTCCTATGGGGCCAAAATCCGGTCCAGGGCTGTCAGGTTCACCCTGACAGCCACGGATCGGATCAGACCCGCAGAGAGAAGGCAGCCTAAATTACTTTATTATACACATATCAAGTGTATTGTCTGCTTTAAACTTGGAAAAGTTTTTTACCAGCATTCACAGTTTGTGCTGATTCTTGCAGCCCTTTTTCAAAAGATAGCTCGAGTACTAAGATGTAGGTCTACTAATCAGAAAGCCATTAAGAAAATGTGAAGGATTAAGCTGATTGCAAGACATCACAATTCTTTTTTGACAAGTGAGAGGAAAAGCTTTTTGGACACAATTTAGAAAAAGGCTAAGTCGTTTTTTTGTGCAGCAAAATGTACTAAGTGAAATACCTTTTTCAAAGAGATGAAAGGAGTTGGGGCATTAGCTTAATAGATATGGAAATTACATTTTGTATTTCTGTGGCCTGTGATGTAAGTAATTGAAGACATTTGACTGATGAATTGACATTATTCTTAATATCATGATTCATAGGCATTAATCAAACTTAGTAAAACTGTGTAAAAAGATTAAAGGAGTATTTCCATCATAAAGTGTTATGGCATATTTCTGAAAAGTGTCATAAAATTCTGATCATCCTCGTGGATCTCAGAACCAAAGACAATAGGTGCCTCTGGCTTCTTTCTATATAGGGTTGCACTTATACTCCAGCTGGGAATAAATTGCAGAACAGCCCTATTAAAAGGTTAGTGCCAACTGTCTGTTGGACAATTTTGACTAGTGCCATAATTGTGCTGCTAGCCGGAACTGTTTGTTCCCAATGCTGCTATATGAGGTAGTTTTGCTTATGTGAGTAAAGTCCACTCTCTCCTATGCCTTTTGAACTCCAGATTAATAAGATTTGTTTTCCAAGTGCTTAGGGCGGCTTCACACTGCAGCACGATCCGGTCCGGGGCTGTCCGGGATGACCCGGACAGCCGCGGACCGAATCAGCATACAGGACTGGAGGGCTAATTTGCCCTCCGGTCCAGTGTGCAGCGCACGCAGCTGCAGCCGCTGACAGGTAAGGACCGCGGTGTCCGAGTGTCTGAGGTTAATGTGTGAGTCTCCTCCCTCTTGCCTTTAAACAACCTCTCCTACCAGGTGGTGCTGCTGATAGAGATTCACTCTATACCTGTTGTGCAGACCTGTTTTTGTGCTGCTGAAAACTTTCCCTTTGGAGTTGCTGTACCTTGATTCAGTGGAGGAAGGTGAGGGAGAATAGCATAGGGCTGGTGGAGGAGTTAGGGCTTAGGTTGGAGACCTGAACCTTCTCGCCATCAGAGATACCTTCGGGGTCAGGACTATTCAGGGTTCCCTGGTCACCCTGCCCATAATTGCCATTCCCTCACCAGCATTCTCCCAACACCGTGACATAAGCCGTGTACAGATTGGAATACCATATTTACTTACATTATGTATTGTCTACCGCCAAGGGCTGCAGTTTATTTCCCATCTCCGTTTTATTTTTTACTTTGAAATGCGTTATGCTAGGGAATTCTCATTGGATTATTGCAATAAATAATAAATAACTTCATAGATTAATTAGTCAATAAACTCATAGATTGCCATACCTTCCTGTGTTACATTTTAATACATTGAATAAATTGTATTAAATTTGATAAAAAAAAATATTATGATGTTATGTTATTTTAGCATCGCTAACACTTTTCATGATTGTGTTTTAGCATTGGCTTCTCTTGATATTGTGTGTATGGAATATTTGATAAATCATGATATTGTACTTATATCATTACAACATAGTTTTTGACATTAGGCTACAATTCAAGAAAGAGAAAAACACAGACACAACAACATTTACAGCTTTTAAAAGTACCGTATATACTCGTGTATAAGCCGAGTTTTTCAGCCCACAAATTGGGCTGAAAAGTCCCCCCCTCGGCTTATATACACGGGTCTATACGGTAATGCTGTGGGGGGGGGCTGTGACCGGGAGCTGGAGGAGGCAGGAGGGGGCCGCGGTGACCGCAGGCGGTCACGTGGGGCCGCCTCATTAGTGCAATGAATATGCACGGCATCCCCCCGTCCATCAACGGCGGGGGGATGCCGTGCATATTGCACTGCACAGCCCCCCTCCTTAATATGCGTCCTGCAGTATTAATAAACAGCCCCCCCCCTCCTTATCATGGCCCCCCAGGCTGCGGTAGCTGTCAAAATAACAAACAGTTTATACATCACCTTCCGACGCAGCTCTGCGCTCCTCCGGTCCTCTGCCCTCCGCTCGCCGGCTACTTCTTTCTTCTTGTGCCGGTGTCATGTGACCGGGCGCAGGAGATGACGTCATTTCCTGCGCGCGGTCACAGAAGTCGGCACAACAAGAAGAAGCAGCCGGCGAGCGGAGGGCAGAGGACCGGAGGAGCGCAGAGCTGCGTCGGAAGGTGATGTATAAACGGTTTGTTATTTTGACAGCTGCCGCAGCCTGAGGGGCCATGATAAGGAGGGGGGGGGGCTGTTTATTAATACTGGGGCTGTATATACCTCTGGGGCTGCTGGATAGTACCACTGGGGCTGTATACTACCACTGGGGCTGTATACTACCACTGGGGCTGTATACTACCACTGGGGCTGCATATACCTCTGGGGCTGATGTATACTACCACTGGGGCTGTATACTACCACTGGGGCTGCATATACCTCTGGGGCTGATGTATACTACCACTGGGGCTGTATACTACCACTGGGGCTGTATACTACCACTGGGGCTGCATATACCTCTGGGGCTGTATACTACCACTGGGGCTGTATACTACCACTGGGGCTGCATATACCTCTGGGGCTGATGTATACTACCACTGGGGCTGTATACTACCACTGGGGCTGTATATACATCTGGGGCTGATGTATACTACCACTGGGGCTGTATACTACCACTGGGGCTGTATATACATCTGGGGCTGATGTATACTACCACTGGGGCTGCTTGGGCTCCTGTATACTACCACTGGGGCTGCATATACCTCTGGGGCTGATGTATACTACCACTGGGGCTGTATACTACCTCTGGGGCTGTATATACATCTGGGGCTGATGTATACTACCACTGGGGCTGCTTGGGCTCCTGTATACTACCACTAGGGCTCCTGTATACTACCACTGGGGCTGCTGGGGCTCCTATATACTACCACTGGGGCTGCTGTATACTACCACTGGGGCTGCTGGGGATGCTATATACTACCACTGGGGCTGCTGTATACTACCACTGGGGCTGCTGTATACTACCACTGGGGCTGCTATATACTGGGGCTGCTGGGGATGCTATATACTACCACTGGGGCTGCTGGGATGCTATATACTACCACTGGGGCTGCTGGGGATGCTATATACTACCACTGGGGATGCTATATAGTACCACTGGGGATGCTATATACTACCACTGGGGATGCTATATAGTACCACTGGGGCTGCTGGGGATGCTATATACTACCACTGGGGCTGCTGTATACTACCACTGGGGCTGCTGTATACTACCACTGGGGAGGCCTGTATACCACACTGCTGGGGGCTGTATACCTGTGCTGGGGTCCACCCTCGGCTTATACACGAGTCAATAGGTTTTTCCAGATTTTTGGGGCAAAAGTAGGGGGGTCGGCTTATACACGGGTCGGCTTATACACGAGTATATACGGTAATTTAAAATCACTTAATGCCAAGCTCTTCCGCTTCTTTGGTTTATTATCCATGATATGTAGCCCTTGAGAGCTTAAATTGTACTGATGTAATGCAAGTTGTTTCATCTTCACAGAAACGATCTAATCTATGGATTAGGCCATCTCTGATGGCAAAAATAAATAAATAAATTGATAATTATTGTTCGTTGTGCAACAACCTTGGCACAGAATTTCTTTTCTTTTATTGGAAAGACTTTTTTGTTTTTAATTTTTAAATCCAAAAATTTAGCTTGAAGTATTATAACCTATTGAGCCGATAATTTTAATGTCAAATGTATGAATTTGTTCCATATGGTGAAAAATCTGGGTGTTTATTTATGCCACCCAAGATTTTCTTCCACACTCACTCACATTCACACACGCACATATAAAGCCTGTTTAATTATACAGAACCATGGAGAGACCTACTTAAAGTTACATGAGATGTTGCCTAAGCAACTGTAAGTAGATGACTAAAGGAACTAAATATTTGCAATTAATTGATATAATTAAGACCATCTTTTGTGAATAACTTACGAAACTTTAACATTATCGTGTGTTACATCAGCTGTGACCCGGTGAGGTTTTACCGTACCGGTCATGTAAACATTTATCACATTGAAAGTGTTTCCAGGGCACATAAATAACCATATTAATAAGACATGAGGCATTCAATGTCTCATTATGGATTCACTCAGGCTGCTGATTACTAGTCAGTTATTGGTTGTCCAATGGGTATTTTTTCTCCAAAAAAGACTGCTTGTGTGCCTATGTATAAATTAACAATGACTAATTATCATGTATGAGCGTTCCTGGGCACACTCACTTCATAATAATCTGCCGGTGTAATCAGGTATCCAATTACCATATGTATTAGCAAAACCTTTGGTCCTTGGCTAAAATTAGCTATTAAACAACTGCCGACTGGCTCTAAAGCAGCGGATTGGAGATTGTTTAGCTACCGGGATCATGTAGTATAGACGCCCTTTAGCAACACGGCTGTGGAGTTGGTGTCAGTGTCCATTTTGGGTGGAGTAGGTGTTAGATTCAGGGAAATTGAGCAGTTAATGTCGAAGTCGGATGTTTGGCTATTTTGGGGGAGTTGGAGTCGGAGTTAGATTCAGGGTAGGTGAGGAGTCAGAGTTGGATGTTTGGCTTACTTTACAGCCATGGTTGTGGAGTCGGAGTCATGGAGTCGGTGTCCATTTTGGTGAAGTTGGAGTCAGGGAATTTGAGGAGTCGGATATTTGGCTTACTGATTCCTCAGCCCGGCTTAGCAAGACAGGTGCTTTACAAAACAGATTGATGGATGTTAAAAAACTGCATGTGAGGCGATCGACAGGGTAGGGGGGTACTCGGATAACAGGACGTGATGGTACTTCAATGGGGGAATCACGTCTGGTCGGTTCCTGGTTCTGTGCCCTGGACCCTCAGTGACGGGGCTGGGGTGATGATGGTGGATGGGGGAAATGTTGTTGTGATGCCACCTATGGTACCTGGTAATTTAGATACCAGTGCTGCAGCCGGCCACTGAGGTGATGTGATGCAGCCTGGGTGTTACAGCTCCCCACAGGTGGAGCTTTACCTCAGGGCAGCGAGGGTGGATGAGGGGAGTCGTAGTAGCGTCTCTGCGGTGAACGCTGTGGACAGTGGCGGTGAAACAGGCACACCCACAATAGTCTTTGTTTCGGTACCTTTTACTGATGTCCGGTAACAGGTGCAGTCCAGGAGGGTAACCAGGTTCTCGGTGCAATTCAGGATTTTCACCTTTTTTTTTTCAGTAAA
Source organism: Allobates femoralis (assembly GCA_033576535.1). NCBI lineage: Eukaryota > Metazoa > Chordata > Amphibia > Anura > Aromobatidae > Allobates > Allobates femoralis. The sequence goes on from JARQOC010000012.1 coordinate 22,846,220, forward strand.
TATATTTATTGAAATTTTCAACAGTAAAGACAATAGAAAGAACCAGTACAATGTCCAGGACTTAATACAAAGATACATTACGTCCCGAAGAGAGCTGCACAGGAGTAGTCCAATAAGGACACTAGCACCTAAAGGGTACATATTTCCCATCTTAAGAATCACCTCTGGACAAGGACCTTATATAAAGAATACAGAACCTATGAAAAGACAATTGTGGAAATAAGAGAAGAGGAGAGAAAGAGAGAAAAAAGGGGTAGGGGAGAAGGGGAGTAAGGAGGGAGAGGGGAGGGGGGTAAGGGAGACCCAGCAATTTAAACGCCCATGAGTTGACAATTACGAATATGTACGCAGCCAAGTAAGGAACCCTGTGCTCTCCTTGAAGGACTGCCAGAGGAACCAGGTGCGTCCCTGTTCGTATGCGGCATCACCATCACCCGCCACCAGTGACTCCAGACGATGTAATCTATCCATTTCAGCTATCCATTCCACCGTGGAGGGGGATCTCAGTGGACCTCCAATGCCGGGGAATAACTGCTCTGGCAGCTACTAGGCAGAATCTCAGAATCCCCTTTCTGACGGAAACTATCGAACTGGGTATCAGGGACAGTAGGGCCATTTGGGGAGATGGTTCATGACGGACCCCAGTCATCAAGTGAAAGGCATCGAAAACTGAGTTCCAGAAGGGTTGCAGGGGACCGCAGGAAGGATTTTCACCTTTGAGAGTTGTAAGGCCACCTCTGTCTCTGTGTGCAGTGGTTTGGGGTAAGCTCTGCCTATAACTGAACTTGCCGCTGTTTCTCCCTCTCAGGGTTTTACTCTGTAACTGACAATGAGGACCTCCTGCGGGAATCCCTACTCTCTTCTGGGCCCCTGGTCCTGTGCTTGGTCAGGTTTGAGTGTCTCTAGTATATCTGCTCCTCAGGGGGACTAGATCCTTCTGGTCCTTCCGGGCTTTTCCTGCTTACAATGGATGTTTAGCAGTGTCGGACTCCGATGTCTGGGTGGGCTAAAGGGAAACCTGGTATGTTCCCTTCTTCTTGTCTCCTACTCCATCACTGGTCTCCATCCCTCTCTCTAGGGTGCTGCACAGCTGGTCAGTGTCCCTTGGTTCTGGGCCTGGCGTGACTCCAGCAACCGGCTCTCTCCAGTACCTCGCTTGGGCTGTTTCACTGGACTTAAGTGCTCTCTTCACTGCTCAGAGCAGATTAACTGACTCCTCCCCTCAGGCCTGGATCCTTATATGGAAACTTGCTTAAGGCAGCCAGTAGAGCTCCCCCTCCAGGTCTGGGGTGGAAGGTGTTGTGTGCTGTGTGTACCAAAGTGTAAATCCTTCCTTGCACCGGATGGGTCCTGTGGCAATCCCCAGCAGGGGTGCCACACATGTGTCTTATTATAAGCAAGTAGGCTGTTTGTAACAATCAATGTAGTTTATAACTATCTCAACAAGAGGTTCTTCCATATTACTAAAATTATTATCTGGCTTAGCAAATCTGTTTTTCAATACCCTATACTCTTTCATTTTGAGCTCCATCAGGTAGCCAGATTGATTATACATCATTGATACAAACTGCAGCTGCACAGGGGCCCAATAGATAATGGCGCCCACTTTGACCTCCAATGCAGCAAGCAGCTTCTGTCATACACTGAACTATTGAACTGTAAGAAGCCCATATATTGTTTTTGCACAAGGGCCCTTTTCTGGCTGTGTCCGCTGCTGATTGAATGTATTTTTCAATAAGGATTGGACACATGCACGCCCTGAGGAAAACATTAAACGTTGAAACGTACGTCGGCTGTGGGATTGAGGCAGGAGCACTGTGGCAGTCAGGGGTCCAAAGGAGTCCATTTTAGCACCAGGTAATTTGAACACTCTAGTATTCAATATATGATCATTTAATGACCGTTTTAATATAAGTGTGATGGTGCTGTAAATATATTATTTCTGTTCCCCTGTTAGTAATTGCTGCTACTTTTGTGCTTTTTTTGTAGCCCACCCTAGTACTTTGTGCATGATAGGGACTGTGTTCCCGCTTAGGACATGTTGTGTATGATAAAAAAAATTTTTATATGAATTAATTTTAATCAATAAAGTAACTTTTGCCATAAAATATTGGATGTGCTGATTCACTATAAAAATATCAACACAGTATAATCTGTGGCGATATTTTGTAAGGTAAAACGTATTTTGAGGTGAAGCACCTAATTTTAGGGGACCTTTTTATGTGTATAGTAATAAAAGATGTAAAAAAAATCCTAAAATATTAAAAAAAGCAAATAATCCCCACAGAGGTTTTTCCTATTCTCAAATTAAAAAAAATTAGGCAACACAGCATCAATAAAAGTAGCAACTTTAAAAGTAAAACACTGCTTATCCCAGAGGGTGAACATCTTAAGAAACAGAAAAATTGCAATTTTCAACCATCTTGCCTCCTACAAATAAAAACTTGAGAAAGACGTGTATGCACGTCGAAATGCATCGTGGGTTTTGAGAGCCTTAAGCTTGAATAATTATAACTGCAATTATTTTAATAAAGTCCGGAAAAGAAGCCAGCATCAGAGATCTTCCTTACCTCAGCGCCCAAACATACATCACACTTCCATCTTTTTGTATCATTCTGACTCCCTATGGGGAGAGTGGTGGAGTGAGCTGCAGAGGAGGGAGAGGACCTGAAAAGACGCCAGCTGGATCGGCCCCTTTACTAGACGCGTGACGCCGCCCGGCACTAGTGTTTCCCCGGAGAAGACCTCGTAGGAAGCACGAGGACGGAACCGGAGGATTCTGCTGCTTCAAATTAATAAGCTTATCTACGGGCTATGGTTTATAACCAGACCAGGTGAGTTTAAATGCAAAAGAACCGCCCGTTAACAGCCCCATGTGTATAGGCGCACTACAAGCTGTTGTTGTTTTTTCTTTTACATATCCTACAAATAAAAAGGAACATAAAAAGCAGTTAAAAGATATGTATGCCAAAATAGTATCAATAAAAACTATAGCTTGTCTTACAAAATTAGTCTTCCCATAGTTCAATTAACAGAAATATAAAAAAGTTATGATTCTCAAAAGATGGCAAGACATACCAATCTAAGGCCCCTTTCACATCAGCGTTTGTTGCTGATGTGCGGCCAATCCGGCAGGTGGCACTGCATCTGCCGGATCCGCTGCCTAATGGCCGACTTGCGGCCCGGCAAGCCCTATGCGGCAAGTGTGATTACGCCGGATTGGCCGAATCCTGCACTTGCGGCCATGAAAAAAAAAAAGCTGCAAGCGCTTTTCGCGGCCACAAGTGCCAGATCTTCCGCATCCAGCAGAACCGCACTTCTGCACCGGACCGCAAGCCCCATAGACAATGCATGGGGCTTGCCGAATCCGGGCCGCAAGTCAGCCATTAGGTGGCCGATCTGGCAGATGCGGCACCACCTGCTGGATCGGCTGCACATCAGCAAAAAACGCTGATGTGAAAGGGGCCTAAGGTGGGAAGATGATAAACAATTTATCAAAAATTTTCTATTGCATGCAATCACTGTATGATAATATAGCACCACTTCATAATTCTGCTTTCTACATGCTTTTTGCAATATTGAAGTAGCCTTACTGAGTTCTCTACAAAGTTGAATGAAGTGTCAAGGTGCTAAAAGAGCTACCGTAGACTAAAATTTAGTTTTGCATGTTTTGGCTATACTTTTGCAGTGTCTATCAAAGCTTTTATCTACAGTTGCATTTTTACAGAACTATAATGAACTCCTTAGAGTAGATATAAATAAAGGCATAACTGTTCAATAAGAGCTATCAGGTTTCCAGTCTTTTATCAGGATTGGATAACACAGCAGACTAATGTCACGCACTGTGGTATAATGGTACGGGAATGAGGAAGCAGGATGGTAATATGGGCAAAAAGCGATCAGGGGAACTAGTCTGGCATTTAAGACTGTGGTTCCTTAACTCACCCTTTTCCCGGAATTACCTCTGAAGGTGAGGATGTCCGGGCTGACACCCTTACCATCTGCTCCTGATCAGCCCTAGGCTAAAACCCCTTCACCTCAAACCAGTAGCCGGGAAGCACAGCAACTCCCACAAAAGAAAAACTCTCAGAAGGCTTCAGTACAAAGCACACGTCTTCTCAACTACAGGTCTTGCAGACTAAAACTCTAACAGTGACACCTGCTGGTGGAAGCGCAAACTATATAAAGGCTAGGGGAGTGGTCTACTGCATCATCTGACACACCCAGCAGTACCTCAGCTGCAGCTGGAGAGCTGTAATAGCATTTTCTGACATTAACACTGTGTACCAAAGGAAAGTTACTCCCTTATTCCCATTAAAACTTCAGCAGAGCATTTCACATAGTCTGCAGAGCTGTCAACATGTGACAAGTACATTTCTCGGGCTATGGAAGCCTATTAAACGTGCATATGTTTCCCTACAGAAAAAAATGGTTTTACCACTATTTTAAGGCTCATTTGCACTTATAGGCGAAGATACAAATCACGTATGGATGTATTTTTCTTCTTGTATTGTATTTCTTTCTGTATTTTGTCATATTTTCATTTTCCATGTATAATCCTTTATTTATTTATTTTTTTTATAAAAACAGAACATACCGTATATACTCGAGTATAAGCTGAGTTTTTCAGCACAAAAATTGTGCTGAAAAGTGCCCTCCTCGGCTTATACTCGAGTCAGTGTACAGGCTGAGTGGGGATGAGGGGGGCGGTGATCAGGAGCTGGAGGAGGTGGGAGGAGGCTGCAGTAGGAGCAGGCGGTCACGTGCCCCCGCTCATTAGTGCAATGCAATATGCACTGCATCCCCCTGTCCATCAGCGGCAGGGGGAGCGGTGCATATTACATTGCACTATGTAAGCGCCTCCCCATCAGTGGTATACAGGCCCCCCTTGCTTCCGCACACCTGTAAAATAATAGATCATTCATACTTATCCCTGTCGCTCTGTCACCGTGCGTCCTCCAGTCTTCTTCCTGCTTGTACCCGGCACCATGTGACCGGCGCAGAAGCAATGACGTCATTGCTGTTGCTCCCTCCACAGGTATAGAAGCCAGGTACAAGCAGGAAGAAGACCGGAGGACGCGTGGTGACAGAGCGACAGGGATAAGTATGAATGATCTATTATTTTACAGGTGTGCGGCAGCAAGGGGGGCCTGTATACCACTGATGGGGGGGGCCTGTATATACCACCGATGGAGGGGCCTGTATATACCACTGATGGAGGGGCCTGTATATACCACTGATGGAGGGGCCTGTATATACCACTGATGGAGGGGCCTGTATATACCACTGATGGAGGGGCCTGTGTATACCACCGATTGAGGGGCCTGTATATACCACTGATGGAGGGGCGTGTATATACCACTGATGGAGAGGCCTGGATATACCACTGATGGGGGGGCCTGTATATACCACTGATGTGGGGCCTGTATATAGCACTGCGGGGGGCCTGTATATACCACTGATGGGGGGCTGTATATATCATTGATGGGGGCTGTAACCTCTGATGGGGGCCTGTATATACCACTGATGGGGACCTGTATATATCACTGATGGGGGGCCTGTATATACCACTGAGGGGGGGACCTGTATATACCACTGATGGGGGGCTATATTCCACTGATGGGGGCTGTAACCTCTGAAGGGGGGGAACTGTATATCAGTGATGGAGGTCCTATATACCAGTGATGGGGGATTATATACCAGTAATGGGGGGCCATTTATCATGATGAGAGGGGCTGTATACTGTGATGAGAGTCTGCTTCATTTCCCCCACTAGCCTTATACTCGAGTCAATAAGTTTCCGAAGTTTTGAAGGGTAAAATTAGGGGCCTCGGCTTATACTCGGGTCGGCTTATACTCGAGTATATACGGTATATGGATATGTAAACTTTGCAAAAAAAAAAAAATAGCATTTTTTAAATTTCAGTATTTGACATCCATTTGGTAAAAATAGTATCCAATGAAAAAAAATATGCCCTCCGGTCCTGTTTTCTGCCGGAATCGGCAGATCGCAGCTTTCAGGTGCTGTCCCTGCTGAAATTTCAAAATCGCTAGCCGCGGTACTGAAATGTCAGTGGGGAAGTCTCCATGGTGCTGAAGTTCAGCGCCGAACGGCGCTGAGCTTCAGCACCCGGCGTCTGGGAGCCAGACCAATTTTCTGTCGGATCCAAGCTGCGATTTTGTGTCCTGGACAAAAGACACAAATTCTCCCAGATCCTCCTGGACAGACAGAAACCAGATGGCAAAACAATGTAATTTGGCCCCATCCGGCCTCAAAGGAATAGTATGGGGCCGTAATCGGATCCGAGCTGTCCGGTTCACACCAGACAGTCCCAGATCTCAAAAACCGTTGTGTGAAGCTGCCCTATTATGTGAATAAATGCTGCATGTGAATCCGGGGTCACCTCATATCGACATATTCCATGAGCTTTGAGTCTGGCATCACTGAAAAACAAATCAATTAGGGTGGTGTATACCAGACTTGTAGGGATGTACTAAAAACTAATTTTAAGAATTCTTTAGCAATAATAAATATTCTGTTTGTTGATTGCCACTGATTAGGAATGAAAACGTCAAATACAAGTCATCTGTGCGCCATTTAGTTAATTGCAGACGGCTTCTGGGTAATTCAGGCTTGGTGGGAGCTCTACAGTCATTTAACAGCAATGAAATTCCCTCATTCTGCCCACTCGCTGAGACTTGGAGCAACCTAATATATGAACTGCTACTTGTGTGACACATTCATTAAGAAGCCCTGAGGCAACTGCACTGGTAACTCAATTCATGTATCATGGAGTAACAGGGCTATCGGTCATAAACAAGGATTCTGCCAAGAGCAAAATCTAAAGATTTATCCTGTTTATGTCATTTCTATTGAAGAGAAAGAGCCTTTCTCAGCTCTACTAAGAAACAGAAGACTGAAGAATGGAAAAGTAAAGTTAAAGAGGTTGTCGACTACCAAAACATTGATGCCTTATCCTTAGTAGAGGTCACTAATGTCTGATTTGCCAGGGTCTGGCACCTGACATCTGATTGGTCAAGGTCTGGCACCTCCTGTATAGGGCAAACAAAGGCGCAACAGGGTCTTATCTCAAAAATTACATTATAACAGTGGTCATATTCACTGCTCACCCGGCTTCATTGTGCGACCCACAACCAGTATATACACTTTGTACAGCTGCCGCTGGATCCACTTTTCCCACGTGCAGGGCAGTGGAGATAGCAAACTTCAGAAGGATGGTGTGTCACGATCCGCGCTGCTGTATAGGAATAAGGACCGCAAAGTATCAAGAAACCGGTGTTTTATTTCTTATCTGTACACGTTTTTTTTCCTTTGACTCAGGCTGGGTTCATATTGAAGCTGCAGTTGCTGAATGTGTTGTTCGGCTCTGCAGGTGGGGAGTGAGTCATAGCTCAGGTGGAGGTGAGGAGAGTATCTGAGCTTTCCACTCTCCACCCCCTTAACCTTAAGTAGTTCTGCTTCCTTCCACCAGATGTCGCAGAAAGAGTTCTTTCCTCTTCTAGGACTCGTGTGGTGCAGTTGTGTTTGCTGGAGCTGCTGCTGTTCCCTACTACTGGAGTGGTAGTCTTTTCCTGGTCCATGGGTGAAAGTAGGGGCTTTTAACCTAGGGCTAATCAGGAATAAAGGGCTAGGGTGGCAGCCTGAATGTCCTCACCTTCAGAGATAATTTCAGGATCAAGGTGAGCCAGGGACCCCCAGTCTAAGGGTCAGACCAGTTCCCCAGTTTGCCTAGCCCATCTTACTATCTTGCCTTCTGATTCCCTTTCCATTACACCACCACATGACATACCTACAGGGTATAATCTTCTTAAATGGGTAAAATTGCAAAATAATTCTATAGTCTACAGCTCATTGGCTAGGTTACCAGCCATCACTGTATCTGTCAGCAGTGTCCGGTCTACTAGGCAAGGAGTAAAGCGCTTGGAAGCTCCGCTTTGATCTGAAGCTTTCTTGATAGCTTAAAGAGGACCTGTCACCCCCCTGGTGCTTGGCAAACTGAATGCAGCATGTCTGCTGCATTCAGGGAAGGGGTCCTGTTGTGAATTCATTGATGAAGAATTCTGGTTGTGAGCTCCCTCCTGTGGTTATTGTTGGTGATACAGCTGGCTGTGTTTTGGAGAGTTCCTCAGCTGATCCTGATGATTGGCAGTCTGCTTTAAATTGGAGCATATAGGTGGTTAGAGCTGATCAATCTCAGCCAGTTGTCATTATTCCTGGAAGTGTCCATATCTCTCACTGGTTTCTTCCTGCTTTGCTGAATCCTTGCAAGCTAAGTGAATGGGTTTTTGTTATTTTGTGGCACACATGTTGTATGATTGGGGATCTGCTTATTGCTTGTCTTTCTCTGAGTTGTGGGTTGATATTTAGTCTGCATATTTGTTTACCTGCTCTCAGTTAGAAAGTTTTCTTCCTAGGTATATATTGCTATTCACTGTTGTCTGCTGCTTCCAGTTCTGCTGGTGTTAGAACCTAATTATTCTAGTTTGATTCACAGACGTTCCTGCAGATATAGAGGGCGCGAGTCTTAGCAGACTGAGGGTTATTTTTTGGTACTATCTGCTGTTGGAGGTTTTTGATAGTATTTTTAATACTCACCGCAATAGTATTCCATCCTGTCCTTACTATGTAGCTAGTGTGGCCTCTTTTGCTAAATTCTTATTATCTACCTGTGTGTGTTTTTCCTCTCCTGTTTTCCAGTCAATATCTGTGGGGGGCTTGCTATTCTTTTGGGGTTCTGCTCTGAGGCAAGATAGACTTTCCTGTTTCCATCTTTAGGGGTAGCTAGTTCTGCGGCCGTGTCGAGGTGTCTAGAGCATGGTTAGTTACATCCCACGGCTACTTCTAGTTGCAGCATTTAGTCAGGGACTGCGGTCAGTACAGTTGCCAACTACTTATGTGAAGTCTGTTTATGTTACTCCTAGGTCATCGGATCATAACAGGGTCCCCCATGTCTCTAGCCCCCCTGTAAGCTTTAAAAAAGACTTTAGAAACCTTACAGTTACGAGGTCGCCTGGGTGGGATCTTATTAAGAGGTCCTGGCTGCTGGCACCAACCTCCCTGTCTCCTCCTCCTGCTCTGTGTGATGTCAGGAGCAGAAGAGGAGGGCAGACCCAGAAGAAGAGGAGGTGGCGGCAGACACATAGATGAGGCGCAACACACAAGGAGGAGATAGGGAGGATTGTGCCAGCAGCCAGGACCTCTTAATAAGATCCCACCCAGGCGACCTCTTAACTGTAAGGTTTCTAAAGTCTTTTTTAAAGCTTACAGATGGGGCTAGAGACATGGGAGACCCCTTTCCTGAATGCAGCAGACATGCTGCATTCAGTTCTGCATTCAGTTTGCCAAGCACCAGGGGGGTGAAAGGTCCTCTTTAATCGAAATAGCTTTACAGCCCCTCCATACAGCATTGGGGCATGTATGGTTTGAGTCAGGGGCACAGATATCAGTAATCAAGACAGTACTTCCCCCCCACCTCAGCAAGCAGAGGATTGGGAATTCTCCATTGGCTCCCTTTAAAAGTAAAAATCCAGTCAAGCTGGTCTTTTGTAATGTCTGTTGACAACAATGAAATGAAGGAAAGGGGAGAGAGGAATGGCAGCTACAACCACAATTAGCTCACGGGACTCCCAGGCATCCGGGTGGGGTGGTTTGGCTCCCACCTGATATATGCAAAAACAAAGTGATTCCTGGTGCCACGTCTCAGTTCCAAAAAATCCTTTTATTGGTGACGGTAGATTAAAAACATCATAGTGTTCCACACAGAGGACCTGAACACACCAGACACATTTCGAGGTGACCCCCTTTAGTCGTTGGTGGTGTTAAAATACAACATGACACATATATACGAATTCTAAGATCCCCACACCTGTATTCAATCGTGATTAGGACTTTTTAACTCATATGGCCACTTTACACACCCCAACTTATCTGTCCAACTTCTGAACAACTTACTGGTTGCAGTGAAATCATGGACACATTGCTCCATTTTGTGGCTGTGTACAAATGGAACAATGTGTCCATGATTTCACTGCAACGAGTAAGTTGTTCAGAAGTTGGACAGATAAGTTGGTGTGTGTAAAGTGGCCCTTAGTTTATCAATAGCCTGTAACATAGAAAGAAATACATTAATTATGTAAACCCACATGCCCCATTTGAAAGTTTTTAGTTGGTACTGTTATTCAATTACATTTATGACATAAAAGTAATATTGGCGACTTATTTGTAAGTATTGGTCCCAATATTAGAGTTGCCATCTAGTAGAAATACAGAAGATCGGTTCTAAAGTTTAAACCATTGGGTTTGTGAGCATCTAATGTTAGTATCACTACTATGTAAATGTCTCTTCCAGTCCCTGCCCCTATAAGACGGAATACCTCTATACCTTTGATTTTCATAGTTGCGAGATTACCTTTATGTACATCCTTAAAGTGTCTGGAGAGGCCTGATATACAGGTGCGCGGTGCATTTGAGTCCAGATTTGCTGCAGAAATATGCTCTGCCATTCTCTTTTTTAAAGTTCTAGTTGTACACCCTGTATAATATTTATTGCAATCCATGCATGTTGCCATATAGATAACATACATGGTATTGCAATTGATGTAAGATTTTATTGGGAATGTATTCCCTGTTATGTTGTTGTAAAAGACAGTATTTGGCTTAACATACTGGCAGAGGTTGCATTTGTTACTACCGCACTTAAATGAAACCTTTAAAATTCAACCACGTCGGTGTTCTAGCTGGTTCACTACTGAACCAGCTAGAACATTACTTCAGGTCTCCTGTGTGGGACACTATGATGTTTTTAAGATACCGTCAACAATAAAAGGATTTTTTGGAACTGAGACGTGGTAACGAGTATCACTTTGTTTTTGTTGACAACAATGGTTGCCATCGATGCCGAGTTGATTCATGTAGATGACCTTTTAGCTAAAGGTCCACCACATGCAGCTTATTGGTTATAGCAGCTCTAACATGAGAAAAAGGTTTTTTCTTTATTTTTTTAATGTTTAATCTATTTTTTTAAAACTACCGTATTTTTCGCACTATAAGGCGCACCGGATTATAAGGCGCACCCTCAAAAAATGACTTTTAAGCCGTCTTGGTCCATATATAAGGCGCACCGGATTATAAGGCGCACCATATTACCATAAAAAAAAAAAAAAAAGCTCACACTCCAGTATCCCTGTGTAGCCTCCCATCACCCTCCAGCATCCCTCTGTAGCCTTCCATCACCCTCCAGCATCCCTCTGTAGCCTCCCATCACCCTCCAGCATCCCTCTGTAGCCTCCCATCACCCTCCAGCATCCCTCTGTAGCCTTCCATCACCCTCCAGCATCCCTCTGTAGCCTCCCATCACCCTCCAGCATCCCTCTGTAGCACCCCACCACCCTCCAGTATCCCTGTGTAGCCTCCCATCACCCTCCAGCATCCCTCTGTAGCTCCCCACCACCCTCCAGTATCCCTGTGTAGCCTCCCATTACCCTCCAGCACCCCACACAGTCAGACACACACACACACACACACACTCAGACACACACACATACACACACATACACACTCAGACACACACACACACACACATACACACTCAGACACACACACACACAAACTGATTTTTACTTTTTATACTGGTACTTTTGCTTACTGTACTGTGTGGCAAGGCACTCTCAGCGCTGGAGCCCTCAGCAAATCACAGCGTTGGAGCCCACAGCCAATCACAGCACTGGAGCCCACAGCCAATCACAGCACTGGAGCCCACAGCCAATCACAGTGCTGGAGCCCTCAGCCAATCAGAGGCTATGGGCTGACGTCAGCTGGCCTCGGATTGGCTCAAGGCTCCTGGGCGGAGCTGTGATTGGCTGATGGGCTCCTGGGCTCCTGGGCTGTGAGCGCGCGCAAAACAGCGGCGGCACCGGACAGCGGGGACGGCGGCTGGTGATCGCGTCCCTGCACGTGATGAGAGGCAGGCACCGGCACCGGCACCAGCACACCAGCATGGATGGCGGGGACGGCGGCTGGTGATCGCGTCCCCGCACGTGATGCGAGGCAGGCACCAGCACCAGCATGGATGGCGGGGACAGCGGCTGGTGATCGCGCCCCTGCACAGAGATGCCAGGCAGGCACCGGACAAAGGGGGATGGCGGCACAAAGGTATGCCTTATTTTCTGGGGGGTGCCAAATATTTGCAGGCAAATGGCACCCCCTTAGCACTCTGGGAAAAATCCGTATATAAGGCGCACTGCACTATAAGGCGCACCTATGATTTCTGGGAAAATCTTAGTCTTTTAGGTGCGCCTTATAGTGCGGAAAATACGGTAAACAAATATTTTTACAATTATGCAAAGATAACATTGATGAAGATGATAAAGAAATCAATCATGCAAGACCTATAAACAGTATCTATTAGCATTAAAAGGAAACCTTTGTGTATCATTTCACCACAAATAAGATAAATTAGAAAAAGTAACCGCTAACATTTTTACAAAACACTTATAAAAGAGGACTTCAAAAGGGGAATACCTCATGAAAGAAAAGAAGAAAAATAATATGAAGCAGAAAAAAAAGGGAAATAGGAAGGTAAGGAGGAAAAAGATCTGGAATCTTAATATATATTCCATCTGAAAACCAACACTAAACCGCCAGCACCAATTCTTATGATCTCCAACAAATCACTACATTCAGAACAAACTATGAAAATCTGGTGGATCCAGAATCCAACCACTCCATATCTTCCTAAATTTGTTAGTCTGGCTTCACACTACGGCTGGGATCTGATCCGTGGCTGTCCGCTTAAGGCAGACAGCCGCGGACCGGATCAGCACATAGAACTGGAGGGCTAATTTGCCATCCGGTCCGGTGTGCAGCCACACACAGCTGTTGCCGCTGATAGGTCAGGACCACGGGAAGCTAGCTGCGGTACTGAACTGTCAGGAGGGCCGACGCTGAGCTTCAGCACCATGGAGCTGTCCCCTCTAACAGATCAGGAACCGCAAATTAGCCTTCCAGTTCTGTGTGTTGATCTGGTCCGGGGCTGTCTGGCTCAAGCGGACAGCCACGGATCGGATCCCAGCCGTAGTGTGAAGCCAGCCTTAGAAACCTTAGACCCATCAGCAGCAAGTTCCTTCATCCTACATTAATTAATCATCTCATTATACCAGATTACTGCTGTGAGGGGTTGTGATTTCCAATACTGGGGGAATTATTGTACCAGCAGTTGTTAAGCAAAAGAGAAGAATGTCATTGATATCCTACTGACAATGGTAAAATTGAAAGAACAGCAATTTAGGGACTCCCAAAGAACACTTTCTCCCAAAAGGGTTTGATCTTACAACAATCCTGTAGTGAAATATGTATCTTGAGGGGATTGGACACAAGCAGTTAAAGTTTAAACTCTACACCAGGGTTAAACTCGACAACACACAGGTCACAACCTATATTATCTAAGCAGAAAGCTAACTTCCCGGCACACGGACTACAATCTCACCTGGGGGGCATCCTGCCAACATGGCAATAAAACAATAATTCACACCTGTAGCTAGCTTCAAACAGAAAACGAGAAGGAGAGCAAAGACTCCACCAAACGGGATTTGGTACTGTGGGAAAGAGAATAGCTTAAGACAAAGACATTTGAAATGCATGCATGGCTAAATTACTGAGATGGTCCAATCATAGTCCCAGAATTAGAATATTAAAATGGAAGGCTGGTCTAGAAATCTGACCTCCAGTCTTAGCCTATAACTGGACTCTCCAGGCTAAAGTGCTTTGTTACAGATCTGGGGCAGCTGGAACACTGCTGTGATCACCATTCAATTTCCACCCTCCCTATTGAGCTACAGAATGCAAGCTGCAATGTTTAGGTTTCTGTAAGCTTCTGTCTTTTTATTTTATAACTAGTTTTTTGCCTATTTGTGTGTCACTTTTTATTTCCATTTTTATATCTTTTTATTGTAAGCACTGTATCTTTTTTCTATTAAAACGTTAATATGTTGTACCCTGTATCCTCTACAGAATCCATAACCCTAGAGAGGGTGCTATCTTGTTGATTGTCTGATAGTCTTAGTTTAGGGGACTCATCGCCCCTTTATGTCGGTGGGTGGTGGCAGTGTGTGTGAAGCGGGGTGCACGGTCTGAGTCGGGGTGTGATTGATGCTCCCTTTCAGCATAGGACAGAGGTGGAGTGCTGGATTGAGTAAGAGGAGATAGATTAACTCTTGCAGGCGCAACCCCAAGTCAGCTAGCTTCAAACAGACAAAGAGAAGGAGAGCAAAGACTCCACCAAATGGGATTTAGTACTGTGGGAAAGAGAATAGCTTAAGATAAAGGCATTTGAAATAATGTATGCATGGCTAAATTACTTAGAGGATCCAATCATAGTCCTAAAATTAGAATATTATAACGGAAGGCTGGTCTAGAAATCTGACCTCCAGTCTTAGCCTATAACTGGACCCTCCAGGCTAAAGTCCTTTGTTACAGATCTGGGGCAGTTGGAACACTGCTGTGATCACCATTTCTGCCCTCCCCATTGGGCTACAGATGCAAGCTGCAAAGTTTAGGCTTCTATAAGTTTCTCCTTTTCATTTTCTGTCTATTGCATATTCGTATGTCATTTTTTATTTCTATTTTTATATCTTTTTATTGTAAGCACTGCACCTTTTATATTAAAGATTAAAACTTGAATAAGTTTGAACCTTGTACACTCTAAAGAATCCATAATCCTAGTGAAAGTGGTATTTTTGTTGATTGTCTGATAGTCTTAGTTTAGGGGGACTCATCGCCCCCAAATTCGGTGGGTGGTGGCAGCGTGTGAAGCGGGGTGCACAGTCTGAGTCAGGGTGTGATTTATGCTCCCTTTCAGCATAGGACAGAGGTCAAGTGCTGGATTAAGTGAGAGGAGATAGATTAACCCTTGCAGGCGCTACCCCAAGTCACGAACTGAAAAGCTGGTACGTGACAAATCCCATTTATTTTTTTGTTTTTTTTTCGTCGAAAAAGCACAAAGGATATATTTAAGGGTGGAGGCACACAAACGTGTGACTTGTGCGTGTGCAATGTGAGAAAAACTTGCATTGCACTCGGACCAGTATTAGTAAATGATGCTGGTCATATTAGTGCATTTTTAACACACTTAACTCGCATTGCAAGGGAAATGCGAGTTCAATCGCAACATGTGATTTCCTTGCACGAGTGGCCATTGTGAGAATATGGGTGCAAGAAGCACACTGTGCGATAGTCGCTTGCGTGTGCGTACTTAGAATGTCTTCAAACACTGCTTCTGTCAAAGCAGCGGTGTTTAAAATTGCTGGGTTGCCAACACAGTAACCTATCAGCTTTCACCGCTGTGACAGCAGCGGTGAAAGCTGATTGCGAGTTTGAATTTGCCGGGTTGCCAATTGATTAAAACACCGCTGCTGTGCAGTGTTTGAATTTGCCAGGTTACCGTCACAGCCACCAATCGCTTTCACCTTTATGACAGCAGTGGTGACAGCCGATTGGTTAAATCGGCTGGTAAATGCTTTCCATGATGCTGAAGTTCTAACTTCAGCACCATAGAAAGCACAGACTTTCAAACACCAGCGATGTTTGAATTTCCCGGTGAATGCTTTCCATGTTGCTGAAATTTTATCTGCTGGCAGATTTCAGCACCATGGACAGCATTTAACAGGAAATTCAAACACCACTGCTTTGAAAGTCTGTGCTTTCCATGGTGCTGAAGTTTTAACTTCAGCACCATGGAAAGCATTTACCAGCCGATTTAACCAGCTTTCACCGCTGGGGTGGGGGCAGGTGCCATCTTTGGGGGCTTATTGGTGTACCTACTATGAATAAATACTGTCCTCCTCTTATCTTTACTTTGGTCTTTACCATTGCACAGGACACATTATGATAGACTATTCTGTGTCTGCAGACAGTCCTTGTTTTTTACATTGGGCACTTCAGTTGCAGTTTGCAGCATAAGCAGCCCACCTTATTGTTGCTTATGTTTATAAGATGTTTTTTAACATTATTCTGGGAATTATGTTCCCTGTTTCTTTGTGAATCATGTATTTTTGTGCCTGCTGTGACAGCCATTACTGGTTTTTGGACTGAGCTTTCTTAAGGATGATTTACATCAGGAACAGTCCACTTCACAGTTGTTGATAACCTTATCGCAACTCTTATTATATATTATTATGTAAATCATGCACTTACCTTTCTGTCTGGCAATGTCACCATTCAACCTTGTACTCTTTTTTTTTTTTTTTAAACCCTCCTTTTTGTACTAAATAAAGGAAATATTTTTACTTTTTTTTCCCCAAAATTAAATTCTACATTCATGAAAGAAAACAGGCCAGGGACAACAGCAGGTAATCACCCTCCTTATTGGGCACATACCAATCATGCTCCCACATACCAACCTGCTGTCGTTTTTTTTTTCTAGACTTGATTTTTTGTGGGAAATTTTCTTAAACTATCCGTAAACCCCCTTTAAGTCAGTTTATATCACATTCATGCATCTCTTTGCCACTTGTACAAGCAGCCCCTGTAATCAGGGTTTATAAGCAGTTGTGTTATTTGTGTATGAACCAAAGTATCAGTGTCAGTGTTTTATGGTAATTTTCTGTAATGATGATCATGAGTATTAATGATTTGCTTAAATATGTAAATTTATCTGTCAGTAAAATATCCAGTCTAGTTGATTATTTTAGCATCAGCACTTTTTAATCTGCTACACGTCTTGTCTCATGACTCTCATGCTTCTCCACTGCACTGCACTACTCATTTTATAGTTCCGAATAGGGATATCTGCAGAGGAATTTGCGGCGCTCCCAGACGAAGACAATGGATATTCCACTTCCGCAGTTGCTACACTAGTGTTGTTGCACTAGAAGATGAGCTGGAACTATCTAAGACACTAATTATCCCAGTCCGCGGGCACCGGCTGCTTCTCCTCAGCACTGCGGTAGAGCAGACTGTAGTGGAATATCCCTTGTCATCGTCTGGGAGCGCCACAAATTCATCTCCGGATATCCCTATTCGGAAATACAGGGTGGGCCATTTATATGGATGCACCTAAAAAAATGGGAATGGTTGGTGATATTAACATTCTGTTTGTTGCACATTAGTATATGGGAGGGGAAAACGTTTCCAGATGGGTGGTGACCTTGGTGGCCATTTTGAAGTCGGCTATTTTGTATCCATCTTTATTTTTTTCAGTGGGAGGAGGGTCATGTGACACATCAAACATATTGAGAATGTCATATAAAAAACAATGGTGTGCTTGGTTTTAACGTCATTTTATTCTTTCATGAGTTATTCACAAGTTTATGACCACAAGTGTGTTCAAAGTGCTGCCCATTGTGTTGGATTGTCAATGCAACCCTCTTCTCCCACTCTTGACACCACTGATAGTAACACCGCAGAAGAAATGCAGCACAGGCTTCCAGGATCCGGTGTTTCAGATGCTGCACATCTCGTATCTTCACAGCATAGACAATTGCCTTCAGATGAGGAAAACTTTTTGTGAATGGTGAAATTAACAAACAAAACCCCCGCTATTGGCCTGACACTAACCCAAAGTGGGTAGATCCCTCAAAGACTGTTGGAACGCAAAAATTGATGGTATGGTGTGGTATATGGGGTACAAAGATAGTGGGGCCATTCTTCATCAATGGAAACCTCAATGCCACGGGATATCTGAATCATGTAGCAATTGAGATTTCCATTGATGAAGAATGGCCCCACTATCTTTGTACCCCATATAACACTCCATACCATCAATTTTTGTGTTCCAACAGTCTTGGAGGGAGATTCCAACAGTCTTGAGGTATGTTCACATGACATCAGATTTTAAATACGTTAGTTTTAGGGACCATTCTGATAAGGGTCACCTTGGCGTGGTAGAACGGCTTCCGTACATTTTTTGCAAAAAACATATTAACTAAATACCCTGTTATTGACACTGTACACTGTACTGACACTTGCTTTTTATTTTTACCTACATAGCAGAGTATTTTTAGGCATTTTTTATACTGTCTTTTTTGTGATATAGATCCTTGGTGGTGTGAACACGGTTCTACAGACCTGTTCACATTGTGCTCTGGCTCAGCTGTTAGTATCCTATCTCTATAGAGAGCCTGGTGTGGGCGGGGGCAGCTCTCCCAGCTCTGCTGTATTGCTAAAATTAAATCATTTGATTGTGTCAGAACGGCTGCATCCAGTAATCTAAGTTAAACATCATTGGATTCAGAATCTCTTTGCCTACACCATGCTGTTGTCAGATGAGGTAACAAAACCAGCTGACAGATTCCCTTTAAGTTTTTTAAGTAAATCAGAAATAATTTCTCTAAACTTTACTTCTGGTTTGCTAAGAGATCATTTATTTTATTTTACATCTAATGTAAAAATAAGAAACCAAACCACTCTTTGTCACAAATCATATTTCACAAGCGCCGATCTCTTGTTTCTCATTGTTTCTGCTTTGTTGATCATGTTGTAGCTCATAAAATGAACACGATAAAAGTAATAAAATAAAACATTATTTCAAATTACTCTGGATATGTTGTGTTCAGTCTATTGAGCTTTGTTTGTGCTCTTTAGCCAAGATTAAGAAACAGAGCACACCTGGGGCAAATGAAAAATATGCATGTACCTTTCCACTAATTGTGTTTTTATGTTCACTATATTATCCATAATTATACCGCACATTACTACGGCTAGGGATATTGATTCCTTAGGCTGGAACTAAATATGAAACCCATCTGTAAAGAATCCACTTCTGAGATGGATATCAAGTGACTGAATATATTCCCATGTGCACACAGGATGATTGATGTGTCTCTCTATAAGATCAGACTTGGTAGATAGAACTACCATTAATATTTTTAGTTTAATGATACATATGCGTTGCCTGGCTCCATTCTTATTACCAAATAAAGCATCATGTCTTCTAAGTGTGCCTTCACACTGCGGCGTGATCCGGTCCGGGGCTGTCCGTGAGGGCCCCGACAGCCGCTGACCGGATCAGCACACAGGACTGGAGGGCTAATATGCCCTCCGGTCCGGTGTGAAGCCGCATGCAGTTCCCGCTGCTGATAAGTCAGGACCGGGGGCGCCGCGGTCCTGACCTGTCAGCGGCTGAAGCTGCGTGCGCTGCACACCGGACCGGAGGGCGTATTAACCCTCCAGTCATGTGTGCTAATCCGGTCCGCGGCTGTCAGGGTCATCCCGGACAGCCCTGGACCAGATTGTGCCGCAGTGTGAAGTCGCCCTAAGGCTTCTGCTACCTGTCTTAATTTTAGTACCCTGATAATTGGTGATGTGAGAAATCAAGCATACTGCTCATACGTTAGGTGATTAACGTCATCAGATCTCACAGACATTGGCAATTTCCATTAAAGAGGTTGTCTGGTCTAAACTGATAATTCTGCTGTCACTCTATGTGTCTCTATATGACTGCATACTTATCAATCCTCCCAGTGCACAAACTGGGCACTGCAAAGATTCGCTGTTTTGTAGGCCTGGAATGGAATGCATATATGCAGTATGGATGTTCCCAGCAAAACAAGACTAGCGGGCGCTGCCTCGCTCAATACAAGTGTATGGAAAAGGCCCGGCCGACTAGTGGGCACAGTCTTGCTCCATACAATTGTATTGAGCGAGGCAGTCTTATTTTGCTGAAGTTTCGGTCACAGTGGCCAGGAACATGCATGCCATATAACTGCAGTCCGTTCCCATTTAACAAATAGCCAATCTTCGCAGTGGATTGATAATTCTGTATTCACATACAGACACATAGAGTCACTGCAGAATTATCATTTTATACTGTATACCTATGGTACGACGACCTTTCAATGGCCTCCCAGAGGCAGATGTAGGGGCTAGTGAAGCTTAGATGTGTGCAATGTCAACATACCTCCTTTGCTCTGTCATAAGACGAGCTGCTTCAAAAAAGATGTGGCAGCAGCTTGTCTCACGTGTGCTTGGCATATTTATTAGGTGGACGAGAAACTAACTGGCCAACAGCTATGTTGTATGTATGACATGCTTTATAGATAGAAGTCACAAGCTTGGGATCTCCTTTTAAATGTATTTTAAAAGTATTTTTTTAAACTAAATATCTTCTTTTGTAACATTTCTAAAATAAATTTGTACTGTCCTTGGGAAATGCTGTATCTAGTTTATTTTATCTGTATCAAGTTTATGTGCATGTCAAGTTTGTTGAGTAAATAGATTTCTGTACTTAGAAAAAGGACAAGTAATCTTATAATAAAAACAAATCTTCAAAGAGACCTACAACAGATTTTTTGTATTATAAAGTGTTTATATAGCGTTTGCATAGAATTCACTACATACATACTGCTTGATCTCATTTAGACCTTGTTTACCCTGGTTTCCAACTTGCGTCTTGGCCGTGTGGCGTCCCTGCGACCAGGGTGGCCACAGGTAGGAACTGCAGCCAGGAAGGTGGAGACAGGTTTTACCACAAACACACACCCATGGACACAAGACCCAACCCAGAGCCCAGGACTCTAGGCGGGTAAGGGGTGGTAGGGCCAGTCACAGTAGGTGGGACGTAGGTCAGGTGACGGACCGGGTACAAAAGGGGAATACTAGGAGGAGTTAGTCAGTAGGCCAGTGGGTGCCGAGCAGCCAAGACAAGTAGGCCAGAGTGAGCCGAGAGGTAAAGAACAGAAAAGACAGAGACACTTCCCTGAAGGTTCGGGTTCCCTGGAGGCGCAGAATCCTGCAAGGCTAGAGCCCCTGGAGCGAAAGCCCGCTCCATAGCCGGGGAGCAAAGGGAAGGGAAAGACTGAGACCGGACCAGTACAGCTGGGTACGAGGAAGACTGCAGAGGACGACTGGCATGAGGGAACCCCTGGAGTATGCCATAGTCACACGGGTAGGAAAGGGCCTGGTGATCCCCCGCAAGATAGGGACACACAAAGCTAGGCTGGGACCAGAGAGTCGGCTCTGAGGGGACCATAGCTATATGCCGGATCCCAGACACACCGACGGGGAACTCTGATTCCAGGTCAGAGTTCCTAACACACGGGCTGGAGGTAGAGCAACACATAGGACCCAGGCTTGCTACTCACACAGCGGGGGAAGCCACACAAGGGACCGAGTTGCCACCATACAGCCCACAGGGAGAGAAGTGTAGTGAAGAGCCTGAGAGGAACATAAGAAAGAGAAGGGTCTCAGAAGGGAAACCTGGCTGCAGAGGGTTAAGGGACTGTCCGGAGTTATGTGTGGAAAGCAACTGTACCGTGTACTGTACTGAAGAACTTGCTAGTAAAACCCGGTGAACCCTGCTTCAGTCTCCCGTGTGTCACTCCCTGCACGTAGAACTGTTATATCCATACCCTGTCAGGACCAGCCCGACTCACGGCGGGCTCATCCATCCAGCTGCAGCACCATCTATCCTCCTGGCAGCAGCAGCGGTGGTCCCCCATTGACCACAACCCGTGGGTGGCGTCACGACAATTCCTGTAAATATCCCCTTTTACTTGTGGGCTCGGGACACGGTCCGGACCAAGGACCGCTGTGATAACCCCCATGATACCCCAGTCCGGTACCGAGAACCCCATCCCACTGGGCTCCACAGCCGCATTAGGCCGAAGACTCCTATTTCCACATCCTGAAACACCATGAAAAATGCAGGGAATGCATGTGGTTTTTCCTTGTGTGTTGGTATAGACATCACATTGTATGGGGGGAGAGAGGGAATGGACGCAGAGAGAGACAGAGCATGAGCCGCGGAGCTGTTCTGAGCATGCTCACAGTGAAATTCTGATCTGTCTTGGCCGCATTCACCAGCGGCCAGATGCGGCCTCATAGAGAGCAATGCGTCGTTCTGACTCGTTGGTCGCATCCAGAGGTATCAAGATTTTTCAAGCAACCCCGAATCGCAACAATCTGCAGTTGGGGTTGCGGACGAGACACTCGCCTGCATCCGGATAAATCCTGGTGCCACCTGATGTCACTGCATCCCCATGTTAAGTATAGGGATGTATGCCTGATCAGGATGCATCAGGATTTTGCCTGACACCGACGCAAGACAAAAATATGCAGATGTGAAAGCACCCTATGAGATGATACTCTCTTGACTTTTCTCAAGCTAATTTAAAATTAAATATAAAAAAGAAAGAAAATGCATATCAAATTATTTGATTAAAGTAGCTCAGACGTGTAGCAAATAAAGTAGTTATTTTGAAAGTCTAGTAATTGATTCCCACTACGCAAGACTCTAACCTTTATAACTAGAGGTGCGTTTACACTTGTCGACCAGTGGCATTAAATGACTGCCGATGTGCTACTTTTTTGCTTATTAAATCCTTTAATAGACAATGTTTCTAATGCACACTGAATGATTTGTAGTAAATTGTTCATTGCACATAAGCTGCCATTGTTTTTGGCAGCACAGGCCTTGTTTATGTAGGATGATGCGATGCCGAGAATGATGATCTTTTTTGTAGTCCAAAAGATAAATTCCCCAAAGAGTGAGCATTTTGTTCATCAACTAGTCTTCCGAGGAACATACTCATTCATGATAATTGTACAGTGTAAATCGGAGGTCACAGGTGACTCCTGAGGCTCCAATGTGCGGCCCCGGGCCTCTGAGTTCCTGAGACATAGCATCCAGGGAGGCAGTGGGGCTGCCAATGCCAGCATTCTCTTCAGCTGAATGTACGTCCTTGGACACACATTCAATTGAAGTGTATCGCGGTGTAGAGAACAGCTCTCTGCACTGCAATACTTATACCAGTCACTCAACCATTAGAGGGCGGCAGCTGGCAGCAGTATCTCTGTTGCGGTCGCAAATGATGTTGCTGCCATGCAGGTGTATGTAAAGAACAATATAATCTGGGACATTATTATAAGTGTAGACATTACTATAAGGGAACAAGGATAGGGACAATGCTACAAGAAGGGGACAAGGAAGAGGACATCACATCAAAAAAGTAACTAGAATGGGGCATTACTACAAGATGAAGACCAGGATGGGGACATTAGGACAAGATGGTGATCAGGATGGAGACATTACTACAAGAAGTGGACCAGAATGGGGACATTACTACAAGATGGGGTTACAGCATGGGGATATTAATACAAGGTGGAGACCAGCATGGGGGCATTATTACAAGAAAGGGACCAGGATGTGGAAATTACTACAAGATGATGGCCAGGATAGGGACAATAGTACAAGATAGGGACCAGCATCGGGACATTAGTACAAAAATGGGAGTAGGATGGAGGCATTACTACCAGAAGGGGACCAGGATAGGATATTACTGCAAGATGAAGACCATGATAAGGACATTTCTACAAGATGAAGATCATGATGAATACATTAGTACAGGATGGAGACCAGGATGGGGACATTACTACAAGAAGGGGACCAGGATAGAGACACTACTGCAAGATAAAGACCAGGATGAGGACATTACTAGAAGATGAAGACCATGATGAGGACATTATTAAAAGACGAGGACCAGAATGTGGACATTACTACAAGATGAAGACAAGCATGGGGACATTACAACAAGAAAGGAACAAGGAAGGGGGGGACATTGATGCAAGATAGTGACCAGAATGGGAACATAACATGAAGATGAGAGCAGGATGGGGATATTGCTTCAAGATGAAGACCATGAAGCATACATTAGTACAAGGTGGGGACATTATTGCAAGATGGGGTCCAGCATGGGGAAATTAGTACAAGAAGGGGACCAGGATGGGCACATTACTACAAGAAGGGGATCAGGAAGGGGACATTACTACAAAATGGAGACCAGCTGTCACGATGGTCTCTCTTACCAGGGAGACTTGTGACTGCTTTTGACCCCAGTCTCATGTCCGTGTTGAGACTTGATGTTAAACGTCCTTTTTTCCTTAGTCAGTGAAGGAGTTACTGTCAGTCTGCTGCCAGCAAGCTTATTAGGTCGTGCTCAGGTGTGGCCTTTCTGCAATTGCTGTTTCCCCTTTCTATATCCCTTGGTCCCAGAATGCCTTGCTGGAGATTGAACTTCATTCATAGCCCAGCAGCCTTGGGTGAAGGTGCTTTTCTGGAGAGCTGACTACTGCCAAGCCGTCTACTGCCAAAGGAGCTGGGCAGCAGGCGTGAAATTGTCTACTGTTGCTTGTCTGTCTTCCCCTTGTCTCCTTTATTGCAGTAGTGGGACTAGCGCTCCTGCCGGCCATTCCCTATTGAGGGCAACATCAGGGCCAGCGAGAGCTTTAAGGTATCCTGCTTGGTGACGAGTTGAAAGAACGCGTATAGGGACGGTTATGAGATCAGGGCACAGTCAAAAGGTGTGTGCAAGAGGTCACCTCTCCCCTGTTCCCTATGAGCAGGGCCATCCACTGTATTTATCCCTCTGGTGTCTCCCTGTCTGTTGTTCTGTGTAGCGCACTAGACATCGTTGGTACGTGCACCATTGTCACGCACGGTAGTTGGGCATTCCCCTTAGTCCAAGCGTGACACCAGCATGGGGACATTATTACAAGAAGGGGACCAGGATGGGGACATTAGTATAAGAAGGGGACCAGGATAGGGACAATACTACAAGAAGGGAACCTGGGTGGGGGCATTACTGCAAGATGAAGACCATGATGAGGACATTACTAGAAGATGAAGACTATTATGATGACATTAGCACAAGATGGTAACCAGGATTGGTACATTACTACAAGAAGGGGACCAGGATGGAGACATTACTACAAGATGAAGACCATGATGAGGATATTACTACAAGATGAAGACATCAGGATGGGGACATTACTACAAGATGGGGACCAGCATAGGGACATTACAAGATGGAAACCAATATGGGGGCATTAATACAAGATGAAAACAAGCATGGGGACATTAGTACAAGAAGTGGACCAGATGGGACATTATGAGTGGACAAGATGGGATATTACTGCAAGATGAACACCATGATGAGGGAACATTACTTATCAAGATGAAGCCCCATGAAGTGTGTGGATATTAGTACAAGATGGGGACCAGGATGGGGACACTACTACACGAAGGGGACCAGCATGGGGACATTATTACAAGAAGGCGACCAGGATGGGGACATTACTACAAGAAGGGTAGAAGGATATGGACATTACAACAAGATGGGGACAGCATGCAGCATGGAGACATTATTATAAGAAGGGGACCAGGATAGAGACGTTACTACAAGATGAGGATTATTATTACAGAACAAGAAACATTTTTAAAGGATGAGGGACATTATTACAGAATAGGGGGCAATATTATAGGATAGGGACCAACATCACAGGATGGAGAAATTATTACAGGACAATTTATTATTATATGATTCGGGACATTATTACAGGATGGGGTCAGATTGATGACCTAGAACAGAATTTTCAGTAAATATTTCTGAATCACTTTTTTTTCACTTAATCATTTGTTGGGCTTGTTTGTTTTGTTTTTCTAAAAGCGGAGGCCTGTTTTTAGCTAAGTAATGAAATTAATGTAATAGTACTCCCTACACTGAACCCTATTCTTGGCCATTATTCAATTTAGAATAATTCATGTAGCATTAATAAACTCAAAATTTTCTATATGACAGCCCCTTCAAGGGCCGTAGAATACTCGAACCAGGCTTTGAGGCTTCTGGGAGTCACGGGGGTCGACACCCAGCTCCGTAACACTGGCGGTGTCATTAAAAGTTCAGCCTTTGGTGCCTCTCTTCTTTGGGGAAGGTCAAGAGGATCAAGGGTTTCATCGGGGAGAGGGTGACCGGACCTTGTGATATCTGGTTTTCATGTAACGCCACCCGCAGGTTGCGGCTATAGATGGCCGCTAGTGCACTACAGTTTTTCTGGGGCCATGTGATGATGCAGCAGAGTTGTTATGCCCTCCATGGGTAGAGATGACCCCCAGGGCAGCAGATGTTATCAGTGAGTTGGTACTGGCGTTTCAGCACAGTGGTGCAGCAAGAAAGTCAAGAAAAAAGGGTGTTCAGCTCACCTTAATTGCTCTTCACTTCACCTTCCCATATAAATCCGGTGCAAGGAAAAATCACCGTCTGAGAGGAGGGCAGTCTTGCAAATAGTGGTATCCAGCAGCTCGGATGTTGCATAAAAAAATCAATCCTTTATTTCAAATGATTAAAAATGCATTACAACGTGCAAATTAAAAGCATGAGGGACTGGCTTACGCGTTTCGGGTACTGCGACCCTTACTCATAGCACCAAACGCGTAAAAAAGAAATGCGTAAGCCAGTCCCTCATGCTTTTAATTTGCACATTGTAATGCATTTTTAATCAATTGAAATAAAGGCTTGATTTTTATACAACATTCGAGCTGCTGGATTCCACTATTTGCTGCAAGAAAGTCACAGACACAACAGGGTGCAACCTCTAGATGTTTACTCATGACTTTGTTGTTCCAGTCATAGCAGTCATCACTGTTGTAACAACCCACGGAGTGCTGAGTCCTTGGAGATAGAGCAGAAGGGACCAGCTAACTCCGAGTAAGGCGGTGGCACTAACTGGCACCCCTATCTAATGTCCTTTCACGGTCGATTCTTCTTCTGCGCTTGCTTCGCCCTCCTGCCCTGCCCTTCGCTCACACAGAGCCCCAAGCCGGTGGCCACGGGTCCCTCCTAGGGATACTTTAGTCTGTCCCTGAACCCTACATGGCCACCTTTTGAGCGGATGTGCGCGGTTTCGACTGCGGCACCTTGGAAGCACCGCAGCCTCCGAGTTGCTAGCTGAACCTGGTTGTTCTCCACTAGTCTGGGGCTTGGTTTCCCTACTGCGGCCTAGTTCCTCCACACAATTACAATCACTATGGATGCAGGCGTTCCCGGGTGGATTGCTCACTACCCGGCTCCCTGGGAACCCTTCTGTCTTCTGGAGCACCCTCATTCTTTCTTTCTCTCACAGGGCTTAGGACGAGCTGCCACTGGCTCCAGTCCTCTGGTTTCTCTTTCTAGATGTTACCCTTCTACTGACACTGTTGCCCTCACAGGCTTCTGCCAATGACTCTCTACAAGCTACCCCTTTTATAAGGTCCATCACGTGTCCCACGTCACCTAGTGTGTCCTTTCCTAGCTTCACTCCTTCCTAGTGTAATAGCCCACAGGTAACGAGATACGCAAGGACTGCACGGAACACAGAGTGTTAAACAAATGCACTTTTAATACAACTGAGGGAAAAGTGCGGGAAAAAAAGGGGAAGGAGCGGGAAGGTGTGCAAAAGTAAATACAATATATATATAACCACTGTGACTAGTTTGCCGAGAATGCAAGGTCTCTGAATGTCTTTAAATAAAGAAATGCAAAGTCTTTATCGAGCGAGACGCAGAGTGTTTGTTTTCTTTCTATTCCTTGTATATCGAACTGCAGTCTTTTCCTATCTGTCCCTAACTAAAACAGTGTGCACACTTTACTGCGAGTTTTACTGCGAGGTACCTCGTTGCCGTTGGGGCCCGTAGTTCGCTGACAGGCGTCTCTGGAGTGCAGTCCTTGTCCTGGATCTCTGTCCTGGATCTCTGCCTTGATCGTGCAGTCTGGCACCTCACTCCACATCCAGTCTCTTTAGGTCTGTCTCTCTCTGCAACACACGTGGAAGTTGTCTCTCTTCTCCTTGTGGAGACCCCACCCATCCATCTCCTGGACTGTTCCATCTCACTCTCAGCAGCAGGGTTTTTTTTTATCTCTGCTATCCTTTCCTTTTTGGCAGCAGGTGGCAGTATAACACAAGGAAGAGTTCACAAAACAGTCCTTTAACCATATATATAAATGTTAACAGGTCTTACACTGGCTGCTCCCTAAACCCTACTCTCCATCAGCCCGACTACCCTAGTTCCTCTTCTTCAGCCAGGATCAGGGACTGTGCTCTCCCATAGGAGCAATCTCACCCTGACCCCGACCTGGAGTGGTCCGTGGTGTCTGGGTGCTTGGATACCCGTCAGTGCCCCTTTTCTTACCCAACAGTGGGGCACTACACCCTAAGTGGGGTGCAGTACCTCTGTGTTGACTAGATCCGCAGGGACGCCACATATACGCAGATGACGATCTTCTGAACCTGAGAAAAAAATCTGGAGCGTTTGCTATTTTTTGTTGTTGTTACTAGTAAGCAGAATAGGATTCATTATCTAGCTATATGGTCTGCTATATAATGCTACTTATTTTCTGCTGTTGGAACTGACTTTACATGCTTCTTTTCATGATGAGTTTTCATCTTGCATTTCACAAAAGGAAAAAAGAAAATTCAAAATGAATACCAAATAGTAGAGAAACCTAAAACCTCATAAAAGAAAATAAACAAACCTGCAATTAAAATGCAGTATATGAACCAGCCTAAATTGATCCTTTGATGTTGTTGCTCCTCTGAAGATCCACCAGTTATTTTTCTTTCCATTTTTTTTTTACAGAAATGAATGCCCTAGTGTGCACTAATTAATTTGCTGATATATGCTAATCAAGTCCTTATCTCTGTTTTTTTGACACATAGATTGTTTCTATGTTTTTGAATTTTCAAAATTCATACATTTGTGCAGCACAAGATTTCCATTAGAGGGAGCACAAAAGCACAAATAATTTTGCAAATTTATAGACTCCATTTTTGCACATCAAACCATATGAAAACTGTATGGTTGTCACCGGAATCCCTACTCTGTCCTGCCTCTTCCTGATCGGGACACCACCTTACTCACCCCTCCGGTAGGCCCGCGGTGCCTGTCTGTGCTGCCTCTCCTGCTTATTGCTCCTGGGGCCAGTGCACACCGCACAGGTCTCCTGGGATTGCGCTTAGGATGCGTGTGCAGCATGCTGCCTTCTCTTAAAAGTCCAGCGTGCCTTACCCAGAAGTGCTTCTCAGCCTAAGGCTGAGAAACATACAGTATTCCCCCTATGCAAGGTGCCTGAGCAACGTGGTCTTATGCTAGAGATACATTGTTAGTTTTCAGGTCCCGTTTGCTGCATTCTGTTCCTGTACAAGTGCTATCTAACCCGTACGTGTGCCTGTTATCTTGTATATGTGTTTGCTAATCCATTCCTGTGTCCTAATATCAGCCTGAAGCAGCCATACCTGCTGCTTATGTTGTGCCTGCCATACCCGCTTCAGCAGCATAGCTGCTGTACCAGCTGCGCTTGCCATACCTGCTGCTCTGGACGTACCTACTGCACCTGTCTGCACCAGCTCTCCAGTCACCACCTGTCTGCAGCAGCTGTCCAGTCACCACCTGTCTGCACCAGCTGTCCAGTCACCACCTGTCTGCACCAGCTGTCCAGTCTACACTTGTCTGCACCACAGTCCTGTTGGCACCTGAGTCAGAGACTGTCTCTGCCTACATCCGTGCCTATGACTGCATCCCTGGATCCAGCTATCGCCATACCGTGTCTACCTAGAGTGGCACCTGGCACTACCTTCGTGCACAAGCCTAACCTCACCATCAGAGGCTCTGGTGAGGACAAGGTAGTCGCTTAGTCAAACCCCTTCAGGTTACAACCAGTACTGCGGCCTGGTAAGTCACTCCACCGCGCTCGGACCTACGAGTTATACGAAAACCTTTAAGAAATCTGTGTGTATATAGAACCAACTAAGAAACCCTATTAGTGTATTATATTAAAGATGTTGTCTTTTTCCTGATCAGCAATACTCTTTTTGATAGGCATTACTAAGGACGTGAATAGGGT
Organism: Allobates femoralis; assembly: GCA_033576535.1. Classification (NCBI taxonomy): domain Eukaryota; kingdom Metazoa; phylum Chordata; class Amphibia; order Anura; family Aromobatidae; genus Allobates; species Allobates femoralis. The sequence goes on from JARQOC010000012.1 coordinate 22,875,887, forward strand.
TGAGCATTGTTTCTGGCACTTGGACCAATTATGGTATTGGGGTAGTGCTGGTCAATGATTTAGTTTTTGTCATACTGATTCGGCATGAGAAAACCACATGTGAAGGGCACATCTGACAAAACTTACCCAGTTAAGTCTATGGGTGCGTGGAAATCATTGGACTACAATTGGATGTCTGGTTTCTGCAGACTCACTGAATGGAGAAGATGGAGAAATTTTGTTGTGTATCTTCTCCTCACACTGTGCTCCAATTCTCTCATATAGGAGAATCAGATCGCACTATGCTGACAGTTTGATCTGGAGTGTCATTAGCATAATTGACCTGACTCTCTTGGAGGACAGACTATATGGTGGTGTGACTCTGGCTTTACATTGAGGAAGTTGCTCTGCTCCACAGAGCTGTGGTGTGTCAGTTGCTGAGGTACCTGAAGCATGTGACTTTTTAATTAAAATTGGAATCCTCTTCTGGAGAAAGACCTATTGCTGCAAACATCATTTCCATTCCATGTAGCCTCTTTACTTTGTGCAATCCTCATTTCATTTCATTTCATTTCAAAGATTCTTTTTATTATTTTCCAAGTTATTGAGGTGGTAAACATAAGATTACAAAATCAGAAGTATTCAGCTTATGACAATCAATTGAGAATAGTTAGATATTTCCAAGCATAAGTTTAAACGATTATTGTCAAACTATCTAGAGAAAGTTAAGTACATGAGGAAGAAAAAATAATGAGAAAGAAGAAATGGTAGCTAAGAAGGAGGGAAAGGTTAGGTAAAAGAACAAGAGTGAGCATAGGAGGTGAGAGATAAGGAGAGAGGTGGGGAGATCCGATCATGGGTTGGAGCCTATAGGATTTCTGTTGAGTAGATGAAGCAAGGGGTTGAGATTAAGGTACTATGAGCGTCTTTTTGAAGAGTTCCCAGGCTCGCCAGTAGTTGCTGACAGAAGCCTGTGTATGGTTTACCGAGGCAGCCAGTTTTGCTACTAGATACAGTTGGTCAATTTTATCAATTAACGATTGAAGAGTCGGGATTTGAGGGGATCCCCATACCGTTGGTAGAAGAAGTTTCGCTGCAGCCAGTATTGTGCAGATTAACACAGAGAACCCACCATGGGGTGCGTCTAGGGGTAGATTCAGCAGGACAACTTCAGGGGATAACTTGATATTTCGTTTAGTCACATCTCTGATCAGATGAGCCGTCAGATTCCAGTAGGGGGTCAGGGATGGACAATGCCACCATATGTGGATATAGTTCCCGTTTGCATCTCCACAACGCCAGCAATTCGTAGGGTGTTGTGTTTTCCATTTGTGTATTCTCTGCGGATCAGTATACCAGCGGGATAGAATTTTGTAGGAGTTCTCTTGTACCTTGATACATTTAGTCGGACCATGTGAGTGGGTGTAGATATGTGAAATCTGTTGGGGTGTGAACTTATAACCTAAATCCTTTTCCCAGCTATGTATATAAGCTCTTTTCATGGGTATATCACTATCTAAAATGCTTTGATAAATGGTAGAAAGGATCTTAGTAGGTCTGATCTGTCTCGCGCATAGCGTTTCGAATGCCGTGGGGTTGCGGGCGAGCGCCGTGTCGAATCGGATGTTGTGTAGGAGGGATTGTAAAATTTTATATTGCAGAAAATTAATGGATTCGAGGCCTGGCAGTTTGTGTAGATTAGGTAACGGGAGAAGTGCTCCGTCTGTGTATAATTGGTCTGCTGTCAGGCTGGCAAGCAATTTGGTGCGATTTTTGCTTGGATTATGTAGTAGGTTCGATCCCATTAGTATATCTAGCAGAGTGAGAAGAGGGGTCGATGGGGCATCAAAAAGGTATGCATGTTGGTCCATACTCGTAGGAGTGTGTTTGTAAGAGGATTATTTTGGCGTTCAGACGATTTGTCACTGTGGTGCGTCAGCAGGAGGGGGCGAAGGAGCTGTGGGGACAATTTGTTTTCTATATCGATCCATAATTTGTTTTGTGTGTTTCGTATGATATCAACAGAACGTGATAAAACTGCTGAGTGGTAATATGTTCTGATGTCAGGTGCGCCCATACCCCCTTTTATTTTTGGGAGAGAAAGAGTGCGGAAATTTAAGCGGTGTCTCTTATGTTTCCAGATATAGGTAAAAAAAAGAGAATTGACCTTGCGTAAATAAGCATTAGGGACATGTATTGGTAACATAGAGAAAAGGTAAGTAAATTTAGGTAAGATAAGGCTTTTGAGTATATTTTTACGACCCATCCAGGATAAGAAAGGGTCACGCCAAGTTTTCATAGTGGCAGTTACTCTGTCTAATAAAGGGGGGTAGTTGAGGGAGAAGAGAACTTTATGAGATCTGCTAATTTTTATGCCTAGATAAGTGATGTGCGTTTTGGGCCATGAGAACGCGTACTTGGTCTTTAATCTGGATAGGATTGGTAATGGGACGTTCAGATCTAAGGCCTCCGATTTTGATGTATTTATTTTAAAATTGGTGAGGGTACTGTAGTTGTCAAGTATTTTTATCAAGGGGGGGAAACTTTTAGAAGGATTGGTCATGAGTATAAGTAAATCGTCTGCGAAGGCGGCCGTTTTATGGTGCGTCCCTCCTAGTGTAATGCCCTGAATCCCTTTATCCAGCTGGATATCAATCAGCAAGGGTTCCATTGCTAGGATAAACAAAAGTGGGGACAGTGGGCAACCCTGTCTCGTGCCATTGTGTATGGTGAAGGTATCCGTAAGGGAGCCGTTAATGTTGATGCGAGCGGTTGGGCTGGTGTACATTTTTAAGATCGCCGCAACTAGTTGGGTCGGGACGCCGAAACCAAGCAGCGTCTCCTCTAAGTACAGCCAGTCCACCCTGTCAAAGGCCTTTTCAGCGTCCATACCCAGGAGGACTAGTGGGATTTTTTGTTGGTTGGCATAGTGGGTAAGGTGCAGTATCTTCAGTACGTTGTCCTTCCCCTCTCTTCCCCCACAAAACCAGTTTGGTTTAGTGAGATTTTGTCCGGGAGGTAGGCAGCTACTCGACGAGCGATCATACTGGCAAAAATTTTTAAATCAACATTTAGTAAGGAGATCGGTCGGTAGCTGCTACACAATTCCCGGTCTTTCCCCTCCTTGTAGATTAAGGATATTTTTGCTTCTAAGGTTTGGGCCGGGAATCGACCTCCTTGCAATATGGAATTGTACATATTCAGCATGTGTGGTTGGAGAATCGAGGGGAAGGATCTGTAATAGGTACAAGGTAGTCCATCCGGTCCCGGTGCTTTGTTGGGGGGACACTTTGACAGGGCGGACCGGAGCTCTTCCAGACCAAAAGGCTTGCCCAACAGTAATTGCTGTTGTGGGGTGAAGCTCGGGAGATTTAGGCGGGATAAGTAATGTTTGATTCTATGCCTTCTGGTTGTCTCTTCTGTGTTGGATTCTTCGGGGCGTAGGTTATATAGTTGTGTATAATAATGTAGAAACGCTGTTTCTATTTGGTTATAATTAGTAGTGGATCGTCCCTCCGCAGTTTTGATGGAGTGTATGGAAGTGCGGGTTTGTCGTTGTTTAATTCTAGAAATCATCAGTTTCGAGGCTTTGTCGCCGTGAACGTACATTTTAGTGCGCCATGAAGCAAGCCATTTTGCCGTTTGTAGGAATAGGATGTCTTTAAGTTGACGCCTTTTAAGGGTTAGTTGCTCCAGTATTGGGGGGGTGATTAGTTTTTTGTGTTTTGTTTCTAGGTCAAAGATTTCCTCATATAGTAGATCAAGCTTTCTCTGTTGTTGTTTATGAATGTAAGCTGTAATTGAGATAAATTCTCCTCTGACCACAGATTTGTGTGCTTCCCAAAGCGTCGGCGTCGCAACCTCACCATTATCGTTTTGAGCAAAATATTGCTCCAATGTTTTGGTTATGCGAGAGAGGGTGGAGGGGTTGTCGAGCACCGATTCAGTGAGTCGCCACGATCTATAAACAGGGAAGGCCTTATGTAGTGTCAGTGTCATCGTTACGAAGGAGTGGTCCGAGAATATGTTAGGGTTGATTTTCGTTGATCTCACTTTGGCTAGAGTGTTTTTGGAGACAAAGAAATAATCTAGTCTATGATAAGAGGCGTGAGGGTGTGAATAAAAGGTATAGTCACGGTCATCTGGGTGCATGTACCTCCACACATCCAGCAGTTGGAGCTCGCGGAGTTGGATTTTGATTTTATTAAGATCACCTTGCGAGTAAGTGCTTTTCTTTGTTGTGGTATCTATTAGCGGGTTTAATGCAATATTAAGATCTCCCCCTACTATCAGTGTGCCTTCGCGGAAATCTCCTATTTTCCTCAAAGTCGAGCGGAGCCATTTCAGAAGTTTTTTGTTGGGAGCATATAGACAACAAATTGTAACTAAGTTACCAGCCAGTAGACCTTTGAGGAAAATATAGCGGCCGTTAGTGTCAATTAGATGTTCTCGAGTTTGGAAAGGGATTCCCTTCTTTATGGCAATCGAAACCCCCCGTGACCGGGGCTGCGGTGATGTGGCATGGAACCAGGTATCATAATATGACCGATCAAAATTGGGTAATTTTTCAGGGATAAAGTGGGTTTCTTGTATCAACAGCACATCTGCCGCATGTTTCTTGAGTAGGTCTAGAGTGTGTCTCCTCGGTATGGGGGAGTTTAGCCCCTTAGCATTGAGCGTAGCAAAGGTAAATACCTTATGTTGAGATGCCATCAGTGGGGGGTTGATGTCCAATAGGTGTGTATTTGATTCGAGTGGTCCTCGACTCCATCCTCATGATCAGGGGGGGCGGTTGGGAGGGAAGGAAGGAAAGTAAGCAGAAAAGTAGAGAGAAAAGACAAAAAAAAAAAGAGAAAGGCATTAATAACATTTCCATTACAATCATGCACGACATGTCTAACGATCAGCGACATAACGACGTGGACCATATGGGGAGGATCATCAATGGTTCCACCATAGTTAGATAGTACCTGCTGTAGTATTAAGGAGATGGGGTGTAGGGTGGAGGGATGGGTTTCATGGTGTGGGTGGAGGGGCAGCGGGTCAGGGATGAGGAGAAGGGCCAATGGTAGCAGGTATGTAAGGACACCTATACGGTATCTATGAACATGGGGCTTCTGTGGATCTAGAAGCCAAACATATTATAACACAAAGATATAACCTAACATTACTGCAGCAAGCAGTGTAATATGTGTAACATAAAAGACACTCTTAGAAGGATGATTGGACCGATTCTTTATTCTAGTAAGGCCGTGGGTAATGCCGTTGGCTCGTCGGTCAAAAAGGCACCTGGTAGCTGTACATTATATAGGGCTCGAGTGCCATGGTGGTATGGGGTGGGGTGGGAAATAGGGAGGAAGGAGGAGGGGGGGGATAAAGGAGGGAGTTGGGTGGGTGTGAGGTATGTGAATTTAGGGTTAAGGGAGTGGATTGTTTGGATTTAAGTGTATGAGTATCCGGTATCGGATTGGCAACATTCCAATCAATGGCGTATAAGAATGATCAGTGAACACGGTGTTAAAGAGAGGTCAGCTAACAAGCGAACGAGAAAGAGTCTTTCGTATCCTAAAGCGAAGATATCAGGTCGTCTCCATTCCATCCTTCGGTGGTGGTGTTTTGGACATCTTTTTTCGGAGACGCTGTGCCTTCGGAGTTCCCGTGACTTGCCATGTAGGGGTGACTTGGAGGGGTTTCTGTAGAGACGCTGCGTGGAAGGCCTCTAGGTCAGGGTAAGACTGTAATTCAATGCTTAGCGATTGGCAGACGTCCCTGATGTCTCCTGATGTTCTGGCCGTTAGTTTCTTATCCCCGGCTGTGATAAAGATACCGAAAGGGAACAGCCAGCGGAAGCGATAGCCCTTTTGTATCAAAATATCTGTGAAAGGTTTAAGCAAGCGTCTCTTCTTTAGGGTTATGGCAGAGATGTCTTGGAACAATTTCAGTTGAGAGTTCTCATATTCAATAGTCTCTGCTTCCCTGGCTCTCCGTAAGATGAGTTCTTTTGTTCTGTAATCTAGGAAGCGACACAGTACATCACGGGGTGGGTCATTTTGGTTTGGCTTGGGTCGTAGTGTTCTGTGAACTCTAATAATCTCCATGTCTTTAGGGTCTTCCTCTCGGAGCAGTTTACTAAAGATTTCATTCACCGCTGAGGGTAGGGCTTCAAACGCAGTTGATTCTGGGAGGTATTTTATGCGGATATTGTTTCTACGCTCACGGTTTTCGTGATCCTCAAGCGTGGAATGAATGGCTTGTATTTGAGTTTCGTGAGCATTTAGGCAGTCCAGTAATGTATTAGTTTGCTTCACCGTGGTCGCCTGTTCTTCCTCCACTGCCCCCAGTCTATGACCTTGTTGAGCTAAATCTAATTTTATCTCAGCGAGCTCCTTGCTGATCGGTTCTATGGCTTTCGTCAATATACGCTTTATGAAAGAGCGGGTGACCTTATTATCTTTAGGGTCCATCTCTGCATCCGAATCGCTCTCAATGTCAGAGTCGGATGCATCAGTCACCAGCTGGAACGTACGTTTGGTGGATTTAGGATGAGTCGTGTGGTCAGTCTGTTTTGAGAGGAATTTGTCCACATCAGCCTGGGTAACCGGATTAGTGGTTTTAGATGACACTCGGGGGGTTTTAATGTTTGTTTTCCCCATGTTTGGCTATGGTTCTGTGGAATGTTCTTTTATTCGACCTTTATTAAGCCTCCCCTAGGTCACACGTCGTCAATTAGGTAGGCACGGTGCACATTGCTTGTGGTAGTTTAGTAAATGTCATCACTTTGCAGTAAATAGGCAACATTCAATAGAGCGTTTGCCCCTTCTGGTGGTGGGAGACGGAACAGCTTAACCACAGCACAGCGGGGGTCAATACTGCTCCAGGGGCATGAGAACTCAGGAAGATCTTTCTGTATTATATGTTGGGTCAGGAGCCAATAGATGTCAGGTTGCAACCCCCCAAGGGGGGAAATATGGAGGCTAGTGCAGAGGCTAGAGTGACTGTTTAGTATTCATATATGTTCAGACAGATGGGGAGGAGGGCACTTTGTGCATTCGTGGGCACCTGTTTCTCTCTTCTCAGGGCTGTTTTGTGTGTCCCTCAGGTGTATTACTGCTTCTGTCTCCTGGCCTTTGGACACAGCGTCTATGTGTAGGGAAACAGCACCAAGACAGCCGCATGCAAACAGGCTGATGTTCCACAGTTGTTTATATTGGGACCCGGAATTCAGCTCAGACCTCACTAGCCCCCTCCTTAGTGTCTGTGCCTATTGATGATGATCCTGTCCCGGGATCCACTGGGCTGTGCGCCTCAGCTGCCAGCCCTATTATTCAAAAGTCTGCAGCTAGTCTTATGTGGGCCTTGATTGTTGTTGAGCACACTCTCTGTTTCGGTGCCTGTACTGGAGGTGGACGCAGGTTCCCGCTCTCTCTGTGGCCTGCCCCGGTCTATCCCTCCAGCCTCTCCTCTGCAGCGGGTGCAGCGGGCGGTCCCCTCAGTCTCCCAGGGCCCCCAGCGGGAGCGAGGCCAGCTGTGCCTGCAGTGCCCGCCCCGGGGTGTCACGGTGGGATCGCCTCACTCCACTTACCCCCTCGGACGCGGTCCTGGACGTCTCCGCACAGCAGGGGGCCGTTGGTGGCGATGCGTCCCAGGAGGCCCGGCGCACACGTGTCCTCACAGCCGCTTCCCTCCTTCTCTCCGCGCTCGGATGCCGTCCGCTCCCACCGCTCCGATCACGGCCGCATTATGTCGGCCTTTCTACGGTGCCCGGAAGATCCTATTTCGGTGCCGGGTCCTCACTCCGGGCGCCACCGTCGCTGAATAATGGCGGCAGAGGCGGAAGTGCCGGCCGCCCCCGCCAACACGTGCTCCCAGGGCCAGCCGGTCCTCCCGCGGGGTTTTTAAGCAGATCTGGCAGTGACCGCGGGTGTAGGGCACGTCTGGCTGTCTGTGCAATCCTCATTTGCTGATCCTCTCCCGGTGTACATCCAAAGCAAGGCAAGAACATTTTTAAATTATATCCAGGAGGTATAGAGGACCAGATATTATTCATAAAATATAGTGTTGTGCAGAAATTTTAGGCAGCTGTAAAAAAAAAAAAACAGCTGTAAAGCAAGAATGCTTAAATAAATAGAAATATTTTTGGTTGTATTATCAAAATGTAAAGTGAATAAAAGAAAAGAGACATCTAAAATAAATATTTGGTGTGACCACTTTTTGTCTTCAAAAGAGCATCCAAGCATCAATTTTTCTTGGTCACTTGCACGCAGTTTAGAAGGAACTCAGCATCGTAGATGTTCCAAACATCTCGGAGAACTAACCACAGGTGTTCCGTATATGAGGCTTGTGCAAATCCTTCTGGCTCTTTATGTGATCCCCAGACAGGCAGGATGATGATGTGAGCAGGGCTCTGAGGGAGCCGGATCATCACTTCCAGGACTTCTTTTTTTCTATAGGTTGAAGTTAGTTTTTCATTACTCTGGTGGTGTGTTCGGTATAATTTTCCTGCTGCAGAATAAATTTGGAGCCACTCCGATGCCTCTGTTTTGGTATTGCAGGATGGATAAGTATCTGCCAATGTATCTCAGTATTGAGGACATCATTACTCATGACCAAATCCCCAACTCCAGTTGCTAAAATGCTCCCAAAACCTGTAAGGACTCTGCACCATACTTCACTGTTGCCTGCAGACATTTATTATTGAGTCACTCTTCCGTAAATAAACTGCCTTCTGTTAGGCTATGTTCACACGCTGCGCATTTCTGCATTTATGCAGCGCTATTTTGTGGATGCGCAAATGCAGTGGAATGCAGTGAAACACATTGACGTTAGCTGTCCCAGCCAAGTCAAGGCTTTTCACTGTTTTCCATTCGCACGCTGCGCTTTTTACGCATCCGCTTTTGGGCTGAAAGGCACATGCGTAACAGGAATGAACATGTTCATTCTTTTTGTGCTTTTACTCACCTCACCGCATTCCCCCGGAGATCTCACCTCTTCACTACCGCACAAGACCTTTGGAGGACCTGACACTCTACCATGTGACCAGATGTCACCTGGTCACATGGTGCTGCAGGGTCCTAGAGGCTGCACTCACTGCACCCCGGCGGGGATGAGGAGAGATCACCCGCTGTCATCGGGGGAGTGCGGAGAGGTAAGCACAGGAAGAAAAGTGCAGCGGCATTCACACAGAATGCTGTGTTCTGTGAGGATCCATACTTGGTGCAGTTTTGCATCAAAAATGGATCATCACAAAACGCAGCAATTACACTGTGTGTGAACGTAGCCTTACAGCAACATATTTATCATTTTGACCCTCAGAAAAGAGCACTTACTGCCATTTGTCTGCATCTCAGTTCCTATGTCTCCATGCATAGTTGAGTCACTTATCCTTGCTTCCAAGATGATGGTATAGCTTTTTGGCCACAAAGACTACTTCTGGGTTTAGCTGTGTCTTACTAGTTAAAACTAGTTCTGTGCTGATGGACTGCTTGGCATCTGATTTCTTAGGTACGAAAGCATGAGGTTTCCTTTGCCAACTGCATCAATGATCCTCAACATTGCCTAGTTCTTGTGCTCTTAAAGGGAACCTGTAAGGTCATTTATGCCCCCAACTATCACTATCTGATCCCGGCAGCTTCATAGTACTACTCTAATCATCCCTGTCTGAGCTCTTAGGGCCCTTTCACATCAGCGTTTTTCGTAATTCGCGGCAGATGCGGTGAAAAAACCGCATCTGCCGCGTTTGCCGCATAACGGTTCCACTTGCGGCACGGTTGCGGTTTTTTCCATAGGAAGTATAGGGGGACTTGCGGCAGATGCGGCAAGTGCGGTATTGCACTTGCGGCAGGTGCGGCAGCGAAAAAAACCGCAGTAAGCCGCGGTTTTTTTCTCTGCCGCACCTGCCGCAAGTGCAATACCGCACTTGCCGCATCTGCCGCAAGTCCCCCTATACTTCCTATGGAAAAAACCGCAACCGTGCCGCAAGTGGAACCGTTATGCGGCAAACGCGGCAGATGCGGTTTTTTCACCGCATCTGCCGCGAATTACGAAAAACGCTGATGTGAAAGGGCCCTTAGTGTAATGTTAAAGGTGAAAAAAAAAGCATTTATGCACTTACATGTTCTTATGTAAATGAGGCAGTGTTCACATTGGGGGACATAAACGATCTGACAGGTTTCCTTTAGCTAACTGCCAACTTCTCTGTATAAAGGACCTGTGTGATGTCCCGAGCATGTGACCATAGTGGGCGGAGCTAAGCAAGCAAAATCACTAAAGGCTATGGAGACTTAGCTCAGCCTATTATAGTCACATGGTCATGACATCACACAGGTCCTGCAGTATCTTCTGAAATTTGTCTGAACTGTTAACTACCGTATTAACCTTTCCGATTGTCTATGTCTCCCAAGGTGTAGTCACTGCCTCATTTACATAAGAAAATGTAAGTGTAAAAATGCTTTTTCTTCACCTTTACCATTATACTATGAGCACAGACAGGGATGATTAAAATAGTACTATGAAGCTGCAGGTTCAGATACTGATAGCTGGGGGGTATAAAGTAGCTGACAGGTTCACTTTAATGCTGAGAAATACAAACAGATACTTATCCATCATGCAGTACAATGAGGGAGGCATCTGAATGTCCTGAAAATCATTCTGAAGCAGGACAACGATCCCAAACAAGCAGCCTATATCAATGTCTTCATTCAGCATAAATAAGAAACCATTAGTCCTGGAACTGATGATTTGGCCCCCGATAGCGCTCAGGTCAACATCATCAAGTCTGTCTGAGAATGTATGAAACGATGTAACAAATGTAAAAGAAGCACTTACAGGCGCTGTCATGCAAATCTCCATAAAACGTATAACAATTTGGTGTGTAGTAGATAGAGATTTATTATTACACTCTACACAGTGTAGGTCATAATGTGGTTAAGCTCCCAGACTTGGAGCCTTCATCAGATCAATTACCCAATTCATCTCATGCATTACAAACTCTGTCATACTTTGCTGAAAGTACAGTGGAGGTGCAGCTGTAAGGGGGAAATAATTCAGTCTATATGGTGCACATATATTTACTGGGAGGCTATGCAATACTGAATGTAAAAACCACTACTATGTACAGAAAAAAGCTCCTAAGAGGCAGGAGTAATAACTGAGCAGTGCTCCTTATCAAAAATCACAATGCCACACTTGTGGTCCTTATGTTTTGACATGCATTGATTGAATAAACTTCATCTTTTACCAGTGTGTTCCTGCTTGTCCTTTATCAAAGTTCTTGGCAGCAGCGCAGATAAGCCCCCTATTTTTCCTATATCCACACGAAAGGCCTAAGCATACTCCCAGGAGACCTATGCGACGGTCACAGGCACTGGGAGCATGAAGCATCAGATGCAGCCTGTGGAGAAGTCGTTAGACCGCTGGAATAGTAAGTATACTGCGGCCACCGGTCTTCCTGCCTGCTAAGGAGGTGCTGGTCCCACAGTTGATGTAACCTGTCACAGGGGCAACCGCATGACTCAGTGAAGTAGGTGCTGTCACACATTGCAGGCTTCTCCTGTTAGACTGCAAAGTGTAGACGTACTAGTGTGTAAACCGGGCACCAGAGAACATGCCAGAGAGGGTGATTGTTCCTAAGGTAGTTTAGTCATGTCACAACGCGTTTCGGTGGTCATGCTCACCTTCATCAGGTCAACTGATGAAGGTGGACATGACTGCCGAAACGTGTTGTGATATGATTAAATTACCTTAGGAACAATCACCCTCTCTGGCATGTTCTCTGGTGCCCGGTTTACACACTACTACGTCTACACTTTGCATTCATTTATCCCTCTTGGGGGATTAGTGTGTGGTACTGCGGGTGAGAAGACCGCCAGGAGAATCAACTTTGATGACCTGCGGTGACATCACCATCCACATGAGCCACCGCGTACCCGGAAGTGCCTTGCGCCGCTTGGTGTGCGGCAAAACACCACACGCTGCAGATCATGGTTGTACAGGCAATACAACCAGGACAGATTAGTGGCTTTCTTAATCACGCCCCCACTAGACCACCGGGTAATGCCCTTAGGAGCGCCTTTCCTGTCTATTTTTCTCACTCCTGTGAGATTGGCACTCTATACAGTCAATGTGTGCTTCTCTGTAGTGCAGGGGAAGCTCTCGTCTGTATGCATTGTATAACTAGGTGCTCTTTCATGGCATAGAGCATCTAAAATAAAGATTCTAGATTTTGTTTTCTTTTTGAATTAATGGTACCATGTTATACTGAAAGCCTGTTGATGCTCCTGGCACCTAGACGTGATGAATATTATCACATTTGGTGACTTTGATTGTCCCCCATTAGTGACATTCACACTGCTATAATTCTTCTCTTCTTGACCAGCAAAGAGAGGGCGGCACTCACCGCAGTATACAGGATGGTCCTTTATCCCAAGAACTCGTGGAAAAACAGGGTGCAGGGAGGGGCACGAAGGGCCAACGGACTACGATGCCGTTTCGCGACGCGTGTCGCTTCTACGGGTCCGAGTATCATACTCGGACCGTAGAAGCGACACGCGTCGCGAAACGGCGTCGTAGTCCGTTGGCCTTCGTGCCCCTCCCTGCACCCTGTTTTTCCACGGTTCTTGGAATAAAGGACCATCCTGTATACTCCGGTGAGTGCCGCCCTCTGTTTTGCTTTTCAAGTGCTAGTGCTTTGGCTGTGCACTGCGGTTGGGAACATGCCATAACTGGAAGACTATCCGGACCTGACAGAGGTAATGGTTAGTGCCCCTTTTGCCTTACTTTTCATTGACTTCTCTTCTTGACCCTTGTCTCTTATTCTTTTCCCTGTATTTCTACTATATTTCTTTTCTTACACTTGAAAATTAATGTATCTCATGCACCACTGTTTAGTCCATGTAGTGTTAGTGCAACCCTCCATACTGAAATCCAGAATAGTTATATTTTTAAACTGCCTTTTTTTAATCTTGATATTCCATTTTTGTCACATACAGAACTAGCTCCCATCTTCATTATGTGACTTTCTTTGATATATTTGCATGTAATGACAAAACTGGACATTGATTAATATGATTTTTCTTGGCTTTGATTATGAAAAATTGTACTCTGAAATAATATAAAAAAAAATAAAAAATAAAAAAAAACACAAGGTCACCCTTTCTGTTCCAATTAGTAAGGAAGCGTGAGGCCATACCACCGACCAATATGTGCAGATTCAGTTCTAAAGAGAAAGAAAAGGGGAGTCCAGTCTCTAGGTTTAATTGAAGATAAAATTGTTATTTTACTGTTACTCTATTTTAAAAAAAAATGCTCATTGCAAAAATAAATTAATGGAGGATGAGACATTATTCTTCATTCACTTACTTATTTTAGTAATGTATATATTTTATTAATGGATTAACAATAAAATCACAATTTTTTCTTTAATTGGACCTGGAAGCTGAACTCCCCTTTTCTTTCAACTCATACATAATACAATCCAGATGTTGTGCAGTTGGTTTGCCATCTCTATCACCCATATGGTAATAAAGAGAGTGCATCCTCCACCACTACATAGAGTACGTGAGACAATCCCTCCACTGCGGGAGGCACTTATTCAGGTGTGTGTTGTCACTCTGTGTGGTGCTCACTCATGTAATAAAGTCTCGCAGTCAATTCAGTTCAACAAACGAGTAGCACTCACCATTGGTGGATATATTCTGATTTTTCATTTCATTATCACACAGGTGACATGCAGGCATGACGACTGGAGGCGATGCGGACTGCGTTCACAGGAACGGCGCACGTTTCGCTCAAGTGAGCTTCTACCAGTGCACTGAACCAGAAGAAGCTCTCCTGAGCGAAACGTGCATTATCCCTGTAAATGCAGCCCGCATCACCTCCAGACTTCACGCCTGTATGTCACCTGAGTGTTAATAAATTAAAGAACCAGAATATCCACCAATGGTGACTGCAACTCCTTTATTGAACTGAATTATCTGTATCACCCATGCTGTATCTTCACACCTGAATCAGATCGGAAGTCAGAATTGGATGGACTTTTTAGTGGACTTGACAAAACTTTAACATTTGAAAAAATGTGTCTGGGATAAGAATATCATAAAGGATGGAGACGGAAAGGGCAAACACCGTGCTGCCGGGATAAACAGAGGCTCCAGAGAATCCAGTATTAATAAAGGAAAGTGATCCATTGCTACTTGTTTCGGAGTCTATGACTCCTTCCTCAGGCAAATCGCCGATGTACATTTTTGTCTCTAGTTTTCTTCTGGGATAAGAAAAATATGGCTGCGCTCTTACAAAAAGAGGATCATTTTGTCCACAGGTTATGGATCGTATACCTGCACCACTCCCCTATCTTTCTACATGGAGCTAAACTGTTACACCCAATCCAACCTGCGTACGTACAAGTGTTCCACTGTCCGAAAAAATTAGCCGTGTTCTTTTCTAATACTGGTTTGTTCAACCTGAAGACCATCATTTTGAAAGTATTTACACCCAGGCAACTTGTGCAAATACTCTGATTAATCTGATCTATAGGATTTAGGCTAAACTTTGACAATTTTTCTTTCTTTAATATGTTTTGTTCAAAGTCATAATATGTTTAACTTCATGAAAAACTTTAAAGATAATTAGGTCTTGTTGTTTTGTTCTAATGTGTAATAATCTCATCAGATTGAAAAGACAAAACTCACATAAAACCAAAGTAGCGATAAGAATGGAACAAATGCTCATTGTCACGTTTACGGGGGAGAGGGAATCAGGAACTGGATGGTGAGGTGGATGAAGGGATTCAGGGGAGCTAAACTGACCCTGATACTGGGGTCCCTTACTCACTCTGTTCTCTGAGGTACCTCAGATGGTGAGGAGATCTGAGTCGCCACCCTTTCTCCTAAACTCTTGAAAAGCCTTAGGCACAAAGCCCCTACATCCACCCACGGACGAGGTAACCCCAGCAGCTTCAAAAGTCAATACGTAACACTCATGACGAGTTAGATACATCAACTGCTTTCTATGATCCTTCCCTACACACAATCAAATCAAATTGTCTTAGTTTTTGTGTGTGTCCCTGGTCTCTTCTGACACGTCTCATAGTCACCCGCAGGGAAGTTGGTAATTTCTTTGGTGCAGATACTCAGCTTTATTGGCTCATTAAACATCACTAGAAAGAAACAAACTCATACAGCCTGTTAAAATGTTTCCATATACACCCAGCATGAAAGGCTTCTATAATATTTGAAAGACGGCATTCAAAGCAGATCACAGCAGGTTCCCAAGTAGGAATAAAAAAGCAGACTTTACAATGTTGCAAAGTCTAATATCATGTTACATTCATAACTCTATCATAATCCCTCTACATCATCTGAAGAAGAATCCTTACTTTTTTACTAAAGGTACCGTCACACAAGGCGATGTTGCATATAACATTACCGAAAAGTCCCGGGTTCAGCGATGTTGCAGCCACATCGCAGGTGCGTTGTGCCGTGTAACAGCACAATGCAGCTGCGATAAATCGCTGGATCGCAGGTGACAGGCTTACCAACATGTTGGTAAACCTGGCGATGTTGATCCAGTGATCTGCTAACTAACATCGCTCTGTGTGACACGGCGATAGCGATGTTGCTAGCGATTTTGCCTATTAACAACATTGATGTGTATCGCTCGCTGGATTGTGCACAACCCAGCGACCGAAAGCTGCTGCAACATAGTGGCGGCGTCGCTGGCAATATCTCCCCGTGTGACTGCTAAGTCAGCGATGTTGGAAGCGAACGCGCACCTGCGGAATCGCTTCCGACATCGCTGCAACGTTGTACCGTGTGACGGTACCTTAAGGGTACCTTTACACGCGGACACAGGAAGGTAGACACCGCCAGGCAACGGACACAATTGTGCCTGTTGCCATGAAAACACCACGATGTGGCTGCGTGTAATTCAGGCATTTCCCTCCAGTGTCTTGTAGAACTAAGGAAGGAGAAGGAGAATAAAACAATGGTAATTTGTTTGATGAAACTGACTCATTGGTGAGTTTTCTTGAGCTTGGAGCAGCGCGGACTGTGACACACCTTCATTCCCATCATCTTTCAAGGTACCCTTAGAGACACAGAATGTATAGGGATTGTCAAAGACTTGCTGTATTTTTTTCATATAGGGCTAAGAATTTACTGGCAGGTAGATGCTGAACTATCTGCTTTTTCTGCACTGCAACAATTTGTGGCGGCTCAGAGCAGTCAGGGACCGTGCCTGCCGGCAATTCTTCAGCTTCCATTGGTGTCAACAAAGAAGCTCTTTCTCTTCCTCGCTGCTCTATCAATAGGGGCGTCACTGCCAACGTCATGCTGATTGACAGCCAGCTACCTGTTGCCTAACTGCAAGGGTCGGCTGTTGATTGGCATGATGTCGGCAGTGACACCCCAAGCAAACCAGGAGAGAAACATAGATCCTTAAGCACAAAGAGAAACATAAACTAATGTACAAGTCAAAAAGGATACTTACAATATAAGTATATGTATGGACCAGCATTGTAAATAAGCACCTGTACTTTGTAAGCCTCACCTCATTGTAGATTGTAAGCTCTCACAAGCAAGGCCGTCATTATTTCACTTATTGTATTTTTATAACTGTTACTAAGGACTGTGTTTGTATATGAACCTCTGAATTGTAAAGCGTAACGGAATATGTTGGCGCTATATAAAGATTATTACTATTATGTATTGATTACAATAAAAGACAATCTATAATGTATATATTTACCCAAAGGTCATATGAATGGCCATGACCCGATGCGCGTTTCGCCTGTGACTTTCTCAAGAGGATATTAGTAAATATGCCACAAGTCCTCCTTGTAATTTACCTATTGGTCAATCATAAAATTGATTGCATGCGCAAAACAATTACTCTGATTGTACATTAGTCTATCTTTCTATATGTGGTTATATACATGACTGGCACTGATCTGCATATTTGATACTCATATCCTCACATCCACTTAATGTATTTGTTTTGTAATTCCTTGATTTTTTTTCTTTTTAATAATCACTATGATGTACTATTTTAATATTTACCAATAAAATAATGATATTTTATTCATTCTTCAGATATGTGGCATATTTTTGTAGGGATATACATAGTATATAACACTAGTAATATACTCAAATGAAAAGTTAGTTTTGATCTCTCTGTTTTCGATGTCATCCAAAGTCTCAACGGTCAAGGACTAACATGAATATTTATTCCTACTGTTACCAGGAGATACACACATGACTAAGGCTGCATGCATGCGATCAGACTTTGCAACGTGTTTGTGCTGCGTCCATAGTACTGCGTTGTGCAGTACCAGCACAGTGGATGGGATTTCCAGCAATCTTGTGCCCATTGTGGTTTTTTACTCCACACCGTTAACGGACATGTGAAGAGACTTTTCGTCCTGCCCCTTCACTGCGGCATGTCAATTTAATGCTTGAAAGTCTAGAGTGATCTCCAGGCTCCAGGGGATGCACCCAATGCAGATAGGCACAGGACGGCTGCGTTCATCCACAGAGATCACCGGCTCATGTCCAGAGACACTATGTACATTACGCAGTGTCTCCACATCGTCTGCACATACACTAATAATATTTATACAAACATTCATTCTTTTTTCCAAGTCTGCCCTTCCGCAGTTAAAGGGAACCTGTCAGCTTGTTTTAGCCCTCTATCCTATCACTACCTGTCCTTGCACCTTGTTAGCATATCCTTATCCATCCCTGTCTGAGCTAAAACTGCAATATAAAGCTTGAGAAAAACGATTGAATAATTTACATTTTCCTATGGTAATGAGGGCTCCAGTCTACGTCCATAGACTGAGATGGGCGGTCTCAGGATCTCCATTCTCCCCACCTCGCTGCTCTTATCATGCCCTGCTGGGCATCATCCCTTCCTTCTCACCCTCTATTTTGAAAATCCGGCTTCCTGTTCATGGTATGACGCGCTGCCGAGACGTCATTTCCGGTCCGGTATGCATATTGAAGCTGGGCTGTACACCTGCTAACCCCCCACGATGCACCGGACCGGAAATGATGTTTCGGCTGCCCGTCATACCTTCAAAATAGGGGGTGAGAAGAAAGGAATGATGACGCCCAGCCGGGCGTGATAAGAGCATCAAGGTTGGGAGAATGGAGACCCGGAGACGGCCCATCTCAGTCTACGCCGTCATATTGCAGTTTTAGCTCAGGGATGGATAGGGATAAGCTAGCAAGGTGCAGGGGCAGGTAGTGATAGGATAGGGGGCTAAAACGAGCTGACAGGTTACCTTTAATATGCCACATTTTATTTTTCTAATCTTTTACTCAGGAAACTGTGTACGTATCACAGCACTGCATGGAGGTTGGCATGCAAATCCCTAAATACGATTACAAAATAAAGGTTTCCTTTACCTGTTGTCATCTTATATACTGAAATCACTGGGCTGGAAGAATAAAGTTTCTTAACTCCTGCTGCTATAATAACTTGATAGATTTTTTTCTAAATCCATTCTTATTTTGACTGCAAGGAGGCATGCGTGACTGGAAGTGACACTGAGCCGGGTGCATCTGCTGCTTATTTGCACTGAGCATTAATCTTCTGAGCAGATGGTAACTCTGATCACTTAAGGCTTAAAAAATCCAAAAGTTAAATCTGTTTGCAAGTAAGTGGCTCAAACAGGAAAAAAAACCCACCTGCTATCTTGTCTACTGCTTTCAGGCCTATAATTATTCCTCTGTGTTAATGTCACATTAATGCAGATTACAGGGGATTACGGAAACAGAAATCCTGTTACTTTATAAAGTACCTGGTTAAACTTCAGAAAATACACAAAGACAATGGACAGGCTAAAAAGACTTTGTAATATATCACAGCAATACACTGCGTGCAGAATTATTAGGCAAGTTGTATTGTAGAGGATTATTTTTATTAGTGATCAACAACTATGTTGCCAATCACCCAAAAGACTCAAATATCAAAGCTTAATATTTTGGAAGTTGGAGTGTTTTTTTTAGATTTGGCTCTTAGGAGGATATCTGTTTGTGCAGGTAACTATTACTGTGCAGAATTATTAGGCAACTTAATAAAAAACAAATATGTTCCCATTTCACTTGTATATTTTCACCAGGTAAACTAATACAACTGCACAAAATTTAGAAATAAACATTTCTGACATGCAAAAACACAACCCCAAAAAAATAGTGACCAATATAGCCCCTTTCTTTATGATGACACTCAGCAGCCTCCATCCATAGATTCTGTCAGTTGCTTGATCTGTTTACGATCAACATTGCGTGCAGCAGCCACCACAGCCTCCCAGACACTGTTCCCAGAGGTGTACTGTTTTCCCTCCCTGTAGATCTCACATTTAAGGAGGGACCACAGGTTCTCTATGGGGTTCAGATCAGGTGAACAAGGGGGCCATGTCATTATTTTTTCTTCTTTTAGACCTTTACTGGCCAGCCACGCTGTGGAGTAGTTGGATGCATGTGATGGAGCATTGTCCTACATGAAAATCATGTTTTTCTTGAACGATACCAACTTCTTTCTGTACCACTGCTTGAAGAACTTGTCTTCGAGAAACTTGCAGTAGGTCCGGGAGTTGAGCTTCACTCCATCCTCAACCCAAAAAGGTCTCACAAGTTCATCTTGATGATCCCAGCCCGTACCAGTACCCCACCTCCACCTTGCTGGCGTCTGAGTCGGAGTTCTCTGCCCTTTACTGATCCAGCCTCTGGCCCATCCATCTGGCTCATCAAGAGTCACTCTCATTTCATCAATCCATAAAACCTTTGAAAAATTAGTCTTAAGATATTTCTTGGCCCAGTCTTGCCGTTTTATCTTATGTTTCTTGTTCAGAGGTGGTAGTTTTTCAGCCTTCCTTACCTTGGCCATGTCCCTGAGTATGGCACACCTTGTGCTTTTTAATACTCCAGTAATGTTGCAGCTCTGAAATATGGCAAAACTGGTGGCAAATGGCATCTTGGCAGCTTCACGCTTGATTTTCCTCAATTCATGGGCAGTTATCTTGTGCCTCTTTTGCCCAACACGCTTCTTGCGACCCTGTTGGCTATTTGCCATGAAACGCTTGATTGTTCGGTGATTACGCTCCAAAAGTTTGGCAATTTCCAGACTGCTGCATCCCTCTGCAAGACATCTCACAATTGTGGACTTTTCAGAGCTCTTCAAATCTCTCTTCTGACCCATTTTGCCTAAGGAAAGGCATTTGCCTAATAATTAAGCACATCTTATATAGGGTGTTGATGTCATTACACCACACCCCTCCTCATTACAGAGGTGCACATCACCTGATTTACTTAATTCATAGTTAGCTCTCAAGCCTATACAGCTTGGAGTAGGACAACATGTATAAACAGTATCATGTGATCAAAATACTCATTTGCCTAATAATTCTGCACACAGTGTATACTAGTTCATCTCAATTAATTAGAATATCATCAAAAATCAATGTAATATTGACATGTTTCAGGGCGTTTCTGGGAGCCCTGAAAACGTGTTGACTCATAAATCAATGTTTGCCCTTTGATGGCTTGTGGAATATGGCAGCACAGTGTTTAACCCTTCATCCTCCCTACTCTATATTCACCACTCTGGGGACTGCAGCAGCTGTGATCTGCTTTTATAGTGGTTGTGACTCTCACAACCACACAACGTGAAGCCTCTGATATCTATTTAGGCCATATTTTATCTCTCAGACCCTTCATTCTCCCTACTTTAATTTTCTGAGATAATGACCTTTGGATTTTAATTGGCTGTAAGACATAATCATCAACATTTACAGAAATAAACACATGAAATAGATCCCTCTGTGTGTAATGACTCTATATAATATATACGTTTCACTTTTTGTATTGAATTACTGCAGTAAATTCACGTTTTGATGATATTCTAATTGCTGTCATTTGCAATACATTTCCTAATACAATACCAGGCAAAATATAGCTTTTTAGACTATAAAAGTATATGGACACCTTAAGGGCATTTATTTTTACGTATATGAATGTATTTTTTATTTTTTGGGGGGGCTATACATCCAATTGTGCCAATGAATTTCATAAAAAATATTGCACTGTTCGTCTTTTATAGACTGGCTTGAATGCTCTATTACTTTATGCAGAATACGTTTTCTTTGTATCCATCATTTTGACATAGGCTTTTCCTCCTTCTTCTGAACTCTTCATAGCCGATTCCTGACCACAGAGTTTAGGTTAGCTGTCATGTGGTCATAAAACAGCTAAGAGGGGCTGAGATGACAGGAGCTATAAAGTCTCCTATCAGAGCAGATGTCTGGCAGACTTACAGTTAGGGTAAAGCCACATTGACTTTAAACTCGCACAAGTGCAATGCCAGATAATGTCGCATGGCACACAGACCATCTTTAATCAATCCGGCAGCTCAGACCTGCGAGATTTTCCTGTTACGCAGCATGTTGCGTCCATAGCCCAATGGAATTGTTGCAGTAGCCACAAAACATGTCCGGTGGAGGAGCCCCTGTGGCTGCTGCGACAATTCCATTGAGCTACGTTGGAATCTTCGGTTCAGCTGGATTGCACTGACCTTTGACAACAGCTTCCAATATCCAATCTTAGTCCTGGAGATTTTAATTTTCCTTGTGGTGTATTGTCATAGTCTATCAAGGTGCACTTGCCTGTTCCCGCCTGACAGCTGTCTTCATCAGTCTTGGAGCTTCTGCTTTAGCAGCATTGCATACAATTGTATTTTGTAGTCTTACCATCTATGTTACAAGGCGAACAGCACTTCTCCCTGCTTCTGAGGAACCCCTTATAAATCATAGGGGAGAAACGCGTCAAGCCCCTGGAGAGTTTTAGCTATCCTTGAAGGCCACAGCTTCCAAACGAAACAACAACTACCGTCCATTGAGATGCTTCCACTGAGTTAAGTTGACTCCTATGGAGACCCTCTTCAATTTCTTGATTGTAGCCTAGGGGCACCTTAGGGAAAGGCGCCGTCAGGGGCGTAACTACAATAGGTGCAGGGGTTGCGATCGCACCCGGGCCCTGCAGCCTAGGGGGGCCCCAAACGTCCCTTTGGCCCATAGAAAAAGACTAATACTACTAAAGATTTGCAATAATTGGGGGCCCCGTTGGAGCTTTCGCATCGGGGCCCCGAGGCCTGAAGTTACGCCACTGGGCGCCGTGGTATGGGGGCACCCAAAACTTAAGGTGAAAATCCTCCATTGTTAGACAGTATCTATAATAGGGGGATTTAGGCCACTATTGTGTAACCTGTTGTTGTTAACTTGGTTCTTTGACTTTTTACTGTTTGTATCTGTTTTTCTGATTTTGTATCCTTTTAAGATTTATACAATAAAAGTTGTTGATCCTTGTAAAAATTGGGTATTAATCTACACCTCTTAACATACTAACACCTAACCCTATCAAAAACTTCTAATAACCTCCTACACCATCACTCCAACTACTACTCCCATCATTATCATCATCCCTGGGATTAAACCCTGGTTGGAGAGGGTTAAACATCTTCACTGTTAGGCTGGCTTCAGACTTGCAGATGCATCTGCAGCGTTTTGCAGATGCATCTGCAAGCATCTGCATGCAGACCGCGGCCCCTATGTTTATAATGGAGCGCACGGCGGTCTGCAGATGCTTGCAGACCGCCGTGCGCTCTCATTGCCCGCCATTAGTGATCTGTGCGCAGGCGGATGCCTGCGCACAAATCACACACTCTTGCCCGCACCAGGGACGCAACATCTCGCGTCCCTGGTGTGGGCGAGAGTGTGTGATTTGTGCGCAGGCGGATGCAGGCAGATCACTAATGGCGGGCAATGAGAGCGCACGGCGGTCCGCAAGCATCTGCAGACCGCCGTGCGCTCCATTATAAACATAGGGGCCGCGGTCTGCATGCAGATGCTTGCAGATGCATCTGCAAAACGCTGCAGATGCATCTGCAAGTCTGAAGGCAGCCTTATACCACCTATCATCGGGAATTACCTGCAGTGCTGGCTATTATTGGCTGGAAACTCCAACTAGCATCACAAACTCTTTATTTCTCTTATATTTATTTTCCTCCATTTTTACTTTCCCTTACTAATGTGAGCCAGAGCTACAGCACTGGGTGCAGCCACCGTGATCCCAACTACTGACCCAGCTGCTGGGTATCCCAGCCCCTTGTGCTCCACATCATACCATACCATCAGTGTCAGCCTGCAGCTGTACCCTCTGTGCCAGTCTCTATCCATCCACTGGCTATATCTACTGCTCCAGCCGAACATGTACGGTCACTTTACCTGCTGTACCTGTTGTATCAGCTGTTCGGCTGCACCTATCTACATTAGAGGCTGTCGCTCTCACTGTAGGAGCTCGACCCCTTGAGTCAGCTCTCGTGGTACCAAGATCCATTGAAGTTGTCCCTAATGGCTACCTACCAGCACAAATGTAACCTCTCCATCAGCAGCTCTAGAGAAGACACGGTAGCCACTTAGGTATGCTCCTCCAGGTCGAGATCGGTGCCTCAGCCCAGTGGGTTCCCATTAGTATTACAGTAGCATAATTAGCTTGCTGTAAAATTGGATATAATATGGGCTTGTTGTTAATCAGGACAGACAAATAGAGGAAAATTGTTCCTGATGGATCAATTTGATGGTTCAATCCAAGTCTATAGTTGCAGAATAGTAACCATAAAAGAGGATTTCAAAATATGGTGGAAACATAGAGCAAACCCTGAGTTGCTGCAATTTAAACCACTTAATATTTGTATTGTTACCTCTTACTGTAATTAATAATGACTATTGTAATAATTCTGAAAAGAATAAAATGCCAGGATCAGTTTTATTCCTAATATTATATTTAATGTTATTATTCTACTCCACACTGTGCAGCACCATATGCAGGAGACTGTATGGTTGAATATATAGCAACGAAAGACTTTGTGTCCAGTTGTCATAATGTGACTATATTTATGAAACCCTATACTGTATGACCATCCTTATACTTTTTGCTGGCTCGTGACTATGAGGAACAGTTTAAATTATTTTTGTGTTTCCTTCAAAACCCAATTAAATATTAAAATAATATACTGTAATATTTATTCATTTATATAGCTCTATTAATTCCATAGTGCTCTACATACATTGGCAGCACTGTCCCCATTGGGGCTCACAATCTAAATATTCTATCGGTATGTCTTTCAATTAAAAATAATAAAAACAAATTACGGCACACATAAACCCAGGAGCGTAAAACATTTTAAAGGAACATAGATGGAATACTGCACATTGTACTTTCTGATTAGAAAAGTTAATTAAGGTAAAAGCTTTTTTGCCTAATTGTCACAGTCACCTACATAAGAATCCATTGTGATGATCAAAATGACCTATCTAGGGTAGAAAGACTAAAGTCAGAAGAGTTCAATTATAGTAATCAGATTTCAGTGAACCGTTTTAACATTTGATCCTCTTTAAATAATGTATTGTACAGAAATGACCGCCTGTGTCATGATCATATGCAAGGGTTATTTTTATTAATATTGTAGACATTGTCTTTTTTAGAGTTTTAAAGGGAAGGTGCTGCAATTTGTTTTTGTATTAAAAATGATTGCTTACCGTATATAAACAATTATTTTTAATACAAAGAAATATATTAACTTTAATTTTTTTTAATTAATTTTTTTTGCAGCCACTAAGGGCTGTCATTTTACTTTGCAGGTGTGTAAGAGTAGCTACACGGCATTCCTGGGTATATAGGAGTGAGCGGTTGGCTGTCGACCCTATATTTTACATTGGGCTTCATCCTGCTGTAATCTGGACACACTCCCTGGGCTGTCCAGATCACTGCAGAGGAAGGAGATCAAGCTTAACTGGTAAAAAACTAGCTCCTGATTTAAAACGTGCAGCCATTTTTCTTAATAAAGTAAATATATATACACAGAGTCATAAGTATAGTAGCATAAGGGTGGAAACACACTATCCTACTTACATGCGAGTCTCTAAGACGAGGCTCGGATCAGTGACCCTGAACGGCCTCTCCCTCTCTGGAAGGGAGTGTCAGCTGCTTGTGTTTTTGAGCAGCATCTGTCGCGCCCAGGCTATGGGGTACTCGGGTGTCAGGGTTAACTGCTGTGTCCCGGGGAATGGCAGCCGCACCTGACCCTGTGTCCTGGGCCTATCTTCCAAAAAGGGGTGATATTTACAGGGGACTATTTACAGTTGTTTGTCTGCCGTGACGCCACCTGCAGTACCTGGTGAGATGCCACCAGCGCTGCCACAGTCCGCCGGAGGTGGATGGTATTGCGGCTAGTGTGGTAAAGTCCTCCGCAGGTAGGACTGGGACCTCCGGGGGCAGCGTTCCTGTAAGGCAACAAGTTAATGCAAAAGGAAATGCAGCAGAGTCAAGTTCACTTCTCTCTGGGTACTTTACAGGAAACTTTTAGCAGCATTAGTTACAGTTCTCAGTTCAGCATTCAGATGTTATTACAAGTAGCTAACGGGTGGCTGCAAGTGGATCCCAGGTAGTATGATGGAACCCTTGGTGTGTGCCTTCTTTCCCATCTGCTTCTTCCTGCTTCCCAGTAATTGTATGAAGCCCGGTGACTTGGACTCAGCCGGACCTCCACTCTTCCTCTCATCTTTGCTGCTGTCGGGTAACCCTCTAGTGGCTGACCGCTGCCCTTAAGCGGTGCCTGGTTCCCTCTTCAGGTTGCTTAGGTGCCTGGGGAGACTTGTAGACTTCCCAGAACGACGGATTCTCTGTGGTCCTATAGTATCCCATAGGTGCGGGCTCCGGTGCCCGGTAACTTTCTGTGCCTGGGAGCCCTTTCTCCTACTCCCCTTTTCTCTCCTGGTCCCTCGGCCGAGAGACCCTCTCCTTCAAGGACCCAAAGGTCAAAGTCCTAAAGGCAAAGACCTCCTTGTTCGCCCTAGAGGGGGTTTTATTCCCTCCTGGGAAATCTAGTGTGGGGTGCTAGTGTATGGGTTCCACCCACCTTCCTAGGTTCCACTTGCAGCTGGAGTATCTGCACCTCTTTTATGGGTGTAGTACCTCTCTGTGACGCCTGCTTTGCGGGGCGCCACACATCACATTCCTGTCCAGAGGGGGAGGCCGTTCAGGGTCACTGATCCGAGTCTCGTCCGAGAGACTTGCATGTAAGTAGGATAGTGTGTTTCCACCCTAACTCAAAAAGACTGCTCGTTTTGAATTATAAAAGAAAGGGAAATGGAGCGTACATAGAGTAATATCCTTTTGTACTAGTAACCTCAGTGCTCCCCTTTTGTGGAAGGACTCACCTGATTTGGTTGTGCAAATCACAACCAACTAACTCCGCTCTCTCCTATGGTCGCAGCAGGTGTCCAGCAAGAGAAAAGATCCAAAAGGCTTAACAGAAAGTGCTGGGTTTCATAGATTCACCACACTGAACTCCAAGTGAAGACAAACAGAGTGATAGATAAGACTCTGTTTAATGAGTAGTTTGCCTACCAGTTTCGTGATATCAGTTATCACTTCATCATGCCCTGATGAAGTGATAACTGATATCACGAAACCGGTAGGCAAACTACTCATTAAACAGAGTCTTATCTATCACTCTGTTTGTCTTCACTTGGAGGTCAGCGCGGTGAATCTATGAAACCCAGCACTTTCTGTTAACCCTTTTGGACGTTTTGAATTATGCAACTATACTTGTGACTTTGCCCATGTTCACACAGGTGAGGTTTTGCTGCATTTTTGCGGTCAGGTTGTATCTTGGTTTTAGGTAAATCTATGCTAATCTAATCCTGCATTTTTGGTTTCCAGCAAAACCCATGTGATTTCTGGAAAAGCCCTGGGGTACTCGGGTATCAGGCTCGGAGGGGTTTTCACGGGGATGTCACGGGTGACAGCACCTGAGCCCGTGGCCTGGGTGACACTTCAATAAGGGGGTTATGTACAGGGGATGAGTTATTGTCACGGGACGCCACCTGTAGTACCTAGTGATGGGTCACCAGCGCTGCCACAGTCCTCCGGAGTGTGATAGTATTGCGGCAAGGATGGCAAAGCTCCCTACAGGTGGAGCTGGTCCTCCGGGGCAGCGTAGAGTAAAGGGGCAGCTTGGAGTAGGACTTGTGGCCAGGGTAAGAATCAGTAAGGCAGTCTATAGGGAGGCTGGGGACGGAGAGGAATAATGCACACACTGAAGCAAGTCTCTTTTACCTTTTACTGATGGTATCCACAGGTAAAGACATCTAGAGCACTGTCAGTTGACCAGGTGCACAGCGAGTCTCCACAGCAAGTGGGTATAAGGCCTCCTCAGGTTCCCTGCTGTCATGGAAACCCTGCCTGTGTATAACGCGACTGGCCTCCTTACTTTCTCTGGTCCTCTGTCCTCCTGCGCGGTCCACGGGTTACCCTCTATGATCACCGTTGTTTGGCCTTTTACTACGGTGTCTGGCTCCCTTTCGCTGGGTACGCAGGGGGACCGGGTGACTAAAGTCTCCACGGTGTGACAGGGTTTTCTGCAGTCTTGGAGTAATCCTGCAGGCACTGGCGCATGCGCAGTGCACATATTGAAGCCGAGCTGAACATGTCATAAGCCCCCACAATGCATCAGGCCGGATATGACGTTCCGGCCTGCGCATCAGACAACGAGAGGAGGCAGGAATTTCAAACAGAGGTGGAGCAACAGAAAAACAGATGACGCCCAGAGGGGTGTGCTGAGAACCAGCAAAGAATGGAGTTCCAGAGCCCACCTTTCCAGCATGCAAGTTATGAATCATTTTTCTTAAACTTTATAGGGCACTTTTAGATCAGAGATGGATGGTTAGGGATCAGCTAGTGAGATGCAGGGACAGGTACTGATAGCATAGGGGGGGTAGAACGAGCTGACCGGTTCTCATTAATGGATTGCCCGACATAGCGGGACAGCTCTTTAGCATCCGGCAGCAGGTTCAACTGAGTTCACACTGTGGGAAACTACAACTGTGAACTCAGTTGCACCTGCTTCCGGATTGCTGGATAGCTGTACCACTATGTTTTGCAATCCATTAGCGAGTTCAACAGAGTTAACTAGTCCATGTGGAATATGTAATCAATATACGATTCTACAGTTGTTTATATTTTGTTGGAGTTAAATTTGTAATATTCTAAATAAAGAATTATAAAAAAAAAACAAAAAAAAAAAAACAGAGTTAGGGCCCTTTCACATCAGCGTTTTTCGTAATTCGCGGCAGATGCGGTGAAAAAACCGCATCTGCCGCGTTTGCCGCATAACGGTTCCACTTGCGGCACGGTTGCGGTTTTTTCCATAGGAAGTATAGGGGGACTTGCGGCAGATGCGGCAAGTGCGGTATTGCACTTGCGGCAGGTGCGGCAGAGAAAAAAACCGCGGCTTACTGCGGTTTTTTTCTCTGCCGCACCTGCCGCAAGTGCAATACCGCACTTGCCGCATCTGCCGCAAGTCCCCCTATACTTCCTATGGAAAAAACCGCAACCGTGCCGCAAGTGGAACCGTTATGCGGCAAACGCGGCAGATGCGGTTTTTTCACCGCATCTGCCGCGAATTACGAAAAACGCAGATGTGAAAGCACCCTTAACTGACATCTACAAGGAAATCCTCAGTGAAAATAATCACTAGAGGACTTGTAATTATGCTTATATGTAGTCCTCCATATTCATAAGCTCTGTATAACCCCGCCCCGCCACTGACTCTCTTCTGCCTATTCACATTACACGCATAAAGCTTCCAATCAGTGGTGTGGGTGTGGTTATACAGAGCTAAGCATTCAGAGTACTGCTAGTTCTTTGTCATACTCCACCAGACCCAAAAGCTCTACACAGACTGGCTGGTGGCCACTCATGCAGCTCTTATCTACTCCCCATGTCTTCAAATTGGTTGGACCATCAGTGTAAATAAACACCTGCACTTTGTCACCCCCACTCATTGTAGATTGTAAGCTCTTATGAGGACGGTCGTCATTATTTTTTGCTTTAATTATTGTATTTTTTATAATTGTTTCTTATGGCTGTTTGTATATGAACTTGTGAATTGTAAAGCGCTGCGGAATATGTTGGCACTATATAAATAAAGATTATTATATTATAACATTTTAGCAAAACTGCACCACAATTAGTGATAAATCACTGGAAGCGGAATCTCTGCCCCTATATCATGCTGTTCTCAGGAATGGATAACAAAAACCTAGTGACAGATTCCCTTTAAAATCCCCAGCTCCCTTTACAAATGACTCTTGCCCTCCACCGTTTATCGAGGTCCCATATTTTCTTCTATGTCTATTGTTCCTATAGCTGTCCCTCAACCACGTCCCTCAACCCTTTTTGTATTTCTTGTAGTAAAGTTGTATCGTATGGTTTCCCATCATTTGCAACCAAAAGAAAGGAACTTTTTATTGCTTGGGCTGAGCCGTAACAATAAAAGCCACATATGTCTCTCTCTCTCTTTGTGTGTCTATATTGAGTCACTTGGCAGGAGAAATCTGGAGTAAAACAGGTTTTACCAGGAAAGCTTTCCAATTTCATTGCCAGTAATTCACAGAAGCTGCTTTCTAACCCTCAGTTAAAGATGAAATTCTCCTGCCAATTGCAGATAAAGCTACAGAAAACTAAATCATATATTATAAACTTGGCGAGGATGCTGAAACCTGAGCAACGAAAATGGGTTTTAAGTGTATATTACATTATGGAACAAAGCAATCTCTCCTTTTTAAAATGCATTAAGACATTATACACCGTATCATTTTCCCTATACAAAATCCAATGTATTTAAATAGAGTTCATAAACTATAATGGTTGAAGTCCTCTATACATATACCTTTGTTATTTCTGCCATAAATATATAGTTCATTCCAAAGGTGTTTTATAGAGCTGATGCCCTGGGTCAAGTTCTTTCACACCAAACTTGCCCAACCATGTGTGTTGCCCCTGTGGTTCAGTCACCACAGTGGCACTGCGCCCATCCAGTAGGGTGTGGCATCATGCTCACAGGTAATAAGGGAAAACTTTGCTGAGACCCCCAACACACATCCAACACTATCCATACTCCAGACCAGCGAGATGCTGGGCTTAAGAGACTCACTGATAGAGCAGTCCCCATCAGCTGGCTGGAGAGGGGAGTTAGGTTAGGGGTGGGGAGAGAGTAGGTGAGAATGAGTGAGGAGCAACAACATGGTGAGAAGAAGGAGTGAGTTCTAGGAGAAGTCGGGAGCTGGGGAGAGACTGGGAGTATGCTCCGATCAGCCACGAATCTCCAGTCACGAGGACCACGATTCTACATCTAGGCCAGGTAGAGGAACTAGCTGCACAGGGGTACCAGCCGCAATTTGGTCTGGATATCTTCAGGATCAGCCGAGAAACTGGAGGTCACTGGACTGTATGTACAGTGGCTACCATGGTGGACTCTCCCAAGGCTAAGGAACTGTATAGGGTCGAGAAGACTTGCAAGGCAGTCGCTCAAAGGACCCTTAGTCACCTGCCTTTGAGACTTCTAATCACAGAGATGACATAGGACAACAATCAGTCCAACACTGCACAAATCTGGCCATTATGGAAGAGTGGCAAGAAGAAAGCCATTTCTCAAAGATATCCATAAAAAGTCTCATTTGAAGTTTGCCACAAGCCACCTGGGAGACACCAAACATGTGGAATAAGGGGCTCTGGTCAGGTTAAACCAAAATCAAACTTTTTGGCCACAATGCAAAATGATATGTTTGGCGTAAAAGCAACACAGCTCATCACCCTCAAAACACCATCCCCACTGTCAAACATGGTGGTGGCAGCATCATGGTTTGAGCTTTTCTTCAGCAGGGACAGGGAAGATGGTTAAAATTGATGGGAAGATGGACAGAGCCAAATACAGGACCATTCTGGAAGAAAACCTGTTGGAGTCTGCAAAAGACCTGAGGCTGGGACGGAGATTTATCTTCCAACAAGATAATGATCCCAAACATAAAGCAAAATCTACAATGGAATGGTTCAAAAAGAAATGTATCCAGGTACTAGAATGGCCGAGTCACAGTCCAGACCTGAATCCAATCGAGAATCTGTGGAAAGAGCTGAAAACTGCTGATCACAAACGCCTCAATCCAACCTCACTGAGCTCCAGCTGTTCTACAAGGAAGAATGGGCAAGAATTTCAGTCTCTCGATGTGCAAAACTGATAAAGACAAAACCTCAAGAGACTGCAGCTGCAATCGCAGCAAAAGGTGGCGCTACAAAGTACTAACTCAAGGGGCCGAATAATATTGCACGCCCCAATTGTCAGTTTTTTATTTGTTAAAAAAGTTTAAAATATCCAATAAATTTCGTTCCACTCCACGATTGTGTGTCCCACTTGTTGTTGATTCTTTACAAACAAAATTAGAATTTATATCTTTAGGATTGAAGCCTGAAATGTGGCAAAAGGTTGAAAAGTTCAAGGGGGCCAAATACTTTCACAAGGCACTGTATATAAGATTATCTCAGCACAGGGGATGTGGTATGATCAGACCATGTTCCTGTACAGGCAGACGCATCCATTTCACAGTACATAGCTGGGACACATATATAAGATTATCTCAGCTTAGGAGCTGTGGTATGATCAGATCATGTCCCTGTATGGTCGCATATCCATTACATGACCCGCTCCAGGGACATGGGGTACCCGATTCCGGGTGTTGATTCACGGGGAATGCCACTGGGGCCTGTGCCCGATCCCATGGTCCTGGTGGTCGCTGAAACAAGTCAATAAAAATAATAAAAATAGTTTGTGACGCCACCTACGGTTTCGGTATAGTTACCGATGCTGCGGGTCAGACCTCCAGTGAGGTGATTGGGCAGCAAGATGGTTATGCTCCCCATAGGTGGAGTGGGTTCCCTAGGGCAGTTGTAGTAGTTGTTTTTATACAGGGAGGCAGCTTACCACACGGCTCAGTCACTTGTCCTTTCCACTGCAGCAAGTGTGGGTCTCATCAGGCAAGAGAAATAAAGTACATCACACAGTCTTTAACTCTGAACAGGTTTACTTGCAGTACTTCAGGCAATTTAACAGATGTTCTGGTTACTCGGGTCTCTCTGTGGCCTGACTAGTAACTAGGGAACCGGGATGTTTCACTCAGGATCCTGCCGTTCCGTGATGATCCCTCACTGCGCTCTCGCCACCTTCTACCGTGCAGAGCCTCGAACCAGCTCCCACGGGTCTTCGGTGGAGGAATCCCCTTTAGGTCCCCCTGACCCTAGCTCGGTATGCCTTTTCAAGGGATGCACCGGGTCTTTGGCAGCGACTTCCTACAGAAGCTCGGGGCCTCCTGTTTAACGGCTCGGGGATAAACACCCTCACCGTGTCCTGAGCTGCTTCTCTGCCTAGGACCAGACCCTTCCAGTCAGTATTAGTACCAGATTGAGGCGCATCGCAATGCTTGGTGCCCCTAGGGTCACCCTCCTCCACGATGACCTTCCTGCGTTGTCCTTCACTCCTCTCTCCCCAACTCGACTGTCTAACTCTCTACTCACTAACTGTCCTCCTACCCATACACTTTTCTACCCACCTAACTCCTCCCACAAGACTGGGTCTTCCCTACAGCGGGTTCACCCACGTCCTTTACTCTAGGGTGGGTATGAATAGGTGTTGTGCGGGTCCTTTGTTTACCATCCCAGTTCCCTTGCTCACAGGAATACTACACATTCTTATTTGGGTGCAGTACCCCTCCATGGCATCCCGACCAGTGGGGTGCCACATTACACAGTACTTAGCAGGCAGGGACACATACTGTATATAAGATTATCTCAGCACAGGAGATGTGGTATGATCAGACCATGTCCCTGTACGGTCAGACACATCCATTACACAGTACACAGCAGGGACACATATATAAGATTATCTCAGCACAGGAGATGGGGTATGATTAGACCATGTCCCTGTACGGTCAGACACATCCATTACACAGTACACAACAGGGACACATATATAAGATTATCTCAGCACAGGAGATGGGGTATGATCAGACCATGTCCCTGTACGGTCAGACACATCCATTACTCAGTACACAGCACGGACACATATATAAGATTACCTCAGCACAGGAGATGGGGTATGATAAGACCATGTCCCTGTACGATCAGACACATCCTTTAAACAGTACACACCAGGGACACATATATAAGGTTATCTCAGCACAAGAGATGTGGTATGATCAGACCATGTCCCTTTACAGTCAGACTCATCCATTACACAGTACATAGCAGGGACACATATATAAGATTATCTCAGCACAGGAGATGTGGTATGATCAGACCATGTCCCTGTACAGTCAGACACATCCATTACACAGTACATAGCAGGGACACATATATAAGATTATCTCAGCACAGGAACACTTCTTTTAATCACATCCAATTCTGGAAATTATTATTATTCCAAGATCTATTGTTTAAAATGAACTTTGTGAGAAAACCCCTTTAAGCTGAAGCATTCAGTTCCACACAGTTCTGAACAAAGTGTGCAGCAGCCAATCATCCATGGAAATCTAGTTGCCCTAAAGCGACTTACAGGGCCCCCCAGAGTGGTGCCGTGTGAGTGTCCCCTTCAGACACAGAAGTGCCATTGCTGTGTCATAAATGGTTTACAGCACGCTATGTTGATCTGTGCTGTGAATGGGAGTTTGGGCACCGTTCAGTATAAAACCATGCACATTTTATAGATGTATTTCATTATGTATTTTGTCTTCCACCTAGTTATATCGTCATCTATCTTCAGCATGCAAGCATCAATTACAAAGTAATGTCCATCATAAAATCAGACTGAAGAACAGTGTGGTTTTCCGGCACCAAAATCAATATGAGTTTGATGTAACGTCTTCTATGATTTAGGATAGTCTGTGTTAGACTTTTTCTTTGAAAGGTTCAAATTAATTTTGAGAGACGTCCATTCATTAAGTGCACTGGAAAAAAGCTGTTAACGTGCACTGTATTCACCATCACTGTCCAAGAATAATGGGATGGAAGAATGTGCATATATTATGCTATAGTGTTTCCACTTAATGATCTCTGGTTTTGTGTATTCAAAGGTTCATACAAATTGCAGACACTATTTAGATATCACTTTTGTCAGCAAAAAAGGCCACATCCGCACTTAAATCTGCTTGAATTAATGCTACGGATATAACTTACAAAGTCAAATATAAATATTTGACGGTGGCTTGGTGCTCAGTGGTTAGCAATGTATGGTGGCTCAGTGGCTAGCAATGTATGGTGGCTCAGTGGCTAGCAATGTATGGTGGCTCAGTGGTTAGCACTGCAGCCTTGCAGCTCTAGGGTCCTGGATTCATATCCCACTAAGGACAACATCTGTAAGGAGCTTATATGTTCTCCCAGTGTATGTGTGTTCGTGGGTTTTCTATGGGTACCCCAGTTTCCTCCCACACACCAAAAACATATATGGTGCCCCTGCGGTCTGGCTGCCACATATGGTATTTCTTCACAATTAGTTGTAATGCCATGTCTGGAAAGAGTTGGAGCTTCCTCTGCTGGAACTATAAAGCATTCAGCACAGCCTGATCTCTAACTAGAAAGCTGAGCACTGAAGGGCTTAGGCTGTGATTCAGTTTCTGGTTGGAGTGAGGGGTTAGGGTAGTAAGGCTGAGTTAGGCAAGAGGAGAGGTTCAGTCTGGAGGGAATTGGGAAGTACTCAGAGGGACCAGCTACAAGGCACGGTTCCAGGCCCTAGGTTTCTAGGCTTCCAAGTTATAGTGACAAAAACTGGAGGCTAGTGAGTTTCATGCTCACTAGCCACTCAAGTGGAACCTTCCGGCAGTCATAGTACATAGGATCAGGGAACTGCACCGAAGGGAGCAAGGATACCCACAGCATCTGAACTACTAGTCTGGCTGCAGCTTATCCACAGCAACTAAGAGGGAGCGAAATTACATGTCAAATGAACCTAGAAATCTACAACAAGGATAAGTCAGTGGGTAGGCCACTATTCTCATCAAGCAGAGCAGACTGCGGTTCTTCCCAGACTGGCCAGACCACAAACCGGTGGTGCTTGTATACCCTGGACCTGCTTGAGCATCTTTAGTAAAAGGTGAAGCAAAGAGACTGAGGCTAGGTTCACAGTCTGCGTATTTGCAGAGTTTTGCTGCGATTCCGGCGTTTTCTGCATTAGCGGCACTTTTTTGCACGTGCTGGAATGCAGGGAAATGCAGTTATGGATATACAATCAGCAAAACTATGGGTGTTGCTGAATTGCGTTCATCATATTGCGCTTTTGTGCGCTTTCTCTGCAAAAGTGTGTGCGTAAAAAGAATAGACATGACAATTCTTTACGCAGTTGCCCTGCCCTTTTCCCATAGACCACATGATAAAATGGGCTTGGAAAAAGAACTGAGGAAAAAGCACAGAAAAGCGCACTATGTGTATGCAGTTGCGCTTTTTGCCGCGTACACTCGTAAAAAAGCGCAGCTGCAGAAAAAAAGCGCAAAAATGCACAGAGTGTGAACGTAGCCTGACTCTGTGTGCCTCCTTTCTCTCTGCATATCATCAGTAATAGTACAACCTTCATCATCTCCATCCCCCTGGGAGCCAGCACTAGTTGGGAAGGGTTTAAAGAGGATTTTAATCTAAATGCAGCACTGAATGCAGCATGTATACTGCATTCAGGTAGGGGTCCCCCATGTGTCTGGCTGCTCTGTACCCCGATATATTTCGTTAGGAAAATCACTGCAAAAGGTCAGGAGGGCATTCCCTGGTGCTGGAGGCAGCTCATTTCACGGAGGCTATTCCCGCCCCCTTCCTCATGTGTGTGGACCATCCTCACCTGTCCCGTCTCATGCTCCTGAGATCATCACCTTTGCCCGCCCTTCTCCGTGTTATGCTGTATAATTACAGCAGGGCGGGAATATGGCGCTTGCTGGTGCTGCAGGCATCTGTGCCCTGATACACCCTCACCTCATTGCTGTGTCTCCGCCTGGTCCCCTGGGCTCCCCTTGGTTGAGCCAACGCGGCCGGTTTCGGCTGGTAACAGCGCGGCTCTGCTCTGAGCAGCAGCTGTGTGTATTAGTAAAACAGTGTACATTCGGCTGTATTGCAGCCGTACGCTTCTAGCTCTGTGAATCTCACTACGTAGTTTGCATAGCTGAGGTTTACAACATCACTGTGCAAGCGCGCTGGCCGGTTGCTTGGTTGGTTGATTTTTACTGTTACGTTCAAGATACCTCACACTCTTGCCCTAGTCGCAGAGTATTAGATGAAGTATACTGGTTTCCAGTGAGTCACTCCTGATTACAGAGAGGTGCGTGCTAGTGCATATATTAGGCCAAGCTTTCATGCTGTGTTAACTATGCCCTTTTTATCTGAAACACACCAAGTGCATTCATTTCCAGAGTAATTAATCACTTCATTCGACACTTAATAAACCAACAGAGTTGCATTAATGTGGCAATGCCAGAACTAAAGTTGACCAGTTTCCTTTGATTTTTCACCTACCTACCTACATCCCTGAAATCCCCGGTGCCTTTTCTAATTAGAAGCCCTGACACAACATCATTGTTGTGGTGCACTCATGGGGTCTACTGATCAGAAGTCGCTGTTGGGAATGCCAGCAGACAAGAGAAGGTATGAAGGGTTCTGCTACCATCGGGGCCTGTGGAAAGAAGCATCTGGCTCAACTCTTAAGGCCCCGCCACACACTACAATATCGTTAACAATATCGTTGCAACGTCACCGGTTTGGTGATGTTGCGATATCTAAATGACAACGTTGTGTGTGACATTTACCAACGACCAACGATGAGGTCGTTGGTAAATGACCTGGGCCATAAATTTATCGTTTACGAATGATGAACGATCTCTCAGCGCTTGATGGTAACCAGGGTAAACGTCAGGTAACTAAGCGCGGCGCTTAGTTACCCGATGTTTACCCTGGTTACCAGCGTTCTCGTTAGTCATTATCGCTGGTGAGTCTGCCTGTGTGACAGCTCACCAGCGATCAGATAGCGATGTCCTTGCGATCCTCATCATTGGTCAGATCACTGGGACTTCGTTAGGTGTAACCCGGCCTTTAGGCTGCACACGATTAGGAATATCAGCATTATGAATGCAGCATATTACTACTGCATCCAAAATGCTGTATTGTACAGTACAAAAATAGTGGATGGGATTTGTAGAAATACCATGCTCACTGTACTTCTCCCCGCCGCAGTGTTATACCACCGGCGGTGCGGGTTGCCCCGCTTCTGCATTTTTGCAGCATGTTAGTTTCATGCTGCGGAGTCGGGAGCAATCTCCAGCGGGTGAAAACAGGGAAAAGCCTATCACTAGGTACTACAGGTGGCGTCCCATGACAATAACAAACTCTTATCCCCTGTACATAACCCCTTATTGAAGTGTCACCCAGGCCACGGGCTCAGGCGCTGCCACCCGTGTCATCCCCGTGAAAACACCCACCGAGCTTGATAACCAAGTACCCCAGAGCCTGGGGCTTGACAATAGCGTGATCTATAGCGGGCATTGCATTATTCCCTATTAGCATTGCGGCATTATTCTCCACATTATTATAGATGTGATGTTTTGATTGCCTCTTATTGCATTTTATTGTAATTTTGCAGCAGCCATAAAACCCATAATTTTAACATTTTGATTTTTTTCTTGTTATGACATTTACTGAGCCGATCAATTTACTTTGTATTTTGACAGATCAGACTTTTACGAGTGCAGCTATACCAAAAAATGTGTATTTTTTTATGTTTTTTCATTTGTTTTAATGCTTTTAATAGTGTAGCTCTTTCTGTAGACATTGTGGGCCCCCAAGGGAGTGGGGGGCCTGGTTAATTACCCAGTTTGCTCCCCCTTAAATGCAGACCTGGGCTTATCTGGGGGGGACACGGTGACAGTGGAATGGGGTCACAGGAGGCAGGGTCGGTGATGCTGCGGGTAAAGGAGGACGTGGTGTCATGGTGGAGTGTTTCAGGTGCCATTAATATCCAACCTGCAGTGGCGGTGCAGTGGGGTTACTGGAGGCAGGGATGCTGGAGTACCCGTGATGAGATGCTGCAGGCCAGGCACGGTGCACGGTAGGTGGGATTGTCATGGTCGAGATTGAGATCTGCACAACCGCTGCCTCCGACGAGCTGGACCTCAGGAAAATGGCTGCAGAGGCAGCATGTGTGGAGATCTCTTTTGTCCGAGATCTGAATTTTAACGTCCGCTGCCTCCACAATCATCTTTTCTTAAGTTCATTGCGTCACCAGTGTGAAATCAATGTAACTCGAAGCACTCCACCGTGACACCCACTCCTGGCCTGCAACATTGCATCACTGCTACTGCAGCGGTCCTGAATCCTGTGATCCCGCTTTACTGCCACTGCTTTTGTGGCGCCCCACGTAGTCAGACGTCACAGAGGGGTATTGCACCCGTAAAAGAGGTGTAATTGCCCCAGCTGCAAGTGGACCATAGGTTGGTGGGTGGGCCCCATTCCAGCACTCCCACATTAGCTGAGCGGTGGGAGGTTACCCAGGAGAGAGATATATTCACCTCCAGGGGGGGGATCAAGAGTGGTTAGTTGGAGGAGGAGAAGAGGAGTCGGGACAGCTGAAAAGAGTGTGGAACGAGGTGGAAGGGTTACCTGGACGGTTTCAAGCCGATCCAGAGGGAAGGCGAAAGAGGGTCTTGAGGAGGTCCTGAAAGAGGGCGCCCGATGAGCGGAGTCGAGGCCCTAGAGGGAAAGTGAGAACCCCAGCATGGAGCGACCATACTCCAGGAGACTCTCCACGGGAACGCTGGGCCCGATGAACCGGCCAAGGTTTATCTTTGCAGTCGGCAACCGGCTGCTGTGGTCCGTATATCGCCACAGCACCCTGCCAGATGGAGCGGTATGCCTGCTTCCTCACCACGAGGGAGAGGACCCCCAATACTACCTACACGGAGCCATTGGAGGCGGGGAAGAATGGACACGGGTTCGTAAACTAAGGTACACCACGGGTCCCACCATACCACCTGGGATTCACTTGCAGCCACCCGTAGAGCTACCTGTTATTTTACCATCTGATGCTGAACTGTGGACTTTCTTTGACGCTGCTAAAGGTTGACAGTAAAGTACCCGGGAAAAAGTGACTTGGATTGTGTGTCGTTATCTTCATCAACCTGTTTGCTTCCAGGAACCCTGCCCCGGAAGACCAGCTCTACCTGTAGAGAGCTTTGCCATCTCAGCCGCATTACCATCTACCTCCGGCGGACTGTGGCGGCGCTGGTGACCCATCACCAGGTACTACAGGTGGCGTCATGTGACAATAACTCTAATCCCCTGTACATACACCCTTTTTTGAAGTGTCACCCAGGCCACGGGCTCAGGCGCTGCCACCCGTGACATCCCCCGCGAAAGCACCCACTGAGCCTGATACCCGAGTACC
Source organism: Allobates femoralis (assembly GCA_033576535.1). Classification (NCBI taxonomy): domain Eukaryota; kingdom Metazoa; phylum Chordata; class Amphibia; order Anura; family Aromobatidae; genus Allobates; species Allobates femoralis. The sequence goes on from JARQOC010000012.1 coordinate 22,915,214, forward strand.
CCAGGGACTGGGGCTCGACACTTTCCCCTCCAAGTAAACTACTTCTGAATTATAAAATGCACCCCCATTTCCCCCCCCCACCAATTTGGGAAGGAAAAAATAAGTTTTATAATCCATAAAATAGGCTACATGGGTACATGGGGATCTCAATAATCGAAAGCTACTAACTGGATTTTGTTATAGGGTGGAAACACACGACCTGAAAGGCATGCGAGTCAATCGCACAGGTCTCGCATGACTCACCCAGGACATCTGACGGCTCTCTGGACGGGAGTGTGTCAGCTGCTTGTGTTTCTATGTAGCTCCATGCTCCCGTCCAGAGAACGGGAAGCCGGGTGGGGTGAGTCATGCGAGACTTGTGTGAGTAACTCGCATGCCTCTCGGTCTCGGACCATTTGTTTCCAGCCTCATAAAGAGAGGCAGCACCACATACCATACCTGATATTTCGAGTGCTGCCAGGAATGTTTTACTCATGATCACTGCAGTATTTAAAAAACAAAACCTAGTTTGAAAACTCTGGGGACTATATAGCAGGGATCTCCAACTTCAGGTCTCGAGGGCTGCAAACAGGTCAGGTTTTCATGATTTCCTACGGCCTGATCAAGTTTTAGACCGGACAGCCCTAGACCCGATCTAGAAACAGAAACGGAGGGCAAATAAGCTGTAGCTGCTGGAATTTCAAGATCGCAGCTAGCGGGAAGATAGCCACGGTCCTGAAATCTCTGCAGGGGACAGCTGGTGGTGCTGATGTTTATCAGCAATGCGACCGGAAAAAAAATCGCAGGTACGATATTGCAAGAAGATTGTGCAGGCCCTTCAAACCGTACGATATTGCATATGTGATGTTGCATGATCGTGCTGTGTGACGGCGCAACTACGATCTTGTTTGCAACTTCCCCTATTCACTCCAATGTTAATGCTCGGTCCCTGGGTTGCTCATACCCAGCGCTCAAAAGTTGCGTACAACATCGTAGTTGCGTTGCCTGCTGATATCTCCCTGTGTGACATCTCCTATGCATCATGGACACGTGGCAAAAACGTGCACGCTCCCGTGAAATTGTATGTGATATCGGAACGATATTGCGACGTGTAACGGTACCCTTACACCACACAACGCACCAACGATATCAACTGCAACGACCACACCACGTGACTTTTTGTCGATGTTGCATTGCGATATCGCGACGTGTAACGGTACCCTAAATGATAGATATGGATTGAAGTAATCAAAGCTAAAGCCTTGCTCACACTGTGTGTATTTTTATCCATTTTTTGTGATGTTTTTGCTGAAAAATGGATCACTTCCTGTGACGTCCAGCAAAGTCAATGAGTTTCCAGAAATGCTGCGTTTTTTAATGGTCCGTCTTGCAGGCAGAAAATGCATCCAGAAATAGAATGAGCGTGTCAATTATTGATCCGTTTTCTCCATTGTATTGTAATGAAAAAAAACAACAAAAATGCAGAATAAACGCAACACATGTTGGGTCCATTTTTTTTTTTTTTTTTTTTTACCAAAAACGGATCCAATTTTGTTGCTGTCAATTCTACAAAAACGCAGCATGTGCGCATTGCCTTAAATTGTTAAAAGTTTTGTTTGCTCCTTTTGGGGAATTTATATATATTTTGAACCTACGTTTTTGGCACAATTAGGCCACTATAGTTTTACTAGGCTCTTTGCAATCAAAGGCTGTAAGTGAAGCAATGCAAACAACCTGGAAGAGATTGGGAGAAGCAAACTGAGCTGGTGAGCTGAAATCACTTATTTTTCCTTACAATTCTGTGTGAAATATGTTATTCTTAGTAACCTGTTTAATGTTATTGTAGCCTTTTTACAAAGCTTCCACAGTGGATGTGATTTTTAAGCTTGCATTGAGCTCACACCTGAATGCATAAATACAAATTGTGCATTTATGTCCTTTCCAGTGATTTCATGCTTAAGACAAGATCTGAAGATACAGCCGATATTGAACACATTTCGGATGCTTTTTGTTGTGTATTGTGTCTGTAAAATTGGGTGCAAAGACCCCCATTAGGGCGCGTTCGCACAATGTGGATTGTGCCACGTATTTGGTGCATCAAGCAGCAGATCCGCCTAATATACAGCAGTGTGTTTTCCCAGCAAAGTCTATGGGATTTGAGGAGTCCTGTCTGAATGGTGCGTAGTTTTCCCCAGCGGATCTGCTGCGTATTTTGGTTCGGAAAAATCTGCAGAATGTCAATTCTTCATGCATATTTGACCACAAAACTGCTGAGGGTACCTTTACACGTCGCAACATTGCATGCAAATTTCACTTACAACTTACTGGTTGCAGTGAAATCATGGACACATTGTTCTATTTTGTTGCCGGTACAAATGTAACAATGTGTCCATGATTTAATTGCAACCAGTAAGGGCCGCTTTACACACACCAACTTCTGTGTCCAACTTCTGAACAGATCTCTGGTTGCAGTGAAATCATGGACACATTGCTTCCATTTTGTGGCTGTGTACAAATGTAACAATGTGTCCATGATTTCACTGCAACCAGAGATCTGTTCAGAAGTTGGACACAGAAGTTGTTGTGTGTAAAGCGGCCCTAAGGGCCACGTCACACACACAGATAATTGTGCATATATTGTTCCCAGATCTCTGGTTGCAGTGAAATCATGGACACATTGCTCCATTTGTACACAGCCACAAAATAGAACAATGAGTCCATGATTTCACTGCAACCAGAGATCTGCAAACAATATCTGCACAGATATCTGTGTGTGACGTGGCCCTGAGTTGTAAGTGAAATTGCATGCAATGTTGCGACGTGTAAAGGTACCCTAATGGTGGGTTTACACACACCAATTTATCTGTTCAATATCTGAACAGATCTCTGGTTGCAGTGAAATCATGGACACATAGTTCCATTTTGTGGCTGTGTACAAATGATACTATGTGTCCTTGATTTCACTGAACCAGAGATCTGTTCAGATATTGAACAGATAAATTGGTGTGTGTAACCACCATAAGTCTAGAAAAGTGGCAAAAAGCACCATATTCCCAGCTAATAAAATCACACCGTGTGGACAGCCAGGTGTGTATAGATTTTGTGCAGCAGAAAATCCACACCACTATTCTCCGTGTGAACAGACCCTAAAGGTGTGTTTCCACTGCACAATGCACAGTGTTAAACAACCACGTGCAAGATCCTAAGGCTACGTTCACACATTGCGTATTTTGCTGCTTCTCTGCGTTTTTTACTGTGTTTTCTGTATTTACCTGCATTTTTTGCTGCGTTTTTTACGCGCGCTTTTTGCAGTGAAAATGGATTTCTGGATACGCAGTCCAGCCAAACCTATGGGTTTTGACGAAATCCATTCACACACTGAGTATTTGTGCTTTTTTTTACGTGCGCGTTTTCACTGCAAAACGCGCGCGTAAAAAGAATCACCATGTCAATTCTTTCTGCAGTTTTTGGCTACGTTCACACACTGCGTTTTACGCGCGTATTTTGTGAAATACAGCTTCTTTCACACACTGCGGTTTTTTTCTGCATTTTTCTCTGAGCTTTTTCAGAGTCCATTTATCATGGGGGCAATGGAAAAACGCAGAGAAAAACTGCAGAAAGAATTGACATAGTGATTCTTTGTACGCGCGCGGTTTTGCAGTGAATACGCGCGCGTAAAAAAAAGCACAAATACTCAGTGTGTGAATGGATTTTGTCAAAACCCATAGGTTTGGCTGGGCTGCTTATCCAGAATTGCATTTTCACTGCAAAAAGCACGCTTAAAAAAACGCAGCAAAAAACGCAGGTAAATACAGAAAATGCAGTAAAAAACGCAGAGAAGCAGCAAAATACGCAATGTGTGAACGTAGCCTTTCTCTGCGTTTTCCCATTGCCCCCATGGTAAATGGGCTCTGAAAAAGCGCAGAGAAAAATGCTGAAAAAACGCAGTGTGTGAAAGGAGCTGCGTATTTCACAAAATATGCGCGTAAAAAAGCATCGCTACGTAAAAAGTAATGGGCAAGACTTCAGGGTCATCCATAACAGGATGACTGACCATGCTGGCCTCATCCTCCTCCTTGTCCTCTGGCCATTCACGCTGGACCAATGGTATAACGGTTGTTCAGGTAGTACTGTCAATTCCGCATGAAACTAGCTCCTGTTCTTCTAACTCCTCTTCCTCATCCTCGTCATTGTTCCCCAATGCACATTGGGATGAGGTGAGGCTGGGCTGTGTGTAATCACCCACTATGGTTCCTTTCTCCATCTCATCGTGCTCTGCCTACAATGCATTGTCTTTGATTTTGAGCAGAGAGCGTTTTAGAATACAGAGAAGCGGGATGGTGACGCTAATGATGGCGTTGTCGCCGCTTACCATCTTGGTGGAGTCCTCAAAGTTTTGGAGGACTGTAGATATGTCAGACATCCATGTCCACTCCAGAGGTCTTGTGTGTGGAGTTTAAACCGAATACCGACGGCCTAGTTGATGCTGGTAGTCAAAAACTGCCCTCTTTGCTCACAAATCTTGACCAACATCTGCAGGGTGGAATTCCAATGCATGGGGACATCACACACCAGTCTGTGAGCCGGAAGCTGCAAACGCTGCTGAAACCTGGCAAGGGCGGCCGAAGCAGTAGGTGACATTCTAAAATGGGCACACAGGCAGTGTACTTTGACGAGCAGATCCGGCAACTCCAGGTAGGATTTAAGAAACCGCTGAACCACCTGGTTGAGCACATAGGCCAAGCATGGCACATGTGTGAGCTCGCCTCGCCGCCTCAGTGCTGCCACAAGGTTCCGGCCATTGTCACACACGACCATGCCTGGCTCTAGGTTCAGCGGTGTGAGCCAATGATCTGCCTGCTCTTTTAAGGCTGTGTTCACAACTGGGCGTTTTTGGGCTGTTTTGCTCAACAGTTTTTGTAGCCAAAACAGCAGCAGGTGATTAAATCAGAAGTGGTGACGTTTTCTATTAGACTTTTCCTCTGATTGCTCCACTCCTGGTTTTGGCTACAAAAACAGATGAGCAAAACAGCCAAAACGCCCAGTGTGAACACAGCCTAAAGCTGTTCACAACTCATCAGCATTGTGGGTTGTCACCTATGCATATTAGCTTCAGCACAGCTGTTGCGCTTGCCGAGGCAGTGCTGCAGACCTTCCAACTTGGGACTGTTGTGGAGGCTGAAGAGGAGGAGTTGAGAGGATGACGTTCCAGAGCTGTACACTGTGGGGGCAACCCTGACTGACTTAGGGCCCGCAATCCTTGGCGTTGGGAGGACGTGTTTTCGTCCCAAGGTCCGACTGGGTCCCGGCTTCCACTATATTAACTAACCCAGCGTGCCGTCAGCGAGATGTAGCATCCCTGCCCACAAGCAGTTGTCCACGTGTCCGTGGTTAGGTGGACTTTGCCGGAAACAGCGTTGTTAAGAGCACGACTAATGTTTTGGGACACGTGCTTGTGTAATGCGGGGACGGCACACCGGGAGAAATAGTGGCGGCTGGGAACCGAGTAACGAGGGACGGCCACAGCCATGAGGTTCGGAATGCTTCCGTCTCCACTAGCCTGAAAGGCAACATTTCCAGCGCAAGCAGTCGCAAAATGTGCGCATTTAGGAGGGTGGCGTGTGGGGCGTTGGCAGCATATTTGTGCTTGCGTTCCACTGACTGGGGTATTGATATCTTAATGCTGCGCTGGGACAAGGACATGGTTGATGATGGTGGCATTTCTGACAGGTGCAGGACAGGAGGCATCTTCACATGCACTATGGACAGGGGATTGACTTGCACGCACAACAGTTGAAGAAGCAGCGGTGTCACCCGCAGACACTGCTCCTGGACCCTTTGGTACGTCCCACGAAGTCGGGTGCTTTGCTGTCGTGTGCCTGATTATGCTGGTGGTGGTCAGGCTGCTACTTTTGCTGCCCTGCTGATGCTGGCATGGCAGGTGTTGCAAATGGCCTTTTTTGAATTCTCTGCAGATTCCTTAAAGAGGACCTGTCACCAACCATACATGGTGATCTAATTACAGCACTGAATGCAGCATGTCTGCTGCATCCAGGCAAGGGTTCCCCCAACCCTTGAGCCCCCCTGTACCCGAGATAATACACTTTGAAAACTTACATAGTGGCGCCAAATAGGAGGTGGCTCGTGGCTGGAGCCAAAGGGGAGTTTCACACCCCTGTATGTTTAATCCGCCCACTGCCGCCTCCTTGACGCCAATCATTGTCTCCCTCGCCTGCTGCATAGTGCACAGAGCTTATTCCAGTGCTGGCCGCTTTGCCCCGCCTCCTGCGGTGACGTCACCGCTTATACCCGCCCTGCTCCATGGTTAAAATGGCCATCTGCTATGCCACTGTTCATACACTAGATAGAAGTATCAGGGGGCTGGCCTGTAGGGGGATCATGAAGCCAGTGGCCACACCTTCTGTTTATACACTAGGTACAAGGAAGTATATCATGGAGCTGGCATGTAGGATGAGCAGGAAGCTGAAGGCCACAACTCCTTTTCATACACTAGATAAAAGGAAGTATATCAGGGGGTTGGCATGTAGAGTGAGCATTGAGTCAGTGGCCATGCCCCCATTCATACACTACTGTATATAGATGTATCGGGGTGCTGGCATGTAGGGGGATCATAGAACCAGTGACCATGCACCCTGTACATACATTACATAGAAGTAAGTCTATTATGGTCCTGGCATGTAGGGTGAGCATGGAGTTGGAGGCCACACCCCCACCACACCCTCCTGTTCTCTGCTGTAGCCGAGCTTTAGGCTATGCTCACAAAGTGTGTTTTTACTACATATTTGCTGCGTTTTGGGGGTCTGGTTTTACCTTGGCTTTATGCTCATTTAAACCTGCACATTTGGTTTCCTGCATTCTTTTAAAAAAGCACCACCCTGTCCACAGGCTGCATGTGGTGCAACAGCATAAAGTGCCTTGTGAAAGTTTTTGGCCCCCTCGAACTTTTCAACCTTTTGCCACATTTCAGGCTTCAAACATAAAGATATAAATTCTAATATTTTTGTGAAGAATCAACAACAAGTGGGACACAATTGTGAAATGGAACGAAATTTATTGGGCATTTTAAACTTTAACAAATAAACTGAAAAGTGCAGCGTGCAGTATTATTTGGCCCCTTTACGTTCAGTGCAGTGTGAGGTAGCACCCGGGGAACCCGCTTGCATAACGACAAGAATACGTGTTTATAAGTTAACCAATGTCTACCCGTTTATTTTTCACATATAATAACAACCCGGATAGCATGTTTGACACACATTACATTGATTATAAACACCATACATAAATACACCATACATTTACATAGAACATTACATAACACTTATATTGCACATAACATCTTATAGTTACCCGGGACCTTTAACCACCTCTCTGTTCCCATTGGAGCTCTAACAACCGATCCCGTGGTGGCTACAGCCTCCGGCCTATCTACATTTCACATACACTTAACAATACATCAGTTACCATATATCAACGGGCCCTATGGGTCCCAATGGCGGAACCAGCCGCCTGGCTTTATTTCCTCAGCTTTATACTACCCCGGAGTACAGGCACCAGCCTGACCGGGTTCTTACACACAGTATGTGATCCATCCTATAAGCCACCATGGACCACATGCGTCCATTCACACGCTCACAGCCCATCATATAGACATCCATGGACTGTGGCACATCTGGGTTCAGAAAAGGGATTGGCAAACCTTAGTATCCGGGACAACCATCCGTTACCCTACTATAGGAGCCCTATTAACCCCTGCATCTGACCTCTGGTACATACATACATTCCGGTTCATCAGGTCCTTTAACTGACTACACTGAGTCGGTCCCAAGGGCGGTCTATGCCCGCCTGGCACACTTCATACATCTGCCCCTATAGGGCTACATTCACTCGCTGGGTCTTTCTAAAAAGCCATACAATACTTATATGGTTCAACAGGTCCTTCACTGACTAACTAGTCGGACCTAATGGCGACTACGATCGCCTGGCATGATTTACACTCCGTCACACCGTACTGCTGTCTTACCGGGCACGGATCAGGGTCTCGCTACCTGGGTCACGGGTCCACCAAGCGTCCCCCAAGGGCTCCATTGTTTCACCCTACGCCCGGTCTAGTATCCCCCGGGTTCAGCCACGACTTCCCCACTCCAGGAGCTGTCACGACCTCGGTCCTAGACACCAGCATGGAGCTAGCATGCTCCCATCATACACACAGAGCCCTGGACTGCTCTGCACTCCGGCTGGTCATCAGGATCTCAATGCTCTCTGGCTGATCTCTGGTCTCAGGATGATCTCTCTCATGTCTGTGTCCTGAGTTCTGAGTTCCCCCAATCACTCAGCTGGCAGGCTCTTATCGTGCCTGCCACTCCCACACTGACTCATCTGGCTGGGCTGTTAGCAATCAGCACCCATTATATTCCTCAGGGCCTCATCGATCTCATGAGCCACTCACAGCCGCTCACTAGTTTCATGACTGGTTCAGCTTCACAGCACTCACAACCACATTTAACTCCTTGTGTTCAGGATAGGTTCACACAGCGTCATCCACTATAAAACCGGCCAGTGTGAACAGGATCATACCCTGATCCTGCATGTGATGCGCCCCGGCCATGCGGACCGTGCCGGCGGTGCCTCACAGCAGCAAACTCACTCCAGACATTCAGTGAGGATCTTTGAATGATCCAATGTTGTCCTAAATGACTGGTAATGATAAATAGAATCCACCTGTGTGTAATCAAGTCTCCCTATAAATGCACCTGCTCTGTGATAGTCTCAGGGGTCTGTTTAAATGTAGAAAGCATCATGAAGACCAAAGAACACACCAGGCAGGTCCGAGATACTGTTGTGGGGAAGTTTAAAGCCGTATTTGGATACAAAGATTTCTCAAGTTTTAAACATCTCAAGGAGCACTGTGCAAGCGATCATATTGAAATAGAAGAAGTATCGGACCACTGAAAATCTACCAAGACCCGGCCGTCCCTCTAAACTTCCATCTCAAACAAGGAGAAGACTGATCAGAGATGAGGCCAAAAGGCCCATGATCACTATGGATGAACTGCAGAGATCTACAGCTGTGGTGGGAGAGTCTGTCCTTAGGAAAACAATTAGTCGTACACTGCACAAATCTGGCCTTTATGGAAGAGCGGCAACAAGAAAGCCATTTCTCAAAGATATCCATAAAAAGTCTCATTTGAATTTTGCCACAAGCCACCTGGGAGACACCAAACATGTGGAATAAGGGGCTCTGCTCAGATGAAACCAAAATCAAACTATTTGGCCACAATGCAAAACGATATATTTGGTGTAAAAGCAACACAGCTCATCACCCTCAAAACACCATCCCCACTGTCATCATGGTTTGGGCCTGCTTTTCTTCAGCAGGGACAGGGAAGATGGGTAAAATTGATGGGAAGATGGACGGAGCCAAATACAGGACCATTCTGGTAGAAAACCTGTTGGAGTCTGCAAAAGACCTGAGACTGGGACGGAGATTTATCTTCCAACAAGACAATGATCCCAAACATAAAGCAAAATCTACAATGGAATGGTTCAAAAAGAAATGTATCCAGGTGTTAGAATGACCAAGTCACAGTCCAGAGCTGAATCAAATCGAGAATCCGTGGAAAGCGCTGAAAACTGCTGTTCACAAACGCTCTCCATCCAACCTCACTGAGCTCCAGCTGTTCTGCAAGGCAGAATGGGCAAGAATTTCAGTCTCTCGATGGGCAAAACTGATAGAGACAAACCCCAAGAGACTGCAGCTGTAATCGCAGCAAAAGGTGCCGCTACAAAGTACTAACTCCAGGGGCCGAATAATATTGCACCCCCACTTTTCAGTTTTTTATTTGTTAAAAAAGTTTAAAATCTCCAATAAATTTCATTCCACTTCACAATTGTGCACCACGTGTTGTTGATTCTTCACAAAAAAATTTGAATTTATATCTTTATGTTTGAAGGGGGCCAAATACTTTTACAAGGCACTGTATGCTGTTACACCACATGCAGCCTGTGGACAGGGGTGGTGCTTTTTTGAAAGAATGCAGTAGAATTTTATTAATCCTGGATATTCCCTTTAATGAATCGGGAGTGTCGACTCCAACACACTCCCTCTACAACACTGCCGTTTCTATCAGCTTACCCATAAAACAGGATTCTGACCTGATCCTTCACAGAGCCATTCACTATTATGAGGCCGTCGGAGGCGGTTTGGTTGCTGTCTGGCTTCAGTCCAGTCAAAGTTAATTTTTTCAGATCTGAACACAACATGGCATACCATTATTGTGCATGCTTGAAGAAGACTATAACTGCCAGGATAGAAGCCAGTGTCCAAAGAAACTCCATCGGCTTCTTAATAATGAATGGCCCAGTCAGGGATTTTGAAAGAAACCTCAACATACTGCTCAGCGGACAGCACGGTGGACCAGATTCATTAAGAATGACATTATGCATGTCTGTCTTAACACGGACACCAACGAGCTAAAATGTGTCTAGTTCGTAATGCGCCTCTATCAGAAATGTTACACCAGTAGATGACCGGAGTACATTTCTGGCGTAATTTACATAAATTGCATACATTGTACTACTTCACCGGGTGGGCTTTGTCCCAACCTACTCCGACATGCCCAAGCTCTGTACACTTTGGAGCTGGCCTGGACTGGCATATTAAAGGGACACTTTCAGGTCATTTTACAATATGATTCTAATATTACCCTTGACTAGAGCCTGGGCAGACATTTTAAAAACATGTAAATCATTATTGTACACTTTTTTTGTTTCCATGCTATAAGCATTTTCACACCCTGCAGGCAGCTGGTGCAGTAGTCCTCTCCATTATATTTATAGCCATATAGTCTGGCTGTATAAGTGTTATTTAAATATCCATACCCACCAAAGCTGGTGTTCTGTCCCTCTATGTTCTGTGCTGGGAGGAGGGAGGTGTTTTGTCCTGCACTGTGCTATCTGTAAGATTTCTGTTATATGAAGGTTTTCTTTCCTCCAGACTTGTAATGTGTGTTTCTGCTGAGCAAATTATCAAATGTTCTTATAATCACATAGAAATATCTCACACTGCACACACTGCACATACAGCATGCCTTGGATACACACAATGAAGATCTCTAAGATAACACACCTCCTCCCCCTCCTTTCTGCTCTGCAATGAGTCACACAACAGACAGATCAGAAAGGAGGGCAAGACAGTGTAGTAATGCATGAATATTCATTCCTTGGGGAGTGGGTAGCAGAGAACTCACTATGATTTACAGATGGAGTTAATCTTTTATTTTGAAGTTTACAGAGGATAGGAGGGAAGTATAAATAATATAAATACATGAATAGAGAGAGCTTAGAGAACGGAATTAGAAAATTATATCAGTTACTTATGGATTTTTGACATGGCAGATTCTTTTTAAAGGAAAAAAGTTACAATTCTTTAGCGCACCTTCACTTTTTTGTGTGACATTTCTAGGGGTTTGATACCAGAAAGCTGGCAAAAACATACTTCAAGCCCTGTATGTGTGTAATCCTACCATTAAGCCATGTTTGCACCATAAAGTATGGCTGCTACAGAAATTCAGCTTTGAAAAAGACATGAAAATAAAGGAAATGATCAATAAATGTGGCGGATATGTTGCACATTGTGTTGAGGTTATTCATTTGTGTTTTTTTTTTTTTTTTATTGCACCCTGCCTTCAGCTTATGGACTACTAAACAAAAGACAGAAATAGTATCCAAAGGGAAACAGCGGGAGTGTTCTGTGTTGTGATTGTCCTGCTTTCCCTGTGACCCCATGTGCACAGTATGAGCACAGAGCCACTAAATACGGTGATTGGAGAGACATGTCCATGGATATGGCAGCTGGGGGTGTAGAGTGGACCATATGGAGGGTCAATTCATTTCTTCATGGGTGTAAGTTTTTCTCACCTTCTGCTGCTTCCTAAAGAATAGAAAGTAATTTATAATAAAGGAGACAGCTGCTGGCTTTGTAACTTTTCTCTGCTGACTGACACTCTTTAGCTGTAGATTTTTACTGCAAATCAAACTGGAAACGGCAAAATGTTTGTCGAAAATGTGTCAAAATACAGTATGTAATGCTATAGACCAGAGGTCCCCAACCTTACTGATCTTGACAGCCACATCCAGCTCCCGTCCGCTCACTGTTGCGATGCCCAGAGCCCCCATTACCTTTATAATGACAGCCATAGATTTCCCTCAGAGGTGGTATACCAAGGGATTCCTACCTTTCCCCTGTCTAAATCTGGTCTTGTGTGTGGAACTACTCACAAAAGTCACCATCTGGGGACCTGCTCTTCATAGCTGTTTGCTAGACCTGGCACTAATGCTTCAAGCTGGAAGACTGTCACAAGCCAAACATCATGGACACGCGAGCTATATGTGGTTCCCGGTTACAGGTTGGGGACCCCTGCTATAAATTCAGAAAGAACACTTGAAGGAGAAAAATAAAAAAAAAAAAACTATCAAAAAACAGCCAAAGTCTGATAATTATTGCACTCGGCAGAATGCAGCAGGCCTCACTGAAAGGTAACACAAGTGTAAAATACCAATGCAACAAGCACTCTCAGCCTACCATTACATGGGGGAGGTGATTGGTGGTATATGTATGCACAAGGTTTTCATAGGGTATATGCACCACACAGGACAGATGCCCTAAAAGGGCTCAGCTGCATCCTGCAAAAAGATAAAGTGCAAAACAAAAAAAGATGAAGGATAATGTGAGGTGTTGGTGCATACTCTGGCCAAATGCGTAAGGTCACAACCCACGTCATGGGCCCACACGCTTACGAGTCCCTAACCATATATTCAGAAAAAACACGAAGGACAAAGATTTAAAAAAAACTTGCCAGAAAACAACCAAGGTCTGATATCCATTGCACGCAGCAGGCCTCCATGAAGGGCAACACAAGTGCAAAATATTGATTGGCCAAAATATCCACCAACACCTTACATTACCCTTCGTTATTTTTTTTTTGCACTTTATCTTTTTTTTTCATTGAGGTCTGCTACGTCCTGCTGAGTGCAATGAATATCAGACCTTGGCTATTTTTTGGTAAGACCCCTGCTATAGACAGTCATTGGTGTCTGTTCAGATCCGCTGGGACCTGGCATAGCTCTCATGGTCCCATTTATAAATCTGAGCCATGAGCCAAAGTTGCGCTGCATTCAGACATCACTGGTAGTTTTCATTGACTTTTCTCTATATTTAGGCTTTGCCTACACAGCCACTTTGGCCACAACTCGAGACCTACATCCAAAGATTGGTATGTACGCCATTGCAGTATAGTGCATGTGAATGGATTCAATTTGTGACCCTCAAGCTACCAAGACAAGCAAATTGCAAAAAAAAAAAAATTCATTTAGTTAATATTTTTTACAACTTGCTTGTTATGGTACCTTGTGGGATTTACTTGCATTATGCTGCAATGTTGAGGTGACATACAGCATATTTTGGCCACGTGGTCTGTCACAGCCAGAGCTTTGTAGTCTGACATTCACTGATCTGAATTGTACTGCAGCACATGTTGTCCCTATAGGCTCCTAATATGTAAGTTTTCTGGTCATCATAATGGGAGACCCAGACAATGGGGTTTAGGGCACTGCCCTCCGGAGGTCACACTAGGTACTACAAGTTTGTAGACACCGCCTCCTCCGCTTATAAACCCCTACCGCAGGGAACATCCTCAGTTTTAAACTTAGTGTGCTCGGAGGATCACGCTTTGCTTGCACTTCACTGCATTCTCACTACTTACGTGATGGCGTCTGAAGACAAGGTAATATGGTCCTGGTCGGGACCTGCGACAGCCTCCCCGCTCACCCTTGTGGCACACGCAGGTGGAGGTACCGGAGGGCCTAGAGCCTGGACACTTGGTGTTCTCCCGGTACGCTGTCGCGCTCCTTTCCATCCCTCTCTGGGGGGCTCTGGAGAGTGGGAGATGGGAGCCTTGCACAGCTCCGCTCCGTCCGAGGCCTCCCTAAATGGTGCTTACAGACCGGACTGGAGCCAGCCCAGTCCGAGGCCTCCCTAAATGGTGCTTACACTCCGGACTGGGCTGAACCCCCGTCCGAGGCCTCCCTAAATGGTGCTTACAGACCGGACCGGCACTGAGGCACTCTGTGTCTCCTGTGTGCCTGGGGGTAGTGTCTGACACTTTATGTGTCCTCAACCTGTAAACGTGAGATAAATGCGCATAGGGTCTTATCCTTTTTACAAAGGGTTATAGCGGTAAATATCAGGAACTGCTCACCTGGTTCAGTTGTGTCACCCACAACCGGTATAATCGCCTGAAAGATGGCTTGTAGAATGGCTGCTGCAGGGCCGCACCTTCACGATGAACGTGGAAACAGGAATGCTGTAATGGGACAAAATGCCGGAATGCCCGCGCTGCCACCAAGAATCACCAGGAAACAAAGAGTTAACTGGGCAGATTTTTCTTTTATTCTATCCTACGCGTTTCAGAGCCTCTATCCGAGCTCCTTCCTCAGGGAACATCGATGTTCCCTGAGGAAGGAGCTCAGATAGAGGCTCTGAAACGCGTAGGATAGAATAAAAGAAAAATCTGCCCAGTTAACTCTTTGTTTCCTGGTGATTCTTGGTGGCAGCGCGGGCATTCCAGCATTTTGTCCCATTACAACTTTATGTGTCCTGACACTCAGACCGCGCGTTACCCTCGGGTCCGCGGATCTGGAGGTGTACCCTGTGCTGGGGTCACCCTGGCTGACCGCCCTGTGTGTCACAGGGGCTGAGGCCGTAGACTGCTGATCTTAGGATGTAATTGCAGTCTGTGTGTGTGTACTGTGTTTTACACCATTTCCCGCGCTGCGGGCTCCAGCACCTCCATTACAGAGGCTGCCTGGAGGAGGAGAGGCAGCCCTTGCGGTGACGTCACCGGGGGGCGTGTGTGTGTGCTTCCCGCGTGTTCTCGGCGCCGCCCACGATTTTACTGGCGGCGGCCATCTTCTCCCTCACTTCCCGGCTGGGATCGACGGCAGCACGTGTCTGCACTTCAGAGGGAGACCGGAACTCGCGGAGGTCACACACACACACCGCTTCCTCCCACCGCTTTACAGCGGTCGGTAAGCCACCGGGACTCCCGGTTTGTTTGTCTGTACGACTTGGCTTATACATCCCCTACTGTGACTATGTCCTCAGTTAGGAAGCATGCTGCTAAGGCGGCGGATGCCACCATTACCTGTGCTACATGCAATGGTACACTGGTGGAGGGGTCCTGCAATAACTGCGGACGCCAGAAGCCCGGACTGGCACTGCTGAGCCAGCAGCTCCGGTGCTGTACCCTGAGGTTTGGGTTATCCCAGGGCCCTGGGAGACTCAGAATAAGATCAATGAATCTTTGTTGTCCCAGCTGTCCTCCATGTCGCAATCCCTGGAGGCACTTAATAGGAGGCTGGAAGTCCCAGCTACTCCTTCCAGTTACCCCCGGGTGTCTCCCTCTTCTGCTGTGAGACCCCTTAAGCGGGCTCGTCGTGAGGAGTCACCCAAGCTCCAGGCTCTCTCTGAGGAGGAGCGTTCCTCTGATGGTGAGGACGATGATGGGGGTTCAACTTTCAGGTCTGTGTCCGTGTCTGAACCTCCAGACGGGGTGGAGGATCTGGTGTCCTCTATCAACGAGACCTTAAGTCTCGTGACACCCCTGAGGAGGTGACGGTGCACCCGAAGGAGGTCTATCAATGGCTGCGGCCGGAGGCTAGACCAAGTGGTTCCTTCATGGACCACACTAACTTTGGAAGGGTGGTTAGAGCTCCCAGGTTACATCCTGGGCGGCGTTATGTCCGCAAACCCAAGGACAATCGCTTCCCCTTTCCCCAGGAGGTGCTTCAGGAGTGGTCGCAGTCCCCGAAGGTGGATGCTTCCATGACCAGGATTGCTGCACGCTCCCTTTTCTCTGCCTCTGATAGCTCCTCACTGAAGGATGCTACTGATAGACAGGTCGAGCAACTCGCCAAGTCTTCCTATGAGGCTGTGGGGTCGTCATTTGCCCCTAATTTTGCCACGGTCTGGACCTTACAAGCGATCACTACCTGCTTGGACGGTATCACTGACCTGGCAAGGTCCAGTCCAGAGGTCCTGGCACTTACCGAGAGGGCGAGGGCCTATGCGGACTACGCCAGAACGGCGACTCTGGAAACTGCCACTCGCTCAGCTGTGGCTTCGGCCAATGCTATAGCGATCCGCAGGTTGTTGTGGCTGCGTCTTTGGGACTCAGATGCCACATCTAAGAAGATTCTGCAGAATCTTCCGTTCTCTGGTGACAGGCTATTTGGCACAGAGCTGGACAAGCTGATTAAGGATTCTGCTGAGTCTAAGATACCGCAGAATAAACCTAAGCCACGGTATACCGTTAAAAGGAACCCAAAACAGTGGTCCTTTCGGTCCAGCTCACAGTCATCAGCACCGTCCGCTCGCACGGACCGAGGGGGCAAGCCCGCTTCTCAGTGGTCGTCCAAAGAAGCCGGCGGGGGCAGCAGCTGCCACCCCCAAACCCGCCTCTACATGACTCACTCTCTCTTCCTGCCTCCCCACAGGTGGGGGGCCGCTTGTCTCGCTTTCAGGACGAGTGGCTACTTCACGTTCCAGATCAGTGGGTTCGAGACGTGGTCTCGCGAGGTTACAGGATAGAGCTGACGTCAAAACCGATATCCAGATTCCATCGGTCGATCCCCTCCCCAGAAAAGGCTCAGGCTTTTTATTTGGTGTTGGAGGGACTCCGCAGAGACGGAGTGGTGGTCCCGATGCCTTCCGGGGAGAGGTTCAGGGGTTTTTACTCCAACCTCTTTATCGTCCCGAAGAAGGACGGATCCTTCCGCCCGGTTCTGGACCTGAAGTTGTTCAACCATCACGTGTTGGTTCGGAAGTTCCGTATGGAATCACTGCGCTCCGTGATCGCAGCTGTGTCACAGGGGGACTTCCTAGCGTCCATAGATATACGAGACGCTTACCTTCACGTGCCCATTGCACCGGCTCATCAGCGCTGGTTGAGATTCGCAGTGGGGGAAGAACACTTCCAATTTGTATCGCTGCCGTTCGGGTTGGCCTCGGCACCGAGGGTGTTCACAAAAGTGATGGCCTCCATGATGGCTCTCCTGCACGGGCAGGGACATGCCGTCATTCCCTATTTAGACGACCTGCTGGTCAGGGCGCCATCGGAACACCTTTGTCAAGTGAGCCTGGATGTGACCATGCGGTCTCTGGAACAGTTCGGTTGGCTCCTCAACATTCAGAAGTCAACACTAGTTCCGACCCAGTCACTGACATATTTGGGCATGGACTTCAACACACCCTCAGCCCTGGTGTCTCTGCCACGAGTCAAACAGATGGCGATCCAATCAGGAGTGCAAGCAGTCCTCCTGTCACCACAATCATCCCTACGGGTGTTGATGAAGCTGGTGGGACGCATGGTGGCAGCAATAGAGGCGGTGCCTTTCGCACAATTTCGCCTCCGTCCTCTCCAGCTGGAGATTCTCCGCAGGTGGGACAAAAGGACGATTTCCCTGAATCGGCTGGTGACCCTTTCCCAACCGACCAGAGATTCCCTGCAGTGGTGGCTACAGCCACATCACTTGTCTCGGGGCCGGTCCTTCATCAAACCGTCATGGTTAGTGGTGACCACCGACGCCAGTCTGAAGGGCTGGGGGGCGGTGTTCTTGCACCACAGGGCTCAAGGCCTCTGGACTCAGTCGGAGTCGGCGTTGCAGATCAACGTGCTGGAGATCAAGGCGGTCTATCTGGCACTCCTGGCGTTTCAGAGATTCCTCTCAGGACAACCCATTCGGGTTCAGTCCGACAATGCGACGGCCGTCGCTTATATAAATCATCAAGGAGGAACCAGGAGCGCAGAGGCTCTGGCCGAAGTTCACCGCATCCTATCCTGGGCGGAGAACAACAACTGCCTGATCTCCGCAGTTCACATCCCAGGGGTCGAAAACTGGGAGGCCGACTATCTGAGCCGGCAGGGGATGGACGCCGGAGAGTGGTCTCTTCATCCGGATGTCTTCAGAGAAGTCTGCAGCAGATGGGGCACTCCGGACGTGGATCTGATGGCCTCACGGCTGAATCATCAGGTGCCGCAATACATGGCGAGGTCATGGGATCCCCAGTCTCTGGGAGCGGACGCTCTGATCTTGACTTGGTCCAGATTCCATCTGCCGTATGTGTTCCCTCCTCTGGCTCTGATTCCCAGGGTGCTGTGGAAGATCAGGTCGGAGTGCAGGGTAGCCATTCTAGTGGCTCCAGATTGGCCCAGGAGGTCCTGGTACCCGGACCTGTGGCAACTGTCAGGCGGACACAGGTGGGCTCTTCCAGAACGCACAGATTTACTCGCGCAAGGCCCATTCTTCCACCTCAATTCCAGGGCCCTCAGATTGACTGCATGACTCTTGAGGCCTGGCTGCTGACATCCAGGGGTTTCTCCCCTACAGTGGTGGCCACTATGAATCGGGCTAGGAAGCCCGTTTCCAGGAAGATGTACCACAGGACGTGGAAAATCTTTTTTACCTGGTGTGCCTCTAGTGGACGGTCCCCGTGGCCCTTGTCCATCCCGACGTTGTTGGCTTTCCTACAGTCGGGTTTGGAGTTGGGATTATCCCTTGGCTCTTTAAAAGGTCAAGTATCAGCACTTTCAGTGCTGTTTGACAGGCGATTGGCGCTCCTCCCGAAGGTCCGTCAATTTCTGCAGGGGGTGTCGCGGATGGTTCCGCCCTACAAGAGACCTCTGGATCCTTGGGACCTTAACATGGTCCTGGCGGCTTTACAGAAACCGCCGTTTGAACCGCTGAGAGATGTTTCTCTATCTCGTCTGTCCCAGAAAGTGGCTTTTCTGGTGGCGATTACGTCTCTGAGGAGGGTCTCAGAATTGGCTGCACTATCGTGCAAGTCACCCTTTCTGGTGGTTCACCAAGACAAGGTGGTGTTGCGCCCACGGCCAGAATTCTTGCCGAAGGTGGTCTCAACTTTTCACCTGAACCAGGAGATTGTTCTCCCATCATTTTGCCCCGCTCCAGTTCATCAGGTGGAGCGCGACCTCCATACTCTGGATCTCGTGAGAGCTGTACGCATTTATGTGTCCAGGACCGCCTCCTTCAGGAGTTCGGATTCCTTATTTGTTCTTACGACAGGTCGCTGTAAGGGGTCCGCGGCTTCGAAGTCAACCTTGGCCAGATGGATTAAGGCTTCCATTCAGGAGGCTTACCGGTCTTCTGGTTTGCCTCTCCCGGTGGGATTGAAGGCTCACTCTACCAGAGCTGTAGGTGCCTCCTGGGCCTTGCGACATCGAGCGTCTGCTCTACAGGTGTGTCAGGCGGCCACTTGGTCCAGCCTGCACACTTTCTCTAAGCACTATATGGTGCATGCCCATGCCTCTGCGGATGCAAGTTTGGGCAGGCGGGTTCTCCAGGCGGCGGTTGCCCACCTTTAAAGGGAACCATATGTTATCCGTCTAGTTGAGGAACTCTTCCCGCCCTGGGGTATTGCTTTAGGACATCCCCATTGTCTGGGTCTCCCATTATGATGACCAGAAAAAAGAGAATTTTGTTTACGTACCGTAAATTCTTTTTTCTTTAATCATCAATGGGAGACCCAGCACCCACCCAGTTGTTCCGTTTGCATGTTCTGCATTTGCTCTGTTCTCTGTTGAGACAGTGTTTGCCGGGTTGTTGACCGTCTGTGCACGGCGTTCTTCCCGATGTTTCGGGTGTGGTTTATTTGTCTCCTCGCAGCTTATGGACCAAACTGAGGATGTTCCCTGCGGTAGGGGTTTATAAGCGGAGGAGGCGGTGTCTACAAACTTGTAGTACCTAGTGTGACCTCCGGAGGGCAGTGCCCTAAACCCCATTGTCTGGGTCTCCCATTGATGATTAAAGAAAAAAGAATTTACGGTACGTAAACAAAATTCTCTTTATTGTGATGTAACTGAATTATGTCATATGCAATCATATTTTATAATATCTGTTTTGATTGCTCATTGTTGATTGATAGCTACATCAGCAGTTTAACAATCCTCTATCCCACGTTACTCTGTTAAAAAGCATGTCTGCCCTGTTTACATAGCTAGTTGGTAATTTTTTTTTATTTTAACGGCTTTCAGCTTGATCTCGAGCCATGGCGACTTGATGGATAAATGCTCTGTAGGAAGATCCATCTTGTGACGCTTAGGTAGATATGTCCACCAGGGTCTTGCCCAAGCCTAGATATGTCCACCAGGGTCTTGCCCAAGCCTAGATAGGTCCACCAGGGTCTTGCCCAAGCCTAGATAGGACCACCAGGGTCTTGCCCAAGCCTAGATAGGACCACCAGGGTCTTGCCCAAGCCTAGATAGGACCACCAGGGTCTTGCCCAAGCCTAGATAGGTCCACCACGGTCTTGCCCAAGCCTAGATAGGTCCACCAGTGTCCACCATTTTCTTGATGGTATCAAGCCATCAGGTTGCTGATCTTCCTCTTAGCCTTGTTAGCCTTGTTCCTTCTCTTCTTCTGACCATGATGTCCTTTTCCAGTGATTTCTCTCTTCGAATGATTGTGTAGACAAGTCGTAGCTTGGTGATCCTTGCTTCTTGTCACATGTCTGGCTTGATATCTTTCAGTATTGATTTGTTTCATCTTCTTGCTATCCATGGTATTGATAACATCTTCTGCAACTCCACATTTTGAAGGAGTTTATTTTTTTTTTTTTTGTCTCATTAATTTTTCTATGGACATGCACTTATTAGTAATGTAGGGCATAGTGGCCTGCTTTATTTATATTTGTGTTACTAGAGCTACTATACATCTATACTATAAAAGTAGGACTCTCGGGTGTGACCTTGACTGATTATTGTATTGCATTAAGTGCCCTGAGACCCCTTTTATGTTTGTTTGTAGCAGAGAGGTGTCTACATTTAGCAGATTACTCTTTATTTGGTCTGTGGGACGTACTAGCAATCCACAATGTATATGCAGCTTCCTTTCTTCTGTTGATGGTGCACAAAACCCTTTCTTTGTTATTTTGGCGATCCTGTTAATAGGTTCCTACTGATCAAACTTATATTGCATACAGGAGTAGGTGTATATGTTGGCAAAACCCTATTAATATTGCCAAAGATTCATGCAACTAACAGCAGTTCAGAGCTTTAACCAATAAAAATAAATTACGGTACCTATTGGACTGAAGATTATATAGTACCGGTAATTGCTTGGCGTAGGTATATATGTTGTGGGAGAGTCAATATAATCCTAAAGTCTACCAGGGCAGATAAACCTACTCACACCAAAATATGCATGTAAAACTGAATTTTTATTTTACGTATAAATAATGCAAGAATTAACAATAGATGATAATAAAGAACAACAGAGAACAGATATCAGGTGGATACGATGCATATATACATATATCAGTACAGTTTATATGATCATGCATAGAGTGAACTCAGTATCCTATGTACATTATACGGTATTTATTGTGCTAATGAACAATTAAAATAAATCCTAGATCTGTGCCAAGGCCAGCAGCACAAGTTCATATATGGCTACTCCCTTTAATACAACTTCACTGATGTCAATCCCCTCTAGCGGATTATTTAATAAGTGTATAGCTATGTGCAAGTTACAGGATCAAAGCATATGATCTAACATGCTTCTGTGTATAGAATTAAACAGCAGATAGTTATCTGGATATCACAAGCTGATAGTTTTATAAGACTGCGTAATTCATTAATAAAGGGTCAAAAGACCAGACCATGTGCAAGAGAGCAATGTTATAACATGCAAACAAAGGGTAGTTAATTGTCACAGGAAAGAAAGTACCGTAATATATAAGAGCATGCAAGAGCTCAAATTATATATATATCAATGCTCTGTCCTCGGCCCCCTCCTTTTTTCAATCTATACTCTTGGTCTGGAACAACTCATAAAGTCCCATGGCTTCCAGTACCACCTGTATGCTGACAAAACTCAGATCTACCTCTCTGGCCCAGACGTCACCTCACTCTCCGGTCCAGAATCCCAGAGTGTCTATCAGCCATATACTTCTACTGTCGCTTCCTAAAACTCATTGTAGACAAAACCGAACTCATCATCTTTCCTCCATCTCACACACGTCCCTTACCAGATAGATCTATATATCGCAATAAATGACATCACACTCTGCCCTGTACTTGAAGTCCCCTGCCTCGGAGTAACCCTTGACTCTGCCTTGTCCTTCAGACCGCTCATCCAAGCTCTCGCCACCTCCTGTGGCCTCCAACTCAAAAATATTTCCAGAATCCGTCCCTTCCTCAACCCTCAATCTACTAAACTACTAATACATGCCCTCATCATCTACCGTCTCGACTACTGCAACCTCCTCCTCTGTGGCCTCCCTGCTAACACTCTTGCACCTCTCTAATTTGTCCTTAACTTTTTGCCTGACTAATCCACCTCTCTCCTCACTATTCATCCACCTCTCCCTCTGCAAATTCCTCCATTGGCTCTCAATTCACCAGCGTATCCACTACTAACATTGACTTACAAAGCCGTCCACAATCTGTCCCCCTCATATATCTCTGAACTAATCTCCCGATATCATCCAACTTGTAACCTCCGATCTTCCCAAGACCTCCTCCTTTCCTCCACACTTGTACGTTCCTCATCTAATCACCTGCAAGACTTCGTCCGAGCATCCCCCATCCTCTGGAATTCTGCACCCCAAAACATCCGACTGTCCCCTACACTTGGAACCTTCATGCGGAACCCGAAAACCCATCTATTCAGAGTAGCCTACAACCTGTAATGACCACAGTACCACCTCACCACCACTGGACCTGGCGCTCCACCACCACTGGACCTGGCGCTCCACCACCACCAGAGCAGACCCAACCTACTGTCTCTCTCCTCACTGCACTGTAGAATGTAAATCTGCAAGGGCAGGGTCCTCTCTCCCCTCTGTATCGGTCTGTCACTGTTAGTTTGCTCGTTGTATTTGTAACTTGTCTGTATGTAACCCTTTCTCATGTACAGCACCATGGAATCAATAGTGCTCTATAAATAAATAATCTTTTTCTATATTATTATTATTATTATTATTATTATTATTATTATTATTATTATTATTAACAGGTTGTAGCAACGGTTAACCAGAAAAAGAAAACCCACAAAAAGAGCTACAGCTTACCCTGGCACACAGAACAAAACAGTTACTTGAATTGCATGAGCATGAGCACGATTTACTGACATCTTAGAGCCCACCTGACCCTCTGACGTGCGTTTCGAGCAATGCCTTCCTCGGAGAGGAATAGCAGAATTTAGGATTAGATTATATAGTAATGCATAGTTCTTCTCTTTGCTGCTCTTCATGTAAAAAATCTGTGTATGGACACAGGACAGCAGAAGAATTGCGAGTGCATTGAATTGCACTGTGTAAACTTTACTGTAAACAAGGGCAAAAATTGAGTCAAGGACCACAATGTAAGGCTGGCTTCACACTTGCAGATGCATCTGCAGCGTTTTGCAGATGCATCTGCAAGTATCAGCATGCAGACCGCGGCCGCGGTCTGAAAGCTCTCATTCATTCCTGTATGTGAACCGTCCGCAGGCGGATGCCTGATAACAGATCACACTCTCCCGCCCGCCACCACGGACGCGACATCTCGCGTCCATGGTGCGGGCGGGAGAGTGTGATCTGTAAGCAGGCATCCGCCTGCGGACGCTTCACATACAGGAATGAATGAGAGCTTTCAGACCGCGGTGCGCCCTATTATAAACATAGGGGCCGCGGTCTGCATGCTGATACTTGCAGATGCATCTGCAAAACGCTGCAGATGCATATGCAAGTGTGAAGGCAGCCTTAGGCGCCGGAGGGCTTCAGCTGCCATTTGCCCACCATTGACTTATTTGCAAGGTTTTTGTACCAGAGCCCAGGCGTTACATGATATGACACCTCCGTCTACAGGAACTAATGTGCACAAAATCGGATACAAAATAAACCACCTGATTCCTGCAGCAGACAAAAGCACTTAGACCCGTCCAACATTTCAACACATCCCGAGAAATATTATCCAAGCTCTGTGAGCCATTAACCTTCCGCTGAGCTGAAGGCAACTTTCTGTTTATGAAATTGACTCAATAAATCCTCAGGCCTCTAAATGAATGAGTTTGTTCATGGGAAATTAAAGCTTTAAATAAAAACCTGCAAGCCTACAGTCGGCATCTTCGCCATTTCATCCACATAAAATGATTGATAAAAGTTCTTCCTTGTGTTTCTTTTTCTCAAGAGTTTTCATTTTTAGTAAACATTAGGAATTGATAGCGTGGGGTGTTAATTATTGAAATCTGCAATACTGTCCTACTGTGCAATGATTAGATTGATTCATAAAATGACCACTTTCCTCTGCAGCAGCTGGAACATTATGCTATCCTCCATGCTCCAAATGGATCATTCTTTACATCTGTTGCTCTCTCTACAGGAGAGTCCTAGGAGAATGGTCAGCTTTGAATAATTAGGCAAATGAATTGGTTTTAAGTAATTGGAACCATTTCTGCCGAATTGTCTGACTTGTAAATGAGATCGTTTGTTTTAGAGCGTTTGTTGAGTGGCAGACTTTGCTTGATATACAGTATGGAGGTAATTACAATATCTAGTTATACTATTATGTACACTTATTTTCTGACTTTACACTTTAAGAGTACGGTAAGGCAGGGCTGTGGAGTCGGTAAGCCAAACATCCAACTCAGATTCTTCAATTTCCCTGAATCCGACTCTAACTCTGACTCCAACGCCACCAAAATGGACAGACTCCGACTCCATAACCATGTCTGTGAAGTCAGTATATCCAACTCCGACTCGATGACTCTGACTTCGAAGCCCTGGCTGTGAAGTCAGTAAGCCACATATTTGAATCTGACTCCAACTTTGCAATTTCCCTAAATCTGACTCTGACTGCACCCAAAAGGGGCACAAACTATGACTCCAAATCCACAGCCCTGCTTTAAGGTACTTTGAAATTAAAAGAGGAGGAAGAGAAAACATATATCCTGCTGGGGGAAGAAGAGAGTGGAGATAGCAGCGTGATATGTGAGCGAATATCAGAGACTTCGAGAAAGAAAGTCCACAGTGTGGAGGCTGTGGAGGCCACACCAGCACCAGCAGACACAGCCTCCACTCTGGCACCAGCAGACACAGCCTCCACTCTGGCACCAGCAGACACAGCCTCCACTCTGGCACCAGCAGACACAGCCTCCACTCTGGCACCAGCAGACACAGCCTCCACTCTGGCACCAGCAGACACAGCCTCCACTCTGGCACCAGCAGGGCACAGCCTCCGCACTGGCACCAGCAGGGCACAGCCTCCGCACCGGCACCATCTGGGCACAGCCTCCGCACCGGCACCAGCTGGGCACAGCCTCCGCACCGGCACCAGCTGGGCACAGCCTCCGCACCGGCACCAGCAGGGCACAGCCTCCGCACCGGCACCAGCAGGGCACAACCTCCACACTAGCACTTACCTTCACCCCCTGCTGCTTGGTGTCGGTCAGGGAAAACTTGAAGTCATGATGCAGCAACAAAACTTCACAATAAAATTCCTAGAGGATGGAGCAGAAAACTCACTCATCACTGCTCTGAGGATGCCCAGCTGAGACAGGGGCAGTGTGAGTTAGTGTGAGGGCAGATGGAGAGCCTGTGGGCCACCACCCTGGGCTCAGACCATATTCTCCTCTATGCTTGCAGGCCCACGCACTGGGGTAACCAACGCTGTACAGCAAAGGTATGGCAGAAAGATGTGGGGGCGGCCGTGCTGCACGAGGTCACCAGACCAGGAAGGAGGAAGCTCCTCCACAGCTCCGAGTCAGCACATGGCTAATTTGCATCGCATGCAAATTAGCCATGTTCATTTGCTTCGCTAAGGGAGCACTCAGCTACTGGCTGAGTATGCCTGATGGGCCCCTAGTTCTCAGGGCTGACTGTCCCTGATGGGTCCCTGGCTGTCAGGGCTGCCTGTCCCTGATGGCCAGTGGGCCCTCCAGCTGACCAGGGCCCCGGCACTTGCCCGGGTATGCCGGGTGCTGACACCGACCCTGCCTATAGTGACTGCTACTCTGTTATTCTTCTGAGAAATGGATGATTGACAGCTGGGTCTCACCAGTTTGGGGTGTGACCAATCAGCTGTCAGCCGGGGACTATTTGGACACACCCCTTCCGCACAGTGGGAAATGGTGGCACTCAGGTGTCATTTTAGGCCGCTTTCACATTGACAATTCTGTTGCAGATTTGCCCAAATACTGAAAAAAAAAAAGCAGCGTGGCTCTGGTTTTTTAGGGGAGGGGAGATTTATTTTTTTAATTTTCATTAAAGAACTAAACAGAGGCCAGTATAAGTGAAGGAGATCTTCTGGGCGACATTGGTGCCCGTCGTATGACGCTTTTATTTTCTGTCATTTTCAGACAATTGCAGCAGAGTGATGGGTCATCACCCAGCGACCTCATCACACTGGTGCTGCTGTGCAGGAAGGAAGCGCAGATCGGAGCCTGCTGCAAGGATGCCGTGGGGAAGCATCTGAGGAGGACACATGCCCCAGGGGATCAGAGGGAAGGTGAGTATATATATTTTTTTTTTTACTGTGTGTAGTAGGTTGAAGGATTATATGTACCAAGATGAGACCAGGATGGGGACAGATATACCAGGAGCAGGGACATATATAGCAGGAGGAGAACCACCATATTATATATTATGTGGAGGCTGCTGCTGGGCAATATATATAATATGGAGGCGAAGCTCTGCTGTATATAATGGAGGTTGAGCTGTTCTGTATATATATTATGGAGGTTGTGCTGTATATAGTATTTGGAGACTGTGCTGTATGTATAATATGGAGGTGTTGCTGAGCTTTATATATTATTTTGAGGTTGCTGCTGGGCTGCCACAACCTCCAAATAATATATACAGCACAGCCTCCAAATATATACAGCTCAGCAGCCTCAAAATAATATACACAGCCTAGAGTTTCTTTATTATGTGTATACAGCCCAGCGCAGCCTCTAAATATAGACAGCCCACAGCCTCTATATGTTATATACAGCCCAGCAGCAGCCTTTATATTATATATACAGCCCAGCAGTCTCCATGTTATATTTACAGCCTCACAGCCTCTATATTATATATATATATATATATATATATATAATTATATATATATATATATATATATATATATATATATATATATATATATAATATATATATATATATATATATAATATATTAGCCCTGAACAGCCTCAATATTATATATACAGCCAGTCAGGAACCTCTATATTATATACACAGCCACAGCTTCTATATTACAATCATGAATCGTGGTATGTGTTAATGGGGCCCACTGAGACTCTCGCCCAGGGCCCACAAATACCTAGAGCCGGCCCTGACAAAACCATATGTCTTAATAATTTTTCTATTGGATTCTCTGAATGAGAGAGATAAAGCGTCCATGAATTTATAGTCAAACACAAGTATAACATAGTGTTAAGGCCAGTTTACATGTAGCGACATCGCTAACGATGTTGCAACTTGTGATGTTGCAGCGAACTCGTAGCGACATCGCTGCATGTGACATCCCCGCAACGATCAGCGATCACCTTGCTGATTGCTGTGGAATGGCCAGAGCTGTTTTACGGTCGCTGGTCTGCCGCTGTCACGCATGCATCAGCACGTGTGACAGGGGCAGCGGCCAGCTAACCTGATGTGTTCCCTGGTAACCAGGGTACACATCTGGTTACTAAGCGGGAGAACGCTGGTAACCAGAATAAACATTGGGTTACTAAGCGCAGCGCTCTTCTTAGTAACCCGATGTTGATCCTTGTTACCAGCGTTCTCCCGCTTACCCCAGCGTAGCGGGACGTTGATATCGTGGAAAAGAATATTTTGTGTTCTTTTCCACGATGTCGAGGTTGTTACACGGGTGACTGATCGCTTGTGAGTCTGCCTGTGTGACAGCTCACCAGCAATCAGATAGCGATGTATCAGCGATCCCGAACATTGGTCTGGTCGCTGGGACATCGCCACGTGTAAACCGGCCTTTATACTAGTCTTTTATTACAACTCAAATCTCCTAAAGAGCCATAATATGGCTGAGTGCCTTTATTCTTATGGGATCGTTCACATATTTCATCAACGCTTTTTTTTTTTTTTGCATGTTTTGTATTTCCCAGAACATTAATTTGAGAGTTCAGATAAGGTGACTTCATGTTCTAAGAATGTATTTGATTAAAAGTGCAATCTGTAAACTAGAATAAATTCAGAAGTGTGTGTGTGGTCTATGTCTTATTCCGTTTCCACAGATGTATGTGCCAACACGTGTAGTGTTGAGTGAGTGTAGATCATTCACGTATCTTGTACTTTCTCTTTTCCACCTGTAGGTGGTGCAGTTGCTGCTGTCTCTGTAACAAATCTGCTTTCATTAAGAAACTATTCTGAAATATAGCCAAGGTTATATATAACATTGAGGCATTATTATTACATTTATGCTCTCTAGCAATGGGTGCATGTCAGGAGATACCAGGAGAAATCTTAAAAAATCTGTCAGGTGGAATCAACCTTTGTTTTTGATAACATATATATTTAAAGTGAGTCTGTCAGCTCACTAAACACATAGTCTATGGGGGATATAAAGTGGAGGAAATAAGTATTTGATCCCTTGCTGATTTTGTAAGTTTGCCCACTGACAAAGAAATGAACAGTCTATAATTTTAAGGGAGGATTCATTTTAACTATGAGAGATAGAATATCAAATCTAAATCCCAGAAAATCACATTGTCTAAATTATATAAATGTATTTGCATTTTGCAGATGGAAATAAGTATTTGATCCCCTCCCAACCATTAGGAGTTCTGGCCCCTACAGACCAGTTAGACACTCCTAATCAACTTGTTACCTGCATTAACGACAGCTGTCTTACATTGTCACCTGTATAAAAGACTCCTGTCCACACACTCAATGAATCAGTCACTCTAACCTCTACAATATGGCCAAGGCCAAAGAGCTTTGTAAGGATGTCAGGGAAAAGATCCTACAAATGCACAAGGCTGGAATGGGCTACAAAACCATAAGTAAGGCACTGGGTGAGAAGGAGAAACTGTGGGTGCAATAGTAAGAAAATGGAAGAAATACAAAATGAATGTCACTCTACATCGATCTTGGGTTCCATGCAAAATCTCACCTCATACGGTATCCAGGATCATGAGGAGGGTGAGAGATCAGCCTAAAACTACACGGGGAGGAACTTATTAATGATCTCAAGGCAGCTGGGACCACTGTCACCAAGAAAACCATTGGGAACACATTACGCCGTAATGGATTAAAATACTGCAGAGCCCGCAAAGTCCCACTGCTCAAGAAGACATATGTGTAGGCCCCTCTGAAGTTTGCCAATGAACACCTTGGTGATTCTGAGAGTGATTGGGAGAAGGTGCCGTGGTCAGATGAGACAAAAATGTAACTTTTTGGCATTAACTCAAGTCGCCGTGTTTGGAGGTAGAGAAATGCTGCCTATGACCCAAAGAACACCATCCCCACAGTCACGCATGGTGGTGGAAATATGTTTGGGGGGTGTATGTCTGCTAAGGGCACAGGACTACTTAACTGCCACAATGGGATAATGGATGGAGTCATGTACTGTAAAATCCTAAGTAACAACCTCCTCTTCACCAGAACATTAAAAATGGGTCGTGACTGGGTCTTCAGGCACGACAATGACCCAAATCATACAGCCAAGGCAACAAGGGAGTGACACAAAAAGAAGCACAGTAAGGTCATGGAGTGGCCTAGCCAGTCTCCACACATTAATGCAATAGAAAATGTATGAAGGGAACTGAAGGTCCGAGATGCCAAGCGACCGCCTCAAAATCTTAACGATTTAGAGATGATCTGCAAAGAGGAGTGGAGCAAAATTCCTCCTGACATGTGCGCAAACCTCATCAACTACAAGAAACGTCTGACTCCTAGACTGCCAACAAGGGTTTTACCACCAAGTATTAAGTTTTATTTGCCAGAGGGATCAAATACTTATTTGCCTCTGTAAAATACAAATACGTTTGTATCATTTAAACAATGGGATTTTCTGGATTTTATTTTTGATATTCTATCTCTCACTGTTAAAAGTAACCGACCCTTAAAATTATAGACTTTTCATGTCTTTGTCAGTGGGCAAATTTACAAACTCGGCAAGGGATCAAATACTTATTTCCCCCACTCTAGTCCTTAAAAAATAGTTTGCTTTAGTGCTCTAATCAAATCGGAAATTGGAGTTTAATTGTATATGCTAATTAGGGTGCTGTGCTGGGTGTGGTCAGTGGACAAACTGAACCATTCTGCCCTCTGGATTTGCATATCCCAGCCTTCCTCACTGATGATTGACAGACCTGGCTTGCAAAAGGTTTCTCTACAGACAGTGCTCGCTATAGGCAAGTCAGCACCATCAATCCCCAGAGAAGAAGTCGGAGTATGAAAAACCAGTGGAGGAGCAGTGTACTGAGTCACTTGGCCACACCTAGAGTGCACACAGCAGCCTAATTAGCATATTTGTTTGGAACTTTCTGCAGCGATTAGAAGGCTAATGGTGAGATTATAATAGAGGATATATGCCTAAGGGTACTTTCACATCAGCGTTTTTTTTAAATCGCGGCAGATGCGTTGAAAAAAACGCATCTGCCGCGATTACCGCATACCGGCTGCACTTGCGGCACAGTTGCGGCAAGCCCCATACAATGTATATGCAGGCTTGCGGCAAGTGCGGTTTTGGCGGCCACACCTGCCGCAAGTGCCAAAACCGCACTTGCCGCACCTGCCGCAAGCCCACATATACATTGTATGGGGCTTGCCGCAACTGTGCCGCAAGTGCAGCCGGTATGCGGTAATCGCGGCAGATGCGGTTTTTTCACCGCATCTGCCGCGATTTAAAAAAAACGCTGATATGAAAGTACCATTAGAAGGCTTTGCATGCATTTTTACAGCTAAAAACGCTTTCAAACACATGCATTAACACACCCTTAGGCTGCAGTGCAAAACAATTGCAAAAACGCATGTCAATACAAATGCAGTCAAAAACGTGGGCTGCTGCGTCTAAGGCTGTGTTTGCAATGCACTTTGCATTGCAGCATATGGGTGCATTAATGCATTCGTTTGGATGCATTTTTAGCAGTAAAAACGCATGCAAATGCAGCCCAGCCTTAGATGTGAACTGGGCCATAGACTTAAAAAAGGAACAAATAAAATAATGGATTGGATGCAAACATAAAATATGTCACAAAGCACACAAAAGTAGACAAAAAACTGGTCTGAAGCAATGATGAATCGGGGCCTATGGGCTTAGTTTACTCTGACAGTTTGGATTGTCATACACATATCTATGTACCTTTTATAAGACAAGGTATGAATATGGTAAGAGGTACGGTTATGCTTCTGTCTGATTTTTAAGGGAAAACTGTTTACCGTAATATAATGACTTAACATACAGTTAGGGCCAGAAATATTTGGACAGTGACACAATTTTGGCGAGTTGGGCTCTGCATGCCACCACATTGGATTTGAAATGAAACCTCTACAACAGAATTCAAGTGCAGATTGTAACGTTTAATTTGAAGGGTTGAACAAAAATATCTGATAGAAAATGTAGGAATTGTACACATTTCTTTAGAAACACTCCACATTTTAGGAGGTCAAAAGTAATTGGACAAATAAACATAACCCAAACAAAATATTTTTATTTTCAATATTTTGTTGCGAATCCTTTGGAGGCAATCACTGCCTTAAGTCTGGAACCCATGGACATCACCAAACGCTGGGTTTCCTCCTTCTTAATGCTTTGCCAGGCCTTTACAGCCGCAGCCTTCAGGTCTTGCTTGTTTGTGGGTCTTTCCGTCTTATGTCTGGATTTCAGCAAGTGAAATGCATGCTCAATTGGGTTAAGATCTGGTGATTGACTTGGCCATTGCAGAATGTTCCACTTTTTTGCACTCATGAACTCCTGGGTAGCTTTGGCTGTATGCTTGGGGTCATTGTCCATCTGTACTATGAAGCGCCGTCCAATCAACTTTGCAGCATTTGGCTGAATCTTGGCTGAAAGTATATCCCGGTACACTTCAGAATTCATCCGGCTACTCTTGTCTGCTGTTATGTCATCAATAAACACAAGTGACCCAGTGCCATTGAAAGCCATGCATGCCCATGCCATCACGTTGCCTCCACCATGTTTTACAGAGGATGTGGTGTGCCTTGGATCATGTGCCGTTCCCTTTCTTCTCCAAACTTTTTTTCTTCCCATCATTCTGGTACAGGTTGATCTTTGTCTCATCTGTCCATAGAATACTTTTCCAGAACTGAGCTGGCTTCTTGAGGTGTTTTTCAGCAAATTTAACTCTGGCCTGTCTATTTTTGGAATTGATGAATGGTTTGCATCTAGATGTGAACCCTTTGTATTTACTGTCATGGAGTCTTCTCTTTACTGTTGACTTAGAGACAGATACACCTACTTCACTGAGAGTGTTCTGGACTTCAGTTGATGTTGTGAACAGGTTCTTCTTCACCAAATAAAGTATGCGGTGATCATCCACCACTGTTGTCATCTGTGGACGCCCAGGCCTTTTAGAGTTCCCAAGCTCACCAGTCAATTCCTTTTTTCTCAGAATGTACCCAACTGTTGATTTTGCTACTCCAAGCATGTCTGCTATCTTTCTGATGGATTTTTTCTTTTTTTTCAGCCTCAGGATGTTCTGCTTCACCTCAATTGAGAGTTCCTTTGACCGCATGTTGTCTGGTCACAGCAACAGCTTCCAAATGCAAAACCACACACCTGGAATCCACCCCTGACCTTTTAACTACTTCATTGATTACAGGTTAACGAGGGAGACGCCTTCAGAGTTAATTGCAGCCCTTAGAGTCCATTGTCCAATTACTTTTGGTCCCTTGAAAAAGAGGAGGCTATGCATTACAGAGCTATGATTCCTAAACCCTTTCTCCGATTTGGATGTGGAAACTCTCATATTGCAGCTGGGAGTGTGCACTTTCAGCCCATATTATATATATAATTGTATTTCTGAACATGTTTTTGTAAACAGCTAAAATAACAAAACTTGTGTCACTGTCCAAATATTTCTGGCCCTAACTGTATGTTGTGTTAAAGAGATCTTCTTCCCTAAAATAATTACTCTCCATATGTTGGTACATAGGGTCTTTATATGCCTGCCCCTAAATAATCTGACATCATACAGGGTACATGAACGTTCCATTGTTGTATGCATTAAAGCAGATCAGTCACAAAATTTCACAATAAAAATACATACATTATTAAATATATCACTTAAATATGGTGGGCCTGGTGTACTTACTTTGAAGATCCATGAGAGAATAGTTTTATAATCTCTTATGAAAGTTTAATTTAATCTCAGCCTGTCTAGACTGATTGACATCTTCTGAGGACCTCTTCCCTGCTGAGATCTCACTCTGCTCAGTACAAGCTGCAATTGTAAGGCAGGCTGGGTGGCCAGAGACTGAATATTCTTTGACTCATGAGTTATTTCATCCTATAGCTGAACTCATAAACTGCTCATTTTAATGTCAAGGTTGTACAGCCATTCTGACATGGTTTTAAAAAATAATTACACCAGTCTCATAAAGTCTTAGAGATCTGTTTAATATGTTTTGTATCGTGAAATCTGGTGAGCGATCCATTATAGATCACAAAATAAAATGCCTTTTAAAGTTTAAGATTTGTCGACAAATGATTTCTATACATAAGGTATAGTGAGAATGAATGGCCATTTCAAAGCAAGTGATTCTATCTTATATTGTGCCACTAATACGTAATTATTCTGCTAAATCGTCTAATAATCTTCACCTATTCTTATTTGCAGAATTGCAAGATTCTAACTTCTGTGACTGCCCAGTGTTGGAAAATTGATTAGACTGCTGCAAGCTAAGGAAATTTAGATCTTGTATGCAAGGTAATTTACCACAATTATAAACAATGTTTAATGGGCGGGCCTAGGAGATCGTTTAATTTTTTTGAAGTAAAGACTAATTTAAAAAACAAATGAATGGTAATCGTCACTGATCTCCCAGCACTCGGTTTTTATGCTTACACTAATAACCCTGGTCTTTTCTTCTAATTCCCATGTTGAAACAACAGATATAGCTGGAAATCACTGCTCATACAAACACAATCTTCAGCAGTGAGCTGGCATTGTACACAGTGGGGGGTGCCCACCATAGAAGTCTATGGAGGTTGTACATGACACGCCCACTCCAGGGCTGGGGATACCTGAGAAGCGGGCATCAGTTCTTCCCTCTCGGTTCTTTTCACGGGGACAGACGGGTGCCGAGACCCGGTCCCGTGACCCTGGTGGTGTCATTTAATAAACGGGGGGTTGACGGAGAAGAAAGGGAAAGGGGGTATTCGTGACGCCACCTGCGGTACGCGGCCATGGGTGGCCACCACTGCTTCAGAACCTCTGGGGACGATGACCGAAAGCTTGGATGGTGTCGCTCCCCACAGGTGGAGCGCAGTCCCCAGGGCAGCGGGATGGAGGAGTCAGTTAGGTCATCAGCACCCCGGTGTCTCATGCGGTCTCCCTCTCCCTCACCCTCACCCCCTTCCTCTCCCCAGGCAACATGTATTAGGTACTGGCTGTGTGATTTCAGCTACGGTATGTATGTTTTTTCCTGAAATGTTGCAGTGTTTCAGAGAAAACATACCATACTTCAAACGCCACCTAGACCAAGCCGCACTAAAAACTAGTTGGACAGGTGGCATATTGGTGAAATGTTATGGTATGTTATTAAATATTTCACCACATTTTTGCTGCAAAATGTTTTTACCCTATTTTATGCCTCCTAAAACCTAGGTGTGCCTTATGGTCTGGGGCATCTTGTGCCTTATGATCTGGGGCATCCTAAAAATATAGTACTGTGTCCAACTACTTTTAAGTCCCTGACATGAGAAGGCTTTGTATAAAAAATAAATGCATACAAAAAACTGAGCCAGAGCAAACCTAAGTGATCATGCCTGTAGGAGCCTGTTCACACTGACCTCCAGAACTAAAGCTTAAGGAAAAAGTATATACAAACGTGTAAAAATAGCTTGTGATAAATAAAAAGCTAGTGAACTTAAAAACAGGATACTTGGTACATGCATTTTTGCAAAAAGGTACAAAGTCATCTCACCTTGTCAAGGTGTACCCACTTCAGAACGGTCCCTACTCTAACCTGTTGACATGTCGTCTTACCTCAATGAAATCAGGGAGCAGAGTGGCTCAGGTTTTTAATGACACTTGTTTTCATTTATTTATTACTGGGTATTTTTAAACATTTTTATATACTTTTTCCTTAAGGTTTAGTTCTGTGGTCACTGTGAACAGGCTCCTATAGGCATGTTCACTTATGTTTGCTCTGGCTCAGTTTTTGCATGTGTTTAACCCTCCTGTTCTGTTCGGTCAAAAATGACCAAATTTGACATTTTTTATTTCATTTTTCATTTGTTTATGAACAAACCGTATTCACATACAGTATAATAATACAACAGGTATTCAAATAAAACACTTAAATGAGCTAAAAATCAAGACTCTAATAGGTCTGGTCAAAAATGGTCCGGTCATTAAAAGTGTATAGTAGACCCAAACAGAACAGCAGGGTTAATTCAGGCTTATTTTATGACAAGTTAGGGAGAGCCGCACCCCTCCTTTACTGAGCCGAGTACATATATCGCCTCCCATTGCTGTATGTCTGTTTTGGGACCCATAAGAAGCAAAAACAGAGGGGCGCAAATGAGAAGCACCTGAGACACTAAATTGGTCTGTGATGGGTAGCAGTATCGCTCACCTTGGTGTGTTGTGCCCCTCCACACAACACAAGTTAACGCTCAGGGCTTTATACCTCTGGATCCCTCCAGACACCGTCGCCGTCGCTCCAGCGATCCTTTCCAGGAAGTCGACCCCACGTGAACCAGGACCCAGAAACACGTCACCGCAGGTTCCCTGTAAATGGTCCCAGTCACCCAGCAACCACAGGTCCTTCCGCTACAGTGAATGGCTCTGGGGATACCATGAATCCTCTCCTTCTTAGCGCTCCATTAGACCGCTTTTAGTTTGTTCATGTTTTGGGACCCAGGCCTCTCTGCACCCTGACTTCACTGAGGTCAGTCGACACATGAGCAGGTTAGTTAGAATAGGGACCATCCAAAAGTGGGTCACCTTGACATTGGTGGGATGGCTTTGTACCTTTTTGCAAAAACGTATGTACAAAGTACCCTGTTTTTAATGGCACTAGCTTTTTATTGATTTATTACAGGTTATTTTTACACTTTGTATATACTTTTCCTTAAGGTTTGTAGAAAAATAGTTGCATTCCCAAACGTTTCATAGGATATTACTGAGGGAACCCGTGTGTGCCCGCAGGGAGACCGCAGCCACCTTGTACCTCACGATCTGCGTTGGGTGCGGGGTGGCTTCTACTTGCATGCACCCAATGGAGATTGCCATCGACCCCACAGCATGAAATGAACATGCTGCGGATATGCGATAGTCCAGCAGAAAGAAAACTGCGGTCAGGTGAAGCATAGTGAGGATGGATTTCTTGAAGTTCCATCCACTATGCTGATACTGTACAATGCTTCGTTTTGGACGCAGCGGCAAGACACTGCGTTTACTGATCGAGAGTATGCATCCTAAAATAGCAACCACATCATGTGTTGTATCTGAACGGCTAGAGAATGTCATTGATTGCCATGAGTTATGGCCCCACATCTGCCTTTGCTCCAGGTTTTTATAATCTATCGCCAGATGTATTTATATTTCAGAGTAAGACCCCATGACCCTTGTAGACCATTTGACATTTTAATAAATCATCTTTTATCATTTATTGTTAATCGCTCAGCAGAAATCTTTCTTACTTAACTGCTTGCGTTTGTCAGGATTTTCAACATTCCTAGAAAGCAACGATCAATTGAAATCCCATCATTTGCTGGTGGCAGACATTCTGCATTTGGTAACACAATAATATAATACAATTTCTATATCCGAGCAAATGAATAAATGATTTCACTAAAATGAGATTTTATGACCGATCTCAGTATTAAAGTATATGGAGCCCAATGAGAGGTGAGGAGGGCAGAGCTAGAATCAATATTCATATACAGACTTGATTTATATGTACATTACCGAAACAAAAGCTTTACTCTGGGTAATACTTAAAAGGTTATTTCAAGCAGATTTACGGTATTTTGGTGGCTGATCCTGTTATAAAGTGTCTGTTCAGTGCACTTCTGCTATCCTGGGACTTTCTTTATGTATTCTGTACTGTAAATGGCAGTAATTTTTGATAAGAAATATCAGCCTTACAATAAGAAGCAATTATAAGAATTCATTAAATGTACAACTGGATAGAAACGGCAAGTCTGTAGTCAACATTTTACCTTTGAACAATGTAGATCACATCCATGGAGTAATTAAAATCTAAACAGTAATACTGCATGTTGCGGAGTAGGAGCATACAGATCAGGGTAGAGAACAATTCCTGTGACATGTGTAATGGATTTAGATTAGGAATAAATAAGGGAAAATATATTTAAAGCATAACCGCCATTTCAATTATTATTTAAAGGGAATCTGTCAGGCCAAAAAAACATATGTAACTGGTATCGTTTTCTAATTCCTTTCTCTAAGCTCTCTCTATTCATGTGTTTCTGTTATTTATGCTTCCCTTCTATTCTCTGTGAACTTCAAAATAAAAGATTAATTCCATCTGTCAATCACAGTGAACTCACTGCTGCCCACTCCCTAAGGAATGAATATTCATGCATCATTATACTGTCCTGTGATCTGTCTGCTGACTCATTTACTGCAGACAGAGAAGGGAGGGGGTATTCTGCTGCAGCTCTGAGCTCTTCATGTCATTGTGTGTATCTGAGACCGGTGTAGTGTGTGCAGTCTGAGATATTTCTATGTGATTATAAGAACATTTACTCATTTGCTCAGCAGATACACACATTACATGTATGCAGGAAAACCAAAGTTCATATAAACACATAGAAATCTTACAGATACCACAGACTGCAGCACAAAACAACTCCCCCTCCCAGATCAGAGCAGAGAGGGGAGGGTGTGAACACAAGCTTGGATGGGTGTGGATTTTAAATAACACTTATACAGCAGCCGGACTAATCGACTGGTAATATAATGGAGAGGACTAATGCAGGAGCTTCCTGCAGGGTCTCAAGATGCTGATAACACGGAAACTACAAATGGTACAATGATGTTTTAACATGTTTTTAAAAGGTCTGCCCAGGCACTATTCAAGGGTAATATCAGCACCATACTGAAAAATGACCTGACAATGTCCCTTTAATAATAATAATAAAACTTTATTTGTATAGCGCCAACATATTCCGCAGCGCTTTACAGTACAACGGTACATATAAGAAAAATATACGGTACAGAAAGGTAATGCAGAGCAGTAGTTACATACAATAAACATACAATCAACTTAGGAAATACAATAAAAAGGCAAAAAATGAAGGTGACCCTGCTCGAAGGAGCTTACAATCTAAGATGGGATGGGAACACAAAGTACAGGTGCTTATAACAATGAATATCTTATGTCTAAATGACTACTGTTAGGGAGAAGGATAGGCCGCCCTGAAGAGGTGGGTTTTTAGGGAGCGTCTGAAGCTATGCAAGTTGTGGATGGTCCTAATTTTTTGGGGTAGAGCGTTCCAGAGGTTTGGTGCAGCTCGGGAGAAGTCTTGGAGTCGGGAATGGGAGGTTCGGATTAATGCCGATGTTAGTCTGAGGTCACGTTCAGAGCGAAGGGGACGGGTGGGGTGGTAGACAGAGACGAGGGTGGAGAGGTAAGGAGGTGCCGCACCATGAATAGCTTTGTGGGTGACAGCGAGCAATTTGAATTGGACTCTATAGTGTACGGGTAGCCAATGTAGTGACTGGCACAGAGCAGAAACATCTGAGTAACGGTTTGCTAGATAGGTAATTGTGGCGCCCCGCAACGAGTGCGTCACAAGGGAGTATTGCAGCCGCAATATTCTCTAGACAAAGCAGTGAAATAGTTAACTCAGAGATCCAACCCAACATACAACACCTAGAACAGGGGACCAATCATAGGTCCTGGTGGGTGGAGTGTTAGGGTAGTGAAGAGAACACAATAATCTAGACAGTTAGAACAGAGTGAGAACGTAGTCTAGAACTTGAAGAGAGCAGACTAGAACTTGGAGTGGAGCGGGGGCTCCGCACTCCGTGCGGGCCCCTGGGCCGTCACCGGTCGGGTGTCAGCACCTGAGGCCTTAACTACCGGGAATGGGCATTTCTACACGGGTTCCCAAAAGACTCCCGTGCCCACAACTTACAGCCGGTTCACTGGTACCGAAGCTGGCAGCAGTTCACCTCTGTCACGCGAACCAGCCCCGTGGAGGAGCAGCTTTATAGGAGCACCCCACCACCAGCCAGTTTCCAGTCGTCTAACCAGCGGTGTACCCACCGAGGGACCCAAGGCTCCCCAAAGAATCCAGAACGTACATCATGGATAGGGCATTGAAGCAGCCTCCCCGTACCCGACCTGGTATTCCTGGGCGACGCTGGCAAGAGAAGCTAAGGAGGTAGAGAGGAGGTACACTGCGGATCTCTGAGGAGCACTATCACTGCTGAGTCCACCCGGTCTTCTACTCAACCACTGTAAGCCATGTACTGCCTGCTGGTTACAGTAAAGAACCGTTGCAGAGACTATCTGTGTCCGTGTCTCCTTATGAACTGTCCGTCATAAACTTAAGGTAACCGCAGCTGCCGCACAACATCTTGAGCAGCTCCAGCCCCCGGGGATCACCGCTCAGCCTGTGGGGAGCGTAACATCTTGCTGCTGTCCATCACCCCGGGAGGTTCCGCAGCGTCGGTAGCCCTTACCGAATCTACTCATAGGTGGCGTCACGAAGAAAACAATTAAAACCCCTTTTTAATCTGTTCCCGTAAGACGACCTCAATTTTGATCTGCACTACACCGGGCCCCACTACCGGCAGGCGCGGTCCACCCGTGACAAGGAAGGAGAAGAATCGCCTGTCTAAACCGGGAGTAACCCTGGTCCCTGGTGTGCGTCATAATCCTGGCTGCTGCATTGAGGATAGACTGGAGAGGGGAAAGCTTACTGTGGGGGAAGCCAGCTAATAAAGAATTACAGTAGTCAAGGCGGGAATGAATCAGGGCCACGGTGAGGGTTTTAGTTGTTTCAATGGTGAGGAAAGGGCGAATTCTGGAGTTATTTTTCAGGTGCAAGCGACAGGAGCGGGTGAGAGATTGTATGTATGGGGTGAAGGAGAGATCAGTGTCCATCAAAACACAGAGACAGCGAGCCTGCTGACTGGGCGTTATCGTGGTGCCGCACAGAGAGAGAGAGAGATGTCAGGTTTAGGGAGGTTGGCAGAGGGTGGGAGCAGAAGAAGTTCAGTTTTGGAAAGGTTGAGTTTCAGATAGAGAGCGGACATGATATTGGAGACTGCGGTTAGACAGTCATTGGTGTTCTTTATTAGAGTGGGAGTAAGGTCAGGGGCTGAAGTGTATGGTGAATGGTGTCCTATGCAGGCCCAGTATATGCATGGCAGGTCGCCTCCCACATCTTGCTGGTAGTGATGATTTATCAGCCTGCAGCTGGGCTTGCTTCACATTTGGGCTCTGACTGCGTCCTGTAAGTGCACTTGGTTTCTGTTTTTGGCATGGATGGTAAGGTTTTTTGATGCTGCTTTTTTTTCTAGTAGTTTTTGTACAGTTTTGTTAGGACTGATGAGCATGGGATTCCGTGACGTGGATCATCAGCTTAAATGTCTTGGGCCAATACATGAACCAAAATCCCATCTATAAAGGTTTTTTATTTATCATATAAAAAACTTTTGCACTTTTTTATCCATCCAGGGTGCAGTTGGGCCCATATGGGCGCCATTCATCTAGTGGTGCAGAAGCATCGTACTGTGCGGCCCAATGCTCAGGCAGCGGAGCGGTTGGGTAGCTTTCAGACACTCTGCATCATATGTATCAGTGTGAATGGTGTCCTATGCAGGCCCAGTATATGCATGGCAGGTCGCCTCCCACATCTTGCTGGTAGAGGTGATTTATCAGCCTGCAGCTGGGCTTGCTTTACATTTGGGCTCTGACTGCGTCCTGTAAGTGCACTTGGTTTCTGTTTTTGGCATGGATGGTAAGGTTTTTTGATGCTGCTTTTTTTTCTAGTAGTTTGAGTGGGAGTAAGGTTAGGGGCTGAAGTGTATAGTTGTGTTTCATCAGCATAGAGATGGTACTGGAAGCCAAATCTGTTGATGGTTTGTCCGATCGGGGCTGTGTAGAGAGAGAAGAGGTCCAAGGACTGAACCCTGAGGGACCCCAATAGTGAGGGGAAGAGGGGAGGAAGTGGAGCCAGAGAATGATACACTGAAAGAGCGATCAGAAAGATAGGAAGAGAACCAGGAGAGAGCAGTGTCCTTGATGCCGATGGAGAGTAAGAGATGGTGGTCAACAGTGTCAAAAGCTACAGAGAGGTCAAGAAGGATAAGCAGAGAGTGGTCACCATTACGTTTTGCTGTCAGAAGGTCATTGGTCACTTTGATAAGGGCAGTTTCTGTAGAGTGTAAGGGGCGGAAGCCAGACTGCAATGGATCTAAAAGAGAGTGAGTGGCAAGGTAATGGGTGAGGCGGGTGTAGACCAGGCGCTCCAGGAGTTTTGAGATGAAGGGGAGATTGGAGACAGGTCTGTAGTTATTTGTGCAGGATGGGTCAAGGGATGTTTTCTTTAGTAGTGGAGTAATAATAGAGTGTTTGAAGGAGGAAGGGAAGATGCCAGTAGAGAGGGAGAGATTGAAGATTTTGGTTAAGTGAGTGGTGACCACTGGAGAGAGGGTCTGGAGTAGGTGTGAGGGGATGGGGTCAGTGGTGCATGTAGTGGGACGTGAGGATGAGAGGAACCTGGAGACTTCTTCTTGTGTGGCTGGGTCAAAAATGGAGAGTGAGCCAGAGGGGATGTAGAGACAGATGGGAGTAACAACACTTGAAGGTTGGGAGCTGATTTCCTGATGGATGTTTTCTATTTTCTCTGTGAAGTAAGAGGCCAGATCATCAGCAATAATGCAGAGCAATTGATTTTAATAAACTTTCAAATATACTTTATTCAAGAATTCTGGTTGAAAACCATTCATAAACCTTCCACAAGGTGTCCCCACTACACTGTGTGTGTGAAGCAGACATATATTCATTATCAGTCAGATTCATCTCACACTGAATATGGGGCATGTAACCATATAAGGGAAAGGGGGCGTGGTCTACACTGCTGACTGCAGCTGGTGAGGAAACAATGTATCCGATTAGCTTTTCTAAAGGCCCCATTACACCTATCGACATTCCAGCGATCCCGACAACGATACAACCTGGCAGGGATCGCTGGAATGTCTCTAAGTGGTCGGTGGTGAGATGCCACACAGGCAGATCTATTCACCGATGCGGTGACCCCCGACGGTCGTTCGGATCTGTCACTGTCATGGGCATAGCATGGAGATCTTTGGTCGTTTTCCCTGTCACACACACTGATGCAGCATGCCCAGCGGGAGACCGATGATGAAAAAATGGTCCAGACCGTTCCGTAACAATCAGCGATCTCACAGCGGGGGGCTGCTCGCTGCTACGTGTCGCACGCAGTGATATCGCTTGTGAGGTCGCCGCAGTGTCACAAAACCTGTGACGTCGTGGTGATATTGTTAGCGATATCGCTACGTGTAATGGGGCCTTTAAGCACAGTTCCGAAGCAACATCAGGATCAGTGCAAGCTCCTCAGAAGCTTGTGCCAATGAAAGATCTGTCATCTGGCTCCACACAGCTCAGTCACAACCTCTCTTAACCCCTTGTTTGCTGGCTCCCCACACAGCTCACTATCGGACTACTTTCAGAAGCTGTGGAAATACACACACAGTGCTTGCAGACACCGAGGGGCATTGGCCATGCCCACACAGCCATAAAATGCAGTTTTTAAAAGAGCACAGAAAAATCTGATAAAATAAGTCATATGGCTCAGAAAATCATTATCTTAGCTGCTGTGTGACCCATCATTCGAACCAGTGCACAATTGTTTTTGTTTTGTTTTTTTTCTTTCAATAAATTGATATTTACACTTTAAAGTTAATTATTCCATTATTGGAAGTTAAAAAATGTGACTAATTTCATGGATGGAAGGCATAAGGCATAAAAATACCATATCCCATTGTTTCTACTTTTTGCAAGGTTTGTGTATTTAGTGCACAATTATACAAATGATTTTCTCAATTACAAGAAAAACAGACCAATTTGTTTAACCAATATTTATTCAGTGTACTCCAAATGTATCAATTTTTCTCATATATGGAAAAAAACAGTTTCTTAACCTTCTCCATTCTGACATTTAGTGAAACTCTGATTCCACTAGGATGATTTATAATCAAAACAGCCTCTCCTAAGCACAAAGGTGTAACAGCAAATAAACAGTTCATTCGAAAGGCACATACATGTCAGTACAGTCTCACCCAAACAGATTAGTCTCTTTTCCTGGAGGAAACGTTCTACAAATAAGGGGTACGGTCCAACCAGTCTTTGTGTTCC
Organism: Allobates femoralis; assembly: GCA_033576535.1. Lineage (NCBI taxonomy): Eukaryota > Metazoa > Chordata > Amphibia > Anura > Aromobatidae > Allobates > Allobates femoralis. The sequence continues at coordinate 22,958,837 of JARQOC010000012.1, forward strand.
CTTGAGCCTATGCTCCAGTAGCTTTCAGCACCAAAAAGTGTTCAACATTGTGTAAATCTGACACTAAACACCATGGCCACTAAGGCTGCCTTCATGCTGCGGTCAAGTCCGATCCGGGGCTGTCAGGGGTGACATCTCCGGACCGGATTTTGGCCCCATAGCATCCTATGGGACCGGATGGAGCCGGATGGCAGCTATCTGCCATCTGGCTTCCATCTCTCCGGTAGAATCCGGGAGAAGTCGGATTTTTCTCCCGGACACAAAAACGTTGCTTGCAACGTTTTTGTGTCCGGGGAGAACAATCTCCCCAAAATTGGCATCTCTCGGATCCTCCCGGATTCCCCCGGATCCTCCTGGGGCAATCCGGTGCTCCCTTAACATGGGAGCCTATGGGGCCGGGTTGCCCCGATCCGGGAACCGGACACCTGTGTCTGCACACCGCTGTTATTTCAGGACTGTGGCCTAAATCATCAGCAGCGTCAGCTGCACACCGGACCGGAGGGCATATTAGCCCTACGGTTCTGTGTGCTGATCCGGTCTGGGGCTGTCAGGTTCACCCCTGAGACCCCGGATCGGACCTGACCGCAGTGTGAAGGCAGCCTAAGCAGTTCCACACTATGCACTCTGCTCAATTACTAGCAGACTCCGTCCCAGGTAAATACATGCCCTGCTTCTTAGGCTGGGTCACACACACAGATATCTGGGCAGATATTGTTCACAGATCTCTGGTTGCAGTGAAATCATGGACAGATTGCTCCATTTGTACACAGCCACAAAATGGAACCATGTGTCCATGATTTAATTGCAACAGAGATCTGTGAACAATATCTGCCCAGATATCTGTGTGTGTGACCCCAGCCTTAGTCAGATCTAGCCAGTGCATCTATTAAGACATTCAGTGCTAGATTAACCAGCCCTTCCTAGCTTTGCTGCAATATGCTATTCACTAGTAGTACAATGGAAGGATACTTTCCATAGTCTGGACACTATCCCTGTTTTCTTAGCACCTCTGGGTTTTCGAAGCTTAGATTATCACTGCCCACGAAAATGCTAATTCATACCAATGCAAGTTTCCCTTATTTCTACTTTGAGCTCATCTCTGATACTTTCTTAGCATCTTTGTTGTCTAACCCACCTGGTTTTCTCTGCCATCCCTTTTTCTTTGTCTTCTGCCAGCTCTTGGAAATCAGACTATCTTTGACCACTGAAAAGGTCTGGATGGAAAGATTAGGTAGATGTGTAAATATCCGTTGGCAGGTAACAGGAGGCCAGCATTGCTCGATACATTGACGTCATGTTGTCTGGGCAACAACCCCAAGATGCTTCTTCCAAACACAGAAATAATCCTCTATAGCAGAATATTGGTCTGCTAAAATAGATATACAAGTTTTTCATTTCCATTAGTTTAGAAGTGGCAGTGGTTTCCTGATATTAATAAAGTACCAAAATAGTGTTGTAAACTGAGATTAGTTGTCCCACACAGACAGCCCCATTTAAAATAGAATTTGGCAGCTGATCTCTCTTTATCTGGCTTCTTTAATCGCAGATGATCACATGGAGACGCATCATTTAGTCATCCATTTCACTTGTAATAGTCACTTCTGTTTGGAAGCAAAATTAAAAGTATGCCTCCTATTCTAATTATGGTGCCTCTCGGCCTGATTGGTCAAAAGACACCAGTTGGGCATGACCATGGCATATGTGAACCTCAAGGGAAGGTACAATTACTACATATTTGCATCTTCTGCTGGACTCCATTAAAAAAAAGTAACTACATTTTGTAAAACTTTTTATATATGTCATAGGCCCATCATAGTGTTCTGAAACCCCCACCCACCCCCTACGATCAATTAAAACACCACTCTTGCATGAGCTGCGCACACAGAGCAATGTGTGAACTCAATAGTAGGCAAGTATATGGGTCCCAACATAGAGTTTAGCAGAGCAATGTATGGATGAATACACTTAGGCTGGCTTCACATTTGCGCATGTGTCTGCATGCTGATCGCATGCAGACACATACGCAGTGCAAAGCAGGGTCTAAAAGATGTGTCCGCAGCGGAGAATGTCCGCCTGTGGACACATCACTGTGGAGCCCGTGCAGCCAATCAGCGGTGTCCGGGGGCGGAGATCAGCACCGGAGATCTCCGCCTCCCGGCCGCCGGTAAGCTCCGGGATATGTCGGCGGGGAGAACAGCTGATTTGACAGCTGTATGAATCTTCCCGCGCCGACACCGAGAGGAGATGTCGGCGCGGGAAGATTCAAACAGCTGTCAGATCAGCTGTTCTCCCCGCCGACATCGCTAGCAGATTACCAGCGGCCGGGAGGCGGAGGACAGCAGAGGCTCCACCTGACCTCCCGGTGGCCGTCGGTGAGCTCCTGTGACATCACTGCCGGCCACCGGGAGATTTTTCAATGGGTCCGCAGCGTTCTCCTGCGCTGTCAAGCGCAGAACACTGCGGACCCATTGAAGACAATGCATGTTTTGTGCGCTTGGGGACGCTTCCTCATTTTCCAAGGTCCCCAAGCACACAAAGAAACCCAACATGCTGCGTCCCGGGTGCGGACGCTGGACACCGGAAGGAGCAGATATCGTCCGCATCCGCTCCCGAACGCAGCAAACGCAAGCACTATGCGTTCCTATGTTAAACATAGGAACGCAGTGCGCATGCGTTTGGCTGCGTATGGGAACGCAGCATAAGCTGCGTTCCCATACGCAAATGTGAAGCCAGCCTTACTATTGAGCCTGTACAACTGCTCATACACACTTCAGAGCTGTGTTTTCACTTAATGGTGGAGGTCTCAAGGCTCTGTCCTCCGCAGTCAACTACATTATGCACAGTCTATAATGTATGAACATCAAACGATAGTTACACTTTAAGCAAAAGGGCATGAAATCCAGGATGAAAACTAGAAAAATACAGCTAGGAAGAACTCAATACTTTATATCAGGGTGGGGAACCTTTTTCTGCCGGGGGCCATTTGGAAATTTCTACAATCCTTCGGGGGCCACACAAAATGATCAACTTGAAAATTATCCAGCTATACTTGGTTAAACAATCAACTCACCCCTACTGTGGGGTCTAGGGCTGCTTATCTGTGGTGTGGCTGTGAAGTTTGGTAATATTGATGATGTTGTTTCTCAGTCACCTTTCCAGGTTTGCTAGGGCCATAGACATCAAAGGAGAGGCTGGGAGAATATATGTCACTGGGGAGGCTGAGGTTGAGGCATAGCGATCACTAGAGAGCTGGATCTAAAAGACAGGCAGTAACCAAAACATGTCTGCCAGCCTGAGTATTGTGATCCCAGTAATCTGCCCGTGGGCCTCAGAAAAGGTCATCGAGGGCCACATGCGGTCCTGGAGCCTGAGGTTCCCCACCCCTGCTTTAAATCATAAACTATAAGGCTACGCTGAGATCATTGTAAGCCAACAAGCCAGATAACATGACTAGGTTTTTGGTTTTCATTAAAAAATCACAGGGTGCACGAATCTCATCCATTGTAGCTGTACACAGACAGCCACGTATGCATTTTGTGAATGTGGTTGCACAATGAATTGCTAGGTTTACCTAAACACAGCCTAAAGCAAAGGCAGAACGATGCAATATGGACCTTATTGGCATGAATAAAGCTGGTACAAGAAAATAAAGAGTATTAAAGAGTATTACTGCATGTGGGAGCAGCATTTTTTGAGATGTTAAAAACAATGGGTTTTCAAGTGGAAACCACTTCAAAAAACACTTCTTTGGGGACTTTTTGGAAGAAGGCTGGGAGTCTTTAAAAACATGTTTCCATTGTTTTTTCTTTAAAGGGAACCTGTCACCAGGTTTTTGCAACCTAATCTGAGAATAGCATAATATAGGACCCGAGATCCTGATTCCAGCGATGTGTCACTTACTGAGCTGCTCAGTGTAGTTTTGATAATCTCCAGCTGTTTAAACAGTGATTTTATCATTAGCAGTCCTCTTGGCCTGCTGCCAAGTGGACTGGTATATTCACAGACTGCTAAATCTGCAACAGAGAAAAACAGTAATTTTATCAAAATCACAGCAAGCAGCTCAGTAAATGACACATCACTGAAATCAGGGTCTCTGTCTCTACATTATGCTGCTCTCAGATGGGATGGCAAAAAAAAGGTGACAGGTTCCCTTTAAACAAAATGCTAATGCTTTCTTCATTATTCAATGGAGTGAAAAAAAAAACGATTGTGAAATGCCACAGAATGTTTTTTAAAGTTAAACTCATGAAATAGGCCTGTACACAAATGATCCTTCCCTGGAGAGATATATGGCTAGTCCCGTGTTTGAGACTCTTATTTGAGGCTCCACGGACTCCATTTGCATGGACACAAATGATGGTACCCCTGAAAATAATGTGACAAAAGGGACATGATAAATCAAGGTGTGTCCACTAATTGGCCTCACATGTGTCTACAATCTGTAATCAGCCAGTGGGTCTGTATCTAGGGCTACAGATACTCACAATGCTGTTTGGTGACATGATGTGTACCACACTCAACATGGATCAGAGGAAGCGAAGGAAAGAGTTGTCTCAGGAAATTAGTAAAGAAAAATTATAGACAAGCATGTTAAAGGTAAAGGATAAAAGGCCATCTTCAAGCAGTTTGATGTTCCTGTGACTACAGTTGCACATGTTATTCAGAAGTTTAGGATCCATGGGACTGTAGCCAACCTCCATGGACGTGGCCGCAGGAGGAAAATTGATGAAAAATCAAAGAGACGATAATATGAATGGTAACAAAAGAGTCCAGAAAACCTTCTAAAGAGATTAAAGGTGAACTTCAAGCTCAAGGAACATCAGTGTCAGATCGCACCATCCGTCGTTGGTTTGAGCCAAAGGGGAAACTTCATGAGAGATGACCAAGGAGGACAACATTGTTAAAATAAAATCATAAAAAAGACAGACTGGAATTAGCCAAGCTACATGTTGACAAGCCACAAAGCTTCTGGGAGAATGTCCTACAGACAGATGAGACAAAAATTGAGCTTTTTGGCAAGGCACATCAGCTCTATGTTCATAGATGGAGAAATGAAGCATATCAAGAAAAGAACACTGTCCCTACTGTGAAACATGAAGGAGACTCTGTTATGTTCTGGGGCTGCTTTGCTGCATCTGGCACAAGGGTGTCTTGAATCTATACAGGGTACAATTAAATCTCAATACTATCAAGGGATTCTAGAGAGAAATGTGCTGTCCACTGTCAGAAAGCTTGGTCTCAGTCACAGGTCATGGGTCTTACAACAGGATAATGTCCCCAAACACACAGCTAAAAACACCCAAGAATGGCTAAGGCCCCCTTCACACTGCATGAATTCACTGATCAGTGTCCATCAGTGTTTGTGTGCCAAATCTAGGAGTGTCTCCAAAACACAGAACAGGTGTTAATCTTTCAATTCTAGTTTTTCTCTGCAAGCTTCACTCCTGGTTTTGGCACACAAACACTGATGGACACTGATCAGTGAAATCATGCAGTGTGAAGTAGGCCTAAGAGGAAAACATTGGACTATTCTGATCTGGCCTTCTATGAGCCCTGACCTAAATCCTAAAAAGCTGAAACACGGCATCTGGAAAAGGCAACCTTCAAACACCAGTATTACTTTTGTCAGATTGAAGTTATTTCTGTGACCATTGTGGGTTTTTTGTTCATTGAACAAGGGGTACCAACAATTTTGACCACGTGTGCATATGTTCAGTCTTTTGTACATGTTTGAACTGTTTCAGATTCAAAAATGCCAAGTGGCTAAAAGAAGTGACCAGTCCATTCTTAGACCACTCTATATTTTACTGTCCAAGTCGATGGGAAGGTTCAAAAGTCTTTTTGAGCATTTTCACAATGTATCCACGTAGAAACTGCTAGTGTTTTTTTTTAACATTTTTAATGAATAATAAAGAACAGGACAACACCAGCAGAAAAGATGACCTAAAAACCATAAAAAACTCTGTGTCAATCAAGAAGCAACCAAGAGCAAGAGCAACAAAAGATGCTTCACGACAAAAACTCTAATGGTACCTTCACACGCCGCAATCTCGGCTGGCGATATGAGGCGACTAACGTGCGTGCACGTTTTTCATGCTCGCCTCGGATCGCCGATGGCGCTATTACACTCCGCATTCTCGCCCTGAAAGTAAGGCGATGTGTCGCTCCGGAAATTGCCTCACCTACAGCGGAACCAATCTTGCCTCATTCCATCGCCGCTTCACACGCCGCAATTCCAAAGGCGTACATGTTCAGCGAGTGGAGGAGATAGGCGTGCCACAGTGGTTTACACCGCGCCCCATAACGCTCATTGGACAACGCAACAGCGTTACGATTGGTCAGCCTGCTCTGGAAGGCTGGCTAATACATGACGCAATTGAAGATGTGTGTGTTGCTGAACGGACAGCTCTTAAATATGGTGCCCTGTCAACTGTCAGCCAATGGGAACACAGTAGCCACCACCAATAATTGCAGACGGGGCGTAGACTACAGAACGGTTGAGGCACACCTATGGAAAATCCTAGGCAACACTGTTTCCATCACTATCGTCCATTCAAACGCCACAACACTTAAATATCGCCTTCATGGTTGAAGCTGATTTCAGAGCAGTGCTCAGGAATCAGGCGACAGCCGATTTATCGCCGTGAAATTCCCCAATCACACGCCGCAACTGTGAGGCAATTTCACGGCGATTGCTCCGGGGTGACATATCGCCTTTAGGATTCCCAGCCGATGTTGTGGCGTGTGAAGGTACCATTACATTTCCTGATGAATACCACATGCACATACCCCCAACTCTCCAATCAAAACTTGTGGTTTATGAAATGTTTATGCTCAAAAATTCAGCAAAAAACTCAACCTGAACACAACCCAATAATAATAATAATCTTTATATAGCGCTAACATAGCAGTTATAAAAAATACAGTGATTAAAGCAAAAAATAATGATGACCCTGCTCATAAGGGCTTACAATCTATAATCAGGTGTGGGTGACAAAAAGTACAGGAGTTTATTTACAATGATGGTCCAGCTATCTTGAGGATTTGGGGAGTAGATAAGAGCTGCATGAGCCATCAAGAGCCATTCTGTGAGGTTTTGGGTCTGGTGGAGTTATGTTCAGAGGAATAGTGAATACCCTATTTCTAAATTACTTTGATTAGAAATAGGTCACTCTGAAAAGATGTGTTTTTAGGGAGCACCTAAAACTATGTAAGTTGGGATTCTCCTAATTTCCTGGGGTAGAGCATTCCAGAGAATTGGTGCAGCTCGGGAGAAGTCTTGGAGCCGGGAGTGGGAGGTTCAGATTAATTCAGATGTTAGTCTAAAGTCACTTCCAGAGCGAAGAGGATGGGTGGGGTGATAGAGATGAGGGTAGAGAGGCGGGGGGGGGTGCTGCACTGTGAAGAGCTTTGTGGGTTAGAAAAGCAATTTAAATTGGATCGTTTAATGTATAGGCAGCCAGTGCAATGATTGCCATAGAGCAGAAGCATCCGAGTAACGGTTAGCTAGATAGGTGACCCTGGGTGCTGCATTAAGGATGGACTGGAGAAGGGAAAGTCTATTGAAGGGAGTCCAATTAATAGAGAATTACAGTAATTAAGGCGGGAGTGGATCAGGTCCACGGTGAGACACCTTAAGGCTCCTTAATTGTATTAATGTGTTACATATCAATGTAGAAGAAATCCGGGCACAGCCACACAGAAGCTCCAATGCGCTACATCAAACAGTGTTGCTCAGGCACAGTGAGGCAAGCCGTTGAATTAGATATGGCTCCAGTGGTGCTCAACCCTCCAGTCCAAGCACGTATAGTAAGCAAAAATAGAAGAAATCCGATGGCACTCGCTGTTTAAGACTTCACTTCACTGGGCAGGACCTGTGGAAGCGCAAGCTAAGCGCGAAACAGCCACTGTCATCCTTGTGTTCTCGCTCCCATGTTTGTCTGCATCTGGATTTGACATGAAATGAAAGTGAAGCGAAGGCTGAAGCCGTGAGAGGCATTTGATCTCTTCTATTTCTACTTATTAATGTTTTAGGTCGGGGGTCATACTGGCATATAGCACCCCATGTTTTGTTTTTATTTGCATTAGATTTTGACTATGCATTAAGCGCCTATAGGCTTATATGGGTGAAAGTGTCGAGTTTGTGGAGGTATGAATCGGCATGCAAACAAAATTGCAGATCTGCACTGCTCCATAGTATAACCCTAGTCCAAGTGCTATCCAATAAAACATTGGATAGTGCTCAGCCGTGTTGTACGCTCGTGTGAGTGAGCTCCTAGGAAGATGTTTTAATGATATCATGCTTTCCTGCCATCCCATAATACATGACATATAGCCATAGTGTCAGAGTGTTCTGTTTCGTCACTGTTTAATCATCTGATTTCCATTTATTATTGTGATATACATTGTGGTTGCAGGGCGACTGATAAACTTAAAAGGCACAAAGTGAGAAAGACGCGAGGAACGCATCAAGAAATGACCAAGCTAGATTTAAGAAATAAGTAAAAGGTCGAGGTTCACGTCTCATCTGGTTCCTGAGGCTTGGCTCTTTCCTTCTCCCCCAAAATTCTTTTGATACCAAGGAACAGCTAATGTACATAATCTTATCACACCGACAGCGGGAGTTGCTTTTGCATGACCCTTTTTGTGACTGATCGCAGAGGCCAGAATGGTCTCCACATGTCTGTTCCTCATGTTGTTTATTTAGATATAGGTCGCTCTTTACAACATAGTGGAACCAGAATATTATTTGAACATGCAAATATATATATATATAGAGAGAGCTGTAGCTCATATTATTAAAGGGAACCTGTCACCCCAAATAAGCTTTCTAAACCATTAATACCTGTCCCTGCAGCCTTACAATACAGTCTAACACATCCCTGCCTCATCTTTTGTAGTAAACTACAACTACTATAATGTACTTTGCAAACTTACAAAATGCTTGTCACCGGGGAGTTCCTGAAGGCATTTTGACCGGTAGGCGGGTCTCTTTGTGCCGCGCTACCCCTGCCTCGTTGCTGTAATACGAATACGCCCTAATGGGCATCATTATAGAAAAGCAGAGCGCGGGCACGATTTCAATATCGCGCCCGCCACGTCACCACTGCAACGCGGTCATGTGACGCCGGGACGCGTCACTTCCGGTCGCAGGGTTGACAGGCAGACTTCGCGCATGCGCAGATAGCATGCTGAAGTCTGCCTGTGTACGACCGGAAGTGACGCGCGAACCTAGAGTCACATTACCGCGTCGCAGCGGTGACGTGGCGGGCGCGATATTGAAATCGTGCCCGCGCTCTGCTTTTCTATAATGATGCCCATTAGGGCGTATTACAGCAACGAGGCAGGGGTAGCACGGCACAAGGGGACCCGCCGACTGGTCAAAATGCCTTCAGGAATGCCCCTGTGACAAGCATTTTGAAAGTTTGCAAAGTAGTACTTGTAGTTTACTACAAAAGATGAGGCAGGGATGTGTTAGACTGTATTCTAAGGCTGCAGGGACAGGTATTAATGGTTTAGAAAGCTTATTTGGGGTGACAGGTTCCCTGTGTCCTGTGTTTGCAAATGTGGCGCCCCTGCGTCCAGGAGGCCACAAAAGGGAACTGCAGCCAGGCAGGTAGGACAATTGTTGAACACAAACACTCTCACAGCCCATACAACCCACGTACAGTAGATGGCAGCATCCAGCCCTGAGATTGGAGACTCTAGGCAAGCGAGGGGTGGTGGATTTAGAGGAGTGGGTTGGGCACGCACGTAGTCAGGTGACTTGACAGTAGAAATAGTGAAGGGGGAGGAGGAAGGAGTCTAAGTAGGCCATAGTGAGCCGAACAGAAAAGACACAGATCAGCAGCAGGCTGAGGAACACGGCAAGGCCAAGAGACAGCAGCCGGCCGAGATAAGCTGAGCAGGAGAAAAACTCACACGTCCTGGAAGAGTGAGGTGTAAGGAGCGCAGAATCTGTACCGAGCCAGGGTGAGCCGGAGGAGAGAGAAAGCCTATCCGGAGCCAGATCACCAGGAGTGTGAGAGGACAGAGAGGGACGGTGATACCCGGGCCCTAGACTTACAGCTGAAGCGACCGACTGCAGGCGGATTAGCCCTCCTATGATGCCGAAAGACGCAGAGAGAAAGAGCCTGGTAGAGCCTCACACTTGAGGACTGCTGGAGGCTGGGCTGAGTAGATTGTCGGCTCTAGAGATGACCGTAGTTTTACCCGGATCCTCAGACAACACGACTGGGGACCACAGCTACATGTCAGGGTCCCTACCCCAAAGGACAGGCAGCTCAGTGACGACCAGGAGGACACACAGGGGCCCGAGTCACCGCCATACTGTCCGGAGACACCCACCAAGTGTACCCAGAACGTTAACAGCCCGGAAAGGACACAGAGACAGTGTGAGGGGTCACAGAGAGAGAGACCTGGCTGCAGAGATTAAGGGAACCCCGGAGGGGAGAGTGAGCCCGTGTACTGACTGAACTGAGACTTGTAAGAACTGTAACCGAACTGTGAGCTGTATTGCAAAGCTTTGAGAGTAAACACGGAAAACCCTGAATCTGCTTCCCTTGTGTCTCTGCGTGAATGCTATTCCCTTCATACAGGATTACAACAACCCTCCACCTGCAGAGACACAGCCTGTCAGCTCCAGCGCAGAGGAAGGATTCCTGCAGCGTCTGCACAGTAAGTGTACTGCACAGTCCACAATAGACTTTAACCCTTACTGCCCCGGGAACACAGTTCTACCCACTGGAACTATTCCATCTACGCTGCTATTCCATCATCCCCGGAGGTTCTGCAGCAGCGGCGGCCCCATCACTAGCCGCATATAGTGGGTAGCGTCACGATTGACAATCCCCTGTAAATATCCCCTTTTATTGTCGAGCCCGGGACACGGTCCGGACCAGGACCACCAGTGACTTCCCCAGTAGCAGACCGGTCCGGTACCGAGTACCCCTGTCCCAGTGGGTCCGACACAAATATATCTAGAGATTCGCATCAATGAGTTCAGAGATTTTTTTGCACTTCGTTTTGGTTGTTCTTTCACTAGGGTATAATTCTTGTAGCCGCTTCGCAGCCTGAAATGTTTGATTACTTCGAATAATAATTTGCATTTGATTTACTATCCCTTCAGGAGGAAATTCACATACTACAGATTTACTGAAGACATGTATTGAGTTATCCTATCCACTTGAATAGTGTTTACAGAAATCCATGCAGAAGCTGCTACAAAAGCAATCCTATTCAGGTTTGATTATGGAAAGTTCATTCAGAAAATGGTCCTTTATGGAGGAGTTCTTAGAGGAGTCTTGAAGAGTTTTTTGTTTTTTTTAAGCATTTTTTGCAGCCTTTTGATTTGACACTGCCTAGTTTTAGAGTAAATGCCATCAGGATCTGCTTCAAAGAAGTCACATGTGTTTGGTTTTTTATCAACCTCTTCAGGCAAAATAGGAGCACCGGCAAGGGAACCCTGTACAGGGATACATCCGGTACAGCACCAGGAGATCTAAATGCCGCAAAATCCCTGACCAGAGGGGCGATCCATACAGACTGAAAGGAAGAGAGGAGGAGACTGTGGAACACTGGCTCTGCTGGTAGGATGAATCCTGGGAGCTCTGTACAATCCCAAAAAGGTTGATCCAGCCGGTATAGGAATCTGGACAGTTCCGTGCACTTCAGGAGAGGCTTTGCCAGCCACGGGTGGAATCCAGAGTATCCAGAGAGATCCAGGATAAATAACTGCCAGCAGAGGATTCTTTGGAGACGGAGGTGTTAGTATAATGCTGAATGCAAGGCAACAGTCTTCCTGCAGGAGTGCGACCTGGACAGAGGCAACATTCCTAGTGAGTGAACACGTTGCCCAGGCACATCCCTTAGGGGGAAGATACCTTTTATGCACAGAGCAGCTCAGCACTCAGGCTGAGAGCCCGAATTGGGTACAGGTGTTCTGTTCCTTTAAGTGTGTGCAGGATGCAAAGCGCGCATCCTATAAACAGTCCCAGGAGACCTGCCAAGAGGATGCAGGTTCCTAGAAGAGAAGGAAGCAGACAACCACATAGAACCATGGACAGGGAGAGCAGAACTAGCGGAGCTGTGTGGTGGGCACTAATCTCCCTCCTTAGAAGAGACCAGCCCTGCAGCAGGGACACAGCGGGTGAAGGGCATAGAGCAGCAGGGTGAGCACCGGTCTCCCTGTCCATGAGAGAGTGGCCCCATGGCCGAGGGCATTACACCCTGCAATTCTTTGATGCTTCACTCCACTTGGCAACCAGCCTACATTCTGATGAAGGCCCTATTGAAGGACCAAAACTTTACTTTTTTTATATCAGTTTGCCATTAAAACCTTTTTGATCTACTACCAATTTGAGTGCAGAGTTTACTTTATATTATGCAAATAAGAGCAGGTACTAGCTGTTAGTAATAGTTTTTTTTTTTTTTTTTTTTAAGGTAATATTAACCCGGTATGATCAAATTGTAGTGCATTGTCGCACTTAGGATTTCTTTTAAAATCATATATTTTGTGATCATCGTGGCAATAAACAACGATTTGACTGTCCACCATGGCAATGAACAGCGACTTGACTGCCTATCGTGGCAATAAACAGCAATTTGACTGCCCTATGTGACTAACTTGAGGATGTTCAAACAAGGCAATTGTGAATTTACAATTTTTGTTTTTTCCTTTTTTTTAGCTTATTTAGTTCCAGGAGCTCCAGTTGTGTGGGATCCATCCTAGACCAATAATGCATTCAAAGCAACACTTTGTGTCTTATCAATTGCCTCTGAACACAAAATCTTTTGTTGTCACACATATTGATATACTTGATATTTAAAGGTTTGCAGAAGCCTACAACTTGTCACAGGAAGCAATACTTTGCGTTTTATCTTGTTCATTGTGCTGTAATTGAAATGAAGAGTTTGATGCACATAAGTGAGCCACATAACACCTTAATGTTCTTAATGGTATGCAAATTCTACAAGCAATTTGAACAATTCTTACAGTCTACAAAAGGAAAACTCTACCAAGAAATAACCGATAATATTTGTTATTGTGATGAATATTTCAGGCACAAGCCCAACTGTGAAAATCATGATGTACACCTTGAAAATAGCAACACTTGTGAGTTAATACTTTAGAAAAATCTAGCAAAAAAGTAGGGGAAATCTCATCCTAATCTACAGTAGATTTACTCAGATCACCTGCCTAACCTTAAAACATAATCCCATAAATGCCCTTTTAAACAAACATTTTGACAACACTCAAAGATAATAATCTCCTACATCTTAAGCTCCCGTCACACAAAGCGAGATCGCTGCTAAGTCACAAGTTTGGTGACGCAACAACGACCTCCTCAGCGATCTCGCTACGTGTAACACTTAGCAGCGATCAGGCCCCCGCTGTGAGATCACTGATCGTTACAATCCTACTGGACCATGCCCTCACACCTACTCCAGTCTCTCTCTCCGGTGGTCACCACTCTCCTAACCAAAATCTTCAATCTCTCCCTCTCCTCTGGCATCTTCCCCTCCTCCTTCAAACACTCTATCATTACTCCATTATTAAAGAAAACTTTTCTCGACCCAGCCTACACAATCAACTACAGACCAGTCTCCAATCTTCCCTTCATCTCTAAACTCCTGGAGTGCCTGGTCTACTCCCGCCTCACCCGTTACCTCTCCATTCGCATTCTTCTAGACCCATTAGTCTGGTTTCCACCCCCTACATTCTACAGAAACTGCTCTCACCAAAGTGAACAACGACCTTCTGTCAGCAAAACGTAATGGTGACTACGCTCTACTTTTTCTTATTGATCTCTCTGCAGCCTTCGATATTATTGACCACCATCTCCATCGGCATCAAGGACACGGCTCTCTCCTGGTTATCTTCCTATCTCTCTGACCACTCTTTGTGTTTCATTTGCGGGCTCCACTTCCTCCCCTCTTCCTCTCACTATTGGGGTCCCTCAGGTTCAGTCCTTGGCCTATCCTCTTCTCACTTACACAGCCCCAATTGGACAGACCATCAGCAGATTTGTCTTTCAGTACCATCTTTATACTGATGACACACAACTATACACTTCTTCCCCCGACCTTACTCCCGCTCTAATAAAGAACACCAATAACTGTCTAACCACAGTTTCCTAAGTCATGTCCGCTCTCTATCTGAAACTCAACCTCTCCAAAACTGAACTTCTCTTGCTTCCACCCTCTACTACCTACTCTAAATATGACATCTCTGTGTGCGGCACCACAATAACGCCTAGTCAGCAGGATCGATGTCTGGGTGTTATGTTTGTCTCTGATCTTTCCTTCACCCCATATATACAATCTCCTGCTCTTGCTGATTGCACCTGAAGAACCTCTCTACAATTTGCCCCTTTCTCAAATTGGAAACCACAAAAATCCTCACTGTGGCCCTGATTCACTCCCGCCTTGACTATTGTAATTCTCTTTTAATTGGCCTCCCCCACTTTAGACTCTCCCCTCTCCAGTCCATCCTTAATGCAGAAGCCAGGATCACCTATCTAGCTAACCATTACTCAGATGCTGCTGCTGTATGCCAATCACTGCACTGGCTGTCTATACACTATAGGATCAAATTCAAGCTGCTTGTTCTCACACACACAGCTTTTCACAGTGCAGCACCCTCCTACATAGCCTCCCTCATCTCGCTCTATCACCCCATCCATTCTCTTCGCTCTGGAAGTGACCTTGGACTCACTTCTGCATTAATCCGAACCTCCCACTCCCGGCTCCAGACTTCTCCAAAGCTGCACCAATTCTCTGGAATGCTCTACCACAAGAAATTAGGTGTATCCACAACTTGCATAGTTTCAGGCGATCCTAAAAACAACATCTTTTTAGAGCAACCTTTCATGATCCCTAGTCAAAGTCCTCTAGACACAGCTTATCCGCTCCACCAGGCTCAAGTGGATCACAAATAATGGTTGGTGGCCACTTATGCTGCTCCTTCTGCTCTCCATCTCCTTAAGTTGACTATACCATCACTGTAAATAAGCCCCTGTACTTTGTGTCACCCCCACCTCATTGTTAATTATAAGCTCTTATGAGCAGACCTGTCATTATTTTGCTCCAATTATTGTATTGTATAATGTTTTGTATTGTACTGTCTTATTTACTGTATTGTATTTATTTTCTGATAACTGTTCTTATGATAGTTTATGATCCTCTGTATTGTAAAGCGCTGCGGAATATGTTGGTGCTATCAAATAAAGATTATAATTATTACACATTAGCGTATCTCCTAGGGCAACCAAGAATTAGGCATACTGAACTCCCATGTTTGATTTTTTTCTGCATTATGCAATTTTGGAATTGAGAAATTAAGCAGCCCCCATACACTTTCTTTTGGATTTAACCTCATAATTTTACATTGATCCCCGGTGATGTCTTCCTCCCAGACAGTCGCATACAGTACTTCCAGGACTTGTGCATCACATGACTCGGGCTGACTCACACTACTCATAGACAGGTCCTGCTGGTGCCCAGGAGGAACACATCACCAGAGATCACTGTGGGATAGAAGGGTAAGAAAGAGATTGCATGCATCTCCGTAGTCTCTGTATGTCTTGTGTGTCTGTCAGCCTATGTCCACCGAAAATAGAGCAAAAAAGCAGCACAGATGATTCTTTTTTTGATGCTTTTTTTTGTAAAAAGAGAATCCATTTTTGGTGCAGTTTCTGCACCAAAAATGGATCAACAATAAACAGAACAAAAACCTTAGTCTGAATGCAGCCTATGGGTCAGCGATCAGACATGCACAGCGCTTAGAAAGTCTTCTGTTGAGCACTGCATTTAAACTGTCTAGGATCTCTAGTATGTCCCAATTCTGGCCAGTTTAAAGTGGTTGTCTAGTACTCAGACAACCCCTCTCAATCAGTTGTTCTCCAAAGTAAAATGATAGCTCCCTATACTCATCTCCGGTGTCAAAGCCATTCCAGCAGTGTCAGCACTGGTCCTCTCTGCAACCATTCAGCTGCCATTTCATTGATAGTCAGATATTTGGAGGAAATGAGAGCTGCGGCTGCTCTTTTACTTCTTCCTGACATCTCATTTGTCTGAAGGAGGGGAAATTGAAATGGCCACTGATTGTCATCTGAGCCAATGTAGACCCGCTGGAATGGTGCCAGCACCAGAAGTGAGAATAGATGTTATTATTTTACTTGTGGGAAACATGCTGATTGAGAAGAGATTGTCCAACCAATGGATAACTCTAAAGGTACCTTTACACGGTCAATGTTGAAACGATATCACTAACGATCTCATGGGAGCGCAGTCGTTAGGACATCGTTTTGATATCGTTGGTGAGATGTCACATGTCTAGATATCGTGGACGACGCACCATCGATGTAGCGAGCAGCTATCGTTCGCACAACCCAGTGAACGATACCTGCTCATTGCTGTGAATGGGCGAAGTCGTAAACAACAGTTATCGGGGTGTTACACACAACGATGCAGCAGTTGGCTGATCGTGGATCATTTGATTTGAGAACATATTCTCAAATCTGCTATCAACGATCCAACGATTTATTGTAGTCGTATCTCGGTGTCACACGCAACGACGTCCTATCAAGGTCATTTCAACGACTCCAAACCCGTGGCGTTTCAGCGATATCGTCCACGATATCATACCGTGTAACGGGGCCTTAAGTGTTACTTTGGATGCAAAATTGCCTCATTTCAAAAACAAGAGTGTATAGTTCAGGCCAAGAGCAACACAATGCTATTTGTCCAAAATGTCAGTCAATCAGAAGCACCTATCTTACCTTCCATCAATCAGTCAGTTGCCTGGCTGTGGAGCGGTGTGCCACTGAATATGGAACAACCTCTGTAAGCCAGATTTATGCAACTTGTTAAAAAGTCGCCTAAGAAATTGTAAACTAATCCCAAAGGGGGAGGCGAGTGGAAAATAAATTCTAGAAAGAATTGTTATATCTAAAAATGTGCCACATTTATTAAACCTAATGCAACACTTTGCTGAATTTATAGCAAATACCTGCATAGCTACAATCAAAACTGATTTAAAAAAAACTCCTGTCATATTGAATTTCCTCCATTGTGTCACACACTTTTGTAGTCTAGGATGATGAACTGCACATAGGTTTCTGCATAAACAAACATGCTTAAATAGTGCATTTTATATTTCATGTTGCTTTGCACAGCCTTTCCACAGATGTTTCATGTTCATTACATTGACCATATCAAATTGTGGTCCATACTGTGAAAACCATATTTTTCTATGCAAAAACTGCAAGAAGTTAACCGCACATGTTTTCTGACAACATCAAAGTACATCATGACTGTCACGAATCATGCTATATACCTCAAATAAAAATAAAAGCTACTTACAGTTTGTAGATCCTTAAGCACTATACATTTTGCCAATATTTTCTTTCAAAGCTCAGCTGTCGAACTGCAGACCTCTCCTGTTTTACCTAACTAATTGACCGGTAGTTGCTATTGCCTGCCATGTTAGGGTGGCTTCACATTGCAGTCCAATCTGGTTCGGGGCTGTCAGGGGTGACAGCCCCGGACCGGATTTTGGCCCCATAGTATCCTATGGGGCCGGATGGAGCCGAATGACAGCTATCTGCCCTCCGACTTCCATCTCGCCGGAAGAATCCGGGAGAAGTGGGATTCTTCTCCCGGATACAAAAACGTTGTTAGCAACGTTTTTGTGTCCGGGGAGACCAATCTCCCCATAATTGTCTCCC
Source organism: Allobates femoralis (assembly GCA_033576535.1). Lineage (NCBI taxonomy): Eukaryota > Metazoa > Chordata > Amphibia > Anura > Aromobatidae > Allobates > Allobates femoralis. The sequence continues at coordinate 22,976,566 of JARQOC010000012.1, forward strand.
GGATTCCACCGGATTCCCCCGGATCCTTCCGGTGCAATCCTGCGCTCCCTTAACATGGGAGCCTATGGGGCCGGATTGCCCCGATCTGGGAGGATCTGGGAACTGGACACCTGCGGCTGAATGCCACTGTTATTTCAGGACCGCGGCTAGCTCCCTGGTCCTGAATCATAAGCAGCAGCAGGCTGCACACCGGATCGGAGGGCATATTAGCGTTTTTAACTGTTGCGTTTTTTTAAGCTCATAGACATTGGAGTCAATGGAAAAAGCGTATCAGAAATACGCCCCACAAATTGACATGCTCATTCTTTGTGAGGATCCGTTTTTGAACCAACAAACGGATCTTCACAAAACATTGTGTCTGAATGTCCAATCTTGAAGCTCATTGGCTATGCTGGGATGCTCCGGTGCACTGCAAATCGCAGCAAAAAATTAGCCTCAAAAAACGCAGCAAAAATGCGGTGTGTGAATTGGCCTTATAATTGCAGTAATCAGTGCCGAAGCTGCTGCAATCTCATAACTGTTCAAGCAAAGGAGTACAGTACTGCTTTAGGCTGCTTTCACATTGCGTATTTTTTCCTGTCCGGGGATCCTACTTTTTGTAGGATCCCAGGACAGGAAAGGACATCACAGGGGTGTGGCCTATTCTGTGTTCGGGTCCGTGATTATCGCAGTGCGCTGTGCGGAGTAATTTCACTTCCGCAATGTATATATACATTGCGGAAGTGAAATGTAAGTAAAATCAAGTGTTAAAAAAAAAAAAAAAAATCGATCCTCACCTGTTCAGCGATCCAACGCCGTCGGCATCTAGCTCCGGATGCTGAAAGACCAGGCTGGGCGGGGCTACCGCTCAGCGTCATCGGTCACATGACTGGCTACCGCGATAACCGGTCATGTGACTGTGACATCAGGCCAGGTCCTGTACATCCAGAGATGCCGACGGCGCTGGATCTCTGGACAGGTGAGGATCGTTTTTTTTTTTTTTTTTAACACTTGATTTTACTTGCATTTCAATTCCACAATGTATATATACATTGCGAAAGTGAAATTAGCTGGAGAGGAGCAGTTTTAGTGTACTGAGCATGCTCAGTACACTAGGATCAGGTCCGAGAAAGCATCCGATGTTTTCTCAGACCGTGCTCCATAGGCCCCCCATGTTATGGGCCACGGATCATGTCGGATCTGATTCGTCCAATTTGATCCCTATGCCCAAACTCGCAGCAGTCTCCGATTTTGGGTACAGCAAAAAATCGGACCAAAACGGATCTGACAAAAATCGGATGCCACTAAGGGCAAATCCTATCCGATCCGTGCCCATAGGCTAACATGGGAGCCAAATCAGATCCGTGACTGTCCGTTTTACAACAGACAGCCACGAATCTCAAAAAATCGTAATGTGAAAGCACCCTTAGTCTTGAAAATGTACTAATAATTGCTGGGGCTGCAGTAATCTAATTACTAATCAGTGCTGGACAGTAGTAACATTTCAACAGAGGTTTGTTTTTTTTTCAGAACTTGCCGTTTAGCCCCACCCCTCAGGGGGCGGGGCTAACTGACATTTCTGGGAGAGAGAAAAAAAACAGTTTAATGCTGCTGAAGAGGGAGAGAATGATTGGCAGCAGTGGGCACATTAAACATGCAGGGGTGTGAATCTGCCCTTGGCTCCAGCCTCTGGCCACCTCCTTAATGGCTGGAGCATGTAAGTTTTCTAAGTGTATTATCTCGGGGTACAGGGCTGCTCAAGTGCTGGGAGACCCCTTGTCTGGATGCTGCAGACATGCTGCATCCAGTGCTGTAATTAGATCACCATGCCTGCTTTGGTGACAGGTCCCCTTTAATTACTATCTAGCACATGTTCCTGAAACATTGTGCATGAGAATCTATGGGTGCCGGATCGCGCCGAATTCAGCAGCAAAACTACCAAGTTCCCTGACGTCGGGTGCTGAACGAGCGGTGGTTTTGAAATTCAAGCCATGCTCTTTCAGCACCTGGACAGCGCAGCTAAAAGAACCACCAGCTGAAATTTCAGCACGTGGAGAGCTCTACTGCTGAAATTTCAGCACTTGGACAGTGGCAGTCGCGCGCAGGGAGGATTCAGGCACAAAACAGGATCGGAGGCATATGTGCTCTCCGGTTCTGTTTTGTCCTGGGCTGTCAGGTTCTGTCTGGTGCATCATGCAAAACACCGGACAGTGAAGAACCGTGGTGTGAAGCCAGCCTTAGGTAACGCTTCCCAGTTCTTGAACCAGACTAATGGAAAATAACTCACATAGAATGGAGGTAGACTACCTCTCCGTAAAAGTGAAATACAACTGTGAGAATAAGTTCCTTATCTTATGCTGCAGATTAGAATTCACTTTACTTTTTCTGGACAGTTCTCCTCACTCAAGATCCGAATGGCAGAATGGGTCCCTGATCCCAACTTTTGGCACCAACATGTTGAGTGAAATTCACTCTTTTCTATGCCTTCTGAACTCCAGATATGAAAATAAGTTTCGAGATCTCAAGAAATCCGTATATCACAGCCATGTACTAAATACAACTTCTGCTTTATTAGCACATGTAACTACTGTAAATAGATTCATTGACAAAAGGATGTTCCCTCCAAATTATGAGCCAATAAAACTTTAGGCGCATGAATAGAAATGGGAAACTTCCCCTTCCATTATAACATAACATAACATAGTATTTAAGGTTGAAGGAAGACCTTAAGTCCATCAAGTTCAACCCATTGCCTAACATGTTGATCCAGAGGAAGGCAAAAAAAGAAAACATGTTGGAACACTAAGCTCCACATTGGGGAAAAAATTCCTTCCTGACTCCACATACGGCAATCAGACTAGTTCCCTGGATCAACGCCCTATCAAAGAATCTAGTATATATAACTGGTAATATTATAGTTTTCAAGAAAGGCATCCAGGCCCTTCTTAAATGTTAGTAGTGAGTCACTCATTACACCATCATGTGGCAGAGAGTTCCATAGTCTCACTGCTCTTACAGTAAAGAATCCACTGTGTAGGAGAAAGGGCAGACAGATTAAAAACACAAAGATAAGAAGGCAAAAGGAATCATCAAGTATGCCTTCGTAAACAACCCCGTTGGTCATAGTCCAAATTCATGCCCCTTGGTGACAAGGTATCAAGTTCGAAAATCCACTTTAATTCCTTCTTTTTTAATAAAGTCACCCGGTCAAAGAATCCATGTCTGTGATTATGATTAAACCTTCTTTCCTCCAGACGTAGAGGATGCCCCCTTATCCCAGTCTCAGGCCTAAGAGTAAAAAGATCATTAAAAAGGTCTCTGTACTGTCCCCTCATATATTTATACATTATTATAAGATCACCCCTAAGCCTTCGTTTTTCCAAACTAAATAACCCCAAGTCTAATAACCTGTCTTGGTATTGCAGACCCCTCAGTCCTCTAATAACCTGTCTTGGTATTGCAGACCCCTCAGTCCTTTAATAACCTTGGTCGATCTTTTCTGCACCTGCTCTAGTTCAGCTATGTCTTTCTTATACACTGGAGACCAGAATTGTACATAGTATTCTAAGTGTGGTCACACTAGTGACCTGAATAGAGGTAAAATTATGTTCTTATGAGCATCTATGCCTCTTTTAATGCATTCCATTATTTTATTTGCCTTTGTAGCAGCTGCCTGACACTGGGCACTAAATGTGAGTCTATCATCTACCCATACACCCAGGTCTTTTTCAGTGGTAGTTTTGCCCAGTGTTTTACCATTAAGCACATAATTATACCTTTTGTTTCCTCTGCCCAAGTGCATGACCTTACATTTATCCCCATTAAAGCTCATTTGCCATTTATAAGCCCAAGCTTCTAGTTTAAATAAATCCTCCTGTAATATAAAATTGTCCTCCTCTGTATTGATTACCCTGCAGACTTTAGTGTCATTTGCAAATATTGAGATTGTACTCTGTATGCCCCCTAATAGGTCATTAATAAATATGTTAAAAAGAAGCGGGCCCAACACTGACCCCTGTGGTACCCCACTGTTAACTGTGACCCATTCTGAGTGTGTTCCATTATCAAGCACCCTTTGTTTCCTATCACTGAGCCAGTTCTTAACCCACTTACAAATATTTTCCCCTATCTGAATTGCTCTCATTCTCTCATTTTATGTGTCAACCTTTTGTCTGACACCGTATGAAAAGCTTTTGAAAAGTCCATATACACCACATACACTGCATTTCTTTGGTCCAGTCCAGAACTTGCCTCTTCATAGAAGCTTATCAGATTAGTTTGACAGGAACGGTCCCTCGTAAACCCATGTTGATATTGGGTCATGAGGTTATTTTTCTTCAGATACTCCAGTATAGCATCTCTTAGAAAACCCTCTAGGATTTTAATCACAGTAGAGGTTAAGCTTACTGGCCTATAATTTCTGAATTCAGTTTTTGTCCCCTTTTTGAATATTGGCACCACATTTGCTATACACCAGTCCTGTGTTACAGACCCTATTATTATGGAATTTTTAAAGATTAAAAATAATGGTTTATCTATGACGTTACTTAATTCCTGCAGTACTCTGGGGTGTATCCCATCCGGGCCTAGGGATTTGTCAACTTTAGTGATTTTTAGACGGTGCTGTACTTCCTGTTGGGTTAAGCAGGTTACATTTAATGGAGAGATTTTGTTATCACTGATCATGTTGTCGGTCATGGGATATTCTTGTGTAAATACTGTTGCAAAAAAGTATTTTACCATATTGGCTTTTTCCTCATCCTCATCGACCATTTCACCCAGACTATTTTTAAGGGGGCCAACACAATAATTTTTTTGTTTCTCACTTTTTATGTAGTTAAGTCTCTCTGTCTCAATCTTTGCTGCCTTGATTTGCTTTTTACAGATGTTATTTAATTTTCTGTTTTTATTTAATGCTTCTTCACTACCTACTTGCTTTAATTCCCTAAATGCTTTCTTTTTGTCACTTATTGCGCCCCTTACAGCCTTATTTAGCCATAGTGGTTTCCATGTTTATTCTCATAGGGTATATATTGTGCACAGGTCTTATTCAGGATGCTAATAAACGTCTCCCATTTGCTTTGTGTACTTTTATGTCTTAGGCATCGTCCCAGTTTATTGCACTAAGATCATTTCTCAACTGTTGAAAATTTGCCTTCCTTAAGTTTAGTGCCCTTGTAGCCCCTCTACTACACATCTTATTAAAGGATACTTTAAAACTTACTATTTTATGATCATTATTACCCAAGTAACCTCCAACCCGTAAATGTGATATGCGGTCCGGCCTGTTGGTTAATATTAGGTCCAGCAGTGCCCCCCTTCTTGTTGGGTCCTGAACCAGATGTGAAAGGTAATTGTTTCTCATAATTGTCAAAAACCTATTACCTTTGCTGGAACTGCAGGTTTCTGTTCCCCAATGTATTTCAGGGTAGTTGAAGTCCCCCATAATAATGACTTCTCCCTGAGTCGCTGCTTCATCTATTTGTTTTATGAGGATATTCTCCTCCACTTTCATTATTGTTGGAGACTACTAACAAACCTCTATCAATAATGTATTATTTTTCCCCCTCCCCTTATCTCCACTCACAGGGACTCTACATTTCCATTAGATTCACCTATACTATCACGCAGGATGGGTTTTAAGGATGATTTTACGTATAAACATACACCTCCTCCTCGCCTATTTGTACGGTCATTTCTGAACCGACAATAGCCCTGTAAATTAACAGCCCAGTCATGGCTCTCGTCCAGCCAAGTCTCCGATATCCCCACCATGTCATAATTATTTTCCAACAAAATTAATTCTAACTCCTAAATTTTGTTGGTGAGGCTTCTGGCATCGGTGTACATGCACTTTATGCATCTCTCTTTACCTCTATTTCTTCCTACTATATCTGTGTTATTTCAGCATGACCTCAAAGTACAAGATGGATTCAACAGACACAAAATAGATTCACATGCATTACAATTATACATCAATGCAAATAGGCTGAAAAGACAGGAGAAGCACAAATAAGGGATAAAAGAGTCATTGTTAGGCTGCCTTCAGACTTGCAGATGCATCTGCAGCGTTTTGCAGATGCATCTGCATACAGACCGCGGCCCCTATGTTTATAATGGAGCACACAGCGGTCTGCAGATGCTTGCAGACCGCCGTGCGCTCTCATTGCCCGCCATTAGTGATCTGTGCGCAGGCAAATCACACACACAAATCACACACTTTCGCCCGCACCACGGACGCAACATCTCGCATCCCTGGTGCGGACGAGAGTGTGTGATCTGTACGCAGGCATCCGCCTGCGCACAGATCACTAATGGCGGGCAATGAGAGCGCACGGCTGTCTGCAAGCATCTGCAGACCGCCGTGCGCTCCATTATAAACATAGGGGCCGCGGTCTGCAAGTCTGAAGGCAGCCTATGATTGATGACAGGTTCATCCAGGTGTAGTTGTGATAAGCCATAACTCCAACGAAGCATAGACATGGCTGCTGCAGCACTGCTAGCAAGGTATCATTCAAACAGAAGGAGGATAATGCCGCACTGTTGTAGGAAGAAACACCAATCCAAGGATAAGGCAATAGGTGATTTTTATTTTTGACGCCTTCCCAAAATAAATTCTCCTTCCTCAGGATAAAAATCACCTATTGACTTATCCTTGAATCGGTGTTTCTTTCTAAAACAGCACAGCATTGTTCCATTCCTCCTCCTGTTTTGTATTATACCTTTCTACGGGGTCTGGTTTGGATTACAATTATATATTAGTGACAGAACTACGATATATTAAGACGTATAAACTAAGTGACTCTGAATTATGACCTGGACCCAGAATTCAGGAGTCTGAGTACTGCTCCTTCCGAAATGAACAGATCCTGCAAGAGGTCGTGATGAAAGATTGAGATTTGTCTTTAAGGATAAAAGTAAGGAATGCTAGGTTCACAAGAATAATATCAGGTACAGAAAGGGTGGGCGATTTGAAATATTGTCAGCAGAAATACTGAAGCTGCCTAGGGATATCAGGTCTATTGGTACAGATTCCTTTGTCAGCATAAGCCTTTCATTTACACCTTCATATAAACCCTGACAGCTCTGGGCGAACTGTCAGATCAAATTAATCAAAAATACAGTTTCCAACCAGGAGCATAAAAAGAAATAATAAGAAAAAGCTAAAATGTCAATTACTAGGGATCAAACACTTTTTAACAATTAGCCTATGCTATGTTTTATTTTTTTAATGGAATGAATAAATGAAGTATATATAGGAGACATTTTTAAAAGGATTAAGTACTGTAGCCTACCAACAATGTTAGAACAATGACCTATTCAGCACTGAAGGATAGCTATGAGGTAGTCATCAATCATGCATGATCTGGAAAATTTGTGATAAAATGTAATTAAAATAATAGTTAAAGTGTAAATGAAAAAAAAAACACTATCTCACTGGTTGTTTATGATGGGTTACATAGCAGCTAAGATGATGCTTTTTTGTGCCATGTGACTTATTTTCTCACATTTGTCTGTGTTCTAAAAGGGCATTTTATGGCTGTGTGGGCATGGCCGAGAATCTGATAGAGAGCAGTGAAATGTGATAGCAGAGAAGGGGTTATCAGAGGTCATGAGTGAGCTGTGTGGAGCGAGATGGCAGAACAGAGAAGCTTGTCCAAGGAAAGAGGAGTTTGCAGTGATCCTGACAACATTCTGATGTTGCTTAGTGCTGTAATCTGATACATTGTCTCCTTACCAGCTGCAGTCAGCAGTGTAGGCCACACCCCCTTTCCCTTATATGGTTACATGTGCCGTATTCAATGTGAAGACTGATCTGACTGATAACTAACATATGTCTCCTTCACACACAGTGTAGTGAGAACACTTGTGGAAACTTTATGAATGGTTTTCAACCAGGTTTCATTAATAAAGTATATTTGAAAGTTTATTAAAATCACTTGCTCTCCACGTGGATTATTATTAAATAAAAATGTAAACGGCAGTTACACTTTAACCTATATGGGGAGATTAGGGAAATGACACAGTTGATGATTTTTTTGAAGAATAGTGTTGACTTTCCATTTTGTCCTGGTATACAGAATGGTCTAATAATGTAGAATGTTCAAAGTGCAAGAGTAGTTACAATGGACTGTGAATTTTCGGGACCAATTTTTGTTCTCCTTTATATAACTTAATGCTGGTCTTATTTTCCTAGCACTATGCTACTGAACTGCTTCTGATATTTGTCTGGGAACTACTCTTTTACCAATATGACCTCCTGGCCAGCTTGTTCTATGTAATTATTACATCACAAATTACATCCTGCAGTTGGGAGCAGCATGATGTAAATGAAACGGGGAAGTGATTCATGATGTAATAACATACATCCCTATAGATTACTTGAAACCCTCAGCAAAGAGTAATTGAGATTAACAGCACTGATCTCAGCCTTTACCAGACTTACAACATATATCCTTTTAATTACAAGCAATGCTTAGTTCACAAGTGTAGCACTAATTGAGGAAATATTCATTCATTTGATGCAGATAGTTTCCTGTGTTACTGACATGGTTTTCTTGGTAGAGGTATAAAATGCCTTAATGGCACATATAGGAGCCACATGTAAGAGAATGAAAAGGGCGGATGAAGGATTGCCGTCGGGAATCAATATCTCAGCAAATCCCAAATAACATCTTTCCAAAGATTTTATTGTTCTGAACATGTTTCCTGGACCCACTGCCCACTTCTTCAGGGGATAAAATCGTATCAGTATCCTATATCAGTATATGATTTTATCTCTTGAAGAAGGGGGCAGTGGGCCCATGAAACGCATTGAGAGCAATGAAATAGAAAGATTATATCTTTGTGTTAGGGTGCTTTCACACTGCGATTTTTGCATTTCCGAAGCTGTCCGAAAAAAATCGGACAGCATCGGACCGATTTTCGGACCCCATGCATCCCTATGGGGATCGGACCGAATCGGATGTGCACTAAATGCCATCCGATTTGGTCCGATCCGATTCTGCCCGATTTTGGCCGATTTTTTTTCAGGAGAAAAAAATCGTTGCCTGCAACGATTTTTTCATCCGATTACAAAATCTGACAGAGTCGGATCGGACCAAATCGGATGGCATTTAGTGCACATTCGATCTGACCCGATCCCTAACATGGGGCCCTATGGAGAAGGGTCCGAGGAAACATGTGATGTCTCCTCGGACCCCATTTTACTGTACTGAGCATGCTCAGTACAGTAAAACTGCTCCTGGGAACCCAAGGGTTAAAAAGAAAAAAAAAAAAATTATTCTCACCTCTCCCCGAGCCCCCGCCGTCTTCCGCCATCTTCCTCTAGGCTCCCGGTGGCTCCCGCAGGCTGCCGGTGTCAGCAGAGGTGTACCTCTGCTGTTCAGGACCTGCGGTGATGTCACAGTCATGTGACCGCGGGTTCACAATGGTGAACCCGCGGTCACGTGACTGTGACATCACCGCAGGTCCTGTGTACAGCAGAGGTACACCTCTGCTGACACCGGCAGCTTGCTCACCTTTCAAAAATCTTAGTCATGCATGTAGGTCCTCTAGGGATCTGTGAATTTGGCCTCCTCCAGTATGCAGCTATTTATATGTTGTCAATGAAATACTTACGAAGAAAACAACTCTTGGCCTTCTTTGGGAGGGTCGCGAAACCTGATCCGGATATCCCTTTTCGAAAAGATGATATCTAGGATTTGCTGAGATATTGATTCCTGATGGCAGCGCGATCGTTCATCCACCCCTTTCATCCTCTGACACATGGCTCCTATACTAGTCAAGTGTTTACCGCAGCCTCATATGCTTGGATAGTGGTTGTGTCTCACACAACCCTTCAAGGTGAGTGATTTTGACACCATCACATATCCCTGTTAAGTCGGATAAAACCCTATTCTACTCTTGTCTTTCTCCTAGCTCATTAATGGCAGATACAACATGAAGAAGTTGAACTATTGCCTAAATTAATCATATATTTTTATATTTGATATTCTGATTAGTGAAAAGTGAAAACAATACATTGGTTTGTCTAACAGACCAATAGATTTAACTGACTTGAATTTCAAAGTATGTTTCTACAGAAGGGACAAAGTTTCCACATACAGCTATGTATTAATGCAAACAACATCACTTAGTATAAATGGCATTGCTATGATTAAATGGGTTGTCCCATCAACCACATTTATCTCATAAGAATTTGATTGATTATCACATCAATCACTGGAACGGGGGTCCTAAAACCCAAATTGTCATTCTACCCATAATGAGTAACTTACCACTCCTGTAGACAGTTTAGTGTGATATGCAATGTGAAGTTGTTTGTGCAATGCATGGGACCTTTCTTCTGTGAATTGTGTTCTCAAGTCTATTTCCAATTTTTTAATCAAGGGAGTGCGGTGCCGTCTGGTGAGAGAACGCTACAGTACATAAGATGTAGAAATGCCACTGGCAGAGTCCCTGTTGGATGTAAAATAATGTTCACAGGGTGTCTGAATGTGGATGATTTTTTCAGATATGGACGAGATAAAGTGTCCGATCTGTAAATACTTAAAAAAATAATTTTTATGGATGTTAAATTGTTCCATAACAGCAGAGAATGTGTTTATCATTATATTCCCCCAAGTGACAATGCCACGAGAAATTCAACCATTCAGGTTCAGACCCGGTATGACAGTGGAGAACCATTAAAGATACTATCTATTCTAGTGGGCACAAGGTCCTTCCCTATTTTTGGTGCTAGCCACATTGCCACTGCAGCATGTATAGTTGGAGATTTAAATGGACTGATCTCTCTTGTTAACGATAGCTACCTTAAAAATGACAACGTCCTGGGGTACTCAACCGTATGTGATTCCATGTCTACACATGCTCTAGAGTCATCATCCATCCACCAGTATCGCAATTGATCTAACATTGTGGCCTTCAGGTATTTCCAGGAAAATGAAGTGGAATCCGGCTCATCATGGAAGATTTTTTTTCTTTTGTATTTTCCAATAAAAAGTGTAATCCAGAAAAAATTACATGGTCAGTGGGACACGTTGCGGGTGCAATGTACGCCCCAACTCATGAGTAATTCACCCAACTCATGAGAGCAATTACTTTAGCAACTTTGTCTGTATTGACCAGGGATATTAGCCGAACGTTCGCTGGAGTATTAGTGCTTTTACTAGGTTTAGGTAAGGTTATAATGTATGCTTTAAACAACTCTCTAAGGAATGATTCATCAGTAATTGCTTCACTAAAAGCCTTAGCTAGGTGTGGAGATAAGTTACTTATATTTTTAATAATAGTCATTTGTAAAGCCATCTAGGCCTGGGGCTTTTTTAATTAAAAGGGAACCTGTCACCTTCTTTTGGGCATTCTAAACTGTGCCCACCATATGTAACATGCTGTATCAGGGGTTTCTATAACCCCTCTATGTGCCCAGACATCCCCCTGCATACCTGCGAAATGCACTTTTATTCTGTCCCGTGCTGTATGGAAATTAGCGCTGAAACATTCCGGGGGGATCCCTCTATTTGGTCCTCGCCGCCTCCTACCTGAATAGCCGCCCCGCTCTTTTGAAATTCCCCGCCCCTACTGTGTATGAGCCCACATACCACAGGAGGGCAGGAATTTAAAAAAGCGGGGCGGCTATTCCAGGTAGGGGGCGGTGAGGACCAAATAGAGGGATTTCCCCGGAATGTTTCAGCGCTATTTACCATACAGCGCGGGACAGAATAAAAGTGCATTTCTCAGGTATGCAGGGGGATGTCTGGGCACATAGAGGGGTTACAGGAACCCCTATTACAGCATGTTACACATGGTGGGCACAGTTTAGAACGCCCAAAGGGGGAGACAGGTTCCATTTAAGTTTATCTACGTCCATTGAGATCTTCGGTTCCGAAATCGGTTGAGGAAGTTTCTGTACCTGCGCCGGAGTCAGGCAAGGGAGCTGGATTCCATTTAACTATGATCTAATGTTTTCCATATTGGCCTGTACAGTACTTTTGTCCTCATTTAAGTTGATTATAGTAACTAGCAGACTCGTCTGTTATTTGTTGGAGGTCCATTACTTTATGGGCATCTAGGGCTGTCAGGTATGGTATATGAAATCTGGCAATTTGGACTTTAATCTGTTTTGCTGTAATAGCTGGTGGTCTATTACCCTGCATTTTAAGTTTTTTCAACATTTACTCATATCTATATATATTTAGCACATGAAGTTGTTTATTGAGATTAGAGATCTCCTCAGCTTGCAACTTTAACAATTTTAGCTTATTAAGTGTATGCAGAGAGTAGAGTTTGTCCTGGAGGGAAGTATACATCATCTGTTGTGTCTTTTTGTTATGTGTTGTCTGTTTAATGAAGTGTCCCCTTACTGCTGCCTTATGTGCGCACTATAGAGTCATGTCTTTAACTTCTCCATTAGCGTTAATTATAAAAAAAATTCTTGGATCATGGTTTGGGTTGAGTTTGCGTAAAATGGATGGGTTAAAATTTAATTGTTCAGACACTAAATAGAGAAGGGATATGAGGAAAAGTGTTCATGTATTATAAGAGTAATGGGGGCATGGTCCGACCAAGTAGTGTCCGCTATATGTCTTTCTTTAATTCTGGATAATAAAAGTTTATCAACTATGGAACAGTCTATTCTAGTGTAGATTTTACGAGGATGAGTAAAAAGAGTATAGTCCCTAGCTGAGGGGTTCCGTAACCGCCAAATATCATGCAGCTCGTTATTATGCAGACGTTGCGTAAGGGAGCTAGGGTTTAGCTTTTTGCTCTGACTAGAGGTATCCATAGATGGCCATGAGGACCGATTGTGGTCTCCTACTATTATAAGGGACCCTGAAATGTTTTTCTCTTGCTATCATGATTTCTTTTTTACAAATTTATATTGGTGAGTATTAGGGACACTAGAGTATATCCAACATTGTTAATTGAGCACATTAATATAACATATTGGCCTATTGGGTCTATTATAACTTGTTTTGAAGCAGAGAGTGCCACTGAGTTACAAATTGAAATAGACACTTCACACTTTTTCCCACTTGCCGGGACCGAGAACATTTGGGGGTAACTTTTGGTTTTAGCCTACCAAGGTCCTCGCAATTTAGGTGTGCTTCTAAAAAGAGAAATTGTCTGTGGTCACCACCCTCAGAACCGCTCCTTTTATAGGGAGTGTCCTGCTGATTGCCGACCATTTCTTTTTAAATCAGATTATGTTTATTAAGCATTTTTAACATACAAATTTAAGCCATACCTCTTACACACAACATAGCACCACCTCCCCCATATCACATTATAACTAATATAACTGTGGGTCCCTTAGGGTGCAACCTAGATATGTATAATAGAAAAAAGAGAGAGAAACACAAAAAAATTAGGGGGACTATATAGAACAAAATAAGACTTATACAACATTAAACTATGAACAATCAGGCACAAAATTGTATGGGCAATAGACATAGTCATGAAACCTATTCGTAAAGCAAGAGAATGGATGGAACCAAGAAGAAATAAAAAGGTACCGTAATTAACGAAGCAATGGGAACAGATTCTCTAGTAGCAAAACTTGGGATGGCAGACCCGGGGTGTTCAGCCAGGGGCTCCAGATTTTATCACATTTTCAGTTAGCCATTCTTTTAATATACACTCCTTTTTCCAGCTTAATAACCTCCTCCACCGTTGGGGGCTCAGACTGCTTCCAATGCATGGCAATGGTTTTCTGTGCTAAATATAGAACCCTAGTCATACTGATCGCAAGTGGGTCCTCTACAGGAGTATCCGGTATAATACCCAGCACGCAGACCTTTGGATCAGGGGGCTAATTGCCGATCATTTCTACCTGTTGTCTGTTCCATTTGCACAACAGCAGGAGAAATTGATTCACAATCAGTGTTGCTTCATAACTGGATTGGATGATTTCACAGAAGTGTGATTGACTTGGCGTTACATTGTGGTGTTCAAGTGTTCCCTTTATTTTTTTAAGCAGTGTACTATCCTCTACAGCTAACCACCTTTAAAACTGTGTTCTCTATAGTGACCTTTTTCCTAGAGCGTGTCTAAGCCTTTGTCAGGCTGTGTTCACCCATATCGAAGACTAGGCACTAGGTTTGCTAACGCATAACATTTTATCTAAAATTTATTACTAAAATATTTAGTTTTTTTTACCGCCTCAACGAAAATAAGGCAGATGTTATTTCTCAATCCAAGTTCTAACACTTCTGATCTAAAGATACATTTTTTTTATACATAGTCTCAATGGGGGATGTTCAAAGGCATACACAAATCTTTTAACACAGCATGAGTCCCTGGAATCAGTATCTATGTAGAGTTACTTCTATACGTTTCCCTACGTGAGAAGAAGTCTCCTTGAGTCAGCTTAACAGCATCGCTGATTAACTCACAACATTTGTATATGAAGAAATATCCGGATCATAGGAGAAAGTCAAGTTAAAGAAGGTCCCATGATATATGTGTGGAATTGCTGCAAATTATTAATACGCTATGTTGCTGTATACAGAATGTGTGATATTGTCAGTGACCACCAGGTAGCAAAGTGGAGATCTTACAAAAGTATAAAAATACCTGGAGTGTCCAAGGTTCATAGTTAGTTTCATAGTTTTTAAGGTTGAAGGTCAGAGGCTGGCTGGCAAATTTCGGCCAGGGGGGGCAAACACACAGCAGTGGCCCATGAGCAGTGAGCTTCAGGGGCAGAGCGGCCTTCCAGACCAACATGACAGATGACAGGGCGGCCCCAAAACTGCTGCTTGACCACTGGCCTTGGGGGCATCTGCCCCTCTGCCCTCTGGGCCAGCCAGCCCCTGTTGAAAGTAGACTTTAAGTGCAGCTGTCACTAATTTTGGGGGTTCTAAACCCTGCCCACCACCTTTAACATGATGAAATTGGGGTTCTTGTAACCCCTTTATATTCCCAGACCTCTCCCCTGCATACCTCAGAAAACAAATTTTATTCTGTCCCATGCTGTATGCTAATTACTTTTTAAGGGTCATATGGGGTGCAGTACACTGCGGTAATCACCGCCATGCTGCATGGAAAATCTGCCCCACTCCACGCCAATACCACCCCAATGCATGGAAAACCTGCCTGTATGCAAGTGGATGACAGCGATGTCATTCACACAGTTTCCACATCTTGCACCTGTGCAGTGGCACCTCACTTTGACCCATTCATGAGCCAGTGATTCCACTGTGCAGGCACAACTTCAGTCTTGCATCAGCCGCCCAGTGCCCGAAGTATTGCAAGACCGGAGTATTGCGCCTGCGCAGTGAAATCACTGGCTCTTTAATTGGGCAGAGTGAGGCACGCCACTGCGCAGATAAAAGACGTAGGAACTGTGTGGATAACGTCTCTATCTTTCACTTGCATACAGTCAGGGTTTACCATGCAGCGGGGCAGTGTTGGCGGGAAGCTGTGTATGCTTTTCATGCAGCAGGGCGGTGATGACTTCAGTGTGCAGCACCCCATATGACCCTTAAAAAGCAATTGGCATACAGCGTGTGACAGATTAAAAGTCATTTTATGAGGTATGCAGGGATACGTCTGGGGATATAAAGAGGTTACCGGAACCCGAATTTCATCATGTTAAAGGTAGTGGGCATGGTTTAGAACCCCCAAAAACAGGTGACAGGTTCCCTTTAAGTCCATCTCATAAAACCCATAGCCCAACATGTAACAAGTTCCCATATGACTAGGTATTCATTAAAGATATGTTTTTTTATTATATGCTATTGAATGTTTGTGTCACCATCGTCCACATCATGGGACAAGGGCCAGGATTTGTTGCATCTTTATTCCCACAAGGTCAAAATAACCTCAATGCTGGATGTCCAGTCCATGTTTCCTGATGTCATCTTGGCCTTGAGAAATGGGTCTCTTCACATGTTTACAATGACTATATGTTAATATGACTGGCTCGTACTTATGGTTCATCTCTCCTCATAGGACCTACAGCTACAGAAGCCTTATTTATATTATTTTTGCCTACTTATTTGGTTCTTAATCTTTGCTCTAACATACCATACTTGTCTTTTCAGAAGGTTATTATGCAAGCCTGTAAAAATCTGTTAACTTACACATACTTTGCACTGGCCTTTGGTTTTATCACAGTCTCAACATTAGTATCCTTTCACCTTTATACATTAATTTGGTCGTTGCTGCAAAGCCCTTCCCCCCCCCCCCCACCTTGCATTTGCTCACTGAGTGCTGACTCTTGTAGTGAGCTAACGATAAATCAAACTAGCCGAAGTCAAAAGGTATTTCACAAATAATACCAGATCAGGCTAAATTCACTAGTGCTAAACAAACACTAGATTGGCTATCGGACCTACGCTGCAGTTAATCCACTGATTGGTTGCCATGATTGGGTTTTCCATAAGATAGATGAGCTATGGGAAAATACCCCCACCTTGCACCTGCTCATTGTGCGCTGACTGGTGTAGTGAGCTGAGGGACAAGCAAACTAGCAGAGGTCAAAAAGTATTCTAGAAGAATGGTCCAAAATAATTCCGGATCAGCAGGCTAGATTGACAGTTTAAAATGACATGATTGGGTCTTGCATCATATAATCTGATTAGTCAGAATCACTACCTATCACCCTACGGGTTAGATTGCAATTGCACCTACCTGCTCATGCCATGGAAAATTTAGTGTACATATTCAATTTCACAATATTATTGATTATTTATTGGGATGGAGTTTTGGATCAGCACAATATCTCTCTAGGTACCTTCACACACCGCAATATTGCTAGGCAAGTTCACTGGCAATTTGCTGGTTGCAGTGAAATCATGGACACATTGTTAAATTTGTACACAGCAACAAAATAGAACAATGTGTCCATGATTTCAATTGCCAGTGAAATTGCCTAGCAATATTGCTGTGTGTGAAGGTACCTTATGGAAAGCATAAGCAACCAACTAGTTCTAAAACATTTTGTCAAGATTTGTCTGCTCAGTGTCTCGGATGCAGTGAGTGACTGCTGAGCTTTGGAGACAGGACTTTGCTGAGCTGTCAATTTGATGAGTAGGAGCTCAGTCACCTAATCTGGTGCTGGACTGTGCTGAGCTGTTGATGGGTTGATTGCAGCTCAGCCATCCAATTTGAGTCTGTTGGGTTCTCTGTGATTTCCAGGCTACTTAGCTGAGCAGCTAGTCACAGCTCTTTGCCAGTTGTAGCATATGGTCATTGGTGCATGTTGGCCTCGCTTACCTGTGCTCTGTTTTGATCTATTGTTGCCAGACCTTGTACCTATTCTGACCATCCATTTGCTTTGTCCCTTTGCTCCGATTCTCTGATCCTCACTATCCTCCTGGTACTCTCACCCCGAATGTGACTTGACTCCATCTTTGTCTATCCCTTTAGACCACGACATGGTCTCCTGTTATATGACCCTGGAAAGTTTGACTACCCTGAGAAGTCAATTCAAATTTTCTATAACAGGTTTCCTTCTATGGGAATGAGACTACAGTATTTGGGTTTTCCATTTTTGTATAATGTGATTTGAAAAGTTAAATGAGCCTCATGCAGGAAGCATAATTCACTAAGAGGCATCATGGTCTAGGAAAACGAAGCAGTGTCCTCTGCTATCTCCAGTCCCATAGACCAGGAATAGAGCACTGGGGAAAATGCTTGGCCACCACTCCACCTAGAGAGTGCATTTCAGAGCCACATTTTCAGAAGGATAGGTGATACATCTCGGATCAGTTGGGTTTCACCATTGGGAACCTGATTCATTCAAGTTTATTCCTTTCAGATATAATACTTGTAATCACATAAGAGTCTATAAACATGGACTGTTAGTTCAAACAAAGTGAATCTAAATATCTGGCTATTTAACCTTATTATTATTCTCTTTTGTTTAACACCACTAAAAAGTAAAGCTTGAGTTCTGCCATGCCTTCTTGCCAATTTTGTCATTGCTTTCTACATTGAAAACCTGAGTAGATATAGTTTTACAGTAATTTACTAGTTAATAGAGTTATGAAGGTGCACGACCACTGTACTGAAAATGCGGCTGCTGGGAGAAAATTAATTTTATTTCTCCACAGAGACGCCGGCTTTCAGTCATACAGGAGTGCACGGAGCAGTTACAGTCGTCGTTTACTATACTGTGCTAGCAAACGCATTTTTGGGGTTGTGTTGATTTATTACAGATTTCAAGGTATAATTATCAATATTTGCATGTCATATTTAGGGTTATATTAATCCCACGGGACCCAATACTTCATATTATGAAAATCTAATAGGTGTATATTCGCCTTTATTTCTTTGAACCAGTTGGATTGCTTTGTGCCAAGCTGTGCAAGGGAAACCATAGCTGACTACAGCAATTAATGCAAGGTTTACAGCGCCCTACATCCAGCTGCTAAGCGCCTTAGGAGTTATTAAAATTGCATTTCAAGCATCAATTTAATTTAAGCAGTATTTCCTATTGATGCATCGTGCTTGAGTATTTTTGTGGCAGTATATTTTACTAATAAATATATTGGAAAATAAATAGATACTTGACCATGTGACTTGGCCTTGACTGGTGGGTAGTGTTCTATATAATAAAGTGGTGAAACTATTGTAAATCTTGATGTAGGTTCGATGCGGCCACCTGGATTGGAAGAATTAGTAGCATGACAATAAAAGTTGGTTTTAAAAGCATAAAAGACAATCTATATAGATATATATATGTTTATGTTTGATCCAAATATCTCACTACCCTCTATGTAGATAAAAGATAATCATGCTTCTTGTCACTTTTTCACTAAGTACAGGTACTAAGGGACACTAACAGTACAAGGTAATTGTGAAAGAATGTTGTTAAAATCATTGGTTTTATGATTATGTTGCTATGTAAACATGCTGATGATCACCCGATGAACGCACAAAACGCTTGTTAATTGGGTGCAATGATCTTTTATACAGCATAAAAGACGTTTGTTCTCGATGGTGCGTAGTCCATTTTATTTAATTTTCATGTGTTTTGCTTAAAAGGAACCAGTCACCTAGAATTGGCCTCCCAGCCTATCAATACCTGTCCCTGCATCTTCCTATTAGTATTCTAGCTATCCCTCTCAGACCTAAATCAGTACGGGGACAGTGTAATAACTAGTTTTTTGCACTTACTATAATGAGGCTGCGGCTCCCCTCAATAGCCGCACTGGGCGTCCTCTCTGTGTCATTTTCGCTACCTCCCCCGCTCTTTATCATGCCCCGATGGGCGTGAAACTGCATTTTGATGAGCCTGCCTTGGAGCCATGGGAGGACTTGCCGGTATGACGCAAATCGCGTAATTTCCGGCACTGCTGACAAACCTCAAGCAGCGCATTGCACGTGCGCAGGATGTACATTACTACAGCGTCAAACGCAAGGTGTACCAACTACAGAGTCACGGACAATGAGGAGCCGCAGCTCGTGTTTGACGTTGTAGTGATGTACTCCTCGCACATGCGCAACTCGCCGCTTGATGTCTGTCAATAAACCCAAAGGGTGTATCGATGTCAGCAGTGCCGGAAATGACGTGATTTGCGTTATACCAGAAAGTCCTCCCATGGCTTCGAGGCAGGCTCATCAGAATGCAGTTTCACGCCCATCGGGGGCATGAAAAAGAGCGGGGGAGGTAGCGAAAATGATACAGAGAGGACGTCCAGTGCGGCTATTGAGGGGAGCCGTAGCCTCATAATAGTAAGTGCAAAAAACAAATTATTAAAATTTCCCCAGACTGATTTAGGACAGAGAGGGATAGCTAGAATACTAATAGGAAGATGCAGGGACAGGTATTGATAGGCTGGGGGGCTAATTCTAGGGATTCTAATTCTAATTTAAAGGGAACCTGTCAGATTGGATAACGCTATTAACCTGCAGGTGCAGGGTTGATCTGCAGGTTAAAAGCTGTATAAAGGTGACTGCCTTCTGTAATGAAAGTGCAGCTATTGAGAGAAAATGAACTTTATTTCTCCCTGCAGCCACCGGCATTTAGTAATGAATGTGTGCCAGCACAGTTTGTGTCACCGCTCTCTATACTGTGAATCATAGCTGTAAGCATGCTGCGCACTTTGACTGACAGCGAGCTCTGCAGTTCATCAGTGCAGTGCAGCCACATTGTCAGCACAGTATGGTGAACAAGGACATTAGCTTCTCCAAGCACACTTGTATGACTGAAAGCCGGTTTCTCTCTGATGAAGGGTAAGAACCACAAAGATTGTTGTGTCATCTGCTCCCACCTGCACCACTACCTTCATCCTCCTCTGTACTATCCATTATCCCATCCATCTTCTTCATCTTCCAAGGGACCTACCCTAGCTAGGAGAGGGTATACCACTTGGCTGCCTACCATCTCCCCTTGGAAGCCCCTACTGCAGCCCCTAGCCACCTACGGTCAGAACTCCAGCTTGCATCACAAGCTATTTCCCCCTGTAAATACTCCCCTTTAACATGTTTAGCTACAGCCACAGCTCCTGAGGACTGTTGCCGTGAACTGATGCCACAGGCTTCCAGGCAGCTGAGTACCCCACGGTCCTTATGGCTGCAACAAGAACACCTTTCTTCTAGCACATATAGAACATGATTGAGTTCAGTGACTACCTGGTCCCATCAGCTGGAAGAGACAGCAAGTGACCGCCACTGGCTTTCAACCATTTTGATAGCTAGTGCTTGTGCCAATTTTTTTTTATCACAGTTGTGGAGAAAAAAATCAAGTGTAATTGATGACATTCGGATTTTGTGTTTAATGAAGGTATACCTAAAATGGAAGTTATATGAAGGATTGACAGGTCGTAAAGATGTATTAGGCGGCCGTCACACGGTTTAATATTGCGAACGATATTGTAAGCGATCACGTGCACGCGCGATCGCTAACAATATCGCTCACATCGCTGGTGAGCTGTCACACAGACAGACTCACCAGCGATGTGGAGCAGCGAGATCGCTGGTAACTATGGTACACATCGGGTTACTAGGCGCCGCGCGGCGCTTAGTAACCCAACGTTTACCACAGATACCATCTCCCAGCATAGGCTCTGCTGCTGGGAGATCGTTCATCGTGGTGTCACACACCACGATGAAGCAGATTGAACAAGCGTTTATCGCTTGATATGAGCTCCGGCTCTCATATCTGCGATGTCACGATCAAGCGATTTTACATTGTAAAATCGCTTGATTGCACGCAGCGACGCACAAACGATATCGCTTAAGCGATCAAAAAGCAGATCACTTAAACGATATCGTTCACAATATTGAACCGTGTGACGGCCGCCTTAGAAAGAAATCTCATCATATGATTGTACAGATAGTGATTAGTGATGAGGAGTATGATTGAGCATGTCCAACTTCAGACATCAATCACTGGATCAAATTTCCACTGGGTGAAAACAAAAATGTTGTCGACACACCCATAGGTCTTAATGAGGTTGCATCTTTCGTTTTTCGTGGTGTCCCTGAAATATGAGCCATGGAATCCAATTAGAGGTAATATCACTGTTCAGTTT
Source organism: Allobates femoralis (assembly GCA_033576535.1). NCBI lineage: Eukaryota > Metazoa > Chordata > Amphibia > Anura > Aromobatidae > Allobates > Allobates femoralis. Next base: position 22,998,030 of record JARQOC010000012.1, read on the forward strand.
GGCAGCACATACTGGCTGTGAGGCTTGATTACATCTACAGATTCACTTCTTGCCAGAAGAGCTTTAATCCACTGCCCACCATTTACAACAGGTCAATGATTTTGCATTAATTGCAGGCACTGTCCTATCATTATGTGAGTGAGTGCTCATTGCTCATTACTGACACTGTGATGTGGAGTTTTGAGAATCTGGATTGTCCATATTGTCCAGATCTGCAACAGTCTTCTAGTTGAATGGTCAATGTTGTTTCAACAAATTTTGCATAACATAATAGTGCATATAACAAGCAACCTCTGTGTGTATGTATATGTGTGTATGTACTCCTCATAAAAATATAGGGAGCACTTCACCATTACATCGTGTTGTTACATGTTCCCTTTATCAGAGAAACTTTCCCATCACTGAGATAGAAGTCTACTCGTGCTTTTAAAATTCTATGGAGGAGAGAGGAGCTAGAGACAGACAGACAGACCTTCTGCTGAAAGTTCTTAACAATTATAGTTTTCCAAACACCTTTGTGAGCACCAACGGTCATCTCCTATCTCAGTAAGGGTGCTTTAACATCTGTGTTTTTGCAAATCTGGCAGAAGTTCGCTTTTTTTTTTTTCCAAAAACGCAATGCAGCACACTTGCGCCAAGGTTGCACTTGTGCCAATGAATTGTAAAGGGACCTCCAGACAAGTACTGAGGCTTGCAGTTATGACCGTTACCCTAAACTTTCAGCACTTCCGGAACCCCCGGCGCTGGATGAAATTCACTGCTAGCAGCAGTTTTCGTCCGGCAGCGGAAGTGCAGGATCGTGGGGAAAATGTGAGTCTCCGCACTTGCCCGGAGGTCCCTTTATAATGCATTGGCAAAAACGCAACCTTGGCACACGTGTGACACAAGGGTGCCGCTTCTGCCTTTTGCAAAATAGGTGTAATTCCGCCGGATTTGCAAAACGGCAGATCAGGCAAACCTAAAGTAAAGTTTGTCTGATCATATTGCCAGATTTGCAAATGACGCAGAAATGAAAGTACCCTAAGTCTGTATTCACTGAAGACAAATTTTACCTGTAATATCTCTAATAAGATTTTTAATAAAGTTTCTTACATTTTAAAGATATATTGATATCTGATACATGCTTCCCAATACCCTAGCAGCATGTATCAGCCGCTGGACCGATGCTCATCCCAACTGAACGTTCGAACTCCTTACCCGTTGGCACCACTCAGACAACATAAGATGAAGGAGCAACACAATACTAAGACTTTATTGGATCCCCAACAATCAAAGGCATATAACACATACCAAGAAAAACACACAATGTAACAGGTAACAGAGTCTCAGCCTTCTGCTGGCTCACTAGGGATTAGGATGTTTGTACCTTCGGGCTTCCAAGGCCAACTATGCCAATCCAGCAGTACCCCGCTTTTGGCAGGCACCACTGAGAAAGGAATAGCGGCAAACTTGGGAGGCTGACCGATAACAGCAAAGTCTGCAGCCAGGTGACTGAATTGTCCCAATCTGGGCTTTCCATAAATAGTCTTTGATATTTAAGCCGAATCCTAGGCTGAACTCCTGGAGAAAATAATCCAGTTTTTGTGGTACTCTAATCGGACCCGAAGCTCCTAGACTGAGGCCATGCAGAGTGTGAAGACATGATGTTATCCTGGCAGCCTGAACTGAAATTCATAGGCTGCAGTCCTGTAGCAAATGAACATGCAAAGTCCCCAGACTAAGCCAACAAAGCATATGAACTCCTGGTGAATGCATAAAATTCCTTTTTATAACTCAAGCACTCATTTCAGGGTATTGTGGTCTTACAGGATTGGTGTAATAAGGCTGTGCTTTTATTGGTTGGCATTTCAAGCCGAAGGCTAAATTCTCCCCGGAGTGATGTAGACAGAGAGGGGCTGAGGAAAGTTACATTAATTACCAAAAGACAAACTCAGACTTTAAAGGCCCTGAATAGTCTGGCAAGAAGCCATGTCTTAGCAAACATGAGATAACAAACAAAAGACCATACGTCTGGCCAAATTAAGAAAATTTAACCCACCTCGTACAGTGTAAACGTCTGTGTCGTCAAATATGCAACCACAGCGACACTTTGCCTGATCCAATTGTTGGATCTGGCAAAAAACCACTGTGGTCGCATATGGTTGCACAAACAAACCCAGATGTGGTTGGCCACATTTTCAGCCTGATCACACCTGAACGCAAGTGGGAAATCAGCCTAAGCTTAGTGGTTCATTCTGTTTGATATATATGGCACATCTTTAGACTGTCCAGTCTACGTTTACACCACCTCTCTGTTAATGTAAGTGCAGTAGTGTTCTGTCACTGGTCATCTTCCCCAGTTTCCAGTGCTGCGCTGGTCTTCTTTTTAGTCATCTGCCATATTTTACAACTTGCCAGATCACACTGGGCTCTGAGTTTAACAGGAATTTGCTTTTACAAAGTATATGTAGCTGCGATGCCTTATGATTTTTACAGTTTTGTGAGCTATTGGTGATTATAGTGGATATCCTTTGCCCAGGGGTTTGCAGAGCATACTGGAAAGCTACAAATTGCCTAATCCTGATGACATGAACTTTCTAATTTAGAACTAATGTATGGTATTTTCCGATCTTTAATGTTCAAATGTATCAGTAATGCACAAGATATAATCAATATCACATTATGTACAGCTCGTAGCACTTCTTATTATACACCCTACTGGTGTGTCCCACTGCTTGGAAACATTAATTGGCTAATTTAATTATCATTTTATCTTTTATTCAGGATCTGATGATTCTGTGAATGCTATAATGGACCTGTAATAGTGTAGATAAATCACCTTATTATTACAAAAAGGTGAGAAATGTGAGAAGTATGCAGGCACTCGGTGCAATTATTGAGGTTGGCCATTACAACTCAGCACGCTGTAAAAAAAAAAAAAAAGCATAAAATCAAATGTAAAATGATGTACTTTCCTAGACAAATACACCCGGCGGTCCTGAACTGTTGCTATGTGACCAGCCTGGGGGGCAATTGCCTCCCTGCCCCCCGGCCCAGCCCACCTCTGTTAGAGGTCTTAGTTTTGTTGTTTTTTTTTTAGAGGGTGGGCCTGGTTAAAATCAGGGTTAACCCTCTAAACACCAGTCAATTTTTCATTTTAGCTCTTTTGTTTTTTTCTCTGAGTGTGTAGAGTCCATAGGTAGCTCATAGGTCCCTATATTCCATAAAGCTTCATAAAATCTTAAGATATGGGGAGGCCAAAAACCTAACATGTTACTTTACACAACCATAACTTTGAATGCCTTTACATATACCCAGTGGTTCGGAGACTCTATTTTTGTGATACTTTTATTTTATTTTATGTCTATAGTAAATTTAGGTTGATGTTTTTAATTTATTTCTTTTTAAAATGAGATTTTTTTTTGAAAAGTCAATACTTACCATTTCCTATATATCTACGTGATATTGGCATTGGTTTTTATACCTCTTTTTATTTTTGTGGGAGATTCAACTTTAGCAGCAATTTTTTACATTTTTATTAAACTTTCTGAATCCTAATTTTTTTAGGGGTTTATTAGGGGTTAATTTGATTTTTAAGTGCCTTTGAGGCACCTATGTTTACAGTAACATAGGTTGAAAAGACACAAATGCATCAAATTTCAACTTTTCTTGGTCAAATACATTATCTTTATGTATAACACTCAATGCCATTCACCATGATAGTATCCTACTTATTTGTAACCGGTTAAGGAGCAAATCGGTTCGCAGCTGCAGAGGAAAGTGAGAGATTAATCCATCTCCATCTCCTCCACTGCTGGCCTCAACGTGTATTACACTGCACTAGGATGGCATCCTAGTGCAGAGCGATGTTTCACATGCACCCATAAACCTGTATGGGTGTATGTGATCCAAGACACGCTACCAAACACAGCATGCTGCTAGTTTTTTTCCTCAGTACAATTTTGGCTGAGGAAAAAATAGCAGATGGACACTGCTTGATTAATTAAAAACAGTACGTGTGCAGTCCGAAGATTTAATGGATTGCACTTGTGTGTTGAAAAAGCAAGTGTAAAGGCCCAGTCACACATAACGATATCGTAAGAGAGATCGTTGTAACTGTGACGTTACAACGATCTCTCCAGCGATGTTATGTGTGACACTTTTCAGTGATCAGGCCCCTGCTGTGAGATTGCTGATCACTGCAAACTGCTCTGGGTCATTTTTTGATCGTTGGTTTCCCGCTGGTCAGAACGCATCGCTGCGTGTGACAGCAAGAGACCAGCGATTAGTGACCTCACTGGCTGGTAACCAAGGTAACACTGGGTATCTAGGCAGCACGCGACCACCGCACACATCTGCTAAAAGGTGACAACCAAAGGGTTAAGGGGAGTTACTACCCCTAGGAAAAACCCACAGCCACTGGCTCAGAGCTCTGTGTGTTGAGGTGCAAGGCAGGAAGGGCGAAGCAAGCGCAGTGTGAAATGACCTGGAAAGGACAGAGAAGGGGTGCCGGTTATGTACCGTCCTATTACCAGTGAGTAGCTGGATCCCTGCCTCTGAGAACCCAGTGCTCAGTGGGCTGCTGCACAAAGACTGTGAGTAAAAGAACTAAAGACTGTAACCCGCTGTGTCTGTGAACTTTCTTACGCGTCAGAAGCACCAGAAACATAACTACCAACTCCCTTAGGTACCTCAGCTTCCCTAGGGGTCAGCCCTACCCGTAGAGGGCTTAAGAACATTGCTGTCTCCCAACCATTGGCCCCTAGGAAGACTGTCGAGCAGCGGCGACCATCTATAGTTGCAATCTGCGGGTGGCGTCACATAACATTAACAAGTATCCCCAAGTCCAGTGATCCCTGTCCAGAATGAACCCTCCACGCCAGATCCCTATCCCTAAGAGAGAGAGCCACCCACACCGAACTTTTAATGACACCGCCATGGTCACAGAGCCAGGTCTCGGTCCCTGTGATCCCCGTGATGAAGCCTCAAAAAAAGCCTGATTCCAAGTATCCTAAGGCCCAGGAGGGGCATGTCAAAAGAGAAAGAACAAATTGCGGGGTATGCAACAGGACTACAGTTCTACAGGTCCAGCCTCAGAAGTGGTGAGATGTGTGAGTATATACAAACTTTAATTCCAAAACGTTATTGCACATGTATTTACATACTGTCGAGCCCCAGGCCCTGGGGTACTCGGGTATCAGGTTCGGAGGGGGTTTTCACAGGGATGTTATGGGTGGCAGCGCCTGAGCCCATGGCCTGGGTAACACTTCAATAAAGGGGTTATGTACAGGGATTAAGAGTTATTGTCACGTGACGCCACCTGTAGTACCTGATGAGGGATCACCAGCGCCGCGGCAGTCCTCCGGAGGCGATGGTATTGCGGCAAGGATGGCAAAGCTCCCTGCAGGTGGAGCTGATCCTCCGGGCAGTGTTCCTGTACGGCAAACAGGTTGAATTCTGCAGCACAAAGACAAAGTCACTCTCCCGGGTACTTTACTGGAACAGTTCAGGTAAAAAACACAGTTCACAGTATAACACAGTCTGTAAGCATAAGCAGCTGGGCTAGGTAGTGGCAAGTGAAAGGGGTGTTTCCACGTGGCTTTGTTAGATGTCCCTCCTTTACTGCTCTTCCAGGTTGGTGTGGAGCCTGGCTGACCTGAAATCCAGCCTGGCCTCCTGTGCTCTCTCACCTTTGCTGTCATCGGGTAACCTTCTAATGGTTTGCCGCTATCTCTTGTCACGCGGTGCCTGGCTCCCTTAAGGTTGACTGCGCTGGTGCCCGGGAGACTTGAAGACTCCACGGTAATCCGTATTCTCTGCTGTACTTGTAGCTCTCCAGCAGTTTGCGGCTCCGGTACCCGGTAAGCCGTCTAAGAGAAACTATCACAGGCTCCTTTGTTCCCAAAACTGCTGCTCTCCTGGAAAGCTTCTTTCCTGTCTGTCCCTCAGGCGTTCTCTGCCTCTAACTTCCTCCCGCCCTCACACAGCTTGCCCTGCACTCCTCCCACCGGGGCTGGGTCTCCTAGTCAAGGATTTAACCCTTTAGTCCCCTGAGCTAAGGGAGTATGTGTGTGTGGATGCGAGGCTTAAGCCACATATTAACCTCCCCATTCACTTACCACAGGGATACCACACACGCTGGTCTGGGTGCAGTACCCCTTAGTGGCGCTGCGACCAGTGGGGCGCCACAATACAAAATAATACTGCAAAAATCTACATATCAGAAAAACATAATGAAAATTAATCAAACAGGTAGACAGCAATTGGGTAAATCACATCTTATATACAAATTAATAAAATCAAATAAAAACAGATAATTCTTTGTCATTCAAACCAATGGGACCCTGAATGTTAGTGTTCAGGATACATATGGCTTCTTGCTGAAGCAGTTTTTAGTGTATGTCGCCTCCGTTTTATAGGGGTTTTATTTCCTCCAGCCCAATAAATTGCAAGTAACTACTATCCCCATCATGAAATTCTCTTACATGTTTAATCAATCTAGGGGCACCTTTTTGAGTAGTAACAGAACGGCAAGTGTTCCCTGAAATGAACAAATAAAGGTATAATGCCATGAATGGAAACATGAGAGCAGTTATCAAGAAAAATTGGCATATTTCTATATTTTCATGACTTATAATGTAGAGTTGACGTTAAGCTGATTTCTCACATGCTCATGGCATGCACAGCAGCCCTTGAATAATGTATTTTATATGACCTTCCTAGATGAATTACTGAAGGAAAGTGATAGCTGCTCCGAGCATTTTTCTAATAATTGCCTTTCACTTTTAGGGATCATTAAGACATTGGTCTTTTAAAAAGAGTGTAATAGCTGTTTCTACATTTGTATAATTTTGTGTTAGAATGTCTGGAAATATCACCCTGACGCATGACACATGGCATATAAGAACTGACTGAATTCTTTGCTTTTGAAATGAAACTTTCTGGACAATCTTATCAAACTGGTGGTATGACTTTATAGGTCCCTGTACCACAATTTAAAATAGGATTGCTACAAAGCATGTATTTTCTGCTAGTGCTGAGAAATCAAGCTATTAAGCTACATACAAATTAGATTAGTGCATTTAGAGTGTGAAAACGCACTTGGAATGTACCGTCATACCCCCAATGCACTTCCAGGATAATCTGCGTGCGTCTTCAAAGCTTGGTCTCTTGGTGCTGGCTCATCACATGACAACAAAAGAGAGGATATCCAGTCATCTGATAAAAGACCAGACCCTGGAGGAACCATTATTTTCATTTTCAGAAACGGTTTTTCTTGTTGTCTACACTGGAGCTAACTATTTGCTGGGTGATGTCTGAACACCTCCCCCTATTGATTCTAATCAGTAGCAGCTAAAAATCTGAGAGAAATCCGCGTGATGTGTTCTCTCGGGGATATTGTATATATAAGTTTTAAAGATTAGATTTAGCGCTTACTGTATTGACACCTTGATTGACTATAATAATGCACATAAACCACTATGAATTAGTGTATACTTTTAAAATTCTGATTTGAAATTTGAAATTTTTTTCTAAAATTCACACATAAATTCATAAAATGTAACATTTAAAATGTCCTCAGATATAATATCAATATGCTGGTAGGATCTTCTGTTAATGTGTTCGTTTCTATCTTTTAATTATTTTCACTGTAATTTTGTGTTCTAAAATGAAATAAAACACCACTATCAATATTACTTTTTTTGGCCTTCTACCTTATGTTTCATTTATTGTGCTTGTCTCACCTGTTCGAGGGTTAACCGGGCTTGTTCTTATAGCTCTTGTCTGTTTGGACCTTGATTGATGCCCAACCTGAAATGTATGTATGGTTTTGGTCAGTGTCAACTTCTTGTTTGACTTCCCCTATACATATGTGTTCTATTCACACGTCCCTCACATCAGTTAGTTACCATGTGCAGATAAATACTTTTGTGGCTCTAGGTTTCTACTCAGTGTTCGTTGGTGGTAGTGGGTCCATGCATACCGCTGCAATTCTACTGTCCTCGCTACTCCTGCAAATCCCCGGCGGGTTAGCAAACACCACGGCCGCTGGTGTTACTCCCTGCTTCCGGGTCTGGTGACGTCAATGCAGTGCGCGGTCAGCTGATTATAGTCATGTGACTCTGAGCTATGGATGGTGTGTAGCGTCAGATAATCTGAGTGCTCTGCGCGTATGCAAACAAGGGGCGGGGTCTACGCGTTTCGTAGGTCACACCCTACTTCGTCAGGATACCCGCCCTCCTGATGTCTGCTCTCTTTGCAAGTGGAGTGTGGATCCTGCGGCAGCCATACCATACCCTTATACCGGTTGTGGGTCACACAACTGCCCCAGGTGAGCAGCAACAAATGTTTGTACAAAAGTGTTATAAGGATAAGACCTCGCTTTCTCTCCTCTTTTATAGTTTGTATTAAACCTATCACAAGTCTCCCAAGGTACAGGAGATCCTCATGACAATAAAAATTACATAATAATGATAACAAGTCTGACACATCTCATTATTGTATCTTTTACTATTTCTTTGCAGGGGAAAGTTGGACCACGGTAATAACATTACTCCAACTCCTGTTCATAGACATTCAACTCTGTGGCTCAGAATGTTTTATTCAACTGAATGGTAAATAGTCATATGAAATGTGTAGTGTTTTTGCATATATGCTCCTGTATGTATAACAAATGTGTGTGCGTTTATCAAAGCTCCATTCAAATGGTTTTCTTTATTATTTGGACTTTATTGGTACGCTCCATGCAACAATGTATAACACCATAGCTGGTTTGATTGGAGGTTGTTTTTTAATCTAAAGGCCCCATCTCACGCTTGAATGGTCGAACGAACCAACCAACGATCCGACTTGACCTTGATCGCTTGAACGACGTTCAATGATCGCTAGTGAAATGTTACATGTACAGATATCTTTAACGACGCAGCAACGATTCCGCGACAAGTGAACGATACTTGCGGTCGTTTGATCGCCTACATCTTCCAGTTCTGAATAGGCGAAGTCGTTAACGACATCGTTATCAAGGTGTCACACACAACGATGCTGCAGGTTGGACGGACGATCATCATCTGGTTTAAGGTCCGGTTCAAAAACCAACGACCAGCCGACTTATCGTTGATCGTTTCTACTTGTCACACGCATCGACGTCGTTGCTCCACCCAAAAAGCCGTGACGTACCAACGATGTCGTTAACTATATCGTAGCGTGTAACGGGCCCTTAAGGCTATGTAATGCCAATCAATTTGAGAAGGAGCAAGTAATGCCAGACTATTAAAATCATTATGTGTCTACTTTAGGTGGACATTTTAAGTGAACAACTTCAGTGCTCATGTTTTATGCGGAGGATGCCCTATTTTTACAATGTAAAGGCATTTTCTGTCTCCAGACAAACAGAAGGTCACTGTTTAGTCATTGGGAACTGAGACAAAAGGCATTCACATTGTGATGACAGCAAAGCTTTGTGAGTGCGAGACTGTGGGAGAAGGAAATTCTGAGACATATGGAAACGGACCGTGGGGACAAAAAAAAATCATCCTAGAGGAGACAATGCAGAGTAATTACCGATCTGCTGCTCTTTGTTCTTACAAATGTGTTTTATGTTTGTATCTGCAATGTATGGCGCATATCAGAATGACTGAATTATTCAATATTCTGGGTAATAAATAGGTAGAGTTGGAAAAAAATTGAGAGCCATGAATAAATATTGAACGATTTAAAAATGTTAAAGAACAGGGGCTGGCTGGCAAATTTCGGCTTGGGAGGCAAGCACCCAGCAGTGACCCATGAGCAGTGGGCTTCTCAGCTGACAGATGGCCAGGCAGCCCCAAAACTGCTGCTTGACCACTGGCCTGGGGGGCATCTGCACCTGTGCCCCTTGGGCCAACCAGTCCCTGTTAAAGAATGAGACCATTTTAATTGGAAAAACTTCCAAAGCTTAACCATTTTTATTTTGCAATAAATGTATTTGTGAGAAAAGGGGCACAAACATATCTTCTTTAAAGGGAACCAACTACCTGGATTTACCCACCTGTAAATCAGTGCAGCAGGTGATTGACATGTGCAGCAGGACATAACTATTTGGGGTATTTTTTCCTTTTATTCCTCCCCTATGAGCTTGTCTTTCTGCTGTAAGCCAAACCTCCTCCCCTTTCATCCAGACTTATCCAGGGGGTTTCAGCTAACAGCAGAAAGACAAGCCCACAGGGAGGAATAAAAGTAAAAAAAAAAAAAAAAATAGTGATGTCATGCTGCACACGTCAATCATCTGCTGGACGGATTTACAGGAGGTTAAATCCTGGTGGTTGGTTCCCTTTTAATCAGGATGGATTGGGCCTTGATGGGCAGAGCAATATTTCACATATTAGAATTGCGGATTTTCATTTTTGTCTTTTTCAGTCTATGCAAATGTTTGGCTTTTTTTGCATATGGATTTATCTTATCCAGTTTGGAGTGGATTTTTTTTTATTTTTAGGTTAAAAAGCTAATTTGATTGAAGACATCAGGGGAGAGAGGTTTTATTTACAGTCCTGGCCTTAATAACATTTGGTGGTACATCAATTGGCTCGTTTGAGCTCCATAATTGGTTGTGATAGCGGTCATGTGATTGAGACCTAAACAAATTTAGATCCTGATGGGGTCACCAGAACAAGAGTTTGTTTGTAAGATTGAAGCCAACTGTTGTGGCTGCTGTGGGAGACACATTTTTTAATTATTATATTTTCACGGCCTTCAGCTTGATTTCGAGCCATGGCGACTTGATGGATGAATGCTTTGTAGTAATATTGATCTTGTGCAGTCTAGATATGTCCGGCAGGGTCTTCTCCAATCCTAGATAGCTCCACCAGGGTCTTCAAGCCTAAATCAGTCCACCAGGATCTTCTCCAAACCTAGATAGCTCCACCAGGGTCTTCTCCAAGCCTAGATAGCTCCCCAAGGGTCTTCTCCAAGCCTAGATAGGTCCACCAGGATGTTCTATAACCTAGATGGCTCCACCGGGGTCTTCTCCAAGCCATGATGGCTCCACCAGGGTCTTCTCCAAGCCATGATGGCTCACAGGTCTTCTCCAAGCCATGATGGTCTCACCCGTCTCTTCAAGCCTAGATAGGTCCACCAGGGTCTTCTCTGCCGTTATTTTGATTGTATCAAGCCATTGGGTTGCTGGTTTTCCTCTCTGCCTTGTTCCTTTCATTCGTCTGACCATGATATCTTTTTCCAGTGATAGCTCAATTCGTATGATGTGTCCAAAGTAGGCAAGTCGTAGCTTGATGATTCTTGCTTCCAGTGACATGTCTGGCTTGATTTGATGTGTTTGTTCTTTTTGCTATCCATTGTATTTATAACATTCTTCTCCAGCTCCATTTTTTGATGGTGATGATGTACATTCCTTCCATAACCACACACCCTCCAAAAAATGCCCCCGCCCCCTAAAACACACCCTCTGCACCCCCGCTACCCCCAAAAAAATGCTCCCACAAATCAGCACTCCCCCACAAATGCCCCACCCAAATCCACATCCCCCACCCCCCTAAACCCATACCCCCTACCCCAACCTGCTCCATCCGTGCACCCAAACCCATCCCCCCAGTACCCCCACCCCCCCAAACTTGCCCCCCTCCATTTACTTTGCGACATTTATATGCAAAATAATCATTATATTTTGTTATAGCTAAGAACAGTTAGTTGCTATCCCGGGCAATGCCGGGGCTCTACAGCTAGTTTTTTATATAAAACTCAACAAGCTTCAAGGTGGGTATACAGGAGCCATAATTTACGCCCCCTGATTTCTCCACTAAAAAATTTGGATTTTAGTTCAGAAATGCAGCAATTTTTGCCATTTGGATTTTGCAGCTGCTTGTCAGAGGTGTGCAATTATGGTCTATGGGAATCCACCCTGACAAAATACATTCACATTTGTGCTAAAGTTTGACTGCTCTTTTATTTTTCCCTGTCAAAATTGTAATACAAAATAACAAGTGTGAGCTCAACCCTATACTTTCTTTTTTAAATTGAATCCTGGTTTTGAGAGAGAAAATACACACAAAAACTGCACATTCTGAGAGAGAGATCAAGAAGAGAGAAGTCAGTAACCACTTTATTCTCGATAATCAGGGTAACCTTCATAAAAACTATGCAAAATAATTAAATCCTGTAGTAGAATTGAAGGAAACCTGACATTTGATGCATGTGGAGCGCCCTGTGTCCAGTCACCACAGTGGTATCTCCTCCCTAACTGGAGGTGGCATCATGCCCAGAGGTAATTGGAGCTCCTTACATTAAGTAAACCCATGCATTCACACACAGCCTGATTCCTGACCAGAAGGGGGAGCACAAACACCTAGTTTTTTGGGTTGACTCACTCTTCTGGCTGCGGGAGGGATTAGAGTAGTGAAGGAAGGGAAGCAGAACACGAGGAGAAGGAGAGAGAACATGTCTGGAGTAGAAGCTATGTAAGCTCGCTCTAGGAATACACCAAGTAGGGCACCAGAGTCTTGGGCTATCTAGGGATTTGGAAACCCTGGTAGCAGAATCTGGAGGCCAAGGGATTGTAGGTCCTCCGGTCACCCTTGCTGCACAAAGCACACCACATTACAGAGAGGTCAGAGATGGGACTAAGGAACAGCTTATAAAGGGGCTCGCAATGCCTGCTGTCAGGAGCAGCTCCAGAAAAAGAGAAGCAGGGAAACAGATCAGTTCATAAGCTGTTGAATCCCTAGACAGGTGGACAGAGAAGGAAGGCTTATTCTTCCCACTTAGTAGAGCGAACTTCACTTGCTTCTGGGCAGACTGGACCCTGGACCTTGTGGCAGTATGCTGGATTCAACTTGTTACCATCCTTCAGTAAAGATAAAGACGGTATTCCTCTTTCTCCTTGTCTCTGCTGCGCCTCTCACTACAACTCCCATCATCGCCCCAGGGACGTGCTTCTGCTGAGGGAAGTAATCCATCTTGCTGCATGACCATTTATACCCTAAAGCCACAGCTTGCAGCACTGGTCACTAAAGACCAGATACCTCAGCTGGCGTAATGTTAAATCATAAACTATTATCCCATGCAAATATCCCTTTTATTTGTCCGATCAGAGCCACGGTGCTGGGCAATCGCCACTTTGATATCCCTGATAGACTGCCTGCCTGGCTACCGAGTACCCTGGCCCATGCCACCTGCGACACATGCTACCCGATCTATGAGCAGCATGTATTAGGCTCTAGCCATATGAACCCTGCCAGGTATGTTTGATTCTGAAACACTGCAGAATATCACAGAAATATGTACGGTACTTTGAAAACCTGCTTGTCTGACTAGTCTCCAGTGCGGCTTGGTACCTGGCAGCTTCTCTCCACCCGCTGCTCTGGAGTGACCGGTCTCCTGCTTTATGTGGACATGGTCACCGGCAGCTTTTAAAGGGAACCAACCAGCAGGATTTAGGGCTATATAGTTAGGTTGGTGCCTTACAGGCACTGGGATACTGAGTGCAATCATATCTTTACTTTGAAGATTCAAGGTTTGATTGCAGAGAAAACTGTTATAAAGGTTATGGCAAACAGGGGAGGAGACACACCAAGTGTGCAGCAGTGCGTCACTATGTGGGGTTGGGTTTTTCTATTACTCCTCTGTGGACTCTTATGTCAAACCCTCTTCCCTCCCCTCCTCTCTTCCTCTCTCCCTCCCTGTCACTCTTTACCAGGCACAGGACATCTCGCATTGCGCTTTGTCATAGTGCAATGCCAATTGCCCTGGGTGTCCTAACTTATCTCTCCTTCCCGCCCTCCCTCCTTGTTTGCTTATCACTGCTGCTGCTGCTTCTCACTGTTTCTCCTGTGATCCCGCGTTGTCACAGCAGTGCAAAGACCCCGCACCCTCCAGTCTGCACGTCCCCGATCTCCTCACCTCACAGATCACAGGAACATTCATGAGAGCAGACCGGGACAATTCCCCCCCCACCACATTTCAATGACATTCTGATAGGGAATTTAGATTGTGAGCCCCAATAGGCACAGTGATGGTCATGTGTGGATTTAAGGGTGCTATACATGTAACCATGCAGCTGCTTTGGCTCCATACTTCATAAACAAAACCCCGGAGACAAGCCAAGTACACACAAATGTGACATCTCTATTAATTCAGTACAAAGCTGGTTAAAACCGAGAGTCATTGACTGGCACACTTCACAAGTGAACCTACAATGCATCGGTAAACCACAAATATATGACCATATATCATCAGGAAACCTTTGTAAATAAATGGCTAACCAATCCTGCATATAAATATATACCCTAATCACTCGAGAATTGTCCCCATAAGCAGATTCCTGGTGCAGTGCACCCAAAAACACTTTTACCACAGCAAGTGCCACATCAGTGGGTCCAATAATTACCTGGAAGTGGCCAGGAATGACATCCCTAACACACGTTTTGCATTAACTTCATCAGAGGGACCTGTTTTGTATTGAATTAATAAAATTGTCACATTTATGTGTTTTGTCTTTTGTCCTATCTCTGGGGTTTTGTTTATGAACTAAGGTGTACTGGAGGGCCGCATACACTGTGTGCAGAATTATTAGGCAAAAGAGTATTTTGATCACATGAAACTTTTTATACATGTTGTCCTACTCCAAGCTGTATAGGCTTGAGAGGCAACTAGCAATTAGGTAAATGAGGTGATGTGCATCTCTGTAATGAGGAGGGGTGTGGTGTAATGACATTAACACCCTATATAAGGTGTGCTTAATTATTAGGCAAATGCCTTTCCTTTGGCAAAATGGGTCAGAAGAGAGATTTGACGGGCTCTGAAAAGTCCAAAATTGTGAGATGTCCTGCAGAGGGATGCAGCAGTCTTGAAATTGCCAAACTATTGAAGCGTGGTCACCAAACAATCAAGCGTTTCATGGCAAACAGCCAACAGGGTCGCAAGAAGCGTGTTGGGCAAAAAAGGCGCAAAATAACTGCCCATGAACTGAGGAAAATCAAGTGTGAAGCTGCCAAGATGCCATTTGCCACCAGTTTTGCCATATTTCAGAGCTGCAACGTTACTGGAGTATCAAAAAGCACAAGGTGTGCTATACTCGGGGACATCCAAGAAATCAAACGGACTGTGTGTAGTAGGTCCACGTTGCTACAAAGGACACAAAGCCAAAATCCTCAGTTATGCTCATTCATCAGGGAATGCATCCCATGATGAAGGAGCATAGCAGGCTTGGATGGATCCAATAACTGAGGATTTGGTCTTTGTGTCCTTTGTAGCAGCGTGGACTTTGCTACACACCGTCCCTTTGATTTCTTGGATTTTCCTACCATGTTGCACATGGAAGTGTGTGTCTTGCAAGCAGCTACCTGACGTGTTTTTCAAACTGGTTGTGTGTCACACAACTATAAAAGGTGAGCAGTTTTATACAGCGGCTTCAGAGCCGAACAGCATATATAACAATAAGACCCTATTGTGCTTGCTTCCTTTACAGAGACTGACTACATCATACTCAGGGACATGGCCAAGGTAAGGAAGGCTGAAAAAAGACCACTTTTGAACAAGAAACATAAGATAAAACATCAAGACTGGGCCAAGAAATATCTTAAGACTGATTTTTCAAAGGTTTTATGGACTGATGAAATGAGTGACTCTTGATGGGGCAGATGGATGGGCAGAGGCTGGATCAGTAAAGGGCAGAGAGCTCCACTCTGACTCAGACACCAGCAAGGTGGAGGTGGGGTACTGGTATGGGCTGGGATCATCAAAGATGAACTTGTGGGACATTTTCGGTTTGAGGATGGAGTGAAGCTCAACTCCCGGACCTACTGCCAGTTTCTGGAAGACAACTTCTTCAAGCAGTGGTACAGGAAGAAGTCTGTATTGTTCAAGAAAAACATGATTTTCATGCAGGACAATGCTCCATCACATGCTCCAACTACTCCACAGTGTGGCTGGCCAGTAAAGGTCTAAAAAAAGAAGAAATAATGACATGGCCCCCTTGTTCACCTGATCTGAACCCCATAGAGAACCTGTGGTCCCTCCTAAAATGTGAGATCTACAGGGAGGGAAAACAGTACACCTCTGGGAACAGTGTCTGGGAGGCTGTGGTGGCTGCTGCACGCAATGTGGATCGTAAACAGATCAAGCTACTGACAGAATCTATGGATGGATGCTGCTGAGTGTCATCATAAAGAAAGGAGGCTATATTGGGCACTCATTTTTTGGGGTTTTGTTTTTGCATGTCAGAAATGTTTATTTCTACATTTTGTGCAGTTATATTAATTTACCTGGTCAAAATAAACAAGTGAGATGGGAATATATTTGTTTTTTTATTACCGTATATACTCGTGTATAAGCCGACCCGTGTATAAGCCGACCCCCCTACTTTTGCCCCCAAAAACAGGGAAAACCTATTGACTCGCGTATAAGCCTAGGGTGGACAATGCAGCAGCTACCGGTACTGAAAAATTTTAAAATGAAAATAGATACGAATAAAATGTTGAACTTTTATTTTAAATAGAAACAGTAAACTACCAATGCAGCAGACCACCGTCCTGTTATAAAGCCCCTTATCACTGGTATGTAGCCCACCATCCCTGTATATAGCAGCCATAACTAGTATACAGTTGCCGCCAGCAGGGTAATACAGGCCCCCAAGCAGGGGTAATACAGGCCCCCAAGCAGGGGTAATACAGGCCCCCCCGCAGGGGTAATACAGGCCCCCCCGCAGGGGTAATACAGGCCCACCCGCAGGGGTAATACAGGCCCACCCGTAGGGGTAATGCAGGCCCCCCCGCAGGGGTAATGCAGGCCCCCCCACAGGGTTAATACAGCCCCAGCAGGGGTAATTCAGGCTCCCCCACAGGGTTAATACAGCCCCAGCAGGGGTAATTCAGGCCCACAAACAGGGTTAATACAGCCCCAGCAGGGGTAATTCAGGCCCCCCACAGGGGTAATACAGCCCCAGCAGGGGTAATTCAGGCTCCCCCACAGGGTTAATACAGCCCCAGCAGGGGTAATTCAGGCCCACCCACAGGGTTAATACAGCCCCAGCAGGGTAATTCAGGCCCCCCACAGGGGTAATACAGCCCCAGCAGGGGTAATTCAGGCTCCCCCACAGGGTTAATACAGCCCCAGCAGGGGTAATTCAGGCCCCCCCACAGGGTTAATACAGCCCCAGCAGGGGTAATTCAGGCCCCCCACAGGGGTAATACAGCCCCAGCAGGGGTAATTCAGGCCCCCCAAAAGGGTAATTCAGGCCCCCCCACAGGGGTAATACAGCCCCAGCAGGGGTAATTCAGGCCCCCCACAGGGTAATTCAGGCCCCCCACAGGGGTAATACAGCCCCAGCAGGGGTAATCTCACCCCCTCGGTCTGCAGGCACCCGGGTCCCTCCAGCTGCTCCGTCTGCGTGCGCGGCTTCTAATACCGGCGTCCTCCCCGCTCTTCCTGTTTAATGCGATCATGTGACCGCGGTCACATGATCGCATTAAACAGGAAGTGCGGGAAAGACGCCGGTATTAGAAGCCGCGCACGCAGACGGAGCAGCTGGAGGGACCCGGGTGCCTGCAGACCGAGGGGGTGAGATTACCCCTGCTGGGGGGGCCTCTGTATACATGGGGCGGGGAGGCAGCGGGGGAGGCTATATTGTGCAGGGGAACAGCAATGTACTATGCTCTGCTCCCCATGCATAATTAATGAGCGGCACCACGTGACCTGCCGCTCATTCTGCAGCCTCCCCCCACCTCCTCCTGTGCCCGGACACTGCCCCCACCACACCACACAGTATATGACTCGTGTATAAGCCGAAGGGGGACTTTTCAGCCCAATTTTTGGGCTGAAAAAGTCGGCTTATACACGAGTATATACGGTAAGTTTCCTAATAATTCTGCACAGTAATAGTTACCTGCACAAACAGATATCCTCCTAACAGCCAAATCTAAAAAACCCCACTCCAACTTCCAAAAATATTAAGCTTTGATATTTGAGTCTTTTGGGTGATTGAGAACATAGTTGTTCATCAATAATAAAAATAATCCTCTAAAATACAACTTGCCTAATAATTCTGCACACAGTGTATATTGTAACATTGGTCTTATAGGAATTGATGCTTTGACTCCAGTTGCAAAAGTAGTCCTAATGCAGGTTGCCTTGTCCCCATTTTAATTTTAATAAGTGATGAAAGGCTACACAGAAAAAAAGCCCAAAACAAATAAAGCCCAAAACATAAATGCAGGACTCGCGAAGTAATTTTCATATTTCTTTTATTCCATATTCAAAGATTCCATGATTATTGGGGTTTAGAGCACCTTTTCACAGACTTGCCCGGGCATAGTAACTAACTATTTTTAGTTATAACAGAACAGTGATGTCACAATAGAATGTAGCCTATAACATTCCGAGTCATGTCACTGTATTTATGTGGGATTTGTGTCTCCTGAGTTCTACTTGTGGATTTGCATTTGATTTATTCTATTGTGACTTATACTGTACACATACATACACACACGCATACGTACACTCAGCTTTATATAGTAGATATGGAAGGATATGGGGCGGCATTATTCCATATGGAGGACTGTAAGTCTGCATTTTACTATGTGGAGGGGGCGTGGCTATGCAGAGTGGGAATAGCTATATAGAATGGGTGGAGCTATGTGGAGTGGGCAGGGCTTGATACATACATGCATACACATACACTCAGCTTTATGTATTAGATAGAAGACTATGAAGGGGGCATTATAATACCGTATATACTCGTGTATAAGCCGAGTTTTTCAGCACAAAAAATGTGCTGAAAAGTTCCCCCTCGACGTATACACGAGTCATACAGCAGTACCCAGTGGTATACAGACCTGTAAAGGAAGACATCATTATACTTATCGTGTCGCCGCCGCTCTGTCACCGCCACCCGCGCTATTCCGGGTTTTCATGCTTCCTTCTCCGGCGCACAGGAAATGACGTCATTGTCTGTGCGCCGGAGAAGGAAGCTTGAAGACCCGGAATAGCGCGGTGGAGGTGACAGAGCGATGGCGGCGGCAGCGACACAATAAGTATAATGATGTCTTCCTTTACAGGTCTGCCACAAGCAAGGGGGGGCCCTGTATACCACGGGGGGGTGGGGCTGTATACCACTGGGTACCGCTGTATACAGCTGGGGCTGCTGTATACAGCTGGGGCTGCTGTATACACAGCTGGGGCCCTGTATACCACTGGGGCTTCTGTATACAGCTGGGGCTGCTGTATACACTGCTGGGGCCCTGTATACCACTGGGGCTTCTGTATACAGCTGGGGCTGCTGTATACACAGCTGGGGCCCTGTATACCACTGGGGCTTCTGTATACAGCTGGGCTGCTGTATACACAGCTGGGGCCCTGTATACCACTGGGTACCGCTGTATACAGCTGGGGCTGCTGTATACACAGCTGGGGCCCTGTATATCACTGATTGGTGGGGGAGGCTATATACCACTGGGGCAGCTGTATATTCTGCTGGGGCCTGTATATACCACTGGGGAGGCTGATTTATACCACTGGGGCTGCTGTATATACTGCTGGGGCCTGTATATACCACTGGGGAGGCTGCTGTAATACTGCTGGGGCATGTATATACCACTGGGGAGGCTGCTGTAATACTTCTGGGGCCTGTATATACCACTGGGGAGGCTGCTGTAATACTGCTGGGGCCTGTATACTACCACTGGGGAGGCTGCTATATACTACCACTGGGGAGGCTGCTGTATACTACCACTGGGGAGGCCTGTATACCACTGGGGTGTGCCTGTATACCACACTGCTGGGGGCTGTATACCTGTGCTGGGGTCCACCCTTGGCTTATACACGAGTCAATAGGTTTTCCCAGGTTTTGGGGGCAAAAGTAGGGGGGTCGGCTTATACACGGGTCGGCTTATACACGAGTATATACGGTATGTGGAGTTGCATTATAATACATGGAGGACTATGGGAAGTGCATTACAATAGATGGATGAATTTGGGGGTTCATTATAAGTGCAGGACTATGAGGGCTCCTTATACATGGGGGACTATGGGGTGCATTATAGTATATAGAGACGTATGGGGAGTGCATTATAAAATTTGGATGAATATGGAGGGGTACTTAATTATAATTGGAGAACTATGGGGGCTACCTTATACATGGAGGACTATGGGGACTGCACTATAATAATTAGGTCATTATGGTGGTTACCTTATACATGGAGGAGTATGGGGACTGCACTATAATAGTTAGAGCATTATGGTGGGCACCTTATACATAGAGGACTATGGGGACTGCACTATAATAATTAGGTCATTATGGTGGTTACCTTATACATGGAGGACTATGGGGACTGCACTATAATAATTAGGTCATTATGGTGGGCACCTTATACATGGAGGACTATGGGGACTGCACTATAATTAGAGCATTATGGTGGGCACCTTATACATGGAGGACTATGGGGACTGCACTATAATAATTAGAGCATTATGGTGGTTGCCTTATACATGGAGGACTATGGGGACTGCACTATAATAATTAGAGCATTATGGTGGGCACCTTATACATGGAGGACTATGGGGACTGCACTATAATAATTAGAGCATTATGGTGGGCACCTTATACATGGAGGACTATGGGGACTGCACTATAATAATTAGAGCATTATGGTGGGCACCTTATACATGGAGGACTATGGGGACTGCACTATAATAATTAGGTCATTATGGTGGGCACCTTATACATGGAGGACTATGGGGACTGCACTATAATAGTTAGAGCATTATGGTGGGCACCTTATACATGGAGGACTATGGGGACTGCACTATAATAATTAGGTCATTATGGTGGTTACCTTATACATAGAGGACTATGGGGACTGCACTATAATAATTAGGTTATTATGGTGGTTACCTTATACATGGAGGACTATGGGGACTGCACTATAATAATTAGGTTATTATGGTGGGCACCTTATACATGGAGGACTATGGGGACTGCACTATAATAATTAGAGCATTATGGTGGGCACCTTATACATGGAGGACTATGGGGACTGCACTATAATAATTAGAGCATTATGGTGGGCACCTTATACATGGAGGACTATGGGGACTGCACTATAATAATTAGAGCATTATGGTGGTTGCCTTATACATGGAGGACTATGGGGACTGCACTATAATAATTAGAGCATTATGGTGGTTGCCTTATACATGGAGGACTATGGGGACTGCACTATAATAATTAGGTCATTATGGTGGGCACCTTATACATGGAGGACTATGGGGACTGCACTATAATAGAGCATCATGGTGGTCACCTTATACATGGAGGACTATGGGAGAAGCATTATAATAATTTGAGGTCTATGGGGGCTCATTTATACATGGAGGATTATTGGAGTGCATTATAATAATTGGAAATTCACACATGAATCTCCACAAAAGACTTAGAAAATACTCTCGAGTGACACAAATGAGACCGAGGCACCAGGACCTCCTCACGTAGGTGGTCAGAAGTGTAGAGGTGTCTGTATACATAATATGGAAGTCTCAGTCACCAACAGGAACACGTTTTTATTATATAGGAACCCGAAAAATGGCAACGTGCTTGGTATAATAGATAATTACCGCACGTTTCTTGTACGCATCAGTCCAAGGCACAAAGCGGCGCCTCTCCCAGAGGTAATTACATTGCTCACCCTATAGAATATGTTGAGGTAGACAGAGTATTGGTGTTCTTTATAATACCAGGTAATTTAGCTGTACATTGAAAAGAATGGCCTGACCTCTAAAAGGTCTGCAGTAATCAAAGTCTTCCCATTTGCACTATCCAGCACTGCACCGCTGATAATGTGTGAAAAGCTTGAGCAATTGGTCTTCTGGAAAGAGACAAGGGTGTGATGGCTTCCTCTGATAACATAAGCACTTATTAAAATTGCTGACCCGCACCAGAACAGTCTGGAAGCGCACTGCTCTGGTACTGGATTTTGTAATGTCAGGGATGCATGTAATATAAACCACTTTACTACACTGTTTATACCACTTGTGAAGAGGTTATACCAGAAGTAGGTTATTGCATTAATAATATTATTACATTTTTATTATTATCATAACAGGATTGTATAAAGTCACTTCTTAAAGGGGTTTTCCCACAAAGTAAATTTTAAAGTTGATTTTAATCAATAGATCTTAGAAAAATAATAATTTCCACAATTGGATGTTTAATAAAAATGTTTCTGTGCTGAGATAATCTTATATATGTGTCCCTGCTATGTACTGTGTAATGGATGTGTCTGACCATACAGGGACATGGTCTGATCATACCACGTCTCCTGGGCTGAGATAATCTTATATATGTGTCCTGCTATGTACTGTGTAATGGATGTGTCAGACCGTACAGGGACATAGTCTGATCATACCACGTCTCCTGGGCTGAGATAATCTTATATATGTGTCCTGCTATGTACTGTGTAATGGAGGTGTCTGACTGTACAGGGATATGGTCTGATCATACCACATCTCCTGTGCGGAGATAATCTTATATACAGTGCCTTGTGAAAGTATTTGGCCCCTTGAACTTTTCAACCTTTTGCCACATTTCAGGCTTCAAACATAAAGATAAAAAATTCTAATTTTTTTGTGAAGAATCAACAACAAGTGGGACACAATCGTGAGGTGGAACAAAATTTATTGGATATTTAAAATTTTTTAACAAATAAAAAACTGAAAAGGGGGCGTGCAATATTATTCGGCCCCTTGAGTTAATACTTTGTGGCGCCACCTTTTGCTGTGATTACAGCTGCAGTCTCTTGGGTTTGTCTCTATCAGTTTTGCACATCGAGAGGCTGAAATTCTTGCCCATTCTTCCTTGCAGAACAGCTGGAGCTCAGTGAGGTTGGATTGAGGCGTTTGTGATCAGCAGTTTTCAGCTCTTTCCACAGATTCTCCATTGGATTCAGGTCTGGATGTGACTTGTCCATTCTAACACCTGGATACGGTTATTTTTGAACTATTCCATTGTAGGTTTTGCTTTATGTTTGGGATCATTGTCTTGTTGGAAGATAAATCTCCGTCCCAGTCTCAGGTCTTTTGCAGACTCCAACAGGTTTTCTTCCAGAATGGTCCTGTATTTGGCTCCTTCCATCTTCCCATCAATTTTAACCATCTTCCCTGTCTCTGCTGAAGAAAAGCAGACCCAAACCATGATGCTGCCTCCACCATGTGTGACAGTGGGGATGGTGTTTTGAGGGTGATGAGCTGTGTTGCTTTTACGCCAAACATATCGTTTTGCATTGTGGCCAAAAGGTTTGATTTTGGTTTCATCTGACCAGAGCCTCTTATTCCACATGTTTGGTGTCTCCCAGGTGGCTTGTGGCAAACTTCAAATGAGACTTTTTATGGATATCTTTGAGAAATCGCTTTCTTTTTGCCACTCTTCCATAATGGCCAGATTTGTACAGTGTACGACTGATTGTTGTCCTATGGACAGACTCTCCCACCTCAGCTGTAGATATCTGCAGTTCATCCAGAGTGATCATGGGCCTTTTGGCTGCATCTCTGATCAGTCTTCTCCTTGTTCCAGATGAACGTTTAGAGGGACGGCCGGGTCTAGGTAGATTTGCAGTGGTCTGATACTCCTTCCATTTCAATATGATCACTTGCACAGTGCTCTTTGAGATATTTAAAACTTGGGAAATCTTTTTGTATCCAAATCCAGCTTTAAACTTCCCCACAACAGTATCTCGGACCTGCCTGGTGTGTTCCTTGGTCTTCATGATGCTCTCTGCACTTGAAACAGAACCCTGAGACTATCACAGAGCAGGTGCATTTATACAGAGACTTGATTACACACAGGTGGATTCTATTTATCATTACCAGTCATTTAGGACAACATTGGATCATTCAGAGATCCTCTCTGTACCTCTGGAGTAAGTTTGCTGCACTAAAAGTAAAGGGGCTGAATAATATTGCACGCCCCACTTTTCAGTTTTTTATTTGTTAAAAAAGTTTAAAATATCCAATAAATTTCGTTCCATTTCACAATTGTGTCACTCAACAGAGACTAAGGTTAGTGATCACTATTATGGATTGACTAAGGTCAGTGGACTAACACGTGTGTGTCATCCCAACCATTGCATATGCAAATGGAGTCTGTGAAGCCTTGATTAAGAGTCTCAAACACGGGACTAACCAGATATCTCTCCAGGGAAGGACCTAGCCCTGGGGTGGAATCCTTGCGGAGACCACCATAACCACCATATTAAGTGGCCCTTTTAGTCAATATCCCACTCAGTTGCGAGTTAAGGATATGACAACTATATAGTGCAACTATTGTATATTTGAAATAGAATTGTGTTTAGTTAGCACCGTCATAGACAGGATTGAGTGCAGCATAGCATTGTATAGATATGGCATGGGTCTGCACCCATATGCTAGCACCTTTCCACACTCTAGTTGTCAGAGATAAGCTATTGCCCTCTGGTATCAGTCTCCAGCACGCCTAAGGGGTTAACCTCTTTTCCCAAGGCACCAACTAGATATTCAAAGCACCTGTCTTTAGTTATAAGACTGCAAATCCATTGTTCTCTGGTATCAGCCGATGAGGAAAAGCCCAGAACGATATCAGGCAGTTGCATTAGTGTTAGGACCCAGTTAATAGAGATCGCCTCAACGTGGCAGCTGGGTGAATTATCGATTTGGCCATTTCCATAATACTAAGTATCTCTACTTTTTCATTATCATTTTGTCTCTATTTTGAAAGAAATCTATGTCGAGTGCAACTATTGTATATTTGAAAGGGAATTGTATTTAGTTAGCACCTTCATAGACAGGATTGAGTGCAGCATAGCATTGTATAGATAGGATTTACCGTAGGCGTGCCTCAACCGTTCTTTAGTCTGCGCCCCGTCTGTGATGATTGGTGTTGGCTACTGTGCTCCCATTGGCTGACAGTTGACAGGGCACCATATTTGAAGAGCTGTCCGGTCAGCAACACACATCTTCAATTGCGTCATGTATTAGCCAGCCTTCCAGAGCAGGGTGACCAATCGTAACGCTGTTGCGTTGTCCAATGAGCGTGTATGGGGTGCGGTGTAAACCACTGTGGCATGCCTATCTCCTAGCAGCGTTAACAGTGTAACCTTAGGAATTGCGGCGTGTGAAGCGGCGATGCAATGAGGCAAGATTGCTTCCACTGTAGGTGAGGTGATTTCCGGAGTGACACATCCTCTCACTTTCAGGGCGATATTGCAGCGTGTAATAGCGCCATTGGTGAGCATGAAAAACGTGCACGCGCACGTTAGACCGCCTCATATCGCCAGCCGATATTGCGGCATGTGAAGGTACCATTAGAACAAGGAACTGTATGTAAGGGTTTGGCCAAACCTTTGACTAGTACAGCGTATATTGCTAACATTGCCTTAAATGCTAAAAGAACGTTTGCTATGTGCACATTATCTATATGACTTTTACAATAAGAGAACTAAAGAGTCCAGGCTAATTTTGGAAAGGCAATATATTATGTCTGAGTTGTAGAAGGCAACCAGAATTCGTTAGCAGCCTTAGACACGTCCCAGTGTGGTTCAGATGATGCACCACAAGGACAATTTGTCTGTTACAAAATAATTTATGAAAGCTCTGTCCTTATATAACTCCACTTATGTTTTCCCATGGACTGTTCTCTGCAGATCTGCTGAGCGGAGCATTGCCAGCACTTTCTAGCCAATATAACATAAAGTCCCAGTACTTTACTGATGGAGCTGTACTATCCTAGTCAATCTCTTATCGTATATTCCGTAAAGCATTCATGAATATTTCATCCCTTCTAGATGAACTACAGATAAATGTTAAAACCTTTAAGTAGAAATCATTATTTCCACAGCTGTAGAGCTGTTCTCATGGTCACTGCAGTGCATTGAAGCTACATAATAGCAGCGTATAATTTTCGCTTTATTTAGTTTAATGCAAAAATTATTGGACAGTACAATATTGTACCTTTATGCCGTAGCCTTGTGCACATAGCAGGAATCTGTATGGCGGGACATTAAGCCACTGTTCCGCATTATGAAGCCATGCCACTACTATGCCGCTGTAGGGAACTTTTAATGTATGTTGTTTGCATATGTTGCTTGAAGGAAGGACCAAGGGCGTAACTACAGTAGGTGCAGCAGTTGCACCCGGGCCCTGTAGCCTAGGGGGCCCAATAGTTTATTTGGCGTATAGAAAAAGACTAATGCTATTAAAAATGTTCAATAATTTGGAGCTTTGATGAAACCTTTGCATCGGAGTCCATAAGCTTCAAGTCACACCTCTGGGAAGTATTGTTGATGATGACTTTATAATTTTGCATTGTTTTGATACAATTTTTTATTTTGTACATTTAGATTTTCTAAATTATATTACCCAAAAATGGATAAACATCTTGAAAGACGAGGATCCGTTTTGCTGCTGAGTCATATCGGCTTCAATTCTAGAGCATAAAAACCTGACTGGTGACAGTCAGACAGTAAAGAATCAATCAATCACTTATCTACTGGTAGGAAGTATATAGCAAGCCACACTTCCAGGATTATGTACATAGCCCCCATTTACTGTTGTGAATATTGTAATCAATAATTAGGTGCCAGGTAAAAACTGCATTTGCCTTCTTTTTCAAGTGACTTACGGTACACCCGGATTTCTGACCCTGCAAGGAGACAGTTGTTCATGCGGCTGTATTTTTCTAGTAATGACGGTAATCAACGGGCAGATATTGGAGTACATGAAAGAGACTGATCTCCTTCTGTGTCCTGAATCAGATTAGATTATTGTAAGTTCAGTGGGTAAGTCTTAAAGGAAATAT
Source organism: Allobates femoralis (assembly GCA_033576535.1). NCBI lineage: Eukaryota > Metazoa > Chordata > Amphibia > Anura > Aromobatidae > Allobates > Allobates femoralis. The sequence continues at coordinate 23,024,815 of JARQOC010000012.1, forward strand.
CTGGGATATATATTTATAAAAAAAAGTGCCTAAGCACCAACAGACAGGTAGCTGCACCTACCTGCCTGATGTTGCCGGCATCAGTCTCCGCCGTTCACCCCCGGCACAGAGCGGTCACAGACTGTTCCTGCCGGGGAGTCCAGGGAGATCATGGCAGAGTGAACACAGAGCAGAGGAGCTTTTCCGCTATGCTATGTGGAAGGGACGGCACCGCCAACGGTGCGCTCATTGACAGCTGTCTCCTCGATAACTGATTGGGGGAGTCGGCTGTCAATCAGCGTGATGTCTGCTCTGATGCTCATTGACAGAGGGGGAGAAGCCAACCCTCTGTAGTCTTGACGTCGGCGGAAGCCAAAAAAATCACTGACAGGAGCAGTCTGTGACCGCTCCGGTCGGCAGTGAACGGTGCCAGGCACAACAGGCAGGTAGGTGGAGATTACCTGACTGTTAGTGCTTGGCACAATTTATTTTTAATATCCCACATATCTTCTTTAACCATCAATGTTTCATCATTTTCTTTCTCATGAAAAAATCTGATGGTGCTTTTTCAAGCTTCTAGCAGTCAGGGAAAACCAAACAGCACTGAGATGCAAATAGGATGCCATATGCTATTTGAGTTTGTCACATATTATAGACTTGAATTGGTGAGTTTGATCCATGACTCAAATCAAAAATGGATAAGATTCAGCCGCACTTTGTCTGCAATAAAACACAAGCATCCGAATGGCCCCATAAAATATGATGGTCTTCTACCAGGGGCTGGCTGGCGACTCTAACTCTGGGTGGCAGTTTTGTTCTGCCAGCCCTTGGGTGAGGACGGGGGGGGGGGGTGCTATCAGACTTTTTTTTTTTTTTTGTTGGGACGCTGCCATCATGGTGCTATCGCCGGTCACTCACTGTGTCACCCGCCGTGTGTGCTGCTGTATCACAGCGCCGGCCGCCAGGCGCCGCGTCTGCTGTACTTTCACAGCGCCAGCCAAAAAGCGCCGCCAGCCCATTTCTGTGGGGGGCGGCCCTAGATGAGGGCTATACCACCAGCCCAGGGGGCACATGCCCCCCTGCCACCTGGGCCAGTCCACCGCTGTCTTCTACCCATGGAAAATACACATCTGAATGAGACCTGAAGGCAGGGCTGGATTGGACATCTGACATTTATGGCAAATGCTATACGAGCCAGGTCGGGAGCGGGCTGTACAGACTTGACTCACTCTCAAAAACTATGGCAAAGCAAAGCCATTGCCTCTCTTTTGTGCAGATTACTATAAGTATGGTAAGCAGGCTGTTTCCTTCCTATGGCCTTCCAAATGGTAAGGTAATATGCATGATATCACGTGGCATGATGACAACACTGGTCCGCAGGCTGCAGTGAGGAGCAGAAACCCATAACTCTTCAGTGTCAGAGCAAAGCAAGGTGAGTATTTAAATTCTTTTCATTTTGTCTGCAGACATAGAGAGAACAATTTCACTATGAAGAGGCAAAGAAAGAACAATGTCACTATAAGGAAGCAGACATGGAAATGTTTCATTATGAGACTATACAGCAGAGGAACCAGGATAAAATAGTGGAAGAAATCTGCGCTGCTGTTAAGATTTTGGTCCAGAATAAAGTATGAATGAATAAAGGTGGCTTATTTCTATGCATTTCAAGTTTAAATTCCACCGATTCCTGAGGAAGAAGTGGGGACACACTTCGAAACACAAAGAAATAAGCCACCTTTGTTCAATCATACTTTATTCTGGACTAAAATCTTTAACAGCAGCGCAGATTTCTTCCACAATGCTTCTTGATTCCTGTATATTTTGGTTTTCCATCTTGTGGCATCTGTGTACACGCTTTCATATACAAGGTGAACGACTAGTTTCCCCCATGTTCATTGGATTTAACCCTATTGTGCTCCTTTAATCCAAAGGATCTCTTTTTACTATTAGAAGGCAGAGAAGGGTCAATTTTGACGAGATAATTGAGCTATGAAGAGGCAGAGAGGTAAAAATGTCACAAAAAAGAAGCAAAGTTGGGACATTTTTACTATGAGGATGCAGAGAGGTATAAACTTCATTATGAGAAAGCAGAGGATAATTTTACTATGAAGTGGCACAGCGGGAATATTGGGGCTCAGAGAGCACTCTAATATTGCATGAGAGCACAAAAGAAAGGTACTATTATTGTGTAAGGCACAGAAGGGGCATTATTGTTGTATCGGCCACAATGGATGGTTTTGTATAGAGGTTTTGCATACTGTAGAGGTGCTGGACAAGTGTTGACTCAAAGCTGTTTATGCTACTTTCTGCAGCGATAATGATCAGTATGTTGTTTTTAAATTTAATTAAATTAATTTAATTTGCTTTTGTGTTGGGGTATTATTGATAATGTTGGCCTTCAGATGCTGGATTTCGTGCATTAACAGTCTGGCAATGATTATTCTTGTTACATGTATAGTGGTAACTTTATGGTTACTGTTATTTAGGGGTGTATTGGCTTACATATAAAATATGGTGTATATAGGTGTATTAATGTACAGTGTGGGCCATTTACATGGATGCACCTAAATAAAATGGGAATGGTTGGTGATCAACTTCCTGTTCGTGGCACATTAGTATATGGGAGGGCAAAAACTTTTCCAGATGGGTGGTGACCATGGCGGCCATTTTGAAGTCAGCCATTTTGGACCAAACTTTATTTAGGTGTACCCATATAAATGGTCCACCCTGTATAGGTGTACACAATATGGTGTATATAGGTATATTAGCTTACATGAAAAATATATTGATATCTAGAATATCTTTGATATTTTTATATCTATTATTTTTTTTAAAGGGGTAAGACAGATTTCTTCATAGACCTTAGCTACACTCAAGGGGCCCCCTGGTCAAAGTAACATGCTGGTAGTAGATTTGGGGGCCTGGGATCAAAACTTGTTCTGGGGTCCTTAGAATTCTGCTTCATCACTTTTCCCTGTAATCTGCACAGCTTTACAGTCATCCACTCATTACTGATTATCCTGACAACACGTACTTACTTGGGTTATGTTATGCATCATTTTGTCTTTGTAGTAAGGCGTAACCCAGTATGAACTAACGAAAAGAGCTCTAGCATGTATTTCAGAATTACATTTAAATTGCAGTCTACTTTAGTTTCCTTTAATGTTATGCACTGGTATATTTGTAATGGAGACCTCCATCTTGGTAAGCCGTTGTGGGGAGACTGCATAGGCTTATGTTATATCAAGTGCCAGGGCAGAAATTCAGTCTCAGGCCAGAGACACACTGATCGAGACACTCACACGACTCTCACATGACTCACCCAGAACAAGTGCTGACTCTCTGGACAGGTGCATCAGATGCATAAAAACACATACAGCTGATGCGCTCCTCTCCAGAGAGACCACGGCCGTTTCGGGTGAGTCATGCGAGATTCGTGCGAGTATCACATGCGTCTCACTCAATGGGTCCCTGGCTTCAGTTTGGACCTTGCTAAAGAGCTTTTTCCAAAAGATAAATGATCAATGTTTAATCGCTGGAGACATCATTTCTTGCTCCCCCAACTATAATCTCTAGTTCAGAACGAGCTGTTCCAAACAACTCTGTGAACGAAAATGAGAATAGTTTATTTGTCCATATTTTAAAACGGATAAATAACTGAAGGACTAACAAAATGTTTCCTCCAAAATAGATGAAACTGAAAGAGCAGCTTTGTAACATAAACTAAGCTCTAAGCACAAAAAAAAGAGAAAAGAAGTCTTCATGACACCGGGTTATTTATTGGTTTGTTGTACTTTTGTATTATGTACCTCTTCTTTTATAAAATTTGCAGTCACCTGCTTTAACTTCCCTAATATCAGTTCTCAGTAGTGAAATAATTTGAAGCCTATGATACATTAATAATTAAAACAAAATAAAATTTCTATCAGTGCACTAATTACATAAATTATTTAGTGAGTAAATTGATGAAGCATACAAAACTTCATGCCCCGGTGTTATTGTTCTGATGACTGCTCTGGTAATCAATTTAGAAAAGCTTTTTATTTTTCACTGCTTTCAATAAAGGCTCATAGTGCAGTCACACTACAGCTATGTTCACACCATATTTTCTGCACCAAATCTGCATCTTACAGCAGAAAAACACACCAAAAATGTGGTGCATTCTTTTGCCATTCTTTTTCCATAACAAGGTGGAAGGGCTGAAAAACGCAGGCAAAAACACAGCAAGAATTGGCATGATGCAAATTTTTTCTGCAACCAAATCTGCAAGGAAAAAAATAGGTGAGGGTGCTTTCACATCTGCATTTTCGGGGGTTGCGTCTGTATCAGGCAAAATCCTGATGCCTCCTGATCAGGCCTGTATCCCTATATTTAACATGGGGATGCAGGGACATCAGGTGGCATCAGGACTTAGCCTGATGCAGATGAGGGACGCAATTCCGCCGTACCCCCAACTGCAGCATATTGTGGTTTGGGGCCGCTTGAAAAATCCTGATGTGCCCTTATGTAGCGCAATGCATCAAAACAACGCATTGCTGCCTATGAGGCCGCATCCATCCGCAGCTGAATGCAGCAAGGCGGATCAGGAGTTCATTCTGAGCATGCTCAGAACAGCTCTGGGGTGTGTTCTTTTCCTCATTCCCTCCCCTTTCCTCTCCTCCCCTCTCTTCCCCTCTCTTCCCCTCTCTTCCCCTCTCTTCCCCTCTCTTCCCCTCTCTTCCCCTCTCTTCCCCTCTCTTCCCCTCTCTTCCTCCTCTCCCCTCCCTTCTCCCCTCCCCTCTCCCCTCCCCTCTCCCCTCCCGTCTCCCTCCCCTCTCCCCTTTCCCCTCTCCCCTCTCCCCTCTCCCCTCTCCTCTCATCTCCTCCCCTCTTCTCCTCTAGCTCTCTTCTCGCCTCTTTTCCCCTTTTCTCTCCTCTCCTCCCTTCTCCTCTCCCCCTTCTCCCCCTCCCCCCTCTACCCCCTCTCCCCCCTCTCCCCTTTCCCATCCCCTCTTCTCACTTCTCCTCCCCTCTCCTCTCATCTCCCCTCCTCCCCTCTCCTCTCCCCCCTTCTCCTCCCCTCCCTTCTTCTCCCCTCTTCTCTTCTCGCCTCCTCTCCCCTCTTTTCGCCTCTTCTCCCCTCTTTTCACCTCTTTTCCCCTTTCCTCTCCTCCCTTCTCCTCTCCCCCCTTCTCCTCCCCTCCCTTCCTCCCCTCCCTTCTTCTCCCCTCTTCTCGCCTCTTCTGGACCAACTAAACCCAGCAGCTAAAACCACGCTGCAACGGCAGCGTTCAATGGTGTCTGCTCACAGGCGCCTGATGCAGCTCATATGTGTCATAGCCTGATGCGGCTGAGACGCATATATGAAACTAGTCTAATGTACACAACCCTTCAGAATTCTCATTGACTTTGCTGGCATATGCATAGGCATCCAGATTTGTGACAAAACCACCAAAAAAGTGTACAAAATGCGCTGGATGCATATGGCCTAAAGATTTCTCTAGGAATACACAACACAAATTATTAGAAAATATGTTTGGAGTGCTTTGTGGAGTGAAGTGGATTGGAAATTGAATAATACATTGTTGATCATTTCCCCTCTTATGATTAATGTTTTGTCAAATGCTTTGTGTGAAGTGGGAATCAAACATGTAATGTGTCTGAACTGAGCACAGAGCGCTGTCGAGTGATACCGATGTCAGAGAAATAAAATTCAATTAAATCTATTAAAAGATCATTTTCTGAAATATAAAATAGACAAACCAGTCAATCTCAAATTGTGCCATTTAAATGGTGTAGTTGTGTTGTGTGCTTCTATTCCCGAGATGTATGTGTTGGTATTGATATGGCTGCCACGTTGGTGCTACTATGAAGCTCAGCCTGGTATTTGGCTTTCAGGAAAAATGGTATCAAATCCATGCTGCTAACAGGACTGAATGGATTCTTTACCAAGACTCGATTGATTTGGGGAGAACTCCCTCTGAGGTTGATTAGATGGTATGAGAAATGGTTGGCACGGGCTCGAGGTCCCCCTTAACACTTATTTCCCTCCCCCTTCAGTCCCATCCCCCTAATATCCTGACCCAGATTAATTTAATCCAGTTTATATTTTCCTTTCTAATATCTCTATTCTTTTTTTCTTCTCTTAATTTTCTTTTTACCTACTCTAGGTTATTTAATAGCCTTAGTTTTGGGGATTATCTGTTGGTTTAACCTTTTATGAAGGCTCTAGCAATATAGACTAGAGCATCATACCTGTCACCATGAGGAACCCCGATAGAGGCAAATTTACTCAAGAGGGACTGCACTTATTGACGACTCCGTGAGGCCTAACTTTCACTGATGCTACGATATCAGTAAGGAGATACTGATGGTGGGTTTACACGTCCCAATATCGGGGCGATATCGTAGGCAACGGCGCGGGAGCGCGCATTTTTTGAGCGCTTTTCCCGATATCGCATCGGCGGTTTACACGCTGCGATATCGGGAAACAACGTCCCTACGATGCGTACGCCCACCAACCCAGTAACGACCATTTAACATGGGAGTTAATGGGTGAGGTGCGAGTACACATCGTAGTTGGGCTGTTACACGGTACGATGCTGCTACAACGGCCATGCGATATCGGGCAGTTGAATAGCACGCTCATTCAACCCCGATATCGTTTTGGCATCGTTCCAGCATCGCGTTGTACGTTCAAACCGTACAACGCGCGAGCGATATCAGCTCCAACTCGCGAACCACGTGACTGTTTGTCGGAGTTGGATCGGAGTTGGACGCCGATATCGCGGCGTGTAAACCCGCCATAAGTCTTACACTAATAGTTGCCCGTTTAAAGGAGTTAGATACTATTATATTTTTCGAGAGATAAGCAACTCCCTTTATTGAGGAGGTTCCTTGATTAAGAAAGGGGTCTCTTATTCCCCTATTTGTGGTTTACGAATAATAAACAGATCACCTTATACCTGAGGAGGATATAGAACTCTGTGATTGTACACTGAATGTCATTTTGTTCTGATGATCCTACTGTGTATTCCTCATTTGATGTTTTGATTTATACTTTTTCGTAAGACCTGTACTGTTTTATCTTTTACTTCTATAATTAATAAAAAGAGATTAACCCAAATCTATGCTGCCGCCAAATAATCCAGTTCAAAGCGATCATTGTCGCCATTCACATTGATACATAGCCACTAAATGAATGACGCACCCAGGGGCCAGGCTGCACCCCGCAACACACTGCACCAAATGAATCAGTGTGGATGGTGCGTTATACATTAAAACATTATCTATGTGCGTAATAACTGCCGTCAGTCACCTCCCCCATGTATGTACTGGTTAAGAGTGATTACAGTTAGGGCCAGAAATATTTGGACAGTGACACAATTTTCGCGAGTTGGGCTCTGCATGCCACCACATTGGATTTGAAATGAAACCTCTACAACAGAATTCAAGTGCAGATTGTAACGTTTAATTTGAAGGGTTGAACAAAAATATCTGATAGAAAATGTAGGAACTGTACACATTTCTTTACAAACACTCCACATTTTAGGAGGTCAAAAGTAATTGGACAAATAAACATAACCCAAACAAAATATTTTTATTTTCAATATTTTGTTGCGAATCCTTTGGAGGCAATCACTGCCTTAAGTCTGGAACGCATGGACATCACCAAACGCTGGGTTTCCTCCTTCTTAATGCTTTGCCAGGCCTTTACAGCCGCAGCCTTCAGGTCTTGCTTGTTTGTGGGTCTTTCCGTCTTAAGTCTGGATTTGAGCAAGTGAAATACATGCTCAATTGGGTTAAGATCTGGTGATTGACTTTGCATTGCAGAATGTTCCACTTTTTTGCACTCATGAACTCCTGGGTAGCTTTGGCTGTATGCTTGGGGTCATTGTCCATCTGTACTATGAAGCGCCGTCCAATCAACTTTGCAGCATTTGGCTGAATTTGGGCTGAAAGTATTTCCCGGTACACTTCAGAATTCATCCGGCTACTCTTGTCTGCTGTTATGTCATCAATAAACACAAGTGACCCAGTGCCATTGAAAGCCATGCATGCCCATGCCATCACGTTGCCTCCTACATGTTTTACAGAGGATGTGGTGTGCCTTGGATCATGTGCCGTTCCCTTTCTTCTCCAAACTTTTTTCTTCCCATCATTCTGGTACAGGTTGATCTTTGTCTCATCTGTCCATAGAATACTTTTCCAGAACTGAGCTGGCTTCTTGGTGTTTTTCAGCAAATTTAACTCTGGCCTGTCTATTTTTGGAATTGATGAATGGTTTGCATCTAGATGTGAACCCTTTGTATTTACTGTCATGGAGTCTTCTCCTTACTGTTGACTTAGAGACAGATACACCTACTTCACTGAGAGTGTTCTGGACTTCAGTTGATGTTGTGAACGGGTTCTTCTTCACCAAATAAAGTATGCGGCGATCATCCACCACTGTTGTCATCCGTGGACGCCCAGGCCTTTTAGAGTTCCCAAGCTCACCAGTCAATTCCTTTTTTCTCAGAATGTACCCAACTGTTGATTTTGCTACTCCAAGCATGTCTGCTATCTCTCTGATGGATTTTTTCTTTTTTTTCAGCCTCAGGATGTTCTGCTTCACCTCAATTGAGAGTTCCTTTGACCGCATGTTGTCTGGTCACAGCAACAGCTTCCAAATGCAAAACCACACACCTGGAATCCACCCCTGACCTTTTAACTACTTCATTGATTACAGGTTAACGAGGGAGACGCCTTCAGAGTTAATTGCAGCCCTTAGAGTCCATTGTCCAATTACTTTTGGTCCCTTGAAAAAGAGGAGGCTATGCATTACAGAGCTATGATTCCTAAACCCTTTCTCCGATTTGGATGTGGAAACTCTCATATTGCAGCTGGGAGTGTGCACTTTCAGCCCATATTATATATATAATTGTATTTCTGAACATGTTTTTGTAAACAGCTAAAATAACAAAACTTGTGTCACTGTCCAAATATTTCTGGCCCTAACTGTATATCGGTATCTTAGCACCTGTGTTTGCCTCTATTTAATGGAGTCTAGCTGCATCCTGCCAAGTCCATTAGTTGATAGAGTCTTGTGGCTGCATACGGGGAGTTTTTTGAGTACTTGTTCAAATTAAATGTGTTGTTCCAAACTGCAACTTGTCCCGCAAAAAGGGCATCATCATCATTTCTTAGCGGAAAAAATAAAGAGGTGATGGCTCGTGGGAGAGGGAAAATCAACCTGTCATGAAGGTGTTAGTAGTGAGCTGAAATCTTTCATACTATACTGTAAGCATTGTGTCAAAGATTTCCCCCCTAAGGCCATGTTCACATCGCGTTTTACTCTCATGTCAGTGGCTCCGTTGGAGCTTATGTCTGCAGCCCTGGAAAACGAGATTTGGCCGTATGTGCTGACAGAGCCATTGACTGTAATAATGCAGACAGGGGCACTGTGTAATCTGTCGGACATCATTTTCGGTAGTATGTGACTATTTGAGGTGGGCTCCAAGACGAGGTCGAGTGTATAAAATGATGTCCGACATCAATGCAATGTGAACATAGCCTAAGACCAGTGTCAAAAAGGGTTTGCATCGTCTGTGAATTCTTCACTTATGACATATAATGGATTCTCCATCTTGAAAGCATGCCCATCACAAGTCAGGAGCTGTGGAAAATGTCACATTTGTATTTAGGAAAAGTAATATTTCTTGGCACAGATGAATGGACATCCATGTAATACATGGTCATGATAAACCCACTTTTCTGTCAAATCTAACAGGCTTGAGAAGGAGATTATCTCCTATGATATAAGGGGCTACCTCTGTTACTCAATTATTTGATTTTATAGTCCATTAATTAATTTGCCATCTACTAAAAATAGGTGGATTATTGCACTTTTGTAGAAATGTCTATCAGTTATCAGAACATGTTAAAAAGTAACCATCTCTTTGAACTTTATTTTGTAAATCAACAGTAGATCTGAAAAAAATATATTTTGCTATACACCTTTATAATAATAATTTATTCATTTATATAGCACTATTAATTCCATAGCACTTTACATATTGTGAGGTAGCGCCCCCCTGGGGGAACTCGCTTGGCAGCAGAATAACATCACTACAAGGGTTAACAGTGCATCAAGTGTCTAAAGGTACCGTCACACGCGGCAATATGGCTTCCATATCGCCGGCAATTTGACATGAGCACACATGTTTTGAGAACTTTTTTGCACATCGCTGTCCCCCTGTCACACATAGAGATCTCGCCTGCGTTCTCCAGTGATCCTGCATTCCGAAAATCCCCTGCCGCAGGCCGGAAGCAATTTCCCTTTTCCACATCGCCGCGTCACACGCCACCATCTCATCAGAGATGTGGGCGTAGAGTGTGAGTACGGCGAGGAGACAAGCGTGCCAGAGTCTTTTTCACCGCACGCCTACCACTCCGATTGGCCGACACAACTGCGTTACCATTGGTCAGCCTTGTCAGGATGTCTGCGCACTACATGACGCATGTGCGCTTTCTACTATATCGCCATTCAAATATGGTGCCTTAGCCAAGGGCAGCCAATGGAAATGTAGGAGCGGCCACCAATCGCCGCAGACGGGGCGAGCCAAATAGAACGCTCAGGCACGCCTCTGGAATTGCTTCCAGATGGTCTGAGCTCGCTTTCTACATCGCTATTGCCCTGTCACACGCCACGAAGCGCTGAGATCGCCTGGTGGATATCGCCTGATTTCTCAGCAGAGCAGGGCGATCAGGCGACGCTCCACCGGCGATTTCACGCCGTAAAATCACCCTATCTTACGCCACTAAGCACAGGTGATGTCGCTTCCACATCACCGAAATACACAAATTTACGGCGATATGGAAGCCATATCCCTGCGTGTGACGGCACCTTAACGGTTTATTAATAACGGCATAAATCGGGAACAAAAGACACTCGCATAACATATTTACATTTCCCATTGCATAACATTCACATCATTACATTACAGGACATTCAATCATATTATTTACACTATATTTACAATTACGAGATTGTACATTACATATTACACTATACCATCAATAAAACATTAAGGAGTCCCCCACTTGCCCTTACAGACCTCAGTCTGGTTCTAATGGCGGTTACGGCCGCCTGGCCTTAATTCACATGAGACAACATACATGACAGTTTTACATAGACCATTATGCTTTACACATGAACATCATCCATGGCACTTTTACATAAACCATTATGAAGTACTCACTTAGTCAACGGGACCATATACCGACTTCGCAGTCAGTCCCAATGGCGGCTATAACCGCCTGGCCTTTGCGCCGTCCTCGGTCTCCACAAGACACATACACAGGCTCCAGCCCATCACAGGGCCCATACCCACATACAACCACAATCCCTCATGGACATCTGCCTCTCAGGTCAGAGCGACAGGCGTTTCCGGCATGGAGAGCCAGGCTTCTCGCCTCACAATATATATGCAATACTGTCCACTTTGGGTCTCACAATCTAGTGCTAACCACTGAGCCACCGTACAGTGCTAACCACTGAGCCATCACCACTGAGCCATCGTACAGTGCTAACCACTGAGCCATCGTACAGTGCTAAACACTGAGCCACCGTACAGAGCCAACCACTGAGCCACCGTACAGTGCTAACCACTGAGCCACTGTACAGTGCTAACCACTGAGTCATCATACAGTGCTAACCACTGAGTCATCATACAGTGCTAACCACTGAGCCACCGTACAGTGCTGACCACTGAGCCACCGTACAGTTCTAACCACTGAGCCACCGTACAGTGCTAACCACTGAGCCTCCGTACAGTGCTAACCACTGAGCCACCGTACAGTGCTAACCACTGAGCCACCGTACAGTGCTAACCACTGAGCCACCGTACAGTGCTAACCACTGAGCCACCGTACAGTGCTAACCACTGAGCCACCGTACAGTGTTAACCACTGAGCCACCGTACAGTGCTAACCACTGAGCCACCGTACAGTGCTAACCACTGAGCCACCGTACAGTGCTAACCACTGAGCCACCGTACAGTGCTAACCACTGAGCCTCCGTACAGTGCTAACCACTTAGCCTCCGTACAGTGCCAACAACTGAGCCACCGTACAGTGCTAACCACTGAGCCTCCGTACAGTGCCAACAACTGAGCCACCGTACAGTGCTAACCACTGAGCCTCCGTACAGTGCCAACCACTGAGCCACCGTACAGTGTTAACCACTGAGCCCAGGGGCGCACCAACCATGAGGCGACTTGAGCTGTCTGCCTCAGGCGGCGACCCCTGCTGATTGACAGAGAGGCAGCATCTGCGCGGGTTCACTGGGGTAGTGCGAGCCTTCCCCAAAGATGCTGCTCCCATAGTCCCAGCCGCTGCTGCCGGCGTTCGCCTTTTTCCTTGTCCCGTCTGCTCTCTCTGCAGTTCTACAGTGTCTGCATAGATAAGCACAGCAGGGAGAGATGATGTCATTGAGTGTATCGAATAATAAGGCTTCAGGGCACTAAGTGGCAGTATCAACCGTCATGCTCCGGGCGGATTGCCCTATAGGCAGGTTCTACTCCTGGTGGTGCTAATCCACAGCACAAGCAATAATAGGTATATAAAGAAAGAGGCAGCACTCACCAGTATTGTGCAGCAGTGGTTGCTTTAATCCAGTATATTCATGGATTCATGACAGGGTGCAGGGAGGTGACCACGGAGGGCGGACGACGACGCCGTTTCGCAAGAAAATTTGCTTCTACGGGTCCGGACAGACCACTGTGCTGAGCAGTGTAGAGGCCAGGAGACACACTGAAGGAGGGAGTGCTGTTTATATATGGGGGAGGGGAGTGCTGTATATACTGTATGATATATATATATATGTATGTATTTATAATATAGAGGTATGTGTATATATGGGGATGTTTGTGTGTGTGTATAATATATACACGAGGAGTGTTGTGTATATATATGGGGTACTGTGTATATGTGGGGGATGCATAATAGTATATGGAGGACTAAGGGGGTTCATTATAATATCTGGAGGGCTATGGGAGTTGAGTAGTATTTAAAGGACAATGCATTATATTATATGGGGTGATTATTATAGTATATGGATGACTATGGGGTGCATTGTAATATATGGAGAACTAAAGGGGTGCATTATAGTATATGGGCAGTGCTTTATAGTATATGGAGGGCTCTGGGGTGCATTATGTTGGAGGACTATGGGGGTACATTATATTATATGGAGGACTATGGGTGTACAGTATAATATATGGATGACTACGGGGGTGCAGGGGGTATATTATACTATATGGAATACTTTGGGGGTGCTTTATAGTATATGAAGGACAATGGGCGATGCATTAAAGTATTTGGAGGACTATGGATGATGCATTATAATTTATGGAGCCAATTATACGGTAGTGTTATGTAGAGGGTACTATGGAGGAATCACTGCAGGGCATGATAGTGTTTGTGGGGCACTTTTGTTGACATCATATTTATGGGGCAATGAAAGGAGAATCTAGTGGCTTCAATAGGAGGAGAATTACTTTGTAAGGTCAGCAAAGTTGTGAGATGTGTACCTATGTGACCTAGACAAATATTTTTTTTGGAGGGGCAATAAGAACTTCTGCTATGGGGCCCCATGATGATGTTGGCCCCTGGTGCAGAATGCAGTGTCCCTTTGCTGCAGGACTGATTGGCCTTGTGTACATATTTTTTATGTTTCCTCACCTGGGGTTCCCATCCATCTCTGCACATTTTCCATATCTTGCTTTGTGTGTTTTAAACACACAAAGGCTCAAGTACCATGCAAATAAAATCAAGTTTTATTGTCAAAAGACTTAAAAACTACAGATGGTAGGAAAGATATAGGGAGTGATTATCCAAAACTGGGAGGGTCAACCACACATGTTAGGCTACTTTCACACTACGATTTTTGTAAAATACGATGCTGTCCGATATAAATCGGACAGCATCGGATTCTTCTAATGCCTGGAATCGGGTGGCAAATAGGCATCCGATTCCGACAGAAAATAGGATGCCCGCCCTCCTGTCAGATCGCTCCCTGAGAGCTGTCAGTCTCTCCCCCGGTCCTCTTCTTTATCCCCTGTGTCTCCCCTCTTGGCCCCCTGTCCTCTCCTCTTATCGCCCGGTCCTCCCCTCTTGGCCCCCGGTCCTTTCCTCTTATCCCCTGTGTCTCCCCTCTTGGCCCCCGGTCCTGTGTCTCCCCTCTTGGCCCCGGTCCTGTGTCTCCCCTCTTGGCCCCCGGTCCTGTGTCTCACCTCTTGGCCCCCGGTCCTCTCATCCCCTGTGTCTCCCCTCTTGGCCCCTGGTCCTCCTATGCGTCCTCCTCCTCTCCTCTTGTCCTCCTCCTCTTGTCCTCCTCTCCTCTTGTCCTCCTCCTCTTGTCCTCCTCCTCTTGTCCTCCTCCTCTTGTCCTCCTCCTCTTGTCCTCCTCCTCTTGTCCTCCTCTCTCCTCCTCTCCTTTCTCACCTGTCCACGACTCCTGCACGGTCCCGCGCGTCTCCGGTGCCTTGCTGTTCTGTCTCAGTGCTGCCAGGACCTCTCGTGATGTCACAATCACATGACTGCCGGCTATTGGTTCCTGGCAGTCATGTGATTGTGACATCACGGCAGGTCTTATCAGCACAGACGGCAAGATACCTGGAGACACGGGAGACGACGTGGGCCTCGTGGACAGGTGAGCATAGTTTTTTTTTTTTTTTTATTAACCCCTTAATTTACTTTTAGGAGCTATTTTAGTGTACTGAGCATGCTCCGTACACTAAAATCGGTCCGAGGAGACATCACATGTTTCCTCGGACCCTGCTCCATAGGGCCCCATGCTAAATTGATCGGGTCGGATCGGATGTGCACTAAATGCCATCCGATCTGGTCCGATCCGAATCTGTCAGATTTTATTTTCGGTGCAAAAATCGGAGCAAGCTCCGATTTTTGCACCGATAAAAAAATCGGACAGATTCGGATCGGACCAAATCGGATGGCATTTAGTGCACATCCGATTCGGTCCGATGCCCATAGGCCTGCATGGGGTCCGAAAATCGGTCCGATGCTGTCCGATTTTGATCGGACAGCATCGGAACTGAAAAAAATCGTTATGTGAAAGCAGCCTTACATGTGCATTTTACAACAAATATACAGTATGAGTAAATAAGTATTTCTTGCATAGTGCACCTTTTTCAGGATCACTGTACCCGGGGGTAGGAGTGGTTGGCATATCTAAAAATGCCGTATTGGCTTGTGTTAACTACTTGTTTTGTGTACGTAGCAACCTCCCCTCTGGTCGCTCAAGGGGTACAAGGAACAACTCTACATCCTTTTAGTCAGCTAGGCCTAGGTTGTAGGCTTCTAGCTATGCATCTTGGGGATATTCCAGTCTGTGCAGTGATCAATAAGGTGTTGTACAGCTAGGGATCCTAGTCCGTACAGGAACCAGCAGGGTGTGAGTACAGTTGCAGTGTGATAGGTTTTATTCCTCCTTTATCCATGTTGGAATATGCATGTGCATAACAGACAATATGAGTCGCAATTCTTTTTTCTTCTTCGTTATAGAGCACAAACATATTCCACAAAACTGACCAATTGGATTTAAAGGCTAAATTCTTTATATCACACACCAGAGGCGTAACTACAATTGATTTGCACCCCGACCCTGGAGCCTATGGGACGCCAAAAGTTCCAAAAGACGAAAGCTATTCAATTCCTGAAATAATTGAGGCCCTATCGGAACCTTTGCATTGGGACCAATGAGCTTCTAGTTACACAATTTGTAGAATACCACTGAGGGGATCAGTGTACTTTTGGGAGAGCAAACCCAGACAGACGTAGACAGGCCATACAAACTCCGTGCAGATGTTCTCTTTGGTCAGATTGAAAGTGTTAGTCTGGTGTACGTGAGTGGCTGTATAGAGATACAGGATATTTCATTTCTATAAATGTTCCACCGGTTAATAATTATTTCTGTTGGGAATCTAATAAAAGTTCATCCAAAGTTCTAAATCCTTTATTCCCATATAATGTGATGTTTCTAAGCAATATTTCATCAATCTGTACATGGCCTGCGCACTGCCAAATTTTCATTTGGCAAAGACTACAGTCTTCAGAACTGGGCTAATCGTAACTCAGAAGCAGCTTTATGGAAATAACCGTAACACTTGAGCCCTGTGCACATGGCACGGCGATCTCTTTGGGATCATACAGACTCCAGCTGAGGCTGCATCACTTCTAGGGCAGAAATACTCTCTACATATTACTTCTGATGTGGCATACTACAGTTTATTCTGTAGGACAGAGTTCAGCACTCTTTGACACTCCAGTTGTTAAACCACAACTCCCAACATGCCCTGACAGCCACTTTACAACCTATGGCTGTCGGGGAATGTTGGAAGTCGTAGTTTCAGAACAGTTGGAGCATCGAAGTTTGCTGATTCCTGTTGAAGGATTTGTAGAGAAATCACAGGCTAACGAGGTGCAGAAGATAGCCCATGATTGGAATAGGAGCTCCATTATGGCTTTGAACAAATCATAGCAGGTTCCATGCATTAAACCTTAGGTCTCTTTCACATGCACGTGTCCCTGGTACGTGTGCTGTCCGTGCAGCCACATGCCGGAGACACAGACATATGTACCCAAATGTTAATGAATGGGCACTTTCAGATGTCAGTGATATTGCGTCCTGTCTTCTCCACACAGAGATATGTTCATTTTTGTCCGGCAGCACGGATCCATTCAGGTCAGTGGGTCCATGCAAAAAACGTCCTGCACAGGGATGTCATCCACGTGACCTCAGTGTGCACGGACATGAGCAAAGATTTTTTGAGTTAAAAAATAAAGAATTTTATACTAACCGGACTCCATCGATGCTCCTGTTTCTCTCACTTCCGGGGCTCATTAAGCTCATGAATATTCACTGCCCGGAAGAGAGAGGAACAGCAGCGCCGGAACCTGGTAAGTTTACAAAGACATGCTGACCGTGCACTCTCCGGATGTCTCACGGATAGCACACGTATGTCCAACGATGCGGGACACAAAAATCAGCCCGTCCTACACGTGCGTATTTGCACGAATGTGTGTAAGAAGCCTTAAAGAGGAAGTCCATTTTATTTTGCGATATGCCGGAAATACTTGTATAATATTACAGATTTTTCAGCTGCAACTCCATAAATTTCCCTATTGGATAGCTAAGGGGTGTGAAACGTCCCCCAGTACTGAACATAAGCATACAACACAGATAGCTTTTAGTAATATATTAGGCAATTGCTACTTATGCAGCTCCCTTTGACTTGGCCAAAAGAGTGAAGTTTCACCAAGTGATTAATTAAACTGAGCCACACGACTAACTTCATATACACTCAGTGAGAAATGTCAGTAGCTTGAATATTTTACTGCTTTGTGATAATTTTTTTTCTCTGTGATTGCCCATAGGATATAATAATAATATAATAAATAATCTTTATTTATATAGCGCCAACATATTCCACAGCGCTTTACAATTCAGAGGTTCATATTCAAAAAACCATAAGTAACAGTTATAAAAATACAAAAATTAAAGCAAAATAGAGACGACCCTGCTCATAAGAGCTTACAGTCTACAATGAGGTGGGGGTGACACAAAGTACAGGGCTTATTTACAATGAGGGTCCAGCCAACTTGAGGAAATGGGAAATAGATTAGAGCTGCATAATTGGCCACCAGCCATTCTTTGTAATGTTTTTGGGTCTGGTGGAGTGAATAGGCTATGTTTAAAGGTACCTTTACACACAGAGATATATTATTTGCAATTCACTGGTTGCATTGAAATCATGGACACATTGTTCCATTTTGTTGCCGTGTACAAGTGGAACAATGTGTCCATGATTCACTGCACCAGTGAATTGCAAGCAATATATGTGTTGTGTAAAGGTACCCTAAGTGACTTTGATTAGGGAGCAGATAGGCCACTCTATAGAGATGTGTTTTTAGGATACCTAATTTGTTGGGATAGAGCATTCCAGAGAATTGGTGCAGCTCGGGAGAAGTCTTGGAGCCGGGAGTGGGAGAAGTCGCTTCCAGAGCGAAGAAAATGAGTGGGGTGATAGACGGAGATTAGGATAGAGAGGTAGGGAGATATCCAAGTCTTGTTAATGATTTTCTCTCTGCATATACATTGCTTCTCCTCCTGTATACAGTGTTGTTTGATGTATTCAGTGCTGTCTTTCTTCATTTATTCTTCAGCTTTAATGCACATTACCGCCTTAATGCATCCCGTGGATAATCACCAATCTGTTGCGGTATTTATCAGGGAGCTGTTTTTATTTACCTCAATCACGGTGAATGGCTCTGTTTTACTTGTTGGGATTTTTTCTTCGATTCATGGAGCCGTATCTGTATTGTGCAGAAGCTCTAATCCATTAGCTGAATGGTTATGTTCCAATTTGCAGTGTCAGACAATAATATCATCAGTACAAGGTCAGTGCGAGGCGCTTCTTTCCTGTGGGAAAGTCTGTGAAGTGACTGCCTCATTCCTTGCTCTAGATTTCCAAATTGTTTCAGTGCCGTAAAGATGATACTTGACAGCCCGGCAGCGATCAGAGGAATGAAATCATAAACATAACATGACGACTGTTGTTCTTTTCCTATTGTTTTGTCACTTCAAGAGGAATCAAGGATCAAGATGCCTATTTACCAGCACATAAGCAGATTTATCCCGCAGTAAAAGAGATAACATTGTGTCCTTCTGATATTGAGAGGTTACGGATACCCTATATGCACAATCTAACCGCCAAATCCTATTAAAACCAGCTGCTGTCATTCCATGTGGGCTTTAGAGATTCTCCAAGAGGCTGTATCCATCCAGTAATCTATTTCATCCAAAGCCCTTGTCTAGTTCTTTAGAGATTTCAGAACTAATAACTGTATTTCTGAGTTCTGTAATGGTTACATAAGCAGAAAATAATTCTTATGATACAGTTGAAAAATCTTATTCTGTAGACCTAGGTTGCTAAAGGAGTTCCCAAGATGGCCATCACAATGCTTAAAGAGTAAGAGTCATTTTAGGGCATGTGCACTCAATCGGGAGACACCCTGTCCTGGACACCGTGTCTCCTCTCTTGCGGGAAGCCGACGATAACTGCGGGTCAATGCAGCCGTCCTGTGCCCACTGTTAGTCTTCGGGGCACGGTGGCTTTTCCTTGCATTCACCCTCCGAGATCGCCTCCAACTCCGCAGCGCTAAATTGACATGCTGCGGACAAGCGGCAACACAGAAAGCCACCCGACATCTCAGTTAACACTGTGGAGGATAGAAAGATCAGTGAGCGCATGATTTCTGTAAATCCCTTCAAGTGAGCTTGTACTGTACAATGGAGGGTTATGGACACAGCGCAAACATGCTGCGTCCATAATGCTGCTGATACTGAGCATGTGCACGCAGCCAGGGCCGCAGCATCCATTAGACAAGTTGAGCCTTCTGCTCAGGAGGTAGGGGAGCGGCAAAGCTGCAGGGGGCGGTGCCCTGCTGCCTGCCGCTTGCTGCCGCCTGCCTCCACAAAAACAAGGTATGTGTGTGCCACAATACCGCCCTGCACTGATAGGGCCCCCCCCCCACCGCTCTTAAATCCCGCCGGAGTGATAGCACAGCCCCCCTGGTCTTCACTCCCGCTGTCAGACTAATAACACCCTCCCGCTCTTCAGTCTTGCCGCTGGACTGATAGCATGCCCCCCACAGTCTTTACTCCCGCCGCCGGACTGATAGTGCCTCCCCCCCTTACCTCCGGTCTTCACTCCTGCCACCAGACTGATAGCAATCGAATCCTCCCCCCCCCCCTCCCGCTCTTTGCCTCAGACAGCAGGGGGGATTAGTTCACCCCTGCACGCAGCCGATTTGCTTTTTCCCTTTGTTTTTTCACACATTAATATTATGAGTGAGAATTAGAAACTTTATAATATATCTTATCAAATAAGTATGATTCTTTGTCATCCGTACTCACTCTCAAATTACAGGTGAAATCTAACTTCAGATTATACAGACTTTTCTATTACTGTTATTCTTTGGATGAGGAGGAGCTAGAGACCCACGCGGACATTCTGCTGCAAGTTCTCCAAAAATGCCAGTTACCCTTTAATTTCCTGCGATCAAGCGCACTTTCTTTTCAATTTTACAAGGAACCTGACAGCTGATACATGCTGCTTAATCCACAGCCACTGGGGACCAAGCCCTGCTGGAGACTTATCAGACATGTAGTTCTCCAGTGGCTTCTCCCTGCCCACTGTCCTTGAGTGACAGATCTTTCCCTGTGTTCGTGTATAAAAGAAACCGGTGCATCACTGCCAGAGGGTTGGGAGAAGGTGCCGAGGACCCACCTGTCTATCTAGTCTCTCTTGTGGCATGGTCTTTTAAAGTATGTTACAGGCTTGGCTAAAATCGTAACGCCAGTGCCTGATACGTGCTGCCCGTGGATTGGGCAGCATGTATAAGCTGTCCGGTTCTCTTCTAGGGGAGAATCTCCGTTTTAAAGTGACCACTTACAGTGGGGAAAATAAGTATTTGATCCACTGCCGATTTTGCAAGTTTTCCCACGTACAAAGAATGGAGAGGTCTGTAATTTGTATCGTAGGTGCACTTCAATTGTGAGAGAGAGAATCCCAAAAAAATCTAGAAAATCACATTGTATGAATTTTATATACTTAAATTACATTTAATTGCATGAAGAAAGTATTTGATAACCTATGGACCAGCAAGACTTCTGGCTCTCACATACCTGTTAGTTTTTCTTTAAGAAGCTCTCCTACCCTCACTCATTACCTATATTAACTTCCCTTTTTGAACTTGTTACCCGTATAAAAGACATCTGTCCACACACTAAACCAATCACACTCCAACCTCTCCACCATGGCCAAGACCAAAGAGCTGTCTAAGGACACCAGGGACAAAACTCTAGACCTCAACAGGGCTGTGATGGGCTAACGGACAATATGCAAGTAGCTTGGTGAGAAGGCAACAGCTGTTGGTGCAATTATTAGAGAATGGAACAAACCAAGATGACGATCAATCTTGCTTGGTCTGAGGCTCCATGCAAGATCTCACCTCTTGGGGTAAGGGTGATTCTTAGAAAGGTCAGGAATCAACCCAGAACTACATGGGAGAACCTGGTCAATGACCTGAAGAAAGCTGAGTCCACAATCTCAAAGATTATTGTGAGTAACACACTATGCCATCATGGATTAAAATCCTGCAGGGCAAGCAACATTCCCCTGCTCACGCCAGCACATGTCCAGGCCCGGTTGAAGTTTGCCAATGACGATCTGGATGATCCAGAGGAGACATGGGAAAAGGTCGTGGTCAGATGAGATCAAAATAGAACCTTTTGGTATCAATTCCACTTCATGTGTTTGGAGGAAGAATAAGGATGAGTACAACCCCAAGAATTCCATCCCAATTGGGAAGTTTGGCGGTGGAAACATCATACTTTGGGGGTGCTTTTCTGCAAAGGGGACAAGACAACTGTGGCACCCCTGCGGTCCGGTCACCACCAGAACTTGCAGCAACCAGTATCGGTAAGTCCAGTCACCCAAACACACACCCGACACACTCCAGTCGCAGTGCAAGGGACTTCAAGCCCAGCTATGGAGGGTGGGAGAAGACAGGTGGAGGGTGGGGAAGTTAGGACAGGAAACGGTGAGGGAACGGAACAAAACCAGAAACACCACAGAATGTAGTCCAGTCAGTGTGTTCGGGGAGAGAAGTGAGCCCAGCAGTTAGTTCATCAACCACTCAGAGATACACCAGAAGCAATGAGACGGAGGAGAAGACGAGACTGTGAGGACATGGATCCGGCGACCTCTACCATCATGAAGCTTGTTCCGGGTCCCAGGCTACAGACCATAGAGAGAGACTGAGTCCTAGGGGCGCGGGTGGTGACCAATCCACCCGTGTGCCCGAATTAGCTGGGAGGCTGAAGGGCGGGGCAGGAATCGGGGTACCGGCCCTGAAGTGGCAGGATACTCCATGCTCCAACTACGAAACCGATCGGTTGCAAGGTCTTTATGTGCTGTGACCCAACCTCCCGTGCAGCGAAGAGAAGACTGCCTTAGTAGGGCCAGGGGACCAGGCAGGTCACCCAACAAAGGCCTGTGGCTGCTGGATCAGAGCTTTTTTTTTTTATCATAAGTAATTTTTATTAACAGTTTTTCAAAAATACAACATATTAGAAAGACAAAGAGTGTGCTATAATATACAAGGACGGGGGGAAAGGGAAAAAAGAAGGGGGAAGGGAGGGAAGGTAATTGGAGAAGGTATTTCCAGAGACAATTCGTCAACATGAGCCAGGGTTGCCCGTTGTTTGAAACAGATCGAGTCTGTTACAGATAGCTCCACGTAATATAGAGTTCAGAGAGTACAGTATGTAAAGAACAGATGCAGTCCAAATGAACCCGTTCTGTGATCCTGAGATATTGGCTTGTAAAGATATAAACATATAAACAGTTCCAAGTCGTACCTTGTAAAGATCTCCGTTGATAGGAGATCACATTGGAGGTCCAAAAGCCGAGACCCTGTACTATCAACTTATAGCTGTTTAAGGATCGTGTGTGTCCGATAGGAGGTATAGATATAATGTTATCCTGCCCAGCAAATGGACTGCAACTAGGCTGCGTGTTAGCTTCCAACAGTAATTCTGGGTACCTTGCAGAGAAATAAGGATATGGGAAGGAAAGGGGAGGGATAAGGAGAGTAGGGGAATAGTTCAGGGAAAAGGAAAGGACAAGAATAAAAGGGTAGAGGAGTAGAAAAGTAAGAGAGTAAGAAAGTAAAAGAGTAAAAGAGTAAACTGGTCCACCCCCGGATCCGCACCCCTTTCAAGTCGACAGAGGGCCCCAAGAGCACTCCCATCGGGCCTACAGCGGGGGTCTCCGGGCTAGCGGGTGTGCTTCCCACAGGTCCCACGCCTCGGAGACATATTGCCGTTCGCCTCGATCCAATGCCAAGTAGTACTCGTGACAAAAGATCGAATTTATTTTGTCGGCGAGATCACTCAATGTCGGAAGGGAGGGATGCTTCCACTTAGAGGCGACACAGACCCTGGCAGCCGTCAGTATGTAGGTCATCACACGGCGTATCACTGGAGGGTATGAGATAACCCCGACGTGGAGAACCGCGGCCGATGGTTCCAAGGGGATCGTCATCTCAGTAACCGAGTCCAAGAGCCCCTTAACTAGCTGCCAGAACCGTGCCACCTCAGGGCAGGCCCACCACATATGGGATGGATCAGAGCTTTGCATGCAGGAGTGCAAGGAAGAGAGGCCCATGGAAAGGAACACAAAAGGGGGTGACCTGGACAAGCGATCCTGGCTGCTAAAAGACTACTGGAGCTGCCACTGCACTGTCTTGTAACTTGAAACACCTGGCGAGAAAGCCAAGTAAACCAGGTTGAAGCTCAGCACTGTGTGAGACTGTTTATTCTGTGCCTGAGGAGAGGTAGACTGAAACGCCAAGCCAGCAGCAGGAGCCTGCCTGAGTGTCCCTGATTCCTGCCAGCAGTCACCTCAGCCCCTCTGGCCTTCCATTCTCCAAATCACCTCCATAGACTTTACGGTTGCCCTGGGGACCCGCTCTTCCCGTGGAGAGCCAAGCCATCATGCCACCGTGACATCCTGCAGCCCTGACAACGTTGAGAGGGCCCGGTTTGGAGTACCCCATAGCCCCCACCACAATTACACTGTATTAAAGGGAGGCTGGATGGAGTCAAGATTTTGTCCAGCAACCTCCTTTTCTCAGTAAGAGCATTGAACATGGGTTGTGGCTGGGTCTTCCAGCATGATAATGACCTGATACACACAGCCAGAGCAACTAAGGAGAGGTTCTGTAAGAAGCATTTCAAGGTCCTGGAGTGGTCTAGCCAGTCTTCAGACCTGAACCCAATAGAAAATCTTTGGAGGGTGCTGAAACTCAATGTTGCCCAGAGACAGCCCCGAAATCTGAAAGATCTGGAGAAGATCTGTATGGAGGAGTGGGCCAAAATCCCTGCTGCAGTGTGTTCAAACAAGAACTACAGGAAACGTCTGACCTCTGTAATTACAAAGATTTCTGTACCAAATATTAAATTCTGTTTTTCTATTGTATCAAATAATCACTTAATGCATTAAAATGCTAATTTATTATGTAAAAATCATACAGTGTGATTTTCTGGATTTTATTTAGATTCTGTCTTTTCACAGTTGAAGTGTACCTGTAATAACAATTACAGACGTTCCCATTCTATGAAGGTGGGAAAACATGCAAAATTGTCAGTGGATCAAATACTTATTTTCCCCACTGTACAAGATGTTATGGGGTGGTGGAGGGGGAAAATGAGCTGCCCTCATAACATCCAAAGGTGCTGGCTTTGGTTTTCCAGCTTGATTTTTTTTTTCCATTTGGCTTATGGAAAAATCAAGGACAAGCAACATTTTTACCGGACACATGGAAAAAACATATTAAATTGTTAGATTTTAAATGGTATGTGTCTACAACCCATTATCCTGATATGAAGTAGTAGTATGGTATGGTGGCTCAGTGGTTAGCACTGTTGCTTTGCAGCGCTGGGGTTCTGGTTTAGATCTTACCAAGGACGACATCTGCAAGGAGTTTGTATGTTCTCCCATGTTTGCATGGGTTTCGTCCGTGTTTCTCTCACACTCCAAAGACTGATAGGATATTTAGATTGTGAGCCCAATGGGGACAGTGTTGCAAATGTATGTAAAGTGCTATGGAATTAATAGAGCTGTATCTACTATATAATCTCCTAATCGTTTCTGTCTGACGCCAAAAATCACGCGCCAGCACTCATTGGCTGCCGCCAGCCGCGGCAACCAATGAGCGCCGCATATGCAAAAAGCCGCGTTCATTCAAAATTAGAAGATTATACAGTAGCTGCAACCTGGCGACAGCGACGCATAGCGTCACTGTCGCCAGGCTACATGTACGGCCGCGGCGACCGCCAGCTCCGGTACCCCGGCTCCGGTACCCCGCCGCCTCCATCCTCCCCTCCCTCCAATTGCCTCCCCCTTTGCCTCCCGCTGTTCTCACCCAATTTACAGCGGTCATGTGACAGGGCGGGCTGATGTGATGTCACACAGCCCCCCTGTCAAATGTCTGCTGTACACACACAGTGCGACGCTGCGGGTGAGAAAGAAGCCTCCCCCGGCTCCGTCCTGCCCTTCCCCCGGCTCCGTCCTGCCCTTCCCCCGGCTCCGTCCTGCCCTCCCCCCGGCTCCATCTGCTACCCCCGGTAGTTAGCGGTCATGTGACCGATTAGTTGATCGGTTTCCCAGGCAGACAGGTCCTAAAGGCCTGTAGGACCTAGAAGACGAAGGTGGATCGAGTCGGCGGACAGGTGAGTATCCTCACTGAAGATTTTTTTATTTTTACTTTTACTGTGGAGGAGCGGGGGCCAGGAGGAGCAGGGGGGCCGCGGGGAGTGGAGTATCGCCATATACCATAGTGCTGCTATACATGTACTATAATGTACCGCCATATACCATAGCGCTGCTATACATGTACTGTAATTCACGGCCATATACTATAGTGCTGCTATACATGTGCTGTAATGTACCACCATATACCATAGCGCTGCTATACATGTACTATAATGTACCCCCATATACCATAGCGCTGCTATACATATACTGTAATGTACCGCCGTATACTATAGTATACTAAACAGCCCCATCTCCCCATCTGCATCCCAGCTCCTATCTCTAACTACCTCTCTTGGCCTATCACAGCTCTCAACCTCTAAGACACACGAAAACGGTAACACCCTTGACCTTGTCTTTACCCGGCTCTGCTCATCCTCCCCCTTGGATAACTCAACTCTACTCTCTGACCACAACATTCTTTCCTTCTCACTCACTAACCCTCGGCCAACACAGCCCAAGCCTACCTATCACACATCCAGAAATCTACAGGCCATTAACCCTCAAGCACTCACAGACTCCCTCATCTCATCTCTGTCCCCAATCTCTTCAATCTCTTCTCCAGATCAGGCAGTAAATCACTACAATGACTCTCTCAGAAGCTCCCTGGACCAAGTAGCGCCCCTCACCCGCAGAACCTCCAAACAGAGAACAAAACAGCCCTGGCTCACATCACAAACCCGATTCCTCCAGCGATGCTCCAGGAGTGCTGAACGCCTATGGAGGAAAACTCGCTCACCAGGAGACTTCATCCACTATAAATTCATGCTCAAAACCTACAACTCTGCCCTTCACCTTGCCAAACAGACCTACTTCACCACCCTGGTCTCCTCACTATCCAACAATCCAAAAAAACTCTTTGACACCTTTCACTCTCTCCTCAGTCCTAAAGTGCAGGCCCCCATCACTGACCTCTGTGCTGATGACCTGGCTTCCTACTTCATGGATAAAATAGACAACATCCGCCAGGAAATCAGCTCTCAGCCTCCAAGCACTGCCACCCCCATTCTTCCTCACATCCCCTCCGGTTCACTTTCCACATTTGACCCAGTCACAGAAGAAGAAGTCTCCAGGCTCCTATCTTCCTCTCGTCCCACCACATGCACTACCGACCCCATTCCCTCACACCTGCTCCAGTCCTCTCTCCAGTCGTCACCACTCATCTAACCAAAATCTTCAATCTCTCCCTCTCTTCTGGCATTTTCCCCTCCTCCTTCAAACACTCGATCATTACTCCATTATTAAAGAAAACCACTCTCGATCCAACCTGCACAAATAACTACAGACCAGTCTCCAATCTCCCCTTCATCTCTAAACTCTTGGAGCGCCTGGTCTATTCCCGCCTCACCCGTTACCTCTCGCTCACTCTCTTCTAGATCCATTACAGTCTGGTTTCCGCCCCCTTCACTCCACAGAAACTGCCCTCATCAAAGTGACCAATGACCTTCTGACAGCAAAACGTAATGGTGACCACTCTCTGCTTATTCTCCTTGATCTCTCTGCAGCTTTTGACACTGTCGACCATCAGCTCCTACTCTCTATGCTGCACTCCATTGGCATAAAGGACACTGCTCTCTCCTGGCTCTCCTCCTATCTTTCTGACCGCTCTTTCAGTGTATCTTTTGCTGGCTCCACTTCCCCCCCTTTTCCCCCTCACTATTGGGGTCCCTCAGGGTTCAGTCCTTGGCCCTCTCCTCTTCTCTCTCTACACGGCCCCGATTGGACAGACCATCAGCAGATTTGGCTTCCAGTACCATCTTTATGCTGATGACACTCAACTATACACTTCAGCCCCTGACCTTACCCCTGCGGTAGTAAAGAACACCAATGACTGTCTAGCTGCAGTTTCCAATATCATGTCCACTCTCTATTTGAAACTAAACCTTTCCAAAACTGAACTTCTTCTGCTCCCCCATCCACTAACCTCCCTAAATCGGACATCTCTCTCTCAGTGTGCGGCACCACGATAACGCCTAGACAGCAAGCTCGCTGTCTGGGTGTTATATTTGACACCGATCTCTCCTTCTCCTCCCACACGCAATCTCTCGTCCGCTCCTGTCGCTTACACCTGAAGAATATCTCTAGAGTCCGCCCCTTTCTCACCCTGGAAACAACAAAAACCCTCACCGTGGCCCTAATCCATTCCCGCCTTGACTATTGCAACTCTCTATTAAGCGGCCTCCCCCTCACCAGACTTTCTCCTCTCCAGTCCATCCTTAATGCAGCAGCCAGGATCACCCATCTGGCCAATCGTTACTCAGGTGCCTCCGCTCTGTGCCAGTCATTGCACTGGCTGCCCGTATACTACAGGATCAAATTCAAATTGCTTGTTCTCACCCACAAAGCTCTTCACAGTGCAGCTCCCCCCTACCTCTCCTCCCTCATCTCTGTCTATCACCCCACCCGCTCTCTACGTTCCTCAAATGACCTTCAACTAACATCTGCACTAATCCGATCCTCCCACTCCCGGCTCCAAGACTTTTCCAGAGCTGCACCAAACCTCTGGAATGCTTTACCCAAAGAAATCAGGACTATCCACAACTTGCATGGCTTCAGACGATCCCTAAAGACACATCTTTTTAAGGCGGCCTATCATACTCCCTAACATGTCCATTGTACTGTAGACAGTGAATGGGCTATCCTCTGGACATTATTCTTCTACAAACTCCACCAAACCATAAAGGTCTACACAGACTGATGACCATTCATGTAAGCTTAGCCCTATACCCCATTTCCTCAAGATGCCTGGACCACCAGTGCAATAAGCCCCCGGGACCTTGCACAACCCTACCCCGTTGTAGATTGTAAGCTCTTTTGAGCAGGGTCACCTTCATTTCTTGCTTTATTTATTGTATTTTTTTTTTCCACATTGATTCTATGCCTATAGTTTTTGTATCCAATGATTGTACTTTATTTGTTCTCTATTGTAATTACTTACTGTATATTTTCTGTACGCTAACCCTACATTGTAAAGCGCTGCGGAATATGTTGGCGCTATATAAATAAAGCTTTATTATTATATTATTATAGTGCTGCTATACATGTGCTGTAATGTACGCCATATACCATAGCGCTGCTTTACATGTACTATAGGGTACCACCATGTACTGTAGTGCTGCTATACATGTGCTGTAATATACCACCATATACTATAGTGCAGCTATACATGTACTATAATGTACTGCCATATACCATAGTGCTGCTATACATGTCCTATAATGTACCGCTATATACAATAGCGCTGCTATACATGTGCTGTAATGTACCACCATATACTATGGCGCTGCTATACATGTCCTATAATGTACCGCTATATATCAAAGCGCTGCTATACATGTACTGTAATGTACTGCCATATACTATAGTGCTGCTATACATGTACTGTAATGTTCCGCTATATACTATAGTGCTGCTATACATGTGCTGTAATGTACCACCATATACTATGGCGCTGCTATACATGTACTGTAATGTACTGCCATATACTATAGTGCTGCTATACATGTACTATAATGTTCCGCTATATACTATAGTGCTGCTATACATGTGCTGTAATGTACCACCATATACTATGGCGCTGCTATACATGTACTGTAATGTACTGCCATATACTATAGTGCTACTAAACATGTGCTGTAATGTACCGCCATATACTATAGTGTTGCTATACATGTGCTGTAATGTACCACCATATACCATAGCGCAGCTATATATATATATAGATATATATTTCACGTTGACTGAACAAGTTCTGTCAGCCATAGTATGTCAACTACATACATATTCTAGAATACCCGATGCGTTAGAATCGGGCCACCATCTAGTGAATGAATAAATATGTATAAGTAGTAAAGTAAAAACATGTTGCCAAGAATAAACTATTGCTTTTTGTTATGTAGCCAGTAGGTGGCGCTGTGTTATTATAGCGCAATGATGCATCATAATGCAAATTCACTCTGCTGCTGGCAGCGCTGCACCGCTATACATTAATGCTTGTGATTAGTCGCCCTTTTATGTTTGGAAACTTGCATATAGGTTTAAGGATCCATTAGGAATACTTTCCACACTGTAATTAAATAGTAATAGGATAGTAGGATATATTCTGCCACTGACAGTTATTTATATGGCCGCATTCAGAATAATATACTAATGTCATCATTTATGTCCTTCACATTATGGAGTAGAAAAAAAAAGAAAAAACTGTCATGCCAGCAATTTCCACAAGTGGCATTGTTGGATATAAGACGTTTTTTCCATTATTTTTTTCTCTTTTGAGAACCTGCTAATTGCTCTGGGATTCCTTTCAACTCCGCATTAAGTCGCCATAACAATCCCCCGTCCAGGTCTCTGTGGAGCCGCAAGTAAAGAGGCGAAAATATGATAGTCACAGTGATTTAACACTCCACAATTGATTTTTTTTCTCCGTTTGTTTATGGTGCTTTATTCATAGAGGCTGCCCTTTGGTTCTGCGTGGCCTGTATTTTCGTGGTTAATTTGGCCGGCCCTCCATATTTCAATTTCCTATGTAATGACAGGGAGTTGGCAGCGAGGATCCAAGCACAGGCTCATTACATATATATATATATATATATATATATATATCTATATAAATCCTATGGAACTGCTGAGTAAAACCTATGAAAAAAAACCATAACATACTGTATATAATGCTGAGCATGGGTCCTCGCAATCCTTTATATAATAAGCCATTGCATGGAGTTTGATGTAATGAATCTTTTTATGCAAAATGAAAAGGAAAAAAAACTCAATTTTATGGATCTTGCATTGGGGGGAGGTGATAGTTAATTCCCTGTAGAGTTAATTTCATCACGGCAGGTGCAGTGTGTAATCTGAATGATGTTACTATGTGAACTTACCTATGAGACTAGGCTCTGCAGCTTAGGTGGTGTGATAATGAGGAATTTACGACAACAGCTAACAATGGGCAACTACATTGAGTTACCGGTGTCTAATTGGTTGCAAAAAATGTTATCAGTCAGCGTTAGTAGCTTTCACTGTTAATAAAAAAATGAAGATATCTACAAGGAGAAGAGACAGGTCCCCTCCATATTTGGGTTATCAATTAGCGGAGAGATCTGCAAAATCTCCAACTGACCTCCCAAGTGATCACAAATCTTTAAAGGGAACCATATTATTGTATAAATTCAAGACATCACCTTTAACTGCTCTATTTCCGCAGACCATCAATGTGTATATAAAGGAAACTGTCATGTGTAAAAACACTATTATCCTGCAGATATAGGGGTAATCTGCAGGTGACTAGCGTTTGGAACCTGCCCAACATCTGTTAGTGAAACCCTGCTGACCGGAGGAAAATCAAGAGAACCTGTCAGCCCGTCTATGTGCCCCCCCCCAGATATCACTGTCTGCACCTGTAACTTCATAGTCCTATTCTAATCATCCCTGTCTGAGCTCATAGTGTAATGTAAAAAGGTATAAAAAACATTTATACACTTACATTTTCTTAGGCAGTGACTAAACCTTGGAAGACGTAATCACTCTGGCAGGTTAACATTTCAGCCAAATTTCATCAGGATGCTGTAGGGCCTGTGTGATTTCAGGATCATGTGACTATAATAAGCGGAGCTAAGTTTCCATAGACCATAATGATTTTGCTTGCTTAGTTAGCTCCACCCACCCACTTCACTTGATGTTACATCACACAGGTCCTTTATACAGAGAAGTTAACAGGGAGTTAACTATTAACCTGCCTGAGTGACTGCGTCGTTTTCCCTTGGCTGTCCCTGGTCTAGCAATTGTTAAAGACAAAGGTAGCTAAACCACAAGGAATGTCATATAAAACAGATAAACCAACAAGAGTTGAGCCGTATAGGATCGACAGAAAAAATGTTTGGCTATATACTGTAACTACGCCAATAATCTCACTGTCAACAGATGGGAAAGCGAACAGTAATACTTCAGCATGAGGTAGTTTAGAGAAAAAGATACTCATCATTTGGTGCTTGAGTATTCTGTGCCCCAAGTCACATTCTTACCTCGTTCTGGCTCTCATAGAGATGTCTTCAGTGCTTGTGACTAGGGATGGCTGAACTGTTTGTTTTTCGACAGGTTCATTATTATTATTATTGTTATTATTATTTATTATTTATAGAGCACCATTGATTCCATGTTGCTGTACATGAGAAAGGGATACACACAAACAAGTTAAAAATACAGTGAACAAATAGTAACAGACCGATACCAAGGGGAGAGAGAGGACCCTGCCCTTGCAGGTTTACATTCTAGATGGCAGTAGGGAGAGAGAAAGTAGGTTGGGTCTGCTCTGAGGTGTGGGGAGCGCCAGGTTCGATGGTACATGACCCGGTTAATTGCACCTGTAAAAGTAAGGAAACAATTAATACATGTAATATACTTACCGGGTAGGCGTTCTCTCTTCCTGCTGTGCCGCGGCGCTGCATCATTTGGTTGGGTGTTGAAGCCAGTCACGTGAATATTCCCGAAAGATAATGAGAGGCCCGGAAGTGACGCAGCACCGTGGCATGCCTGGAAGGGAGAACGCGGACCTCGCAAGTATAATGAGTATTGTTATTAATTGTGTGCTGTAATATGATTACCGGTACTGTAAGACTTGAGAGATATGTGTCATCAAGGTTATTGAACTCTGTGAAGTGAGCTGAAGACTGTTCACCACATCTCTCCACCTCAGGGTGTGGTCAGAGAAGGTAAATGTTCACCTCTGAGTTTTTTTTTCTGTTGTGAGTTTGGAGAGTGCAGAGCTCAGTTGTGTCTCTGAGCAGCAGAGAGGAGCATAGTGGATTGTACTTTTTGTTTCCTTTTGCCGGAGAGGCTGCCTATGTTTTTTTTTGTTTCATATGGCTTATGACGTTAATAAACCAGACATTTAAAGCGGCAAGGTCTCCCTGAATGGCAGCTGCATGAGTGGATCTACCACAATTGGTGGAGAAGGTGGGCATAGATCCCCAGGAAGCACCTTTGCTACAGACGAACTGCATGTCCTGGTTTAAAGCAACCATAAGCCAGAAAACATTATCAGTCAGCATAATGGACCTGATTAAGCACCTGGTGCAGGCCCAGCAGCAACAGCAGCTCGCGCAACAAGAGACAAATAAGCTCCTGATCCAGCAAATACAGCAGGAGGAGCATCGGCAGCAACTGCAGGGGGAGGGTGACCATCAGCAGGGCCAGATAGAACTCCTGACAGAGGTAAACCGTGCAAGGGCAGCCGCCCCATCCCCAGGTCAAGGTAATGACTCCGGCGTCCAGAAAGCAGTAAGGCGTGCATTGCAAAAGATGACCCGGGGGATGATGTGGAAGCTTTCCTGACGGTATTTGAGAGGATCACAGAGTGGGAGTAACTGCCACTGGAACAGTGGGCAGAGGTGTTGGCACCATATTTAACAGGAGAGCCCCAAAAAGCCTATTATGACCTAGCTTTATAGGAAGCTCAGGAGTATGAAAAGATACAGACTGGGATTTTGGCATGCCTGGGTGTGACTGGGACTATGACTATGACTGTTAGAGCACAGCGGGTCCATCATTGGGCATATCAAGGCAACTAACCCTCTCGCTCCCAGATGTTTGACTTGCTGCATCTCATGTAAAAGTTTTTACAGCCAGAGTCCTCTACCCCAGCGCAAATGCTGGAGCAAGTCATAATGGACAGGTTTGTGCACGCCCTCCCGAAGTCAGTACAAACTTGGTTTGCTCAGGGAGACCCCAGAATGCTGATGACCTGGTTGGACTGGTGGAAAGGTACCAGGTGGTAGAGAGTACCCTGAGGAAGCTTCAGGACTTGCCAGCTACATACTTGGGGCTACAAACCGTGTCCAGCTCTCAAAGGAAGAGTAATAGAGCTACAGGTGGTGGGAGCCCAAGGTTCCAAGGGGCGAGTGGAGACATAACAATACCCCCAGCCAGTCAGATAATCTGTTGAAGGTGTCAGGGCTCAGGTCATGTAGCCGCCTGTTGTCCCCTGACCACTTAGCCAATGGACTGTAGCATGGTTTGCACTCCTCATATTATGCCTACCCGGTCTGCAGCATTGACAGTGAACCCAGGGAGGGTCTTGCGAAGGTGAATGAGGCCCAAGTGATGGGACTATTGGATTCAGGAAGTTTGGTGACTCTGGTGAGGGCCACACTTCCCCATCGGCTGATACCGGGTAAATTGGTGGGCATCCGCTCTATCCACGGAGATGCCAAGAATTACCTCGTTGCTATTGTAACCAAAAAAACAAACCGTGGGACTGAGTCACATGAAGTCGGGGTGGTGAAAGACTTATTGTACCCAGGAATAATAGGGCGGGACTTTACTCTGTTTTGGGACCTGTGGCAAAAGGGGGCAGTACCCAATAGTTTGTGTGAAGGACAGTTGGCCTACCAAGAGATCTTGCCACAGCTGGAGGCAGATGAGTTTCCCATAAGTGTATTGCTCGTTGATGAGGATGAGCCAGAGTCCCATAAAGCTAACTTTCTGGGATTGACTGTTTCCAGCGACAGTTTTAGGACTGCTTAAATGAGGGACTTGACACTGAAAGGGGCACTACAGATTGCCCAATTAAAGACCTCAGTGTACCATCCGCAGACACAGCCTCGTGGAGAGATTCAACAAAATGTTGAAGTCCATGCTTAAGAAGGTGGTGAAGAAAGACGGACAAGACTGGGACTGTCTCCTTACATACCTCCTATTTTCTATGAGCGACGTTCTCTAGGCCTCAACTAGATTCTCTCCGTTTGAACTCTTATATGGTCAACATCCTCGAGGTCTCTTGGACATAGCAAAAGAGACCTGGGAAGCGGAGGTGACCTCCCACCAGATTGTCGTTGAGCATGTGGCTCAGATGCAGGAGAGAATGGCAGAGGTGATGCCCATCGTAAAGAAAGTCTGCTCCGAGCGCAAGAAGCACAGGCATGGGTGTATATCGCTCCGAAGGGTGAGACAGTTCAACCCTGGCGATCGTGTGGTGGTATTTATCCCTTCGGTCGAAAGTAAATTCCTCGCCAAGTGGCAAGGACCTTATGAAGTGGTTGAAAAAGTGGGCAAGGTGAATTACAAGATTCATCAACCCAGAAGAAGAAAGCCCTACCAGGTGTACCACATCAACCTGCTGAAGCTATGGTGAGACAGGGACCCTTTAAAAACCCCATGTCTAGTGGCCAAAATGGAAGCAGACATCAAGGAGGTCATAGTGGTGGACACACTCAAGGGCTCAGAAGCAACAATGTCAAGAGTTGCTTCACCGGAACAGAAATCTAATTTCAGACCTGCCAGGATGTACTCTGGTTGTGGAACACAAAGTTCTGACAGAACCGCATGTGAGGGTTAACCTGAAGCCGTACCAGATCCCTGAAGCTAGTCGAGAAGTGATCTCGAAGGAGGTGATGAGAATATTGAATCTCTGTGTGATTGAAGAATCAAAAAGTGGCTGGTCTAATTCCATTGTACTTGTGCTTAAACCAGACGGAGAATGGCGATATTGTAATGACTATCGCAGGTTGAATGAAGTCTCAAAGTTTGACGCATATCCAATGCTTGAGTCAGCTGTTCATTTGAAAATCCCGGCGGGAAGGCGTCAAAAAGAGAAAACCGGTTTGAAAACCAGATTCTCCCGGATTGTAGCCGTCCGGTGCTGGCCGCGGTCGGTTCTGCGCTCCTCAGCTGCCTGACAGCAGGATCCTTTGCTCCCCCCGCAGCCTCCCCACCCGATCCTAAGTTAGGATAGGGTGGGGAGGCGGTGGGGGGAGTGGAGGATCCTGCTGTCAGGCGGCAGGGAAGCCAGGAGGGAGCTTGAGCATTGTTTAAAAGCTGGCGGCTTTTTACCGCTGGCTTTTAAACAATGAATTAGGGAATTGTAGGTTTTTCCTCTGCTGCCAGACCTCTTTCTAGAGTCCAGCAGCAGAGGAATTACTCGCAATACTCGCTTCCCCATTGACTTACATTGGACTCACCAGACTCGTAACGAGTACCAAGTATCGGGACCTACTCGTTACGAGTCTAGCGAGTCCCGAATATTTCAGTACTCGCTCATCCCTAAAAACGTGCGCGCTCCCGTTCGTCGCCGGTGATATCTCCGCCGATATGGCCAGGTGTAACGGTACCCTTAATGGCGCCTGATTTCAGTAGGGAGTTTGTGCTTCAGACCGACGCTTCAGAGGTTGGACTAGGAGCTGTATTGCCCAGGAAGTACCTGGCGAGGAACATCCAATCCTGTAGCTGAGTAGGAAATAATGTTCCTGTGAGAAAAATTATGCCATTGTGGAAAAGGAATGCTTAGACCTCAAATGGGCGGTGGACACGCTAAAGTATTATCTCCTAGGCCGACAGTATAAGCTGTCAGATCATGCGCCCCTGAAGTGGATGAGAGACTAAGAGGGGAAGAATGCCAGGGTGACCACTTGGTTTCTAGCGCTGCAAGACTTCAATTTCCATGTAAAGCATAGACCCGGGAAATTACATGAGAATGCAGATACCCCTGTTTGGTGTCAGAAGGTCCCAAACACCTGGTTTGGGCACAGGGGGAAATGTGTAAAATGATTACTGGTACTGTGAGAGATGGGAGATATGTGTCATCAAGGTTATTGAACTCTGTGATGTGAGCTGGATGCTGTTCACCACATCTCTCCACCTCAGGGTGTGGTCATAGAAGGTAAATGTTCACCTCTGAAGGCCACTTTACACACACCAACTTATCTGTCCAACTTCTGAACAACTTACTGGTTGCAGTGAAATCATGGACACATTGTTACATTTGTACACAGCCACAAAATGGAGCAATGTGTCCATGATTTCACTGCAACCAGTAAGTTGTTCAGAAGTTGGACAGATAAGTTGGTGTGTGTAAAGTGGCCTTGAGATTTTTTTTTCAGTTGTGAGTTTGGAGAGTGCAGAGTTCAGTGTGTGTCTCTGAGCAGCAGAGAGGAACATAGCCGATTGTACTTTGTTTCTTTTTGTCGGACAGGTTGCTTGTTTTTTTTTTTTGTTTCGTTTGGTTTATGACGTTAATAAACCAGACGTTTTAAACGGCAAGTCTTCCTGTGACTACCCTGATTGGCAGCTGCGTGAGTGGATCTACCACCGGGCTTTAACAGGACTGGTCAAAAACCCTGCAAAAAACAAAGAGTTTGCCCATGCCTACTTGTGACATAACATTCGACTTCCATACAGTCAAAAGGTATGGGCACAAGATGGCGCCGTGGGACCGGAGCAGAGTAAAAAAAAAAAGTGACGGGGTTGGGGGGCTTACATTTAAAGCACCCCTCTAGCGGTGAAAAAAACCTACTTGACTGTTGTTTTACTATAAAGATCCTTGTGGACTGTTATTTAAACAGTTCCCTAGCTCAACTGTGACTGGTTATATCCCTTTGGCTATCTAAAAAAAATTGAACGAAGAGGTACCTACATAGAAATGTTGGAGGGCACCGGTCTATAGTATAATTTACATTATAAAAGGCCCCTATTAAAATTCAAAGAAGTCAAATACATATACACCCTTATACAGTATGTCATGCTGTTTTCCCTACAATCCCTCCTTTTTTATACGAATGAGCCCCTGTATCATTCTATTCGAACACATTATAATTCCCACTTCATCAGACAGTTGCACAACTATAATATGATTTTTCATTTGCTTTCCACATTCGCAACAGTAGGTTGATGATTTAATAGTGATATGATTTACCAGGTGGCAGGCCAACTCAATAACTAATGTATTAAATTTAGCAGCTGTCGTCTCTAATTGTATTTAAGAATTACCAGATATGACAGATAATATGCAGGATAGATAAGATTCAGTGTCACATCCAATGAAGACTCTGTTTGATAATAATTTCTTTCATGGAAATATGAATAAAATTCAACAACATCATTGTTCCAAACTGCAGCAGAGTTACAGGTAGTAATAAAGTCTGTATGATACCTATACAATGGAAAGTGCAGTAGAAGAGAACCCGCCATTTCCTTAGTTTTTTTTCAATTTGTCTTTCTCTAAAGATGGTGTATTTAATAAACACACGGAAAGTGCTGTAATAAGAGCCATTTCATGGCTACATTCACAAATATACAGACTGTGGTTGACGGATCATCTGCAGGCCTCCTGACTCGAACTTGACAGCCTCATGAATTTGTCACGGGGTGGTATGGCGGATATGGAATTAGGAAGCAGGATAGTAAGATTTACAAAGACGAACTGGGGGACTACTCTGACCCTGACTCTGGGTCCCTGGAGTTACCTCTGAAGGTGAGTATGTCCAGCCCAACACCCTTGTCCTTTGCTCATGACCAGCCTGGCTAAGATCCCCTACCTCCACCCCACGCACGGATCAGGAAAACCCAGCCACTCCAATGGAAGGGAATATCAGCAGCACAGCACAGCAGAGCATGTCCTCACTGCACGGGATCCAAGTAGAGAGGGAACTCTATCTGCGACACCCAGTGGAGGGAAGGGGAACTACTTAAAGGCTGAGGGAGTGGAATCAGAGCTCTGACACACCCTTCAACCTTCACTTCCACCTGCAGAGCCGCACACAGCATAGACTACAGCAGCTTTCTGGCAGTAACTCTGGACGTGCCAGAGGAAATTAACTCTGATTAAACTACTGCAGCATTATATGTGGACTGCAAAGCAGTCAACACGTGACAGTATTTCTATGAGATTGCTCAGGTCATTACACCGATGACAGGTTTCGTGAATCATGGTCCCTGATGTGTGAAT
The DNA here is from genome assembly GCA_033576535.1 of Allobates femoralis. Lineage (NCBI taxonomy): Eukaryota > Metazoa > Chordata > Amphibia > Anura > Aromobatidae > Allobates > Allobates femoralis. Next base: position 23,062,927 of record JARQOC010000012.1, read on the forward strand.
GTGGCCTAACTAAAAGTTTCTGGGTTTCAGTTTATGGTTTGGGAGAATAGAAGAAATGCACAGGCATGCAAATTCCAACAATTTCCAGGGACTATCCCAGATAGTCCATATATTTATAGGATTTTTGAATATTGATGTTCTGTACATAAACTTAGGTGGTTCAAACATGATGGCAAATAGCAGAATTCATAGCTGCATAACAATTAAAAGACACTCCCTGTCTCGATGCAGATTAGTCACACCCCTCAACATATGAGCGCCCATATCCTACGTGCTCAGTCAGACATCAGTTTTTTTTTGTAAGAGTATTAACCGTGTATTTCACAGATATAATAATGTATAATACTAGCTGTAGAGCCCGCGTTGCCCGGGCTTAATAACTAACTGTTCTTTGTATAGACAACACAGTGATGTCACAATAGAATGTAGCCTATAACATTCCGAGTCATGTCACTGTATTTGTGCAGTATTTGTGTCTCCTGAGTTTTGCTTATGGATTTGCATTTGATTCATTCTATTGTGACATACACACACATACCACACACACACACACACGATACCTATACTCCGCTTTATATATTAATATGGAAGGATATAAGGCTGCATTCAGCTATATGGAGAGCTATAAGGCTGCTTTATGCCATATGGAGGACTTTTTTAGGGGCATGGCTATGTGGAGTGGGCAGGGCTTGATACATACACACACACTTGCCTACATTCACTCAGCTTTATATATTAGATTTATTAATTTATACAGCTCTATTAATTCCATAACACTTTACATACATTTTCAACACTGTCCCCATTGAGGCTCACAATCTAAATATCCTATCAGTATTTTTTTGGAGTGTGAGAGGAAGTTGGAGAACCCAGAGGAAACCCACAAGAACACAGGGAGAACATAAAACTCCTTGCAGATGTTGTCCTTTGTGGGATTCAAATCCAGGACCCCAGCACTGCAAGGCTGCAGTGCCAACTACTGAGCAACCTTACAGCGCTAACCACTGAGCCACCGTGCCGCCCACAGATAACACCTCATTCACTATAATAGTGAATGGGGCCATTCACATGTCTGTGATTTTTTTATAGATACAAGTCTCCTAGAAAATTGTCTTTTACCTTTTGGAGTTTTGGTACACTTTATAATTTATTATTATTAGGGACTAACCTGCTGAAGCGCCTTATACGGCGCGAAACGTCGTGCCCCCCGTCCTCCCACCCGCATGCCACCACCTGCTGTGTGCACTGAAGCACAATAAAGAACCGCTGTTTATAGAAGCTCTGAGTGCGACTTCTTTTTCTTCTCCTATAATACAAAACTGGATGTGACGTATCGGACTTTTGGGAGTGAGCACCAGAGCGTGCAGAGCGGTGCAGCAGGGAGGACCCTCCTCATCATCCTCCATAGCCAAGGGCTGAAAGCTTGCAGGCAGCGGTGAAATCTCCCCAGGCTGTATGGGAGACGCTGCAAGGTGGTGCTGACCCCATCCTAATCTTCAACACTTTATTATCTGCGGTGTGCGCGGGCCAAAGGGCACTGTCCAGTTTAGGATTTTTTTTCCTTGTCTCTTGTATTCCTGCAGCAGATCATCTCTTAAAATTGTCCCAATCCGCAACATTGATGGACTCAATTTTCCTTTATATCTTTTCTTCATAGCCGTAGTATCTTGATGAAATCTCTCTCTGTGCTCGTCGCTCACTGCCCCACAGCTTGGTGGGAAAAATGCCTAGGAGCAATTGGAAGGCTGCTTTCACACTAGTAATTTTGCAATCCGTGAGCATACAGGAAAACCCTGTATGCCCATGGATTCCCACGCAACAGGCAAAGTGGATGCTGTAAGCAGCATTTGTTTGCATGGTTTTCGTGGATCCGTAGGATCCATAAAGACACACCTCCTAGGGGGTGTGTCATTAACAACTGTGTTATGCGCAAGTCCTGCGCATGCACAGTTCAACCTTCACAGCCCCAAGTACGGATCTGCCGGGATCAGTACTGTCCGTGGCTTTCTGTGGCCTAAAGGCACTCGTTCTTAATTTTCATGTGCTGTCGCGGATCCGTGTGTATCTATTGCATCACATTACTTTTCACAAAGACCAAAAATGTAGGAAGATAGGTTTTTGGTCTCCGTGGAAACTCTTTTGCTGCGGATCCACAATGATCCGCGGCAAAACGGTGACACAAGGATGCCTACAGTAGTGTATTCCGTCCCCATTGAAAGTAATATCCAGTTAATTGCCACTTATTCAAATGCTATCCATGCAAGTAATGGATGCAGGACATATTTACTCCATGGCTAAAATTAATGTTGCAGAGGTCAGTTTCTTTTTTTGTAGTGATATTCTTTTGCACGCCTATCCCACTCACACAGAAAGCAGCAGTACTCTGTGTATCTACCCTGGTGACCAAGTAAGAGGACAACCACCTTTAAGACACCACAGAGGGGCCACCAGTGTTGGTCATGGTTCTGGCCCCCCAGTGGCTGTTTCATGTTGTCATAGGTTTCTTTCATATAACCAACTGCATTGAAGTTGGCGCATTGCGATTATGCAGCAAGATGGCTTTTAGGCTTCTTTTGGACAAATCAATGAAGAGCCTCAATTATGACTTATCCTTAGAGTTTCCATTAAACGGTTGATGTTGAATGCCACTAAATCTCTCTCTGTGAAGAAGTATTGGACAAGATCTTTATCGCAGTTGCAGAACAAATCTTCACAAATAATAGGGTTATGAGCTGGAAGGAGAAGAGCACAAATAAGGTCTTACCCGTGTATTACTTGAGAAAGGATAGTAGTGACGGTACTAACCTGATATGGTGGTGCAAGTCACAACCAACATATAAGACACATCAGCTGCTGCAAGGAACCTACGAGGTCAGCATAAAACAAGGAAAATGGAGGAATGGGTTATATCTTGGCACTGCTGTTAACGGATCTGAAGGAGCAGTTAGGATACAGAGAGCTGTAACAAAATATCTTTAATGTCCTTCTTCAGGACTAAAGATGGAGATGTGAGCTGGTGCCCATGCAACATGTACACATTAAAGATCTTTTGATACAGTTCTCTGTATCCTGAATGCTCCTTCAAAGCTGTCATCAGCAGTGCAAAGATATAGTTGCAGAACAAAGAAATCTGAACATTGCCCACTAGGAGAGTCCACTGCTGTAGCCTGGAACCTAAAAGCTCAGCCTTACCGTTCGGCAGGTCTAAATCTCTAACAAGATCGTTCAGTTCACTTGGTGTTATAAGATGGGGCTCAGTTGAGGTTGCTGACAGAAAGTTTGGGTCGTGAAAGGAAGATGCTTCATGACACCAAGCACCATCGTCTTCCTCACTTGACTTGACTAAACATGTTTCTGATGCTTTTAGAACATGCAATTCTTCGTATATGATACTGAGCGTTTTACAGTTGGAATGTGTGGATAATGTAAAGTCCACTACTTATTCCTTGACATGGATTTCCTAATGGGGGCACCATTTGAAATAGCAATTGGTAGTGATGGGTTGGCTATTTGAAGATCATTAGGACAGCCAAAGGCATAGATTGCCTCTTCCCATGCAACCACTGGGTAACATGAGGTGCACATCTATTGCAGCAAATGTTTGGAGACAAACTATTGTCCTTGTCTCCAATTCTGCAGCCAAAATACAGATCGTAGGCCTGTCTTATTATGGTAGTCAAGTTTCGGCGTTGTGGTGCAAAGATGACTTTAATGGAAGAATGAGACATGTCTGAAAAAACATCTAGAAACATGTCATATGCTATGAAACTCAGTTAAGTAATCCTAAAACTATATACCTTTCCCAGAGAGCATTAATAAAAGTAGGTGTTGCAGATGTACTTAGGATTGTCATCAGAGCTGAGTTGGCATTTTTTGATTGATCCCCCTGTCATCGCTACTCAGCGTATGACTCATTATACTTTGTGTTTGGGCTCCTGATTAAATTATAGAGACCACGAATATAAGGGTGCGTTCACATGCTGCGTATTTGCTGCGTATTGTTACGTGAGTGCTGTTGCAGTTTATGTAGCTAAAACCAGGAGTGGAACAATCAGAGGAAAAGTCTAATAGAAACAAGTGCTCCACTTCTGTAAGTAATTAATCACCCACTGCTGGTTTTAATCAGCCACTCCTGGTTTTGGCTACAAAAACTGCAAAGCACTTGCGTAAAAATATGCAGCAAATACGCAGCGTGTGAACGCACCCTAAAAGCCACTCTGAGACAATCATGTTTCAGAAGCAGCTCTCTGTCTGTGTCTAGTGTTTATAACATCATCGTCTTAAACTTGCAGTATATAGGCATTTCTTGTGTATACATTCTAACATTGTCATTGGCTCAGCTTAACTCTTGGCATTGACATATATCCTGTTGGCTGAACATCATCACCTTTTACACACAGTCTCAAAGTCTTTATCTCTCTTAGGTTTTACATTACTTATGTTAGTTCTTAAACAAAGAAATTATCTTTATCTAAAATAAACAGTGATCTCTACCTCTCTCTCTGCATTTCACTATGGCCTACACTTTGGGGTACTTCACACACTGCAATATCGCTAGCGATGTCGCTGCAACATCACAGGTATGATGTACCAGCGACCTCTCCAGCGATGTCACAGTGTGTGACACGCACCAGCGATCATGCCCCTGCTGTGAGGTTGCTGATCGCTGCATGTCGCTCAGGACCATTTTTTGGTCCTTGGTCTCCCACTGGTCAGCACGCATCCATGCGTGTGACCAGAAAAGCACTCAGCAAGCGTCTAATCCAACTAAGGTGTAAAAAGGAAAGATACAGAAAATTGTTTGTTCCGACAGCTGTGGGGATGTTTAACAAATGTATAAGTATAAGTGTAAAGCATCCCAAGACTATGTGAAGTTCTATGTGTATGGGGGGAATAGGTGAGGTACATGTACCAGTCTACCCGCATCTGCTGTCCATATAGACTTATTTTGTAAAGTGTGAAATGTTCTTGATCTTTGTTCTGCTGCTGTAATACTGTAATTTCCTCCGGGATCAATAAAGTTTTATCTTATCTTATCTTATCTTAAGAGACCAGCGATCCAGTGACCTCACAGACTGGTAACCATGATAAACACCGAGTAACTAAGCAGCGTGTGCTGCCTAGATACCCGGTGTTTATCATGGTTACCAGCGTCAACTGCGCTAAGCAGGAGGACGCTGGTAAAAATTATAAACACCGGGTAACTAAGCAGTGTGCTGCTTAGTTACCCAGTGTTTATCATGGTTACCAGCGATCTCACGGCTGCTGAGTCGCTGGTGAGTCTGTTTGACAGCTCACCAAGCGACTCCAGAGAGCCTTTCCAGCGATCCTGGCCAGGTCGGATCGCTGGTGGGATCGCTGGAAAGTTTCTGTGTGTAACTTGGCCTTAAGAGACAGAATTACAGGCTTCACAAAATAGATTCTAGATAGAAAAAATTGGATCCTGCTATCAAAGCCTTAAAGGGAACCAACCACACCAAATGACCCCCCCGGACTGTTAATATGTGTCCATACACCTAGCAGACACATTAGGGGCAATCATTTTTGCTAAAAAAACTGATTAGTAGAATCTAAGTTATAGCTTTATAAACTTTAAAAAATCTTGCCGAGTGGGCGTAACCTAACGGCCAGGGGGGTGGAGCGCTGTGCAATATGTAGTACCTGGTCCGGTGCCGTCCCTGCAGTCCTGGCCGGTGCTGTGCCCGCTGCTCTGGCCGGTGCTGTGCCCGCTGCTCTGTTCGGTGCTGTGCCACTGTACATGCTGTGCCCCAGGCCGGTAACATGATTATCGGTGCGGGCTCCGGGCAATGGGGACGCTTCCTGCTGCCTCCTGCCAATCCCCGCCCAGGGCAGCCCTGCACCAATGAGAACGCAGGACCATTGATGTCATGTAACCGCCCCTGCGCTGTGATTGGCTCACAGCGGCGACCACATGACACAATGGCCCTGCGTTCTATAAGCTATAACTTAGATTCTACTAATCAGTTTTTTTTAGCAAAAACGATTGCCCCTAATGTGTCTGCTAGGTCTATGGACACATATTAACAGTCCGGGGGGGTCATTTGGGGTGGTTGGTTCCATTTAAGGTGATAGAACACTGAGGCTCAATAGACTAAATAGATGATGTAATAGACTAGCTACTAGCAATGCAATGATGATGATGAAAAAATAAAGACAATTTTTTTATAGGCCTGCATGAAAGGTGTCATAAGTAATTACAACCTTCTCTGGATCTTAAAAATTTGATCCAGTAAGCAAATGTAAGCATCATATTTGTTTTCAGCACCAAAAAACTAGTTGAATTCAGCTGTTTTAATCTCTGAACCAGTTTTGCTGTAGACCAGTTTAAGCCAAATTATTGTAAAAATTCACAAATTCCAGAAAAACCAAATTGTGCTCTATTAAACAAAAGTCACAAACATGATAGGTGTGTGGCCAATAACTTTTAAACAGATTTATTAAGTGTAAATTCAGAAAATAGCCCACTTTTTGGATTAAAACCATTCCTGCTTATCACAGTCATATATTAAATGTTCTGATTTTAAGTTTGTCCAATATGCACCAAATAATTTAATGGGCATTTAATAAACTTGGTGAAACTTGTGCACAAAAATTAGTTTTTTTGTTATTTTTTTTCACTGTATTAATATATTTGCTCCTTTGTATTTTAGAGCAAAAGTTAAATGAAAGAGTCATAGGAAATACAATTTAAAAAGTAGATAAAACAAGTAGTTAGAATGAAAAACAGTCTAAGGATAAAAGAGCAAAGTTAAGGTTATGATTACAGATGCTTTTTATCTAAAGAGCTGAACACTTATCTGGTCTACAGACTATTTTGCTACAGGCACTTCTGAAATGAAAGACATGGGTTGCATTACAATATCTGTCTTGGTGGTATATTTTATTTTATCGTTTTATGGGTGTAGCCTTGGGGCATAAAAGTGTCAACCATTTGCTGAGTTGCTGCACTGCTTTCTCTAGCGCAGAGAGTTATATGATCGTTCTTTGGAAATCCTTTTGTTCCAAAAATTCCTTAGGCCAGGAATAAAGTCAACTATGCCAACCATTGGTACAATATTGTTGTTTTCAGATTAGATTCTAGTATCAACCCTAGTGAACCTGCCATGGCTAATGTCAGGTCAAAATGAAACATTTCTGTTCTTTTAAGACAATTAAACCGATTTGTTCTTTGTTGTTAGATTAAATATGAATGCAAGTTTGCTGCAGAATACTTAATGGTCATTGAATAAAAGTATAGAAGTTTTAAGAAAACCCTGGGACTTATTTTTGGAGTAGGGCTCAGATTTCAAGACTACTCCAAAAAGCCCAAAAAATCATGCTAGGGCTTATTTTCAGAGTAGGGTGTATTTTCGGGAAAACACCGTTGTTTAAATGGGGTGACAGACAAAGGGAAAATTCCCTGCAAACCATGAACCAATAGGAACTTAAGAGGCGTAAATAAAAATGTCAAACTCTCCCATCAGTGATTGCTATTCGATCTCTCTATTCTCTCACATTTTCCCCTTTTATGACCACTCATGGGTATTTCAGGAGGTGTACATAGGAGCTCGATATCGACGTCCTCTGGACTTTCCTACCTGCTTCACCTCAGTTCTCTACCTGGATACCCATAATTGTATCAACACTAATGGATCTCTTCTTGTCTTGGGTCTGTAATCTACATCCAGGGACTCTTTAACCGGATTTCACTTGCACATGAACCTGAGTACTCTTGGAATAACATTGAATAGCTCTTTTATGGCTACATATTCCAACAAACAGAATAACACCAGTTGCATTCAGCTGCGTCTTATCCATAAAAGTCACCCGCTTACACCCTTGAACTATTTGGCTGGATCTGGAAAGAAATGTTTCTCCCACCATAAGTCCTGTTTGGGTCATGTTCCTTTAACCAATTCTCCCTTATATTGGCTAATTCCTCTTTATCAGCCCCAATAAGGTCGTACGCAAGATAATGTATCACTATCTGTGTTGCTACTCTTAATTCTTATCACATTGTGACTCTTTACTGCAAATGCTGTGTATCCAAGTGGGTTTTCCTTCAAGCTTCACCAAAGTTGCTATGGTTAGGAGAACCTGGAATGGCCCATCTAATCTTGGTTCACAGCTCTTTTCCACCCAGTCTCCCGTCTTGAGATTATGTGCTCCTGACACTGATTTAGGATCTGGTATTGAAAAATACATTTGTTTTATCAAACTATTTAGTCAACTATATAAGGTTTGTACATTGCTGATCAGGCTACCCATGCTTCATCTGAAGTCACTGTGGGAAATATATCCTGTTTTAGGTGCTACATTAAAAATATCTTATATGGAGACCTATTTATTAAGAAATAACAAAAGCAGGCATTCAATCCATGGTTTGCCAATCATCTCCTTTACCTTCATCCTTTCCACTTTTCCACTACTTTGTGGATGGTAAGTAGTTTTGAAATGCTACTAATTTCCAGATACTAAAATCTCACTAATGACCTCCCCCAATTTCACATACCACCTCCATCATTTGTTTTTCAGTAGTAACATATTTTCTGCACCTGATACACCTCAGACCAATCCTAAAAATAAATTAATTCAAGCACAAACTGATATACACCTACTCGTGGTAGCTGTGTGGAGTCAATCTGCAATCTCTAAAATGGGTAGAGCGGACAAGGGGTGTATTTCTGATGGGTCTCTAAAGTTTCCCTTACTGTATCAGGCGCACATTATACAAAACTGGGTGTGCCTGGCCACCTGAATACTGAACCCTAGCACTAGTCAAACCTTGTCAACCAAAGGACACAATTAACTGTCTTTCATAGATCTGTTCGTCCATGGGTTACCTGAGCCATCATTGAGACAATAGCTCATCTCAGACAAAGCTTAATGCCCTTTTTCCACAAACATTCCTCAGCTGGGTTCCCTGCATTTCCCTCTCATTTTCTTGCTGAACTGTCTGTTACTGTAGGGATTTAATAATATCAGGAGTGACAGGCGATGCTGAGGTCTTGGTCGGCATTGTTATCAGACTCGCGAGTCTAGGTCTCCTTGCTGCTTCCTTGGTAGCTGTGTCTGTGTATTTCCTCTGGCTTCACCAGTGTCAGTTCAGGTGTGAGCTTTATCTTCACTATGCCAGGCTTATTTAGTTGCAGTAGATCCTCCATCCAGGCTTGTGTGCTTTTTGTCTTCATAGGTTTCTCATGTGACAATAGGAAGGGTCTACTCTCTACATACACATTTGGCCATCTTACCCTTTGCAGTGCTACACACTTCAGTGAGTGCCTTCATCTCTACATCCTTTGCTGATAGAGGATAGAGTAATTTTGGTTTTTATTACTTCATGTTGTGAATATATATTCACATATATATATTCATATTACCACAGCATATCTAGTATAGAATCATCCAGCATATTAGTATCTTGTTCCAGCTATAAAAAAAAACTCAATCTGCATTAGCAATGGGCTCAGCTGAGCCATATTCAAACCCTGCAGTTTCTTGTTGCATCACAGTATGGCAATCATGAGGTGTATGAATGTCTTCTGTGTCCTCCTCTATTAGAGATAAAAATGTAAAGAAAACTTAAAAAAAAATAGGTGACTTTCTACATCTTTTTCCCCTTTTGAATTCAGTATCCAAATCATAGCTGGATTCAAAACTATGTATCACATGAGTTCTACATTTGGGAAATGAAAAAGGCACATTGTGTCTAGATTGTATTTAATTAAGAGCACCATACTCTTGAAACCAAAAGTTTCCATACACTATATGAAAAGACACACATGAATGTTTGTTTTTCTTGCTCTCTGACATGAAATCAGAATAAGCCTTTCCCATTTTAGGTCAATTAGGATTACCACAATTATTAATATTTGCCAAATATCAGAATAATGAGAGAATGTTTTATAAGACATTATTACTTTCTGCAATGTCACAAGTTTACATACATTGCATCAGTATTTGGTACCATTGCCCTTAAACTGTATGACTTGGGTCAAACATTTTGGATATCCTTCCACAAGCTTCTCACAATAGTTGGTAGGAATTTGGGCCCTTTCCTCCTGACAGAACTGGTGTAACTGAGCCATGTTTGTAGGTCACCTTGCTCGCACCTGCCTTTTCAGCTTTGCCCATAAATTTTCAATAATATTGAGATCAGGGCTTTATGATGGCCACTCCAAAACATTGACTTTATCCTTAAGCAACTTTGTAACCAATTTGGCAGTATTCTTTAGGTCATTGTCCATTTGGAAGACCCATTTCCACCCAAGCTTTACATTTCTGGCTGATGTCTTGGGATGGACCTTCAGTATTGCCACATAATCTTCTTTCCTTGTGACTCCATCTATTTTGTGACGTGCACCAGTTTCTCCTGCTGCAAAACAACCACACAATATGATGCTGCTACCCCATGTTTCACAGTTGTAATGGTGTTCTTAGGATTCTAATCCTCTTCCTTTTTCATCCAAATATAATGATGGTTATTATGGCCAAACAGTTCAATTTTAGTTTCATCACACCACAGGACATATGTCAAAAAATGTAGGATTTTGTTCCTGCGCATTTACAAAAATTAATCTGTTTTTTTTTTTGTTTCTTTTGGAGTAATGGCTTCTTCCTGGCAGAGGGCCTTTCAACCCATGTTGATACAGTACTCGTTTCACTGTGGATAATGACACAATCTTACCAGCTTCCATCATTATCTTCACAAGGTCTTTTGCTTTTGTTCTTGGGTTGATATGCACATGTCTGATGAAAGTACGTTCATCTCTGGGACACAGAATCTCCTTCCTGAGTAGTATGATGGCTGGATAATCCCATTTTATTTGTACTTGTATACAATTATTTGTACAGATGAATGAGGCACCTTCACATATCTGGAAAGTGTACCCAAGGATGAAACAGACTCCACAATTCCTGATATTGTGACTTATTTCTTTAGATTTTCCCATGATGCAACACAAATAAGCAGTTTGTTTCAGGTGTGAATTAAAATACATCTACATGTGTGTCTCTAACTCAATTGTTTCCAATAAACCTATCAGACGCTTCCAAACACATGGCTTCATCATATGGGCTGTCCCAAGTTGTTTAAAGGTGTAGTAATCTTACTGTATGTAAACTAGAAATGCCTTAAAACATTCTCTCTCATTATTCTGGCATTTGGCAAATGTTAAAGGGAACCTGTCACCCCCTTTCGGCATTCTAAACTGTGCCTACCAGCTTTAACATTATGTAATTGGGGTTCTTGTAACCCCTCTATGTGCCCATGCTTCCGCCTCATACCTAAGAAATTAATTTTTATTGTCTCCCGCGCTGCATCTTAAAAAGGTCGGGAGGTCTGCTCTCTGGTCTTCTATGCAGTGGAGTGGGTCACTGTGCTCCTCCATTGAAGATACACAGTACCCGAAGTCTTGCAAGATTTGTGAAGTCTCACGAGACTTAGGGAAACAGTATCTTCAATGGAGGAGCACGGTGACCCGCTTCATTGCACAGGCGCATTATTGCCTGTCAGTCAGCAGCCATCCACAGGAGGGGTGGCAATTTTGAAACAGCGGGGCGGGTTTTGCAGGGAGGAGGCGGTGAGGACCCAAATACACCATCCCAGAGGGCAGACCTCCTGGACCTTTTAAGATGCAGTGTGGGAGACAATAAAGGTTCATTTCTCTGGTATGAGGGGGTCGTCTGGGCACATAGAGGGGTTACAAGAACCCCAATTACATAATAGCAAAGGAAAAAGAAAGTTCCAGCACCAGGTGTCTCTGCATTAAAATCTACAGTTTAGGTATGCCTATGGTTAAGAACTTTGTTCGAAACGCATCAGGCGCATTATGTTTTTTATCTTGACATGGAAATAAAATGCTGGAGATTTTAATGAAGAGACGCCTGGTGCTGGAACTTTTCTGTTTCCTTTGCTATTACTAATTGAGTGGTATCCAGCCACTTGTTCCTGGCACCTGTGTTTCTGGATTCTGGTGAGGTACCACTAATCCCCTTCCCTGCTCCCAGTATGATGTCCAATTACATAATGTTAAAGCTGATGGGAACAGTTTAGAATGCCCAAAGGGGTTGACAGGTTCCCTTTAATATTTATGGTAATCCTAATTGACCTAAAATGAGAGAGGTTTATTCTGATTCCATCTCAGATAGTGAGAAAAAAACATTTTATATGGTGTATGTAAATTTCTGGTTTCAACTGTAGGTATTGTGTTAATTGTAACCAGGGGCTGGCTGGCCCAGGTGGCAGGGGGGCAGATGCCCCCCAGGCCAGTGGTCAAGCAGCAGTATTGGCGCCACTCGGTTATCTATCAAGTTGGTCTGGGAGGCCTCTCTGCCTCTGAAGTTCACTGCTCATGGGCCATTGCTGTGTGCTTGCCCCCCAGGCAGAAATTTGCCAGCCAGCCCCTGATTGTAACTTTGTACTTAAGAACTATTTCTGTGGCCTTTTCAACCATGGTTTGACCCACTGAAATGACTGATACAAGAGATGCACTCCTGCCAACCAAGTCCAATCTGGCTGACTAATAAGCCACAAGTCTATGCTGTGAACCATGTTTTAGAGACAATTTAAGCTGCTATATCGTAACCTTCCTTTCCTCTGTAAGACTACCCTCTGCAGACAGAATTGTAGTTTATTCTTAGATGCCTTACATCCATGTTTTGCTAGAAAACATAAAAGGAAAATAGATGACTCCTGACATAAGATGTGATCATGACAACAAGCAATTAATCATCCACATACTATAAACTAAAGCAGCACAACCTCCAGACATGGAAGAGTCCAATTTGATTTCAGAATTGAGGACATTGCAGCAATACATTGTTGGTGAATTTGGGGCACCTTGTGATAACATTGTTCATCGTGAGGAAAAGATAGTTCGCCCGACACTATTGCTACCAAACTTATTTTTATGGACCTGTCAGGTCCTGCCTATAACACCTTTGGCTTGCACCGACTTCCGGTGTTGCTCAATCAACAGCAGTTTATGAAAATATACAGGGCGGACCTACAGTGGTGCAGCTGGTTCAGCTGCACCAGGGCCCCGAACGGCTAGGGGGCCCCTCAAGCCTGCCTCCATAACCCTGTGACAGAGGAGAGGGGGTTAACTGAGGGAAGCTTCCTGCTTCCCTTGGCTGATCCCACCCCTCCTCTCCTCTGCCGCCCCGGCTCCCAGGACTGCGCAGTCAGGCGTGGGTAGGAGCCGCAGCACCTATAGCAATCCCCCCCCTTCCCGCTCCCCGCCGACATCCGCTAGCACCCCCCCAAAACACCCCCGCTCCTCATCATCAGCTGCTGCACCAGGGCCCTCTTGGCACAAGGTCCACCACTGAAAATATATATGGTAGAAAAAATACGGCCCTCACCGGTTTTCTTGCGGCTCTGTTTAATAACCTTTATTGGTTACATCACAAACGGGGAGGGAGTGGTGGAGGCAGAATGGTGAGTGCCGTCTTTTTTCTACCATATATAATAATATTGTTCATGTATTCTGTAAACTGTTTATGTCCATGAAGGAAAAAGAAAAACAAATACTGGTACACTGGGTGCAGAGGCATGGAACAAAAATGTGCAATCACCATAAAATGATTTAATGATTTCCCAAAGAAAATCATTATTTGCACATACAACAGACATCTCTGCTCCAGTATCTATTAAGAAATCTAAGCTTCTCTGTAGAGGTTTAATTATTGGGGTAGGACCAGTAAAATTTAAGAAAAAAAACTCTTGCTAATTACTTTTGCCAATTTGTATGATCCTGCATTTGAACAGACAATAGAATCATGCTGCTTGAGTTGATGGGGCGGGTTGCTACCTTTGCTTTACACACTATGGTATTTCACTCGCTTTGCATGCCTCATGAGGTAGACACAGGAATAGATTTCACTTAAAAGTTCTCTTGTAAACCACATTCCTGACAACTAAACATGAGCCTTGTCACGAAGATTTAGTCAGGACCTGCAGGTCTCTGGCGCCCCCTCAGCCTGCTGGCCAAATCCAGTATTGTCAGAGGATAAGAAAGGAGCCCAGCTGCCCTAGTTTATGACAACAGTAAAGATAGGAGTCGGGCACAGTCGTCTGTATAATCGCAGATATAACCCTCAGAGTGTGCGATTCCTGTGTCGGCGGTGCACGTGTGCTGAAGATCCGACAGTCAGTAATAGCGATTCCAGGAAAAGAAAACACGGCACTCACCATAGGATGAATCTTCAAAGACTTTTTATTCCATGCGACTCGGCAAGGCTAAAACGCAGGGAGGGGAGGGAGTGCTGAGACTTGGTGACGGTTCCCCGTTTCGCAGCGAGACTCGCTGCTTCTACGGACCAAACTAGTCTCTAGACTAGTTTGGTCCGTAGAAGCAGCGAGTCTCGCTGCGAAACGGGGAACCGTCACCAAGTCTCAGCACTCCCTCCCCTCCCTGCGTTTTAGCCTTGCCGAGTCGCATGGAATAAAAAGTCTTTGAAGATTCATCCTATGGTGAGTGCCGTGTTTTCTTTTCTTGGAATCGCTATTACTGACTGCCCTAGTTTATGTTGTATACTGCGACACGTGATGTAACAGGATGTATATATACCACCAGTTCCTGCTTAGGAACATATTTATACCTCAATCCAGCCACCCTCAGGCCCACAATATCACATAAATACAAAAAGTTATTCTGCCACCACCAATCTCTTTCAGGTGGATCGGTAACCTGAATGATAGCGCAAAACGAACAGTGAGGTCGTGAGAGCTCGCTCATAGAACAAGGAGATCGAGACTAGTAAATTATAATATTTTACTCCCAAAGATGGCAGTGTTTATATAAAAGATTTACAAGATATTACATAAGAGACAATTTACATGTATGCATAAACAGTTATAAAAATAAAAGGAATAAAATAAGAAATGGTCAGACCTAGCCACGCGGGGATAACTTAGATCTGTGGGGGGGGGCAGCTCCCCAGAAAGGTATGATTCCTCCACACAGCGATAGTCTTGCTATGTCCGTGCCCCTGGGTGGAATCACCCAAAAATGGCTGCTCTGGTTTTAATAAAGGGCAGAGAACCTGTGGCCCCCTCCTCGTAGAGTTACCACTACTTGGTGGGATGGTCCTCTGAGACCTCCTCTCTCACCATGCTTAATAAATCTTCATTCTTCATATCTGGGGATGGTGTGGGCCTACATCCATGATATACACCTCATGTTTACTTTCATGTATTTCTGAGAATATTGATACCAAATATTACATACTTATGATGTTCAGAAGGACAGAACTCATTTCCCAGGTTCCTGGGTCTTACTTAGATATACAAGACATATCATTAAATGCGCAAAAAGGTGAATAATCTAAAAATATGAATTATGTGTATGTGGCATGAACGGGTCTTCTTAAATCTGACATTCACAAAACTATCTTTCAAGACAAAGAACCTTTGAGCTAGAAAGATACAACTTTAACTCAGCTCCAGGTATTTATTGCTCTGCAGTCGTAAATAGTGGATAGGGGAGGGGGGAGAGAGAGAATGGGGGGTTGCATGTAGCATTGGATCTACAGAAACCCCTCAGGATAGACAAAACCTTATGTATAGGTTTTGGCTGATTGTCCAACCTCTTCCAATAATAAAACATATTCATACTTTCCTGACAAGCCTTCATTTTGGCTTTACAGGAACATCAACCTAGTTACACTGTCAGTTTAACTCATGGGTACATTTGCAGAAGTATCCGAGTGGAGGTTTCGAAGTCTCTACTCAATGACTGTGGTCTGTACACATGGCCCCTCTCACTGAGGTTCCTTCAGGAGATATGGCAGCCTCCACACACACTGACTTTCTCTGGTCAGTGAACACACTCTGACTGACCATGTGCCAAACAAACAATAGACACCATTTTAACATAAAAGACATACCCATGGGTCAAGGTATGAGGATAGCTCGACACACCCATCTCTCTAGCTATCTGTAAACCTGGCCCTGAATGCCTTAACAAATCTCGTTCCATTACAGTTACAAGAATAGACATCCAGGTTTACATCACTGAGGACAACCACCTCTACAATACATACTGACCATTCACAATGGACCTGGTCGTAATCTTACAGTCCCCTCTTTTCTCTTAGGTAAAGTAAAATTTACTGGGTTTGTTGTACAATGTTAATCATCTCTTGCTCTTGCCTTTAACCATGTGCAAAAGGTCTTTTAACTCTTACCTCTTCAAGGCACAACAACCTAACTAGACACACAACAACACTAATAATCCCCAATTATAAGTACCACAGTTTCACACTTATTCACTGATCACATCACATCACATGCACACAGTCCTCAAAGGCATAAGTATATTTTCTCAATTCTTGGACCAGACTATTTAATGAAAAATAAGTTGACCGGAATGGAGGAAGAACAAGCTCACAGAGGAGGTAAGGAAACATTGTAAGAATAGGCTTCTTGACTTACGCTGCAGCTTTTTAGCATTACTTTTTCTGTAGAGTCAATTCTCACTTGAGATCCAGATAGTATAGTGTGCACCTAGTCTCGGCTTTCAGCATTAAATTTTGTGAGCGAAATACGCTCCTTCTATGCCTCATGAACCTCAAATTAATAGAATTTGTTTTATGAGCACTCAGGAAATCAATGCAGTACAACCTTGTATGGTGTACTGAGGGCTCCCACTTAATTAGCATATCAAACTAGATAATGGAAAAGTTCCCTGCAAACCATGATCCAATAGGAGCTTTAGGAACGTGAATAGAAATGTGAAACTTCTCCACCCATCAGTGTGGTTTGATTACTGTGACATCAGCAGTTACATGTCAAGATGGATACCATAGACACAAAATGGATTCTGTTCTTTCACAGAAGTGATACAGGTAGCACATTTAGTTTTACTAATATGTTTTGATTACCCCAGGTTCCAGTTGCCTAAGCTAACCATGAATCATGGGATGGTATTTTTTGCATCTCTCTCCACTTCCGGTAATGCCACATTCAGATTCACCATGATCTGAGCAGCATCCAAATACAACATCAGCAATATCTAGATTGGGCTTTCATTCTCTCCAACTGAAAATGCATAGAGAACCTTTCTACACACGCGGAGTTGGAAAAATGGAGAATTGATGATGCAGTATTTGGATACAGCAAAGACTCATGGAGCGTCCCAACATGATGTTGGTGGAAGTGCCCAGGATACAAATCGTGCATTCATGTGTCTTGGCTGATTTAGACAAATGGGACAATGGGGATAATAAAAGTATATCACTTGTCACATACCCCCTTCTCAGCACGTGAGTTGGGATTTTACCTGCAAGGGTTAATTTATCTCCTTTCACTCAATCCAACACTCAACCCCCAATAAAATGGACTTACAGATGTAAACACAATTCTAAAATAAAAGGAAAAAAATTACAGAAATACATAAACATTCCAGTCTGTTTTTCTGTATCCTTGTGGAAGGAGGGGAGAAATATGGATTACTGCTGTATTTGAACTGCCCCACCCGCGAACAACTTTCTTTTTTTAGGAGTCCACTTAATAGGCGCAGTCTGGAGGTCGAATTTCTAGAACAGCCTTTCATTTTAATCATGGGTCTGTGACTGGACCATGGCTAATTTAGCTATGAATGCATTACATTTCAAATGCTCTTGTTTCTAACAGCAAATATGGAAGGAACGACCATTTATTGATTCCTTTGAAGCCCATCAGAGGCGAGAAAGCTTCCACCCTGGGTGTTTTCTCAGAAAGGCCTCCCATGACTTTCATCCTGTGTCCAGGAAGACTACATTTTCTGCTCAAGATAAGGATAGGTTATGGACATAGAATTGAACTCATCAATTAGCTGCTGTAGTTTCTATTCCCCTGTAAATCAATTTTTTTTTATTACATTACTAAAATACATGTACTGGGTATATTGATGATTTGGAAATCTGTTTATATGGGTGACCTTTAGTATGTGTTAATGTCTCCATTATCTAGCCATTCTTATTTCTACAAAGGGAAAGAAACAACCTCTAAGCATGGAAAAAGACTATTAAAAAGAGTAGTAGGTTATGTTCTGAGGGAGAAGTGTATATTATTGGAAACTTCCAGGGAGACTCTTTGAAGTGTATTGTATCTGGGTGAAGGCGCTGATTAACATGTCCTAAGTGTCATTCAGGAGCTGCAAGCAATTACTATTATTTGTTCCTTTCAAACTCACAGTATTCGTGACTGGAGAACTTGCCGTGGAAAAGAAGAAAACTCATCACTATCTTTGTAGTGCAGATTCAACTTGAATAAAGGTAGAGTGGCAAATGGAGAAAAATAACCAGGTTCCCTGATCTGGTGAAGTCTCCATTGTATTTTTCTGCACAAACCTAAAGGATTGTACTATAGAGGAATGCAGCCTAAAGGTTCCATTCATACTGCAAGTGCATAATTGGTAATTTACATGTAAAATAATATGTTCTCAACTGCCACTGACTTATTAAATTGCACATAATAATTGCAGTCATTTTATTTAAAGCCATATATTTTACATATATAATTGGGCAGTTTTCCAGTCACATTAAAAAGATGTAATAAATCCACTTTAATTGCTTAACTATATCCACGTCTTTTAATTTTCCTGGATGTGTTTTAATATGTATCGTTGTCAACATGCAAACTTTAAAATTATTTTCAATATTCTGTATAATTAATTATACATATGTATTCACTGAACTCTTTTTGCATACATTAATACACACAAATACATCAGGTGCATCTCAATGAATTAGAATATCATCAAAAGTTAATTTATTTCAGTAGTTCAATACATAAAGTGAAACGCACATATTACCATATATACTTGAGTATCAGCTGAGGCCCCTTATTTTATTCCAAAAACTGGGGAAATCTATTGACTCAAGTATAAGCCTAGGGTGGAAATGCAGCAGACCGCCATCCTGGTATATAGCCCCCCATCACTGGTATATGTCCCCATCACTGGTACACAGCCCCCATTACTGGTATATAGCCTGACATCACTGGTATATAGGGCCCCATCACTGGTTTATAGCCTCATTACTGTATACAGCACCCCATCACTAGATTATAGCCCTCATCACTGGTATATAGTCCTCCATCACTGGTATATAGCCCCATTACTGTATATAGCACTCCCATGACTGGCACATAGCCCCCATCACTGGTATATGGCCCCATTACTGTATATAGCACCCCTATCACTGGTATATAGACCCATTACTGTATATAGCACGCCCATCACTGGTATATAGACCCATTACTGAATATAGCCCCCCATCACTGGTATATAGCACCCCCATCACTGGTATATAGACCCCCATCACTGGAATATAGACCCCCATCATTGCACATACCCCATCCCTGGTGCGTAGCCTCCCATCATTGTATATACCCCCATCATTTGTATATAGCCCCATCCCTGGTATACAGTGACCCCATCATTGCACACACACCCCCATCACTTGTATATAACCTCCATCCCTGGTATACAGCGCCCCTATCATTGCACATACCCCCCTATTATTGCACACCCCCATAATTTGTATATAGCCCCCATCCCTGGTATACATCTCCTCCATCATTGCACATACCCCCCATCATTGCTCACACCCCCATCACTTGTATATAGCCACCCATCACTGGTATACAGCACCCCCATCATTGCACACCCCCCGTCACTTGTATCTAGCCCGCCATCCCTTGTATACAGTACCCCCATCATTGTACACCCCATCACAGTATATGCCCCTCATGCTGCCACTGACTATAAAATAATAAACCAATCTCACCTATCTGACGCTTCTCTCTGCAGGCTCCGTGCATCCTATCTCTGGTCTTACTGCTTCTAGTCATGTAACCGGGGCTAACAGCGATGACATCACTGCGGCACCGGTCACATGACTTTAGAAGAAGGAAGTCGGAGGAAGGACGCAAGGAACCTGTGGAGAGAAGCATCGGATTGGTGAGATCAGTTTATTATTTTATAATGAGCAGCAGCATGGGGGGCATATACTGTAATTTGGGGGCAGTAATGTAATATGCGCCACTCCCCCTGCAGCTGATGGACAGGGGGATGAAGTGCATATTCATTACACTAATGAGTGGCCCCATGTGACCTCATCGCTCGTATTGCAGCCTACCATTCACTGCCAAATGTGATCTGTGCGCAGGTGTAGGCCTGCGCACAAATCACCCAGTCTCGTCCGCACCACGAACGCGACATGTTGCATTTCTGGTGCGGACGAGACTGGGTGATTTGTGCATCCACCTGCGCACAGATCACATATGGCAGTGAATGGGTGCGCATGGTCATGCGCAGCACCGTGCGCTCCCATTATAAAGATAGGAGCTTGCGGTGCTGCGGTCACATTGCGGATCCCCTCCGCAGAACGCTGCGGAGGGGAACGCAAATATGAAGGTAGCCTAAGACCTCAGTCTCTCCACAAATATGTAAAGGGATTGATGCACTCCAAAAAAAAAAGGTCTGTGCCAAGAGAATAATAAATCCCAAAAAAAAATCTGGCACCAAAAGAAAATTTGTGAAAATCCAAATGTATGCTTTATTAAGTTGTATGTTCTTGATTGACCAAAGTAAACACAGATAGTGATCACAACATTTTGGCCTATTTGGAATTTATCAAGGGAAATCTAAAAGGAATCCGTCAGCAGGTATAGTGATGAGCTGTACGTATAAACACATCTCACCAGCTCACTGCTATACCTGCTGACGAATTCCTTTTAGATTTCCCTTGATAAATTCCAAATAGGCCAAAATGTTGTGATCACTATCTGTGTTTACTTTAGTCTGTGAAGAACAGGAAACTGTTAATAAAGCATACATTTGGATTTTCACTAATTCTCTTTTGGTGTCATAGTTTTTTTTATTTAGTGTCTACACAAACCATCAGAAGGCATTGATATGACATTGTGCTGTGGGCTAGACATCCAGCTACAAGTGGTTCATGGCACTCATACCACTGCTGTCAAATGCTATCATGGTGCTAGCCTTCATTCCAGGTACTCTAACAGTTTGGTATTACAGTGATTTGGTCATGAAAAATTGTTTATTTTATTTCTCCAATGTCTCGATAACAATTTTTCAACCCAGAACACCTGGACACATGTTGCTCATACTACTTTGAACAACCTGCATGAATTAAATGTGCAACTATGATGGTGTGACAATCCCTCCATACAGTCCTTCTAGGATACTATTATATGTTGCTGTTACTAGAACCTGGGTGTGCTCAGTTGTCAGTATGTTCTGTTGAGAGTTATTCTTCATGCTGGTTCTGGGAAGACTTAGATTATTCAGGTGTCTCTACTTCTCGTGATTGCTCTGTTTCTTAACTGAGCAGCTTTCCCCAGGTTACTGCCAGTCAAAACATTTTGCCTGAAGTGTTGTGTGGCCTATTCTATTATGTATACCTTGATCTCTGTTAGCTGACCCAGACTGTTGTTTGACTAATCTTGTGCTTGTTTCCTGTACCTGTTATCTTTCTCCTGGTGTTTTGACTCCTGAACCGATACCTCTTTAAACCTTTGTTTAACCCATGGATTCTGATCATGCTCTCCAGGAAAACCTGAGCTTTGAGCATTATATGACCATGTCTCTGTGTACTCATGTGTTACTTGCGTACTCTCTTGGAGCTGAATCCGGATTTCCTAATCATCCTTTTGCCTCTGATCTCCTAAATGGTGACTTTGTCACATCTTAGTTTTTGTAGTGTCACAGATTGCCTGCAGCACCTCTACACGCGTCTCCTAATGAGCATATCTTAGACATTATTGGTCAGCAATTACAAAGGCATTTGCCAGCAGAGAATCTTGATGATTTGCCCAAGTGCATTTACACAGCCCCTCAAGAAGGCTGTAAATTTAGAGAGTTCTCCATGTGGTGCGTATACTCAATACTGAATAAATTGAAATGTGTTGAACATTTTGTTTCTATTCTTTCAACATTTACATATCATTACCATGTCTATCCATCCTGTGATTTTCATAAGACCATAACTTTCCTTCATGGTGTTGTAATTTTAATGTTGAGGGGGTGAGAGACATTAATGCATACAAAAGTAGCAGCTCGATGGTTTGCAAAGATATTAAAAACTACCAGCACAAAGTATTCTGTGCATACATTTTGACTTAATTTGCTAACATTCAGCAGCTAATGCAGATGCGTAGGACATTATACATCGCATTGATATACAACAGAGAAAAATCCCTTGTGGTGTAATGAAAATTCCCAGCATTTATTTGCACAGATTCCACATGGAAAAGCCATAACTTAGCCCAGTTTATGACAATAGGACTAATCCATGCGTTGATTTGTGGGCACAAATTTCACTCAGATCACTGCTGTGGATTCTTTGGAAAAGAAAAAAAATGTGTTCGATTTACTGTAGCTAGGGATGAGCGAGTACCAAAGTATTCGGAATCACTATACCCTCAACGAGTAGGTCCCGGTACTCAGTACTCATTGCGAGTATAGCGATTCCGAGTACTACTGCAAAGTCCTGTAAAAGAGAAGAAAAGTGGTTACAAAATAAAAAAATCGGATACTCACCTTAACCGACAGCTGCAGCGGGACCGGCCGATGGACATCTATGCATGGAAAAGGACCTTTCACTCTCCCAGCCAATCAGATTCCACCACGTCACAATCACGTGATCGCTAGCAGCCACCTGATTGGCCAGATGGCAAGGTCCTCGGTGTACCTGAGAGGACCTTGCCATCTGGCCAATCAGGTGGCCGCTAGCGATCACGTGGTTGTGACGTGGCGGCATCTGATTGGCCAGATCGTTCCCAGCCATCTGATTGGCTGGGGGAGTGAAAGGTTCTTTTCCATGCATAGATGTCCATCGGCCGGTCCCGGTGCAGCCATCGGTTAAGGTGAGTATCCGATTTCTTTATTTTGCAACCACTTTTCTTCTCTTTTACAGGACTTTTGCAGTGTACCTATTAATACACTGCAAAAGTACTCGGTACTTGCTACTCCCGAGTAATCCTAATTTACTTGGCGAATAGCGAGTACCCGAATACCGCTACTATTCGGCGAGTAGCCGAATAGTAGCACGTAGACTCGCTCTTCCCTAACTGTAGGCAAACCTTGAATGTGGGAGCTTAACGTTACAAGATATAATGCAAACAACCTCTCTACCTTCAACATGAACAGACCTATACTGTAACACTTCTACAGGGTTCTACTAACAGTGTGATGGGCATGAGGACCTCCCGAGCGTCTTCTAACATCTGCCATCTCACATATTTGATCCTTTGTGTCTACTAATGATGAGGCAACATCCAGTTCTCTAGGGGACACTAAAGGCCCTGTCACGCACAATGCTCCAGCGATCCCGACAGCGATAACAACCTGCCGGTATCGCTGGAGCGTCGTTACCTGGTCGCTGGCGAGCTGTCAAACAGGCAGATCTCCCCAGCCATCAGGGCCATGGGAGCCACCTTCCGCATCGCTGAAGGCGATGTTACCAGCGTCCTCCCTGCTTAGCGCTGCCTGTAAGCAGGGAGGATGCTGGTAACTATGATAAACATCGGGTATCCAGGCAGCGCACGCTGCCTAGATAACTGGTGTTTATCATAGTTGCCAGCATCCTCCCTGCTTACTGGCAGCACTAAGTAGGGAGGACGCTGGTAACTATGATAAACAATGGGTGTCTAGGCAGCGCGTGCTTTACATTATCCAGTGCTGACGTTCCATGAGGTTACCTCATCCCTTTTGGGCCAGTTGTCTAAAAAGCTTTGGCATACAGACAATTGAGGGGGATTCTGAGCAGCTCTCATCACGGTGGACACAACCAATCTATGTGTTGCATAGTCCAGACACCAGCTGGTCCCAAAATGCTTCTGTATTAAAAAGGAGGTGTCTTTGAGAGTCCTAAATATGTGTTAAATTTCTTATCCAGTATGAACCACCATCATACATTTAGTGGTTTTCAGACTGTCAAGTCAAAGGCTATGTCCACTTTGGACATTTTTGGTGCTACGTTTTTTTTTAAAGTGCACCAAAAACGGATCAGTTACTGCACCTGCCAGCAAAGTGATTGGGATTTTCTATTTGCTGTGCAAACGTCATAATTTCTGACTGCTGTGTCAGTGGTGCAGAAAGTGCATCCAGAAGATAATGAGCATGTCGGTTAGTGCTTAATTTTTGTGCTGTGCTTTCTACACCACCAACGCTCCATTACTTACCCTCCCAGGCGATCCCAATGAGCCCCGGCTTTGTTTTATTTCTGGGTATTGGCAGGACCTGTGGGTATGGTAATTCCAGGACCTACCCATGTGACTCAGACTGAGAGTCACATGGGGCCAGGTCCTGTAAGTACCATACCTGCAGGTCCTACCAATACCCAGAAAGAAAGTATTGCTGGGGTTCACCGTGGGATCGTCAGGGAGGGTAAGTGTGTTTGGGTGCTGGCACACGCTGCGTATTTGCTGCATATTTTTACACGCGTGCTCATCAGTTTTTTTCTTAGCCAAAACCAGGAGTGGAACAATCAGAGGAAAAGTATAATAGCAACACATCACCACTTCTGTATTTAATCACCCACTCCTGGTTTTGGCTACAAAAAATGATGAGTATGCGCGTAAAAATACGCAGCAAATACACAGCGTGTGAACGCACCCTTAGTGTCTCTGTATGTGTGTCTGCCTGTTTGTCTGTGTTCCTCGAAAATGGAGCAAAAAAGCAGCACAAACAGATGATGTGTTTCTGATGCTGTTTGAAGAGATGGATCAACAAAACACGGAGCACAAACACTGTGTGAAGGAGGCCTATGAGTGCCTTCAACTGAGTGTCTTCCGCAATTCTAGACCTAACCGCAAGGTCACTGACCTAAACTAACAGCTTCATAAACATATATGCATTTCTCAATAGTAAGGTTAGGCTGGATTTACATCACGTTTTTTTCCATCCTGTTCTGTTCGTTTTTAAAAGAACAGAACAGGATAATTTTTAGCCTTCTCTGTATCCCTATGGTGCCAGATTGGTTATAAATGGCCATCCAATTTTGTGAATTCAGTCCCGGATTCGTTTCTGTCCTGTTTTATCCCAGCCCCAAAATCGAAGTCTACACCGTTTTTGGGCTCCGGTGACAAAACTGGACAGAAACGAGTCTGGTCCAGGATGCTTAACATGGGGGCCTATCAAACCGGATCCGGGAACAAACAGAATAATTTCCCGGATCTGGTTTCAGTGTACAGAGCATGCTCAGAACAAGAGCACTGCTCTGTACCTGTGGTACATGTGTGTAATTTCACTTTAGAAG
Organism: Allobates femoralis; assembly: GCA_033576535.1. Lineage (NCBI taxonomy): Eukaryota > Metazoa > Chordata > Amphibia > Anura > Aromobatidae > Allobates > Allobates femoralis. The sequence goes on from JARQOC010000012.1 coordinate 23,088,199, forward strand.
ATACACTGCTAAACTGAAATTAAGTCAAGGAATTGTTAAAAATAGACTGCTCCGATTTTGGGCTCTGGTGAAAACCGGACAGAAACGAATCCAGGGTGATCCAGCGCACATAGCATGGGAGTCTATGGGCATCTGATCCGGGAAAAAATCGGATTGTTTCCTGGATCCGGTTTTAGTGACAGAGCATGCTCGGTACACTTAAACTACTCTGTTCCCGTAATTTCACTTTAGCAGTATATCTACATACACTATCTATGTACACTGCTAAAATGAAATTAAAGGAATGGTTAAAAATAAAAAAGTAAATTCCCACCTGTCCACCGAGTGTCCCGCGATGCGAGACGTCCACGTCCAAAGGCCACAGGACCTTAGTCAGCTGACTGGGAAGGGGCGAGGCAACCCGATCAGCTGATGGTTCACATGACTACATCAGCGCGATTTAAAGATGACACTCGTCAAACAGGTGAGAATTTATATTTTTTATTTTTAACAATTCATTTTGTTATTTTCCCTTTAGCAGTGTATGTAGATAATGTATGTAGATACACTGCTACAGTGAAAGTGAACAGCACCAACACCACTTGCCTGCACTTTGCAGGCTCCTCCAGCTGTTTGTGTGCGGATCCATCAAAATCCCTGATCTGGACACAGAAATGGCATCCGGAGTTTACAATCCGGGACTGTCTGCTCCTGTCCGTGGGGTCCTGCAAAAAACAGGATACCCACGGACAGGAATAAAACCGCAGTGTGAAGCCAGCCTTAGGCCGGCTTCACACCACGGTTTTGATGATCCGGGGATGTCCGGTGTCTGCCGGCAGGTGCTGAACTTCAGCACCTGGAGAGCTCCCCACCTGAGATTTCAGGACCGCGGCTAGGAGGAACTAGCTTTTGATATTTCAGCAGATACAACTCCTGAACCCTGCAATCTGCTGAACACCAGACAGAACTTGATAGCCCAAAACCGTAGTGTGAAGCTGGCCTTAGTAAAACTACCCCAGTAACTTGCGTTTGCTTAGAAAAGGTTGTTATGGGAATGGAATTATTTTCATTTATGCCTAGTGTCCTTTTCTCAAACCTTCGCACCAGCTGCCTTATATTGTATGTTACCCAATCTGCTAAAAGGAAGGGTGATGACAAACGTATTTGCATTGCATGAATAAACCAGCACCAACAAATATTTTATCTCAATTACTTGCCAGTATTTATTTGATATTTTTTGTAATTAGTTTACTAACCACTGATCGCCATTTGCATTCTGCAGATACGCACAGCCATTAACGTTCATTGTTTGAAAGCGTTCATATCGGCAGAGAAAAGATTAGCATATAATAATTCTCTATTATTCAAACCATGGATTTTTTTTTATTGTAAAAATGCACCAATCCTATCTTTTTCCCTCATTAGCTTTGAAGAACTTAATTGTTTCACGGGTGGAATGTCAAAGTAATTAACACAAGAGGAGCAGTGTGGTGCAATTCAAAGAGAACAAAGAAATGGAGCTTCAATGTTGCACACATGAAGTCTGAGAATACATTCAGCACCTAGTCTTTAAAAAAAACTGGAGTTTTTTCATCTTCCATGTACCTGCCCAATGTAGATCGCCCAGAGGCTGAAAGAGATAAGATCACACTGTTCCTCATTTGACATTGTTTTTTTGGGCTGCACAATCCAGTCTAGTGGCAAATCATGGATCACTTTTATATTTTCCTCTTTTAACGTTTTGTTTTGTTTTTTTAATGCCTGAAAGGCATTTAAGATTTAGTAATGGAATTAGGAAGGTTATTGTTTGCTGGCACAGCATGGCATCAACAAAACCATTGTTAAGTGTTAAGGGCCTTTTACAGTTATTTGGCAAATCTGTCTATTATACTTCTTAGTGGGAAGCTAATCAGAAAATAAGAGGGATTTAGTAGGAAAAAATATTAACCAACCATAAAGGCAGTATCCATTCAAATGTCTGTGTTAGGCTGCATTCACATCAGCGTTTCTCGGCATTCGCCGCAGATACGGCATTTTGCCGTATCTGCCTCCTAACAGATCACCTGGAGCAAGACTGTGTTTTGCTTAATTCATTCCCTATGGTACTTGTTGAGATGTGCGGCACCTGCAGTTTTGCACTTGTGGCTAGAGATGAGCGAATACTACAAGAATCAGACTGACTATACTTGTTGCGAGTATAGCGAGTCCAATGGCAGTGTATGGGCGGGCGAGTACTTTTGCAGTGTATCTATATATACACTGCGAAAGTGCACTAAAAGTGAATAAAAGTTGTTAAAAAATTAAAAAATATCATACTCACCTATCCGATGATGGCTGCATCGGGACCGGCAAAGAAGACATCAATGCGAAGAACCTGTGAGTCTGACAGCCAATCAGATGGCTTGTAGCGATCTTGGCCAATCAGATGGCCAGATGTCACAAACCATGTGATTGCTACCAGACACCTGATTGGCCAGATTGCCAGGACTTGAACGTGCATCAATGACCTGGCAATCTGGCCAATCAGGTGGCTGGTAGCGATCACATGGTTTGTGACGTCTGGCCAGATCGTTACCAGCCATCTGATTGGCTGTCAGACTCACAGGTCCTTCGCGTTAATCGGATGTCTTCTTTGCCGGTCCCGATGCAGCCATCGGATAGGTGAGTATGATATTATTATTTATTTTTTTTTTAACAACTTGTATTCACTTTTAGTGCACTTTCGCAGTGTATATATAGATACACTGCGAAAGTGAAAGGAGTACTCGCTACTCCCGAGTAATCACAAGAAACTCAGGGAGTAGCGAGTAGCCCGAATATCGTTACTATTCAGCGAGTACCGAATAGTAACGATTCTACTTGCTCATCCCTACTTGTGGCACTTTCGATTAGTCAAAAAACTGCTGCTAGGTTTTTGTCCGCTGCCAAAAGTGCCGGATTGGCCGGATCGCTGCAAAACTGCAAGTGCCGCACATGTCCGCAAGTCCCATAAGGAATGTATTAGGCCAAACACAGTCTTGCTGCAAGTGATCGACATCAGGCAAAACTGCCGAATCTGCTGAGAAACACCGATGTGAAGGTAGCCTTAGGCTGCATGCACATAATCAGTAATAGCATTATTTTGGATGCTATGTATTACCACTGCGTCCAAAATGCTGCATTCAACAAAACAAGCACAGTGGATGGATTTCTAGAACTCCCATGCCCACTGTGCTTCTCCCCTCTACAGCGTCATCTCACCTGCAGTGCGTGTTGCCGGGCTCCCGCATCCCCGCAGCATGTTAATGCATGATAAATAATAATACTACTAATAATAAATAAGCACTGTGGGAATACCCATCCATATTTGCAGTATTTGTACATGATTACAATGGAGTCAATGGACAAAATTACATAATAAAAAGGATCAATAGTTAACATGCTGCAGATTTTTCTGCATCCATATTATTTACCAAAAATGGCACGTAAAAAAAATGCAGCGTGGTCACACTACTTCTGAAATCTCATAGACTTTGATGGCTTCACACTATAATGTGTGTCGGTTGCAAGGGCTGGGATACTCGACAGCGGGGCAGAAGGTTTGTATCACGGTGGTGATGCACGTGCCGTACCCCAAACAGCATATGGAAAAAGTGGGAGGTGTATTTACAGGAGAGAATAAAGTTGGTAAAAGTTCATGACACCAACTGAGGTGTCCGGCGCTGCATGTAGTTACTCCCAGGGGATAGATGTTCTTGCAGCCAGGTGTAATACTCTCCTCAGCAAGAGCAGACCCCTGGGGAAAGTGGAAGGTTATGGATGATGACAGGAGTTGTAGTGAGAAGTAGTGCATAGAGGTCGCAGGAAGGAAGCAAGCAGACAGTCTCTCGTTCTTTACCTTTTACTTTGCAGTTCAGTTGCAGGTCCAGGGATACTAGAAAACTGGGCCAATTGTCTGGTCAGTCTGATAAGAACTAAGGACGGCTATGCCAGATGTGTATATGGCCCAACAGCTGACTTCTCCTTGGGATGAGGTCCTAGGTGCCTGTAGCTTTCCTGAGTCCTTCTTTGCTCCTTCATGGCTGACTATCAGGCAAGCAAGCAACACAGACTTTTTATGAGCAGCCGGACCACACCAACTCTCTTGTCCTTTGCTAGTTGCTGTGCCCCTGGATAGTCCACAGTGTGTCTACTGAGCTTGCAACCCAGTAGCCTCCAGTTCACTGCCAGTTCTGAAGATCTGACAGCTTGGGGTCCTGGCACAAATCGTCCTGCTTTGAGCTACTGCTCAGTCTGGGGGCCGATGCAGACTTCTGCTCTCTTTCACTGTCTCTAAGTAACTCCCTACTACCCACTAATGCTAACGCCTCCCTCCAACCAGAGTTTATCACACCCTAAAACAGGCCTTCCTGTGCCCAGCCCACTTATTGAAGTTTAGGCAGTGTGTGTATGCTTTGGGAGTCTAGCATAGGATACCTGAATTCTCCTCAGATGTGGCATTTTTATCGGTGATCTTAAATAACTCTGTGGCGACCAGACCGTAGGGGCACCACACATGCATTTATTTATGCAGATTTCTCCAAATAGTCAGTAAAAATTGGATAATAAATGCAGCATGAGCATATGTCCTTTGTATTGAAGAATAGGTCAATATCCATCTTAGCAATGCATGCAACTAGTTTCCACATACAGGAGCTGTCTGGAAGCGTAAAGTATAAATGTCATTTCATTGGAAAAAAAAACAATACTACAATGGTTGTTACTGACGGGTCACACAGCACCTAAGGTAATGCTTTTTTGTGCCATATGACTTATTTTCTCACATTTTTCTGTGCTCTTTTAAAAACCGCATTCTATAGCTGTGTGGGCATAGCCAGCATCTGCCAGCACTGTGTGTGTATTTCCACAGCATTCAAGAGCAGGCTGATAGGAAGCAGTGTGATATGCCAGCAGAGAGGGAGCTAACCAAGATTGTGGCTGAGCTGTGCGGAGCCAGATGACAGATCAGAAGCTTGTGCCAAGGAAACGGGAGTTTGCAGTGATCCTGAGACTTTCACATTGCTCAGCAACTGTGCTGTAGACTGAACTAATCTGATACATTAAAATATAGTAGGCAAACTAGGGCACCACTCTAATTAAGCCAGCGGGTTATTCTTGCCAGTGGGCAGGAGGCACAGTGCCAAGGGGTGCCAGTCACAAGAGACAAAGTCCAAAATCAAAACAGAAGAAGAAGACGGCACTCACCGAGGTGTAAATAAAGCAGCGGTGTCCTTTTTATTGTAGGAGCATAGCACAGATGCAGGGAGGGGGTGCCGAGGGTGACAACGGACCGTTTCGGGCTCTCGCCCGATATGTGACCAGTCGAAGGGCGAGAACCCGAAACGGTCCGTTGTCACCCTCGGCACCCCCTCCCTGCATCTGTGCTATGCTCCTACAATAAAAAGGACACCGCTGCTTTATTTACACCTCGGTGAGTGCCGTCTTCTTCTTCTGTTTTTAATCTGATACATTGTTTCCTCACCAGCTGCAGTGTGGACGTTATGTAGGCCCCACCCCATTTACCCATATATGGTTACATGCCCATATTCCGTGTGAAGATGGATCTGATAATGAACATATGTCTGCTTCACACACAGTGCAGTGGGGACACCTTGTGGAAAGTTTATGATTGATTTTCAATCAGAATTGTCTAATAAAGTATATTTAAAGTTTATTCAAATCACTTGGTCTACATTATTATTAAATAAACATTTAAATGGCGGTTATGCTTTAATCACAAACAAAGGCTTTTGTACAAAGTATTTAAATAAATTTGCTAGCATGTTCAATATTTATTTTACCCACTGTTTATATATAACGATTCTTGTACCCCTTAAATACTTAAAACCTCAACATGGATTTGATCTCAAAACAAAGCACTGAGATCACATGACATACCTATTTAACTGAATACCTATGTTTACCATAAAAAGAGCATAAAGGCTAATTGGAACAAATTTGTCTTAGAACTAACCATTGTACTGTTCACTTCTTTTTCACCATTTTCCTACACTGTCCATTCAATGTTCATAGTGTTAAACAACTGTAGAGACAAGTGAAGTGGTTATATTGTGAGCAGCTTTGACTTTGCAAAACTGTTTAGGATTGGTAGGGGTCCTGTTGACTGCTTAACCATACCTGAGTGTAGCATTTGTGGCACAGTTTGATTTTAGCACCCAGCGCTTCTACAAGTAGACCAGAGCTGTCCACGAATTCGAATGTGCTCTGCAGTCTCTGTAGAAAGCATTTCCAGAAAAAAAATAAAACCCTTCTGTTTGTTATTGATGACTGTGGTGAACTTGGAGTTATATACTACAGGTCCTTTAAAGAGGACCTGTCACCTTCCCCTGGTGCTTTCAAAAGTAACAGCAACACTGAATGCAGTGTGTATGCTGCATTCAGGGAAGCTGTGTACTAATGCGCTAGCCCCCTTTACCCCCAAAAAACACTTTGCAAACTTTACAGTTAAGAGGTCTCTGCAGGCACAATCCTCCCTGCCTTCTCCTTGTGTGTTCCGCCCCCTCTGTGTCTGCCGCTGCCTCCTCTTGTTTTGGGTTTTCCCTCCTCTTCTCCTGCTCTGTGTGACATCAGGAGCAGAGGAGGCGGCAGACACATAGAGGGGGCAGAATACACAAGAAGAAGGCAGGGAGGATTATGCCAGTGGCGAGGATCTCTTAATAAGATCCTGTCCAAGCGACCTCTTAATTGTAAAGTTTGCAAAGTGACAGGTCCTCTTTAACCCTCTGTACATACATTATATTGCTTATTTTTTGGTTTCAATGCTTCTTATATCTGGACCATATTAACTGTTACATCATAAGTTGTCTATATCAGTGTTTTCACATTGATGTTTTATCTTTGCATTTGTCTATTTTATTATTGTCTGTATTTTATTTGTACATGAGCAAAGTACCGTATATACTCGCGTATAAGCCGAGTTTTTCAGCCCAAAAATTGGGCTGAAAAGTCCCCCCCCCTCGGCTTATACGCGAGTCACTGTATACTGCAGGGGCGGAACTACACTGGTGCAGCCGGTGCAGCTGCACCAGGGCCCCGACCGGTTAGGGGGCCCCTTCAAGCCTGGAGGGGGCCCCCAGCCGACCCCCACAAGCCGCCGTCACCAGGCGGGAGAGCGCGGCTCTCAGCGCGGCTCTCCCAGCCGACCCCCACAAGCCGCCGTTACCAGGGGGGAGAGCGCGGCTCTCCCAGAAGGACCAGGTGGGAGAGCGCGGCTCTCCCAGAAGCAGCGGTAAGAGAGCTCTCTCCCAGCACCCCCCCCCCAACCCCCCCGGTCCACACCTGCACCAGGGCCCCCGGGGGTGATGGTCCGCCCCTGGTATACTGTATACACTGTAAACAGTGTATACAGTATACAGGCCCCCCTGCCTTGTGCACAAACCTGTAAAGGAAGAGATTAGTATACTTACCACTGTCCCGCCGCCGTCATCGCGGTCCTCCGTCTTCTTCCGTCTGCTTCCGGCTTCCTCCGGTCGGCGCAGGCAATGACGTCATTGTCTGCGCGACCGAGGAGGAAACCGGAAGAAGATGGAGGAGCACGATGGCGGCGGCGGGACAGCGGCAGTGGGACAGTGATAAGTATACTAATCTCTTCCTTTACAGGTTTGTGCATAAGGCGGGGGGCCTGTATACTGCCACTGGGGCTGTATATACCACTGGGGCTGCATGTATACTACCACTGGGGCTGTATATACCTCTGGGGCTGCTGTATACTGATGGGGGGGCTGTATACTACCACTGGGGCTGTATATACTACTGGGGCTGCGTGTATACTACCACTGGGGCTGTATATACCTCTGGGGCTGCTGTATACTGATGGGGGGGCTGTATACTACCACTGGGGCTGTATATACCACTGGGGCTGCGTGTATACTACCACTGGGGCTGTATATACCTCTGGGGCTGCTGTATACTGATGGGGGGGCTGTATACTACCACTGGGGCTGTATATACCACTGGGGCTGCTGTATACTACCACTGGGGCTGTATATACCACTGGGGCTGCTGTATACTACCACTGGGTCTGCTGTATATACCTCTGGGGCTGCTGTATACTAACTACTGGGGCTGCTGCTGTATATACCACTGGGGCTGCTGCTGTATACTACCACTGGGGCTGCTGCTGTATACTACCACTGGGGCTGCTGTATATACCTCTTGGGCTGCTGTATACTAACTACTGGGGCTGCTGCTGTATATACCACTGGGGCTGCTGCTGTATACTACCACTGGGGCTGCTGTATATACCTCTGGGGCTGCTGCATACCACACTGCTGGGGGCTGTATACCTGTGCTGGGGTCCACCCTCGGCTTATACACGAGTCAATAGGTTTTCCCAGGTTTTGGGGGCAAAAGTAGGGGGGTCGGCTTATACACGGGTTGGCTTATACACGAGTATATACGGTAAATGATTTCTAGAATGTGTGGAGTGGTGTTTGTTCATATTATATAGGAATTGTGAGTACTTTTGGGAGAGACATACCTAATGATTACTAACTAGACCATATTGTAGGTTTCCATCAATTTATATATAGTTGCTCAATGCTCATTGATGTAAACAAATTTTCCAGTCTGAATAGGCCTGAAATTGCAAATAGACTTTTGCGATAGTGAACAAAACCCCTTGCCAACCAGAGAGAGAAGAAAATGAAAGGCACTCACCGATGGTCTGATCTTTTTCAAGCTGGTTTGGGCATGAAACTGCTGCCATCATCAACCAGAGAGAGAAGAAAATGAAAGGCACTCATCAATGGTCTGATCTTTTTCAAGCTGGTTTGGGCATGAAACTGCTGCCGTTATCCTGTGTGTCTGCTCCCCCTTCCCTCCCTCCTGCCTCTGTCTTGTGTACGAAATGAATAAAAAGCTTGAAAAAGATCAGACCATCTATGAGGGCCTTTCATTTTCTTCTCTCTTGGGTTGGATTGTTTGCAGTCTGTCTCTTTGGAAGTAGCACCACCTTATCTTTGCCCTGTATAACCTGTATGCGTTTGTACCACAGTGATGGCGAGGTAGGGAGAGCGGTGCCTGGCTTTCTTCAGTTTAAAACTCTGCCAGTTAAGACCCCTTTCACATCAGTGTGTTTGTCCGGATCAGGCTTTCCGGAAAAAAAAAAACGCATCTGCCACATGTGCCGCCCAACAGTCTGTACTTGACCTAGTGGGTTTTGATGGTTCTGGTTGACATAGGGAGCCTTTCACATCAGCGGATTTGCCGGATCTGGACAGAAAACCGCATTTGCCGCCTAACTTGCGGTGCACTTGCGGCAAGCGCCATGCAATGCCTATGGGGCTTGGGGCAAGTGCGGTATTGCCACGATCAGTCACTTGCAGCAGGTGCGGCTCTGCAAAATAACCGCAGCTGACTGCGTTTTTTATCACAGCCGCAACTGCCGGATCACAGCAAAACTGCACTTGCCGCAAGCCCCATAGACATTGCATGGCGCTTGCCGCAAGTGCACCGCACGTTTTTCTGTCCGGATCCGGTAAATCCGCTGATGTGAAAGGCCCCCTATGTCAAGCAGAACCATCAAAACCCACTAGGCCAAGTACAGACTTCTAGCACTAGTAATGGTAATGTTGTAGAATTCACTTACATTAATTAAACTTCTCTTGCACTGAAAAAAACTTTTTGACATTTGTGCCAATTTCTGTACTATTCCTACTGCATTTAGTTGTTTTATCATGATGGTGTGATGGCCGGGGACCAGCAGATACTCTTCATCTTATCCTGTAAACACATTTTTAAATGTTAATCTCATAACAAACATTGCAGCAGGATAGTCGAAAAATCTTTGAAGTTGTGTTTGTTTACTCTTTACAACATAAGTATTTCTGGCTTATAATAGTACAAAAGGCGGCATTGAGCACCTTCACAGGAGAAGATATTGAATTAAAGGAGCACTCCCATGCTCCAGTTTAGATCAAACAGCATCTCTGAGAATAAGAGAGATAGACTAATAGCGTATTGATGTACTCCACAAGCAGCTCAGAGTGAAGGAGTCAGTTTTAACCATAATCCATAGTACGGTATCTTGCGTATGGGAAGAATATGGTACATTATTACAACTGCTGGATAAGGGTTGATTATAATTCTAGTGCCAAATGTATAAATAAGGAGAGTTGAGAGCAGACTATATTCCTTGGTGCCCACGTTGTGGTTAGAAGTGCTAAATTGTGAAGAACCATTATTAACCTTGCTGTTTTGTTTGGTCAAAAATGACCGAATTTGACATTTTTAATTCATTTTTCATTTGTTTATGAACAACCATGTTCATATACAGTATAATAATGCAACAGGTATTCAAAGAAAATACTTAAATGAGCTAAAAATCTAAACTTTAATATATCTGGTAAAAAATGACCGTAACATTATAAGTGTATAAGTGTAAACCCAATCGGAACAGCAGCGTTAAAAAGGTCTCATAGTTGAGTCTATTGCAAGAGCTTCATAAAGGTCCATAAATCTGCATCTGTAAACTTTACTAAGTTTGGTATTTCTTTACTAGATGGGAGAAACTTCTTAGCACTCAAAACTCTTTGAACATAACACAAAGTCCATAATATCTCCTATTGCCACATACTTCATGTTTGGTTACAGATAAGGTTTCGTTGTTAACACTAGTGATCTCCCTATTGCGTTCAACAACTGTTGAACTTGGACTTACTGATTGTAGTTTACTTTGAGCCTCATAAGCGATCACCCCTTTTAGCACCATCTAAAAAAATTGTTTTCATATCAAATTCTAAAAAGTTCAGTTTGTTCATCCCTACAAAGACTTTACAATCAGAGTTCGGGTGCTTTATGTATGCAAACCACTGGAGCACTCGGTGCTCGGGTACACTCGGTGTTCGGTGCAGTGTGAGCTACTTGTAGTGTTTGATCGGCTACACTGGGGGTAACGTCAGCGTTATCGGATGTAGTGTGTACAAAAAGAAAATGGCAAATCCTTGCCCTCCCTCCCTGGAAGTGCTTTGTCATGTGGGCGGAGAGCCGAAGTGCCCAATCAGTGACTTCCAATGAAGTTCAGGTCAAGCTTGGGTTCAGAATAGAACTTTATATAAAGTCCTGCTCAACCACCAGAGCCCGAAGTTCCACAGGTTCACTCATGTCTAATGCTGTATTGAAAGACTATCTGGTTTCAGAATGGAGAATATTGGAAGGTGGGTACTGATTTTTCTACCGTGGTGACTTTTTTTTATTAGTTCTTTTAGTGGCAGACACAGACAGATGAGGGCTCCTGTGCAAGAACCCCATATGGACCCTTTACAATTCAATAGCTTCTCATAGCGCACAATTCCACTTGCTTTGGAGGGGGTAGCGCCCCTTCACCTTTTTGGCCCCTGTGCAACTCCATAGACTGCAGCCTATGTCTGCCACTGAGCCCTTCTACTGTGCCATTGTCATTTTCAATAGCAGCCTCTGCCATGTATAAAGGTACCGTCACACGAGGCGATCTCTCTGGCGATGTTGCCGGCAACTTAGGGGCGTAGCTAAGTTGCGGCAACATCGCTCATCAGTTGCCGCGTGTGACAGGGCAATAATAAGGCGATAAGTTGCCTAAGCAACATCGCCAGGTTTCCCAACATGTTGGGAAACCTGGCGATATTGCTCAGGTGATCAGCCTGCATCGCCCTGTGTGACGCCACAACTGCGATGTTGCTGGCAACTTCCCCCATAGACTCCCATGTTATGGATCGCTGCCAGGGTAGAGTTTAACTTTGGCAGCAATAGTTGCCGGCAAGATCGCAGATGCGTTGCCGGCGATATCGCTGCGTGTAACATCGCAACAGCAACCATGGCAGCGCGCCAAAAAAGCGCACGCTCCTGTGAGTTGCTGGTGATGTTACCGGAGATATCGCCACTTGTGACGGTACCTTTAGAGCCCAAATTAGACTCCAGCTATTGTAACCTTTTTTTATGTTATTGGAGCCAACCATTTTTTTTTGTGTCCAAGTAGAATGAGCAGCATTGCTCATATTTTTATATAATAATGAAAACTGCAAAATGAAACACGGTAACATAAAGGAAGCCATAAATAAAATTCAGCCAGGGATTATTAATTAGGAAGCCTGGTTTGTAAGTAATGTGGTACCTTGACAAACAACATGACATTTTTGTGAATTATCGTGAATATGTTTTAAACCATTTGCCCCCAATTACAAATTGCTGGAGTAATGAGTGTTTTATGTGAATGGAGGTGACTTTTATTTCTTTTGTTATACATATAAATCATCCAATAATTCATGGTACAATTTCAGTTGCAGCAATGTACATGCTGGGAGTCTAAAATAAACAATGGCGAATGTGATTTTTTTTCTTCATTCCTTTCTTTTTTGGTTCTATAAAAAAAATACATAATTTTCCTCCATAACAATGAACAGTAGACAGAATACATTATTATGATACATTTGTAAAGCGGCACATATGCTTTGTGCAAAATGGGATATTGTAAACCAACGCCATTGAAAATACCTAATTCATCTGCAATTTCATCCATTTTTTGCTTGTATTTTCTCTTTTTGAAACAGTTATTTGGGAATATACAAAAGAAAAAATAAGGTCATTGCACCATAGTAGTCAATCACATAGCCACACTTGTTTTTTAAGTCTGACTTTGCATATAAGAAGGATATACTTGAACATGTCTACTTTTTAAACTTTAACATAAGAACAGAGAAACAGGGGGGGTGCTGATCGAGTTAAACCTGGTGGTCTAGTGGTGTATATGTTAGAGTGGGTATCCTGGGAATAGCTTGAGAACAGCGTGGAGTCGGCCTCCGGGTTGCAAGGCATGGATTCCATGTAGTCATGTGACCGGAAACACATCACCAAAGATCCTGCAACTCTCCTAGTGTAGATGACTTTGCTGCTCCATCCGCAACCCTCGAGGAGGGGAGGTAACAAATTAAGAAAAAATGCAGTCAGGTGGAGCTAATCTTCTGCCCCTTCTGTGTGCCCAGTGCTCCGTCTAACCGTATTTTTTCTTCATTTATGTTTTAAACTTTGGAATAAAGTTTATCATTTTATCTGAAATACAGCTGGGAGGGTTTTTCATCTTGACTTTTACATGTGCTGATTAAGGATGGGTGAACTGTTTGGGTTCATGACCAGGGTTGCTCTGATACCGCAAGTAAAGAGTCCCCATTATACTTACCGGATGCACGTTTATGGTCCAGCTGTGTAGCGGCACTGCGCCACTTCCAGGCTCCAGTAAGATAAGATAAAAGGCCAGAGACGCAATGTGTGAAACCTTTTAAAACCGGGTGTTGGTTAGATTTAAGTGCCATTGCACTCACCTTCACAGGTTGTGCTAACCTTGCGCAACCCCGGTGACAGCGTTGGTGGCTAAGCAAAGGCCGGTTCCTGGTTCTGGGGGAATCAGCGTTGCCCCCTGGATTGCTCCTCCACATCACCTCCGGGCTCCGGGTTGTCTCCTCACCTCCTTCTTCGGCTTTTTCCCGCACTTCTTCCGCTTGTCACGTGATCGCGTAGGCCAGAAATACGTCATGCAAGCTCACTCTTTGCTTGTTGCTTCAGCAACATCAGGTCCTACTGTGTGAGTGGTACAAGCTGCCGCTACCGGGAGGAATAGAATTTGATTACAAAACCAGCGGTCTTGTCTGGAGCGCTAAGTACCATAAACACTTGATTAAAAGTAGGTCACAGACTTTTATTGTACCTCCAGTGCCCACTACGCATTTCAACGATGCCCAACCGTCTTCCTCAGGTGGAATTCCTTAACGCCGCCCATCCCTAGTGCTGATATTTGATCAATTTCTGTCCAACCAGGACCATTCCTCTCCAGCAATTCCTGCTGGCTATTGTTGACGTCCTGTAGCGATCGCTGCAGCTAATCATTGGTCTTAGCGGTGATTTTGAGGCTTTTGTGCCAAACATATTGATTTGCATTGTGGCCAAAAAATTTGATTTTGGTTTCATCTGACCAGAGCCCCTTATTCCACATGTTTGGTGTCTCCCAGGTGGCTTGTGGCAAACTTCAAACGAGACTTTTTATGGATATCTTTGAGAAATGGCTTTCTTCTTGCCACTCTTCCATAAAGGCCAGATTTGTGCAGTGTACGACTGATTGTTGTCCTATGGACAGACTCTCCCCCCTCAGCTGTAGATCTCTGCAGTTCATCCAGAGTGATCATGGGCCTTTTGGCTGCATCTCTGATCAGTCTTCTCCTTGTTCGAGATGAAAGTTTAGAGGGACAACCGGGTCTTGTAGATCTGCAGTGGTCTGATACTCCTTCCATTTCAATATGATCGCTTGCACAGTGCTCCTTGAGATGTTTACAACTTGGGAAATCTTTTTGTATCCAAATCCGGCTTTAAACTTTGCCACAACAGTATCTCGGACCTGCCTGGTGTGTTCCTTGGTCTTCATGATGCTCTCTGCACTTGAAATAGAACCCTGAGACTATCACAGAGCAGGTGCATTTATACAGAGACTTAATTACACACAGGTGGATTCTATGTATCATTACCAGTCATTTAGGACAACAGTGGATCATTCAGAGATCCTCACTGAACCTCTGGAGTGAGTTTGCTGCACTGAAAGTAAAGGGGCCAAATAATATTGCACGCCCCACTTTTCAGTTTTTTATTCGTTAAAAAAGTTTAAAATATGCAATAAATTTGGTTCCACTTCACGATTGTGTCCCACTTGTTGTTGATTCTTCACAAAAAATTAGAATTTATATCTTTGTGTTTGAAGCCTGAAATGTGGGAAAAGGTTGAAAAGTTCAAGGGGCCGAATACTTTCACAAGGCACTGTGTATAGAAGACAAATACTTTCACAAGGCACTGTAGATCTACAGTACAGACCTTTGCGATGTCATATTCTAGCATAGCTCAGTATACAGACAAAGATGCAATTATACAATATCAAATGCAATTTGTTAAGAAAAAATAGTTTGACTTAAGCGCTTAAATATAAAACTACTTTTTTCTTAAAAGAACTTGCAGTTTAAGACATAAAGGCATAGTTCAGAAAAGATACCTGCATGAATATACTGTATTTTATGCATAGAAAGAATAGACTATTTCCCTCCTAAGTGCTATACCTGTGAATAATACTTTATCATTTCAGAATACCGGTAAGTGTACTTAAAGTGATGTATTGGCTTCCATTCATGCATGTGCGCATCATAGTGAGCTCATTAGCATAGCCTTAAGTCCACAAAATGCATTGTCGTCGCTTTCATTCTGCAAGGAACATGTCGACATCTTGCAATTAAGTGAATGCATTATGCCTTGAAGAGGTCTGCTAAGGGCATACCATCCGCCTGTACACAATGTATTAACATCCCAGAGTACAAAACACTTTTTTCCATCTGAATAAATCACCCTATGATGTGCCGAAAAAAATGAGTAATGATATGTGTCACTTACTAAAATTCCATGAACTGTATCAAAACCATGAAAACCCGAGGACAGATCCGGAGCACAAGTTTGAAGTGCTTTTTTCTCTCTTGTGATTTTCCTGTTTTGAACTGTTCTTTCAATTATTTTCGCTCTCCACAAACAAAATTGGCAGGGAAGTTGCCTTCAGGATATAGGAGAAGTTTTTTTTTTTATCAGTATGTGCCTAGATTAAAAATCCTTTATTAGAAATTCAGCAGAGGACTGGCCTAATTAAAATCCAATCTCCACTTTGCTCTCGGGCTGTATTGAAATATCTTAAGAGCTGAGGTATTTTTTGCACTATGCACTTGAGTAACTTATGCAAAAAGAAGTGTGTAATGGGAGTACACTTGTTATCTCCAGCTTTTAAGAGGACACGGTAATAACTCATAGGTGCAGTGTGAACTGGAGAATGTCTTATTAGTAGCTCATGTCCAACAGATTACTGCAGTAATGTATGGCTGCCAATTTGTTGTTCTGTTCCTTGCACTTAGGCTGTGTGCCCACAATGAGTTTTGGTGAGTTTTTGACTTTGCGTAATTTGGCTGCATCAAAAGCACAGCATTTTAAAGTCCCAGCAAAGTGGGTGAGATTATAGTAATCTGCATACTGTGCTTCTTTTTTTTCAGATCCACAATTTGTCAATTTCTCATGCTGGTACTCTTGAGTTTCATGTGCAGATTCTTACCATCGATTTGCATTAGGCTGGTTTCACCATAAAATGTTGTCTGGTTCTGCCTCTAGATTCTCGCCTCCATAGAATGTTGTCTGGTTCTGTCTCTAGCTCCTCCTCCTCCATAGAATGTTGTTTGGTGGTTCTGCCTCTAGCTCCTCCCCCTCCATAGAATGTTGTCTGGTTATGCCTCTAGCTCCTCCCCTCCATAGAATATTGTCTGGTGGTTCTTCCTCTAGCTCCTCCCCCTCTATAGAATGTAGTCTGGGTCTTCCTCTAGCTCCTCCCCTTCATAGAATGATGCCTGGTTCTGCCTCTAGATCCTTCTCTTTTATAGAACCTTGTCTGGTCCTGCCTCTAGATCCTCTCCCTTCATAGAACCTTGTCTGGCCCTGCCTCTAGATCCTCTCCTCTCCATAGAATGTTGCCTGGTTCTACCTCTAAATCTTCCTCTTTTATAGAACCTTGTCTGGTCCTGCCTCTAGATCTTCTCCCTTCATAGAATGTTGTCTGGTCCTGCTTCTAGATCCTCTCCCTTCATAGAATGTTGTGTGGTTCTGCCTCTAGCTCCTCCCCTCCATAGAATGTTGTCGGGTTCTGCCTCTAGCTCCTCCCCCTCCATAGAATGTTGTCTGGTTCTGCCTTTAGCTCCTCCCCCTCCATAGAATGTTGTGTGGTTCAGCCATTTTTCGGTATCTGTGTGAATCCAGCTGAAACTGGATGCACCCCAGTACGTTTTCAGCCCCATTGACTGTCAATGGGACCGCAGGCACTTGTGGGTGCATCCAGTTCTGTACGGTTCCCCCTGATGCGGGTGTCCACGATTTGTTCACTGAGACCAAAAATATATTTTGAAGAGATTTTGGTGTCTGTTTATATTATAATTGTTCTCTATGGAACCCACATCTGGCAGAGTCTGGATCTTACTGGATCCGGCCGCTGTATCCAGGTTTCTGGACTGAGCATGCCCAGAACCCAGTTGGAAATGACACACCAACTAGGGGGCATGACATTTACAACCAGATCCAGCTAAAAAAGGTAATCAACCAGATACAACGGGATACACACGCCCTGGTCCATGAGACAAATCGGTGATAATACTGGTGCGGGTGCATCCAGTTACATCCTATTTTACAATTGCAGGGGAATCCAGTGGGATGCAAATTTTATCTGCATTTCCCCGGATTCCAAAAAATGTCAGTGTTAAACCAGCTTTAAATGCAGAAAATTCACTGATAATAAACACACATGCATCTTCATTTCCTTTCATAAAAAACTCATGTAATCCTCACATGACTGTATCAATAAAGTTTTGTCAAAGCCAAATATTATGAAGTATCAAACATAAAGCGGCTTTATTTCAATCTAACTTTTATATCATAATAAAATGAGCCACGCTCACACAGATGGAATATATAGACCCTAGTGATGAGCGAGTAGTTCGGTTTTCAGTTTTGGATAAGCCTAACCGAATACTTTTTACTAGTCTGATATTCATACTAAATAGTGAACATAATGCAAGTCAATGGGGAACTCTGATATTTTTCTGGGGCATTTTTTCCACAAATACTATTTGTCTAAAACATGCCCTAGAAAAATATCCATGTTTGCCATTGACTTACATTATATTCACTTTTCGGGATGAATACTAGTACTAGTAAAAAGTATTTGGTGATCCAAAACTGAACAACGAACTACTCGCTCATCACTTATAGACACCTCTATATCAATATATATACAATAAAGACCATGATCAAAAGAAGCTATCAGGTACAGGTCTGAACTGGCTACTGCCTTTGTTAGAGCGGTAGTCAATACACGGGGCACGACAGGAGACAATGGATTAATATATCTTTGGCACATCCCTGTGCTCCTGCCTCTATGGGTGAGATCTAACCCTTTTTAACTTGCATGGTTATTGTTGTGCACTTTTTTCATCAAGGTCTTTATTATATATATTTTTTGAGGTGCGTCCATGCATTGCATCTATGTGAGCACCGCTCTTTTTATTAGGAAAGTAATGATAATATTTATTAATTTATATAAAACCAGAGTACCAGAGGAATCCCACACAGACACTGGGGGAAAAAAAAGGTTTTAATATCGGTGCGCAACATCGAAAGCTCACCAAAATCTCATTGTTGGAACGTAGCCTTATTGTTTACAGCAGTGGTCCCCAATATTTCTGATCTTGAGTGCCACATTAAGCTTTGAGAGGTCGCCAGCCACATTCCACTCCCCTCCCATTCACAGCAGTGATACAACAAAGACCATATTACTGGTATGGTGTCCACCAAAGCTTTTCCACAGAATCACATTGAGGCTATACCAAGATTCAGGGTTCCCGATACCCTGTTCAGTATTCTCACAACAATCACACTGTCACATCTAGCTTGAAGCGCCTCCTCTGGCAGGTAGTATCATCCTGCCTCCTCCTTACAGTACTTAAATTATCTCTAAGACCCTCCAGGACAGTATATGGCCATCCATATCTGCTCTTCTATATTGGGCTCCTCACATAATTCACCATCTGGAGACCTTTGCTTCATGGCTGTTTGCTCGATCTGGTGCAAATTCACCAAGCTGAAAGACAACCGCAAACCACACATCACAGACCCGCGAGCCACAGATTGGGGACCCTGGTTTACAGCGTATATAAAAAAAATCTAAATAAAAACTGGTTTAAACTAAAATTAATTCCTTCTTTTCATTGAAAAAAAATATATCCTCGTGCAGTAGTTATGTGAAACCTTTTTTTTATAGTTCAGCTATTTGTGCTACAGTTAAAGATAAAATTAAACAAAGTGGCGCTCTTGGGTTATACCTGGTGGTCCAGTGGGCAGGGGCTGGCTGGCGCAGGTTCAAGGGGGGCAGATGCCCCCCAGGCCAGTGGTCAAGCTGCAGTTTTGGGGCCACCCAACCATCTGTCATGTTGGTCTGGAAGGCCCCTCTTCCACTGAAGCTCATTGTGGGGCACTGTATTTAGTAACGTAACCCACTAACCTTACCAAGTTGTGCACCTTTGCAAAACACCGGAGAAAGCCTGGATGGAGAGCATCTGCCGAAGCCCACCGGTCTGCGATTGCAGGAGGTCACGTCACCGGAATGACGTCACTGCAGGTCCCTACAGATCTAAGGTTACTGAACTCCACCACCTGAAGCAGCTCCTGCTGCAAACCCTCGTACAGGGATAGGAAACAGAAGATTGGATAGTAGTGCAGTCTGTTGCAGCGCTGGATGTAGGAGAGAGGGAAGGGACCGATATCTTAACTACAAACCTTTATTCAAATAAACGTCATAACACGTTTCGGCGGCGGTAGTATGCTGCCTTCATCCGGTGATCACTCCAGCAGAAAACACTACAATCCAATCTTTCATTTGTGCCACAGTTTTCTCCTTTCTCTTTGACATAAAGGTGTTGTCATTGCCTGTTACAAACATAGCGGCTCTGCATCCCAGACACATTTCTCCTCGATTTCTCGTCTACATTCCTCTTGCTTTGCTTCCTTTCTCACATCAGCGTCCAAAACTATAGAGAAAAACAAAAAAACATTGAGTCATTGTTGATGCTGCTGGGATCACAGGTCTCTGTACCCTTAGCGCAGAGGAAGTTAAATATTGCAATAATTCAATTATTTTTCCCCTCGGTTCCTTAATGAAATAAATGGAGTTTGCATCCTGCAAGTGGATAGAGCTAATAGGTAGCATAGAAAATGTCTTTTTTTTTTTTGTCTTAGTTTAGTTTAGAAACTTAAATTTGCAGACTGTGACTTTCTGGAAGAATCCTTTAGCCCTGCTGTCAAGATGGTAAAAATGTTATCTAATTGTATTTTTAATGGGAAACACTGGCTGTCAATCTAACTTTCACTACTCCCATAGGGATTGATTGATTGATTGATACATTTTTTTATAACGTACTATGTTATACAGCAGTACATAGGAGTCTGTCAGTCTATAACCCGGTAGAATTTTCCTACAGGAGTTTGGGAGAGCTGAGTGACCACAACGTCTTGAGATTTAATGATCTCAGCTGATTATTTCAACTGGTAGTTTCACTAGCAAAATACTTTATAAGTTCATTTCTTATAGCCTCTGTCCATTTTTGTTCTGGAGATCGCACAACTAAGTGGAGACAATTTTCTAAAAGTTGCACTATGCTTCTTAGCACTTCTTCTACTTTGTTCAAGAATTCATCTGAGGTCACAGTCGTCCGTTTTGCATTGATTGGACAATTAAAACCTCTTTATTAGCATTTTTAGTCACCTGACTAGAGAGAGAGATTCCACATCTTGCATATTCTGTATTATTGTCCTTGGAGCTAGTTAATAGTGTTGAACAAATATATTCATTACTATTCATTACTCGCACTAATAGTATGATATGCGATATACTCAGTGATCGCAGAATACCGCTGATGCTAGAGAGTGATGTGCCGATCATGAAAAATCGGACAAAAATTGCCAGTGAACAATGCAAGCTGGCACCCTAGTAAGACCCACTTGAATGGAAGGCTCTCACTGGGAGTGGGGGGGTAGAGCAACATATTGTATGCTGTAAACACACAAAACAAGAAGCCCATCCTCTATTCCCTGGAAATTCTCATTTTATGGCGGGTTGTGTGTGGGCAGAGCCTATCACTAATTATTTTGCATTAGGTTCGTTACCTCTAATAGTTTGAGGTGGTCTACGCAAGTAATCCGAACTCGAATATTTTACTATTCACTATTATATAAGGGAAATAATCCAATTCTGTGCTGATCGCGCTCCCCAGAATACTGATTTTCGGAACTTCTTATTTACAGATAAAATTTCTTGAACAAACATGAAATGACATAAAATGACAAGTACAATGCATTGCACAACGCTATACAATGCGTTACATCACATTTCCTCAAATATCTGAGGAAGGCAGTTGTTTCCGCCAAAACGCGTTGTATCTGTCATTTTATGTAATTTCATGTTTGTTCAAGAAATTTTATCTGTGGATAAGAAGTTCCGAGGCCAGCGCAGAATTGGACTATTTCCCTTACACCATTGTACAGGTGCTAATCCGAGGCTGGACGTAACACAGAAACATAGGGGACCCCTTCCCTGAATGCAGTAGACATGCTGCATTCAGTGCTGCATTTACTTTGCTATACAGCAGTGGGGTGACAGGTCCTCTTTAAATGGGGATTTGCACACTCTAACGGTATTATACGCTCCGAACGAAGCACAACACTCCTTTTTAAGGAAAGTATTTCAGAAAATCTCTGAGCTGGAGCAAGGGGAAAAGATGGTCTGTGGGGACTTCAATTTGCCTATGGATAACAATATGGATTGTTCAAAGGGGAGTAGGCGGTGCCGGAGAGAGTTGAAATTATTGGCTCGGGAATACCATTTGCATGATTTCTGGAGATACTTCCATGCAAGTGAAAAAGATTATACTTTCTATTCCTTCCAGCACCACACGTATAGCAGAATAGACCACTTTTTGGTAGACAGTAAGGCCCTCACTAGGTGTATATCCGCGAACATAGGTTTGATCATATGGTCTGACCATGCGCCTATATCTCTGCAACTCACACTTGCTAATCAGGCCAACCATGCCTTTAGGTGGCGTCTAAACACGTCCCTCCTTTTAGATGAAAAAATGGTCACTAAGGTTTCCTCTTAGCTAGGGAATTATTTCCAAATGAATGACAACAAGGAGATTTCGGATGAGATACTCTGGTCTGCACATATTCTCTTACAGCAGGCATCGTACTTAAAGCTTAAGAGGGAAAAAAGCAGAAACACTCTTATATCCCGTTTGCAACAATTAGAATCCCTGAATAGATCCTCCTCTTCCCACGCTATTTCAGAAGAAATTTACCTCATGCGATTTAAACTGAGAGACAATCTCTTATCCACATATGCCCATAACTTACAAAAGCTTAAAACCAAATATTACGTAGAGTCAGTAAGAGAGAAGCATAATCCAGAATAGATAATTTGGTAGACTCTCAGGCCAAGTAGACCTTGTGGAAAGGTTTGCTAAATATTATACTCATCTATATAATTTAAAAGATGAGCCCGATACTCCACAGCCGAATCAACTAGCTACTGATCAATATTTACAAACTGTCCAATTACACCAGATTTCCCATGAACAATTACAGTTTTTGAATGGTCCCTTCACAGAGGAGGAGATTAGGACAACAATTAATAGTACTAAATGCCATAGAGCCCCTAGCCTGGATGGATTTTCTAACAAATATTATCGGTGTTTTCAACAAACCTTGACCCCCCTATCTTCTACGTTTATTTACAGCGTGGCAGGAGGCAGGCTCGGGTTTCTACTCCTAATTTTGAAGCCATGATCACCACTCTTCCTAAACCGGGGAAATCCCCAACCAGCCCTGGCAATTTTAAACCTATCACACTTTTAAATTGCAGTTTTAAGTTATTTACAAAAAATACTAGCATTACGTCTGCATTCTATTATTCCCACTCTGATCTCTCTGGACCAGGTTGGGTTCGTGGCAGGAAGGGAAACCAAAGATTGTACACATAGGATGATAAAGTTAATCAGGGTGGCGGAATTGTCTGGTCTACCTAGTGCATTCCTGTCATTGGATGCTGAAAAAGCTTTTGACAAAGTGCACTGGGGATATCTAAAAGCTGTTCTAACTAAATTTGGATTGGAGGGTCCCATTTTCTCTGCAATATGTTCCATGTATTCCACTCCAAGTGCAAGAGTCCTGACTTCTGTTTTTTTGTCGGGGTCATTCCTGATAACAAACGGAATGCGTCAAAGATACCCTTTATTCCCAATCATGTTCGCTTTGTGCATGGAGCCACTAGCTGAGAGAATCCGCTCTAATTCAAACATTTCAGGAATCACGGTGGGTCCGATGGCTCATAAAATTGGGCTTTATACTGATGATGTCATTGTTTCCTGTGTAAAGTTGGAGCCTTTGTTCTCAGCCGTCATGAATGAGTTAGAGGATTTTAGTAACATATCTTACTATAACGCAACTGCCGCGGTTACTGCATAACGGCTGCACTTGCGGTTCACTTGCGGCAAGCCCCATGCAATGTCTATGGGGTTTGCGGCAGGTGTGGCAAGTGCGGTATAGTTGCGGTTTTGGCACTTGCGGCAGATGCAGCCACGAAAAAACCGTGGTCAGCCGCGTTTTTTGCAGCCGCATCTGCCGCAAGTGCCGAAACTGCACTTGCCGCACCTGCCGCACACTTACCGCAAGCCCCATAGACATTGCAAGGGGCTTGCCGCAAGTGAACCACAAGTTTGGCCGTTATGCAGTAACCGCGGCAGTTGCGTTTTTTTCACCGCAACTGCCGCGATCAGCGATTACCGCTGATGTGAAAGGGGCCTAAGGCCCCTTTCACACAGGGGTTATTGAAAAAAATGCAGCAGATCCGGTCAAAAAAACGCATCTGCCGCATTTTCCGTCTAACAGCTGCACTTGCGGTACAGTTGTGGCAAGCCCCATGCATTGTCTATGGGGCTCGCGGCAAGTTTGGTTTCGGCAGTTGTGGCAGATGCGGCCGCGAAAAAAAAACACAGCTGGTCGCGGGTTTTTTCACGGCCGCATCTGCCTTAACTGCCGAAACCGCACTTGCCACGTCTGCCGCACACTTACCGCAAGCCCCATAGACAATGCAGCGTCTTGCCGCAACTGCACCGCAAGTGCAGCCGTCAGGCGGAAAATGCGGCAGATGCGTTTTTTTGACCGGCTCTGCCGCATTTTTTCAAAAACCCCAGTGTGAAAGCACCCTAAGGCTGCTAACCCTAGTTACCGCTGTGTACCTTGAATACTAGCCGGTGAGCAGAGAAGGCGGGTAACCAAGGTATACATCGGGTATCTAGGCAGTGCGCGCAGCCTGCAGAAATCGTGGAAACGATATTGAAATCATTTCCACGATGTCGCTGGTCCAATGATCACTGGTGAGTCTGCCTGTGTGACAGCTCACCAGCGATCAGCTGTCAATGTCGCCAGCGATCAGATCGCTGACGACATTGACGTGTGTGACGCAGGCTTTAATTACCTGGATCAATTAAAAAAAAAAAACATTCGGTGGTACCAATATCTGGCACAAGTAGCACCCTTCGGAGCAGGTCGATCATCACTGTGTTGGAGAGGTTGTGGTATGAAGGTCACATGTGGTGGTCATGTCCAAAACTGTCTGACTGGAATCTGATTTGGGATGTTCTTGGCATCCAACTGACATTGACCCTAGTTTTGTGATCTTACATATTGGGGTTGTTGAAATTCCACATGTAATAAGAGGTTTTCTATCACATATACTCATATCGGTCAGATTAACAGTGGCAGCCAAATGGAAGGGGGAACCAATATCATCTATTAAAGAGGTAATTGAGAAAATGAATGTTCAATGTCAACATGAAATAGCTCTTGCACATACTGCTTCTGTAAAAAAACAAGTACACTGTATTTGGGACCCAATCTATTCCTTTGAGCTGATATTGATATGGAATATACTCGAGTTGCTATATTGTATAATTTACCTTGCATGTAATTGGGTACCTATATTTCTGGTTTTGTGCCCCTATACAGTGATATACTGTGCCTATTCATACCGACTGATGGAAATGGTTTTGAGATAAAGTTGGACTTTTTGGGAGAGTAGTGTCTATGGGAGATAATTCAATATATGTGGAATTCTATAGAGAATAATAAGAGGTTTGGGAGTGCTTCTTTTAATTTTAATATTTTCTTTTAATTTTAATCTTTTCTTTTAATTTTAATTTTCTCTTTTAATTTTTTTAATTTCATTGTAACTGTATTGTTTGGGGTATTTTTGTCCACTCGGTTGGTGGACATATGTTTCAATAAAATAAGATTTGGATTTAAAAAAAATGTCATTGTGTGTTGGATTTGGAGAAACCATTTCCTATATCAGTTGTGCTGAGTTATTTAAATGTCTTGTTTCGTTGGTTTATTACAAATAGTTAAAGTTTGAATATTTTGCTAATAAACCTAGTAGCTTTCATTACCCATTTATACAATTCATTGCATTGACCTTTTCTTGCCTTTAACAAATAAACTCTAAAATTTTACAGCTAATTTAAAATAGTTGGAAAATTGGTCCCATCTGCCCGTATTAATGTTCTATTTGATGTATCTGTAAAGTCAATTTATTGTGTTTAGTTCCACCTCAATTATTTTTAATAATTCTAATGGCCAAAATGTACTAAACACTTTTATTTTGCATTACGTAAAAAACTCATGTAAAATGTTGGTCTCCAACCATTATTATAATACATTTGTACAATATATAATGTGACCTCTTTTGGAAAAAATGGTACAAGATAATTACCATTCATGCTGGAAAAGCAGGTATTTTGGACATTTACAAATAATGTAATAAATTACCTTCATCCAGAGAAAGTATGAAACTAATTAACCTAAGACGAAAAAATAAAAAGAACCAACATATGTAAAAGATAGATTTAAATAAACTGTATTGTGCTGGCTATATACTTGAGATACTTTAAATTATAGATGTTAAAAAGGCAACTTTACCCAGAACAAACTATTCACAGTGAAACATTTATATTATTAGTATACTATAAACATCACTGAAATGTTATCTAAGAAACTCAGAAGTTATAATGTTTCTTGGTTTCCGTCTTATAATCGCAAGACGACTTAGAAATTGAGCTCTTCTAATTGGGTTGCAACAATCTTGGTGAAATTCAATTTCCAGGACTTGGTCCATTGGCAACGTCCTCCATCTGCAGTCACTGGACATGACCCTTTGAAACAGCCTCCTATCTCTTACCACGTGCAGCTCTTCTTTTGATTAGGTGGTCTGTTGCAAAGTCATCATTGAGGCATGTGACGTTGTGCCAGGCCAGAAAAGAAGAGCTGTGGACTCCGAGAGGAAGGAGGCGTTTCTCACGGCTGCCATCCAGCAAGCGCAGATTATTGATGGAGCTGGTCTTGCAAACCAGTTTATATCAACTCTAATCAATCTAATTTTGGCTTCCGTTGACAATCATACAAAATGTAAAGGAAGCAACTATTTCTTACTCGAGTGTTAACATTTAGTATAAGTGGCTTTGACCCTATATTTTAAAAATATAATTAGTAATTAGGTGAAACTGACCCTGGTAGCTATGTAAAAAATCAAGGAAGTTAAGCAGTTCTCACCTGAATGGTAACATCCAGTGATATGCTTTTGACCTCTTAAATTTCTTATCTCCATATAAATCCTATTAGAATACATTTAAGTGAATTAAAGTGGGTGATTGCAGTCCTCAGTGTTCTTGTTCACTTCTTCTCAACTGGATCACTGGCTTTAGGGTGATCCGTGCATGGCAAAAAAGTATTGCGTGATTAGCATGTGCAGCACATAATCACTGAAAGGAGAATAGTGGAAAGCACCAATGCGGTGGGAATAGAGTGGTTGATGCTTAAACAATTCATGTGCGGTGTGGTGGATCAGTGGTTAGCACTGAATGGTGGCTGAGTGTTTAGCACTGCAGTCTTGCAGCACTGGGGTCTTGAGTTCAAATCCCACCAAGGACAACAAGTTCTGTTTTGTTGAGCTATTTAATATCCAATTTCTGTCATATGGTTCTCTATATGTCATAGTGTCACATAGATATTGTGCCCAATAGTTGCATAGCTATATAGGTTGAAAAACTACATAGGTCCATTATGTTCGACCTTTCTCCATCAATAATATGAAGCATTTAATCTACAGCTAGCTTATCTATATATATCACCTTTTTCGTTGGTAAAAATAGAACTGGGACATGCCTATCATTTGTTGTGAATGTTTCCAAAAATTATGGAACTCCTACCATTTCAGAAAGCATGCTAGTATGGTATTTATTGAAACTAATGGTCCCTGAAAAATGCCCACAGACAACCCTTGTGCCTAACTCCTAGCGCCAAAACTCCTGGCGCCCAACTCCTAACGCCCAATTCCAATTATTTTTCTGGTCACTAAAACAAACATGTCGGGAGAGCTGACAGGTCCACTTTAAAGGAACACTGTCAGGTCATTTTTCAGTATGATACAAATATTACCTTGAATAGTGCCTGGACAGACCTTTTAAAAACATGTAAAATCATTATTGTACCCTTTGTAGTTTCCATGTTATCACCATTGTCAGGCCCTGAAGAGAGCTGCTGCATTAGTCCTGTGCCATTATAAGCAGTGACGATTAGCCCTGTGCTGTATAAACTGTCATGTAATTATGCATGCCTTCTCAACAGCTCTCTCCTCCCTCCTCCTTTTGCTAACAGTGCAGTGTCAGGTTTCACTTACAGGTCTGTTCAGTTGATATCACCACAGGGGGAGAGAGCTACTGCAGGTCTGTCTGATCTAGACTCCATTTGTTTCTGTAAAGCAGATACCTGCTGTGCCAGTTTCTGTGTTGTAGTTCACCTCTTGTGATGCTGCAAAGAGAGCAGAGAGGAGAATACAGTCCCCCCACTGATCTCCTGTGCTGTGATGTGGTGTGAGTATGTGACATGCATATTCATGCATGGGGAGTGACAGCAGAGAACTAAAGTTTTCATTCAATTTGAGTGACAGAATGATTCTCTTTATTTGAAGTGTACATAAGATAGGAGGGTAATAGAAATAATAGAATCAAATAGAGAGAGTTTAGAGGGAGGAATTAGAAAATGATATCAGTTACATGTGGATTTTTGACTTGACAGTTTTCCTTTAAATTTAGGAAAGAAAATAAAATATCTAAATTTGAATTTTTAAAAACGTTACAAGAAATTAAAAGGAAAAAAACTGATTTGAGGTTTGAATTGGCTGCTTCCTCTTTTGTGTATTTTTCCCCATGGATGGATAAAGAGGAGGCTCCTAAAGCAGATGGCACAGCTTAGTCATAGCACATGGCCGCACATTTCACCAATGTAAATTCTGAGCTTTATGAATATTTTATAATCTCGCTGTTTAAAGATTTTACAGCTGCATCACATATCACTCCATGAAACTTCACTTCCTTTCTTTTCTTCAAGTAACAGCTGTGTTAAAAATCGCCTGAAACACATATACAATAGTTTTTGTAAAATGATGTTAGGCCAACATTTCAGAACTGCGGAGACAATCAATATTTTTCTGAAGCTCAATTCATTACATTCAAAATGAGCGTAGGACTCCTGGGGACAGACCGCTGTCTACCTGAGGCGAACACACAACACTACAGTAGATGTTTCAAATATTTCATAAAAGTAATGTAACGAATATATCAGCCTTATATCAGTGCCGGCGATCACCTGGAACTAGCGCATTTCATAAGGGAAGGCAATTTAATAGAGCATTCTCCTGTTACTTTGTAAATTCTGTATATTATATTTTGTAATGGGCATGGCAAAAATATTTTTAAAATTATGTAAATTATCTGGATCAGTGAAGGACCATGGAAGGGTATTCTAGACTGTATTATATGTCACATTTTAGCATTTCAAAAAAGTCTGAATAATGATTGCAACGTTCACAGGGCTGGCATCTGGGAATGGACTCACTGAGCCGTGGCACCGATCGCCACTGGACTAGTGAACTTGGAGGATCACGAGTCTTCTACTAAAGCCACAGAAGGTGGAGATAGGCAAAGCTGGTAGATGGCCACCAGGTGCAGCCCCAGGGAGTCCTGATGCCATGACTGCTGACTCTATGGTCGGCTTTTACTGACTGATAAAGTCTCTGAGTAGGTGGTCGCGGCTCATGCTGGCAGCAGGCGAGGCTCAGCAGGAATCAGCAGGCATGATGGGTGTGAGGCAGCACAACATATTCTGGACTAGTGTAGGCAGCTATAAGTGGCACAACAGATATGGCATGGCAGATGCAGGCAGGTATATGTGGCACGACAGATACAGACAGGCACTAGGACGAGACACAGGTTAGAGGATCGGGAACACAAGCACAGGGACAGAATACTGGTATGAGGACTCGACAACTAACAATGCTTTCTAGGAATAGACCACATTACTCAATCACATCGCAATGGGGAAAGACGATGCCTTAAACACACTGTACTTCTCAGTCATAGGCTGAGAAGCCCTTCCGGGTTAGGGTGCACTGGCCCTTAAAGAAGAGCGACAGTGCAGTGTGCCCAGCCTGACCTCACTCCAAGGAGACATGTGCAGCATGGGCGGCCTTGGGAGCAGGAACAGACTGACTGGGCAGTGAGCAGATGTCGCAGGCCCACGGCATAGTGAGTGTGTCGCAGACGTTGGTCTCCCTTGCAGTGTAAAGATCAGTGCTGCGGCGAAATGTGCCACAATTATCATATTACGGAAAGTCTGAGGATAATAGCTAAATGGATCAAGAATGCTAAATATTTGTCATCCAGTGAGAGTCATTAAGAAAGAAGAGGTAATATACAGTATAAAAATGCCTATCTTCGTGATGCTTGTCTGCAACAATTAGCCTCATTTGTTCATTGCTTTGGAAACTATGACCTATAATGCAAAGACCGCTTGAAAACTAGATAAACTTCATACATGTAGGTAAATCTTGTCCGAGTAATGTCATATGCTATTGTCATGTGACCACATGATCCATAGACCACTGCGGCACATCTAGGTTACAGGTGGACAGTCTCAAGTCATAGCCTATGTAGTCACATGAAACATTTCAGAGAAAACCTATTGCATGCTCTGCGAATGCGTGAAAAATCATATTCTGCCTCTTCAGGCTCTGTATTAGGCATCAAAAAAATGAATACTGTACTTCAGTGCCAATATACAGTAATGAAGTAGGAACCTACCTCATGTCATAGTGAAAAGAACTTGACAACCTGAAGGAACAAGGTGAGGAGAAATTCAGCACCCCGATGACTTCATACTATCTGGTCGACCTATCTAAGCTTGGAGAAGACCGTGTGGTGGCCTATCTAAGTTTGGAGAAACCTGGACCTATCAAGACTTGGAGAAGACCCTGGTGGTCCTATCAAGGCTTGGAGAAGACCCTGGTGGTGCTATCTAGGTTTGGAGAAGATCCTGGTGGTGCTATCTAGGTTTGGAGAAGATCCTGGTGGTGCTTCTAGTTTGGAGAAGATCCTGGTGGTGCTATCTAGGCTTGGAGAAGATCCTGGTGGTGCTATCTAGGCTTGGAGAAGACCCTGGTGGTGCTATCTAGCTTGCAGAGACTGGTGACTATCTAGGCTGCTCAAGATCTATCATCCTACAGAGTATTCATCCATCAAGTCGCCATGGCTTAAAATAAATAAAAACTTAATGGTAGGTAGATCATAAACTTAGATAGTTGATAGACTATAACTAGCCCCAAATTCCAATTTAAACACAAATTTCAACTGATCAATGTATTAATATATAACAAGTGAAATCATCCTTCAGAATTGAGCATGCTTTTACAAGGCAGTGAAGATTGAAATCACAGTTTCAGTACTTGCTTTCCATATGCATTTCCTTGGTAATTTGCCTTGACATTTACATAAATATTGTCAATAGAAAAGGTGTAACATTGATCAAAATTAATTGTTTTGGCGTATTACGGAAAAATATCTCTGCAACAATTGCATTGCTAGGATAGATTAAAAAATCCATCTTTTTTTTTCCCCCAGGAGGATAAATCTGTAATTAAGAGGAAAGCAAGCTGTTAAGTCATGCCAATAAGATGCGGAATCCTAAACTATAAACATTGACTTTTCAAGGAGATGTCATTTTAATATGCAATTAAAAAAGCTGATGAGTGTCGCACAATTAAGAAAATATCAGAAAACATTTCCTTATGGTGTTAAAGGGAGGTTTTAAGAAATTTGTCATATAAGTTGGGGGTTTTGAGCCTTACTAAAATGACTTTTACTTCTGAACTACTGCCGTTAACGTTTTACATCATATAAGTGCAACCTCAGGGTAAATCATTTATGTATCTTCCATGGGAATCTAAATTGAAATTAATCAATGCAAAAACCTCTTAGGACAGAGCTCTACATTATGAAGACAATGGTTCAGGACACCTAATGCAGGGCGTCTATTATCCAAAAATGTCATAATGTCCAACTTGAACATCCCCAGCATTGGGATTGGGTCCCTTGTAAAGACTCAAGTCCCAAGATATCCATGGAAAAATCGTGTGCTGCCATATTAAGGCACCATCTCTCCACTAGAAGCAAACTTTTCAAGAAGATTATTTGAGGAATGATATGCAGGATATTTTCATTGGAAATTGAAACTGTGAACAGATGTTTTATACTGCACAGTGGGCATTTCGCACCTCTCAATGGGCCAGAATATTGAATTGGAGGGACACTTTACCATAGACTCAGATCATTAGCACAAACACTTATTACTGTTCATTGATAGAAATATTTATTCTTGGGCTATATGCCCACTGGACGTTTGTGCTGCTCTTTTTTATGCTGCATTTGTCAGCTGTACAAAGGCAGCTGGGTAAAAAAAAAAGTGGCACAAACGTGTTGCATTTGTGCGCGTTTTTGCACAATACAAATGCAGCACAAATAAGGGGACACAGACAGACACACACAGAGACAGACAGAGACACACTTTCTCACCCTCCCCAGGGATCCCAAGGCAAGCTCCGGTGATGTCTTCTTCCCGAGCATCAGCAGGACCTGTGTAGGTAGTCAGGTATGGTACTTCAAGGACTTTGCACCATCTGACAACCTGAGTCACATTAGGTGCAGTCCTGTAAGTCTGCTTACACAGCTCCTGCCAGTGCACAAAAGGAAGAAATCACTGGGTTCACAGTGGGATCGCCGGGGAGGGTGAGCATTGGAGCATTTTTGATGTGGAAAGTAAAAAAGTATAGCCGTAAAAAAGTATCACAAAACAGACTTTAGGGATACCAATCCTTTTGTGATGCTTTTTAGGGGGATTATAAAAAACGGGCATGTTAATTGACATGCTAGTTTTTGAGCGCATCCGATTTCTGCAGCAAAAACTGACCACCCACAAAGGCACAGTGGGCATTGCATTTGTAAAATCACATTGACTTGAATGTAAATGCTGTGGGTGATGCGTTTTTGCTGCAGAAATGGATCACCAAAAACACAGCACAAATGCCCAGTGGGCCCTTAGCCTTAGTTTAAAAGAAAATGCCTCTATGCCACCATTGTTTACTATACTTTAATAGAGCAGGGGCTACAGTCATCTGCCTGACTCCTCTGGTGAGAATTATCTCCTAGGGAAAACTATATAAAATTGTAAAAATGTCTCCTGTCTGATAAACGTTTCATGGATCATGCATTTGTTGATGACTGTAAAGTAAATCATCTACCTAGGTTCATTTAAAATACTGTGATAAATGTAAGAATTAAAGTACAATTAAGAATTATAATTGGAAAAGTGGGAAAAAGTCATTTTAAAGCTAGGAAGCACTTTAAAAAGTTTTAAGAAATTAGGGCTGTAAGAAAAAAGAAGTTGTAAATTAATTAGACACTGCTGCCTGACATTTATTAAGTTCTCTATGATCAGTTAATAAATTATATTTATAACCATTGTCTGGGAGTGTAGAACCAGTGCCCGGTTGTTGGCAGCGGATTATTCAGGATACACTGAAAGCGTTGTTGACAACAGAACGTAGCTTTAATTAGCAACAAACAGGTACAGATATGAAGGTCTTTGTAGGAAACAGGAATATACATCTTAATTGTCCCTTTGCAGCATCAGCAAGCTGCTGTGCTTCTCTTCACATGCACAGACACAGGAAACTGGCTACAGTCACATGGTATTTCCTGTGCTTGAGCCTCTGGTAGTGTTCCTCTTTTTTTCTTTAAACTAACTTTACTGACAATGCACAAACCTATCAATTCAACACTTACACATACAGGATTGGAATTTTTGCACTAAACATATTCCAACACCGGTAGAATGTGTTGGGAGAGTGCAGAACTGCCAAACCTTGTGACCACTCCATATCATCACAGCTTGCGTATTGAGCGATAAAAAACATCTCTGGGTGTTCTGATGCTTTTACCTTTATACACTAAGCATTAAATTTGCAACAACAACAAGGCAAATGTGTGTAATTATGAAATCACAGGATGGATATGTGGCGCCCTGCTACCAGGGCGGCCACAGGGTGAACTGCAGCCAGTAAGGTAGAGACGGTTGACTAAAATACATCTACACAGATAAACACACGACCCTACGCCTAGGACTCTAGGTTAGGCAAGGGGTAAAGGGGGTTAAGAGTAGTGTGGGTGGAGCGTAGAGCAGTACTGACCAAGTGGGTGGAGGACCTGATATAAAAACACGGGAACACCTAGTTGTAGATTTGATTTTTCCCAGGAGAGGTTCCCTGGAGGACGCAGAATCTTGGAGGCAGGATACCCAAGAAAGAAAGTTTGCTCCATAGCCGGAGGCGTGGGATGAGACAGTTGCAACAGAGACACCTGAAGCTGAGAGCCAGTGAGAAAGAGGGAGCCTGGTGATCCCACAGCCATACCTGGAACCCTGGAGGGCTAGGCCACTACAGCGAGAGCCAGCTCTGTAGAAGTGACCGGGGATACTCAAAGACCCTAATCACAAGACACACCGGCGTGTGGCAGGTACTCTATGACCTGCATCCTACCTACCACCTTGGTCTAGGAACACAGCCGTCAAACTAGGGCTAGTGACCCTGAGAGAGAGGGACCCATCACACAAAAGCCCGCAATGGCCAGACCAAACCCATGATGAGGAGACAGAAAAAGGAAAGGGCCTGAAAGGACTTGAGGGAAGCAACGCAGAGAAGCTGCCTGAGTGCATAAACTCAGTTACCTGGAGCAGTGTTAACTGAACTGTGGTAACTTGAAAGAACTGTGACTTGTAAACTGCTGCTAAAAGAACTTTGAGTAAAGTACCCGGTAAACTCACCATTGCCTGAGACTGCGCTTCCATTCAGCACCACAGCAGAGTCCCACCTGAGGAGCCGGAGACTGCTACTTCCACACACTGGCCGGAGAAGCTGCAGCAGCAAAGTAAGTGACTGGTACAAAGCACAATCCTTTACCAGGCCCCTCCACTACTACTTCACCTGCCTTGGGACCCCAACCCTACCTGAGGAGGGCTTACCATCCACGCTGCCCCTCACCACCATCCCCAGCAGGAATACGGCAGTGGTGGTCCCACTGACCACGTACGCGGGTGGCGTCACGACAAATCCCCTGTAAATAACCCTTCCCTTTTTGGACTGAGCCCAGGCCACGGACCGGGTCACGACTACCGTGATCCGAGAGAGATGGCATCGGCCGGCCCCGAGTACCCCATGACCTGGGGGTGCATCAAATAGACATGATAATGATTTCCAAATAATGAAAAAATGGAAACAAATTTTTGAAAACATTTGATTTTTTCAGGGTTGTGTATAAGGGCCGGAAATCCACATATTTGCATGACTTAGTATGCTATCACTAAAGTTATTAATGGTTGTCTGAGGAATATCCTGATTGCACTTGGGCATGAAAATCATCAAGATTTGTAAATGCCAAACAATGACGTCCCAGATGTGCTTGATGGGATACAAGTACGTAGACGCTGCACACCATAGTAGCACATTTAGGCCAGGCAGGTTGCTCATAGTAGCACAAGCAACGTTCTTCCTGTCATTAAAATGTCCAGAAAGGGATCCCTTAGAACAAAAGGAACAACGTTTGGAAATCCTGATGAGCCAGATTCCTTCTATTACCTTGCATCATCTGTTGGGAGCCTCCTTACTCATACACACCTGGTCAAAATTGTTGGTACGCCTCGTTTAATGAAAGGAAAACCCACAATGGTCACAAAAATAACTTGACTCTAACAAAAGTAATAATAAATAAAAAGTCTATGAAAATGAACAAATGAAGGTCAGACATTGCTTTTCAGCCCTGCTGCCACAGAATTTAAAAAAAAATTAAACTCACGAAATCAGCCTGGACAGACATGATATTTAATATTTTTTTATATTTAATATTTTGTTGCATGACCCTTTGAGGCTTCACTGCAATCACACGATTCCTGTAACTATTCAATGAGGCTTCTGCTCCTGTCCACAGGGATTTTGGCGACTCCTCAAGAGCAAACTGCTCCAGTTGTCTGGTGTTTGAAGGTCGCCTTTTTCAGACACAATGTACCAGCTTTTTACTTTTGTCAAGAGTCAAGTTATTTCTGTGACCATTTGGGTGTTTTCTTTCATTAAATGAGGGGTACTAACAATTTTGACCACGTGTATAAAGCCACCGTCACACTAAGCAAGATCGCTAGCGAGATCACTGCTAAGTCACAAATTTGCAATCTCGCTATGTTGTAAGGCGAGGCTTAGCAGCGATCAGGCCCCCGCTGTGAGATCGCTGGTCGTGTCAGAGTCGCCTGGACCATTTTTTGATGTCGGTCTCCCGCTGGGCAGCGTGCATCGGTGTTTTTAACAGGGACAACGACCAACGACCTCAATACTACAGGTCTGAGAAACAGGGTCCCAACGACCTCCGTATCATTCTGGATCGTTGTTGCGTCGCTGGTGAGATCTCTGTTTGACATCTCACCAGCGATCCCTACCAGGCCTTATCACCGTCGGGATCGCTGGTGCGTCGCCAAGTGTGACGGAACCCTAAGACTGCAATTCCAATTTACAACTATTTTATCACATGTGAACCATTTTCCTCCAATCTTCTCTGTTTGTCACAGCATGTTTTAGTTCTCTGATGTTCATTCCTGTGTCCTCCATGATGGTGTCCAGCCAATGGGTCTTAGGTCTTCCATGACCTCTACAAATAAGACACACATAAGAATGCAAGCTGATCCCAAATTGGCAGGTTGACCAACTTTAGTTGTATTTGTATGAGGGGTTCTATGTTTTATCCGAGGGCAGTATTCAAACCTATTGCTGGGTTCACATGGCCATACTAAATATTTAGGCCAGACATGTCTGCAAATTGCGCTTATCCACATAGAGGCGTAGGCAGGTGCTTCCTACTATTGACCTGCAGTAACTGGTCCGTAAAATGGATAACACTAGTGCATGCTGCAATTTTATTTTTTCACACAAACCATTATCCATTATGTAAAATTGCTCATGTGTACATGGATGGCACACTGGTAACATAAGGGCTTGTTCAGACGAGCCTAAAAGGGCCATGGCTCTAATGGTGGGTTTACACGCTTCAATATCGTTGCGATATCGCAACTCAATGGCGCGGGAGCGCGCAATTAGTGCACGTTTCTCCCGCATCGCATTGGATGTTTAGACGCTGCGATATCGGAATACAACGTCCGTGCGATGTCTACTCCCCCCAACTCAG
This sequence comes from Allobates femoralis, assembly GCA_033576535.1. NCBI lineage: Eukaryota > Metazoa > Chordata > Amphibia > Anura > Aromobatidae > Allobates > Allobates femoralis. Next base: position 23,124,516 of record JARQOC010000012.1, read on the forward strand.
GAACGATCCTTTAACATGGGAGTGAATGGGTGACGTTTCAAATCGCATCGTAGTTGTGCGTTTACACAGCACGATCCGACTCCAATCTCCATTCAATCCCCGATATCGCATTGACATCGTTCCTGCATCGTATTGGACGTTCACACCATACAACGCAGGATCGATATCGGGTCCAACGATTGAACCACGTGACTTTTCATTGAAATCGTACTACGATATCGCAACGTGTAAACCCGCCATTAGACTGCATCAAGGCAATCCATAATATGTCTATGAAGGGGGGCACCAGCTTTATGTCTTTGGCACTCCTACAATACCACAGGGCTCCTAACGTACTACGCTAATATTGCAGAACCACTGCAAACCAGTGACAAAGATCCCATATCCAGCACTACTACATATTATGTGCATACACAAACATATTAAACAAAACAGCTGCTGCTCCAGGCAGCAAGTTGTCAATTGCTTTGTGCTTGCTTGATGTCTCACCACTGAATTAATTAACACTCTGTAGTTTACCGGAAAAGAGGTGACGGTAATATTCAGCCGCTATCTGATGCATCACTGAGTAACATGAGAGACCGCTACAAAGGAAACAGTGACGTAGGCAAAGACTCTGAGATCCTGGGAATTAGCCATCAATGTTTTATTAGTGATATCGTAAGGGTTTACAAGAGGGCAGGAATGAATAATTGAGTAAGCACAGTTAATTTAAAGCAGTCAAGCAGCAAAACAATAACCTTTTAAAGGGACAAGCTGTATATATGCTATATTTTTCTGCATTAAAAATGTATATGTCAGTTACAAAGGTCTACAAATTAATAGAGAATCAAATAATGGAAACACGCATGAAACAAATCTGTTCACAGTACAGATTAAAAATACATAATTTTTTTCAGTTTTAATAGGTTGCTTTTTTTTTTAACTTTTTCTGTAACCACCATGTTACATATGGGCAGAAATGGTTCATTCTGCATATTCCTAGTGAAAGGAGTTATTCAGACTTGGCATGAGCATCTACAGTCAATACATGTGACTGCAGACTTGTGAGTCGTCACTGCACGCTACCAGGATTCTCTGTCACTGGGAGAGGGCAAGGATGAAACTGCAAGTGTGGCGCCCCTCCAGGTAAACCACCACCCGAGGTACTGCACTTCTGCGGTTAGGAAGTGTAGTGCCCCTGTTCTCCAGGTGTCAGGATGGTATGGTTAAGCCCAAAACACAACACACACACATGCAGCGACATGCCCCTGGGTCAATGGGTGGATCCTGAGGGAGGACGTAGGCCACAAAAGGGGGACGGGTCAATGTTAGACACGTTAGTTCAGTAGTAGGAGACCGGAGGAGTAACATCAACTGACAGAGGAGTGGTAGTCAGGAGTGTAGAGGCGGTGAGGTTTCAACTCCATTGGGGTGAAGTTACCATGCTCGCCCGCGGGAGGGAGAAAACTGACCGGTAGAGATGGAGAGAATATCCCTAGGTGTGCGGATGAGACATCGATTCCCCGTACACCCGAATCTGACGAGACACAGGGGTTGGCGTGCAGACGGTGCGGAAGCTTCAAGCCCGAGCCGAAACTGTAGGCCTCAGACTTCTAACAGGAGCTGTGGCTGAACACCTGACACATCTTGGGGAAGGTGGCAGAACTAGGGTGCAGCTCCCAGGAGAGTGACCTAATGGCGCCGGGGACCTTCAAGCACCTGTGGCTACCAGTACCTGAGCTCTGTGCTGCGGAGGGTGTTGAGAGCCTGGGGAGCAGAGTGAGGACCCGCTCGCCTCAGATGCAAGTTACCACTTATAACACCGAGAGACAAGACCCACCAGAGACTGTAACACCGAGAAAGTAGAGTAAGGGCACCAACTGTGGCTTGACTGTACCAACCCAGCTTTGGAGAAAGAGCAAAAGTACTTCCCGAAACATTGAGGTACTGTAGACCGAGTGACCAACTGCCAAGGTACGAGCTGGGGAAAGACCATTCCACTGACCTGGGGATTATGTTGCACCTGTGGGGAGCGAGACTATCTAAACTGCCGGTCATCATCCCCAGAGGTTCTGAAGCAGCGGCGACCGCCCTGGCCGCATACCGCAGGTGGCGTCACGAATACCCCTTATTCCCTCAGACTTTCCCTAACATCACCCCCTTTATTAAACGACACCGCCAGGGTCACAGGACCGGGTCTCGGCCGTCTGTCCCCATGAAAAGAACCGAGAGTGAAGACGTGAGAACAACTAGTAACTGCCCGGTACCGAGTCTTCCCCAGCCCTGGAGTGGGCGCGTCACAAGTATGTGACATACATACTCCTGGCCACATTAAGACTAGACATACTCTGCCTTAATACATGTGAACGAGGCGGTGCACGTCTAGTTGTAATGTAGCTTAAAGAATGCATTTCACATTCTTACAATCCCATGACCACCCAGCCTAGCAGCCTACATCAGGATATCCCGACACCATGTGCTATGAGGATTAACAAGTTTGCAGTCACTCTATGGCCCAAACATGCATCATCCCTTTAAAATTTATAATTTAACATCAAAAGACCATGTTGTAAAGTATGGTGCTGCAATTAAAACATAGATTAGATGGATGTAAAACTTAGATTAGGTAGAAGAAATCGGAGAGCACATGCTTCTTTGAGGTTGAGGTTTGAGGTTTGCATTGACCGTAGCTTCTCAAGTTACAGATTAGATATATACACTACACACTCTTGATTGCTACATGAAAGTTTATTGTGCCAAAAAAGAAGATAGTGGCAGGATGCTTCACTATGGCAACAATATTTTCATATATGATATTTTGACTATATAAAAGTCTTATCCAAACAGTCGCTGAGTATAGATAGCCATAGAGCTAGAGGCACAAATATGAATTTTGCCTATTCCATTGACCATCCTTTACCCCAGTGTAACTATGCCTTTTGGTCCTAACTATGCCAATTATTCATATTTGTGCCTTTAGCTCTATAGCTATCTATAGTAAGTGACCGTTTTGAAAAAGACTTTTATATAGTCAACATGTCGCATGTTAAAATATTGTTGCCAGAGTAAAGCATTGTGCCGATATTTTCTTGTTTATCTGGTAAAGCAATAAACTTTCAAGTTGCATTCAAGAGTGTGCAGTGTATATGTCCAATCTATGACTTGGGAAGCTTTGGCCAATGCACAAGCACCTTAAAGAAGGGTGTTCACTCCGTTTTCTTCTATGCAACTAAAACGTAGGCCTGGGCTATACTGCGACTATGTATAGTGAGTGCTACTGATTGAATTTAACTACCTATATAGTTACAGGTGCAGAATAGAGCAACACAATAAGTTGAATGGACATTAGCTGCCACTTGAAGGGTTTGTCAAGCCTTATGTTGATTTACATATATGAGGTCACATGCCGACTAGATTTCAGCAGCATGGCTCAATGCGAGTGTATTCAGTGAGCCTGGATACAGTCTACTCGGAATGTGGCCAGAAGTATGCAAGTCACATACATGCAGTCACATGACCGCTTTGCTCTCGGTACCAAGACTAGAGAATACTCTTAGAACATAGTGCACACCACATGAGAATTTACAAGTCTGCAGGCACATAAAGTCACTGCAGACTTTTAGCCTAAGCCTCAATGGTGCTGGTTCAAAATTAAAATCGATCAGTAGTGCTACAAAAACTTGCAGTGTAGCCCAGGCCCTATAAAGAATGTAAATTGTTATCACTATTTGTAGCACTTGCCGACCCATACAGAAAGGGGCACATGTGCAAGAACAATATATGGACCCTTTGCAGTACAATCACTCATAATAATGCAGAATTCCACCTGCTTTGGTGATGAAAATGTGGCCCTACTTCTTGGTCCCCTTTGCAGCTGCATAGGTGCCACCAATGAAGTCTGTGTGGTGCCCCAGCGGTCAGGTCGCCACTAAGGGGTACTAGACCCACACCTGGTGGTAGTATTCACGTCTGCGGCAACCAGGTTTGGTAAGTCCAGTCATCCACAAACACTCCCGGTCCCAGGTAGAGCGGTGAACGCAGGTAGTGGGATGGCTCAGGCATCCTGTGGGATGGCAGGGGGAGAAAGGTGGTGGGTGGACAGGGAGCACTAAGTGGGCAGGAAAGGGACAGGGGTAAAACAGCACAGGAATTGTCAGGCAGTCGAAGGAGGTCAGCTGAGAGAGGGACAGAGAAAGGGCCTGGAGGACATGAGCAGCAATGAGGCTCATCCCGGTCCCGAGGCTGAGACCACGAGGAGACAGAGGGAGCCCTAGGGGCACGGGCAGTGAGCGATCCACCCGTGCACCCAAATCTTAACTACAGCAGAGGGGCAGGGCGAGAAACCAGGGACCCGGCCCTGAAAGGTGGCGAGGAGAACTTCACACTTCAAGTACAGAGCCGATGACCACGAGTTTTTGAGGAGCTGTGGCCAACTCCTGGCACATCCACTGAGAAGGCAGCTGTACTAGAGCCAGGGGACACGGCAAGCTGCCCCACGAAGGCCTGTGGCTGCTGGATTGGGGCATGCAGGAAGGAGAACAGCCATGCTGAGGAAGAGAGACCCATGAGGGTAGGTACATGAAAGGGGTTAACTGGATAAGCCATCCTGGTTGCCAAGGACTACCTGGACCACCACCGTATTTGAGATGTAACTGTGTTGCGTGTGGAAGAGAGTCAGTAAACCGGGTTTGGAACTCAACACTGTATCTGACTTTTATTTCTCGACTGAGGAGCGGTAGACTGGAACACCGCGCAGGCAGCAGAAGCCTGCCTGAGAGTTGCCCCACTCTCGCCCTGCAGCCGGCTCAGCCCCACTGGCTCTCCAATAACTCCAATACCCCTTTACTGCAGATGCCCTGGGGACCTGCTCCACCTTTGGGTAGTGATACCATCACTGCTGCCATCCCATCATCTCCAGAGGTCCCGGTCTGCAGCCGCGGTCACCAATGACTGCATTCAATGGGTGGCGTCACAACAACCACCCCCACAAATCTCTTTAATCCGAAAACTCTTTTACGCTTTTACTGAACGCCCAATACAGGTGGCCACGGACCAAGTCACGCCACCGTGACAGCCCCCAGATGCTCGAGGATGTCAAGCGAGGCCCAGCTCAGAGTACCCCACGGCCCCGACTGGGCTTAGTCATCTGCACCTGACTTGTTATTATCATTATTAGTTATGAGCAAAAGGTGGTTTGTTTAGAAACAAAGTAAAATCAGCCCTAAAATATAAGCTGGCATATACGCACTGACTGTCTGTATACAAGCTTTTCCAGATTACCTCCTGCGTCTCCTCACCCTTATCCAAGATATTGCCTGCCCATGTGTTCATGCTCTCCTGCTTATTTAAGCTCCAGTCCGACTTCCAGTCCACTGTTGAGTATTTTTTTGAATCTCTGGCTTCCTCTGTGCTTTTCCAGTTGTGCTACAACTCCAGCTATTCCGGGTCATCTCTTCCAACTTCTCTGCAGTCAGCTTCTCTGCTGAGCTTCACCTGTTTTAGTTTGTCTCCCTACATTAATGAGCTAACGTGAAGAGGAGAAAGCTGGCATGAATGGAGGTAGAGACAAACCTCTACCAGAGGTCTGTCTCTACCTCCGTTCCTGCCAGCTTTCTCCTCTTCACGTTAGCTCAGTTTGCACTAAAAGCTCCGCTGTGGCCTTTCTGTTTGTTTATTTGAACTGCAGTTGCAGTGCTCTGAACAAATCTGGATTTGCACTTAGCTTCACTGCACTGGATTTAGAGCAGAGGTCCCCAACTCCAGGCCTCAAGGCCCACCAACAGTGCATGTTTTCAGGATTTCCTTGGCATTTGACAATTGGAATCACCACCTGTGCAGGAGATTGAATTACCAACTGTCAAATTTCTAAGGAAATAATGAAAACCTGGACCGTTGGTGGTCCTTGAGGACTGGAGTTGGGGACCTCTGATTTAGAGACTTACTGTTCACAGGAATTCCTGGTTGTGAACTATTGGTTATAGACTGTTTAGTTATTGGCCACTTTTAGTGTGAACTGATGTCAAGAGACTCTGCTTGGCATCACTGTGAATGAACTGTGACTTGCACAATTTATTAAGTCTGGTATTTGTTTGCTGCACAATTTGAACTGGTTCCACAACTGTTTATTACAAACTTTTATAGTTCTACCTTGTCAGAATCATGTCTTGCTCCACGCTACTAGATTCCTAAGGGTATTCCACATACGTGTGTGACACTGACCTACAGTCTTGTGGGTTTTTAAAGTTGCCTTTTAGAGGACGGGGTCACTTATGTACATGTGCAATCAGTTCTTCTTTGAGGATGGGGATCTAGAGGTCCTTTTTCTGGCGGTCTGTCAGAGCACGAGGAGATTTGGACCATCCTTATGTCACAGATGGAAACCTGGAAAGTTGCAGCAACAGTAATAGAGGAGGATAGTATCAAAATGGAACCAGACCCAATTAATAATGGAGTCTAACTTTTGGGTGATTACAGTGGGAAATAAAATTATAAGATTTAGCAGATTTTATGGCTGTAATATTCTGTTTGCTATTGGTTTACTAAGTGCTATTTAGGTCCCACTTCATGCTGAAAATGGTGCTAAGACCATGCAACACTGATAAGACTGTGTCAAACCCTCCTTACGGACCATTATTTTAAATCACTTTCCCAATTATTTTTCCTTTATCTGTATTATTTTTTAACCCTTTTCACAATGGTGATCTATAACCTGAATTCAGTATTACACAAAACTCCATTCATTTATAAATCATACACATATAACCTATTATATTCCACATTAAAATAATTGCATTACATTGAAAAAATGCAAAAAGCTTTAAGTTTCTGATGAGACAAGATTGCCTTGCAGATTATGTAATTGCCACCTCCAATAAAAATGCAATTATTAAACCCACTGATTAATGTAAATAACCTCTAAATGGGCTAATATTGTTCTGGTACTAAATCATATTAGGGACATGATTAATCTGTGTCTGTGCTCGCCAATCCCCATCTCACCTCTCTGGGGAAACAAGTGCACAGCCTGATTATCTCCTACTAAATTGCTGTTCCCGCACAATAATTACAATGTGTTTTCCCACCAAAAATGAATTACCCAAAACCAAATTATAGAGGCTAATTAACTTATTACCAATACTGCGTACTATTGGAACAGACACTACAAGAAATTCTAAATCTCCCCTCATGCGTAATCTATATTAAACATATGCAAATTACCCAAGTACACACGACCTTCAGACTTTTCGAAAGTTCACGTTGAAGGTTAATTTTCATATTTTCAATTAAAAATGGAAAATCTGTGTTTAAACCATTTCAAATTGGTCCTGGAACACTGCCTGATCCCAAACATTGGAGCCTTATTATATGCCTTATATGCATAATACATTTTCTGCATTTCCCTTATCCCCTATAGGGTTAAAGCTAACAGAGATTTATAGGCTCTCTCTTGGCCTTTATACTAGTAATGGATGTTGAGTGACGGCTGCAAATATCAGCCAGTACCGTACCCTTAGGATCGTCCCTTAACTAATTGATGGACGCTTCTTAATGGGCTGGAACAGTCCAGTGTTTGGCATGAGGATCACAGGTTAGCATTGGGACATTGCATCAAATTATTCCAGTTGGTGCCATGTTACCTGTTACCAATTGCGACCTTGATGTTACTTGTTCCAAAACAGCCCATTTTCTTTTTTGTAATTTTTAAAATGTAAAGGAATACATTTTTTTGCCTAAAATACAAAGGAAATGTGTCATCTTTACCTTTATGCCTTTTAGAGATGATTTACCGCATTTTTCGGATTATAAAACACACTTTTATTCCCCCAAATTTTGAGGGAAAGGGGGGTACGTTTTATAATCTGAATCTACAGTTTCTGTACTGTAGGGGGGCGTCCGTGGAGCGGTGTCCGGGGTCTGGAGGAGGCAGGAGCAGGCTGCAGAGAGAGCAGGAGGTCACATGAACCCGCTCATTATACTCATATAATATTCACTGCTTCCCGCTGTCCACCTCTCCATTCTAAAGTCGTGCTGAGAGATGTACGGGGGGGAGGGCGCATGTTATATGAGTCTGCTCCTACCCCTTCATCCTGCACTTAGCCCCTCCTTCCTGGATATAACTTCCTGTCACTCTATATGTCCCCATGCTGGAACACACAGTAAAATAATAACCGCTGTAACTTACAGCGTATACAGAATGGACGGGGGTGATAAGTATCCAAGAGGAGGCTATGTACCGTCACTGGGGCTAGTCGTCACTGGGGGCAATGTACCTTCATTTGGGGCTATGTACCTCACTGGGCTATGTACCTTCACAGGGGGCTATGTACTCACTGGGGCTATGTACCATCACTGGGGGCTATGTACCGTCACTGGGGGCTATGTACCGTCACTGGGGGCTATGCACCCTCATTGGGGGCTGCCATATGGGTGTGTACCATCACTGGGGGTTGTGTACCATCACTGGGTTGTGTACCATCACTGGGGGCTGTGTACTATCACAGGGGGCTATGTACCATCACAGGGGGCCATATCCAGCATGGGGGGCCTTGTACCAGAATGGGAATATTACAGGAGGGATATATATATATATACAAGGATGAGGGACATATATACTAATTGTAAGACGGACACTGGCATTAAAAAATTCTCTTTTCCTTCACAAAATTTGAGGTGCGTTTTATAAAGCGAATAATATGGCCATCTGCAACTTGCTTAAATGTTCACAATAACAGTAATTTTGACCACGGGTGCCCAAACTTTCACATGCCACTGGAGTCTGTTTACATGTTCTGACTCCATGATACAAAAAAAGATGAATTGCCGCACTGCCTACACCGAAGGTGTGACCTAGTGCACACTGAACACAATATTATCAAAAACACAGTGGCACTCAAACTGGGTGGAGGGGAAAAGACCAAAAGATTCAATTAGTTAAAATAGAAATACATTACTACAATAAAAAAATCTGAAAAACATTTTTTTTAAAAATGAGATATTTTGCAAATAAAAATGGCCAAATTTACTTGAGCCCAGTTACTACAACAAGGTGTGCCTCTCAACCGGGTCCTAATCTAGTTTTGTGCCTCTATTCGTGTCAAAACTGACCTTTTGTATGGTATGATGGTAGAATGTAGAAGGCACAGGCTGAGCACCCGGCAGAGGGAAAATTCATCTGCGTTCACGCCTGAGCTGTGTCAAGTGTGAACTCAAATGAACCCAGCAATGGCACCATAATCACTGCCAGAAGTTAGGTGAGAGAAGCGCTCACTTCCAGCATTGTTGGCGGTGATGTCAGAGTTGGGGTTACCTCAGTTCACACCACCTCAGCCTATGCCTGCTTGTTTGATTTCACCACCAACACTGCCAGAAGTTAGCACTTCTTTCACCTCACTTCTGGCAGTGATTTTGGTGCCGTCATGCTTGATTCATCGGAGTTCACGCTTGACCAGATCAGGAGTGAACTCAGATGAACTTTCCCACGGTCAGGTGCTCAGCCCGTGCCTGGTACATCTTTACCAGCAGATGTGTGTCAGCTGGTACAGATATAGCAGGCTGCAGATTTTCTCCTGTGGACTACGTTAAAGGGGGAGTTTTTTTATTCAATAAAGATGGAGTCGCTAATTGGGTTGTGTTTTATTGCTAATATAAATATTTTTCTCTGTGTTGTGTTTTTTTAACTTTACTAGAAATTCATGGTGGCCAGGTCTAATATTGACGTGGCACCATGAATTTCAGGCTTGGGGTCAGCTGATAATGCAAAGCTGGCCCTAACTCCATTATTACCCAGCAAGCCACCCGGCACTAGGGCTGCTGGAAGAGTCAATACAGAAGATGACGCTTCTATGATTGCGCCATTTTCTGGGGCGGCTGCAGACTTCAATTCGCAGCGGTGGGGGGGAATCATAAAGCTTGGTCCACCCATCGCTGCGGATTCCAGCCCCCAGCTTCCTAGTTGTACCTGGCTGGAAACAAAAAGCGAAGCCCACGTCGTTTTTTTAATTATGTCATGAAATAATTAAAGAAAGAGCTTCCCTATATTCTTGGTTCCCAGCCTGGTACAAATAGGCATTTGGGTTTTGGGGGCAGCCTATGCCTGACTGCTGTATCTAGCTGGCAAACAAAAATATGACAAAGCCCACGTCGATTTAAAAAAAAAAAAAAATTCATTAAGAAATAAAAAAAATGAATAGAAATAAAAACAAACACATTTAGGGACTACATATTTATTAACCCTTCGACCCTCATCTCTGTGCTGAACACTCGGCTCTGCTTCCTCAGATACCAAGGGGATGAACAAAGCGTCTATCCCCTTGGTTTCTAAAGGAGAGGCCAGAGCGCTGCGGCATCGTAAGGGGGGGTAACTCGCGTCACCTGAGGACAGCTCAGGTCATGTCACCTGAGATGTCCTCAGGTGTCCCCATGTGTTTTCCCGGTTCAATGCCACAGATCTCGCCCCTTACGCCAATTAGTACTGAACTGTAAGAAGATTGCTCTCCTTGACAGGTCAGTACGTAAATGGTATAGGAAACCTGATTTAGCAGCAAAAGTTGACATGACTTGAAACAGTGTTTATAATAAAGTAGTGGATTAGACTCACACCTGCATCCCCTCACCAGTTGCCCCCACATTATATACATCCCCCCAATAAATTTTATTCATGTGTAGACAGTATAACATAGGGCACAAGCCCTTCTTGTGAGGCGGGATATTTAATAACTTAAAAAGGTCTCCTCTGAGAAGACAAGAAATGACATCAAGGACCCTTTTTTTGGTTTTCTCAACAATCTTTATCACTGTAATTTTAAATTGCACAATGCACTAAAAAACACTTCCGTAAATAAACACGGAAAAATGCAGGGTCTGAACACAACGCTTTTGTTATACCTGTGCTAAAAAAAGGATCTTTAAAATCCAGGAAAAACATGTGTTAAAAAAAATGCGGCAAATACGCAGCGTGTGAACGCTGCCTTACTGATTGGTAGTCATTGACATTTATGTTTACACAGTAAAGTAAGCAATGTGCACTGAGCGATCACTAATATGTTCAGTGCGCATAGGTTGCCATGGTTCTTGGTAATGTGAGTCCCGGTTACACAGGATGATGCAATGCTAAGAACGATGAACTTATGTGCTGCGCAACAGATCACTTCTCCCAGTGAATGAGCATTTTGCATGAGGGGAACGGCAGCCTGTTCACAATTACTATTTGTTATTTTAAGAATGCAAATAGTAGAAAAAGGACAAAAAAAGCTGGTTCAAACCATGCTAAGTGTCAGCATCCCATGAAGCTGAACTGAAGTCGTCACAGGTGCACAGTCCGTGGTCCCAGCAGAAAGGCAACACAGGTCAGCAAAGTAGAAGAAACAGCAGCACTCACCGACGGTGAAAGGTTCAGTTAGAGTCAAACAGGGTCCTCTCCCTCCCCTCACTGTTGGCTTCATGGCCCCTACCTGTTTGATGAAGCGTTTTATTTGACTTAGGGTGGAAACACACTATCCTACTTACATGCGAGTCTCTCCTACGAGATTCGGATCAGTGACCCTGAACGGCCTCTCCCTCTCTGGACGGGAGTGTCAGTTGCTTGTGTTTTTGTGCATCATCCCTCTCCCGTCCAGAGAGGGAGAGGTTGTTCAGGGTCACTGATCCGAGTCTCGTCTGAGCGACTCGCATGTAAGTAGGATAGTGTGTTTCCAGCCTTAAACTGAAACTTTCACTGTCTGTGAGTGCTACCATTTCTTCTACTTTGCTATTTTAAGACTACTTTCACATCTACGTTTCTCAGCATTCGCAGCAGATCCGGCAGTTTAGCTGCATCTGCCGCCTACCAGAAAACTTGCGGCAAGACTGCATTCAACCAATTCATTCCCTATGGGACTTGCGGACATGTGCGGCACTTGGGTTTTGCACTTGCTGTGGGTCAAAAAACAACTGCTAGCAGTAGATTTTATCCATTGCCGTGAGTGCCAGATTGTCCGAATCGCGGCAAAACCGCAAGTGCGCACATGTCCGCAAGTCCCATAGGAAATGAAGTAGGTGAATCGCATCTTGCCGCAAGTGTTCTGACATCCGGCAGATCAGGAAAAACTGCGGATCTGCCGCAAATGCCGAGAAACGCTGATGTGAAAGCAGCCCAAAAATGCGGCTGCACAATTATTTGCAGTGGAAATGCAGCTTTAAAGAGGACCTGTCACCCCCCTGCTGCATGGCAATCTAAATGCAGCATGAATGCAGCTGCTACTGCATTCAGGGAAGGGGATCCCCCATGTGTCTGTGTGCTGTGTACCACGACATATGGGCTTAGAAAAACTTAGAAACCATGGAGGCAGTCCCTGTGGCTGGAGTGAGCTTGATTGACTGGGGGCCATTCCCTCCCCCTCTGCCTCTCTGTGCTGCTTCTGGTGCGCAGGCTCTGTCACTCAGAGCAGATGCAAATCATTTGTCCTGACATCAGCTCCAGATTCCTGCCCTGGTGTCTGAACAAAGGATAAACAGCACAGCAGGAGGCGGAACAGACATGCAGAGGGGGAGGGAATGGCCCCCCAGTCAATTGAACTCACTCCAGCCACAGGGACTGCCTCCATGGCTTCTAACTATAAGTTTTTCTAAGGCTATATCTCGGGGTACACAGCACACAGATACATGGGGAACCTTTTCCCTGAATGCAACAGACATGCATTCAGGGCTGCATTTAGATTGCCATGCAGCAGGGGGGTAACAGGACCTCTTTAATACCGTAATTGCTTGACAACTAAAATGGCATTTGATCCACTCTGTATATATTGCTTATGTTCTTTTTTTTTTTTAACTATAAGAAGGTCAAAATAAAAATGGGATTTTGCCTGACATTTTAGGGAGATTTACAAAAATTGATATAAAGGATATGAAGCGAGTAGATTAACAGGGTTTTTTCAAAAGTCTCAAGTCCGTCTAAATAATTGTAGCAATCGCAGTTTTCTCTTTTTCTTTTATTGAATCCTTGATGCCGATTAAAATACCAACCACTATTATCGCTGTCAATTTGGTGTAATGCCAGCATAACAAATGATAACGCAACAACTCAAACCTGTCAAGAACCTTGTGTCTTTTATATTGACTGAGTGCACTTCAAAGTTTACATAAATCAAGCATTTAAGAATAAAGATATTTATCTCCTTTACTCCTTTTAAGTTAAACATGAAAATGTCAAAAGGAGAACAACTAATGTGTTTGAATGAACAATCATAATGAAGAAAGCCGCACACGGCTCTCCTACAGCTGAAATGTGTTCGAATGGATTCTACAAAGTGGATATTACAGTTTGTTTAAGATCGTGACCTGAGTTTGCTGTCAAACATCAAAGGAAACCAAAAAGACGTCATCAAGGGTTTTTCTGAGCACCTGGGCCCATTCCTCACAGCCTCCGGGAGGTGCAACGAACCTTATGTTGCCATTGTAACCTTATAAAATGCAAGGATGTGTTGCTGAACATTAAAGTACACAGCACGCATGGAAGGATTAATTCACACTTGGTTTGTTTCTAATTGCATTTTTTTTTGTATCTTGGGCCTTTGTAAGGCAAAGGCACACTTGATAAGGCTTTAAAGTTGTTTTTATTCCAGTCTTCTTAAAACAAGTCCTATAAATGGGCCAATCGTGACTATTTCAGCAAGACTGGCCAACCGTCTTCTGTGTGTAAGGGTTACCCTATTTCCCCCAGCATTGACATGTCAGGGGAAATCAGAAACAAATAGGTGTACTATAGTTTACCTAAGGCTACTTGCGCGTCAGCCTTTTTTGGCATTTGCGGTAGATCTACCTAGTGGATCACTTGCAGCAAGACTGCGTTCAGCCTAATTCATTCCTTATGGGACTTAAAGACATGTGCAGCACTTGCGGTTTTGCACTTGTGGCACTTGGGGCGAGTCAAAAAAACGCTGCAAGTGCCGGATTTGGCAGATTGCGTCAAAACCACAAGTGCCGCACATGTACGCAAGTTTTTTCAGGGACAATGTGTCGTCGGTCCGCGCTGCCACAAATATCTCAAATCAAAAGTTCACTCTATACATTTTATTTGGATCTATCCAACGCGTTTTGGAGTCTGCTATGCTCCTTCGTCAGGGAGTGTATGAGGTGTGCACATGTACGCAAGACCCATAGGGAATGAATTAGGCCGAAAGCAGTCGTGCTGCAAGTGATCCGTTAGGCGACAAAACTGCCAGATCTGCCAAGAATGCCGAGACACCTTGATGTGAAAGCAACCTAATCTATGTTCTCAAGCCACAAGAAGTGTCTGGCAAAGCTTTCACCACTCTTCCTACTGAGAAGACTTGAATACTCAGCTGAACTGAGTGTGCATTCACCACTCTTCCTACTGAGAAGACATGAATACTCAGCTGAACTGAGTGTGCATTCACCACTCTTCCTACTGAGAAGACATGAATACTCAGCTGAACTGAGTGTGCATTCACCACTCTTCCTACTGAGAAGACTTGAATACTCAGCTGAACTGAGTGTGCATTCACCACTCTTCCTACTGAGAAGACATGAATACTCAGCTGAACTGAGTGTGCATTCACCACTCTTCCTACTGAGAAGACATGAATACTCAGCTGAACTGAGTGTTCATTCACCACTCTTCCTACTGAGAAGACATGAATACTCAGCTGAACTGAGTGTGCATTCACCACTCTTCCTACTGAGAAGACATGAATACTCAGCTGAACTGCGTGTGCATTCACTACTCTTCCTACTGAGAAGACATGAATACTCAGCTGAACTGAGTGTGCATTCACCACTCTTCCTACTGAGAAGACTTGAATACTCAGCTGAACTGAGTGTGCATTCACCACTCTTCCTACTGAGAAGACTTGAATACTCAGCTGAACTGAGTGTGCATTCACCACTCTTCCTACTGAGAAGACTTGAATACTCAGCTGAACTGAGTGTGCTTTCACCACTCTTCCTACTGAGAAGACATGAATACTCAGCTGAACTGAGTGTGCATTCACCACTCTTCCTACTGAGAAGACATGAATACTCAGCTGAACTGAGTGTGCATTCACCACTCTTCCTACTGAGAAGACATGAATACTTAGCTGAACTGAGTGTGCATTCACCACTCTGCCTACTGAGAAGACATGAATACTCAGCTGAACTGAGTGTGAATTCACCACTCTTCTTACTGAGAAGACATGAATACTCAGCTGAACTGAGTGTGCATTCACTACTGTTCCTACTGAGAAGACATGAATACTCAGCTGAACTGAGTGTGCATTCACCACTCTTCTTACTGAGAAGACATGAATGCTCAGCTGAACTGAGTGTGCATTCACCACTCTTCTTACTGAGAAGACATGAATACTCAGCTGAACTGAGTGTGCATTCACCACTCTTCTTACTGAGAAGACATGAATGCTCAGCTGAACTGAGTGTGCATTCACCACTCTGCCTACTGAGAAGACCACGGTAACCGGTCATGTGACTGTGACATCGGCCAGGTCCTGTGCATCCGGAGATGCTGATGGCGGTGGATCGCTGGACTGGTGACGATCGATTTTTTTTTTTTTTTTTTTTTTTTTTTAACACTTAATTTTACTTAAATTTCACTTCCGCAATGTATATATACATATATATAGCTGGAGAGGAGCAGTTTTAGTGTACTGAGCATGCTCACTACACTAAAATCGGGTCCGAGAAGGCATCCGATGTATTCTCGGACCGTGCTCCATAGGCCCCCATGTTATGGGCCACGGATCATGTCAGATCCGATTTGAAGCAGTCTCCGATTTTGGGTACCGCAAAAAATTGGACCAAAACGGATCTGACAAAAATCGGATGCCACTAAGGGCAAATCTGATCCGTGCCCATAGGCTAATTTGGGGGCCAATTTGGATCCGTGGCTGTCCGTTTTACAATGGACAGCCACGGATCCCAAAAAATCGTAATGTGAAAGCCGCCTTAGGAGGGGGGAAAAAAGAGCAGCATTCAGAGATAAGAAGCACAATAGTTGTATTGTCCTTTGATTAGTGGTCTGGTCCTGGATTTGAAGATTCTCTAATTCATGTAAAAATACAGTGGCTAGTGATTGGCTCTGATTATGGCCGTCTTTTGTTGAACCCTCACAGATTGTTCTTGTATTTGGGGTCTCTTATAAAGGTCTGGGCCTCTGAAGAATCCTCTGGTGTTCAGTTGGGTCAGTCTCACTCCCCATGACCTGAATGATGGATGTTTGGGCATATACAGAGCTCATTGACTTTAGTAGATTGTATATTAGTAGATTTATGTAAGCGGAAAAAAAAGAAAAAACAATGAATATGAGAACAGACCTTAAAATTGAAAGCTTGAGAAGAGTAATTTCTCCCGAGCACACACTGTCACATCTCTAATCACAGTGTGCGTCCTTCCAAATCCTACCAAAACTTGGATTTGTGCAGAATGATCTCAGGCTTGTAGTTGGCTGCATTTCTCCCCATAAATCACCCTTATACTTTAGCAGAAGTAAAATCGCTGCAATTGGAATGAACGTTGCAGAATAGGTTGTGTCTGTGATCTTTTATCCATTGTGGGCTTCAGCATCGAAGGTTAAGGTCCAGCTGAACAATGCAGCGTCTTACAGTTTCAGCACAGCGGATGGATTTATAGAAATCTCCCGCTTCTTTTATGCAGCATAAACTGACCTGCGGTGCGTGTTTCGAATCTGAAACACGTCAATTTTGTTTGATTGTACGCTGACTTTTATGGGTGGATTT
The DNA here is from genome assembly GCA_033576535.1 of Allobates femoralis. Lineage (NCBI taxonomy): Eukaryota > Metazoa > Chordata > Amphibia > Anura > Aromobatidae > Allobates > Allobates femoralis. Next base: position 23,141,225 of record JARQOC010000012.1, read on the forward strand.
TTCCCTTAAAATTGGATTAGATATGGAAAATCCACAGTAATCTGCTCATAACTGTGTAAAAGGGTTGTTAAAGCCAAATACAAAGAAACATAAAAAACAAAGTGGCTTTATTTAAAATATGACAGACCAAAAAGAGGAAAAAACCACAGCATCAAAAATGCATTAAAAACACATGTAAAACATCAAAAACTCACCAAATCCTCATCGTAGTCTTGCTCAGTGATCCTATTATTATTTATTTATTGAGCACCATTGATTCCATCGTGCTGTACATGAGAAAGGGATACATACAAACAAGTTAAAGATACAATGAACAAACTAACAGTGACAGACCGATACAGAGGGGAGAGAGGACCCTGCCCTTGCGTGCTTACATTCTACAGGGCAATAGGTAGAGAGACAGTAGGTTGGGTCTGCTCTGGTGGTGGTGGAGCCCCAGGTCCAGTGGTGGTGGAGCACCGAGTCCAGTGGTGGTGGAGCACCGGGTTCAGTGGTGGTGAGGTGGCACTGTGGTCATTGCAGGCTGTATACTGTTGTGAAGAGATGAGTCTTCAGGTTCCACTTGAATGTTCCGATTGTAGGGGATAGTTGGATGTTTTGGGGTGCAGAATTCCAGAGGATGGGGGATGCTCGGGTGAAGTCCTATGTGACCTGTTGTTGCTTTGCTGACCTGAAGCACTCTCATAATTTACATTTCAGTATAGTTTTAGTGAGACAGAAATATACTGAGCATCCTATATATTCACAGGTATACAGACATGCTTCAAAACTATTTCACTCAACCTGTCCTGCTGCCAATTTTTGTTTGAGGAGAATGCAGAGTTGTATTATTGCTTTTATGCACCTGAAAGCAACGTGGGGCTAAAATATAAGAATATCCAAAGTAGGCCCTTAAAGGGAACCCGTCCGGTCCCCTGTGCACCCAGAACCACAAAAAGCTCTGGTACATATCTGAAATCCCTGCCTGATAGTTCCAGTATGTTGCAGCATACATAAACCGATATTTAGAAGAAGTGTTTCTAAAGATTGTTTATGAGATGCTAATTAAGGTTTTGACTATTCAAGGGGGCATTAGTTCCCCTACTAGTCAGCCCACATAGCATGCTGTTACGCCCTTGTGGGTGTGGTAACATGATTTTGCATAGCCTTGTCATCCCAATTGTGTTAGGTCCCCTGGCACTGCTCCCCAGCTCACCCCTCCCGGGTCGGCACCCTCTGCTCCTCTGCCGACCGGGCATCCGTCGTCCAGGTGTACGGTGTCTCGGAGCAGTCACGCGGTTCCCTTCCTGTCAGCTGACCACTGGGCTCACACATGAGCACATTACAATGGTCGTATTCATGTGACCAATAAGCGGTGCACTAGGTGCACTCCTCCCCTGTGACTCTAGGGGCCGTCACGGTCCAACCTGACGCTCCCCTTGACCAATAGCTGCTCTTCCTCTGGTATATCAGGCCACCTCCACTGATGGGAGGTGCCTGATTATTGAGTTAGTTGAGCTTTAGCTTTGCTGGCTGTTGGTCAGGCCCTCTTTGTGCTCTGTTACATGAAATCCTTAGCTGTGCTCTTCCCCGGTAGCACCATTCCTGCACTCCTAGCCTTGTACCCTGTTACCTGGAATCCTTAGCTGTGCCATAGTATAGGCTAACCTTACGAGCCGCCCCCCTGGTACTAGCTGCTGTGGTACTTAGACCCCCTGGGCTTGCTCCTGACAATCCCTGTATAGGGGTTGGGTAAACTAGGATCAGCTCACCCAGAGGAGTTCGGTACCACAGCCCAGTGGGTCCACTCTAGGGCGCCTCCCCCCGGAAGTGTGACAAATTGCTATATGCAGCGCATGCGCGCAGCTATGCATTCCTCACCAGTGAGAGTCTCTGTTGCTGGGTGTATGCTCCCCCAGCTTCAAAGAGGCTCAACGTGCATGATTGAAAGTCATTTGTATTTCCGGTCATGTGCACTACTTTAAAGCCAGGTGTATGTATCAGGCTTCAGAGAGGCATGGTGCACATGACTGGAAATGTCAAAAGATTCAAAGGCAGTGTGTTGTTGGTCCGCGCTACTACAAAGGACACGAAGCCCAAATCATTGGTTACTTGAAGTTTATTGGATCCATCCAACGCATTTCAGCTGCTATGCTCCTTCATCAGGGAATGCACGGGATGCAAGTCATTTGTATTTCCGGTCATGTGCACTACTCTAAAGCCAGGTGTATGTATCAGGCTTCAGAGAGGTATTGTGCACATGACTGGAAATGTGGCGCCTTCAAATCAAGCGTAATGAGCCTTTCTGAAGCCAGGGGTACATACACCCGGAGGCAGACACTCACCGGTGAGGGATATAAGTATAGCAAATGGGATAATGACGCCCACAAGGGTATAATAACATGCTATGTGGGCTGACCAGCCAAGGGCGCTAACGCCCCCTCGACTAGTCAAAACCCTAATTACCATATCATAAACAATCTTTAGAAACACTTCTTCTAAAGATCAATTCATGTATGCTGCAACATGCTGGGACTATAAGGCATGGATTTCAGCTATGCATCCAGAACTTCTCGTGGTTCTGAGTAAACAGGTGACCGGACAGGTTCCCTTTAAACACTACCTTTATTGTTTCCATTCAGAATGGAAGACCTGATGCATTTGCAGGTCCCTTGTACAGTAGATATCGTTGATGCCCCATTGACCTCTTATTAAGTCCCTCTGTCTCCAGTCATTTTCATCAGCAGCATACCCCTGCATGCTGACACTGCCATTGGAGGACCAATCTGAGCCGCAGTGTGACTAAAGTCTTAGATATGGCGTATAGATTCTTGTGGTTTGTAATAAATTTTTATTAAGACCAATGTAAATTTGCAGCATTTTGTAGTTATTTACACTTGAACAAAATCACTAAGAAGAAAAGAATACTAAATATCAAAGTAAATAAACTGAGACCATATTGTAATACGGCATCACACTGCTGACTTGGAAAGCAAATTCTAAGTCTGTTTTATACAAATGAAAGTTTTCTTAAAACGAAGATAAACACGATATAAAGCTAAACGTTCCGTTTGTATTAGCTGAGAGTTCTATGTCATACAAAGATAGATAGGAAACCATTATTGGTGCCATTTAGATTTTCTGATTGCAAGTGCCATCAATTGACGTCAGTTCCTAAGTTCCTTCAGGACTCTGCTCGCTGTATACATGTCCTGACAGAATGAACAAAGGATTTGGTAGAAACATGAGTTCATAAAATTGTTTATGGATGTCACCGGAAAATCACCGCACAAGGCAGTCACGGTAGAGCCGAGCGAGGCAGAGCTAGACTGCTTTTACACTTCCCAGTGTTAGACACCAGCCATCATCACCAACTTATTTAAAGAGAAGCCGTCACCACGATTTTGTATTGTAAAGACATGGCTGTAAGGGTGCTGTAATACCGATTACGTTGATACATTTGGTGAAGAAATCCACTTTGTTGTTCTTTAATCATCATTTGAAGTTTTCTGCTTATTGGATTTCGGTGCACAACAGTTGGACTGAGTCTTCTCCTCCCTGTCTGTGATTCCCTGGCCCCTCTACTGTCTCTAATCTGTGAAAGACAGGCCACGGCTGACATTTCAAACAGACGAGGAAGGTCATTCACAGACTGGAGACAATGCAGGGGCCAGGGAATCACATACAGGAATGAGAAGACCCAGTGCACAATCCAGCCCCCTACAGTCTTATCTTGGTATATATGGGCCTCATCTTGGACCTATCCTGGTATATATGACCCGACCTTGGTACATATGGCCCCATTCCGGTACATAAAGCCTCCCATCATGTGTATGGCCCTCATCCTGGTATATATGGTCCCACCCTGGTATATACTGACTTCCTCCTGAGCCTGTACTGATATACGTGGCCCCAACCTAGTATATATACTAGGCCCTCAACTTGATATATATGGCTCCCATCATGGACCCATCCTGATGATTAAGGCTCCTATTACTCCGCACATTAAAAATAAACCGTTCTCCTCACCCTCCCACTACTCCACAGTACACAGTGTGCCCTTTTCATGATGGCAGCTGACTTTTGTATGTAAGCGACTTGCTGTACTCGCCCACTGACACAGATGTCAGCTGCCAGAAAATTCACTGCTCCTCATGAACAGGATTATGGGCATGGAGAGCATGAATATGCATTTTCTTTAATAGCGGGCTTATGTGATTGGCCAGCCTCTGCAGTAAATTGATGGCTGGGTGATCCCATGTGTCTGCTGTTAAAGAAAATGCATATTCACTACTCTAGGATTCTGCCCACCTGTCTGTGCCTGCTTCAGTGCAGAGAGGTGGGTGGGAGATTGTGGGCATGGAGAGCAGTGAATATTTATTGTCTTTAATAGTGGCCACACGCATGGGTAACTTCAGGCTCTGGGGCCCCGATGCGAAAGCTCCAACGGGGCCCCCAATTATTGCAAATCTTTAATAGTATTAGTGTTTTTCTATAGGTCAAAGGACTTTTGGGGCCCCCTAGACTGCAGGGCCCCGGTGTGATCGCAACCCCTGCACCTTTGTAGTTACACCCCTGGCCACACGTACTCACCACAACTCTGTTGTCCGTAGTTGCAACCCAGTATTGTCTCTGAAATACTAAGAACTTCATAGGTTACATCTAGATGTGTGTTCCTGAACAGGTTGTAATTCTACTGTTAACAATTCGTCCAATGGAAAAAGGAAAACTAAATAAAACACATCTACAGTATACCCAAAGAGACTACCGTTATATGGAAAACAGTGGAATAGTAAAAAGAATGGCTGTAATAAAGCAAAAGGATCACTGAACTGTAAAGTGCTGCGGAATATGTTGGCACTATATAACAAAGATTATTATTATTATCACTGATGAAAAGTAAAAGGATGACAAATGCCAGATCGAATACAGGCATGTGATCTTTTGAGACTATCAATATGTACAGGAGCATCCAATGAATTAGAATATCATGAAAAAATTACTTTATATCAGTAATTCAATACATAAGTGAAACCCATATATTATATAGAGTCATTACACACAGAGGGATCTATTTCATTGTTTATTTCTGTTAATGTTGATGATTATGGCTTACAGCCAATGAAACGCCAAAGGTCACTATCTCAGAAAATTAAAGTAGGGAGGATGACGGGTCTGAGAGATAAATATGACCTAAATAGGTATCAGAGGATTCACCTTGTGTGGTTGTGAGAGTCACAACCACTTAAAAGCAGATCAACGGCTGCTGCAGTCCCCAGCGTGGTGCATATAGAGTAGGGAGGATGAAGAGTTAAGGCCGCTTTACACGTCGCAACATTGCATGCAATTTCACTGGCAATTTGCTGGTTGCAGTGAAATCATGGACACATTGTTACATTTATACACAGCAACAAAATAGAACAATGTATCCATGATTTCACTGCAACCAGTAAGTTGCAGTGAAATTGCATGCAATGTTGCGAACGTGTAAAGGTACCTTCAAAAACCGCGCTGCCGTATTCCACAGACATCAAAGGGTGAATATAATGTTGGTTTTATTAGTCAACGAGTTTCAGGGCTCCCTGGCCCCTTCCTCAGGACAATCAACATCATATTATCAGTGAGGCCTGAAACGCTTGACTAATGTGAGAGTCATGTGGGATTAGTGGATGAGGGCAGGTATATCTCTCCCAGGTATCTGTCCTATGCAACCTGAACCTGGTCAGTATCACCTGGCTGCTAATGAATTAGTGGGAGGCGGTTGGGGTAGGTAAAAGGAGTCTGGGAGGTCGGGCGGGGCTCTCTCTGTCTGTGAACACAGAAGGCCTGTCTGTGCATGGAGACGCATGTGAGTGAAAGCATTGATCTTTGGTTATATGGTTTGGCTGAAGGGAGAAGCCCTTCAGTCTGCAGTGAGGGTGCATTCTGTTTAGTTAGTGCCGGACAGGCAAGGATTTTTGTTTGCTGTTTTGTTTTCTTTCTGTTTGCTTTCACCGCAATAAACTCTATCCCAGGGCCAGTGGCATCTAAATCTCTGCTGTTGGACTGAGTGACACACGACACATACGTGCCCTTTGACCCTGGCAAAGGCGAACCCCGAGTGTGTTTTTATACTAATAAATCAATATTATATTCACTCTATAATGTCTTGTGGAATACGGCAGCGTGGTTCTTAATCCTTTTTCCTCCTTACTTTAATGTTCTGAGATAATGACCTTTGGGAGTTATTGGCTGTAAGCCATTGTCATCAACATTAACAGAAATAAAGACCTGGTATAGTTCCCTCTGTGTGTAATGACTCTATATAATATATGTGTGTCACTTTATGTATTTAATTACTAAACAAATTACCTTTTTGATGATATCTAATTCACTGAATGCAGCTGTATATAATGAAAAGGGGAGAGGCTGTGAACCCAGCATTATATCAGCTGTGGCTTATTCAGGGAGGTTGTGCTCCGGTAAGAGTCATGGTATCATGTTCCTCTCCATGGTTTCTATGAGTTGGGCTGCACTTCAGCGCTTTCCATTCCCTCTACTTAGTAAATAATCTGCGTATGCTTGCGGTTCAGACTTTGTGTACAAAACCTGTGTGTGGAGTTTGTTTCACTTCCCATCTGATCACGCCGGTAACACCTGGCTCCTGATAGCACATGATAAATATTGTATTTCTAAAGTGAACATTAAAGCAAAGTGAGACCACATTACTTTATAGTAACTTAAAAGCGCTGAAAACCTTGAAGATTTAATATGGCCTAAGTGAAATTCTCATGGGTCTTAATTAATTTAGCATTCTGCAACAGGAAGACTGTCAGGAATGTAAATTATTCATAGGATTTTATAGACTTCCTGATTCTAAAATTCAGATAAGATTAAAACATTGTTTCAGAAGCTGGAAGCGAGACTAGTATTAACCATTTCCGGTGTTTCCAGGTGGAGCGAACCATTGGTTTAATCAAATTTGTCAATTGTTTGCTAATCTTTAGATATGATTTATAGTAAAGATTTTATGGCAAAATAACATTATTAATATGAATACTAAACACAGAAACAAATATATGCAATTACGTCCTTTGATCCTCTTGTCACATGTAGACTGCTTTGCAGCCTCTATGAACTGCTCTGCAGTGGTTTAAATGGAGTTCATTCCTTTAGCCTTTTAAGGGTTAATTTCTGTGGCTCTGCAGGTGCTGATTAGCTGATCCTGCTGCTGGGTATGTCTGGTGACCTGTTTGTCCATTCCCCTAGCCTTTAAACATTCTCATTCACCAATAGCTGGTGTCGTTGATAGTTTACTCTCTGCAAAGACCATGAGCTGTGAGGATGTTAGTGCTGAAGTCTTCCTACAGTTTAGTTGCCTGGAGTTTTCCTTATTTTGTGGAAGTTGCTTTTCTTCCCGGTCTGTGTGTGTAGGTGAAGGGGTTTTTATCTTAGGGATGATCAGGAGCAAGGGCAAGGTTGGAGGCCCAGACATCCTCACCTTCAGAGGTAATTCTGGGAACAGGTTGAGCCAGGGACCCCCATTCTAAGGGTCAGTCTAGTTCCCTAATTACCTTTGCCCTTCCATGCTATCCTGCTACCTTATTCCCTTGTCCGTTGTACAACCCCATGACACCTTTTTGTATCACAAAACAATTATATAACGAAATATTCTCTCCCGAGTCTTAAAAGCTCAGTCACATGCCCATTCCTCCTTGCTATCCTGTACCTATTGAAAAGACAACTAGCTGCAGGAGGAGCCTCTCCCCATTGTTGCTTGTAGATATGATAAAAGATTGTGAGTTTTCTCCTTAACTAAACACCACCCATTCCACCAGTTATCATCCACAGATGAGACAGGATATTAACCTCTTTGTTTTAAGCATTCACTAAAACATTGACCAATTTGATATTTAGTTTTAGCATTCAAATTTAGGCTAATGACTGATTGTCGTACCTTCATGTGCCTTCTATTTTATATGGAAGCATAATGGCATTTTTCACTGAAAGTTATATTACAAAAATATTCCACATAAGAATTGGATGCCATACTGTAAAGCATCGAGTGCCTAAAAGTACAAAGTTAATGTGTCCTTAATGTCACAAGCGTGTCACGGCCTTATGTTACCATAGGAATACTAACTGGGTTCAGAAGGTCACAGTATATAGTTGACCGCAGATTCTCTTTAGGGCTCTTTTGTCATTTATCCTGAGTAGGAGTTTATTTAATTCCATCCAGTGCTGAAGGGGTTTAGTGCTAAATCTTCTTTATATCCTATTGGGATTAAACAGATAGTTGTAATCCCAGCTGCAACCATTCCCTTCCACTATATATACCTACTACTTGCTCTCCTCTATGCCCGCTATAGTTTAATCTATGCTGACCTGTGGAGGAACTGTCTTTGGAGAAAGCAATGATGATCATTCCAGCTAATGCAGTGTAGTTTCTTCCTGGAGAAGGATTGGAGTATATGTGAAATCAGTTTTGCTTGTCTGTTTCCATTCCTCATGTTTTCGTTATACTAGTAGTTATACTAGTAGTAATACTAGTAGTAAGAATAGTGTTTTGCGGGACTATGCTCTAGACAGGGCTAGTCCAGGGCTTAGGCACATAATTGCATATGGGGGAAGGACCCATCTAGGGATGTTAGGGATCGCAGGAATCAGTCATAGGTGAGTTCACGTGGTGCCCCATCTCACTTTTCCCTATCATCACAGACTTCCTTTACATCTTCCTGACCCCTACGCTTGTGCCATACGATAAGCGGTTCCTCACTCTGGTGTGCCACATAAGGACCGTGTGTGCCACCACACATCTGTGCATACAACTTGCTGGTTCAAAGAAAGGTAAAACAAAGCTGATCACACGGAGATGCCATGGGGCATCTAGAGAATAAGTACTATAGTAATATCATATTAACACACTGCAATACTGAAAATAGCATAGATTCAAATATTTAATCAAATACCCATTATTATGTGAATTAGTGTGATAGTAGCTGGATCTTACACCATCAGACATAATATCAGGTGAGCTCTAGTGTTGAATATCCTTGTAGCGCCAACACAGGTCAAATGAAACATTTCAAATATTCTATTTAAATCAATGTAATCTGTCTAATGCAGAAAAAGACAAGTATCCCTGAGAAAGAGGTACTCTGTGTAATCATTTTTGAATTTGTCCAAGAGATGAGGATCCTGAACTGATGTGAGAGCGGTGATGTAAATGAGTTCCCCTGAGGGCTCAGCTAATGTGTATGACAACCAATCAGAGATGCGAGCATAGAGGCTGGGGGCAGGCAGAGTCTGACTGCAACTAATCACAGACTCCAACACATAGGGTGGGCGGGGCGATGCAGTGAATAAACATGAGACTTAACCGGAAGTAGCGTGCCTGGTAAGTATAATTCTCTTGTGTAATCTCCATTTTGCTTCCCTTTATAGCCTCCTGGGCTATCCCGAGCAGTAACACAGACGTCTCAGGGAAGTCCGTCCATGTTCGGGGTCCATGCAGAAACACTGTGTTTGGTACAGACCCCACACTTTATAGATAGGGTTTGCCCATCACTATTTTACAAGAATATTAAAAACCCAATGTTTTGTTTCTACTGTATATAGAAACAGGTAAATGATTATCCAACATTAAATCACATCAGGAAGGCGTATGATTGGCTCAGAAGTTATTTCTAGCAGGAAACGACAGAACGGGTAATGTAATTAAGAACCATCTTCAGCGTATATAAGAACAAGAAGTCTTGGAGGTTATCGTCTGACCCCCATAGAGCCTTGGCGTGCACAACACCTGTCTGTTACATGGCCAAAGCATGTACATTGCTAATGTGGTGCCCTTGTGGACTGGTAGTCACAGTGATGCTGCACCCACTCCATAGGTGTGGTGTCACCATTCCCAGGTGAGAGGGGTCACAAACCCAAGACACAACAATTGCACACAACACTATCCTGAATCCAGGCTGAGGCGTTCGGGCAGACCCTTTTGAGAGAGGGCACCATCTCCTGGCTGGAGGAGGGGTTAACGAGGAGGTTAGAGAAGAGTGGGAGGAAAATGTTGAAGAAGGCGTCCGGAGTGGACGTGGGACTGAGAGTGTCCTAGGGAACATGGGAGTTTGGAATCCACCCATGTGCCTCGAATCTGGCCCGACCCTAGTTGGGCAGAGGGACGGCTTGCCTGAGGGAACTGACCCCGATCTGGTGGGAGTGCTCCATGCCTGAGCAAGGAAAACTGGAGGCCATCGTTTCTGCAAGAGCTGTGGCTAGCATCTGTGGATAATCGCCGGCATGGTGGCGAGAACTAGGGTCAGGGGACGTGCCAATCCATTCACCTGACAAGGCTCGCGGCCATCAGCTTGGGACCCTGTCTACGAAGGTGCTGGGAAGGAGGGAGCGTATACAGCACAAGAGAAGAGCAACCAGGAAAGGTTATGAATGGTGTCTTGGCAGAGCGACCCTAATCATCTGGAAACTAACCTGGCTGCGCTTTGGAGGAGCACAGCATCCGGCTGGGTGAACTTGACTGATCATCAAGTAAAGGTAACGAACTGCACGAACTGTGTTTGCCTCCTTCTTCCTCACCCTGCGGCCTTCCTCACCATCAGCGCTCTAATAGACTGTTCACACCATCCCTGGGGTCCAGCACCACCTGTGGGGAGCTTCACCATCCCGGCTGCACTACCATCTGCCCCAGCGGTCACACACTGCAACGTCGCCCATTCCTTGCTGAATACTAAAGGTGGCGTGATGAACTATTCCCTGTAATTAATCCAGGGCCATTGAGCCGGGTCACTGCCACCATGATCCCCCTAAGAACTGACCAGCCCAGTCCCGAGTACCCCACAGCCCTGTGGTCCTCTGCACTACCATCAAAAGCTGGAAGCCCAAAAGATTTCTCCTCAACATCAAAAATTATCCTTTAATCATACTTCAAGCGATGGGACACAAAGTGATTCATAACATAGGGTTTTACAGAGCCCCATCTAAATGGAGCATATATCAAGCATGCACGCTGCTGCTCAATTCTTTCTCTACGGGACTGCATTAAATAGCCAAACGCTGTACTCCAATTTTTTCAGTAGTCCCATAGAGAATGAATGGAATGCATGCTTTACTTCTACGCCATTAAAACTGAGTTTTGCATTTCTTGGTATAACTAGGGGTCCCAGTTGTGGGATAAAAAGTGATCAAAAACGTATTAAACATCTCATGGATAGACGCTTACTTTCAATCTAGGGAAAGCTCCTGCAACACAAAAATAAGCTATAACTTTGGCATACCATGTTTGAGGCATAAAGACTGATTTATAGCATGGATATTAACTGGAAATATAAGGGGTTAAATACTTAAAATATACTGCAATGCAAATGCCAAAGGCAATAGGATAGAATCAGCTGTCAGTGATACAGGAATACATACTCAACCAACTTTTTGTACGGTAGCTGTTAGCGTTCTTCAAGATATACCAAATGTTCAAGTTTCTAGCAAGCTGTTGCTTATTTCTCTTAAATTCACGGTAAGCAAACCCATATGGATTCAGATAAGTTTTTAGCAAAGAAAGAAACTTTTAATTTAGTTGACATACCTTAGCTTTGGCCCTAGGTGGTTTTCAAAAATTGCTTGGATTGGGGGTCAACTAAAATAAATAGATATCTTGTGTGCTTCTTTAGGAACCTATAATGATTGCTCACTGTTTACATTCACAATTTTGTTTTGATTTGGGAACTTGACAGCTTATACATGCTGTCCAATCCACAGGCAGCTTGTATCGGGCACTGACTGTATGATTCCAGCCAGGAATGTTTAACTCTGAAACATTCCAGCATTACAAAGAAAAAAGTAGTTTAAAAATTGCCGGGGACCGAGCCACATGGGAGACTAGATGGACAGGCGGGTCTCCAGAAGTATCTCTCTGCCTGGTGCCCTGTATTGACAGATCTTTAGCTATTCATGCATGGATAGAGAACCATGTCGGTTAGAAGCCACCGGGGATGTGTTTGTCCGAATAGTCCCCAGTGCAGCTTGGTGGCTCTTAAGCCCCCGTCACACGGGGCCACATCGCCGCCGATTACATGAGGCGACGTAGGGGCCACATCGCCCCTACGTTGCCTCATGTAAAGGAGCGATGTCGGCGGTGCCGGGCGGTCACCTGGTTTCAGAGCAGTGCTGTGCACATCGCCCCATGTAACCGGGCGCCGGCAACCTGTCAGGTGATGGGAGCCATAGGCTCCCATTGTCCTGCATCACCGCTGGGGTTTCCAGACACCCCAGCGGTGATGCCGCCTGACAGCTCGCCGGCGCGGGGCTGGAGGTGTCGCCCCGTGTAAACAGGGGAAGGCGACGCTGGCGGGGCACCAAAAACTTGCGCGTACCCATCAGTCGCCGCCGACATCCCCAGCCCCCGTCGCCAGGTGTGACGGGGGCTTTAAAGTATGTGTTTTTATGAAATGCCGCAGTGTCACACCTACTGGTTGAAATCATACAAGCTTTCCGTGGATACCAAGTGTTCAAGTTTCTAGCAAGCTGTTGTTGCTTGTTTCTCTAAAATTTACGGTAAGCAAACCCGTATGGATTTAGATATGTTTTTAGCAAACAAAGAAACTTTAAATTTAGTTGGCATACCTTAGCATTGGTCCTAGGTGGATTTCATACATTTATTGCAACTGTTGGATGGGGGTCAACTAGAATAAATAGATGTCTTGTATGCTTCTTTTAGAGAACCTATAATGATTGCTCACAGTAAGGCCATGAAAAACTCGATGCCAGAAAAGCATTTGTCTTATCAAATTGGCCTACTTGATGAATACATTTTTTTTATATTAATAGCAGAGATAACAAAATATACAAATGTGTGTTTCCTTATCTTTACTCTTAGAATGACAAATATCCCAAAATACCGTATATACTCGTGTATAAGCCGAGTTTTTCAGCCCAAAAATTGGGCTGAAAAGTCTCCCCCTCATCGTATACACGGGTCAATACAGTAGGCTGCGTGGTGGGGGCTGTGTCCAGGGCTGGGGAGGCTGGAGGAGGTGGGGGGACGCTGCTGAATGAGCGCCCCATCACGTGGGGCCGCTCATTATATATGCACTGCTTCCCCCTGTCAATCAGCGGCAGGGGGAAGCAGTAAAAAAGCATCAACTGTAAATATTTCCATGCCCCGCTATGCAGGCAGTGCCCCCTGCTTGTAAGTCCCCTCCCCGGCTCATTATACCATCCTCTGATTCTGCATCGCACGCGCAGGTCCCTCCGTGCTCCCGCCTCCGTAGCATCCGGGGTCATGTGACCGGCGGGACATGGAGGACGGGAGCACGGAGGACCTGCGCGCGCGATGCAGAAGACCAGGGATGGTAAGTTAAGCAGCCGGGGGGGGGGGGGTTACAAGCAGGGGGGCAAGTGCCAGCATTTGGGCTGCCCGTATATACCACCATCTGGGGCTGCCTGTATATACCACCACTGGGGCTGGCTGTATATACCACCACTGGGGCTGGCTGTATATACCACCACTGGGGCTGCTTGTACATACCACCACTGGGGCTGCTGTATACACCACTGGGGCTGCCTGTATATACCACCACTGGGGCTGCCTGTATACACCACTGGGGCTGCCTGTATATACCACCACTGGGGCTGCCTGTATACACCACTGGGGCTGCCTGTATATACCACCACTGGGGCTGCCTGTATACACCTCTGGGGCTGCCTGTATACACCTCTGGGGCTGCCTGTATACACCTCTGGGGCTGCCTGTATATACCACCACTGGGGCTGCCTGTATACACCTCTGGGGCTGCCTGTATATACCACCACTGCAGCTGCTGTATACACCTCTGGGGCTGCCTGTATATACCACCACTGGGGCTGCCTGTATACACCTTTGGGGCTGCCTGTATATACCACCACTGGGGCTGCTGTATACACCTCTGGGGCTGCCTGTATATACCACCACTGGGGCTGCTGTATACACCTCTGGGGAGGCTGCTGTATACACCACTTGGGAGGCTGCTGTATACACTGCTGGGGCCTGTATATACCACTGGGGAGGCTGCTGTAATACTGCTGGGGCCTGTATACACCACTGGGGAGGCTGCTGTATACTACCACTGGGGAGGCCTGTATACCACTGGGGAGGCTGCTGTATACTACCACTGGGGAGGCTGCTGTATACTACCACTGGGGAGGCCTGTATACCACTGGGGAGGCTGCTGTATACTACGACTGTGGAGACCTGTATACTTGTGCTGGGGTCCACCCTCGGTTTATACACGAGTCAATAGGTTTTCCCAGGTTTTGGGGGCAAAAGTAGGGGGGTCGGCTTATACACGGGTCGGCTTATACACGAGTATATACGGTAAGTGTAAAAAAAAATCATGATAATACAAATATGTATACTACATACACCATGTTACAAATTATTATGCAAATTGGTTTTAAGTGTCATAGGTTTTTTTTTTGTCAATGAAACCCATTGATGGTATTTTGTCTCAGGGTTCTGTGGATCACTGAAATCAATCTCAGATACCTGTGATAATTAGTTTGGCAGGTGAGCCCAATAAAAGGAAAACTGGGTGTTCCACAATATTAAGCAGGCCACAGTTTTCAAGTAACATGGGAAAGAAAAAGGATCTCTCTGCTACTGAAAAGCAACAAATAGTGCAATGCCTTGGACAAGGGATGAAAACATTAGATATTGCATGAAAACGTAAGCGTGATTATTGTATTGTGAAGAGATTTGTGGCTGATTCTGAGCACAGATGTATTCGTGCAGATAAAGGCAGAATGAGGAAGGTTTCTGCCAGGCAAGTTCATCGGATTAAGAGGGAAGCTGCTAAAAAGGCCTTACAAACCAGCAAACAGATATTTGAAGCTGCTGGTGCCTCTGGAGTCCCTCGAGCCTCAAGGTGTGGGATCCTTCAAAGACTTGCTGTGGTGCATAAACCTACTATTCGGCCACCTCTAAACTGTGTTCACAAGCAGAAACGGCTGCAGTGGGCCCAGACATACATGTAGACTAATTTTCAAACAGTCTTGTTTACTGATGAGTGCAGAGCAACCCTGGATGGTCCAGATGGATGGAGTAGTGGATGGTTGGTGGATGGCCACCATGTCCCAACAAGGCTGTGACGTCAGCAAGGAGATGGAGGAGTCATGTTTTGTGCTGGAATCATTGGGAAACAGCTGGTAGGCCTTTTTAAGGTTTCTGAAGGTGTGAAAATGACCTCTGCCAAGTATATAGTGTTTCTCACTGAGAACTTTCTTCCATGGTACGAAAAGCAAAAATGTGCCTTCAGGAGCAAAAACATCTTCATGCATGACAATGCACCATCTCGTGCTGCAAAGAATACCTCTGTGTCATTGGCTGCTATGGGCATAAAAGGAGATAAACTCATGGTGTGGCCACCATCTACTCCTGACCTCAACCCTATAGAGAACCTTAGGAGTATAATCAATCAAAAGATCTATGAGGGCGGGAGGCAGTTCACATCGAAACAGCAGCTCTGGGAGGCAATTGTGACATCATGCAAAGAAATACAAGTAGAAACTCTCCAGAAACTCACAAGTTCAATGGATGCAAGAATTGTGAAGGCGATATCAAAGTAGGGTTCCTATGTTAACATGTAACTTGGCCTGTTAGGATGTTTTGGAGTTAAATAGCTTTTTATTTCAGTGAATGTGACCTCCTAATGCTGCAAATTCAACAAATGAGCATTTTCAGTTCTTTCAAACATATCAAATGTTTAGAAACTACTGTGCGTAATAATTTGGAACAGTGCATTTAGAGGGTTTTTTTATTTTGAAAATTATACTGTTATCATTGGAAGGTTTCTTCAATAAAATTCAATGTATCCTCTAACGGGTGATGACTTATATTACACGGACTGTCCTTTGCACCGACCATTTAGGAAAATCAGAGAAAAAGAACATTTGCATAATAATTTGGAACATGGTATTTTTATATATATAACCACGTAGTGGTTGTGCTACAATTTATAACCTGCCTAGTACTTTAATTGCAATTCACAATTTTGCCTTGAATTTGGGAACTTGACAGCTTAGGCTGGTTTCACACTGCCGATTTTTGCCATCCGTGTTTATCTGGCCTAAGCTGGATGCACCTGCATCCATTTTAGACCCCATTGAAAGTCAATGGGGTCAGAGACACTTGCGGGTGCTTTCAGTTGTGTACAATTCACCCTGGATCCAGGTGGATGCAGGAGTTCACAGATTTTTCTTGGAGAAAAATCTGCATCTTGTTGTGATTTGGTCTTTGTGAAAACAACATGACTCCTTGGATCCAGGGCACCATGGGTGAAATCTGAATGGCGGTCTATTAGCCACAGATTCATTCGGACTCCAGATCCCGATTAATCCGGATTTGCAGTTCATGTTCTTTGAACTGCGCTTACGCAGAACCACCCACTGGATCCCTGTCAAATATGCAACCGGATACTAATGCACCAAGGTTGACAGCATGTATTTCCTGTAAGGTTACCTTTAACAAAAAATATTCTCCCAAAGTTAAGGGTGGAACACTTGTATATTAGTTTCCATACTTCTCAGTGTAAAGTGTGACAAAATGGACTCCTTTAATGTATAACATATGATGGTTTCATATACAGCCAGACAATTCCTATATTTTTTTATTACCTTGTGACAGCCACTCATTGTTCCTACAAGTCTTGTAGATGCCTGGTAGTGTTTAACATGTGTAATGTAATTATCTCACCTCTTTGTCATAGAAGGCCAGAGAACTTAATCCTGCTAAAATTCTTTGTATTACTAGGTGTATTGCTTATTCTATGTAATTAGTTAAACCACCATTGTTTATGGTCAGGATGGTATACTAAATGTCAACCTCCTTGCCCCTCGCTGCCCACATCACTTAAATGAACATAGTCCAGGCAGCTTGAAATCCAGCCGATGAGAGCACAGTCTTATTCCACTAATTGTGACATCCCCAATATCCTGCAATGAGTGATCAAGGGGATATAAGCAGACCTGTTACAGAGCATTGGGAGATTTTGCCTAGTGACCTCGGTCTAGGGACTTCAGCCCCGACTAGCGGTGCACGGGGCTTGATACTGGCAGCTAATCTAGGATCTACGGTCCGATTGGCAAGCCATAACCCCAGGCCTAGACACTTTGGTGCCGACCGAGGGGATCAGAACCTGAATTATAATACTACGAGGACTTCAGCATCAAATGTTCGGATTCAGCTGGGATATCAAAAGACTGCATAAGGAAGCAGCAAAGGTTGGGACAATCCAGTTACCTGGCTACAGACTTTGCTGCGATGGCTTTGAGGCATGAATATTCTAAACCCTGGTGAGCCAGCGGAAGGGTGAGACTCTGTTGCCTGTTACATTTTGTGTTTTGCTGGTTATGTGTTATATGCTGTTAACTGTTGGGGATCTAATAAAGTGTTGTTATTGTGGTTCCCTCACCTCTGTTGTCTGATTAGTGGTAAGGAATTCGGGCTTCAGTTTGGATAAGCCCTGCCATACTGTCTTTCTAAAGGCGGCTGATGAGGGGCAGTTACCCCGAAACGCAGCGTCTGTAGTTTGGGGTTCTGATCTGGCACATATCCTTAGTCAAATTAAAAAGCTTGTTGAAAGTGATTATGACTTTGAGGAGCTACTTAAAGGTGCACTGGAGTTATTCCACTTCCTTACTGAAGTGCAAATTTGCATATTTCCTAGAGGAAGGGATGTGGCTGTAATCTCCTCACCTACTTAACTGTCTTCTTATGGTTGGAGGAAAACTTCTCTTCATAAGGTAGATAGCAAGTTCCCAGACCACTACATACATTCATTAATTTTTGTAATTCTTACCTCCCTTTCTTCCATGGCCCTTGAGAAAGCAGCGCTTACCTCCCTTTCTTCATGCCTTGAGAAGCAGCACTTACCACTTTCTTCCATGTCTGAACTCATTACTGTAATTCTTGCCATCTTTTATTCCATTTCTGTAAATATTGTCATTGAGCCTTAATCAGTTTTTCTCTTAGCATTGATGACAATCATCCAGTCACATTCTTTTTCTTATGAGTCATAAGATCAGAATGATCAGGCAGTGACATGACATGGAATTTTATAAGCTAACATTCCACATTTATTGTGACATCACAATGGAGGGGCATGGCTATTGGAGTGTGCATGGCTATCTGGAATGGGTGGAGCTTTCCACACACATGGGCTTGGCTATGTGGAGTGGGGGTGTGGCTATGTGGAGTAAGTGTGGCTATGTGTTGTGGGCGTGACCATGTGGAGTGGGCATGGTCGTGTTGAGAAGGCATGGCGTGTTGAGTGGGTGGAACTTGCCCACACACACACACACACACACACTCCAACTTTATATATTCGATTTAGAACTAAATCATCCCAGACAGATATCTGTCCAGCCTCTGTGTGAAGACTTCCATTGAAGGAGAAAGAACTCACCACCTCTCATGGCCGCCTATTCCACTCTTTGATCACCCTCACTGTCAAAAAGTTTTTCTAATACCTACCATCTCAGCTAAGTCCCCCAAAAATTTTAAAAGTTTCTTTTGTTCACATAGGGCCCCTAAGTCCGGTTATCCCCCTTATAGTTCTTCCCAATGCCTCTAGTCTTTCCTTGTGCAAATGATCGTGTATAACTATGCTAGTTTGCTGTGACCTTTTAGAATGTCACTAATAGTGAGCAGATGTAAAATCTATGTGTGGTCCAGAAGCAGTTAGAGAATTGCGGAATAAAATATTGTGATCAAATGCTTCCGATAACATTACTGCATAAATAACCTGTATATATAGTGCCAGGACTGATGTGGATTCTGGCCAGAAAAAAATATGTAAATCAGAAGGGAAAATAAACCCCTAAACGGATAAATGACAAAGTTCTCACTTCTCTTACTTAGCTGGCCTCCTATATAATCAAAATTGTAGGGAAAAAAAACAAGTCTTCTATGATCACTCCTGAAAATGAGATTTATTTTTTTCCTTCTCTATGGTGCTCTAGTGATTTAGGATTTGCTTTGGTTCTAGGGGGTTGGCATGGGCGGCTAATGCATCTTGTCCTGAGAGAGTAAAAAGACTTAGTTCCGCCTTTTGTGACAATTTCATCTTCACAGCTGTTGCTTCCTGATAATATAATCTCATAAACATAATGCACTGTGACTTGTGTAGTCATACGGGGAAGAAAAATCAACAGCAACAAAATAACTCAAAGTATTATTCACAAAAACTATCAATTAGAAGTTCAGTTCCATTTGGAAGTCTTATTTTTTTTCTTTTTTCGAAAGTTTCCTTGGTAAGAAAAACTGCAAGTTTCCTTTCTGTAAATGTTTGCACGTCATTTATCATCATTTAATGCCTCTTCCATCAGAATTATGACCACTTTATGCCACATCATGCTGAACTAAAACTTGATCCGAATTTCTACATACTATAATGTTGCTTTCCTTACAATGCGTCAACCAGATTTAGTACCGTTGACCAATAACAGGGTCATCATCCTACATATGCCCTTAAAGCATTTTTTTATGGCACCGCTGGAGTAGTGCTTTAAATGTAACACCATATGAAAAAGAGAGGTTCCGCACCACCAGATGCAGCTAGAGCAAATGCAATAGCATATAGTACAGAATAAATGAGCATTCAAAGCTTATGGATGGCAAAAGGCGATTTATACTTTTCATAAAAAAGAAAAAATCGGCACTCACTGTTATGCCTAAAACAAAATTCTTCATTCCATGTCCATTAAAGCAAGGCAGTTGCAGAAAGACGTTGTCAGCAGAGTATTAAGGAAGACAGTTCGGGTCTTATACCTGTTGAACTGCGAGATACACACGAAACAGCTGTCGTCCTTAATACTCTGCTGACGACGCAATCCAACATTTCGGCAGTTCGACGTGGTCAAGCGATTCCACTGGGCATGTGGATTGCCGGATTGACTGAGAGCACAGTCCAGTACTGCGGCAATCCTTGTGACCCATGCGGAATTGCTAGAGTAAATCAGACTGCTCTGCTGCAGTGTCACACAAGTCCGATAGTCCAACATATTTTTCAATTTTGCATACGTGGCAATCCTCATGACCCAGCAGAATTGCTGGACTATGTCCGATTACTCTGCCGCAGTGTCATGCAAGTCCAACAGTCTAACATACTCAAGCGATTTCGCTGGGTCACATGCACTGCTGGAGAGCACAGTCAAGCACTGTGGCAATCCAGGTAACCCAGCGCAATTGATGGCGTACATCAAGCTGCTCTGCCGTAGTGTCACACAAGTCCAACAGTCCAACGTACTCAAGCAATTCTGTTTGGTCACGTGGATTGCCGGACTACTAAAGAGCACAGTCCAGCACTGCAGCAACTCTCGTGACCCAGCGGAATTGCTTGATCACGTCAGACTGCTCTGACAGTCCGACAGTCCAACGTACTCAAGCAATTCCGCTGGGTCACACGGATTGCCGAACGTCCGGTGAGCGCTCTCCAGGAGTCCCCTAATCTGCGTGACCCAGCGGAATTATTTGAGCATGTTAGGTTGCCGGACTCTCAGACTTCGTGAAAGGAGTGAGAATTCAACCAACAGTGTCGTCCTCTAACATCTAAGATAATAAAATAGTTCCTAGAAGAAAGGAAGACGGCACTCACCAGTTTGTTGATTTTTCTTTATTCATGTATTCCAAATTGCATTGATGCAGTTTTGGTGTAGCAGGGAGAGGGAGTGAGGAATCAGCGGACGGCGGTCGCTTCAATGGGTCCAGAAGAACTGGTGAGTGCCGCCCCCCTTTCTTCTATGAACGTTGTTTGAAAAGTTATGCCTATCGTGTGGCGAGCAACACCTTTTACCCAGGGCTCCCACAAGTTACATTTACACGCCGCAACTGAAGTGTAGCAACTGAGAGGCAATCGGAATTTCCGTCACGGTTGCCTTGAAAGTGCTACGAAGTTGCGGCGTGTAATTGTGGAACCCGGTGGTGATTTTCGCAGTTGCTTCCGGTTGCGGTGTCAGAGCATTGTTCAAAAACCAGAGGCAACCCTGAAGGTGAATTGCCCTGGTTTTGGCGTGTGAACGGGTGATAGGGATGAAATCTGCGTCGCCTACTGATTTCCCAGAGGCGTGCGACAGCGTGCTGGATACCGCGCCCCATCAGCGATGATTGGTGGGGGCTACTGTGTTACCATTGGCTGTCCCTTCACAGGGCGCTATATTTGAAGAGCTGTCCATTCACACTACACAATTGCAATGGCATCATGTATTAGCCAGCCTTCCTGCGCAGGCTGGCCAATCATGACGCTATTGTGTTGTCCAATCAGCATCTTTGGGGCGCGGAATACACAACTCTGTCATGCCTATGTTCTTGCGGCGCTGCACAGGTACGCCCACATTCCCTTAGTGATTGTGGTGTGTGAAGCAGTGTCTGGATTCAACCGGATGTTTTCCGCAGGATCTGTGTCAACTTCCGGGGAACCACGTTCCCTTAGGTTGAGGGCACAATTGCGGCGTGTACATGCAGCATCGGCGATCGGTATCAACCGTCACAAACGTGCACGCGCTCGTTCGGTTGCTACCGATCACCGGTGATAGTTGCGGCGTGTAAAGGTACCTACAGGTGACTAAAGGTTCAAAGCAAACAGCCCCTTTTGTGCCCAGTAGTGCCCGGTGCTCTCTTTTTGATTGGTGAATAAAATAGTTCCACAATACCCCTATTACAATTGCATTTCCTTGTGATATGCCATTTTTTTCTATGATGTGAATACAACCCTAACTAAATGGCTATGCAGGAGATTGGGAAATGTGTATCAGAAATGCTGATGTAGTATAACATTCTCGACACATTTGAGCTATTTAGATTCTAAAAGGCACAAAACATCAAATATAATAATATCTTGTGCCCAGGTGTTCGGGTTTAGTTGATGCATGGGGAGGCATTGACGGACCTTCCCTTAGGAATAACTAGGGAAATGAAGTCTATCTGAATTGGAGCAATTAATGCCTAAGACTGACACTTTGGTCAGAGTTTCCCTCTTCGGAATTTTAAATGAGTCTTTAATTGACTTCAGCATGTCAGCAACAGTTAACAGAAGTGGTTATCGCCAGGAATTGATGGACTCATGCCGGTCAAAAGGACTCATTTTAACTCGTGATATCTTGATTTGTCCTATTAGAAGTCTGCAACATTTAGCCAAGTAACGAGGAACATAAGAAGCGAGAATATGCTGGAAGACAAACAAGTACTTAGGCTGTCAAAAATGTTAATTCTTGTGACATACATCTGGAAACTATCTGCATACATTATTTAACATAGCACATTGCTCTAGTTGTTTTTTTTCCTGACTTGAATGTTCATTTCACAGTCTTCAAAACAACAAATCAATTACTAGCTAATCACAGTCATGCAGCTTCTTCTGAACCCTTAATTGCCTCTGATTCCACACTATATTTAGTCTTCCTACCACCTAAACAAACACTATTTATACTGTTTACAGCCGGCATCCGCAAGCTGTGCGTTAAACTGTTTACAGCTTTTTGTCATGAAGTCTCCAATACGGCCATGTTTAATTCGGTATTAATGTTATATATATTTTAATCAGATTTATTATTTTCAGCAACAAAAATGGTCACTATAGATGACTAGGTTACATCACTATTAAAATCTCTGCATAATTACACAATCAGAGTTTGTCGATGACAATCTGTCAAAATCTGACTTATAAGGAAGCTCAAATTTGGAAGCTTTGGGTATAAAGCAATGTGTAGGTTCCAGGGCGCATAAGAGGCAGGTGTGGAAACTTCTTAATCAGTGATCCAGGCTCCATGATGAAATGGGGGGGTTGTCTACCTAATCCATACAGTTACAGCTCTTGAAACCATTGACAGCTAATTTTGCATACTGAAGCTCATGAGCTGCATGGAGCATACAGTATTACAAGTTGGCACTCAGGTCCTGCTGGTTGGTGCACCCGGGCACTAGCTCATAGAAGGGAGTCCCCCAACAGGAGACTTCCTCTATGGCAGGGGGTGGGGAATCTTTTTCTACTGGAGGCCGTTTGGAAATTTCTACCA
Organism: Allobates femoralis; assembly: GCA_033576535.1. Taxonomy (NCBI): domain Eukaryota; kingdom Metazoa; phylum Chordata; class Amphibia; order Anura; family Aromobatidae; genus Allobates; species Allobates femoralis. The sequence goes on from JARQOC010000012.1 coordinate 23,164,235, forward strand.
TCCTTTGGGGGCCGTACAAAATGATTAATTTGAAAATTGCCCTGATATATTTGGTCAAGCAATCAACTCACCCCTACTGTAGTGGCTGGGGCTGCTTCTCTTTGGTGTGGCTGTAATGTCAACTGCTTTTCCAGATTTGCTAGGGCTATAGACATCATAGGAGAGGCTGAGGCAAAGAGATCACTGGGGAGCTGGATTTGAAGGGCAGGCAGTCGGCAAAGCGTGTCTGCCTGCCCAAGCACTGCGGTCCCCAGGAATCTGCCTGAGGGCTGCAGAAAAGGTCATCGAGGGCCACATGTGGCCCTGGGGCCTGAGGTTCTCCACCCCTGCTCTATGGCATCCATATATGCTAATACACGTCAATGTACATGATGCAACGGCTAATCCATGAGACCCACATCGATCTAAGGCGGCTGTCACACGGTTCAATATCGCTAGCGATATTGTTAGCGATCACATGCACGCGCGATCGCTAACAATATCGCTCACATCGCTGGTGAGCTGGCAGACTCACCAGCGATGTGGACCAGCGAGATCGCTGGTAACTATGGTACACATCGGGTTACTAGGCGCCGCGCGGCGCTTAGTAACCCGACGTTTACCATAGATACCATATCCCAGCATAGGCTGTGCCGCTGGGAGATCGTTCATCGTGGTGTCACACACCACGATGATGCAGATTGCTCAAGCGTTTATCGCTTGATTTGAGCTCCGGCTCACCAATCTGGGATGCACAAACGATATCACTTAAGCGATCAAAACGCAGATCGCTTAAGCGATATCGTGCATTATATTGATGCGTGTGACGGCCGCCATAGACATTTTTTACAATCATGTAGAATGGTAGAGGTCATCTGGTCCAGCCCCCTGCTCAAAGCAGGATTCGCTAAATCATCCCAGACTGATATCTATCCAGCCTCTGTGTGAAGACTTCCATTGAAGGAGAACTCACCACCTCTTGTGTTCGCCTGTTCCACTCACCTGTTCTCACTGCCAAAAAGTTTTTTCTAATATCTAATCTTTGTCTCCTTCCATGCAGTTCCATCCAATTGCTTCTACTCTTTCCTTGTACAAAAGAGAATAAGGCTATGTTTACACTGTGCATTTTTGTTCTCCTCCTTTCTGCTGCAAACAAGAGCTGTTCTAAAGAATCAGGTAGTCTAGAATCCATATATAGTTTATTTACTAATAGTTACCAATAATGCAATTAAGACATGATATCTATCCATCAACTACCTATGTTTGTATGGTCTATGTAATTTTTGGAAATTTAATTGTTATATGCTAAGGCGTTTGGTACACATACTGGCCAATACTTGTGTACCCATCAAGTAGGAGGGGTGAGGAGAGGTAAGGCTGGAGGGGTGAGAAGAGGTGAGGCTGGAGGGGTGAGGAGAGGTGCGGTTGGAGGGGTGAGGAAAGGTGAGGCAGGAGGGGTGAGGAGAGGTGAGGCAGGAGGGGTGAGGAGAGGTGAGGCAGGAGGGGTGAGGAGAGGTGAGGCTGGAGGGGTGAGGAGAGGTGAGGCTGGAGGGGTGAGGAGAGGTGAGGCTGGAGGGGTGAGGAGAGGTGAGGCTAGAGGGGTGAGGAGAGGTGAGGTTGGAGGGGTGAGGAGAAGTGAGGCTGGAGGGGTGAGAAGAGGTGAGGCTGGAGGAGTGAGGAGAGGTGAGGCTGGAGGGGTGAGGAGAGGGTAGGCTGGAGGGGTGAGGAGAGGTGAGGATGGAGGGGTGAGGCTGGAGGGGTGAGGAGAGGTGAGGCTGGAGAGGTGACGCTGGAGGGGTGAGGAGAGGTGACGCTGGAGGGGTGAGGAGAGGTGACGCTGGAGGGGTGAGAAGATAGATGTGGCCGGAGGCCGCACACCGGGCTGTGGGGTGGGCCGGCTCCCGGATGTTGGGGGAGGAGGCACACCGGGCTCTGGGCGGCGTTTTGCCGGTTTTCGGTACTTGCGTACGCTCTCCTCACCCCTCCTGTGTGTGTGCGGGAGTGATGATTGAGGAGTGGATGCAGTGCTGCGAAAGTGTAGTGAAAGTGTGTGTGTGTTTGTGTGTGTGTCCGGGTGTGTGAGTGTATATGTGTGATGTTGTTCAGATGGGGTGTGTGTGTTTTAGGGCACTGTAGGGGCGACGGTAAGCGCAGTGGGCTGTATGAGTCCTGCTCCCGCTTACGGCCGCCATCTTGGCTCACCCTGAACGGGTGTAGGGCTCCGGTGACGTCACGTAGCTCCGGACAAAGTGACGGAAGTGCCATTGGCTTCTATATATAGCTCCGGACAAAGTGACGGAAGTGCCTTCGGCTTTTATATATTAGATATTATTATTATTATTTAGACAATAATTAGTATTCTGAGAATGGTGGAGTTTTTTTTACCATCTCTGAATAAGCAAGCATGACATAATCTAAAGTAAAAAAAAATGTCCCAGGATTTATATTTTGGAACTTTTTTTTAATCAAGTTCACTGAAGTGTTTTCAGGAACTCATAATTAGAAAGACTATCAAAATCTGCACCCAGCTGCTTCCTGATGTCTTCTGAACAACACAAGAGAGGAAGGAAGTTTGTGCCCTGCATTACAGTCATTTTCAAGATCACATTGGAAACCAACCTAATTACAGGGCCTGTGGAGGAAGTCACCATAAAAAAAGAAATAGCCACCAGCATTGTGAAGACTATATTCAGGAACACTTAGTGGCTAGGCAGGTGTGCGCAAGATATTCACTGTTTAACCGAAGAAGACATGCATTAGAAGAACACAGGCAATGAACTGAAGGCCATTCTCATGATCACATAAAGCTAATTATTTTAAAGAATATTTCTCAATAAATAATTTCCAATGTCCTTTATGTATATTCCTGAATTGTCAAGTTGGCAAAATTCTATTGAGTATTTTCGCAAGGTCCCCCATATACATTGGACTGAATTCGGCTGAACCTGCCAATATCAATGGGATTGGCCAACACTCTAGTGTGTCAGGGACTTCTCGACAGATGATGTTGGGCGAGAAAAAGACCTGTTGATCTTCAATGGAAGATCCTTTTGTTTGGTGTGGAAGCAAGTCGCTGTCAGAAGAGTCTGCTTCATATAGAGCCAAATAGCTGTTGGCCAATTGAACACTAAATTGACAACTATCTATTGTGTATTACATAGTAACATAGTAACATAGTTTTTAAGGTTGAAGGAAGACTTTAAGTCCATCTAGTTCAACCCATAGCCTAACATGTTGATCCAGAGGAAGGCAAAAAAAACCCCATGTGGCAACACTAATCTCCACATTGGGGGAAAAAATTCCTTCCTGACTCCAGATATGGCAATCAGACTAATTCCCTGGATCAACTCCCTATCAAAGAATCTAGTATATATAACTGGTAATATTATAGTTTTCAAGAAAGGCATCCAGGCCCTTCTTAAATGTTAGTAGTGACTCCCTCATTACAACATCATGTGGAGAGAGTTCCATAGTCTCACTGCTCTTACAGTAAAGAATCCGCGTCTGTGATTATGATTAAACCTTCTTCCTTCCAGACGTAGAGGATGCCCCCTTGTCCCAGTCTCAGGCCTAAGAGTAAAGAGATCATTAGAAAGGTCTCTGTACTGCCCCCTCATATATTTATACATTATTATAAGATCACCCCTAAGCCTTCGTTTTTCCAAGCTAAATAACCCCAAGTTTAATAACCTGTCTTGGTATTGCAGACCCCTTAGTCCTCTAATAACTTTTGTCGCTCTTCTCTGGACCCGCTCTAGTTCAGCTATGTCTTTCTTATACACCGGAGACCAGAATTGTACACAGTATTCTAAGTGTGGTCGCACTAGTGACTTGTATAGAGGTAAAATTATGTTCTCCTCATGAGCATCTATGCCTCTTTTAATACATCCCATTATTTTATTTGCCTTTGCAGCAGCTGCCTGACACTGGCCACTAAATGTGAGTTTGTCATCTCCCCATACACCCAGGTCTTTTTCAGTGACAGTTTTGCCCATGTTTTTACAATTAAGCACATAATTATATCTTTTGTTTCCTCTGCCCAAGTGCATGACTTTACATTTATCCCCATTAAAGCGCATTTGCCATTTAGCAGCCCAAGCTTCTAGTTTACATAAATCCTCCTGTAATATAAAATTGTCCTCCTCTGTATTGATTACCCTGCAGAGTTTAGTGTCATCTGCAAATATTGAGATTCTACTCTGTATGCCCCCTACAAGGTCATTAATAAATATATTAAATAGAAGCGGGCCCAACACTGACCCCTGTGGTACCCCACTGTTAACTGTGACCCATTCTGAGTGTGTTCCATTAATAACCACCCTTTGTTTCCTATCACTAAGCCAGTTCTTAACCCACTTACACATATTTTCCCCTATCCCCATTGCCCTCATTTTATGTATCAACCTTTTGTGTGGCACCGTATCAAAAGCTTTTGAAAAGTCCATATACACCACATCCACTGCATTTCCTTGGTCCAGTCCAGAACTTACTTCTTCATAGAAGCTTATTAGATTAGTTTGACAGGAACGGTCCCTCGTAAAACCATGTTGATAATGGGTCATGAGGTTATTTTTCTTCAGATACTCCAGTATAGCATCTCTTAGAAAACCCTCTAGGATTTTACCCACAGTAGAGGTTAAGCTTACTGGCCTATAATTTCCAAGTTCAGTTTTTGTCCCCTTTTTGAATATTGGCACCACATTTGCTATACGCCAGTCCTGTGGTACAGACCCTGTTATTATGGAATCTTTAAATATTAAAAATAATGGTCTATCTATGACAGTACTTAATTCCTGCAGCACTCTGGGGTGTATCCCATCTGGGCCCGGGGATTTGTCAATTTTAGTGATTTTTAGACGATGCCGTACTTCCTCTTGGGTTAAGCAGGTGACGTTTAATTGAGAATTTTTGTTATCACTGATCATATTGTCTGTCATGGGATTTTCTTGTGTAAATACCGTTGAAAAAAAGTCATTTAGCATATTTGCTTTTTCCTCATCCTCATCCACCATTTCACCCAGACTATTTTTAAAGGGGCCAACACCATCATTTTTTAGTTTCTTACTATTTATGTAGTTAAAAAATATTTTGGGATTCTTTTTACTTTCTCTGGCAATGAGTCTCTCTGTCTCAATCTTTGCTGCCTTGATTTGCTTTTTACAAATGTTATTTAATTTTCTGTATTTATTTAATGCTTCATCACTACCTACTTGCTTTAATTCCCTAAATGCTTTCTTTTTGTCACATATTGCACTTCTTACCGCTTTATTTAGCCATAGTGGTTTCCTCCTATTTCTAGCATGCTTATTCCCATAGGGTATATATTGTGCACAGGTCCTATTCAGGATGCTAATAAACATCTCCCATTTGTGTTGTGTACTTTTATGTCTCAGGACATCGTCCCAGTTTATTGCACTAAGATCATCTCTCAACCGTTGGAAATTTGCCTTCCTGAAGTTTAGTGTCCTTGTGGCCCCTCTACTACACGTCTTAGTAAAGGATACTTGAAAGCTTATTAAGTTATGATCACTATTACCCAAGTGACCTCCAACCCGTATATTTGATATGCGGTCCAGCCTGTTGGTTAATATTAGGTCCAGCAGTGCCCCCCTTCTTGTTGGGTCCTGAACCAGTTGTGAAAGGTAATTGTCTCTTATAGTTTTCAAAAACTTATTACCTTTGCTGGAACTGCAGGTTTCTGATCCCCAATGTATTTCAGGGTAGTTGAAGTCCCCCATAATAATGACTTCTCCCTGAGTCGCTGCTTCATCTATTTGCTTTATGAGGATATTCTCCTCCACTTCCATTATTGTTGGGGACTTATAACAAACCCCTATCAGTAATTTATTATTTTTTCCCCCTCCCCTTATCTCCACCCACAGAGACTCTACATTTCCATTAGATTCACCTATATTATCACGCAGGATGGGTTTTAAGGATGATTTTACGTATAAACATACACCTCCTCCTCGCCTATTTGTACGGTCATTTCTGAACAGACAATAGCCCTGTAAATTAACAGCCCAGTCATGGCTCTCGTCCAGCCAAGTCTCCGAAATTCCCACCATGTCATAATTATTTTCCAACAAAATCAATTCTAATTCCTCCATTTTGTTGGTGAGGCTTCTGGCATTAGTGAACATGCACTTTATGCATCTCTCTTTACCTCTATTCCTTCCTACTAGATAGATTGTTCTAACCCCACCCCCCCATGCCACCCCCAATTTTATTACTTGTGCCCAGGTTACTGTTTACACTATCTTCCCCTCCTATACAATTAATACCCTCCCCCCCAATCCCTAGTTTAAACACTCCTCCAACCTTCTAGCCATTTTCTCCCCCAGCACAGCTGCACCCTCCCCATTGAGGTGCAGCCCGTCCCTAGCATAGAACCTGTAGCCAACAGAGAAGTCGGCCCAGTTCTCCAGGAACCCAAACCCCTCCTTCCTACACCAATTCCTGAGCCACTTATTTATCTCCCTAATCTCCCGTTGCCTCTCTGGTGTGGCACGTGGTACAGGCAGTATTTCAGAGAATACTACCTTGGAGGTCCTTGCCTTAAGCTTGCAGCCTAATTCCCTGAAATCATCTTTAAGGACCTTCCACCTACCTCTAACTTTGTCATTTGTGCCAATGTGCACTATGACCGCTGGGTCCTCACCAGCCCCTCCCAGTAATCTGTCAACCCGATCAGCGATGTGCCGGACTCGAGCACCAGGTAGGCAGCACACTGTTCGACGATCCCTGTCTTTGTGACAGATTGCCCTATCTATTCCCCTAATAATTGAGTCCCCCACTACCAGCACCTGTCTGGCCTGCCCTACTCTCCTGTTTTCCCCCTTACTGGAGCAGACACTCCTCTGGCTTTCAGAGGTCATGCCCTGCTGCAGCAGTGCTATCCCTGAACTCACACCCCCCTCATCTGCCAACATAGCAAATTTATTGGGGTGTGCCAGATCAGGGCTAGCCTCCCTGGCACCCTTCCCTCTACCCCGCCTTCTAACTGTCACCCAGCTAGCTACCTCACGGTCCTGAGGCTCCATAGTACCATCCTCCCCCACATCTATCCCATTGAGCAGCTGTTCAGTGAGCAGCAGACTCCTTTCCATATTGTCTATGGATCTCAGCGTTGTCAGTCGTTCATTTAGATCCAGTATCTGGGCTTCCAAATGCACAACGTACTCACATCTCACACAGCAGTATGCACCCTCGGCCGGCTGGTCAAGGAATGCATACATGTGGCAAGATGTACACTGGATGGCATTGCCAATCATGGAGCTTATTTCCTAATGAGGATTGCACCAGACAGAAATGATAAGTAAAAAGAAATGCAAAGTATTAATAAAATACAACCAGCAATTCAGTAAGTCCTCCCTTCCAAACTCCCTGAATCACAAGTCACACACTTACTTCTGTCGCACTTGCACTCTGTCACACAAAGCTCGCGGTCACACTCGCTAGAGAATCAGATATAAAGAGGTTTTTTTTTTCTTTTTTTTCCCTTAGCAGCAAATCAGCCTGTATCTCAGTGTACTTCCAAAGGACTGGAAGCCCCAACCAGCTGCTTCTTATAAACCCTTAATTATGCACCCCCACCCTTAATTAACCCCTTGTAAGTATAGCTACACCACAGGTTTTAAGTGCAAGTAGTTAACCCTTTTAACTTACAGGTAGTAAAATAGGAGTCTATAAACTTGTAGAGAGAAAAGAAAGTTAAGAAAGCCCAATAAAATTAAAAAGGTAAAAAAAAAAAAAAAAAAAAAAAAAAAAACAGTCAGCAATTCACACAGGTATTTGTTGCAGGATTCCCAAACACCTCCTCACTGGAGGACAGAAAAGGCCCCATGTAAGAACAATATGTAGACTCCTTATAGTCCAATAGCTTATGATAATGCAAAACTCTACCTGTTTTTGAAGTAGAAATGGGTCCCTTACCTCTTGCCCGCCCCTGGTGTATAGCAGCCCGCAATTATATCTTATCACATGGATACTCGGTGGAAAACAGAATAGCAGTTTGTTCAAGTCCGAAAAAATAGGTTTCTAGAAAAGAGGCAATATTTTTACCCTCCGGACTTTAGGCTTTTAATAGAACAATACACACCCATTTATTAATTTCATGGGTCATAGAACTATAAAGAAATAAGATGTTACATTGTGTCAAATGATCACAATTTTGGGTTACATCAATCAGACTATCCGCAATCTTCTACTCAAGGGCGTAACTACAACAGGTGCAGGGGCTGCAATCGCACCTGGGCCCTGGAACCTAGAGGGCACCAAAAGTCCCTTTGGCCTATAGAAAAAGTCTAATGCTTGTCACATCGCCATTGGACTCGGCGGCTGGTGTTCCTGCCTCGGCCGCTGGGAGGCGCCGGATTGCTTTGGCTGATGGTGCCGGTGATAGGAGGGCCTTGTCCTCATATGGACCTGCTCCTTCGACGTCTGCCTCTGTCGCTGAGCGCCGCCGTGTTTCTCCTTTTGGGTGATGTGGGTCGCAGAGGAGCAGGCCCCCGCAGAGGTGTCTGATAGGCGCAGCCTTCGTTCTTCTGTCAGAAGTGGGGTAGTTGGTGCCAGTCGTGCATCACCATCTGGCCTGGTTCTAGGGGCGGTCCAGATGAGATCATCAGGCTGTGAGCTCCAGCCTATGGGAGGTAACCGCACCCTTCAAATACATTGGAGCCTGTCTTGCAGGCCGCCAGATATAGTTTTGCTTCCCCAGTGATAGTGTGTGTTTAGTTTTGTCTCTGACCTTTGCCTGGATTTCTGACTCTGCTACAGCCTGTTGATTTTGCGCCTCAGCTGCCCTCTTGGTTTTGACCTTGACCTTTGCCTGGATTTTCGACTCTGCTACAGCCTGACGATTTTGTGCCTTCGCTGCCCTCTCGGTTTTGACTCGGACTCCTGACAACGTTTTTTTGGGCCCTGATTTTTCCCTTCCTGGCGACTTCCTGCTCTGCTGCTCATAATAGGCAGCTACCCCCTGGGCTCCGCTGTAATTCCAGATCCCTGTATAGGGGTTAAGGGTCTCGGGGTGCTGCCTTGCCAGCAGCTCAGCCTCACAGCGCATGGTTGTCACAATGCTATTCAAGAATTGCAGTAATTGGGAGGCCCCATTGGAGCTTTTACATTGGGGCCCATGTGCGTAAGCCCCTGCTTCTACTAGGTAGAAGACTAGTAAATTGAGCAAAGGTAAACAGTTGCTAAAACACATTTATGCCATTATATCATCATACAGTAAAAATTTCTTTCTAAAACTGCAATAATTTTAAAAACATTGAACTATAACATAAAACACAATGCAAGTGTGTACGAGTATAATTCTACTAACAAAATACAAATGCACATGTGGTGGATTAGAAGGGAAAAGTTTGAGGGCAAGTTTTGGATCTCAAAATCTGTAAACTGATCTCCTCTCTCCCGCTGATTTGTTTTAGATATTGTAGTGGGAATCACTTGCTGTTTTGTGTGATATGAAGTTATATGGGTGCTTGATGTCTTATACACCATTGCAGTCCTTACTATGGGGTGGACCATGACTCCATTGTAAGGCTATGCAGAAACTCTGGGCCTCCATACAGCCTCTGTGCGCACATTTCTACACTGTAATATGAGAGAAAAAACGGTCACAATACAGAGGTTATTTGTGGATTTCATGTTAGGCTCGGGTCACACTTGCGTCATGACCCTAGCTTGACGGAAGCGCTGCAAACATAGAATATGTCTGCCTCAGCATATAGTGTTAATGGCAGGTAAGGCTATGAGCTGCGAGGCTATTGCGCCCTATGACAACCAGTTTTTTACCTCAGCAACTGGCTCCATTCAAAGCTCCCGGATATGCGCTTTTGGATAGCGCACAGGAAATGTGGTCTGCAGCCTTTTCCTGTTCACTGTCCAAAAGCGCATATCCCGGGAGCTTTGAATGGAGCCGGCTGCTGAGATAAACAGCGGGTTGTCATAGGGCTCAATCGCCTCACAGCACGTTGCTTTACCTGCCATTAACACTATGCTCTGAGGCAGAAATATTCTATGTTTGCAGCGCTTCCATCAGGCTAGGGTCATGACGCAAGTGTGAACCTAGCCTTAAAGACAATTTGTCATATAGAAAATGGTGTGTCATCTGCAGGCGGCAGGCAATGGAGCAGGCAGAGCTGGATGACTTGATATATAGCTTTGTGGGAAAATACTTTGCTTTACTTTTATTGGATTTATTGAATTCCCTGTTATTTCTATATTTAGGATTTCAGTGGGTAGTTCTGTAAAATGATTTTCAAATTTCTTTATATGAATCTGCACAGAGATAGCTGTCAGTTACTGAGTAGGACTATGCCCTGGACTCCTAAGCATAAAAACAGCAGGCACTTCAATAAAATACAAGTTATACTGAATCTTTAACACATAACAATCAAAATCTGCTTTACATTTCCTGTTTTTATTACCGATTCTTTGAAAAATGCCTACAAGGAAAAATGCCCACAGGCAAACCTAACCCCTAACCCTGACCCTTAACCCTGACCCCTAACACCTAGCCCTGACACCTAGACCCCACCCTTAACCTTGACCCCTAACTGTAATACCAATCCCAGACCCCTAACCCTAACACCTAACTCTGACCCCTAACTCTTGCCCCTAACCCTGACCCCTAACACCTAATCCCTAAACATAACCTTAACCCTGACCCCTAACACCTAAACTTGAACCCTAATCCTGACCCCTGGCACCTAACCCTGACATCTAATCCTGACACCTAACCCTGACCTATAACCCTAACACCTAACCCTGGACACCAAACCCCACCCCTAACCTTGACCCCTAACCTTGACCCCTAACCCTGACTCCTAACCCTAATACCTAATCCTGACCCCTAACCCTGACCACTTATCCTGACCTCTAACCATGACCCCCAACACCTAACCCTGACCCCTAAGTCTGACACCTAACCCTGTGGGCATTTTTCTGGTCACCTTCTTTACCATACCACCAACAGATAGGAGAGCATGTATCAATAAAGCCTTATAATACGTGACAATGTTCTTTTCTTAGGTATGGGATTATTCATTTGATTAACAAATTAAGTTTTAATCTTTTGTCTGTGGCAATATATGGTTATAGTACCAAATCTGATTTAAGAAATTGTTGTTTCATTGAACTATTAATTTTTCTTAGAAAGCAATTGTATATACATCTACGGTCTATTTACCGTATATTGTTTTAGTAAGTTATCTGTATTTTTATCTCCTTTAGTTCTTTACCTTTTGTGTTTTCTATTAAGTTGTTTTTTTTGCAATGATTTTTTTTTCACTGAGGCTCAAACAGTTCATTTTCTTAGCCCTTAAAAATATAATGTAGGATAAAGTCAGATTATTAGACATCAAAGAACCTATGACTCGCAATCTTTCTGCAAAAGTTCGGCATCGTTAAGTGAAATTGTCTGACAGCCTATTCTGGCCCTGAAATACATCAGTTGGCCAAAGAATTCAGAATCCTTAAAAAGGGAATGAAAGAAAAAAGTGTGATATTTATGCAAAGCAAGAGCTCTCTCATCTAATAAATGTTTGATTACATAACTGATGCCTGACAAGGCTTGGATATTGCTTCTTAAGGCTTCCTTCACACTGCAGTCAGGTCCGATCCGGGCTGTCAGGGGTGAACCTGGCAGCCCCGGACCGGATCTGGACACAGAACCGGAGGACAAATATGCTCTCCGGTCCAGTGTGCAGCCTGATGCTGCAGAGCTCAGCTGTCCCCAGCTGAAATGGTGCTGGACCCCTTCACAGGGGACAGCTCCCTGGTGCTGAAGTTCAGCATAGCTCACACTGAACTTCACCCGCAGGTGTCCGGTTCCCGGATCCTCCTGGATCGGGGCAATCCAGCCCCATAGACTCCCATGTTAGGGAGCGCCGGATTGCCCTGGATCCGAAATGATCTGGGAGAATCCGGGAGGATCTGATTTGGGGAGATTTTTCTCCCCGGACACAAAAATGCAGCATGCTCCGATTTTGTGTCAGGGAGAAAAATCCGATTCCTCCCGGATTCTCCTGGACACATGGAAACTGGATGGCAGAGAGTTTCCATCCGGCTCCATCCGGCCCCATAGGGCTGCATGGGGTGAAAATCGGGTTCGGGCTGTCCGGTGGGATCGGACCTGACCGCAGTGTGAAGCCAGCCTAACTTTCCTGGCGCACCTCCTGCTTTAAAACTTTAATAATCCCAAAGGGATACACTTTTTATTTCATATAAATTAAAACAAAATAGAAACGAATTAAGGCTTGTAGTGACATTCTGCAAAACTTTCATATACCGTATATACTCGTGTATAAGCCGACCCGTGTATAAGACGACCGAAAAGGTAAATGGTAAAAAGTGCCGTCATATATAGCCCAGTCACCAATATAATAAATAGGGAATTCCTATAGTGCTGCATGAACTGTTCACCAGCCGGGATCTGTACAGTACAGATAAAGTGCTATATAGTGCATGGGGGTGTAGAAAGCGGATACAAGAGGCCAGATTTGGAGAAAGGACAGAATGGGAATAGTTACATAGATGATGTGAGGTGATAGGCCAGTCTAAAGAGATGTGTTTTTAACACTCACTTAAAACGATTGGTATTTCGAATTAATTGAAATGTTTTTGGTAATCCGTTCCAGAGAATTGGTGCAGCTCATGAGAAGTCCTGGAGACGGGAGTGGGAGGTTCAGATTGTTGATGATGTCAGTCTTAGGCGGCCGTCACATGCTTCAATCTTGTGAGCGATATTGTTAGCGATCACATGCACGCGCGATCGCTAACAATATCGCTCACATCGCTGGTGAGCTGTCACACAGACAGACTCACCAGCGATGTGGACCAGCAAGATCGCTGGTAACCATGGTACACATCGGGTTACTAGGCGCCGCACGGCGCTTAGTAACCTGACGTTTACCATAGATACCATCTCCCAGCATAGGCTCTGCCGCTGGGAGATCGTTCATCGTGGTGTCACACACCACGATGATGCAGATTGATCAAGCGATTATCGCTTGATACGAGCTCCGGCTCACAAATCTGCGATCAAACAATCAAGCGATTTTACATTGAAAAATCGCTTGATTACACGTAGCGATGCACAAACGATATCGCTTAAGCGATCGAAAAGCAGATCACTTAAGCGATATCGTGCAGGAAATCGATGCGTGTGACGGCCGCCTTAGGTCAATTGCAGAATAGAGGGCATGTGTAGGACGATAGATAGAAAGATAGATATTTCTGCAGCACAAAAGATCATCGTTCTCAGCAGTTTATAAGGAACTGCTGACACGCCCCTCCAGGGCCTTAGGATACACGGAACCGGGCTTTCTTGAGGCTTTATCACGGGAATCACAGGGACTGAGAACTGGCTCTGTGACCCTGGTGGTGTCATTAAAGGTTCAGTGTGGGTGGCTCACTCTCTTAGGGATAGGGACCTGGCGTGGAGGGTTCATTCTGGACAGGAATTACTGGATTTGGGGATACTTCTTAATTTACATGTGACGCCACCCGCAGGTTGCAGCTATAGATGGCTGCTGCTGCTTGAAAGTCTTCCTACTGGCCGATGGTTGGGAGGCAGCAATGTCCTTAAGCCCTCTACGGGTAGGGCTGACCTCTAGGGCAGCTGAAGGTACCTGAGTGAGTTGGTAGTAGTTTTTCTGGTGCTTTTGACGCTTAAGAAAGTTCACAGACACAGTAAGCTGTAGTCTTTAGTTCTTTACTCACAGTCACCTTGAAAGTGGCACAGCCTCTGGGTTGCTAGCTGAGCCTGGTCTTCTCTACTAGTCTTTTGGGTTACGGTGTCCCCTGCGGCCTAGTCTCTCTACTTGCCTGTGGAGCCTCGTACTTCATGCCGTTGCTCCCGCCCCTCCCCTCCTCTGACCTGCCGATTTCAAGGCCTGCGTTCCACTGTGCTGCTGCCTCCTCTCACTTCTTGCTTGAGTGCACAGTGGAACATAGGTCGGCAGCTCCTCTTTCTCCTTCTCCTGAGGCTTGAATCCTCAGTTTCTACAAGAGGAGATGCCGAAGCAGTGAGTGCACTATGGCCAGAGTATTGGGGGTCATATATAAGGCTGCATATAATAATGCACTATATGGGAGCTATAAGGCTGCACATTATACTGCACTATATGGAAGATATAAGGCTGCACATAATACTGCACTATACCGGATATATTGGAGATATAAGGCTGCACATAATACTGCACTATATGGTAGATATAAGGCTGCACATAATACTGCCCTATATGGTAGATATAAGGCTGCACATAATACTGCCCTATATGGGAGATATAAGGCTGCACATAATACTGCACTATATGGGAGATATAAGGCTGCAAATAATACTGCACTATATGGGAGATATAAGGCTGCACATAATACTGCACTATATGGGAGATATAAGGCTGCATATATAAGACTGCACTATATGGGAGATATAAGGCTGCACATAATACTGCACTATATGGGAGAAATAAGGCTGAGTATAGCATAGCATGGGTTCTTATCCAGCATAAACCTGTAAAAACTAAACAAGATAATACATTATCTTTACTATAGACTAACATCTGCACTAATCCGCTCCTCCCACTCCCGGCTCCAAGACTTCTCCAGAGCTGCACCAAACCTCTGGAATGCTTTACCCCAAGAAATCAGGACTATCCACAACTTGCATGGCTTCAGACGATCCCTAAAAATGCATCTTTTTAAGGCGGCCTATCATACTCCCTAATAGAAGTCCATTGTACTGTAGACAGTGAATGGGCTATCCCTCTGGACATTACTCTTCTACAAACTCCACCAAACCAAAAAGGTCTACACAGACTGTATAATGACCATCCATGTAAGCTTAGCCCTATGCCCCATTTCCTCAAGATGCCTGGACCATCAGGGCAATAAGCCCCTGCACCTTGTACAACCCCTATTCCGTTGTAGATTGTAAGCTCTTTTGAGCAGGGTCACCTTCATTTCTTGCTTTATTTATTGTATTTTCTTTTTTACATTGATTCTATGCCTATTGTTTTGTATCCAATTATTGTACTTTATTTGTTCTCTACTCTAATTACTTACTGTATGTTTTCTGTACCCTACATTGTAAAGCGCTGCGGAATATGTTGGCGCTATATAAATAAAGCTTTATTATTATTATTATAGAGTAAAAATGTTGTTCTTTTTTATTTAATGTATATATGCAATTTTTATGAACAATTATGTATCATGTTAGTACTTATCTCTATGTCTGTATCTGATGTATCTTTGCTGCAAGCATTTAGAACCTTTTTGAGATATGCCCACATACTTAAAGGGAACCAACCACCCCAAATGACCCCCCCGGACTAATAATATCGTTCCCTACTTGCAGCACATACATGTGCTGCAAGGTTTTTTGCTAAAAAAACTGCTTTATAAAACTTAAGATAATGCTTTAGAAACTTTATAACCAAGGGACGGGTGGGCGTGACTTACATGTGCAAAAGCCGAGATTCCTCTGTCACTCATTCTCCTCTCTGGCTCGCAGCAGTAACGGCCAGCCCTTTCTGCAGCGTCCCAGGCTGGTGCACGGGATGTCATGCCCGTGCACACGTCATCAGCTACAGCCGGGAAGCGAGCGCGCGCTCTGACTTCCACAGCCGAGCGCAGGGAGTCAGAGCGCGCGCTCGCTTCCCGGCTGTAGCTGATGACGTGTGCACGGGCATGACATCCCGTGCACCAGCCTGGGACGCTGCAGAAAGGGCCGGGCTTTACTGCTGCGAGCCAGAGAGGAGAATGAGTGACAGAGGAATCTCGGCTTTTGCACATGTAAGTCACGCCCACCCGTCCCTTGGTTATAAAGTTTCTAAAGCATTATCTTAAGTTTTATAAAGCAGTTTTTTTAGCAAAAAACCTTGCAGCACATGTATGTGCTGCAAGTAGGGAACGATATTATTAGTCCGGGGGGTCATTTGGGGTGGTTGGTTCCCTTTAAACAGAATGTTTAGATCTAGCTTGCCAGATATACACATTTAATGATGTCAATATGTAAGCCTCGTTTTGATCTTACTGGTACCTACTGTATATATACCGGACCAGTACAGGACTAAGGTGTACATCTTATTTCATGCGGTGTTATTCGAGGAAGGGGCTTGACCCTGAAACACGTAATAAACCACCATTTGTATTTCTAACAACCTGAATCACTGGATTCCTTGGAGCAGGAGCGCGGTTCATATTCCCATTTCACCTAAGCACATTTGGATGATACTACAGGTAAAGGCACAGACTAAAAAACAATCCGATTCACTTAAGAAAACATCTCTTCCCTCCTTTGATCATGCTAATGCATGCTAATTCACCTTCTATATCGAACCTCCCATTGTACATTGCATACTGATAAAATACTGATATAGTAATTTATTGGAAATATAATCCAATTTCATAATTTTTTTCAACTATATTTTTATGTAACTTTTTTGTTTTATCCAAAACCTATGTTAACAGGTTCAAAGTATATAGTATAATACAACATATTCAAGCCTTTTGGGGTCAGAGTTACTTCAATGGAGATCATAACAGAACCTATTAGTGATATACTGTAGTATGGGTTAGAACCCCTTGGGCTGTTTACACTAATATCATGGCTTACAAGTCTATGACAGCCTCGTTCTGGCTTCATTCTAGCTCTCATAGACTTGCATGGAGCATTTGTAAAGCAACTTCTGGGCAGTCAGAAGTTACATTTACAAGATGGCACCACGGGACCGGAGCAATGCTGAAAGAGGATGAAAACGCTGGCGGGTGAGTATAACCGGGGATAGGGGACTTAGATTTAAAGAACCTCTCCAGCTCTGAAAAAAAACTACTGGAGGGTGTTTTAATAGTGCTGTAGAAAAAAAATACAATTAACATAGGGTTCTGTGGAATCCTTTTAATCGACGATATAACTAACCTCAATTGTTCAAAATGAAATAGTAAAAAATTGTGTTTCTCTTTTTATATTGGATTGCAGTTTGGAAAAAGTAAGCTGTTTTGCTCATAGCTTTTTTTAAATTTGACAAAGTCCTAGAATAAAACCAAAATTAAATTGATGACTCATGCTGGAACACATTCAACAACTATTAGACTATACTTGCATACAAGCAGACTTTAAGGCAAACTGCCAGCAGGTTTTTACTACTTAGGGTAGGCTCATACTGGCGTATAACTCGGATGAGCGCTAACCGATATCTCGCTCCAATGTTCTGCTATGAGGTAGAGCCGACCAGTGCTTTTGTTCTCATGCCAAATCGGAAAGAAACGAGTCGGACATTCTGCACTTTGCAACGAAGACACGCAACCATACAACTCTATAGGTGATTCTCGCATGCAAGAGAAGCCTAGCACAGGGAATGACAGTCAGCTTTAACTTTTTGTTTGAGCCTAGTGTCATTTGATTAATTGGCCTGATTCTCTCGCATATAAGAATCCAATGGTCATGTGAGTACACCCTCAGCATGATGTGGGTGCAGAAAATCTGATTCCAGGGATGTGTCACTTGCTCAGCAGTTTGCTGTAGCTTCAATGCAATCAGTGTATTATCAGCTGGATATTACCACTGTGTCCGGACTCTGGATCTTCTGTTTAACGTTTGTGTAGTACACTTTTCTAAAATGGCATCGGCTGCTTCGCTCCTGTTCATGTGATCCTCCCTCGCTGCCTTTATAAACCCTAGTTTACCTTCTAGCCGGATCTTGTGTATTCTGCTTGAATCCCTGGCTCTTTGCTTCTCAGGATTGCTCATCCAGAAGGTCCGGCTTAGCTCTTTTCAGCAACCTCTCCTGCTCCCAGAAACTCACCTGCAACTTGCTGCTTGTGTTTCTCAGTGTCTGCCTCAGCCTGCCTGCCTGCCCTAGTTATGTAAGCCCTGTCTGCTTTTAGCAGCTTATTGTTGTTACGTGTGCAGTAGCAGTACTCTAACTATTTGGACTTCCTAAGGCTCACTGCTCTGCAATGGCTTTGGGGCTTATTTTCAGAAACTTACCTAACCCAGGCCTCCTGGGTGTAGCTGTGGTACCTACTAAACTGCATCTCCCAGTGAGTACTTCTTTCAAGAACCTTTCCTTTCCAGCATCTCTTTGCAGGAACTATTTCTAGTGACTTTTCTGTTTATTGTGTATTTGATGATCTTTGCTCACTTGCTGCACGTCACGTTTGTTTTCAATCATGTGTGTAAAATACAGACTTTCTCATCGTAACCTTGTTCAGTTGAGTCACTTGCCTCAAACTAAGAGATTCCTGAGTGTTCCATTATAATTATTAAACTCTGAACTCATGTGCAATCAATTCAAGCTTATCTATTTATCTCCATCCCCAACACTGATTGACAACTTGCTCATAATGTATGGTGTGCACTGAAGGCTGCCAATCAGTGGTGTGGGTGGGAAAATACACAGCTCAGCGTTCTGTGCATTGCTATATCAACAGCAGAGAAAATATGGATTTCATCAAAAGTGCACCAAAACTGCAGAAAGTGATACATTGTTGGAATCAGCCTCTCTGTTACTACATCATTCTGCTCTCAGACTACATAGCAAAATCCTGTTGACACATTCCCTTTAAAGTAAACCTGACAGCTGATAAATGCTGTCCAATCCACGAGCAGCATACATCAGATCTCATCCAAATACGTTACACTGAAATGCTGCAATCTAGCCGGAATCTAGCCACATGGAAGGCTACTTGACTACTTGCTCCCCTTGGTAACAGGTCTTGACCTATACATGTATGCAGAGAGAGATCTGTCAATAAAGGGCAGCAGGCAAGGAAAAACACTGTGGACCAGCCTGTCAAGACAGTTTCTGGTGCGGCTCAGTCCCTAGCGACTTCTAAAGGTACCATTACACACAGAGATATATTGCTTGCAACTCACTGGTTGCAGTGAAATTATGGACACATTGTTACGTTTGTACAGGCAACAAAATGGAACAATGTGTCCATGATTTCACTGCAACCAGTGAGTTGCAAGCAAGATATCTCTGTGTGTAACGGTACCTTTAAGTATGTCTTTCTCTGAAATGCTGAAAATTTTGAGTCAATTTCATAAAGTCACAGTCTGATACGTTTTGTATCAGCTATCATGTTTACTTTTAAAGTCTTTTCTGTAGATGAGTCTTCAGGAGAACTCTGTTCCACAGCCTCCCATTTGTTGGGGGCTATGTGCTCCTGAAAATTGATTGTTTGGGCAGGAGCATAGTTGAGCCAATGGTTTGAACTGCCTTCAAGCAAAGCCATTCTTGACTCAGCAGCATTGGAGTAGTGTCCAGGACCAGCGATCCGCGCCTAGGAAACCTGCCACCAGTGGTGTATCTTGAAGCTCATGGACCCAGATGCGAAAGCTCCAACGTGACCTCCAATTATTGCAAGTCTTTAATAGCATCAGCCTTTTTCTATAGGCCAAAGGGACTTTTGGGGCCTCCCTAGGCTCCCAGGCCCAGGTACGATTGCAACCCCTGCACCTGTTGTAGTTATGCCCCTGCCCTGCCACCTTGAATACACTGCAGAGGTAGCTAGTGACCTAGGAAATAAGCAGTAAATGATAGAATTACAAATTCCTCCATTCTTGACCAATTAGATGATTTTTAATAATGAGTGCAATGTTGCCAGCTTTTCCAAACCCTTTGCAATTTTAACCATATATCCTGTTAAGATAACCCCTTTAAACCTGAGAGGTCATCATATCCTCTGTTAGACAATTTAACTTTTATGAAGGTGAGGGTCTCCTGTTCAGAATTCTCATCTTATAGAGGACAGCAGCTCCACATCTCTGACTCTAGAGGACCTACTTGTCCTCCAGATGGGAAAAGTTCAGTGTCTTGTAGTGATTTGATCACTGATTGTGTTGAGGGACACTCAAAGGGTAGCAAGATTGAGGCAAGTGGGTATGTTTTTCCATAACATAAAGTTCAGCTAAGTATTCATTTACACTATCATAAACTGCGTAGATAGGTGCACAGTCACATTAGTATCAAATCAATATACCAGTCTGTTTCCAACGAGAGGATGCCATCCCCCCTGGCAATTTACATTCATAGATTGTTAAGTGTACCAGTGCAGGCATCACTACCTCTCAGTCCACTGTCCAGGAAACTGCCACACTTGATCACCAACTCCTGTTGGTTCCAGACCCTCAGCAGGATTGAAGCTTCCTGAACACAGAGACATTTCAGGCTCTTCCATGGTCTCCTCACCGCGTGTCTGCCAGGATGCCAGCAACTTCCAAGCATTCCATCCCAGGTGCCTTCCAGGACAATGGCTGCTCCAAACACCAAGAGCGTGTTCATAGTTCGTTACAGTGTGTCAGTGCAGGCATCCCTACCCACACACACTGACCTCGCAGTCCACTGTCCAGGAAACTGCCACACTCGGATCACCAACTCCTGTTGGTTCCAGACCCTCAGCAGGATTGAAGCTTCTGAACACAGAGACATTCCAGGCTCTCCCATGGTCTCCTTACCGTGTGTCTTCCAGGATGCCAGCCACTTCCAAGCATTCCATCCCAGGTGCCTTCCAGGACAATGGCTGCTCCAAACACCAAGAGCGTGCCCTCACAGATTCTGCCAGTCTCTCCAGACATCCATGGTCTCTCGTCAGCTCATGTGCTCACACAAACACACGTTATAAGCTATGAGCCACATCCACATCCCGGCAACTTGCAAACTTAACTCTTATGGCACCACAAGTCCCATAGTGACCCAGAGCATAAGTTGCTGCATCACAGTCTGTAAAAAGAAACGTAACTTTAGTCTCTAAGTTTGAGCTTTTGAATTACCAAAAATCAATCTACGTATCTCGTGTACTTTCCATTTCTAGTATAGTGAATTGTAATTTCTCGTTAAAGTTGCGCTAAAGAATACATTAATTAGTCTGTTGCAAAGCATCAGGGGTTTGCAGGAATTAATATTTATTGCATATCTAAGAAAAGTCAAGGATAACAGGTATTTGTCTTCCGCTCTGTTAACTAAATTTACTTGTACATAGAAATGTGAGCCTGACCTTGTATTACACCATCAATAAATATTCAATGCCCATGAGCTGCCGTATAAGTAAAAAAGGAAACGTCTATTTCTGCTGTTTCCAGTTAATTTAGTCTTTGTTTGGCGGTGCTCCTTTTGAAACAGAAAGTAGTTATTGACCAGAAAATCCTTTGTATCCTCCAAATCCATTATGTCTTTTATTATATTGATCAACTAAGACTTCTCGTATTTTCCCACGGATTCAATTCTCCGAAGTCTCTCCATGCAGACAGGCAATGAATTTAATATTTTACTGGAGATAAAATCATATGGCAACTGCACTGAGCCGATGTGTAATGCAAGTATTGATTAGAAAAACAGGTATACTTAAGAAGGGTTGTTTTCTTCTCTTTTACCTTGGAAGTCTACTGTAACATGTTCATTTGTTCTATTGACCCAATAGGTTAAAGCACCACTCCAGTGTACTTTTTATTTCACCACTGGAGTGGTGTTTTAAATCTACATCCCCAGCCCCCTGTCTTATACTCAATGTTCAGTGTCTTCATCTGTCATTGGCGCTGATCCAGTCGGTCTTTTCCAATTGGGGACCTGCCGACTGCCCGATGTGTCTTGAAGCACTCCGGGGGTCACAAATCAATACAAGTCTATGAGAGGCTTGTTCTGGCTTGCATTGAGGTCTTGTGATGGAACAGCTGACCTTCAGCCAATCAGACATTACGTTTACAAAATAGCGCCATGGGTCCTGAGCAATGCTGAACAAAGGTGAAGACGCCAGAGGGTAAGTAAATACATGGGGCAGGGGACTTTGATTTAAAGCGCCTCTCCAGTGGTGGAATAACAAAGAAATGTTGGAGTGGTTCTTGAATACAATGTTCTTCTTTTATTGGAAACTAAAAAAAAAAGAAAGTTTCACATCTATGAAAGAATATCATTCAGGGTGTAAGGAGTTTACTCTGTTAGGTCATAGAATGGTAGAGTTGAAAGGGCCCTCCTCGGTCATCTGGTTCAACCCCTGCTCAGAGCAGGATACTCTAAATCATCCCAGACAGATGTCTGTCCAGCCTCTGCGTGAAGACTTCCATTAAAGGGGAATTAAACACCTCTCATGGCCGCCTGTTCCACTCGATGATCACCCTCACTGTCAAAAAGCTTTTACTGATATCTAATCTGTGTCTCCTCCCATTCAGTTTCATCCCATTGCTTCTAGTCTTTCCTTGTGTAAATGAGATTAAAGCTGATCCCTCTACAGTGTGACAGCCTTTGAGATATTTCTAGACAGCTTTTAAGTCTCCTCTCAGTCTTCTTTTTGGCAAGCTTATTTGGCCTATAACTGTTCCTCGTATGACATGGTTTGCAGAAAGGTCGCCCTTTTCTGAACTTGCTCCAGTTTGTTGATGTATTTTTTAAAATGTGGAGCCCAGAACTGGACACAATAACCAGATGAGGTCTGACCAAAGAGGAGTAGAGGGTGATAATGACATCACATGATCTAGACTGAACGATGCTTCTGTTAATACATCTCAGAATAGTGTTTGCCTTTTTTGTTGCTGCTTCACACTGTTGACTGCTATTGATCTCTCCTCATCCCTGCCGGAAAAGCGGTCTTTAATGCAGGTATGCAGGTAATAGTTGATTAGCAGCGTCTAAATGGTCTGAAGGAGCCAGAACGCCTAAGGCCGGGTTCACAACATGGCACAATCCGATCCGGGGCTGTCTGATGTGAATTGAACAGCCCCGGACCGGATTTTGGCCATCTGTCCGGGAGGATCCCGGTATATTCGGATTTTTCCTCCCAGACACAACAATGCTGCTTGCAGCATTTTTGTGTCCGGAGAGAAAAATCTGTCCAAATTGGATCCTCCCGGATTTCCTGATCCGGGTAATCCGGGCTCCTAACATATGGGAGTCTATGGGCCGGATTGCCCGATCCGGGAGGATCCAGGAACGACACCTGCGGCTGAAGTTCAGCGTGAGCATCAGGGAGCTGTCCCCTTTGAAGCAGTCCAGCACCATTTTGCAGGGGACAGCTGAGCTCGGCTGCCTTCGGCTACTAATATTCCCTCCGGTTCTGTTTTCAAATCCGGTACGGGGCTGTCAGGTTCACCTTTGACAGCTCCGGATCGGATTGTGCCGTGATGTGAACCCTGCCTTAAGGTTGTAGTGGATCAAATACTTATTTTCCTCTGCAAAATGCAAATACATTTATATAATTTAGGCAATATGATTTTCTGGATTTTATTTTTCATATTCTATCTCTCACTGTTAAAATAATCTTACCCTTACAATTATAGATTGGTCATGTCTTTGTTAGTGGGCAAACTTATAAAACAGCAAGGGATCAAATAATTATTTCCTTCACTGTATATCTCTAATAAGGTGAATTCGGGCTACCTGAATGGACCTTAGTCCTGGAGCCCACAAGCCTTGCTGACCTGACGGACACTTTGAAGGCTTATAGGGTCATTTCCGAAGTTAGACCTCCCACACATTAGTATAGAAAGCGAAAGCTTGTCCTTACAATATGCCCTTACTTTTTAGGAAGGAAAACCTCTCACTCAGAACACTGTGTTCTCAAAAGACTTTTTAAATGTAATGTGTCGACTTTTCCCTTCCCTCCACTTTATTACCGAACTGCAACTCTATTTAAACATATAAAATGCACTGACTAAGGACCATTGATTTTTAAAGCCAAGCTCAGTCACTGGGCCGCCGGTATTCACAAGAATATTCACATGAGAATATTTTTAGGTTTATTCAGCGGGACATGGAATATTACCATAATACAGATGGAAACAAACATTTTCACAGCCAAACACAATGTTTGTTTCACACAATTAAAATATGAAATTATTCAATATTCTTTTCAGTTTTTGTTTTATTTAGAGAAACAATTGACTTCTATGTATGTTTTGATACATGTGAGCTAGTTGAATACTATTAAAAGCTTTATGGTAAGTTTACATGTGACACAAAGGGTTCATCCAAGGTTGCTAGAATGATGGGTAGAATAAGGAGAATATATAGTAGAAAATAACATAATAGTAATGCAGGGGTCCCCCAACCTGTAGGTTGGGAGCCATATGTGGCTCGTGGGCCCATGACGGGTGGCTCATAGTTGTCTTCCAGTTGGTGGATTAGCACCAGATTTAGCAAAATGCAATGAAGATCAGGTCCCCAGATGGTGACTTTTGTGAGTGGCCTCACATAGAAGAGCAGATCTGGATGGGGTAAGGTAGGAACTCCTGGATCTTGGTATACTTCCTCGGTGATTTCTATGGAAAAGCTTTGGCTGTCATTATACTGGTAATGGGGGCTCTTGGTGTCACTATTGTGAGGGGTCACAACCCTTCTTCAGAGCTGGATGTGGCTCTCAAGGTCAGAAAGGTTGGGGACCTCTGACATAAAGCATCACTCCAACATTTTTTTCACCACTGGACTGGTGCTTTAAATCTAACCCCCTGTCCCCAGTCATATACTCACCTGGCAACTTCATATTTTACTGGCACGGCTCCAGTCCTGTGGAGCTATCTTGAACAGGTAATTACTGACGGACAGGCTGGCAGAAGTAACGGCACAAAGTCTCAATGCATCTCTGAGAGCAAGAACAAGGCTCAGATAGATTTTTATTGAGTTGTGACCAAGGGCGTAACTACAATAGGTGGAGGAGTTGCGATCGCACCTGAGCCCCTGGGCCCAAGGGGCCCCAAAAGTCTCTTTGGCCTACAGAAAAAGACTAATGCTATTAGAGATTTGCAATAATTTCGGGTCCCACTGGAAGTTTGTTATCGGGGCCCATGAGCATCAAGTTATGCCATTGGTTGTGACCTACAGCGCCCTCTACAAAAAACTGCCGGCAGGAGAGTGTCCGGAACGAGGCTGGAAACAGATAAAGATGCCAGAAGATGAGTATAAGACAGAGGGCAGGGGACTTAGATGGAAAGCACCCCTCCAGTGGTGCAATAAAAAAAACATTGGTGTGGTGCTTTAAACCCTCCACCACCCAACAATTTTTCCTTTTCCGTTTTAGTTTTTGGCTTCCCTTCTTCCGAGAGCCATAACTTTTTTATTTTTCATCAATATAGACATATATTATGGCTTGTATTTTGTGGGACAAGTTGTACTTTCAGATGCAATCATTTATTTTACCATATACATGTACAGGAAACAAATTCCATGTGCGGTGAAATTGCAAAAAAAGTGCAATTACACGTTTGTATTTTGGGTTTTGTATTCACCATCTTCACTATATGGTAGAACTGACATGACAGTATGATGCCTCAGGTCGGTATGAGTTTGTAGATACCAAACATGTATACTTCACTGTTATCTAAGTGGTGGAAAAAATCAGAAGTGTGAAGAAAAAGATATGCACTTTTTGCGCCATGTTCCGCGACCCGTAGCGTCCTCATTTTTCGGGATCTGGGGCTGTGTGACGGCTTATTTTTTGCGGCTTGACCTGACGTTTCTAATGATACCATTTATGGGTAGATATGATGTTTTGATCGCCTGTTATTGCATTTTGTTACAATGTTGCGTAATTTTGATGTTTGGACTTTTTTTTCCCCTTACGCAGTTTACGGCTCTCATTAATAGATTTTATATCTTAATAGATCGGGAATTTCTATATGCGGCGATACCAAATATGTGTTTTTTTTAATTTTTTTTAGTACTTTTATTTGTAATGGGGCAAAAGGGGGTGATTTAAACTTCTGAGGTTTTTTTTCATATTTTTAAAAGCTTTATTTTTTAATTAATTCTTTATTTTACACTGCCCCATAAGGCGCCACAGTGCTGCACAGTCCAATCGCTTGTGCCTTGTCCCGATGAGCTGCAGGACATTGGGACAGGGCACAAATGATGACTGTGAGTGGTTGGCAGCGCTTGCCCAACCACTCACAGGAAGTGATCCGTGATAGCCAGGGGTCCTGCAGAGCCCCGATGCTATCAGGTAATGCATGGAGATCCCATGATCTTATCGCGGGATCTCCAATGCAGGCGGGGAACGGCGCGGTTCCCACCGCAGTGCCTTTGGATAGCACTGTCAGTGAATGACAGCGCGATGCAAAGGGTTAACCCAGGGCCGGACTGGGACCAAAAAGCAGCCCTGGAAAAAAGATCCCACCAGCCCACATTCTATAGCACCCATCAGCCCAGATCAGTGAAATTTGCTTTTACATCGTCATGGCCTCATCACTTTCTTAAAAGGAGTTATCTGAAGAGCCACATGTGAATGGTGCAGCAGAGGGAATAATCAACCACAGCTCCTTTTCCATGTTACTGTTCAAAGCCACGTTTCTAAGGATTGTGGGGTCCCAGCGGTCAAATCCGCAGCGAAGGGAAAGTCATCACCTATACAGAAGAGAAGTGATGACACCATATTGGGGATAATCAATTTAAACAAGTTAAATGCTAAAAATCACAAAGTCCAATACCACCTCTCTGACAACAGGACAGGAGAAGTGGTACTGTGCAGTGTGTATATACAGAAGAATAAAGATACTGAGGATTTCACCCAGTATACAGGACAGGAGAAGTGGTACTGTGCAGTGTATATATACAGAATAATACAGAGACTGAGGATTACACCCAGTATACAGGACAGGAGAAGTGGTACTGTGCAGTGTATATATACATAATAATACAGAGACTGAGGATTACACCCAGTATACAGGACAGGAGAAGTGGTACTGTGCAGTGTATATATACATAATAATACAGATACTGAGGATTACACCCAGTATACAGGACAGGAGAAGTGGTACTGTGCAGTGTATATATACAGAATAATACAGATACTGAGGATTACACCCAGTATACAGGACAGGAGAAGTGGTACTGTGCAGAGTATATATACAGAATAATACAGATACTGAGGATTACACCCAGTATACAGGACAGGAGAAGTGGTACTGTGCAGTGTGTATATACAGAAGAATAAAGATACTGAGGATTACACCCAGTCAGTATACAGGACAGGAGAAGTGGTACTGTGCAGTGTATATATACAGAATAATACAGATACTGTGGATTACATACAGTATACAGGACAGGAGAAGTGGTACTGTGCAGTGTATATACACAGAATAATACAGATACTGTGGATTACATACAGTATACAGGACAGGAGAAGTGGTACTGTGCAGTGTATATACACAGAATAATACAGATACTGAGGATTACACCCAGTATACAGGACAGGAGAAGTGGTACTGTGCAGTGTATATACAGAATAATACAGATACCGAGGATTACACCCAGTATACAGGACAGGAGAAGTGGTACTGTGCAGTGTATATATACAGAATAATACAGATACTGAGGATTACAGCCAGTATACAGGACAGGAGAAGTGGTACTGTGCAGTGTATATATACAGAATAATACAGATACTGAGGATTATACCTAGTATACAGGACAGGAGAAGTGGTACTGTGCAGTGTATATACAGAATAATACAGATATTGAGGATTATACCCAGTATACAGGACAGGAGAAGTGGTACTGTGCAGTGTATATATACAGAATAATACAGATACTGAGGATTATACCCAGTATACAGGACAGAAGAATTGGTACTGTGCCGTGTATTATATATATATATATATATATATATACACATACACACACACACTATCTGCATTGTTATATATATATATAACAATGCAGATAGTGGTATAATACATACTATTCATGATATGGTATATTATATACTACACACCACAGAGCGCACACTATAAACTACAAAGTATACACCATACACTGCATGTTATACAGGACATAGTGTACACTGTATACACAACCTACACTAGATAGATTTCATTATATACTACATAGCATAAAATATATATCAGCATGTATTCTCTATATACCATACATAGCACAGTATACACTTTCTATATGACTATGTACTTTACCTTGTCTTCTGCACTACAATACGTTACAGTGGATGCGATACATGATATACTCTAATCCAGGGTTCTCAAACTCAGCTGGGTTGATGGGCCGCACATAGAAAAAAATTGATATCGGAGGGCCGCATTACTAAGTGACATTTTTAGTAATTCCAGAATTTTTCGCTTAATATAGTAATGATCAAATCCTGATCTCCTTTTAGTTATGTCCCCACCGTTTTTCCCTTCTTGTAGTAATGTCCCCGTTCTGGTCCTCATCTTGTGTAATGTTCTCATCCTGGTCTTCCCTTGTAGTAATGTCCCCATCCTGGTCCCCTTCTTGTAATAATGTCCTCATACTGGTCCCCATCCTATATTAATGTCCCCCACTATGGTCATTTTTGTAGTAATGTCACCATCTTGGTCCTCATCTTGTAGTAGTGTCCCCATCCTGCTCCCCTTCTTGTAGTAATGTCACCATCTTGGTCCTCATCTTGTAGTAATGTCCCCATCCTGGTCCTCTTCTTGTAGTACTGTCCTCATCCTGATGCCACTTTGTAGTAATGTCCCAACCTGGTCGCGCTTCTTTTTGCGCACACACACACACAGTCTCTCATACACACACGCTCATACACACACTCTCATACACGCACATACACACTGACACAAACACACTCATACACACATACACACTCTCACATACATACTCTCATACACACACACACTCTCACACTCATATACACTCACTCTTCTACACCCACACTCTCTCATACACACACACTCATACACACTTCCATACACACACTCACTCATACACACACACACACACACACACACACACACTTTCTCATACTCACTCACATACACACACTCACTCATACACACACACACTTTCTCATACTCACTCACATACACACACTTTTACACAGACTCTCATACACACACACACTCATGCATACTTTCATACATACACTCATATACACACACTTTCTCATACATATTCTCATACACACACACACTCTCATACACACACACACACACACACACTTTCTCATACATACACACTTTCTCATACACACTCATACACACACACTTTCTCATACTCACATACACACACTTTTACACAGACTCTCATACACACACACTCATGCATACTTTCATACATACACTCATATACACACACTTTCTCATACACACACACACACACACACTCTCATACACACACACACACACTCTCATACACACACACACTCTCATACACACACACACTCTCATACACACACTTTCTCATACACACACTTTCTCATACACACACTTTCTCATACACACTCACTTTCTCATACTCACATACACACACTTTTACAGACTCTCATACACACATGCATACATTCACTCATATACACACACACTTTCTCATACACACTCTTATACACACACACACTTTCATACACTCTCTCTCATACACACTCATACACACACACACTCTCATACACACACACACTCTCATACACACACACACTCATACACTCTCATACACACACACACTTTCTCATACACACACACTTTCTCATACACACTCGTATACACACACTTTCTCATACACACTCACTTTCTCATACTCACATACACACACTTTTACAGACTCTCATACACACATGCATACATTCATACATACACTCATATACACACACACTTTCTCATACACACTCTTATACACACACACACTTTCATACACTCTCTCTCATACACACTCATATACACACACTCTCATACACACACACACACACTTTCTCATACACACACTTTCTACACACACACACACACACACACACACTCTCATACACACAGGCACATTCTCCCTCACACACACACCTTAACGAAGCCAGGATCCACTGTGCAGGGGGGCGCCACGGTGCGCTGTGTAAAGGGTCACCGCGGCACGCTGTGTAAGGGGCCGCCATGGTGCATAGTGCTGGGGACTGCGGCTTTATTATCACTTCCTGCGGCCGCTACGGCAAGCTCCGAGCCTCCTTCCCTCAGCTACATCAATGGAAGCTGGCGGGCCAATCAGATCACAGACCCGCAAGTGACGTTGGTGTATGACGTCACTTGAGGTTTCTGATTGGATGACGTCACTTGCAGGTCTGTGATCTGATTGGCTCGAAAGCTTCCATTGATGTAGCTGAGGGAAGGAGGCTCGGAGCTTGTCGTAGCGGCCGCAGGAAGTGATAATGAAGTCGCAGTCCTCAGCACACTGCACTGTGGTGGCCACCTACACAGTGAATCCCGGCATCCTTTCATTGTCCACGGTGCCGCGGGCCACACTTTGAAGCCCGGGGGCTGCGTGTTTAGACCCCTGCTCCACTCTATACAGTATATACACTCTCCATATTACTATACCACGTGTTGTACAGTACTGTACTTTTCCTTATATACTACCATATATTATTTACTATGTTATATGCTGTTTACTAGGCATTACATAGATTGTATTATATAATGTATCCTATGCTATATAATAGACATTTCGTAATTTTTATTATTATTGATCTTTTGTTACACTTTGCACATTTGATATTAATAGATGTTGTACACTACTATCCCTTATACTGTTTATATACAATATAGTGTATGTTATTTAATTTACTCCATATTACATTACATATTTTCCATACTAGATGTATAATGCTATACACTATATACTTATAATAACTTTTGTGCTCAGGCACACAGACAGATTGAAGCTCCTGGGTACAGAGTAAAATGTGACTTTATGTGATACATGAGCTATTCCTCCTAGGTTCGGGTATGTAAATCATGGTCTGTATCTATACTCATATTCCCAATGCTTAGGCTGCCTTCACACTTGTGTTTGCAAGCGCAGCGTACCGAACGCAGCCAAACGCTTGCGCACTGTGTTCCTATGTTTAACATGTGAACGCGTGTGCCTTCGTTTGGCTGCGTTCGGTTGCGTTTGCGTTCAGATGCGTACAATTTGTGCGCCCTCCGAACGCAGCCTGATGCATTTTTTGTGCAGTCACAGCTGATCACTGCCTCAAATCTCCCGCGCCGGCATCACCTATTCGGTGTCAGTGCGGGAGATTTAAACAGCTGTCAGATCAGCTGTTTCTCCCCGCTGACACCGGCGGGAGATCAGCTGTGGCTCTGCATGATCTTCCGGTGGCCGCTGCTGATTAGCGGCGGCCGCCGGGAGAGATTTCAATGAGATCTGCAGCGTTCTCCTGCGCTGTCATGCAGAGGACACTGCGGATCCATTGAGATCCATGCATTGTTTGTCCGCTTGCGGGCGCTTGCAGATAAAACAAGCGACCGCACAAAAAATGCAACATGCTGCGTTCGGAGGGCACATAAATTGTGCCCATCTGAATGCAAACGCGGCCGAACGCAGCCAAACGCAGGCACATGCGTTCCCATGTTAAACATAGGAACGCAGTGCCCATTTGGCTGCGTTCGGTACGCAGCGTTCACAAACGCTAATGTGAAGGCAGCCTTAGACTGGTCTATGAAGCAGAATTATTCCTGCAGCCATGAAAGATTTCACCTAGGTGTAAGAACAATGATCACAGAGAGTTAATAGAGTCCAGGGTGTATATACTGCCCTCTGTACATGTATCTGCAGGGATCATATTTACATTGAAGTGTGGCTGTAGTTATGTGCATTAATAATGAATCACATATAGGTAGAAGGCAATCAGATGTGTATGGGGGAGTGATTACTGCAGGCTGTGCAGGGCAGGAGAGCCTGCTATTCCTCAATGGGGGGGAAAATTAGCCTCCCTGCCCCCCACCCCCATCTTCAGGGCCATGAGCTGTGTATACTTACAGCTCCTCATGTGTCATCCTCCTGCCTCCATCTCCTCCTGCTGGCTCCAGGCTCCATCTCCTCCTGTGTCCTCCTGCTGGCTCCAGGCTCGTCCTCCTCCTGGCCCCCATGTCATCCTCCTGGCTCCAGGCTCCAGGCTTGTCCCCCTCCTATGTCATCCTGCTGGCACCAGGCTCGTCCTCCTCCTGGCCCCCATGTCGTCATCCTCCTCCTCACTCTGTGGTGACGTCCTGCACCTGCAGTGTGCTGAGAATGAGGACGTCACTGCACTGCACCGACTCTCTGCTTCTTTCTGACACAGGGAGCTGATTACAGCTCCTCTGACCCCGGAAACGCAGGTGCTGGTATTTCCGGGGTCATTCAGCTCCCTGTGTCTACATGGATGGAGGTGCGCCCCCGACCCCCGCACACACCCCTTCCCCTCTTCCTCCCAAAAGACAGATTAGTTTGTCTAATAGAGGGGAGGAGAGGGTGCAGAGAGTGCAGGCAGGCAGTGACAGGGCTGGGGACTCCGGGCCTGCATCTGTGCATGATGGCCACCGCGCAATGACTTACAGCCGACCTACGGCCGGAGGAGCAGGAGCACCGGCCCCCGGCCACACCCCCACGACCGGCCCATAGGGAGAAGTCCCGGTAGTCCCGCCTACCAGTCCGGGCCTGGGTTAACCGCACTGATTGGACCACGGATCCGATCAGTGCTTTATGCCTGACAAATCAGTTGAGATGTCGGGTAAATGATGTGAGCTCACTGCCGGAGCTCACATCAAAGGGACCGACACGATCCATAACGTTCCTTTAAGTCATGGGTCATGAAGGTGTTAAATCAGGTATTATTATTATTATTTAATAAAAAAGTAATATTTTAGTTTTCACACAGTTCACTCGAGGACACAAAGACTCATTTCACATATCCAGTAGTTACTGTTTTTTGATGTGTTGAGAGATAATAAAAATGGAAATAAATTGTTCTAGGACTTATTTATTTGAATGAGAACAAAGGTTTCAACAAATGTCTTCCATTTTGCCTCATTTCCAGCTGAAATCCGTTTTTTTAGCTGGGTCACAATAAAATGTAGCCATTTGAGTGGCCAAAAAGCAGCAACTGAATTCATTTTATTTAACATTAAAATTTATAGGAAATTGAGGATAATGGATGCTATGATGAAAAGATGTTCAGAGACAATGGTAGTAAAAACGTATCTTGTACAAACAGAACAAAATGATGCAAAAGAGAATTCAAAGTGTCCGTACTTAAATGACCTTTTTACAAAAAACGAAACTTTAAGCTTACGGTTTGCATCTGTTTTTCCATTGTGTCACAGGGACCTTAGGAAGACAAGGAGGTTAGGAACCTGGGCCCATGGATTGTCCCTCAGGCTAGGGGATCCATCACTTTCCTTAACTCAGGGGTACCCTTGATGGTAGAGAGGCCTGAGTCTTCAACCTGTCCCTTTCTCCTGTCCAGCCCTGAGCTGAACACTCAACCCCCACCCCAGGAAGAGAACTGAAATGGATCCCATGGAAAAAGACAGACAGGAATAAAGCAAACAGCACCACACAGCAACAATCAGGAGGTTACGATATGTTTGTAGGGAGAACACAACTACAAATAAGCAATAAAAAAAACAAGGTATACTTCACCAGACACCAAGCAACGATTGGAGCTTCAACAGCAACTCCAACACAGGACCGGTATGCAAGAGACACACAAATGCTTTAGTTGGCATCCAGGAATGTTCTGAGCCATACTTAAAGGGAGAAGGCGTTCCAGCAGCCTCAACCTTTAATTGACACTAATCAAAGAGTTAACTCCTGCAAAGCTGAACATCAGTGAACAAACCACCGCCGACGCCCAAACTCAGGATGAGCAACAAAGAGGTCTAATGGTGGGTTTACACGTCGCGATATCGGCGTCCAACTCCGACCCAACTCCGACCAAAAGTCACATGGTTCGGGAGTTGGACCCGATATCGTTCGCGTGTTGTACGGTTTGAACGTACTTTGCGATGCTGGAACGATGCCAAAACGATATCGGGGTTGAATGAGCGTGCTATTCAACCGCCCAATATCGGATGGCCGTTGTAGCCGCATCGTCCCATGTGACAGCCCAACTACGATGTGTACGCCCACGTCACCCATTCACTCCCATGTTAACTGGTCGTTCCTGGGTTGGGGGGCGTACACATCGTCGGGACGTTGTATCCCGATATCGGGCTGTCTAAACCGGCGATGCGATAGCGGGAAAAGCGCGCTCCCGCGTCTTTGGCTCCGATATTGGGCCGATATCGGGACGTGTAAACCCACCATAAGGCTGCACATCTGACTCCCCAGTGTGAACAGAGTCTGAAGCCGGCATGACACTTTGCTTGTAACAAGTCCGTTTTTTTATACTCATTCTGTTACAGATGACACCTGGACATAGGAACAGAGCATAAGTTAGCATTGACTGTTTTTTGCTTTGCTCTGTTGACTTTAATTATTATTTTTAGGGGCAAAAGATTTATTGACAGGTGAGTACTCAATAGTACTGCTGGTGGCCAAGATAAGGGAAGATACTGTAACAGTATTCTACAGATAAGAGTCTGGATGCCGAGTCCTTCCACTCACTGTTCACTTAATCTGGATTTACATTGGCTGATTATTGCAAAACACTCGTTGACAGGGCGAAATTATCTTTTAGTTTGCTTAAAAATCATCATTCTCAGTAACACATTATCTCGTGTATACAGAACATGTGCGGCAAAGATCAATGGCAGCCTATGCACACTGAAGAATCTATTACCGATAATTCTGTATGCATAGGAAATGTGCACTGCCTGTCTAAAAAGGCTAATAAAGGACCAACAAGGAGCTGATCAGCGGTCATTTAAAGGTACAAGTCAGTTGGTCGAAACTTACCCTTAAAGAGGAACTTCCTTTTCTGTACTGCTCTATGTATTTCTATTTGCTGCTGTGGTGCCCTGCAGAATTAGGTGTCACAAATATCTGTAAACTCTGGGGATGTTGGAAATCAGCTCTTTAGCCATTTTAATACACACAGATGTAATCTGTGCAAAGGACTTTTGTGAAGTATGATGCTTAGCAGCGCTATAGGAGAACTACTGAGCCCAGGAGGAAGAATAGTGAAGAGACCTGAATAGTCTACCATGCCTGATGAAGAGACCTGAGTAGTCTACCATGCCTGATGAAGAGACCTTAGTAGTCTACCATGCCTGAGGAAGAGACCTGAGTAGTCTACCATTCCGAATGAGGAGACCTGAATAGTCTACCATGCCTGATGACAAGACCTGAGTAGTCAACCATGCCTGATGAAGAGAACTGAGTAGGCTACCATGCCTAATGAAGAGACCTGAGTAGTCTACCATGCCTGATGAGGAGACCTGAGTAGTCTACCATGTGTGATGAAGAGACCTGAGTAGTCTACCATGCCTGATGAAAAGACCTGAGTAGTCTACCATGTCTGATGAAGAACCCAGAATAAACTACCATGCCTGATGAAGAGACCAAAGTAGTCTACCATGCCTGATGAAGAGACCTGAGTAGTCTACCATGCCTGATGAAGAGACCTGAGTAGTCTACCATGCCTGATGAAGAGACCTGAGTAGTCTACCATGCCTGAGGAAGAGACCTGAGTAGTCTACCATTCCGAATGAGGAGACCTGAATAGTCTACCATGCCTGATGAAGAGAACTGAGTAGGCTACCATGCCTAATGAAGAGACCTGAGTAGTCTACCATGCCTGATGAGGAGACCTGAGTAGTCTACCATGTGTGATGAGGAGACCTGAGTAGTCTACCATGCCTGATGAAAAGACCTGAGTAGTCTACCATGTCTGATGAAGAACCCAGAATAAACTACCATGCCTGATGAAGAGACCAAAGTAGTCTACCATGCCTGATGAAGAGACCTGAGTAGTCTACCATGCCTGATGAAGAGACCTGAGTAGTCTACCATGCCTGATGAAGAGACCTGAGTAGTCTACCATGCCTGAGGAAGAGACCTGAGTAGTCTACCATTCCGAATGAGGAGACCTGAATAGTCTACCATGCCTGATGACAAGACCTGAGTAGTCAACCATGCCTGATGAAGAGAACTGAGTAGGCTACCATGCCTAATGAAGAGACCTGAGTAGTCTACCATGTGTGATGAAGAGACCTGAGTAGTCTACCATGCCTAATGAAGAGACCTGAGTAGTCTACCATGTGTGATGAAGAGACCTGAGTAGTCTACCATGTCTGATGAAGAACCCAGAATAAACTACCATGCCTGATGAAGAGACCAAAGTAGTCTACCATGCCTGATGAAGAGACCTGAGTAGTCTACCATGTGTGATGAAGAGACCTGAGTAGTCTACCATGCCTAATGAAGAGACCTGAGTAGTCTACCATGTGTGATGAAGAGACCTGAGTAGTCTACCATGTCTGATGAAGAACCCAGAATAAACTACCATGCCTGATGAAGAGACCAAAGTAGTCTACCATGCCTGATGAAGAGACCTGAGTAGTCTACCATGCCTGATGAAGAGACCTGAGTAGTCTACCATGCCTGATGAAGAGACCTGAGTAGTCTACCATGTGTGATGAAGAGACCTGAGTAGTCTACCATGTCTGATGAAGAACCCAGAATAAACTACCATGCCTGATGAAGAGACCAAAGTAGTCTACCATGCCTGATGAAGAGACCTGAGTAGTCTACCATGTGTGATGAAGAGACCTGAGTAGTCTACCATGCCTGATGAAGAGACCAAAGTAGTCTACCATGCCTGATGAAGAGACCTGAGTAGTCTACCATGCTTGATGAAGAGACCTGAGTAGTCTACCATGCCTGATGAAGAGACCTGAGTAGTCTACCATATCTGATTAAAAGACCTGCGTTGTCTTGTAAGTTTGCTTTGCTTTCTCTTACCATCTTCTCAGTTAGCCATTAATATGTATCAACCACTGAGGACTCTCAAATTGTACTATATTTCTATCTACTGGTAATATGGTACAAAGATAAATGTCCTGGTTTCACAGGAGAATCCCCTAGTATGTTAGTGTGTCAATCAAAGCCTGTGTAATATGTTCTACAGATTCACCACATAATTAGTCACCTCTTCTTAGTAGCATAGGAAACATTGTCTCACATTCTTTGTTAAGGCTGTAATATTCCCAATCATACTTGTCCTCAGCTTTCTTAGGGATATATAAGAAAAGATAGATGTTCAGACTTTTTTTTTACATTTTTCACAGAAGAAAACAAATCAAGAACCTAATCAAATTTTAAATTTAAAGGAACATTAGACACAGAGAATACAGTGTGAGTAATTGGAGCATTTATGCTGTTGAAAGCACAGTAAAAAAGCATCACAAATGGACTGTGTGAAGATCAATCTGTTTGTGACGCTTTTTGGAAAACACAGACGAAAAACGCACAAATTAATTGACATGATCCTTTTAGAACACATGGGCGGAATTACCGTGGTGCAGCTGGTGCAGCTGCACCAGGGCCCGACCGGCTAGGGGGCCCCTTCAAGCCTGCAGGGGGGCCCCCAGCAGACCCCCGCAAGCCGCCATCAGAAGGGAGGAGGGTCAGGCAAGGGAAGCAGAAAGCTTCCTGCTTCCCCTGCCTGATCCCGCCCCCCCTCTCCTCTGCTCCCCCGGCTCCCAGGAGCGCACTCGCGGCGCAGTTAGGAGAGCCGCCGCAAACGCCGGCACCAAATCGCACCCCCCCCCCCGGGACCGCACCGACGCCACCAGCACAAATCCCCCCACCCGGACCGCACCGACTCCACCTGCACCCCCCCCCCACCGCTCCTCAACGTGGCTGCACCAGGGCCCCCTGGGGTAAAGGTCCGC
Organism: Allobates femoralis; assembly: GCA_033576535.1. Classification (NCBI taxonomy): domain Eukaryota; kingdom Metazoa; phylum Chordata; class Amphibia; order Anura; family Aromobatidae; genus Allobates; species Allobates femoralis. The sequence goes on from JARQOC010000012.1 coordinate 23,201,778, forward strand.
CACTGTTCGAACGCATGCGTTTTCTGCAGCTAAAACCGACCACCTAAAAACGCACATGTGGGCACAGCTTTTACTAATCACATAGACTTTAATGATCATGCTGTAAGTGATCTGTTTTTGCTGCAGAAACGCACAGTGGGCACATAGCCTAAAATAGAATTGTAGAATGGTGGAGTTGGAAGGGACCTCCTGGATCATCTGATCCAACCCTCTGCTCAAACTAGATTCACTACTCATCCCAGACAGATGTCTGTCCAGCCTCTGTGTGAAGACTTCCATTGGAGGGGAACTCACCACCTGTCGTGGTCGCCTGTTCCACTCGTTGATCACTCTCACTGTCAAGAAGTTATTTTTAATATCTAATCTGTGTCTCCTCCCATTCAGTTTCATCCCATTGGTTCTAGTCTTTCCTTGTACAAATGAGAATAAAGCTGATCCCTCAACAGTGTGACAGCCTAGAATAAAGCTGATCCCTCTACAGTGTGACAGCCCTAGAATAAAGCTGATCCCTCTACAGTGTGACAGCCCTAGAATAAAGCTGATCCGTCTACAGTGTGACAGCCCTAGAATAAGGCTGATCCGTCTGCAGTGTGACAGCCCTAGAATAAAGCTGATCCCTCTACAGTGTGACAGCCCTAGAATAAAGCTGATCCCTTTGCAGTGTGACAGCCCTAGAATAAGGCTGATCTCTTTACAGTGTCACAGCGCTTGAGAAATTTGTAGACAGCTATTAAGTCTCCTCTCTGAATTCTTTTTGGCAAGCTAAACATTCCCAAATAGTCCCAATGGTTAGTGTAAAAATGGCAAAACTTCAAATAAAAAAAACTGTGATGAGAAAAAAATGCCCTCAAAATCTTAAAACCCCTGTATATTTAACACGAAAAAAAATATGTATGCAGTAGTTCACTTTTTGATCTTACTTCCCTACCAATGCCTTCATATCATAGTAACAGATTAAAACAGTCTTTAGAGAATTAAGTAATAATAGTGAGCAGTTTTTAAAGTAAAGGTTAAAATCTTCTAGCACAAAATCTTTGTTGTAATCCGTGACTTGTCCATAGCCAGAGGGCAACAGGCAGATGTCTTTGAACTGACCTCGTTCAGCCAGCATGAGCCTTTGTGATCTATATACGAATACTGATTTTATCATTAAATACTCATTCAATGTGTAATAACCACAGAAAGGCAAACAATGTGACATACTTGTGCATCTCAATGAACTACAATAACATAAAAAATCAATATCATATTGCCATGTTTCAGGGAGCCCTGAACTGCGTTGACTAACAAATCAATATTATAATCACCCTTTGATATACGGCAGCGCGTTATTTAATCCTTCATCCTCCCTACTCTATATGCACCACGCTGGGGACTGCAGCAGCCGTGATCTGCATTTATAGTGGTTGTGACTCTCACAACCACACAAGGTGAAGCCTCTGACACCTGTTTAGGTCATATTCTCAGACCCTTAAGCCACTAATGACCTTTGGGTTTTCATTGGCTGTAAGCCATAATCGTCAACAGTGCTAGCCAATCAAACACTGCATGTGGCTCACACTGGCCATGCACTAACTGTATTGTGATGCTCGCAATAGTGCTTTATAGACTAAATACACAAAATTAGCAAAAGCAGTCATTAGTGTACATGCCTAGTAAGAACATGTTCGCACTGACCACCAAACAGACTAAAGCTAAGGAAAAACAATATACAAAACGTGCAAAAATACCCTGCCATGAATAAACAAGTAAAAAGAAAATGGTAGTAAAAAAACAGGGTACATAGTATATAAATTTTTGCAAAAAGGTAAAAAGCCATCCCACCAACGTCAAGGTGTACCCACTTTGGAACAGTACAAGATAAGGAGTGCCTCACCCCTCCTTTTACTGAGCTGAGTATTTATTTTGCCTTTTTCATTGCTGTGTGTCCATTTTGGGACCCAGGTCACTCTTCATCCTGCTTTCATTGAGGCCAGTCGACACATGAATAGGTTTTAAACTAGATACAGTAAGTAATGTCCCAAAGTGGGTACACCTTGACGTTGGTGGGATGGCTTTTTACCTTTTTGCAAAAATGTATATACTAAGTACCCTGTTTTTTTACTAGCATTTCCTTTTTACTTATTCCTTGCAGGGTATTTTTGCACATTTTGAATACTGCTTTTCCTTAGGTTTAGTGCTTTGAAGACGCAAAGCACCTGAACTCCGAACCCTGAACAGGTTTGCTCAACATTGGCAAGTTTGGCTACCTGATCTGATCCCTGAAAGGTGTCCCTTCTCACTGAGGAGGATGGGAGCTCACACTTTGTACAAGCTGCAGCTGTTACACTTGACGGGTAAAGATAGAATACACTGATGGTGGGTTTACACGCAGCGATATCGGCGTCCAACTCAGACCCAACTCTGACAAAAAGTCACGTGGGTCGCGAGTTGGAGCCGATATCGTTTGCGCGTTGTACGGTTTGAGCGTACAACGCGATGCTGGAACGATGCCAAAACGATATCGGAGTTGAATAGCAGAGCTATTCAACTCCCCGATAATGCATGGCCGTTGTAGCAGCATCGCAGCGTGTGACAGCCCAACTCCGATCTGTACGCCGACGCTACCCATTAATTCCCATGTTAAATGGTCGTTACTGGGTTGGTGGGCGTAGACATCGGAGGGACGTTGTTTCCTGATATCGCAGCGTGTAAACAGCCGATGCGATATCGGGAAAAGGGCTGAAAAAATGCGCGCTCCCGCGCCGTTGCCTCCGGTATCGCCGCGATATCGGGACGTGTAACCCCACCATTAGATTCCTGACCTGGATTTCACTATCATGACATTGCTTTTTTCCTGTGCCCATACACTTCCTATTAGGTGCATCAGTATTGATAATATATAACGTTGTATTATTATTTTTATTGTGCAGGAATAATTTCCGAACACTTTTGTAATGATCGTACAATCAGGCAGCTAATTATAGAAGCAGCTGATTCGGCAACTTCAGGAATGTGCTACGAAACCGTGAGTCAAACCCAGTGGGCTATAACAATATCAACTCTTACAAATATGGCCCGTGACAGCAATGTATCATAATACTTATATCGGGCAAGCAAGATGAAAAATATATGGTTTATATACTCATGGCTTAACTGTTTTAATGTGTTCACAATGGATAATTTAAAAAAGACACATTTTACTGATAATAACATTTTGCTGATCATAAAATCCAGATTAAGATAGAGTTTAATCCAAAGGGTATGTGCAGACGATCCGGACGGAGTGCGTGTTGGACGTAGTGCCTCCACACCTAAGGGAAGACGCGGGTGAATGCAGGTTGAACGCAACTGCCCAGTACTCAAGATCTGCGTTGGGTGCGGGGCGGCTTCTCCCTGCATTCACCCACTGGAGATCGCTTCTGAATCTGCTGCAATAGATTAACATGATGCAGAAGCACAGCAACCCGCCCAACAGGTGAGAAAACGCTGCAGAGGGGAGATGCATAGTGGGCATGGAATGTCAAGTAATCCCATCCACTGTGCTGGTAATGCAGAACGCAGCATTATGGACGCAGCACAAACACACTTCGGCCATAACGCTGCAAATTCTGATCATGTGTACATACCCTAATGAGCAGAAGGTTATTACCTAAATAAAGGTCTGTACATATGATAACTCCTGTACACCTCCTCTCTAATGTGCCCGATGCTCCGTTGACTGCATTACTTTAATTATCTGCATCTACAACCCTTCTATGAGGTCTGAGATTAGAGTGGCAGGGGCACCTGGAGTAAGTGACCGGCAGTGACGTCCCATCTGGTCACGTGATCGCCCAGACTCCATGCTCTGCAGACCGGCGTCTCCAGTTTACATCCTTGCAGGCTTTCTCAAGTGTTGTGCAGGGGTGCACACCCTGGTCAGGTCAGTTTTTACTATTATAAGACCACACTGCTAGACCACCAGGTTTAACCCTATGAGCGCCCCTCTGTTTGTTTATTCTTTTGAAGGTTAGAGAATTGGTCCAATGGTCACGATAAGAAGGTGAAATACACACTATGTACGACAAAAAACAAAAAGGGGTCAAAAACAAACAAAAAGGAGCTCATTTCAATATTTCCAATGTGAACTCTTCTATGTACCTGTCACGGTGTAGTGAGAATGCTGATGAGGGAATGGCCGTATGGGCAGGGGGACCAGGGAAGACTAGTCTGACCCTAGTCTAGGAACCCTGAATGGCCCTGATCCCGAAGGTATCTCTGAAGGTGAGAAGGTTCGGGCCTCCAGCCTCTTCAAAAAACTCCTCCACCAGCCCTGCGCTATTCCCCCCTCACCTCCCTCCACAGAACTGGGATACAGCAACTCCAAAGGAAAGGACATCAGCCACACAAACACACAGGTCAGCACAGCACGGCTTCCAGGTATAGAGTGAAACTATCAGCAGCACCACCTGGTGGAAGGAGAGGCTACTTAAAGGCCAGGGGGAGGGGAGTTCAGGTGAGTCACATATTAACCCCTCAACCAGCAGTGAATGCAGTTCTGGAGCACAACACAGGAGGCAAAGACCTTCACAACTATCAGCCATGCAGCTCTTAAAGATAAACACATACACAGCAGCATCCAGCAAGGTCAGCGCCAACTAAGCGCGTGACAGTATCTCACTCAAGTGAAGTTCCAGCAACCTGGAAGGCTGTACAAGGAAATCAGTAAGGCTACATTCACACATAAACGTTTTTGCTGCGCTTTGTGAGGATCCATTTTTGGTGCAAAAACTGCAGAGAATGAATCCTCACAAAGCGCAGCAAAAACACTGTGTGTGAATTCTGCTGCAGTAAATGTTGATTGCTCTCAGTGGGAGAAACAAGATAATAATCTTGTAGTTGTGATACCTTTTAATGGCTAACAAAAATTAAATAAGTGATGTTACAAGGCGAGCTTTTGAGACGTCTCAAGCTCGCCTTGTAACATCACTTATTTTATTTTTGTTTGCCATTAAAGGGTATCACAACTACAAGATTATTGTCTTGTTTCTCCCACTGAGAGTAATCAAGATTTTCTCAACTGGCTAACACGGTAGCAAAACTTTTCCTTCTGCTGCAGGATTACTCACCTCACCGCACTCCCTCAGTGACCGCTGGTGATCTCCTCTCATCTCGGAGGCCGCAGCATTGCTGCCTCTTGGAACTTGTGGCCTGGTCATGTGACCAAATGACGTGGCTCGTTCACATGGTGCTGCCCAAGGTCCTCCACAGGTCCTGCGACCTCGGTATGAGGTGAGATCCCCGGGGAGCGCAGGGAGGTGAGTGAAAGGCGCAGGCAAATAGCGCCACAAAATTGACATGTGACTTCTTTTTACGGATCCGCTCCTCAACCCAAAAGTGGGGTCGTAAAAAGTGCAGTGTCTGAATGCCAAATAGTGAAATGCATTGACTGGGACAGTGAACTTCAATGCTTTTCACTGCATTCCACTGCATATAGCGGATCCGTACAAAGCAGACCAATAGCGCACCATGTGAACGTAGCCTAAATGTTTTACCAGGTCAGCAATGATAGGTAAATTACACCTTCGAATCTCTTTTTAAAATTTTAATGATTCATATATTTTATGCTATTCATATGTCTATTGAAAATTCATATGTCTATTGAAAAGAGAGCTATTGTCCAACACTATCTAGCGTCATAGTAAGTTATCAAAAGCCATTTGTGGCAATAGCTGTGGGGTAAGTGCATGCAAGAAAAAGGACAAGGCTGTGCGCTCGCCCAACTCACGGCTTGTAAGATTGTTGACTTTGAAGTAGTTCTCACATCTTTTATCTGCTGTGGTTTCCGCAGACCACAGCGAGGATTTTAAGAGATGAAAGCTGCAGTAACTGCCTTACACATAATAAAAGATACCTTCCAGAAATGCTAAATCTATATTCGGGAGTCATTATAATTTATGGCTGTAAATTCAGTACTTTACATAAAAAGAGAATCAAAGATACATCAGTGTAACACCCCAGTGTCCAGCCCTGCTGCTTGATTTATGTGCAATCATAATACATATTGCTAAAAATGATATAATAAAGTGATTTTAAGATGAATTTGACAAGGATCAGAGCACATTTAGGCATTCAATTAGCTCTTTTTATATTCAGAATTTTGGATTCACTTAAAAAAAACATGTAACCAATTGGACCATGGTAAATCTCAGAACCAACTGGACCATGGCAAATCTAAGAACCAACTGGACCATGGCAAATCTCAGAACCAACTGGACCATGGCAAATCTCAGAACTAACTGGACCATGGCAAATCTCAGAACCAACTGGACCATGGCAAATCTCAGAACTAACTGGACCATGGCAAATCTCAGAACCAACTGGACCATGGCAAATCTCAGAGCAGAAAAAGATGTAGGAGGTTATTTGGGGGAGGAGAAAACCCATGACTCTGCAGGGTGAAGCCCAAGGCTCTGTATAATGTCAAAAATACCACAAACGCGCACTCTTTATTGAGACTCATCATTAATAGTTTCCATGCTAATGATGTTGTCAGTGCAATCATACTTGTAAACTTGCCGGAATATCCTGGAGGCTCCTTGAAGAGTTGGAAAATTTCTTAGGCGATGCCAAAGTCTCTCAGAAAGCTGTTCTTTTGCAAGCTTTTTTGTATATATCATCAGGATGCCCCATCATTAGATGGCACCCCAGCATCTAATCGCATACTTGAAGCACGGTAGGGTGTTACTATTGGGGAATAAGTATGGTGAATTACTATGCACACCGCTGTGACTGTTCTCCGAGAAGCACACTTCATACATTGGTAGATATGAGTCTAATTATTCAAATCAGTTCTTTTGTGATTGTAGAAGATCCAGCTCTTTTCACTACAAACCAAGTATTTGCTAGTAGATGGTTTGGCCCAGATTACTTGTATTTTAATAAAAGGAGTTATTTAAGATTTGAGCAAAAACCCTCCAAACTTGTTAAAACAAGTGGCCACACAGGTCTATGTGCACACAGGACCACCTTCACGTTGTAACTACAATGTCCACTTAGATGGGGTGGACACTCTGGATCATAGAGGTCTTGAGAGGAGAGAATTTGTCATGAAACAAATTTTTGAGCCCAGTTTCTCTTGTGACTTTGTTGCTATTATTTACATCAAATATATTACCATTATTTTAAAAAAAATCATAGTTTTGTCAATCTTGAAAGGGAATCTGTCAGGTCAAAAATCCATATGTAACTGATATTTTCTAATTCCTCTGGTGAAGCACTTTCTATACATGTATTTCTTTTGTATATACTTCCCCCCTATCCTAAGTAAATTGCAAAATAAGAGATTCATTCCATCTGTCAATCATAGTGAGTGATCCCTTGCTTCTCTGCTGCTCACTCCCCAGGAAATGAATATTCATGTAGTGCAGGGGTGGTCAGCTCCGGGCCTCGAGGGCCGTACACAGTGCAGGTTTTCTGTATATCCTTAGCATTTGACAGTTGGTAATTTAATCTCCTGCACAGGTGGTGATTCCAACTGTCAAATGCTAAGGATATACAGAAAACCTGGACTGTACGGCCCTCGAGGCCTCGAGTTGCCCACCCCTGATGTAGTGACATCACTGCACTGCCCTGATTTGGAAGAATACAACCAAAGCAGTGGAAATCACACACATGTAGGGAGGGTTGTATCCTGTGTGTCTCTCTCCAGGCACTGCAGAGGAGAAAGGGGGAGAGGTGTGTGCTCTTAGCAGCTGCAACTCTGACATCTTCCTTTCCCTGCAACATGAAGCAGTTTCTTTGTGTGTATGAGGCACATGTGTAGTGTACGCTGTCTGAGATATTTATTTGTGTTTATATGAACATTTGTTCATTTGCTCAGCAGATACACACATTACATGTATGCAGGAAAACAAATGTTGATATAAACAGATAGAAATCTCTCACAGACAGCACACACTGTAGCACAAAACACCTCCCTTCCCCTCTCTCCCTCCCCCTCCCCCTCTGAAGCAGTCTGCAGACATCTGAGATTTTCAGTGTAACTTTAGCACAGAGGGGAGGGACAGAACACCAACTTGGATAGGTGTGGTTATTTAAATAACATTTACATACGCTGGACTATTCGGCAGTGAAAGTAATGAACCGGACTATTGCAGGCAGCTACGTACAGACTATGAAGATGTTTATAGCAAGAAAACTACAGAGGGTACAGTAATGATTTTTACATATTTTAAATGGTCTGCCCAGGCACTATTCAAGGATAATTTTAGTATCATACTGAAAAATGACCTGACAGAGTCCCTTTAATTGCAGTACGTAGGTGGTAAATGATCCTTGATCTAAAGCTTAGATGGGTTGGCCAGGACTTTTATTATTTTTGTGCCGAAAACCCAACTAGTTACCCAACTGCCTGTTATTTTTGTGTATAGGGCTAAAAACTGATAAAAGTCTCAGATGGCCCCACCATTGGCAAGTATGTAGGACGGAGAGAATACAAAATATTAAAAAAAAAACATTAAAGGGACACTGTTAGGTCATTTTTCATTATGATACTAATATTTCCCTTGAGTAGTGCCTGGGCAGACCTTTTAAAAAACATAACAAAAAGGAGAAAAGGAGAATAAGCTCAAAATCATGCAATTAAAGGGGGGTTCTATTATCCCAATCATAGAGGCACAACATGAAGGACAGGAATGCCCAGGTACAAAGCTACAGAGAAGTCTCACAGGGTATAGTGACATTATGCAAATTGTTTATATTCCAATTATCATACAGGTTTGTAAGGCAGACTGTGTACGCTTAAATAAAGTGCATATAACAGTAAGGACAGTGTTATCCTTTTGTAAAGTGCTACAAACAGGGTTATAACAGGCAGGCCAATATTACATCTATTGGAGGTAAACAGTTAGATCATATGCATTAGTTACCCATTGAGACCTAAGCCTATTGCACCGGGCACCGGAGGAGAGAAAGGTCCCCGTAACCACCCAACGCACGTTTCGTGACCGTGTGTGTCACAATGGTCACTTCATCAGGGAATAAGTCACCATGAGTTTGCCCACCTTATATTTAGAAGCCACATCCGGGAGCGGCGTCCTCAAGACCGGAACTGACGCCTTGCGCGTCACCGGAAGTGGTATCTGCCCCCAAATCGACGTCGCTGCCAATCGTGCATGCGCAGCCGCCGGGACACGTCACCTAAGTGACCGCGCATGCGTGAGGGAGATTCTGACACCGACAAAGGAGGCGGTCCTCACCCGGAGTACGAGTGCAGTGTCAGGTCATAAGAGGTTAAATTCACAGCATATTAGCTCAAACGGAGGATAGTGTAAATCCTCCCCTAGGGATAAGGTACAGCACTGGTCACCCTGCTATAGGATTTAGAAATTTGTAGGATCCCCAAACTTAAATCCATATTTATGGGATTCCAAACAGGATTCTTCCATTCATAAATTCAATCCAATTCCTTCCTGTTAGGTGTCCGGTTTTCACAATCAGCGATTTCATTATTCTCTATGTAGTAATATTGCTATGATGCTGCTCCCGGGTAAATTGGATATATATCCCCTCATAGGCATATCCTCATGACCTACAAAGTACACAAAAATAACATACAGTAAAATCATAAAAGAATGGTGAAGTCATTACAAATAATTCTGGTATATGGTACCAAGGAGAATCGGCCGACAGTGGTCTAAGAGTTGCTCTCTGAGGGAAGACTACACAGGTTGATCCTACCTCAGTATGTATGGAATGTTCTGTATAACCTTTTAAAAACATGTAAAATCACTATTGTACACTTTCTACTTTCCGTGCTGTAAGCATTTTCACACCCTGCAGGCAGCTGGTGCATTAGTCCTCCCATTATATTCACAGCTGAATAGTCCGGCTGTGTGTTATTTAAATATCCACACCCACCCAAGCTGGTGTTCTGTCCCTCCCCTCTGTACTCTGTGCTGAGAGGCGGGAGGTGTTTTGTCCTGCACTGTGCTATCTATAAGATTTCTATTATATGAAGGTTGGTTTTCCTGCATACATGTAATGTGTGTATCTGCTGGGCAAATTATCAAATGTTCTTCTATTCACATAGAAATATCTCAGACTGCACACACTACACACATACCTCAGATACACACAATGACATGAAGAGTTGCAGCTAAGAGCAGACATACCTCCTCCCCTTCCTTTCTCCTCTGAAATGAGTCACACAGCATAATAGATCACAAGAGAGCGGGACAGCGTAGTGATGCATGAATATTCATTCCTTGGGGAGTGGGCAGCAGAGTACTCACTGTGATTGACAGATGGAATTAATCTTTTATTTTGAAGTTTACAGAGGATGGGAGGGAAGTATAAATAATAGAAATACATGAATACAGAGAGCTTAGAGAAAGGAATTAGAACATGATAACAGTTACATATGGATCTTTGACCTGACAGATTCCCTTTAAATGGTAAAAGTATTTTAATTTAGCGTTGCATATTTATTTTTCTCAGCTTTTTTTGGTTGATACTAAATATATTCACAGATATTAGCACTTGATGGATGCTGTACACTGGGTATTCTGCCAAAACAATTTACAGGAACCACAGGAATATAGTGCCAATACTCCAGACTTATATCACCCTGCTCCCAAGTCTATTGAATCCAATTAAAGGGAGCAATGATTGGACACCTGCTATAAAAGTGTTAATGATCTTTTTGTTTGTGGAATAGACAAATGGATCCTACAATTAAACATTGCCAGGTCTACTTTTGATTCAAGGTTACAACAGAAGATTGCTCAGGGTTCTATAATTAAAGAGGCCTCTTGGAAAAGGTTTTTACTAAACCTTATTGTTGAATCTGGCTTTTCTGTGGCTGAAAAAACTGTATCTGGAATGTTTCATTTTATCATCACTTTTTGCAAACTTCATTCCTTTCTGCTTTGATTTGACAGACAAACGACTGCAAAGGTTGATATTCCGATCTCCGTTAAATATGTAGGTCTATGGTAGGATCAGTAACATATGCTGCTACCCAACCTAAAGGGAATCTGTCGGCAGGTTTTTGCTATGTAATCTGAGGACAGCTGTCACGTGTAGCCCGCATTGCAGTATTCTTGAACTGCTCTGCAGTGATTTATTATGTTCAATTCCTGTTATTAAACTCATAGTTAATGTCAGAAGCTGCTGCTATCTAGGCTTTGTAATGGCTCTTCAGATGACGGGGTGTATCAAGTTACGCAGCTGTCCAAACCCCGGGCGTTTAAATAGTTCCCTCTTCTACCAGCAGATGTTGCTGATAGAGTTTAGTCTCTGCAAGGACCTTGAGCTTTGATGACATTAAGTGCAGTTTGTGCTGAAGCCTTCCTGTTGTATTTTGGCTGGAGTTTTCCTTCTTTTGTGGGAGTTACTGTGCTGTGGGGGTTTTGGGCTAGGGCAGATCAGGAGCAAAGGCAAGGGTGGTGGCTCAGGCATCCTCACTTTCAGAGGTAATTCTGGGAACAGAGAGAGCCAGGGAACCCAATTCTAAGAGTCAGACTAGTTCCCCTGGTCACCTTTTGCCCATCATTACCATCCTGCTACTAACTCGCTTAACCATTTTAACCCCTACATCATGCTGTTGTCACGGGGTGGTATAACACAGATTTTGTCAATGTGTCTCTTATCAAGATGTGTGCTTTTGCTTAATTGCAATGATTGGCTCCAGGAGCCTATCATTCCCTGGAGTATATAAAGTACAGCATCACATGCCTGCTAGTCCGACCACGCCCCCTCCTATGATAAGCAGCTCACTGTCTATAGATATTGTACATAGAAACCTATGATGTAATAATAATAATATTTATTCATTTATATAGCGCTATTAATTCCATAGCACTTTACATACATCAGTAATACTGTCCCCATTGAGGCTCACAATCTAAACGTCCTATGAGTATGTCTATGAAAGGTGGGAAGAAACCAGAGAACCCAGAGGAAACTCACACAAACATGGGGAACACACACATGGGGAGAACATACAAACAGAACAGGCTGCACTCATTAATTATCAGTAGGTGTTGTCCTGCTCCTGTTGTCTGCAGGAAATAGAGGGTGTAACCTGATGGGCCCAGGCCTTTATAGCAGCCCTCTTTCATTTTATTCTTATCACAATGATTAAGGCGGCGCGACCGCTGAAACGCGTATGATTTTAATGCACTATAAGCCTGTGATTGTCACTGGTAAAAAACACCCGTTTTTTGTGTCTCTGGATGTAACGATGGATTTTGGACTTATGTGCTTTTAACAAAAATGGAATAAATGTTATATTTTATGGACATCTCCCACGCTGGACATTCGCTTTTCCTTTATACCACCTGCGGCACTGCAGGATCCGTGCGCTGGGACTGAAGAGAAGGTGAGCTGACCTTTTTGCTTTTTTCTTATATTCAGTGCGATCTTGCTCCCTCTCAGATATTGTTTTCCATCATAATATACTGAATAAGACACACGGGTTACCTCTGACTGAAATGTCACACATGGCTTCCACTGCAGACACAGCACAAGGATCGCACACCATACAATTATTAGAAGATGAGTACACAGCCAGAGGGAATAAAGCACAGGAAATATTCTCAAGAAATAAACCTGACCACACAAAGGAATCCTGTGAACTGGACACACTTATGAAATTGTTTGAAAAATTACAAACAAGGGAACTTAAAACATGGTGGGATTTTACCACATTGAATGCATATATAAATAAAAACATGATTCCAAGGGGACTCAGACTTAGGAAAAAAGCAACGACTGCTTTTTCGGATAGCTTTGAGAAATCCTGGTACGAGGTCCTAGATAATTGCTCCATTCAGCTCATGAAACTTATTGTACAAGAGGAGGAGAAAGTTTTGGCCTCAATTCATGAACAAATCGATGAGACTAAAAATGCTTTAAAAGTGTACTCCTCCCTGAAACAATATGATGAATGGATGAAATCTATTAAAACAAATCTCACCAAGCTTGAGGAATATATCACCCAAACTAAGAAAAGCAAGTTTGAGAGGGACCACCAGGACTATATTCGTAATGAAGTATATGATTGGCATGAAAAAAGACGTGCATCATACAAGCCACCTACTTCTATCTTGAAACGGAGCAAGAGAAACCGACAGAATAATTACCAACAAAGAAGGGTTAACTTCTCTGACACAGACGTCTCTCATGAAAATTCGGATGAATACACCTCAGGAAATACATCTGATTCCTCCTATGAAAGACAACGATTTATACCTCATCGGGATCTACGCTTTGAAAAAGACCCCCCAACTCAAGCACCTCCAAAAAACGGACGAGACGCAGGAGAAGGGGGGGCAGGAAGCATAACAAGAAGATATCCGCAGAGGCGAAAGAAAGTGAGAGAAATGTGGTAATTAACATGTCCAGTTATCTAATCAGTGAGACCCAAATGGAGGTTCTATCTAAAGGTCTCACCTTTTCCCCTACGAATGAATTTGATATGTATAGAACATTACTAGATGTAAATAAATTTGTTCGGAATCTAACCTTAAAATGCCATTTTCTCAAAGAAAAACCTGATCATGAAGATACATTGAGCCCGGCCACACAGAGTGATCGGACCACACTGGGTAAAATAGGGAATTTCCAGGAACTTTGCTCCATTAGTGATCTGAGGAGTCTGGAGGGTGAATTAACTGAGCCTACAAAAAATCTGAACTCTGATTATAAATCTAAAAAACCCTATTTTTACCCTGTTACCTCAAGACCTAACATCTTGGATTCATTCCAGGAATGTATAGAGGAAGATCTGATAGAACTGAAGAAATCCTCATGTAACCACAGCAGACCCAACCTGAGTAAATCAGAAAGGAAAGCTCTGGAGGAGATTAGAGAGAATCAGGATCTCATAGTCAGAAGGGCTGACAAGGGGGGAGCTGTGGTCCTACTGAATGCAGGGCTCTATGTACAGCAGAACATGTTGATGCTGAATAATAACAGCACATATAGGAGACTACAGCACGATCCCACCGAACTATTCCAGAAAAAATTAAAGGATCTGCTTTCTGAGGGTTTTGCTATGGGAGCTCTGGACGAAAAATTGTCTGAGGATTTATTTGTGGAACACCCTATAATCCCCATCTTCCATTCCCTGCCTAAGATTCATAAGGAAGTCTTTCCCCCTACATTCAGACCCATAGTGGCAGGCATTGGGAGTATGGGGGAAAACCTCAGTACCTGGGTGGACATGTATCTGCAGCCGCTAGTCTCCAAATTACCAGGTCACATAAAAGACACAAAGCACCTGATCTCCTCCCTGGATAACACTACATGGTCTAGAGATTGCATATTCCTCTCCTGTGATGTGGAGGCTCTGTATCCTTCCCTGATGCATGATCTGACAATCTCAATCCTGAGTAGACATCTCCAGGATTACAGTGATTACACTCCGGCCATACAGGAGTTTCTGATTTCCTCTGTGGACTTTCTCCTTAAACATAATTTTTTTTCCTTTAACAAAGAATTTTTTTTGCAGGTTTGTGGAGCCCCGATGGGCGCAGGGTTCTCTCCATCTATTGCTAATCTGTATATGGCAGCCTGGGAGAGTCTGTTCATGTTTTCTCATGCCAACCCCTTCTCCCCCCATATCAGGTGGCTGGGACGCTATCTGGATGACCTGCTCCTGATATGGGAGGGACCGGCAGATTTGATATCTGAATTCCTCAAATATATGAATGATAATGAAATGAATTTGAAATTTACCTATACAGTGGGTGGCAGAAATATAAATTTTCTAGATGTTACCCTAGATCTAGATTCAGATTCAGTCATCACAATCTCCCCCTTTAGGAAAAGTACCGCCACTAACTCCATATTACATGCCAGATCATGTCACCCAAGACATGTAATAAAAAACATCCCTGTGGGGGAACTGTACAGATATAAGAGGAATTGTACCACCAAGGAAGTCTATGCCAGGAGCAAGAGGGAGGTGAAGGATAGACTGACTCATAGGGGCTATCCCACCTGGATGCTCCAGAGGGCTGAGAGCATTATTGATGACATTGATCGAGACACCATGCTTAATAATACAAGTATTAAACGTATGTCTAGTGAGGAGCACATCACCTTCACTACCACATACAGCCCCCAGTATAAAGAAATCATTAATATCATCAGAAAAAGGATCCCTATGCTGAGTCAGGATAAAAAACTGAACCAAATCCTATCCAAACCAGTGCGATATATCGCTAAGAAAGCTCCTAGTCTGAACCATATCCTATCCCCCAGCCTCTTTTTTAGTGAGGATAAGAGGTTAAAAGAGAAGGAAAACTGGTTGAGTACTAAAGGTTCCTACAAGTGCGGGCACAATATCTGCACCTGCTGTAAATACATGGTGAATAGCAAGGAATTCCACTCACCAGTTACTAAAAAGATGTACAAAATGAACCACTACATCAACTGTAACACCCTCAATGTTGTATATGTGATTAATTGCACCATCTGTGAGCAGCAGTATGTGGGGTGCACAGGGGGCCCTCTGAAAGTCAGAATTAGGAGACACTTGTCTGATGCGGTGAATAAAATCACCCATAAGAGCTCTGCTGCATCCAAACACTTCATCCACAAACATAATGGGGATATCAGTTCATTTGAGGTCCGCGGTATTGAAAGGGTTAAGGCTCCGTTTCGGGGGGAGATATAAAACGAAAATTGACCAACAGAGAAACGTGGTGGATGTATCAACTAAAATCCAGAGCCCCCCTAGGTATGAATATCCGGCAAGACCTGATGAATTATTATGAATGATGACAGGTTATTATAATCCTTGTACATTTTTTTTTTTTTTTTTTCTTGAGATTCTATCAGCATATGTAAATTTCAGGCTGCACTCATTAATTATCAGTAGGTGTTGTCCTGCTCCTGTTGTCTGCAGGAAATAGAGGGTGTAACCTGATGGGCCCAGGCCTTTATAGCAGCCCTCTTTCATTTTATTCTTATCACAATGATTAAGGCGGCGCGACCGCTGAAACGCGTATGATTTTAATGCACTATAAGCCTGTGATTGTCACTGGTAAAAAAACACCCGTTTTTTGTGTCTCTGGATGTAACGATGGATTTTGGACTTATGTGCTTTTAACAAAAATGGAATAAATGTTATATTTTATGGACATCTCCCACGCTGGACATTCGCTTTTCCTTTATACCACCTGCGGCACTGCAGGATCCGTGCGCTGGGACTGAAGAGAAGGTGAGCTGACCTTTTTGCTTTTTTTTTTTTAACATACAAACTCCTTACAAATGTTGTCCTTGGTGGGATTTGAACCCAGCACTGCAAGTCTGTAGTGCTAGCCACTGAGCCACCGTGCTGCCTGGTGGTGGGTTGTGGGTGGGGTTAGCTTTCTGAGCTCGCCTATATCTAAGAACTCCGACTGTGTCATAGCCAGTAAACTAATCGATACATCATTGGATTCAGGGTCTCTTTTCCTACGTTATGTTGCTCTCAGATGAGGTAGCAAAAACCTGCTGACCCTTTAAGGTCACTATAATATTTTCTGAGACGTTATTATAACTTAGGCTACATAATATAAGTGATTTGAAGTCGATTTTAGGGAACTAAACTTACTTTAATGCCTGAACACACTGTTATTGTCACAACTCTCTTCTTTTATGATAATGGAGCAAAAGTCACAGGGAATATAAATTCTCTGGGGCTTCTATGTAGTCTGTCAGCAGATAACCAGATGTTTCATAACAGCTTGTATTTTGCTTTTATTCTGTAAACCGCTCCTATATTTTGCTGATAGAAGACAACTGCTGCTGCCCCGCTCTAATATTGGATCATACATATTCATCATATACTCATAGGGATCAGTCATGCTGTAGGTTCTTGTCATTAGCTTTGCGGTCCTGCAGCCACAGTTGAGGATAGTAATAATCTTTATGTAGCGCCAACATATTCCGCGGCACTTCACAATACAGAGGTTCATATACAGTCATTAGTAACAGTTATAAAAAAAATACAATAATTAAAGCAAAATAATGCCGGTCCGGCTTATAAAAGCTTACAATCTACTATGAGGTGGGGGTGACACAAAGTACAGGTCTTTATTTACAATAATGGTCCAGCTAACTTGAGGAAATGGGGAAGGATAAGAGCTGCATGATTGGCCACCAGTCATTCTTTGTAATTCTTTTGAGTGTGGAGGAGTGAATTGGCTATGTCTAAGGCTGAGTTCACATTTGCACACCATTTGCGCTGTTAACGCAGCGTCCCTGACAGCAGCAAAATGCAGGCACTATGCGTTCCTAGTGTTTAACATGGAAACGCATAATGCCTGTGTGTGACTGCGTTCAGCTACATTTGCGTTCGGCTGAGCATAATTTCTGTGCATGCCAAACACAAAATGTTGGATTTTTTGTGTGGCTGTGTGCAAGCGGACAGCCGCGCACAACTGATGAATTGGAGTAAATCTGTGCGCAGTGCCATCTACTGGCAAGTGCACAGACGCAGCGGAAGATGACGTCATCCGAGGTCATCCCCAGGTAAATCCTGGTCTGGAGTTCTCTCTTCCTCTTCTTTCCTCTTCTTCTTTCCTCTTCCTCCCAGCCGCCGCGGCTGATCTCCTTCTTCGCTGCCACTGATCTCCACCTCCCGTCCGCCAAGACCGCTGATTGGCTGGCCGGGCACCATACTGTGTGAACGCATGAGGAGAATCTCCGCTGCGTTCACATCAGTATGGCAGCGTTTGCACTGCATTTGCGTCTGCATGCCAGACGCATTTAGACACAAACGCTAGTGTGAACCTAGCCTAAATGACTTTGACTAGGGAGCATGAGAGGCCGCCTTAAAAAGATATGTTTTTAGGGAGCACCTGAAACTATGCAAGTTGTGGATAGTCCTAATTTCTTGGGGTAGAGCATTCCAGTGAGTTGATGCAGCCCAGGAGAAGTCTTGCAGCCGGGAGTGGGAGGTTCGGATTAATGCAGATTGTTAGTTGCTTCCAGAGCGAAGAGGACGGGTGGGGTAATAGACAGAGATGAGGGTAGAGAGGTAGGGATGTGCTGCACTGTGAAGAGCTTTGTGGGTGAGAACAAGCAATTTGAATTTGATCCTATAGTGTATAGGCAGCCAGTGCAATGCCTGGCACAGAGCGGAATCATCTGAGTAACGGTTAGCTATATAGGTGACCTTGGCTGCTGCATTAAGGATAGAATATAAATATTCAAAATCATCAAACACCTTAAGTAAATCAATGATCTCATATTTAAATACAAAATCCATTGATTTTGAAAAAGCTGGATGTGCTGTTGGAGGTGGACGGGGACGGCACAATACAAACTGATGTGTACCGAAAAAGTACTGCTGTGAATTCCCTCCTCCACGCTTCATCAGCACATGATAGGAGTACCATTAAATCTATCCCAGCCGGTCAATTCGTACGAATGAGACGCATATGTTCAAGTGATGCGGTTTTTGAAAGACAAGCGGTAGATTTGCGGGAAAGATTCACAGCAAGAGGATTCAGCAATCGGAGTATAAAGCAGGGTTATGTGAAGGCCAAAAAAATGAGGAGGGAACAATTGTTATTTAACACCAAGGTCAAGTCGGCTGAATATGGTCCTATCAGATACATCTCGACCTTTAACTCTCAGTGGTCAAATATAAGATCTATCTTAAGTAAGCATTGGTCGGTGTTATTTACTGACGCAGTGTTAGCCAGACAATTATCAACACGACCTCTGCTAACATCACGGAGGGGTAGAAATTTACGGGATATCCTGAGTGCAAGCCATTATGTTCCTAAAAAGAATAATTTCTTTGGAGAAAGAACAGTAGGACCCTAATTGGATGTTATCCATGTGGCGATTGTTTGGCTTGTTCTCATGGTAACATTAAACGAGCTAAAGAATTTCACTCCTCCAATGATGAAGTACATAAGATCAATAAATACATTAACTGTAGCACTACTCACGTGGTCTACCACGCAACTTGTCCTTGTGGCAAGATTTACATTGGTCTCACCACGAGACAGTTGCGTGTTAGAGTACGGGAGCATGTCAGAGATATAGAGGGAGCCGCCAAAATCATAGATATTAATACATTAAAAACCCTACCGAAACATTTTAGGTTTTTTCATGCCTGTAATCCTAAAGGACTGATTATAAAAGGAATTGACCGAATTCAGGGGGGCATCAGAGGAGGAGATCTTGCTAAAACACTGGCACAAGAAGAGTGTAGGTGGATAGTCAAGTTAGATACACTTGCCCCAAAGGGACTTAACGAAGCCATAAGTTATGCCCCTTTTCTATAGAGAGCTGACCTCCTGTGCATCTTATACCATGCTGTGACAACTAGACAGATGTAACTGTGTGTGTCCTGTAGCCTTCTGTGATTTTAACTTATGTTTTGTATATTTTAGTTTTTTTCGAAACTGATAACGGAGACATTTCTGGAGCAGTGTCAATACACAGCCTTAAGACCACATCTGATGGTTATATTGAAGGGACATTTGGTCGATAGGATGCAACGTCTTGATAAAATTCTGAAATCTGGCATGTGATGAATCATGAGTGGTGGCCATAATCACGATCTGTGAAGAGGGATTGTGAATATTATATGTAACAATTAATCACATATAATTTGCTGTATATCTATGTACTGTAATATTAATATGTGAGGAAATTTGAGTTTTTATGTTTAACACTTGAATCACAGCTGGTACTGTGTCATATTTATTATCTCACATTTTTCACTCAATTTTTTCTTTTTCATATCTTAATCAGTGATACTGTCGTATATTTATACATATACATGCTTTTTTAACACTCATCTATAAGTATTTAAGTGTGTATGATTGTGTTGTATGAATGTCACTTCCCTTTCACTGTGACTGGCCCCTTTATACATTCTGTTTCCTCATCATGTCTGCTGACATGTTGACATCCTCCCTTGGTTCCAAAATGCCTATAGTAACTGAGCGGTCTTCAACAAAATGGCTGCCCGGGGATTTTTCCATGATGTGCACATCGCTCTTGTGTTAAAGGCACCGACGGGTGCATTGCGCATGCGCGCCTATGACGTCACACACGTCCGGCGCCTGCCTAATCACGGGATGGCGTTTTTGACAGGTGGAATTGATACGCAAGTTGGCGTGACCTTTTAGGCTGTGTATTTAACAGCCAGTAATCACAATGAGAACTAGCCCCTGCGACCAAGCAGTGGCGAAACAGCTGTTAGGGGCGCGCTGCAGGTCAGGGCTCTCTGTGTGGCTGCCTAGGTCCTTATCACGAGTCTGCACTATGGGTGAGTGATGGTACTATCCTTCATGTTTATTGTGTGCCCTTATACTTTGTGCATTCCTTACGATGTGAATCTGTACCTTATGTGCTTGCCACTCATGGAGTGACTACCTGGCTGCAGCCTTCTGTGGGTTTCTCATATACTTCTTGTTAACGTTTACATGTCTGCTTTTATACATTCAATAAAAGTTATATTTTATTAACAAAAACTCCATAGTGGTTTTCCACTTATTTAAATGCATTAAGGATAGACTGGAGACGGGAAAGTCTAGTGAGGGGGAGGCCAATTAATAGAGAATTACAATAATCAAGGTGGGAGTGGATCAGGGTCACCAGGGCCGGCTCCAGGTTTATGTGGGCCCCGGGTGAAAGAGTCTCAGTGGGCTCCCTTTAACACATACTGTCCCCATGGCCGGGGCGCATCACATGCAGGATCAGGGTATGATCCTGTTCACACTGGCCGGTTGCCCTTGGGGGACACTTGGTGGACCCGTGACCCAGGTAGTGAAACCCGGATCCGTGCCCGGTAAGACAGCAGTTCCCGTGTGACGGAGTGAGCTGTGTGTAAATCATGCCAGGCGAGCGTAGTCGCCATTAGGTCCGACTAGTTAGTCAGTGAAGGACCCGTTGAACCGCATCAGTATTGTATGGCTTTTTAAAAAGACCCAGCGAGTGAATGTAGCCCTATAGGGGCAGATGTATGAAGTATGCCAGGTGGGCATAGACCGCCCTTGGGACCGACTCAGTGTAGTCAGTTAAAGGTCCTGATGAACCGGAATGTATGTGGCCCTTCGGGAGGCGAATGTGTGTAGGCCTTCGGGAGGTGATTTTATGAAGTGTGCCAGGCGGGCATAAGACCGCCCTTGGGACCGACTCAGTGTAGTCAGTTAAAGGTCCTGATGAACCGGAATGTATGGAGCCTTTCGGGAGGCGATTGTATGTGGCCCTTCGGGAGGCGATTGTGTGTAGCCCTTCGGGAGGCGATTTTATGAAGTGTGCCAGGTGGGCATAGACCGCGCTTGGGTCCGACTCAGAGTAGTCAGTTAAAGGACCCGAAGAACCGGAATGTATGTATGTACCAGAGGTCAGATACAGGGGTTAATAGGGCTCCTATAGTAGGGTAACGGATGGTTGTCCCGGATACTAAGGTTTGCCGATCCCTGTTCTGAACCCAGATGTGCCACAGTCCATGGATGTCTATATGATGGGCTATGAGCGTGTGAATGGACGCATGTGGTCCATGGTGGCTTATAGGATGGATCAATACTGTGTGTAAGAACCCGGTCAGGCTGGAGTCCTGATTCCGGGGTAGTATGGAGCTGGGGAAGTAAAGCCAGGCGGATGGTTCCGCCATTGGGACCCATAGGGCCCGTTGATATGGTAACTGATGTGTTGTTAAATGTATGTGAAATGTAGATAGGCCGGAGGCCGTAGCCACCACGGGAGCGGTTGTTAGAGCTCCAATGGGGACAGAGAGGTGGTTAAAGGTCCCGGGTAACTATAAGATGCTATGTGCAATATAAGTGTTAAGTAATGTTATATGTAAATGTATAGTGTATTTATGTATGGTGTTTATAATCAGTGTGATATGTGTCAAACATGCTACCCGGGTTATGTTGTTATATGTGAAAAATAAATGGGTAGACATTGGTTAAATTATAAACACGTGTTCCTGTCGTTATGCAAGCGGGTTCCCCGGGTGCTACCTCACATTATATATATATATATATATATTATGAAGGCGGCGGACTGTATTATATATCTATATGTATAACCCCATAAGTATAATCCCTCTCATGCTATCTCTCTCTAACACTGTGCCTGTCACCCCCTGTGCGCTGTCTCCTTCCCTGTATGCTGTCTCCTTCCCTGTATGCTGTCTCCTTCCCTGTATGCTGTCTCCTTCCCTGTATGCTGTCTCCTTCCCTGTATGCTGTCTCCTTCCCTGTATGCTGTCTCCTCCCCTGTATGCTGTCTCCTCCCCTGTATGCTGTCTCCTTCCCTGTAGGTCACCTGTAGCCCCCCGGCCATCAATGTCAACCCCTGCAGCCAGGCCCCTCTCTGCCATCACCACCACTCGCAAACCCCCCTCCATCACCACCACCTGCAACCCCCGGCCATCACTGTCAACCCCTGCAGCCAGACCCCTCTCTGCCATCACCACCCCCTGCAAACCCCCCTCCATCACCAACAACTGCAGCCCCCCCGGCCATCACTGTCAACACCTTCAGCCAGGCCCCTCTCTGCCATCACCACCACTCGCAGCCCCGCACAGGACACAGGACCCTGCAGCCAGGCCCCTCTCTGCTATCACCACCACCTGCAGCCCCCCCGGCCATCACTGTCAACCCCTGCAGTCAGACCCCTCTCTGCCATCACCACCCCCCGCAACCGCTCCCCCCCTCCATCAACACCACCTGCAGCCCCGCAGCCATCACTGTCAACCCCTGCAGCCAGGCCCCTCTCTGCCATCACCACCACTCGCAGCCCCGCACAGGACACATACATTCCAGTTCTCACTGCTGGTACCTGTGTTCAGCTGCGGCAGCCCGACAGACAGGGAGCGTCTGGGGCTGAACTCCTCCTGGCGACCCCAGACTTGGGAGAACAAAAGGAAGAAGACCCAGAGTCTGTAACCAGGAACCTGGCCTGATCCCTGCCGGCCGCCATATCCAGACACCGCACTTCCGCTGCCGGGAGAGCGACATCCTGTAACTATGGAAACCCATCCAGTCTCCTGCTCATTAGGGCCACATGACCAGGAAGAGGCTGGGAGGAGCAGAGAGGGGGGAGAGGAGGGGTTAGGAGCCACTTCCTCCGGGTTGGATGTGCGTGTTGCTGGGGGAGTGGTGCGGGCACGCCCCTTGGATACCCGACCGCGGCCTTGACAACGTGACAGGGACTGTCACGGAACCTTGCAGAGAGCGAATGGAGGGGAAAATAATTATTGCAGCGTGACGGTATGTCTGTGGGCAGCGGTGGGCCCCACTGATAGGTCAGGGCCCCGGCACTTGCCCGGGTACGCCTGGCGCTGACGCCGGCCCTGAGGGCCACTGTGAGGGTTTTTGTGGTTTCCATGGTGACAATGGAATGAGGATGCAGAAATAAGCCCATACTACAACCATGTGAAACTGTCAGCAATTCCAGGTATGCAAGCTCATTAATATAAAAGTCGTTTTCTAAATATATTTGCTAACTAACTATGGAAAATGGAACAAAACAAATCTGAAATCAAAATTCTTTGCATGAACATACATAAAGGAAAATGGATTGTTTTAACTAATATCTCTTTAGCAAAGCCGGGAGGAGCACCCTGCGCAAACCTCTAAACTGCTCCGTTCTTGATTTTGACTGTAAGGTTTTAAATGTTTGTCATAATAGCAGCAGATGGCTGGAGGCAGATGAATGCACCTATTTTCTATTCCTCACTTAGTGAACAGATGTCTTAATTACAAGCTACATGGAAATGTGTAACCAATTGTGTCACCAAAGCAAAGGTATGTATCAGTTAAAAAAAAGAAGTCCTTTAGCCATATGGGAATTTTGCAAACAAAATATTCCTGCGAGCCTTCGATTTTTTTCTTTAGTTTTTATTTTTTGTTGTTGGGTTAAAGGAGCGTATGTTTGTAGGCACCAAGGGAGTTTGCATATGTTGTTATCCAAATGATATTTTGTGATCTGCAAACTTTGGCAGACACAATGGCATGGGGCTCTTTTACTTGATAGGCATATAAATCAGGTCAATCTAGAGCTTTACATAGGGTTTGTAAGAACAAGATACAAACTAAGTACGGGCTAAAGATCGCTTTGTAATGGAGAACTGAGATAGTTTACAAGATTTTTTTTTAACTAAGAGAACTAGGTTAATTTCCCAGTGTAGCTATTATTTACCTGTCTGCCTAATATGAAAGGTGTAGAAATTATTGGAGTCTAAGCAGTTGCAATCAGCCCCTGAAGTTAGGTTTCATCCTTTACTACTTTGCTGTACTTGCCTATTTCTCTTCCCGCACTAATCTCTACTCTCAAAATGTGACGCTAGTCTTGACACAAACAGGTCGTGTGGCAGGGTAGTCAAGTGTTCTGGGGTCAGATACCAGGGTAGCATGTCAAAAATTAAGGAATAGACTTAGGTGTAATCAGATAACAGTTCAGAATTAGAATATCTGGAGAGTAGCAGTTCAGAGCACAAGGACTAAGCAAAGGGCTGGTCAGGTGAGCTCAGAGGTCTGGCAACAATAGATCCGAACACTAAGTGCAGATTAACAGGCCAACAAGCACTACTGAGAAGAATACTAAGACTGGCAGTGTTCTGTGATTAAAGGGAACCTGTCAGGTCCCTAGTACATCCAGAGCCATGACACCTCCCTAACTAGTCGTAGTGGCGTTAGTGTCGCGGTTGCGTGGGCTTGGGTACTCAAATATCTGGGGCAACAGTCTCTACATCACGACGGTGATCCCCAGAGGACGTGGTCCTGACCGGACATGAAAGGGGGTTATTTACAGAGGAATGAGAGTCTATGGATAGTCCCTGACGCCAGCTGAAGTAGCTGGCCAGGACATAGATGGTGCATCTATCCAAGGGGACAGATGGTGGAGCAGCTGGACGGAACACTCCCCTCAGCAGGAGCGAGCCCCTGGGATAGTAAAGGTGTAGGGTGACAATGGGATTTGTAGTGGGAAGTGCAGCAGACACTTTCTAAAGATCAATTTATGTATGCTACCAGTTGCTGGGACTATCAGGCAGAGATTTTAGATATGCATCCAGAATTGCTCCTTCTCTTTAAACTACTTAGTTAAGTAGCTGGGAAATCACAGGGAACACCTGCAGAAACCCAGCACCTGCCGGTATAGGATTGGACAATTGAGCTGTCACTCAAAATAACGACAGATCAGCCCACCACATGTCCAGGTTGGATGACTGAGCTGTCACTCACCTGACTGACAGCTCAGCATGCCCTGATCACAAAGTGGAGGAATTGTGACACAAAGGCTGCAGTTCTTCTCATAGTGATGGTTCTGATTATGCTGGGGATAGGTATTGCTCCAAATCAATCCCTGCATTTACTATTACTCTGGTGTACTGTATTGTGGATTGCCTACAGTGCTTTCACCCTTTTTTTAGCTGTTCTTTTAGTAAATAGTGTGGGCGAACCCGCCGATGCTCGAGATCGGCGAACTCACCCAGACCTTTTTGTAAAGTCTAAGTTTGCTGCCGCATATAACTCGAACTTGCATTCAAACCCTGAGCTTGAACATGGGAGAAGCGCTCTCTTACGGCTGGGCTCCCTGTGCTGTGTGAAGGGTCGTCCAGAGCGACAAGCAGGTTAATGGTGGGTTTACACACACCAATCATTGTATCCAATATCTGAACAGATCTCTGGTTGCAGTGAAATCATGGACACATAGTTCCATTTTGTGGCTGTGTACAACATGGAGCAATCTGTCCATAATTTCACTGCAACCAGAGATTGGTTCAGATATTGGATACAATGATTGGTGTGTGTAAACCCACCATAAGATTGATAGTGACAGTCAGAGGTCAATCGAGTTTATAGCTGAGCTACTGTATGACCTCGGGTGACCCCTGACATCATCGTGAACACTGCCAAAAACTGAAGCGGGTTTTCAGCAAGTGCAGTGAATATCCCGAAAGTTAATGAGCGGCCCTGGAAATAGATGCGGCCAGGACAGTGGGACTGTAGGATGCGCACTGCAGAACTCATAAGTATAATAATAATATCTATTATATGCTTTTTTTTTTACAGCCCCTGGACCCGAACTGTAACACGGATTACCCAGGGAAACACGTGTTCGGGATCTGTACACAAACACTCAGAACAGACTCCGAATTTTACACTTTGGGTTCGCCCATTACTATTAGTAAATCTCTAGATGCCTTATTGGATTGACCTCTGGACTACCTGACTATACTCTCTCTGCCTACTCTTTCTGCCCGATCTCTTGGGCTTTCCCAGCTTTCCTTAATTCCCTTGACCATTCTTTAGGCTCCAATTTGCCATTCCAGTACTAAACTGGAATCCCTACAGTTATCTGGACCTTACTAAATGAGAAGGGGTTGTCCGAGTAGTGGACAACCTCTTTAAACTGACTAATCACATTAAAAAATTAATAATTTTTCATAACACGACAACTAGCTAAGGACAAAATACAATAGATTAGTATTGCCTTTCCGCAACACTCCCTGGCATTGCTTGGAAGATTTACAAAACACCTTAGGGGACTTGAAGATACCTGATGTTACTCCGGTTAGAGTCATTGAGTGACCACGTCGACAATGAGTTTAGGGGTACACCGAATAACACCTGGTCAATGATAACAGGTCTTGACCACACAGCCCATATGATTGCCAATAGACGATCATGCATTAACTAAGCCATGGGGGAAGGGGAGGAGGGGAAGGGGGAGTGGAGAGTTATTGTGTTGGGAGTTACTATGTCGGGAATTAGGCACAGCGCGACGGTGGACTTGGCTACTACTGGAGTGGCTGGGTTTCATTGTCCCGTTTGGGGTTGTAATGATATTGAACCTTGAATTATTATTGAATATTGAACCTTGATTCACATGATTTTATACCTTGCATGAATATACTTTGTATGCCATTAATATCCCAATAAAAATGATTTAAAAAAATATAAAAAATGAATAATTTATCAGCACTGCCTGAGTTATTTGGAGCACGGTAATCTCAAAATTTAAGGAGAACTCAATTTACCAAATACCGTATATACTCGTGTATAAGCCGAGTTTTTCAGCCCAAAATTTGGGCTGAAAAGTCTCCCCCTCGGCTTATACACGAGTCAATACGGGGGGGGGGGCTGTGTCCGGGGCTGTGTCCGGGGCTGTGTCCGGGGCTGTGTCCGGGGCTGTGTCCGGGGCTGTGTCCGGGGCTGTGTCCGGGGCTGTGTCCGGGGCTGTGTCCGCTTCAGGAGGCGGGGGGGGGAGGCTGCTGTATGAGCGGCCCCGTCACGTGGGGCCGCTCATTAAATATGCACTGCTTTCCCCTGTCAATCAGCGGCAGGGGGAAGCAGTGCATAACTAAATAAATCTCCCCCAAGTGCTGGCACCTGCCCCCCCTTGTAAGGGCCCCCCCCCCCGATGGTTATATTACCATTCCGGACTTCTGATCCGCGCCGCTCCTCGCTCCTCCTCGCTGCTCCGTCCATCTTCTACATCCCGGATCTCCGGCCGTCGCAGGCATGTGACGTCATCGTGCGGCCGGGGATCCCGGATGTAGAAGACGGACGGACGGAGCAGCGAGGAGGAGCGAGGAGCGGCGCGGATCAGAAGTCCGGAATGGTAAGAGAAGCGGGGGGGGCCCTTGCAAGGGGGGGCGAGTGCCAGCATTTGGGGGCTGTTGGTACCCCCAGGGGGCTGTTGGTACCCCCAGGGGGCTGCTGGTACCCCCAGGGGGCTGTTGGTACCCCCAGGGGGCTGCTGGGTACCCCCTGGGGGCTGCTATATGTACCCCTGGGGGCCTGCTGTATACCACTGGGGCTGCTGTATACTACCACTGGGGCTGCTGGGGCTCCTGTATACTACCACTGGGGCTGCTGGGGCTCCTGTATACTACCACTGGGGCTGCTGGGGCTCCTGTATACTACCACTGGGGCTGCTGGGGCTCCTGTATACTACCACTGGGGCTGCTGGGGCTCCTGTATACTACCACTGGGGCTGCTGGGGCTCCTGTATACTACCACTGGGGCTGCTGGGGCTCCTGTATACTACCACTGGGGCTGCTGGGGCTCCTGTATACTACCACTGGGGCTGCTGGGGAATCTGTATACTACCACTGGGGCTCCTGTATACTACCACTGGGGCTGCTGGGGAATCTGTATACTACCACTGGGGCTCCTGTATACTACCACTGGGGCTGCTGGGGCTCCTGTATACTACCACTGGGGCTGCTGGGGCTCCTGTATACTACCACTGGGGCTGCTGGGGCTCCTGTATACTACCACTGGGGCTGCTGGGGAATCTGTATACTACCACTGGGGCTGCTGGGGAATCTGTATACTACCACTGGGGCTGCTGTATACTACCACTGGGGAGGCCTGTATACCACACTGCTGGGGTCTGTATACCTGTGCTGGGGTCCACCCTCGGCTTATACACGAGTCAATAGGTTTTTCCAGATTTTTGGGGCAAAAGTAGGGGGGTCGGCTTATACACGGGTCGGCTTATACACGAGTATATACGGTAATTGAATTTTCCAAACATGACAATGGAGATTTTTGAGTTAACGATTTGTGTAGAAAGTTCTTTTGTTATTTATTCTTTTTTTACATTACCATTATCGTAATATTTTTCTCTATTCAATTTGTGGAGGGACACACCCCTAATGGTATAATCACAGTGTAAATTCATATATTTTCAGGAGCAGCACTTGAGGAAAGCAACGTTGCAGAGCTCTCCGAAAAAATGCTCCAGAAATATTTCACAAGGAATGCATGATATGTCAGGAGAGGTAACAGATCCTCTTTAACTTTGCTCGGAGGACCTTCAGATCTATATACGTCACTATTCCTCTCTTGACATATCAATAGAAACCAATTTAGAAAGCCTTAGAGTTGTGTGCAAGGACGAGTAGGACAGATTTGCCAGCTCCCTCTCTGCATTTTCCTCCACTCAGAGCCATTCTCTACACTTGTAAGTTATTATGCCATTCATTCCAAATTTTAGTGGAGGGTAAGCCATGAAAATTGGATGCACTTGTATGTCCCTCATAGCAAACACATTACTTGCCAGAAAATTGGTTTCTGAGCCATTATTCTTTTTTTTTTCCCTCTCTTGAGCAAGACCACGAGACAATAAATTGAGGATGATGGACTTGTGTCTCTTATTTGTGCTAATCATGTTTTTATACTGTAAATATGAGGCTCCGTTCACAATATATTTTATATTTATTCATTTATATAGTGCTATTAATTCCATAGCACTTTACATACATCAGTATTGCTGTCTCTCTTGGAGCTCACAATCTAAACATCCTATCAGTATGTCTTTTTCAATGTGGGAGGAAACCGGAGTGCCCGGAGGAAACCCACGCGAACACGGGGAGAACATACAAACTCCTTGCAGATGTTGTCCTTGGTGGGAATTGAACCCAGGACCTCAAGACCCCAGCGCTGCAAAGGCTACAGTGCTAACCACTTGAGCCACCGTGCCGCCCAACACAGGTATAATTATTACACCAAATATGGTGTATAGTTTGGTATAAAAGGACTCTGTCAGGTCACTTTTCAGTATTATACTAATAGTACCCTTGAATAGTGCTTGGACAGAGCTTTCAGATTATGTAAAAATCATTAATGTAACCTGTGTAGTTCTCTTGCTATAAGCACCTGCACACCCAGCAGGCAACTGTAAAAGTAATTGTCATGACTCCTGGAGTCACAGTATGTAAATGTTATTTAAATATCCATGTCTATCCAAGCTGGTGTTCTGTCCCTCCCCTCTGTGATTGAAGTCACACTGAATCTCAGGCTTCCTCAGGCTGCTGGGGAGGTGGGAAGGGGTTGAGATGGGGGAGGTGTTTTGTGCTACAGCTCTTGTAGTAACATCAGTACAGTCGGTGCTATCTGTAAAAGATTTCTGTTTATATGAACACTGTTTTTCTTGCATACATGTAACGTGTATATGATGATCAAACGTTATATGTTTATATAAGCACAAAGAAATATCTCAGAGCACACACTACACACATGCCTCCGAGGCACACAATGAAGATGTCAGATCTGCATCTGCTTTGATCAGATCTGCTAAGAGAACACACCTCCTCCCCCCTCCTTTCTCCTCTGTCTGCAATGAGTCACATAGCATACAGACCCAGAGGAGGGCAGTGTAGTGATGCATGAATATTCATTCCTTGGGGAGGGGGCAGCAGAGAACTCACTGTGATTGACAGATTGTATTAATCTTTTATTTGGAGGTTTACACAAGATAGGAGGGAAGCACAAATGATAGAAATACATGAATAGAGAGAGCTTAGAGAGAGGAATTAGAAAATGATATCAGTTACATATGGATATTTGACCTGACAGATTCCGTTCAAGCCTTTCAGTTCTACTGTTTCTTGCTATATATCCTGAATAGGTAGCCTTTGGTTTTATATATATTGTATCCAAGAAGAAAAAAAAAAAGAAAAAGCCAGGTGGCACTCACCGAATTTCTAAGATCCTTTTATTCGTCCAGTGTTTTACAAGACATAATCATGCGGGGAGAGGGAGTGGGGAGCACGGATGACGGCTGCCATTTCGCGGAGCAGTGCCGCTTCAACTGTTGAAGCTACACTGCTCCGCGAAATGGCAGCCGTCGTCTGTGCTCCCCACTCCCTCTCCCCGCATGATTATGTCTTGTAAAACACTGGACGAATAAAAGGATCTTAGAAATTCGGTGAGTGCCGCCTGGCTTTTTCTTCTTGGATATTTGGATTTCTCATTCAATGGCGTGCAACACCGTGCTCCGAGAGGCACCCTGACCTAGGATTGCTTTCCTGAAGCCAAGGAAGACACTTGAACCCTAATCCAGTAGGTGCCTGGTATTTCCTTTGTTATTGCATCATTTTATATATATTGGATGTGGTTTTCCAATTAGTAATAAGGCCATATGATCGTGATATGACCAGTCAGATGTTCTTGAATGTTATACTATATGCTGGTGAATGAATCTGCAATATTGGGCTAAATATTGCTCTTGCATTTTGAATACTGATTTTTTTTCAAGAGAATGCATGATTAGAAAATTACCTATTTTTCAATCAGGTTTTTGTAAGCCTTTTTAGCATTGTTTTTCAAATCTTGATCTATTTTAAAAATATTAAATTAGAAATCTTGCAATTTTCACACTGGCTATTAGGCTTTTTTAGGGCTCATACTTTCTGCCCTTTTAGGAAGAGTTTACATCCATTTCATGATCAACCAAAGCAGGATGGTAATGACCAGTAAGGCTGGTTTCACACTACGATTTTGTGAAATCCGACGCTGTCCGATATAAATCGGACAGCATCGGATCCAAACTGATCCCTGCAATCGGATGCCCAATAGGCATCCGATTCTGACATTTTGCAGGATCAGTTTGGCCGGCTCCTCCAGTCATCTCGCTCCTCTCTGCCTCCTGTCACCTGTCTGTCCCCTGTTCACCCCGGTTCTCCCCTGCTCTCGCCCGGTACTCCTGCTTCTCCCCTCTTCTCCCCTGTGTTTTCCAGCACTCCCTGCTTCTCCCCCGGTACTCTCCGTTTCTCCCCCGTTACTCCCCGCGTCTCCCCCGATACTCCCCGCGTCTCTCCCCGATACTCCCACTTGTCCCCCAGTACTCCTGCTTCTCCCCTCTTCTCCCCTGTGTTTTCCTGTACTCCCTGCTTCTCCCCCGGTACTCCCCGTTTCTCCCCCGCGTCTCCCCCGATACTCCCCGCGTCTCCCCCAGTACTCCCACTTCTCCCCCGGTACTCCTGCTTCTCCCCTCTTCTCCCCTGTGTTTCCCCCTCTTCTCCCCTCTCCTTTGGACTAGTAAATAAAAAAACATCTTTATTCTCACCTGTCCACGAGTCCCCCGCCGTCTCCAGCTATATCTTCTGATCCTAGGACCTCGCGTGATGTCACAGTCACATGACTGGTTACAGCGGTAACCGTTCATGTGACTGTGACATCACAGCAGGTCCTACAGGCCAGAGGTGATGGAGACGCCGGGGGACTCGTGGACAGGTGAGCATACATATTCTTTATTTTTAACCCCTGCCTTACTTAATTTTACTTCCGCAAAGCATGTATAGTGAAATTAGATGGTTAGGAGCAGTTTTAGTGTACTGAGCATGATCAGTACACTAAAATCGGGTCCGAGGAGACATCATAGGGCTCCATAGGGCCCAATGTTAAAAACCAGGGATCGGATCGGATTTGGCCAA
Organism: Allobates femoralis; assembly: GCA_033576535.1. NCBI lineage: Eukaryota > Metazoa > Chordata > Amphibia > Anura > Aromobatidae > Allobates > Allobates femoralis. The sequence continues at coordinate 23,233,945 of JARQOC010000012.1, forward strand.
ATTGCCATCCGATTTGTCAGATCCGATTCTATCCAGTTTTTGATTCGGATGCGGTCTCCGATTTTTGCACCGGAAAGAAATTAAAAAAAATCGGATCGGACGCAATTCGGATGCCATTTAGTGCACATCCGAATCGGTCTGATCCCCATAGGATTACATGGGGGCAAATTCGGATCCGATTCTGTCCGATTTCTATCGGACAGCGTCGGATTTCACAAAATCGTAGTGTGAAACCAGCCTAACACGTCTATATATCTGATAACACAGCAGGATCAACCAATCAGAATAGTTGATGTCACAACTGACCCTGCTCCCCTCCCTTCACAGTGACCTTTGCACACGCTCATTAGATGCTTCAATGCAAAATGGTCAGCGTCTATTCATTGTGGCTAATATACATGTGTGGTTTATGAAGGAACGGGACATGTGATTTCTACAATGTTGGAAAAAACAGCCAATTTATAATTAGAAAAACATGATTTAAATAATAAGTCATTTTTGCTATAACTATGCTTCTTTTTGGGTGTTTCCAGCATCTTATTTGTAGATCTTGTTCTCTACTATTGTGTATTTTTTTTTTTTATTTATTGATTCCCTTTTTTTTAATTCATGTATGAAACATTGTGAAATATCAGAATTATATTCCACAGCAGGATGTGTGCTATGGTGAGGAAAATAATGCATATTCCTGTTGAGTAATACAGGTAAATCCTTTTTAAATCTAGTATTAGTCAAAAAAAAAAAAAAAAAAAAATTACTTAAAATGATATAAAAAGGTGTTCGGTTAATGTCAGGTTTAAATAAAACCATGCAGTTGGTGCCAGAGATCTAAACTGAGTTTTCCACACATCCATTGTCTGTTTATTTCTATAGGATAGTCACAAAAATGCTGCGGTAGGATGAGAACGGCCTTTCAGTGCGTGCATCTGTGCGGAGATAATGGACAAACTATAGCTCTGCTGTGGATTGGAGCACAATACGTTTACTGCTTTGTTGGTAAAGACAACCTGTCAGCACAATTTTACATATGGAAGTAGTGTTACGGTTGTGTAGGCACTTTTCCCCTAATATAAATGATACCTTTTATGTAACGATCTGATGTGCCAGTCATGAGAAGTCTGATGTAGAAGCCGAATGCAAATCAGGCTATATTACAGACAATCCCACGCAGCAAATGTCATGTAGTGTTGGTGCATGGATATACATATAGTGTATGAGTCATGAGTCTTTCTGTATTCTCTACGGTGAAACAGTAAATGTGGATACTAAAAAAGACAAAATACTGAAGACCACATTAAGATTGTAACCCTTCAAATCCCACATCAGTACCTGTCATGTTTTCCCCTTTTGGAGCATTCCTGTCACTCCATTGGAGATCACGTCAATCATAGATGTACTAGTGCATTTGTAAAACATCCCTATCAATCACCTACAACAACAACCTGCATAACATATGTGATTTAGGAAGAAGGTCAGCAGAACAAAAAGATGAAAGTAACATTTGAACAGCTGTACTTTATTACGGTGGATTCTATCTTTGTCACACACCCCAGCCCCAACAACAAACATGGTGGAGGAGTTGGTTTTCTACTTTCAGATTACTACTCCGTCACCCCAATTCCTCTGCCATTCTCCGTTACTCACCCATCATTTGAGGTGCACTCCGTCAGCATCTACTTTCCTTCCAACCTCCAACTGGCTGTCATTTACCGTCCCCCAGGGGCAGCCACTACTTTTCTTGACCACTTCACTACCTGGATACCTCATTTCCTTTCTACTAAAATCCCCCTCATCATCATGGATGACTTCAACATCCCTACTGACGCTTCCCACTCAGCTATCTGTAAACTTTTAACACTGGCTTCCACCTTTGGACTCGCTCAATTTGTTCTTCGTAGCCACTCACAAAGATGGCCACATGCTGGACCTCATCTTCACCCAACTCTGTTCCCTGTCTAACCTCTCTAACTCACTTTTCCCCCTATCTGACCACAACTTACTCATATTCTCTTCCCTCTTCTTTCCAAGTACACAATCCCGACTCCACAAACTTAAGGCCCTGTATCACATAACGATATCGATAGAGAGAGAGTTGTAACTGTGACGTTACAATGATCTCTCCAGTGATCTCGTTATGTGTGACACTTAGCAGCGATCAGGCCCCTGTTGTGAGGTTGCTGATCGTTATAAAGTGCTCTAGGTCATTTTTTGGTCATTGGTTTCCTGCTGGTCAGCACGCATCGCTGCGTGTGACAGCGAGAAACCAGCGATCAGTGGCCTCACTGGCTGGTAACTATGGTAAACACCGGGTATCTAGGCAGCGCGCGCTTCCTAGATACCCGGTGTTTTACCATGGTTACCAGCGTCCTCCCTGCTTAGCACTGCCTGTAAGTAGGGAGAACGCTGGTAACTATGATAAACAGCGGGTATCCAGGCAGCGCGCGCTGCCTGGATACCCTCTGTTTATCATAGTTACCAGCGTTCTCCCTGCATAGCGCTGCCTAAGCAGGGAGGATGCTGACATCGCCTTCAGCGATGTGGGAGGTGGCTCCCATGGCCCTGATCGCTGGGGAGATCTGCCTGTTTGACAGCTCCCCAGCGATCAGGTAATGACGCTCCAGCGATCCCGGCAGGTCGTTATCGCTGGCAGGATTGCTGGAGTGATCGTTATGTGAGACAGGGCCTTTACACACCCTTTCAGAAATCTCATCAAACACCTTGATTTACACTCACTCTCGGAGTCCCTTCTCCCTCTCGAAGACATAGCTTCTTTACACTGCTGCCATTTTATATACCGCCACAATAACTATAGCTCTCGAATAGGCTAACCAAAACCCATAAAATCAACCGACAACTCTGGCACACCAGCCTGACTAAAGAACTGAAGTGGGCTACCAGAATTCCTGATCGAAGATGGAAGAAATCCCATTCCGCTGAGCATTTCATTGCATACAAGCAGTCACTCGCCAATTTCAAGTCCACACTAACTGCTGCAAAACAAACCTGCTTCTCAGCTCTCATATCCTCCCTATCTCACAACCCTAAACAGCTATTCACAACTTTTAATTTTCTTCTCTACCCCCAGCACCTCCTCCCTCTCATCACAGCTGAAAACTTTGCCTTATTCTTATTCTTCAACCCATAGATTGATATCATAGAGAGTTTTGGCTCACAGTCCCCACTGCTCTTGCTCATAACTTCTGAGCCCTCTTCCTCCAAAACCAACTTCTCTACTATGACAAAAGATCAGCTCTCTTCTCTACTCTTCAGATCACATCTCACCACCTGTGCACTTGACCTGCTCTAAACCTTTCTCGTCCCCAATTTCACCACAGTCTTCAATCCAACCCCAACCCATCTCTTCAACCTGTCTCTAACAACTGGTGTCTTCCCTTAATGCTTTAAACAAGTCTTTATCATACCCATCCTGAAAAAGCCCTTCCTTGACCCTATGTGTCTAGATGTCACCCCATATCACTTCTCCCCTATACCTCAAAACTACTGGAACATAACCGTCTTGAACTGTCCTCCCACCTCTCCTCCTGCTCCTTTGATCAGTTACAATCTGTCTTCCGACTGCATCACTCAACCGAAACTGCCCTAACTAAAGTCCCCGATGACCTACAAAGCGACAAAGGCAAGTGACACTACTCTGTCCTCCTCCTCCTATACCTATCTTCTTCCTTAGACACTGTAGATCATTCCCTCTTGCTACAGATTCTCTCATCTCTTGGTATTGCAGACTTGGCCCTATCCTTGATCTCTTCATATCTAACAGACCGGACTTTGTGTCTCCCTCTCTCGAACTTTCTCCTCATCTCGCCTCCTATCTGTGGGTGTCCCCCAAAGTTCAGTTCTAGGACCCCTACTTTTCTCCATCTACACCGTCGTCCTGGGACAACTGAGAGTCTCACGGCTTCCAGTATCATCATCTCTACACTGATGGCATGCAGATCTACCTCTCTAGACCGATATCACCTCCTTTCTAACCAAAATCCCACAATGTCTGTACACTATTCTATACTTCTTTTTTGCTCAATTTCTAAAACGGAATATGGATAAACAGAATTCATAATCTTTCCCCCATCTCACTCTACCTTACATTAGACCTTGTAATAGAAAATGGTGTCACTGCCACACTGTCAGGGATCAGTCCTCAAACTTGAATAAAATATGTTGGTGATTTATTACAACGCATTTTGGAGCTAAACTCGCTCCTTCTTCAGATAAAATCACAAGCATAGGCATAAACTACATGCCATGGCTGCTAGATGTCTAATAGCTTGCAATTGGAGGTTAATGCAACCCCCAACAAATAGTGAACTATACATTCGCATACATGACATACTGTGACGCTGGTGGGTGTGGACCCATTGCACCACTGGCCAGGCTTACCCTGGTTGGGCATAACAAGGCAACTGCCTGAACTTTTACTAGAGTCTCCGGTGGTGATGATAAGCTGGGCCGCAGGTAGTCACCAGCTACTACTCGCAGGGCAGTCCCTAGCCTGCAGCAGCTGGTCAATGGGTCAAGGCAATATCAAAAAAGGCCTAGCTACTCTGTTTGGTGGTGCCACAGGGAATAAAGAGTTCTGTATAGAAAAAGACCCCGACACTCAGTAGGTAATTGATGCAGTAAATGAAAAACACGCAAAGCGATGTATACTGGTTGTCTGTATTTTTATTATCTTGCAGTATTGTGCACAGAGTCCATATATCAGTTTAGTGCAACGTTTCGGCGTATTTCGCCTTCATCAGACAAACTGAGGTTTCTGAATAAATGAACAATGACAATAACACAAAGTCATAAACGATACATAACAAATATTAGTACATACATATGATGGTACAAGGAAAAAATACGGTAACCTAATGTGAAATGCTTTTCTTCGATAATGTCCACATGTTTGATACAAATGTAGTAAATAACAAAAACTCGTACCTATATGGATTGTGCTTAAAAGGAAAACTGCATACAAGTGGCTGGGAACCAGTGGGAATAATCTGTGTGAAGAAACAGACCATTATTACATCATAATTGATGTTCTGCAAGGAAATCCACTTTTACTAGTTGCAAAGTAAGTAAAGAGACAGAACAACAGAGAACAAGAGCAAAGGGAAGCCGGAAAGGGGGGGGGGGTGTAGCAAAAGTAATGGGGGTAAGGAAAAAGGAATTGAAGTAAAGAAGGGAGAGAGAGAAAGACATTGGCTTACCAAAGAAGAGTGTGGCAAGAGCAATGCCTGAGCAATTTTGTCATCGGTCAGGGGATCCCTGTGCCTCAAATACTGGATAGGTTTAATGAGCCCGTATAGTTTTAACTGTTGGGTGAGATATCATGTGTAAAAAACTGTGCTATATATTGTGCCCCAACCACCATGACATGTATAGAGAGATTCAATGTTGTGTTGTTACCTTGGAATATATGCTAAAATTAGCAAGGAAAATACATAAGCAGTCACCCTCAGGGATTCTGCAAGAGAATACAAGTACAAATCGATATGGTGATATAGCTACAGCTATATGGTGACTAGATGCAGAGATAAGGGATAATAAGTACTCATAGTGTATTAGTAGTAAGATGAGCCATACTTATGGTTCGCGACTATATGGCACGGACTGGTAAGCCCATATCAGAGGAACCTAAGGGTTAAATATGAAAAGTGCTACCGCAGGATTGCTTTCATAAAACAGTGACAGTTTTAGTTATAGTTAGACATATGGAGGACAATGTGATCACCTTAGAATAGGAGGAAGGTTGTGTCCCTGGTTTGGAGTGTGCCCCAGTGGGCAAAGGAGCTCTAAGGGGAGGTTGTTAAATGCCTATAATGAAAACAAATATGCAAATAGTTGTGGAGCTTCGTTTAGGAGTCTCAAACACAGGACTAGCCAGATATCTCTCCAGGGAAGGACCAAGCCATGGGGTGGACTCCTTGCAGAGACCACCATATTAAGTGGCCCTTACAGTCAATATCCAGATTTTTATGAGTTTAAAGATATGACCACACTGATGAGGGGCAACACCCCGAAACAGCTGTCTGTGGATGGATACCTGGCCTTGGTATTCCCTTGTCATATCTTTAAACTCGTAAAGAGCTGGCTATTCACTTAAAGGGTTCAATATGGTGGTTTTGGTGTTCTCCGCAAGGAGCCACCCCATGGCTCAGTCCTTCCCTGGAGGGATATATGGCTAGTCCTGTGTTTGAGACTCCTAAACGAGGCTCCACAAACTCTATTTGCATATTCGTAATTCCCAGGGGGCAATGCACCTAGGATTTCACTGTGTTTGAGCGCTTTAGCCGGCTGCCCGCAGTGTTTTCTTGGACTGGTCACCCTGAGATCAGTGATTGCTTTGTGATATAATGAAAACAATGAACACATTATCAAAAACTGGTAATATGTGTGTGACTGGGTATAGGGGGGCCCAGTGGTGATTTGCATTTACCTGGTGCAGAGTAGCTGTGCAGCATGCTGGGATGGCGGGGACAGTGGCTTAGTACCTCGGGGTTTAAATAGTGTGCCTGTGTCCTATTGTGTAGCGTCCACACCGGATCAGCTCCTGCTTCCTGCCTTTGAAACACAGGAAGCCGTCTGTCGTGGAACGCAAGTGGAAGCTAATGCGAGTGCGCCGGTTGTGACGTAGTCCGAAGTGGGTCAGGTGACCGTGGGACCCGCCACCCTCAGTGCCGATTCAGTATCTCTGCAGAGAAAGGAGAAAACAGTAAATGGGGGCACACAATCAATGGGGGCAACAATATAAATGGCAAAAACAAACTGTAGGTGACACAACGGTGCACAGAAGGCTAATGTGGAAGCAACTGTTAAGGAACTGTATATTACCATATCGATTCCCTTAAGGTACCTTTATACGCGGCAACTTTTCTAGGAAATTCACTGGCAACTTACTGGTTGCAGTGAAATCATGGACACATTGTTCTATCTTGTTGCTGCGTACAAATGGAACAATATCTCCATGATTTCACTGCAACCAGTAAGTTGCCAATGAAATGGGCCGGCCTCGGTTTGCGGGAGCAGAGCGCGGTGAGTGTGTGAAAGGACCAAGTCCCCCCCCCACCCCCCGCTCCTCACCCGGCCGGAGCTGACAGCTAACCCAACGGAAAACTCCCACCCACCCCCCGCGTTCCTCACCCGGCCGGACCTGACAGCACCCCCCTTCCCCATCCCTGCTCCTCACCACGCAAGTAAGGGCTGTCAGGGTCAGGCATCCATTCGGGATAAGTTCCCCCAGCCAGCCCCTGGCACCAGTAGACCGGGGATTGGCCAGAGAAGCAAAACTCTGCAGAACACAGTGACTACAAATTCCTGCGGACTCGCCAGTCCCAGGTGGATAAACCAGAGCTGGGTGAGTTGCATGAGGCCGCTCAAAGTAAAGGTCAGACTCAGGGAGGCGCTACAGGGTGATCGAGGTGAGTAGGGTGACGTCCACAAGCATTTCGAGTCATGGGCTTGACACATGAAGCATGGAACTCCTTACAGCCTTATTAAATAATACAGTTGATCACTTTGCAGTCTGGAATCCGTGGGACATTTATTAGGTACTGTAGGAATCTGCTGGGTTTTGGGGTGCTAGTTAACTGGATCTTTAAAAGGGTATTTACTACAAATAGGTTTCTTTGATGTAAATCTAAATACCCTAACAAAGGAAAATGGTTATGAAAGGCAAAAGGGTGATAGTAGAGGATGGTGGAAGAAAGGTAGTGGGAAGACTGACTAAGTAGTATGTATATCAGCCACGCAGTCAAACATGGCCTATACAGTGCCCATTCCTGTAACACCTCCAAATAATAGTCCTATCCCATCAGGTCACAGTCTTTTGATTCCTCCAGGAACATGCACATGGCTGCTGATGTCAACGCTCTCTTGATGGTGGCTCTCTTACACTGTGTGCAGAATTATTAGGCAAATTAGTATTTTGATCACATGATACTTTTTATACATGTTGTCCTACTCCAAGCTGTATAGGCTTGAGAGCCAACTACCAATTAAGTAAAGGTGATGTGCATCTCTGTAATAAGGAGGGGTGTGGTCTAATGACATGAACACCCTATATAAGGTGTGCTTAATTATTAGGCAAATGCCTTTGCTTAGGCAAAATGGGTCAGAAGAGAGATTTGACAGGCTATGAAAAGTCCAAAATTGTGAGATGTCTTGCAGTTGGATGCAGCAGTCTTGAAATTGCCAAACTTTTGAAGCGTGATCACCGAACAATCAAGCGTTTCATGGCAAATAGCCAACAGAGTCACAAGAAGTGTGTTGGGCAAAAAAGGCGCAAAATAACTGCCCATGAATTGAGGAAATCAAGCGTGAAGCTGCCGAGATGCCATTTGCCACCAGTTTTGCCATATTTCAGAGCTGCAACATTACTGGAGTATCAAAAAGCACAAGGTGTGCCATACTCAGGGACATGGCCAAGGTAAGGAAGGCTGAAAAACCACCACCTCTGAACATGAAACATAAGATAAAACGTAAAGACTGGACCAAGAAATATCTTAAGACTGATTTTTCAAAAGTTTTATGGACTCATGAAATGAGAGTGACTCTTGATGGGCCAGATGGATGGGCCAGAGGCTGGATCAGTAAAGGGCAGAGAACTCCGACTCCGACTCAGACACCAGCAAGGTGGAGGTGGAGTACTGGTATGGGCTGGTATCATCAGAGATTAACTTGTGGGACCTTTTCAGGTTGAGGATGGAGTGAAGCTCAACTCCCGGACCTACTGCCAGTTTCTGGAAGACAACTTCTTCAAGCAGTGGTACAGGAAGAAGTCAGTATCGTTCAAGAAAAACATGATTTTCATGCAGGACAATGCTCCATCACATGCATCCAACTACTCCACAGCGTGGCTGGCCAGTAAAGGTCTAAAAGAAGAAAAAATAATTACATGGCCCCCTTGTTCACCTGATCTGAACCCCATAGAGAACCTGTACTCCCTCCTAAAATGTGAGATCTACAGGGAGGGAAAACAGTACACCTCTGGGAACAGTGTCTGGGAGGCTGTGGTGGCTGCTGCACGCAATGTGGATCAAAAACAGATCAAGCAACTGACAGAATCTATGGATGGAGGCTGCTGAGTGTCATCATAAAGGAAGGGGGCTATATTAGCCAGTAATTTTTTGGGGTTTTGTTTTTGCATGTCAGAAATGTTTATTTCTACATTTTGTGCAGTTATATTGGTTTACCTGGTGAAAATAAACAAGTGAGATGGGAATATATTTGGTTTTTATTAAGTTGCCTAATACTTCTGCACAGTAATAGTTACCTGCACAAACAGATATTCTCCTAAGAGCCAAATCTAAAAAAAAAACCACTCCAACTTCCAAAAATATTAAGCTTTGATATTTGAGTCTTTTGGGTGATTGAGAACATAGTTGTTGATCAATAATAAAAATAATCCTCTAAAATACAACTTGCCTAATAATTCTGCACACAGTGTATGTCCAAAATTGATGAGTCTTGGCAAACATAGTTGTAATGGTTTTCATCTTCCTGTGGATGGGGCCCTAGTATATGGGAAAGGTCTTCCTATCAAAAGGCCTAAGGACAGGTTTAGTTCTATTTAGGCTGGAGACTTGATGTCTATCTCAAGAACAATGGCTTATTTTCCAAATGCTACAGGGGTTATTGTACAGATGTAAATGACATGAGGCCACAGGCAAGATATTAAGTTCAAGAACATGGGTTGTGTACAACTGTACCTTCCAAGAGTCTAGAGGGACAATGTCCATTTCACATGTAGATGCACTCTTTACTCCATCAATAGAACCAGAGGCAATACACCGCCGGACATACATCTCTCTTTCGGCCTCACAGGTGTCTTCACCACCTCACAGCACATGGTCTATCTCTTTGATGTGGAGCCCTGTCCTATTCAGAGCTCATGGATCCAATTGTGAGTTCAGCGATTCATATTACACACATTATATATTTGTCCATGATAACTTCCAATGGGTACAGAGAAATTGATCATACTTTCAGCCACATTCTGACTGCTCATTGCAAGTGAATTGAGCGAGGCCTAGCATGTCTAGATGTTACATGACCACATGTATGCTCTCACCATCTCACTGTAAAATATTAACAGCACGCAGTACACACAGTGTGAGGAGTCATCATGGCCACCAGGGCAGCTGGAAGTGTGGCGCCCCTATGGCAAGGTGCCACAGGGAGGTACTGCACCCCAAACAGAAGGTGTAGTTCCTCCGTAGTCACGGATATAGAGGAAACGACAGAGTCTGCACCCATCACCCACACAACAGGACACCTTAGTACAGGGGACCGTATATTCAGTAGGTCCCATGAGGTGGAGCCTAGAGAGCGGGGATGTGGAGTGACAGTTAGGAAACTAGTCAGTCAGACGGTGTTAGGAAGAGAGAGAGGACGGACGCAGGGGACCCTGCGGCCGTGACAGGAGGGCACCTCCAAGGAGAGAGGTGGCCCAGACAACGAAGGGAACACTCCAGGACTGGTCGGAGCCAGCTGGAGACCCAGGTCATCACCGGCACACCGGAGCCGAGGCGGTTAATCACAGTCTATCCCTGATCGCAGACCGGCAGGCTGTGGGCCTAATAAGTAGGAGCCACAGCACCACAGGACTAAATCCCCACCTCTGTCCCAAATTGGGTCCAGGACACTAATAGGAAAAAGGGCTAAATACCGGTGGCAGGATGGTTCGCCTTATACAGCTCCCATCCGTACCGGAAAGTGCCAGAAGTACCTCTTAGTAACGGCCCTGGGGACCGGCGAAAGGGCTTTTTAGTGTGGTTGAGAGCAGTGAGCCAAGACCCACTAAGAGTAGAGACCAAGAAAGCCATTAGAAGAACACGTCTGACAGACTCTGTAAAAAGCCTCCTGAATCCGTGGCTACCAACCATGTTAAACCAGACTGTACCGTGTACCGATTTCACCTGGTGCAAGTGAAGAACTGTTTGAGCTGATCTGGTGTCTGGTCTCCTTCTTTCCGCCGCCTGTAGGGCCTCTACAGCATCACATCGGTGAGGACTAATGCTCCCCTCCTCCACCCCGCTGCCCTGAGGTAAACCTCCACCTGTGGGGAGCTGTACCACCAAAGCTGCATCACCATCACCTCAGCGGCCGGCCGCAGCTCTGGTAACCCTATTATCAGGTTCCACAGGTGGCGTCACGTTACAAATCCCCCATCATCCTGACCCCCACCCCGCCACTGCACAGAACCGGGAACCAACCAGCTGTGATCCCCACCGAAGTGAACCCCCTGTCCCGGTATCTGAGTACCCCCTACCCTGTCGACCGACTCAGAAGAGCCGGGTAAATCGCCTGGAAATGGTGCTAAGATGAACGAGCCATTATAAGGCGGCTGCGGGCTGCTACACATGTGGGGCCATAAAACAATGGGCCCTGCTGAACTAAATATCCAAATAAGAGCATAGTTGTTAGGATGCAGCAAGCTGATCTGTATATCATGGTAATTGCAAAACTGTATTGATAAAAAATATATACAATTGTGGAATAGGTGCTATGTAATGTCTTGCTTAGCGTATTGTGGTACTACACTATTTAGAACCGTGACGGGTGGGCTCGCTACTCTCCCATTCCATAAACTGCAATGAGCTTTCTGTGTCCTGGTTACGCCTTTCCAAGTCATTGCTTTATTGCCTTTTAATACTACATTCGCTTTCCAGTGTTTTACATCCAAATAAAACCATGTTTTATTTGTTTAATCGCAATTTGGCTTCTTATTGGCTGAAAGTTTAACCAAGACCAGTAACTAATAAAAAAGGAAAGGGTCCCCCAAGGTAAGTGGATGCATTTGCCTTAAAGTGTTATGTTTGCTCATAAAACCTACGTGAATGTTTTTTTATGCTGGGTGGAATGTAATGTCGAGCTTCCCCGTCTCTGTTCTTCCCTCTGTTTGTTGTCTCTGAGGCTCCTAATTACCTGGTACTGAAGCTATTTGTGCATAGAGGAGAATGGTCCCTGACAAATGCTCGCACCGCCTGTGCACCTGATGCTTTAGTGACAATAAGAACAAAGCACAATTAAAGATGCAGAACAGCTGTGCAACGTGAGGGTGTATAGCACCACTGTATTATACTGTAAATGGTCTAAGCTTACTTGAATATATACATAAGGAAATATAAGGTAAAAAATGTTTGTAATGCAGTAAATACGACAGGTGACGTGAGGCAGAGAATAGTGGCCAGTCTTGGGAGGGGAGAGAACAGCTGGGGAAATAAAATCAGAGTTCCAAGATAAGAGTCGCAGATAATTTTATTGGCCTTTGGTTAGTGGTTGGTCCCAGACCTTAAAATTCCTCAATGAATGTAGAAAGACATAAATCCATGCGGACCAACCACTAATCAAAGGACAATAAAACTATCTGTGCCTCTTATCTCAGAACTCTGATTTTATTTCCCCCAGCTGTTCTCACTCCCCTCCCAAGACTGGCCACTATTCTCTGCTTCACGTCACCTGTTGTATTTACTGCATTATCCCACCCTGTATTTGTATATATATGTGTATCTTCAGAATTTGTGTCACTATTAGCAGTATGAAGAGGCCATAGTGTCTCGAAAGCTTGCTTTGCTTTTTTTTACCATCTCTTCGGTTCACCATTAAAAGTAATCAACCACTGAGGACTCCCAGATTCTAATATTTTTCATAAGGAAATCCAAAACTGCAGAGATGCAATATAGACAATATTTGTAACATGCCCTTGAAGAACACTATGGGATGGATTTAAATTATTTTTGAGGAAATCTATGCATATAATTGCAATTTTACTTAGTTGTAATAATTACATTTTATTGAAAAATGTGTAAAAAGGTATTAATGTTTTTATGTACAGTCCGTCTTATCCCACTAGTATGCAAATCTGGGCAAGAAGCTATCCCTGTTTTCATCATGTGATTCATAGTTCAAGAATAAAAGTGAATGGATCTACCAACCCTTACAGCCCTATAGTTCTGTCTATGACACAAGCTGCTTGCTGCTCTGGAGGTGAATGCAGCCTGAGTACTTTCACAGTGCATTGCAGCACCAGTTCAGAGGTTGGGGCTTATGTCCGAATTCCCATCAAGACTGCCTTCGGAAAACGTATACTCCCAAAGATGGTGCACAACAGAGCCCACATTGACTCTGTCTGCACCATTAAAGTCAATGGCTCTATCGGTGCATACGTTCGAAGAACATTTTGCTGGGAATTTGGACATAAGTAGAACATCAAAAAACTTAAACCTAATACTAAATGCACACACAGGATGCAGAGAACGTCCATTATAGAGATGGGTGCAACCCAGGTGCAAAATGCTGATGTGACTGCCACTCACAACCCTCCAAGATGGAGGGGGGCAGCTGCTATCATAAGAATTGCACACTAATAAGGTTTGCATAGGGAGCAAGCTTTATCAGTGTGCAGGTCTTATGGTATCAGCCGCCCCACCTCCATTTTAGAGGGTTGTGAGTGGCAGTCACGTCAGAATTTTGCACCTGGGCTGCACTCATCTCTATAATGGAGGTTCTCTGCATCATGTGTGTGCGTTTAGAATTAGGTTTGGCTCTTTGGTGGTGAGGATTTGGATGTAAAGGCCCCGTTACACGGCACAACATGGTCAACGACGTCGCTGATACGTCAAGGGTTTGGAGGAGTTCCAGTGACGTCGCTGCTTGTGACTCTGGCAAGTTGCTATGATAAATCGTTGGGTCGGAGTTGACCGGTTTACCAACATGCTGGAAAACCTGACAATCTCAACTCAACCAACCTGCTGCATCGTTCTGTGTGACACCGCGATAACGATGTCATGGATGACTTTGCCCATTCACAGCAATGAGCAGGATCATTCGCGGGGTTTGTGAACGATACCTGCTCACAACATCATTGGTGAGTTGTCCACGATATCTAGAAGTGTGACATCTCGCCAGCGATGTTGAAATGATGTCAAAAACGACCGCGCCCCCCCCCCCCCCCCCCGAGATCGATGCCGACATCGTTTCAATGTCGTGCAGTGTAACGGTACCTTAAGCCCTGATGGTACCAGTGAACACGTGCTACAATGCAATGTGAAAGCAGCCTAACTTTTTGGGCCCATATGAAGCTGCACAGGTTTCACCAATAATATATTAGCCCCTTGGGAGTAGTTTCTGTAGCAGCTCCCTGCACTGCAACAATGACTGAAGACAAGCGGCTGCAGAGAGAATCTAATTTCATTTTCTTTCTGTAGCCACAATCCCATTAAAGAGACTCTGTCACCAGGTTTTTGCCTTCCCATCTGAGAGCATCATAATGTAGAGACAGAGACCCTGATTCCAGTGATGTGTCACTTACTGAGCTGCTTGCTGTCATTTTGATAAAATTAGTGTTTCTCTGCTGCAGATTTAGCAGTCTGTGAATATGCCAGACTACCAGACTAATGATAATCTCCAGATGATTAAACAGTGATTTTATCAAAACTGCACTGAGCAGCCCAGTAAGTGACACATCGCTGGAATCAGGATCTCGGGTGCTATATTATGCTATTTTCAGATTAGGTTGCAAAAAGCTGGTGACAGGTTCCCTTTAAGCTTTTAAAACATTATTTAAACTCTATTTAACTACTTTAAATTTGCAGGTAAATAGCATTTTGGGGTTACAGGTTCCCTTTAACCCCTTAGTGACTGAGCCAATTTCCACCTTAATGACCAGACCGTTTTTTGTAATTCTGACCACTCTCCCTTTATGAGGTTATATCTCTGGAACGCTTCATTGGAGCCGAGCGATTCTGAGATTGTTTTTTCGTGACATATTGGGCTTCATGTTGGTAGTAAATTTAGGTCGATCATTTTTGCGTTTATTTGTGAAAATATTAAAAAATTGGCAAAAATTTTGAAAATTTCACAATTTTCAAATTTTGAATTTTTACTCTATTAAACCGGAGCATTATGTGACACAAAATAGTTAATAAATAACATTTCCCACATGTCTACTTTACATCAGCGCAATTTTGGGAAAAAATTTTTTTTGGGTTAGGACGTTATAAGGGTTCAAAGTTCATCAGCAATTTCTCATTTTTCCAGCAAAATTTACAAAACCATTTTTTTAGTGACCACATCACATTTGAAGTCCCTTTGAGGGGTGTACATGACAGAAAACACCCAAAAGTGACACCATTCCAAAAACTGCACCCCTCAAGCTACTCAAAACTACATCAAAGAAGATTATTAACCCTTCAAGTGCTTTACAGGAACTAAAGCAAAGTGGAAACAAAAAATGGACATTTTAATTTTTCCAACAAAAATTTTCTTTTAGCCTCAATTTTTTAATTTTCACATGGGCAACAGGATAAAATGGATCCTAAAATGTGTTGGGCAATTTCTCCTGAGTACACCGATACCTCATATGTGGTCATAAACCACTGTTTGGGCGCACAGCAGGGCTCAGAAGGAAGGGAGCGCAATTTGATATTTGGAGCTAATTTCCATTCAAAAAGTCAAATGTCGCTCCTTCCCTTTCGAGCCCTGCCGTGCTCCCAAACAGTGGTTTATGACCACATATGAGGTATCGGTGTACTCAGGAGAAATTGCCCAACAAATTTTAGGATGCATTTTATCCTGTTGCTCATGTGAAAATTAAAAAATTGAGGACAAAAGAAAGATTTTGTGAAAAAAAAGTACTTTTTCATTTGTACGGATCAATTTGTGAAGCACCAGAGGGTTCAAAGTGCTCACTATGCATCTAAATAAATTCCTTGGGGTGTCTAGTTTCCAAAATGGGGTCACTTGTGGGGGAGCTCCAATGTTTAGGCACACGGGGGCTCTCCATACACGACATGGTGTCCGCTAACAATTTGAATGGAAAATTAGCTCCAATTGTTAGCGGAGACCATGTTGCGTATGGAGAGCCCCTGTGTGCCTAAACATTGGAGCTCCCTCACAAGTGACCCCATTTTGGAAACTAGACCACCCAAGGAACTTATCTTGATGGGTGATGAGCACTTTGAACCCCCAGGTGCTTCACAAATCAAACCATAAAAATGAAAAAAGAAATTTTTTGTGGAAAAGAAAGTACTTTTTCATTTTTACGGATCAATTTGTGAAGCACCTGGGGGTTCAAAGAGCTCACTATGCATTTAAATAAATTCCATGGGATGTCTAGTTTCCAAAATGGGGTCACTTGTGGGGGAGCTCCAATGTTTAGGCACACAGGGGCTCTCCATACGCGACATGGTGTCCGCTAACTATTGGAGCTAATTTTCCATTCAAATTGTTAGCGGACACAATGTCTCATATGGGGAGCCCCTGTGTGCCTAAACATTGGAGCTCCCCCACAAGTGACCCCATTTTGGAAACTAGACCCCCCAAGGAACATATCTAGATGCATAGTGAGCACTTTCATACCCCAGGTGCTTCACAAATTAGTCCGTAAAAGGAAAAAAAAGAAGATTTTTGTGAAAAAAAAGTACTTTTTCAGTTTTATGGATCAATTTGTGAAGCACCTGGGGGTCCAAAGTGCTCCCTATGCATCTAAATAAATTCCTTGGGGTGTCTAGTTTACAAAATGGGGTCACTTGTGGGGAGCTTCAATGTTTAGGCACACAGGGGATCGCCATACACGACATAGTATCAACTTACAATTCCAATTGTTAGCGGACACCATGTCGCGTATGGAGAGCCCCTATGTGTCTAAACATTGGGGCTCCCCCACAAGTGACCCCATTTTGGAAACTATACGCCCCAAGGAACTTATCTAGATGCATAGTGAGCACTTTGAACCCCCAGGTGCTTCACAAACTGATCTGTAAAAATGAAAAAGTACTTTCTTTTCCACAAAAATTTTCTTTTTTCATTTTTATGGATCAATTTGTGAAGCATCTGGGGGTTGAAAGTGCTCATTATGCATCTAGATATGTTCCTTGGGGGGTCTAGTTTCCAAAATGTGGTCACTTGTGGGGGAGCTCCAATGTTTAGGCACACAGGGGCTCTCCATATGCGACATGGTGTCCGCTAACAATTTGAATGGAAAATTAGCTCCAATAGTTAGCGGACACCATGTCACGTATGGAGAGCCCCTGTGTGCCTAAACATTGGAGCTCCCCCACAAGTGACCCCATTTTGGAAACTAGACGCCTCACGGATTATATCTAGTGGTATAGTGAGCATTTAGAACCTACAGCTACTTCACAGAATTTGATAATGTCATATTGAACATTTTCTTTTTTTCACACAATTTCTCACTTTTAGGGTACTTTCACATCAGCGGTTTTTGCCGTTCACGGCAGATGCGGTGAAAAAACCGCATCTGCCGCGATTACCGCATAACTGCTGCACTTGCGACACATTTGCGGCAAGCCCCATAGAATGTCTATGCGGGCTTGCGGCAGGTGAGGCATCAGCACTTGCCGCAGATGCGGCCGCAAAAAAAACGTGGCTGACCGCGTTTTTTTTCGTGGCTGCACCTGCCGCAAGTGCCGAAACCGCACTTGCCGCACACTTACCGCAAGCCCCATAGACATTGCATGGGGCTTGCCACAACTGTGCCGCAAGTGCAGTGGTTATGCGGTAATCGCGGCAGATGCGTTTTTTTCACCGCATCTGCCGCGATCGGCAAAAGCTGCTGATGTGAAAGCAGCCTTAGAGCATGTGCACAAGATCCGGAGACACCGTGTCCTGGACGTCTCCTCCTCTCCTGCATTTTTTTTCTAGTATTTCTTTATTAAATTTAAAAAAAAAAATGACGTGGGGCTTCGCCACACTTTTGGTCCAGCCAGGTACAGCAGGCAGCTACAGGCTGCCACCAACCCCTTCTGCCTAGTTTTACCTGGCTGGAAGCCAAAAATATAGGGAAGCCCTTTTTTTTAAAATTATTTCATGAAATAATTTTAAAAAAAACGGCGTGGGCTTCGCCATGTTTTTGGGCCAGCCAGGTACAACTAGGCAGCTGGGGGCTGGAATCCTCAGCGTAGGGAGGCCCAAGCTTTCTGGGCCCCCCCCGCTGCGAATTGCAGCCCGCAGCCGCCCCAGAAAATGGCGCATTCATAGAAGCGCCATTTTCTGGCGCTGTATCCAGCTCTTCCAGCTGCCGTGTAGCGGTGGCAGACTGGGTAATAAGGGGTTAATGCCACCTTTTTTGCAGCTGGCACTAAGCCCGAGATTCTAAATGTCTGGCCAATATTAGACCGGGCCATTAAGAATCCCTAGTAAATTGTAAAGAAGACACAAGACAGAAAAAAATATTTTAATAGAAAAAAAACACAGACACTACTTAGACCCCATCTTTATTATTCTTTGGCATCCGACGTAGTCCAGTAGGAAGGTCCGACGTAGTCCAGCAGAAAGGTCCGACGTAGTCCAGTGGGAGGTCCCTCGATCATTTCCAGACTTTTACAGTATATGGGGGTGTCCCCCATATGCTATAAAAGCTGGCATTCTTCCAGGAGAATGACAGGTCATGACCTCAGTGAGGTCATGGCAGGTCAGGATCCTTGGTTCACAAAGGGTTAATTGTGATCCCATCATGAGATCACAATTAACCCTTTGTGAACCAAGGATCCTGACCTGCCATGACCTCACTGCGATCATGAGCTGTCAGTCTAATCGCAGACAGAGTAGTCTCTGCATAGACTGACAGCTCATGATCGCAGTGAGGTCATGGCAGGTCAGGATCCTTGGTTCACAAAGGGTCAATTGTGATCCCATCATGAGATCACAATTAACCCTTTGTGAACCAAGGATCCTGACCTGCCATGACCTCACTGCGATCATGAGCTGTCAGTCTAATCGCAGACAGAGTAGTCTCTGCATAGACTGACAGCTCATGATCGCAGTGAGGTCATGGCAGGTCAGGATCCTTGGTTCACAAAGGGTCAATTGTGATCCCATCATGAGATCACAATTAACCCTTTGTGAACCAAGGATCCTGACCTGCCATGACCTCACTGCGATCATGAGCTGTCAGTCTAATCGCAGACAGAGTAGTCTCTGCATAGACTGACAGCTCATGATCGCAGTGAGGTCATGGCAGGTCAGGATCCTTGGTTCACAAAGGGTCAATTGTGATCCCATCATGAGATCACAATTAACCCTTTGTGAACCAAGGATCCTGACCTGCCATGACCTCACTGCGATCATGAGCTGTCAGTCTAATCGCAGACAGAGTAGTCTCTGCATAGACTGACAGCTCATGATCGCAGTGAGGTCATGGCAGGTCAGGATCCTTGGTTCACAAAGGGTCAATTGTGATCCCATCATGAGATCACAATTAACCCTTTGTGAACCAAGGATCCTGACCTGCCATGACCTCACTGCGATCATGAGCTGTCAGTCTAATCGCAGACAGAGTAGTCTCTGCATAGACTGACAGCTCATGATCGCAGTGAGGTCATGGCAGGTCAGGATCCTTGGTTCACAAAGGGTCAATTGTGATCCCATCATGAGATCACAATTAACCCTTTGTGAACCAAGGATCCTGACCTGCCATGACCTCACTGCGATCATGAGCTGTCAGTCTAATCGCAGACAGAGTAGTCTCTGCATAGACTGACAGCTCATGATCGCAGTGAGGTCATGGCAGGTCAGGATCCTTGGTTCACAAAGGGTCAATTGTGATCCCATCATGAGATCACAATTAACCCTTTGTGAACCAAGGATCCTGACCTGCCATGACCTCACTGCGATCATGAGCTGTCAGTCTAATCGCAGACAGAGTAGTCTCTGCATAGACTGACAGCTCATGATCACAGTGAGGTCATGGCAGGTCAGGATCCTTGGTTCACAAAGGGTTAATTGTGATCCCATCATGGGATCACAATTGACCCCTGTGGGAACCAAGGATGGTGACCTGACATGACCTCACTGAGGTCATGCCCTGTCAGTATGCACAGGCAGAGCAGTCTCTGTTCTGCCTGCGCATGCCGGCAGACAGAAAGATGAAGAGGCCGGAAGAAGCAGCGGGAGCCGCACCGGGATGATGGTAAGTATCAGGAGACCTCCGGGGGTGGGGGGGAGGGAAACTGACGGGGCAGGGGGGCAGAGGGGGAATACTGATAATCTCCCTCCATCTGAGCTGTCAGATGGGAGGGAGATGATGGCGGCGGGGGCTGGAAGGAGCCGCAGCTGCTGCAGGGCCACAGGGGACATGTAGAGCATGGGGGGGGATGACCGGGGGTGGGGGCCGAGTGACCGGGAAGGGGGGCAGAGCGGGGGAGTACGGATCATCTCCCTCCCATCTGAGCTGTCAGATGGGAGGGAGATGATGTCGGGCAGTGAGGGAGATGTCGGGCAGTAGCTTCTGACGCGCTGCGGCGCCATTTTAGGAGGAGGGGAGGGGGTGGGGGCTGAGTACCGGTACCGGGGGCTGTGTACCGGTACTGGGGGGGGGGGGCAGATGTTTTCTCTTCATGCCACAGGTTTGATCCTGTGGCATGACAGAGAAATCATTGTTTTTACCGGCGGTTCGCTGTATATTTATGTGATCACGGTTATACACCGGTAAACGGTGTATAACCGTGATCACATGGCGGGTACCGGTAAAAAACCGTCCCGATTCATAATCTGCAGGGTCTCAGCTACCCCCGGTAGCTGAAACCCCGGAGATTTTTGACCACTGGGGGGCGCTAGAGCACTTTCCCTGGCTGACGTCTACAGACGTCAGCCAGGCATAAGTACCCATTTTTTCCGACGTCTCTGGGCGTTAGGCCGTCGTTATGGGGTTAATGCCACAAAAAAGTGCAAACTAACTTAAAAATAAGTGTTACAAAGAAGCTAGATTTACACTTTCTGCCTTCATATTTAATGTTCGCCAAGGGTGAAGCTTTACTTTAAGGGAACGTTTTTGCAAATTTAGTTCCAAGCTGAGCAGCGTGATGAAACGCTCACAAATCACTCACCTGGCAGTATAAGACAGTCGCCTATGGCCATCAATCATTTTTGTGGACTCTCCCGTGTCTCTGCATCTGCAGTCGGTGGTTGTTTAACATTGCGGTTTAGGAACACAGAGCATGCCTTTTAGAGTCTAATACCTCAGAAGTGCATTGCATTTGCAGGGTGAACATAAAATAGATGTTTGTATTCCAGACAACAAAGTGCCTTTGAGCCAGTGCGGAGTTATTTTTAGGCTTCACTGACTGCAGCCCCATACACACCTTTAATCAAACATTAAATAAGTATAGAACACATCCATCACGCTGTGTGTTTTTATATCGCTGCATGACAACTAATACATCAAATCAACAAAAGAAACGCGCTGCAACAAATTTTCCCCCAGCTTAACTCCCTGTGTGCCAAAACACAGCCCTCCCCGCGCCATGAAATGAGATCATTTTTAGACTTTGTACAAATAGTCCTTTAGGGAACAAATAATGGACAATGAGTCTTTGATCTGCTCTCTAGTGTTAGATGTGACTTGTGGTTGCAGTGTAATCCGCTTTGCCCTGTTATGTTTACATTGCTGCTTATGTTTCGCACAAACGTCAAAGATAATTTACTGATGGAAAAGCTGTTTGTTCTCATTATGTAGAAAACATGCGCTGGACTGGAAGAACTGAGATTGACATTTAAAGGGAAACCCTTATAAAAAAAAAAGTTAAATCAATCATTAGGAAGTTCTTCATGCTTGTAATTGCTCACTTTTAGGAAAAGACAAGCAGCAGATTCCAAAGTTAGGGGGCGAGTGCTTACAACATTGTGCATTTTTTTCTGTACATCCCACCATCATTATAAGGCAAGTACCTACCTATGGCATTTAAATCACAAAAAGAACATATGACCCCTTGAAGCACACTCCAAAACGTCACACCAAACCTCCCAAATAAATACAACCCACATACCAGACCACCTAAATATATACAGAGTGCACACCAGACCACCTAAATATATACAGAGTGCACACCAGACCACCTAAATATATACAGAGTGCACACCAGACCACCTAAATATATACAGAGTGCACACCAGACCACCTAAATATATATACAGAGTGCACAGCAGACCACCTAAATATATATATAGAGTGCACACCAGACCACCTAAATATATATACAGAGTGCACACCAGACCACCTAAATATATACAGAGTGCACACCAGACCACCTAAATATATATACAGAGTGCACAGCAGACCACCTAAATATATATATAGAGTGCACACCAGACCACCTAAATATATATACAGAGTGCACACCAGACCACCTAAATATATATACAGAGTGCACACCAGACCACCTAAATATATATACAGAGTGCACACCAGACCACCTAAATATATATACAGAGTGCACACCAGACCACCTAAATATATATACAGAGTGCACACCAGACCACCTAAATATATACAGAGTGCACACCAGACCACCTAAATATATATACAGAGTGCACACCAGACCACCTAAATATATACAGAGTGCACACCAGACCACCTAAATATATACAGAGTGCACACAAGACCACCTAAATATATATACAGAGTGCACACCAGACCACCTAAATATATATACAGAGTGCACACCAGACCACCTAAATATATACAGAGTGCACACCAGACCACCTAAATACATACAGAGTGCACACCAGACCACCTAAATATATATACAGAGTGCACACCAGACCACCTAAATATATATACAGAGTGCACACCAGACCACCTAAATATATACAGAGTGCACACCAGACCACCTAAATATATAAAGAGTGCACACCAGACCACCTAAATATATACAGAGTGCACACCAGACCACCTAAATATATAAAGAGTGCACACCAGACCACCTAAATATATACAGAGTGCACACCGGATATGACGTAGCGGCCGGTGCATGATAGGTGTAAAGAGGGTGGGAGATTACAAATAGAGGAGGCGGCCATGAATAAAGAATAATGCCGCCCAGCGGGGCGTGCGCTGCCGGGTTGAGGAGGGCAGAATGGAGCCTGGGGCCGCCTTTCCAGTCCCCAGCCTAAGGGACTCCTGTAAGTTATAAGTTATTTTTCTTCAGCTTTATAGGGCCCCTTTAGCTCACAGAGGGATAGATAGGGAGCAGCTAGGAAGGTGTAGGGACAGCTAGTGATAGTGTAGGGGCTTAGATCCAGGTGACAGGTTCCCTTTAAAGATCCCCATTCATATAGAGAAAACCTTTGAAAACCTATACGCCAACATACCATGCGCTTCTTGTATTGAGACCCACTATAAAATATACTCACGTTGGTACCTTATCCTTTAAAACTCCATCTAATACAAGACAACACTCACCTCTCTGCTGACGAAATTGCAATAAAATAGGAAATCCAACTCCTATATTTTGGGTTTGCAAAAAACCTAACTCATTCTGGAAATAAATTCAGTCTCTAATTAAAGACATTACTGACATCAATATACATCTTACCCCAGAATTAGTTCTACTGCTAATTGGAATTGATTCCCTACCAAAAAAAACACAGGCCCATTATTGTCCACACCTTTTTGACAGCTAAAAACTGCATTGCCTCCTTATGGAGAAACCTGCAACCTCCCTCACTTCAAAACACTATAGAAAAAGTTGCTACATATAATGCGTATTCCTACTCCATCCAAAACAACCTCCGAAACAAGTATCCCTAGGTTGACGTTAAAGTACATTTAATCACACTCCAACTATTAATTCAAATAAAGCTGAAATAGATTGAAGGTAGATAATAAGCTTGATTACTAGATTGACATGAAGCCACAATCATACTTCCAGTAAGTGAGGAGAGAGGACCCTGCCCATGAGGGCTCATAGTCTGGAAGGGATGGTGAGGATACAGTAAGGGAGGAGAAAAGAGCCTGCCCACGAGGGCTCACAGTCTACAAGATATGGGTGAGGGTACAGTAGGAGAGGAGAGAGGACCCTGCCACCAAGGGCTCACAGTCTACAAGGGATGGGTGAGGATACAATAGGTGAGTAGAGAGGACCCTGCTCACGAAGGCTCACAGTCTAGAAGGATGGGTGAGGATACAGTAGGTGAGGAGAGAGGACCCTGAACCCGAGGGCTCATAGTCTACAAGGATAGGTGAGGATACAATAGGTGAGTAGAGAAGACCCTGCTCGCGAAGGGCTCACAGTCTACAAGGGATAGGTGAGGATACAGTAGGTAAGGAGAGAGGACCCTGCCTGTGAGGGATTAGAGTCTACAAGGGATAAGTGAAGATACAGTAGGTAAGGAGAGAGGACCCTGCCCACGGGGCTCACCGTCTACAAGGAATGGGTGAGGAGAGAGGACCCTGCCCACGAGGGATCACCGTCTACAAGGGATGGGTGTCAATACAGTAGGAGAGGAGAGAGGACCCTGCCCACGAGGGATCACAGTCTACAAGGGATGGGTGTCAATACTGTAGATTAGGAGAGAGGACCCTGCTCATGAGGGCTCACAGTCTACAAGGATGGGTGAGGATACAGTAGCTGAGGAGAGAGGATGTTGCCTGCGAGAGCTCACAGTCTACTAGGAAAGGGTGAGGATACAGTAGGAGAGCATTAAGCTAGTCGTGCAGCAGTTTAGCGGACTTGTGGTGGTATAGTGAACTGAGGGTAATGTACAAAATTATGTTTATAATGCATTATTTTGCAATTTTCCCCACTGCAGGCTCTAGTCACTAGAAGCTACAGCTGCTGTTTTTTGTATACTCTGTATATTTCTCCCTCCAGCTGCTCCCTTCTCTATAGATTTCTGCAGTCAGTTGTAATTTTCTGAGCAGGTTTTGCAATTAAATGATTGATGCAGGAGACAAGAAATGTCTGAAAAGTGGGGAAAGAGGCATTTTTCTCTAGTAAAATATACTACAAAATTTCTTATCTTTGCTTGCACTGTTGAATTGATGAGGAAAAATTAAAAGTATAATTATTATTTAAACTACCAAGCAAAAATATACTTGATGTCTTTTGCACTGCAGTTACTTGGATCCACCAAGGAAAATTATTCTAAGCGGCCACCCGCTTTTCATCTGAAGTGGAGCCGGGGCTCACTGGGCGGTGGTTGCCCCAGGCTAGTGCTGAAATTGGTCCACCCCGGCATGCTACATTAAACCATGAGTCCCTGGTGTGTGGGTGCTGATGATCTTACTTGTAGTGCCTCCAGACTGGTCCGGTTACGCACCCAGTCCCTAAGTACGCCAAGGAGGGACAACAGATGTTGGTAAACACAAGGCAAATTTTACTGTACACGGCTTGAATAAACATTATACAGCTAGCAGTACTCTTGTTATCATCTATGTAACCCAGAGGCACAATCTTAATGGTTATTGGGGACGGCATGTTCTTATGATTGTTTCTTTGCTAGTCAGATGAATTAGGCTCACTCAACATACATATACCACCATGGACAGTGATTCCTTGCAGAGGACGCGCAACACGGCCCTTTCCTCCCTTTGTGCGTCAACCAGGCAGCACCCTATCTTCTTCTGGGTCCCCCAAGCCTGAACACCTCGCTAGACTCACTTCGTTTTTTTCTCGGTTCATTCACAAAACCTTCTCCAGCTTCCTATCATCTGAGGTTCAGTCACCCACACATTCTTTACTTGTACTCGCTCCATTCTGTTCACTCAGCTTCCACACAACGCCAGTACTGGACTCCTTCAGCCACAGGCTGACCTTTGTCTCCTGTGCAGCTCTCTTGGCTCACAGATGCCTCATTAAATCTAAAATGGAGTTTCTTTGTCTCAGCCTACAAACTGGCACCTCCCTCTGTGAGCTTATCCCAGACTTAACTCTTTTAGTCCCTACAATCAGTCTGTACAAACCTTTCTCCTACATTCTTACAAACAGCTCACTTACAGTTGTGGCCAAAAATATTGACACCCCTGCAATTCTGTCAGATAATACTCAGTTTCTTCCTGAAAATGATTGCAATCACAAATTCTTTGGTATTATTATCTTCATTTAATTTGTCTTCAATGAAAAAAACGCAAAAGAGAATGAAGCAAAAAGCAAAACATTGATCATTTCACACAAAACTCCAAAAATGGGCCGGACAAAAGTATTGGTACCCTCAGCCTAATACTTGCTTGCACAACCTTTAGCCAAAATATCTGTGATCAACCGCTTCTGGTAACCATCAATGAGTTTCTTACAATGCTCTGCTGGAATTTTAGACCATTTTCTTTGGCAAACTGCTCCAGGTCCCTGATATTTGAAGGGTGCCTTCTCCAAACTGCCATTTTTACATCTTTCCACAGGTGTTCTATGGGATTCAGGTCTGGACTCATTGCTGGCCACCTTAGAAGTCTCCAGTGCTTTCTCTGAAACCATTTTCTAGTGCTTTTTGAAGTGTGTTTTTGGGTCATTGTCCTGCTGGAAGACCCATGACCTCTGAGGGAGACCCAGTTTTCTCACACTGGGTCCTACATTATGCTGCAAAATGTATTGGTAGTCTTCAGACTTCATAATGCCATGCACACGGTCAAGCAGTCCAGTGCCAAAGGCAGCAAAGCAACCCCAGAACATCAGGGAACCTCCGCCATGTTTGACTGTAGGGACCGTGTTCTTTTGTTTGAATGCCTCTTTTTTTTCTCCTGTAAACTCTATGTTGATGCCTTTGCCCAAAAAGCTCTACTTTTGTCTCATCTGACCAGAGAACATTCTTCCTTACAATATACATTTGCAACACTGTCCCCATTGGAGCATAAAATCTTAACATCCTATCACTATGTTTTTGGAGTGTGGGAGGAAACCAGAGAACCTGGAGGAAACCCACCCAAACATGGGGAGAACATACAAACTCCTTGCAGATGTTGTCCTTGGTTGGAATACACAACCCCAGCGCTCGACTGCCGTGGTAACCACTGAGCCACCATGCTGCCCACTGAGCCACCATGCCACCCACTGAGCCAACATGCCGCCCACTGAGCCACCATGCCGCCCACTGAGCCACCATGCCCCCCACTGAGCCACCATGCCCCCCACTGAGCCACCATGCCCCCACTGAGCCACCATGCCGCCCACTGAGCCACCATGCCGCCCACTGAGCCATCATGCCGCCCACTGAGCCACCATGCCGCCCACTGTCTATAAGACAGACAATTGTACTGTGCTATCTTCCATCAGCGCCCTAGGGTATCCGGAGACACTGGGTGTTGTACACAGTGCCTCCAGACCTGCGGGAAGATCGCAGCCGCCCTGTACTCACCATCTGCGTTGGGTGCAGGGCAGCTTCTCCCTGCATTCACCAATGGTGGCCGCTTCCGACTCCGCAGCATGAAATTAACATGTTGCGGAAACCCGCACTGCAGCTGAAATAATGCTGCAAAGGGGAGAAGCAGAGTGAGCATGGGGTTTCTACAAATCTCATCCTCTATGCTGTTAATGCACAATGTAGTGTTTTGGCCGTCCAAAATGCTGCTGTTACCGATTGTGAGCAGGCACCTCTAGAGTTGCACATGCGCACTACTGCTCCATTCACACAGGGGACTTTAGATGCCCTATTTTAATGATCGTTGGGATCCCAGCAATTAGACCCCCAGTGATCATTTATTCATCACTTATTCTGTGTACAAAATGCTAAAGGTTTTAGTAAAAGAATGCCTTTAATAGTGTTGTATTCTGCTGGATCTTTGGAAAATGATCAGTGCCCCCTCTATTAATCAGCAGGCCGTTACAAGCCTATACTATATCTGAATACCAAATGTCTATTTCAGCTGTGTTACATTAGTAGTAATACTAGCATTGTATATACAGACACTTATTGTGGGGTCTGATTCTCCTCCACTTTGTAATCCTATAATAGATATTTTGAATAAACCATTTGAAATCCCAGCTTAACACATTAAAGATCTCGGAGAACTCTTTTTAGAATAAATTGGAAATAAATTGTGAGATGCTTAGAAAAGGATTGTGAGCAGCGTCGGGCAATGAGATTCTCTAGTATTCCACCAGTGTCCTGATGTGAAAACCGTCATCCCCATGCAATTTAAAACTCATTGTCCCTTTCACCCTCCGGGAGGTTAAATCTTCATTTCCCCATGGAGCTTGTGCGCTGTTTGAGAACACGGTATTGAGAATCTCTATGTATGACTTTCTAAGCTACATACATTTGAACTCCTCTCCCCTGCTTGTTCTTATTCACAGGCCGTAGCTGAAGCAGGCCATGATTTCCTTCTCATTGTCAGTGCTCCATAGTTCACTATACAGAGGTCTATGAAGATGCTGCGGGGTGGTGAACTGGTTGTTAATATTGGCTGATTTCATAGGAGGTTTCCATCTACAAGGATCCATCACCTTCCCCTTGGATCAGTGGGGGGTCTGACATCTGTACTCAACTCTTTTAGGGTGGTTTCACACTTGCGTATGAAACCGGAGCATACCGGACGCAGCCAAACGCATGCGCACTGCGTTCCTATGTTTAACATGGGAACACTTAGTACCTGCGTTTGACTGCGTTCGGTTGCGGTTGCGTTTGGATGCGCATAATTTATGCACCCTCCGAACGCAACATGTTGCATTTTTTGTGCGTTCGCGGGAACTTGTTTTATCTGCAAGCCCCCACAAGCGCACAAACAATGCATGGGAGTCAATGGATCCGCAGTGTCCTCCACATGACAGCGCAGGAGAACGCTGCGGATCTCATTGAAATCTCTACCGGTGGCCACCGCTGATCTCCCGAGACATCAGCGACAGCCACCGGGAGATCAGCTGGAGCAGCCACTGATCTCCTCCTCCCGGCCGCCACTAATCTCCTGGCGGTGTCGGCGGGGAGAAACAGCTGATCTGACAGCTGTTTAAATCTCCCGCCCCAACATCACCTCTTCGGTGTCAGCGTGGAAGATTTATACAGCAGTCAGATCAGCTGTTTCTTCCCGCCGACAGCGTCAGGAGATCAGCGGCGGCCGGGAGGAGATCTCCGCCCCTGATCTCCGCCTCCCAGCTGCCGCCAACACAGCTGATTGGCTGACCAGGCTGCATACTGATGTGAACGCATGCGGAGATTCTCCGCTGCGTTCACATCAATATGGCAGCGTTTGCGTCTGCATGCAATACGCATCCAGACACAAGCGCTAGTGTGAAAGCAGCCTTAGTCAATTCAATAAT
This sequence comes from Allobates femoralis, assembly GCA_033576535.1. Classification (NCBI taxonomy): domain Eukaryota; kingdom Metazoa; phylum Chordata; class Amphibia; order Anura; family Aromobatidae; genus Allobates; species Allobates femoralis. The sequence goes on from JARQOC010000012.1 coordinate 23,262,936, forward strand.
CGTCAACACCTTTGCATTCAAAGACATAAAAATACTTCCTTGGCATTGCTCATTGCTATACTCTTATGGCAGGTTGATGGTTTAGGTCTACAGGATCTGCTCACTCCATTAATAGCTGGTATAATATGTATCTAAGATACTGCTGAAATAATGGCATGGGTTGGTGCCACGCCGATCCCAAATTATTAACCCCGTAGATGTTGTACTGGTTATGACCACGGCATTTAAAGGGTTATGTAGGATTCTGTACTCCTTCTCGTTGACCATTTTTCAGGTACAAGTGCTATCTTTATGGTTCACAGGTAGACTGTAATGAGTATGTGTTCTATGGGCTGTTCACAAGACCTTGTTTTTTTATGGACTGAGAAATCTTCGAAAAAGGTGAGACAATGGTTTTTCATCCTAGTCATAGATCAACCTCACTGATTCAAGTTTATGGGTCCATGGAAAACTCAAATAGCACATGGATGAAAACTGAAGAAACACTGGCAGTAAAAAAGAACACCGAGACCAAACACTAATAATGTAGCTCAGTCCATTCATGTCATACAAGAAGTAAGCTTTTCTCCTTATGGAGAGTGATACACAAGTCCAGCATGCCAGTGATGGGGAGACTAAAGGTACCGTTACACACAGAGATATTTTGCTTGCAACTCACTGGTTGCAGTGAAATCATGGACACATTGTTCCATTTTGTTGCCATGTACAAATGTAACAAATGTGTCCATGATTTCACTGCAACCAGTGAGTTGCAAGCAAAATATTTAACCTTTAGAGCCACAATGTTCCTCCTGGGAATTAAATATGCAAACATCTCTTCAGAGAGGACGCAGACTTGAACTCTAGTCCCACCTATTGGAAGTAGCAATCTTAAAAGTCAATACCATCCCTTTAATGAGCCTTGTCATATGACAGGATTTACACCAGATCAGAATCCCAATTCGCAGACACGGTGTTTTGGAGCGTTTGCTCTTCATCAGTGCTAAGTATCAGTAAACACTTCTAAAAAACTGTATCTGCAAATTGGGATTCTGATCTGATGTAAATCATAAATCATATAACAAGGCTTGTTAAAGGGTCACTTTTGACTTTTATGATTATTACTTCCAATAGGTGGCGCTGGAGTTCAAGCTTTACTTCCTTTTGAAGAGACATTTACATGTTTAATTTCCAAAAGGAGTATTGCAGCTCCAAGGGCTGGTTTACAAGTAACGATGTCTCAGCGATCCGACCAACGATGAGGGTCGCTGGGACATCGTTATCTGATCGCTGGTGAGCTGTCAAACAGGCAGACTCACCAGCGATCAGCGACCAGTGAGAACGCTGGTATCCAAGGTAAACAGGGGTAACTAAGTGCAGCGCTCTGCTTAGTTTTCGTTGTTTACCCTGGTTACCAGCTCCCAGTGTTGCTGTGCGGCACTGGGTGATGACGTTGGTCTCCCACTGTCACACACGGCGATGCTGGCCGACCAGTGGGAGACCAACGATTGAAAAATGGTCCCTGGCCATTGTACCAAAGATCAGAGATCAAATGAGCTGATCGTTGCAGTATGTCACACATAGCGACATCGCTACGAGGTCGCTGCAACGTCATAAGTCAACGATGTCGCTACATGTAAACTGGCCTTAAGTCTCCTCATTATGACATGTCTTGTTAAAGGGTTGCTTTCGACTTATAGGATTGCTACTTCCAATAGGTGGTGCTAGAGTTCAAGTCTACCTCCTTTCAAAAGAGACATTTGCGTATCATACAATAAAAATCACTAGTGTCTGAATAATACCCAAGACAAATTGTTCTTTAGGTTTAGCTGTTCTTAAATTGCAAAGGTATGTTGTTTTATTGCTTGAGAAATGGAAAGAAAGCAGCAACCTCTTATCTTACCTCTAAACTAATTAATCCTCCTCTCAGTCTAATTAATTGAAGCTCTTCAAGTCTCCACTCTGGCAGATAGAAAATCACAAACATAAACTTTATCTGGCAGCCTAAGAAAGTTTTAAAGCAAAATATTTCTAATCTTACTTATATACAGCATACTGCATCTCAATGAATTATCAAAAAGTGACTTTATTTCAGTAATTCAATACATAAAGTGAAACGCATATATTATATAGAGTCATTACACACAGAGGGATCTCTTTCATGTTTATTTCTGTTAATGTTGATGATTATGGCTTACAGCCAATGAAAACCCAAAGGTCTGAGAGATACAATATGACCTAAATAGGTATCAGAGGCTTCACCTTGTGTGGTTGTGAGAGTCACAACCACTATAAAAGCAGATCACGGCTTCTGCAGTTCCCAGCGTGGTGCATATAGAGTAGGGAGAATGAAGGGTTAAAAACCACACTGCCGTATTCCACGAGGCATTCAACGAGTGAATATAATATTGATTTATTAGTCAACACATTTCAGGGCTCCCTGGCCCCTTCCTTAGGACAAATCAATGTCATATTGCCATGTTCCAAGGAGACCTGAAACTCGTTGCCTAATAAATCAATATTCTATTCACCCTTTGATGTCTCATGGAATACGGCAGCTTGGTTTTTAACCCTTCATCCTCTCTATTTTAATTTTGTGAGACAATGACTCTGATTTCCATTGGCTGTAAGCCATAATCATCAACATTAACAGAAATAAACACTTGAAATAGATCACTCTGTTTGTAATGACTCTATATAATATATGTGTTTCACTTTATGTATTGAATTACTGAAATCAATTAACTTTTTGATGATCTTCTCATTCATTGAGATGCCCTTGTATCCTGGTGCCTTAAAGGAGTTTTCCATTTTTGATGATATTTGTCCCCAGCTGCAGTTTTGTAAAACATAACAAGCCGCACTGTACCCACCTTTCCTTGGTTCCCCAGCTGCTACCGGTGTCTGGTATTGACTAAGACAGGATGTAACATTAAAACTAGAAAAGGGATAGAGAGGTGCAATAGGGTCTTATCATTGATAAAAAGGTAGACTAAATTTAATAAGTCACTCACCTGGAGGGGAAACCGGTAGCACACAACCAGCGTCAGGACAAAAGGTAATAGCTGCTGCAAGAATCCACACCACAACGGTCAACGTAGTTCAAAATTGCAGAGGGTGGACGCTGTATACGGACCTGCGCTGCATAGACCAGAAAGATCAGATGGTGTTCATCATTACAGTGTTTATTTCTGACGTTTTTCGGAGTTAGTCCCAACTCCTTCCTCAGGGAAGGAAGGAGTTGGGACTAACTTCGAAACGCGTCAGAAATAAACACTATAATGATGAATACCGTATGATCTTTCTGGTCTATGCAGCGCAGGTCCGTATACAGCGTCCACCCTCTGCAATTTTGAACTAGGATGTACATTGACAGTTTGGCAGCCGTCGAGTTGCTTCATGCCGTGATGCAGGGTGTCTCCGGTGGGATGGAATTCTGCCACCTCTGGTATTCAGATGTTCCCCAACCCAGTTGTTAAACTGACGGCTGGTTGAGAGAACATGTTCAAGTCCGGCTCCATGCATCCAATTGTACTCGCGTCTTTTAGGATCACTGTCAGGATTCAGCTATGCTTGCCAATTCCAGAGGTCATCACATGGCCACTCATATGCAGGTTTCATACTTACAGGTTTGTGGCAACTAACTTTTTTTCCTGCTCCTCCAACTGTAGCAGGGCCTGTAGGTTTTCTAGCCAACACAGGACTATAAGTATGCAAATTGCATATGAGCAGAAAGAGAGACAGGAGTCGCGCTCCTTAAGGTATTACCCTGTGGTCTAGTGGAGGAAGGGAGTTGATAAATTGCACTAACCTATCCTGGTTGTACAACCAGGATCTGCAGTGCGCCCAGCACTTCCGGGTGAACGGGTGACATCACCACTGGTCCTCCATGCACAGGGCATTGAGCAGTTAGCTTCCAACAGTCTGCTCCCTCGCAGCTCCGTACACTTATCCCTCCAGAGGGACGATCGACAGTAAAGGTACCGTTAGCAGGTATCATTCGCACAACCCAGCGATCGATACTTTTTCATTGCTGAGAATAGGGGAAATCGTTAACGACATCGTTATCGCGGTGTCAGACAGAACGATGCAGCAGGTTGGCTGATCGTTGATCCTCTGATTTGAGAACCTGTTCAGCGATCCAACTATTTATTGTATCCATTTCTCAGAGTCACACGCAACAAGGTAGTAACGATGACGCTTGAACGGCTCCAAACCCGTGACATTTAAGCGATATCGTTAACTATATTGTATCACGTAACGGGGCCTTAAGAGTAAATATTGAATAGTGCATCAGGGCTCCAGAGAAGATGCCAGAGATTGCTGATCTCAAAGCTGCTTTCACACTGGCTATGTTCGAATCTGTGGGCATACAGGAAAACCCTGTATGCCCACAGATTCCCACGCAACCACCAAGCTGGATACTACAAGCAGCATCTGTTTGCGTTCTTTTCATGGATCTGTGGGATCCATAATGACATTCCCCTTAGGGGGCGTGTCATTAACAACTGCGTCCTGTGCATGCGCAGTTCATGCTTCATAGCCTGTAAGTATGGATCCGCCGGGATCCGTACTATCCGTGGCTTTCTGTGCCCACAGGCACCCATTCTTAAATTTCATGCGGTGACGCGGATCCGTTTGCATCCGTGGCATCATGTTACTTTTCGCAGAGACCAAAATCTTGATACATTTTTTGGTCCCTGTGAAAACTGTTTTGGCACGAATCCATATGGATCCGTGGAAAAACGGTGACACCAGGATGCCCACAGAAGTGTTTTCCATCCCTATTGAAAGACAATGGGGCCGAAAACTGATCCGTGGGCGTCCTGTTTGTCACAGACTCACACTGATGCAGTGTGAACGCAGCCTATGGCATAGGATATTTAAAGGGACATTGTCACCAGGTTTTTGCCATCTCATCTGAAGGCAGCATAATGTAGAGACAGAGACCCTGATTCCAGCGATGTGTCTCTTACTGGGCTGCTCAGTGTAGTTTCCATAAAATCACTGTTGGAGATTAACATTGTAGGACTGATCAATTAGCCCAGTATAGTGAATTACCGCTGAATCTGAAGCAGAGAAAACAGTAATTTTATCAAAATGACAGCAAGCAGCTCAGTAAGTAACACATTGCTGGAATCAGGGTCTCTGTCTCTACATTATGCTGCTGTCAGATGGGATCGTACTGCGCTTTATAACTTCTACACCTAATATCTCTTTCTGTTCTTTGCTACCGGATAAGACCCTCTACACGCTCTTTCATTCTCCAACATATCTTACTGATTCACCATACACAGGCACACTTGGCTCGGCGGAGTGTGCATGTGTTTTCCATTCTGATTTTGGCACTAGTATGTGTTGAAATGGAAATGACATAAATAACCCCATTCAGTGACGAGAACTGACATGTATGACTCCAGTTTGTATACTGGGAATGAATTTGTACATGTAAATGTTGCTTTGAGTGACCTGTGTGTGTACTTGAGGAATTATACCATTTCTGGTCATTATATGACTTGTAGGCCTGTAGTTTTCACCAGTTTTCCCTATGCAGTACCTATCTCTCATCTACAGATGTCTCTGAGCTAGTGGGTGCAGACAAGCTGCTATGATGTCCTCTATGCACAGCGCGCACAGACATGGAAGATTTTGGCTCTACTGTAGCAAACCGTCAAAAATGGTGGGATGGTAAAAGGAATGTTAAATGCACCAAAATTATAGAGAGGCCAGGCAGTGCTTTTTCAGGTGGTAGGGCTAATTAGTCCTGCAACCTGCCATGTGATGCACAGCCAACATATAGGAATAGTCTATGAATATACAAAGTTATAGAAAGAAACTGGCGGCACTCATCGGTTGCAGTAAAAAAAAAAAAGGTCTTTAACATATGTAATTAGTGAGACAGGTCATGTGCAGCATACAGGTGCGAGCAGTGTGGACTACAGCTGTTTCGCTGCTACAGATCCATTATCTGCCTTCTTTTAACTGAATGAAATAAAGGACCCTTTTTTTACTGTAACCTGTGAGAGCTGCCAGTTTTTTGCTAAAACTTTGAACAGTCAAAAATGTAGCAGCGTGGCGGACATTATACGCAGTACTAAGCAGTGTAGTGAATCAAGCACAGATGTGAGTGAACACTAGAATGCTGCAGCACCATCTCTCTGTGTGTCACTCTGCCTCACTCTCACTCTGTTATTTCACCTTTCCTTTTTCTATACACTTCAGTAAGATGCTATAATCTGATCTGTCACTGAGTTGGTAGTTTATCTTGTTTTGATGGAGGTGGATTTTAACAGTTTTTCAAAATCAATGTTGAGAGTTCCGTAACTTTGAATCCTGGAGATGTGGTCCAAGAGTGGAGAAATAAGCAGTCAAGATAATAGCGGAGAAGAACCCCGGTGGATCTATCTAGACTTGGAGAAAACCCTGATGTACCTATCTAGGCTTGGAGAAGGCAATTTTGGGACCTATCTAGGCTTTGTATGAGGATCTTGGTGTACCTATCTAGACTTGGAGAAACACTGGTGGACCTATCTCGGCTTGGAGAAGACCTGGCGGACCTATCTAAGCTTGGAGAAGACCTGGTGGACCTATATAGCTTTGGAGAAGCATTTTGGACCTATCTAGGCTTGAGAAAGATCTTGGTGTACCTATCTAGGCTTGAGAAAACACTGGGGATCCTATCTAAGCTTGGAGAAGACCCTGGTGGACCTATATAACTTTGGAGAAGGCAATTTTGGACCTATCTAGGCTTGTAGAGGATCTTGGTGTACCTATCTAGGCTTGGAGAAAACACTGGTGGACCTATCTAGGCTTGGAGAAGATCCTGGTGGACCTATCTAGGCTTGGAGAAGATCCTGGTGAACTATCTAGGCTTGGAGAAGATCCTGGTGGACCTATCTAGGCTTGGAGAAGATCCTGGTGAACCTATCTAGGCTTGGAGAAGACCCTGGTGGACCTATCTAGGCTGCACAAGATTGATCTTCCTACACAGCATTTATCCATCAATTCGCCATGGCTCAAGATCAAGCTGAAGGCCGATAACTAAACAAAGAAAGAAATGCTCTGTAAGCTTTGTTGCAAAGTTTCTTATATTGTGTGGTGTTTGTTGAAACGAAAGTGACCGTTTACTATACAGGATACATTTCAGGTAATAATACGGCTAAGAAAATAATCTCTATCCGATTGTTGACAGTGTTTATTTACAAGGTGAATAGAGTTGGGTAACATTAATTTAGATTAAAGCATAATCTTCTTTGCCCTGTAGGAACCTTGTCTGTATTTAAGCTCTAGTCTACACAGCGGCATAGAGTAATCTGCCTTTATCCACAGTGTTGGTTTCATACTGTATATGACGTTTAAAAAAACACTAAATCAGTCGCCTGTTAATAAATACTAATGTCATTAATTTTACTTTTGTGAAGGTTAGATGAGATTTTAATAATCCAAAGTCATTATCGCTCCATTTATGCGCTCAGATCATGCAGCAAGTCTGAAAGACAGATTCATACTGCAATTAAAACAATGACAAAAGAGATTATATATCGTCAAAGGGAAAATGTACAATACTTTATTGGTGTGGACTGAGCCATAGCCATGAAAAATTACCTATAAAATGACAGTAAACATACACAAGACTTGTCATAAAAAGTGTAGTAAAATTGAAGGAAACAGTAAATGAATCTAAGTTGACATTTAATGTTCTTGTGAGTAGCTTGTTCTTTCAAGATGTAACATGTTCGGTAATCTTCATACTTGCCTTGTGATTTCTGCTTATTTCAAAAAGAGCAACGTATTGGCAAACATACAAACAAACAATACCATCAATGGCCGCCAGATCCCGTCAAGTTAAGATTAAGTCTGTTGGGTTCTGCCGGAGTGTCCTTATGTCACGGGGAGCTTAGGAAAAGGAAGAAAGGAACCTGGGCCCCTAAACTGCCCCTTTGGCTAGGGTAATCCTGACTATCCTTAACTCAGGTCCAATATCCGCCACCCAGTACTCACAGGATCTCCTCTGCTCCCAGGAGCGATGGTAGGCTTGCACCCTTGATATGTATAGAGGTTATAATGCTCCGGTGCTGTAGTGCGGTTATAGTCTTTATTGTATCAAATTAAAAACATTACACATGCCCCCAGTGTGGAACTAGACGCGTTTCAGAGAGTAGCTCCTTACTCAGTCATCCTTTAAGTTATCCTTAACTCAGGGGTACCCTTGATGGTAGGGAGGACTGAGTCTCCGACCCGTCCGTATCTCCAGACCAGACCTAAGCTGAACTCCCAGCCCCCACCCGGGAAGTGAACCGTTATGGAATCCACAGATCCAGTCAGAAATGGATAAAGCAAACAGCAACACACCGCAAACAATCAGGAATATACAACATGTGTGCAGAGAGAACACAAAAAGGGAATAAAAAAAAACAACAAGGTATACATCACCAAACACCAAGCAAAGACAAAGATTAGAGTTTCAACAGCAACTCCAACACAGGACAGGTATGCAAGAGGCACGCGAATGCTATAGTCGGCATCCAGGAATGTTCTGAGCCATACTTAAAGGGTGAAGGCGTTCCAACAGCCTCAACCATCAATTGACACTAATCATAAAGTTAATTCCTGCAAAGCTGAACATTAGTGAACAAACCACCGCCGACGCCCTAACTCAGGTTTAGCAACAAAGAGGTCTAAGGGTACAGACACACTGGCGTGAAAAACAGACCAGTGCAATGCGAGAAAATCTCACATTGCTCTCGGACCAATGTTACTGACTGAGTCCGTGTCGTCCACTTTTTTCTCATCCAGAATCTGGATGAGAAAAAAGTTGCAACAGTATGCGATTTTCATGCGAGTCTCACCAATGCAAGTCAATTCGTCCAACAAAATCACGGACAGCACACGGACCGTCCGAGAGGCATCTGTATTTTCCTGTATTTTGTTTCACACCAGTGTGTTTCCACCCTAAGGCTGCACATCAGACTCAACAGTGTGAGTCTGCACTGTCATGACACCTTCGTTACAATGGGAAAACCAGACCTGAGTGCAGCATTATTCTTTTTTCATTAGATATGATCTAATCTGCATCAAACACCCCGAGATTTCATGAAATTTGGAATTTGTAGTTTTGTAAAAATTGTCAAATCCTAATTAGAAGAGAGGGCTGGAGGAGGGGAGGACACCATACAACAGCGATGAGACATACAGGAGGCTGAACAAGAGAGGGCTGGAGGTGGCACAGAGAGGGCTGGAGGCGGGGAGGACACCAGCAAGAGCGATGACACATACAGGAGGCTGAACAAGAGAGGGCTGGAGGTGGCACAGAGAGGGCTGGAGGCGGGGAGGACACCATACAACAGCGATGACTCATTACTGAGTAAGTCCCTCCGGACTCCTTATCTCTACACTTTATAAAGTCTTTTTAACAACTTACAGGGGGGCTAGAGACATGGGGGACCCCTTCCCTGAATGCAGCAGACATGCTGCATTCAGTGCTGCATTCAGTTAGCATAGCACCATGGGGGCGACAGGTCCTCTTTAAAGATGTAAAAACAAAATGCATTTATTTGGGCCCTCAGGTACATATGGAAACGTTTCAGTCCCAAACAACTTTTTTCCAGCCTGGAACGTGAAGTCTGCTTGGATTCATGTTTGCACACTGTGCTGCTCTTTTTATTTACTTAGATAAGTAGATAGATAGATATGGCCTGGGAGAGGCATTATTTAGGTTTAGGGTCCAATCAGAGATAGGTCACCTTGCCGTCATTGATGGGAAAACATCTATGGGCCAGTTTATGTGCTAAGAACCTTCATTTTGTAAAAAAGATAAGTAAAAAAATAATTCCAACAACATTTTTATTTATTCTTTTCAATATACCGTATATACTCGTGTATAAGCCGACCCGTGTATAAGCCGACCCCCCTACTTTTGCCCCAAAATCTGGGAAAACCTATTGACTCGTGTATAAGCCGAGGGTGGACCCCAGCACAGGTATACAGCCCCCAGCAGTGTGGTATACAGGCCTCCCCAGTGGTAGTATACAGCAGCCCCAGCAGCCCCAGTGGTAGTATACAGCAGCCCCAGTGGTAGTATACAGCAGCCCCAGCAGCCCCAGTGGTAGTATACAGCAGCCCCAGTGGTAGTATACAGCAGCCCCAGTGGTAGTGTACAGCAACCCCAGCAGTATATACAGCAGCCCTGGGGGTATACAGCAGCCCCCAGGGGTGATACAGCAGCCCCCTGGGGGGATACAGCGGCCCTGGGGGAATACAGCAGCCCCCAGGGGTGATACAGCAGCCCCCAGGGGGGGGATTACAGCTGCCCCCAAATGCTGGCACTCGCCCCCCTTGTAAGGGCCCTCCTCCCCCCGCTGCTTAACTTACCATCCCGGTCTTCTGCACAGCGCCGCTCCTCGGTGCTCCGTCCTCGCTGCTCCCGTCCTGCTACATCGGGATCCCCGGCCGTTGCGCGATGACGTCATATGCCTGCGACGGCCGGGAATCCCGGATGTAGCAGGACGGGAGCACCGAGGACGGAGCACCGAGGAGCGGCGCTGTGCAGAAGACCGGATGGTAAGATACGCAGCGGGGGGGGGGGGGCCCTTACAAGGGGGGCGAGTGCCAGCATTTGGGGGCATATATGCACTGTTTCCCCTGCCGCTGATTGACAGGGGGAAGCAGTGCATATATAATGAGCGGCCCCACGTGACGGGGCCGCTCATACAGCAGCCTCCCCCCGCCTCCTCCAGCCTCCACCAGCCTCCACCAGCCTCCACAGCCCCCACCACCGTATTCATGCAAAAAATAGTAATGGCGGTCTAATTCGGAGCGCTCTAAGGAACAAGCAGACATGTAAGATGTTTTCATAAATGTCAAACCTTTTATTAACTTCTTAGCTCCCCTCACAGCTCCACTACGCGTTTCAACTGCATGCAAACAGTCTTCATCAGGTGGTGTATACAACAGGAGGCCGCACACAGCCCCCAGTATACAGCAGGAGGCCGCACACAGCCTCCAGTTTACAGCAAGTGGCCTATTTACTTTGTGACTTTTATGTGCAAAATAATCATTCTACTTTGTTATAACTTGTTATGGATAACAATATATGAAAATATCCAAAGATTTACCAATGTGCTTGTATCCTGTATTGTACTGCATATTATGCATATACAGTGCCTACAAGTAGTATTCAACCCCCTGCAGATTTAGCTGGTTGACACATGCGGAATTAACTTGGCATTGTGACATTTGGACTGTAGATCAGCCTGGAAGTGGGAAATGCACTGCAGCCACAAAAATTTTTTTTTTTTTTTAAAAGCGTTAAAAGTTAATTCAGAGGGTCATTTATTATTCAACCCCTCAAACCACCAGAATTCTGTTTGGTCCCCCTAAAGTATTAAGAAGTAGTTCGGGTACAAATAACAATGAGCTTCACATGTGTGGATTAATTATCTCTTTTGCCAGCCTTTTCTGACTATTTAAGACCCTCCCCAAACTTGTGAACAGCACTCATACATGGTCAACATGGGAAAGACACAGGAGCATTCCAAGGCTATCAGAGACAAGATTGTGGAGGGTCACAAGGCTGGCAAGGGGTACAAAACCCTTTCCAAGGAGTTGGGCCTACCTGTCTCCACTGTTGGGAGCATCATCCGAAAGTGGAAGGCTTATGGAACTACTGTTAGCCTTCCACGGCCTGGACAGCCTTTGAAAGTTTCCTCCCATGCCGAGGCCAGGCTTGTCCGAAGAGTCAAGGCTAACCCAAGGACAACAAGGAAGGAGCTCTGGGAAGATCTCATGGGACATTGGTTTCAGTCAATACCATAAGTAACGTACTCCACCGCAATGGTCTCCGTTCCAGACGAGCCCTTAAGGTTCCTTTACTTTCAAAGCGTCATGTCAAGGCTCATCTACAGTTTGCTTATGATCACTTGGAGGACTCTGAGACAGACTGGTTCAAGGTTCTATGGTCTGATGAGACCAAGATCGAGATCTTTGGTGCCAACCACACACGTGACGTTTGGAGACTGGATGGCACTGCATACGACCCCAAGAATACCATCCCTACAGTCAAGCATGGTGGTGGCAGCATCATGCTGTGGGGCTGTTTCTCAGCCAAGGGGCCTGGCCATCTGGTCCGCATCCATGGGAAGATGGATAGCACGGCCTACCTGGAGATTTTGGCCAAGAACCTCCGCTCCTCCATCAAGGATCTTAAGATGGGTCGTAATTTCATCTTCCAACAAGACAACGACCCAAAGCACACAGCCAAGAAAACCAAGGCCTGGTTCAAGAGGGAAAAAATCAAGGTGTTGGAATGGCCTAGTCAGTCTCCTGACCTTAACCCAATTGAAAACCTATGGAAGGAGCTCAAGATTAAAGTCCACATGAGACACCCAAAGAACCTAGATAACTTGGAGAAGATCTGCATGGAGGAGTGGGCCAAGATAACTCCAGAGACATGTGCCGGCCTGATCAGGTCTTATAAAAGACGATTATTAGCTGTAATTGCAAACAAGGGTTATTCCACAAAATATTAAACCTAGGGGTTGAATAATAATTGACCCACACTTTTATGTTTAAAATTTATTAAAATTCAACTGAGCAACATAACTTTTTGGTTTGTAAGATTTATGCTTCTGTTAATAAATCCTACTCTCGTTTGCAGTTTGAAGGCTCTAACTTATTGGCATCTTATCAAACCAGCTAAATCTGCAGGGGGTTGAATACTACTTGTAGGCACTGTATGTATCCCTTTGAGTACTAGCTTTTAAGATGAATAAGTAGTGTTTTTCATATCAAGTATTGTACAGCAAGTTATGTACTGTGTTTAGAGGAACGGTGAAGGCTACAGGGTCTGGGAGTGTTGCCAAAGTTGAGCATATTGTGGTTATAATCAAAGATGTTCCGAAAACACCAGGTAATGAAGGAGTGTGAAGGGTCAATAATGTCAATAACCTGTCAATAACACCAAATGATGGAAACAATGCAAGGGTACATATGTTTTTAGAATAGATTTCCATAATCCATTTAGCCCTCAGCGCTTAATTACCAATGATTATTTATGTTTAATATATTGGAACCAATTAATGAATGATCTTATTCTGGGGTTACTGCCCCAGAATTGTCTGCATAAATTCATGTGCTTCCTAGTAAAGTTAGAATACTCCCATACTTGCACCCGAGTCAAGTTTGGTTATTGTACGCGGGCATCTGTTATTATTAATTTGGCAAGCAGACAGTTAAGGAGTGGGTTATAGTTTTCATGTCCCAACCAACCCATCCACAACAAACTATGAACAATTAATCACTATGCCCGGGCAACTCATAGTGCCAAAAAACGCCTATTCACTGTTTGTATGTGTGAAGTTATAGATACTGTTTTGACAGTTATCCTGCATATTTTATCACATGACCTATAGCTTACCATAGATGGAAGAGAAAAAAACAATGATGTCACAATAGAATGGATCAAACTCAAATCCACTAGTAGAACTCAGGAGACACAAATACAGTGACATGACACGGAATGTTATAGGCTACATTCTGTTGTGACATCACTGTTCTGTTCTCTTCCATATATGGTGAGTTACCTGAAAAAATTGCATAGTAACTGTCAAAACAGTATATATTACCTCACTCCGGAGCTCAGATCTAGCGATTTACGATTTAGCGATCTGCTTCATCGTGGTGTATAACACCACGATGAACGATCTCCCAGCGTCAGAGCCTATGCTGGGAGATGGTAACTATGGTACACGTCGGGTAACTAAGCGACGCCAGCGCCTAGTTACCCGATGTGTGCCATAGTTACCAGCGAGATCGCGGCTCCACATCGCTGGTGAGTCTGTCTGTGTGACATCTCACCAGCGATGTGAGCGATATTGTAAGCGATTGCGCGTGCACGTGATCGCTTACAATATCGCAATAGATATCTTAGCGTGTGACGGCCGCTTTAGACTGCAAACTTGCAGCCAAAGGCTGGACAACCCCTTTAACTAGATAAGAAGTACTTTAGATAGATGGATATGGATTAGATAAAGCATTATATATATTAAATCTTGGAATCTTAAGTTTTTTGGTTCACGTGAGTATAGTTTATGTGTTACTAACTGTAGTACCCAGCTACACCCGGGTTAATAAATAATTGATGTTAGCCATAACAAAATAGAATTTGAATATGTCATATTAATGACCTGTAAGAAAATAGAAGCTGAGCTGTGATTGGTTGCTATAGGAAGCCTGATAAATCTCCAGCCAACAGTAAACCCTCCCCCTGGCCGGGCAGTATATGTTACCTCACACATACACATAATAGCTCATGTGACTGACATCTGCCTTAATTCCCTATATGGCACATGTGTTGCACATTGGCTGTTTTTAATCAGATGTTTATGTTTGGAAATTAAAGATAGCACACGTATGAGGCGAGTTGTGTGAGGTAATTTGTGCACATCTGTGTCTGTCTGTGTGGTGTGTGTGTCCCTGGGGTGTGTGTATGTGTGTGTCCCTGTGGGGTGAGTGCATGTGTCCCTATAGGGTGTGTATGTCCCTGTGGGGGGGTCTGTGTGGTGTGTGTTTCTGTTGTGTGTGTCTCTTTGTGGTGTGTGTGTGTGTCCCTGTGGGGTGAGTGCATGTGTCTCTATAGGGTGGCTATGTGTGTGTGTCCCTGTGGGGGGGGGGGTCTGTGTGGTGTGTGTGTGTGTCTCTTTGTGGTGTGTGTCCCTGTGGGGTGAGTGCATGTGTCTCTATAGGGTGGCTATGTGTGTGTGTCCCTGTGGGGGTCTGTGTGGTGTGTGTGTCTTTGGTGTGTGTGTGTCCCTGTGGGGTGAGTGCATGTGTCTCTATAGGGTGGCTGTGTGTGTGTCCCTGTGGGGGGAATCTGTGTGGTGTGTGTCTGTGTTGTGTGTGTGTCCCTGTGGGGTGAGTGCATGTGTCGCTATAGGGTGTGTGTGTGTCCCCGTGGGTGTGTGTGTCTCTTTGTGGTGTGGGTGTGTTTGTTCGGGTGTGTGGTGAGTATCCAATATTGGGGCTGCACCTTAGCGACTATACACTTGCTGTTACTCTTTATGTGCGTGTGGTGTGTATACATGTCCCCGTGCGTGGTGAATATCTCATGTTGGGGCCCCACCTTAGTGACTATATGCTGGTATGTGCTGTTAGTCTTTGGCGCTATCATTAAGCCCCTCTCATTCACAACTGTCAACTGGTAACTGTCACTTTTTCCCCATTATGTAGATAGGGCAAAATTGTTTGGTGAATTGGAATGCGCGGGGTTAAAATTTCGCCTCACAACATAGCCTGTGACGCTCCCGGGGTCCAGACGTGTGACTGTGCAAAATTTTGTGGCTATAGCTGACAGCTGTCGAATTTCCTCCAACACTTTCCATTCACTTTTTCCCTGTTATGTAGATAGGAGCAAAATTGTTTGGTGAACTGGAACGCGCAGGGTTAAAATTTCGCCTCACAACATAGCCTATGACGCTCCCGGGGTCCAGACGTGTGACTCTGCAAAATTTTGTGGCTGTAGTTGCGACGGTGTAGATGCCAATCCCGGATATACACACACACATACATACACACACACATTCAGCTTTATATATTAGATTACTATGCTTACACATTCCGCATTGCTGTAGTTTTTGTCTTCTTTAAATTCGTCAATAAAAAAAAAGCCCAGACATTTTACTCCTATCAATTCTACAAATTCTTCCAATCCTCGGGGCATATGAAATACTGATGTAAGGTGAAGCGGGGATCCGGAGATGCAGTTTATTATGCAGGTCATAATCACATTGTGATCCTCAGCTAAAGCTAAAGGTGAGAAATCTGCACAAGGTCAGCAACAAATGACTACAATAGAGAACAGGGCCTCTCACTTCCTCTCCTCATAGGAAATTACAGCTTAGCTGCCTAATGGTTTGATGGGCCTTACGTCATTCCTAAGGACTGAGTCAGTATAAAGGGAGATGAAGAACAGGAGCCTGGTCTCCTGTGCAGCCTTGTCAGAGCCCAGGATGAAGTGATTTATTGATGTCTAATCTAATTTAGCTCACTGCTCCTCCAGATACCCACATTTCACATGGATGTATTTACTTAACCTCTCAGCTATTTCCATCTCTCATAGGTTAATATCGGTGTCAGATGGGGAGGAAACCAATAATAATCCCAGATTGTTTTAGTTATTACATATTTGCCCTAAAACTATAAAGAAAATTTCTTTAAATACAATGTTTTCATCTAAAAAAAAAAAAATCATATGATCGCCAATAAACCACAGGGAGTACCGCCGAAGCAAACATTGTCCTCTAATTATCAAATGAGTCGTTTATAAGACAGCTGAATGTTTTAATACTTTGCTTGTTATTGATTTTCTGTTCTGATGCTGACAATGTTTACTGCGGGAATTTTTGTCCTCTTGTTCAATGTTATTGAAGATTCTATAAAGAAAAAAAATCGCTTCTTTAAAGGGACCAATGGAAGAGCCAAGGAGCAGAGGACTCCAAATGGTTAATATGACTCGGTTACTGTTATGGCACTAGGGTGCAGGGGCCGTGTTCCCTGGATAATCTAAGAGACTGATTGTTCCCTGCTATCCACCCCCACACAGGGTCCACAGCCGATGGAATGACCACAAACACAGGTCTCAGGGATAACTGTTGCTTTTACTTCAGCAGGAACGAGGGAATCCAACATGGAATAGCTCACAGTCTTATGTGGGTAGGCAAACACAACTTGGAGTTGAATCCTGGAGCTTTAAGAGCACAGATTGTTCTAAATGTAATGTTTGGATACTTTTATAGGAAGGTTCAGAGTCTTTTGTAGAATAAAGTGGAAGAGTAGGTATAATAAGATTGTACAGACCTGGAATCCGGGGATAGTTTCACAGCTAGTCACAGCATGTGCAGAAGTACTTGGAAGCAAACGTAGAAAGTTGCCAGCGTGTTACAGACACCGGATGGGTGCATGGACATGTGGCGCCCCTGCAACCAGGAGGCCACAAGAGGGAAGTGCAGCCCAGTAAGCAAGGTGGTTGAAAACACACCCACAATGCACAAACACCGACCCTACACCTAGAACTCTAAATTGGGCAAGGGGTGGCGGGTGTAGCAAAGTGGGTGGAATGTAGGTGGACACTGACAAAGTGGGTGGAAAGATCAACACAATAGAAACCCGGGAACATACAGGGGCAGTCAGAAGAAAAATAACAGTGGGAGAGAACGTGAGAACAGAACAGAGAGAGAGATTTTCCAGGAGGTTTTGGGTTCCCTGGAAGCGCGGATTCCTGAGAGGCACAGACCCTAGCAGAGAAAGCCCGCTCCATGGCCTGGAGGTGAAGGGAAGGAGAAAGAAACTGAGCTGAGAAGATGGGAGGACAAGGGCCCGGCAGCCGCACACATCTTAGCTGGTCGGAGGCACCCTTAGAAACAGTGACTGGTGTGCCCAAATACCTGAACCTGGGGACACTGGAGGGCTAGGCCAAAACCAGAGAACCGGCTCTGAAGAAGTGACCGGTGATTCTAGACTGTAATCACAAGACACACCGGTGGGGAGCAGAAACTTTATGTGCTGCAGCCTAACTTTCCACCACGGACTAGCACACAGTCATCACACTAGGACTGGTGACCCTGACTGCAAGGGAAATATATTCACCCGTGAGTCCACGAAGCCCAGACTGAACCTGAGGTTGAGGTACTACGTTAACACTGAGAGAGGGGCCTGAAAGGACTTTGAGGGAGCAACACAGAAACGCAACCTGAGCTGCACAGTTTGAGTTGCCCGGAGCAGTGTAAATTGTGTGAACTGTGCGGAAAGAGCTGTGAATTGTTGTGAACTAATGCTGAAGACCTTAAGTAAAGTACCCAGTAAGCTCATCACTGCCTGAGACTGTTTACTTCCAGCGTCGCCGAAAAGTCCCGCCTGAGGAGCCACAGACTGTCATCCCTGCACACTGGCTGGAGAGCTGCAGCTTTGAAGTAGGTGACCTTCACTGCACACAATCCCTCATCAGGCCCATCCATCACAACTACTCCTGCCCTGGGGACCCTCAGCCCTACCCAAAAAGGGTTTACCATCTACGCTGCCCCAAGTCACCGTCCCCAGCAGGAGTATGGCAGCAGTTTTTCTACTAACCACATACCCCGAGTGATGTTACGACAAATCCCTTGTAAATACCCCTTATTGGAATGATCACAGGCAACAGGACCAGGTCACGATTACCGAGATACCCCAGAGAGACAGCATCGGCCCGGCTCCCGAGTACCCCATAGCCTGGAGGCGCATCAGACAATGGGTGTGCAAGCCACTAATGTTGCGCTGGAATGGGAGAACCTCAAACTTTCCCAATCACCTTCAGTAGGCTCTTCTGTATACTCAGTATGCCCAACTGTCTGAAGGAGCACGTGTAGATCTGGACAACTATGATCCGAGGTTAAAAGTCTTTAGCATACTGTCTGTGGAAGACAGAGCAAGATCCTAGGCCTTGGGCCTGGCAGGAAATCTTGTGATGAAGGGAAGAATAAACTTCCAGGCCTTGGGCCTGGGAGTGGTGAGGAGGCCCCTCACATGTGGGGTCTTGGCCAGAACTGGGGATTTACAGCTCCGTCTGTCTAAACAGCAGCTGGAAGTAGCTCCACCTATTGAGCCATGTGACTGAGTCACAGGCTAATAGGACAACACCCAATATACAGTTCAGATTCTAAACCATACATTTTCACCAGCAGATGGTGCTGAGACACAACAAATGAGAAATACACTAACTATAAATGGATGTGACTGGAAGTGGATATCTAAAGCTCACAAATGAAAGAAATTAACTTAGAGAGGTAGCTAGGGACTGAGTTGTTGTGCACAAGAGCTACCCATGGTCCAGGGATACTTAAAGGGACAAACACAATCTGTACTGGGCCACTCACACCAGCACCCGCAAGTGATTTCCTTCACACAACGCTTTTTTGGCGGCCTTTGTGCAGGAGTTGGACCCCCACCCACCTACATGAGCAGAAGCCTCTGATTTCCTATTTACAGTCAAAGGCAGCATCTCATCAGTCATGTAATAAACTACCCAGTTTATTATATAGAAGAAAGATACATTTGTGACTGAAGGTGACGTAATATTTGCAGGTAGCTGAACATTGGGATCTCAGGGTCAATTTTACCGGTAGGACCTTGGCACCTGAACTGAAACTGTCTTCTTGTGTAATGTATACTGAGCTATATAATCTGGAAGAAATTTGTCCTGGGCCAAGTTTCTTTGGTGTGCGAATACTCCCCGCGTCTCCCTTAAAGAAACCTCAACAAAGTGCTGGCTGGCACTCCCAAACTAAATATGGTGCTCGCATGTTCAGGTGGATTCTCCGACAATCTCTTAAGGTACCGTCACATGCCGCCATATGGCTTCCATATGACTGGCGATTTGACGCGATCGTGCACGTTTTGGGAGATCTTTTGAGATAGCTGTGAAGCTGTCCCACGTAGCAATTTCACATGCCATCTCCGGTGATCCTGCTTTCCTGGAAATTGCCTGACGAAGACCGGAAGCAAGCTTCCCTTCACACATCGCAACGTCACACGCCACAATCGTAGCAGCGATGTGGCCATACTGTTTCAATAGGGGCGTGCTACAATGTGTTTCACCGCGCCCCTGTCACTGCGATTGGTGGACGGAACTGCCAGCAAATTGGAACGTAGTATCACCCACCAATCACCGCAGAGGCGGTGTGGAAAAGACAACATCCAAGCACGCCTACGGGATTTATTTGAGGATCCCTGTGTACGTCGCTATCGCCCTGTCACACGCCACGAACCACTGAAATCGCCTGGCGGATGACGCCTGATTTCACTGCAGTGCAGGGCAATCAGGCGACGCTCCACCGGCGATTTTTCGCCGTAGAATCGCCCAGTCACACACCACTACGCACAGTCGATGTGGTTTCCACATCGCCAAAATCGCGAATTGTCAGCGATATGGCAGTACCTTTTAAAGAACAGTGACAATTCTAAAATAAAGAACTTCTTATGAACATTGCTTAACAGACATGCTATTATTGAGAACTATCAGTACCAGGCTAAGATATGATCTTCAATCCTTCTTCACTCTTAGCACAGCATTGTCTACTTTTATATGGAGGTATAACCTTTGCGGTATCCTAGGTTGGAAACGTTTGACATATAAGGGAAAAGCATCAAGAAAAGGTTACTTCCATCTTAGAGTAAAAGGTGTTAAGTAATGATGTAATGTACATAAAAAAGAGCTGTAGAAAGCTGTTCAGAATGTCAAAGGTTATTGTGTTCTTTTCTTTATAACCTCATAGGGCCCCATTCAGTCATTGCTAAATGGCTTTAGACTTGATCTTTCAACTTTTAGATTAAAATACTTCACATAGGGCATTGACTAAGAGTCTCTGACCTCCTTAATGAGTTTACATTACTGAGGTTGCAAGTAGTCAAATATATCAAGCATCAAATCATTAACATTCAGCTTTTGCCCATTACAGATCATGGAACGAGCATGTAACCTCTAGATATCCAGCATAAAGGGTGGGAGAGTAAAATGAGAGTGAAAGCAAATGAAGACAGAAAACAAGAAAATTCTATTCTGTGCTGTATCATTTCTTGGAATATGTGCACCCTTAAATTTGTTGCTGAAAATTCTGCCACGGAAAATCTTTTCTACTCATCCAAGTAGGATTGTAGTTGGGCTGTAAAGGTACTGTCACACCAGGTGACATCACCGGCGATTTTGCAGGCGATGCAGGGGCGTGGCCTATCATCAGCGTCATCGCCGGCGAGTCGCCCCATGTAAAGTGGCGATTTTGCACTGAAAAAACGGCTGAGAGTGGTCGCCTGGTTTCAGAGCACTGCTGTGAAACCAGGCAACCACTCTCAGGCGATGTGTATGCATCACTCCGCGTAACATCGTGATCGGCGATGTTACAGCCGATTTGAGCCATAGGCTCCCATGTTACAGGATTCCTGCTGGGGTTTATTGACACCCCAACAGTGACGTCGCCTGAAACATTGCCAAAGCGTCGCCGGAAGTATCGCCGCGTCGACGTGGACATGTGACGCCGGGACTGTGTGCGACCGGAAGTGACACGCGATCCTGGCGACACATGACCACGTCGCAGCGGTGACGTTGCGGGCGTGATATTGAAATCGTTCCCGCGCTCTGTATTTGTATAATGACGCCCATTAGGGCGTATTACAACGGCGAGGCAGGGGTAGCGCGGCACAAGGGGACCCGCCTATCGGTCAAAATGCCTTGGAGGAACGCCCCTGTGACAAGAATTTTGTAAGTTTCCTAACTACATTATTGTACTCATAGATTAGTAAAAAAGATGAGTCAGGGATGTGTTAGAATGTATTGTAAGGCTGCAGGGACAGGTATTAATAGGTTAGAAAGCTTATTTGGGGTGACAGGTTCCCTTTAATATAACAGAAATCCTCTAAAGATCCGTAAAAAAGATAATAAACTAAATGATTAAGTGTGGTCAATCCCTTTATAGGTGAGAAACATGTCACAGGGTGGTATAGGGGATAGAGAATCAGGAAGCAGGGTGGTAAGATGGGCAAAGGCAAACTGTGGAACTAGTCTGACTCTGACTAGGGTCCCTGGCTCACTCAGTTCCTGCAGTTACCTCTGAAGGTGAGGATGACCAGGATGCCACCTTTGCCCTTTGCTCCTGATCAGCCCTAGGCTAAGAGCCTAGTAGCAGCAGCACAGCACAGCAAGCACATCTTCACTGCATCGGGTCCAAGTAGAGACAGCTCTATCTGTGACCCCCGGTGAAGGGAAATGGAAATACTTCAAGGCTGAGGGAGTGGAGACTTGAATGCACACCCCTCCACTTCCACCTGCAGAGCCACACACAGCACCTTTCTGACATTAACTCTGGATGTGCCAAAGGAAATAAACACAGATTTAAATCACAGCAGCAACACACATAAACTGCAAAGCAGACAATACGTGACAAAACTGATTTGTAAGAAAAAATAAAGCCTCTGCAGCATTTATGGGGACAAAGTAAAGTAGGCCTGTCCATATTTTTTGAAAGCAGAACAACAGTGGAGTGGGGTGCAGCTGTCCAGAGCAGCAGTAGTGTACAGGTGCAACATCACACTGAAGTAAAAACCACATCAAGGAAGAAAAACGACTTCTGTAACAGAGATGCACAACTGTATGAAAGTGAGAATTTGTTCAAATCTTTATTGAGTGAAACAAGAAAAAATTATGTGCAGATTATGACCAAATACCTTGCAATAAATAAATAAACTAGTGCTATTAAAAACACAGGGTACTTGGTACATACCTTTTGCAAAAAAAGTATTAAGCCTTCCCACCTCGTCAAGGTGACACATTACAGGACAGTCCCTACTCTATCTGTGTTATGACCTGCCACTGTGCCCACTCACCTCATTGGAAGCATGATGCAGAATGTGACCAGGACCCAAAATGGACTCACAGAAATGGGATGCAATATAACTGCTCTACTCAGTAAAGAGAAGGGTGGGGCTCTCCCAACTTGTCAGGAGACAAGTAGCTAAATGGGAATACAGAAAGACCTGAGTCAGAGCAAATTTTTATGAACATGCCAGTAGAGGTGTCCTGCCGGGAAGGGATATGGCCCCCTGCATGTGGAGAATCCAGTGAGGCCTAACATGAAGGCCTTCCTGAAGAAGCCACACTGTGGTGATGACACGCGTTGGGCCTCACTGGTTTCTCCACACACCGGGGGGGTCATATCCCATCCTGGCCGAGCACCTCTATTGGTATTGTATCAGGCTGCGTCTGGGCTTGGAGGGAGCCAATTCTCTATATTCATAAGGTTGTGCTTCATCTAGGATTGAGATAGGGTGATGCTGGGAGTTTTGTTTTTATACCTATCCTGACAATGATGCATACTGAATTTACTTGGGTATACTGACCTTCCACTCTGACTCAGGTCCTTCATATATGAAGACCTTGCCTCCCATCTCTTCATATATAGGATTGCCTTATGCTCTTGTTAGCTTGTTTGTAGCCTGAGACAGATGATGCTTCACTTCATGTATATATGTGAGCCCTTGCCTGCCTATACACACACTTTACTTATTGTTGGAATATTGATAGTGCCTGTTTTGTGATTTACCACCATCACAATTGTACTGTGAGCACCAGTCTCTTGTTACATGGTAACATTGTTTTTAAGTGATTTTATATATTCTTGGCTTTAGTGTTTTTTGTCTCGTCACTTAATAAAGATTTGTACAATTTTCACTTTCATACATTCCTCTATTAGGCTACTTTCACATCAGCGTTTCTCGGCTTTGACGGCAGATCTGGCAGTGTTGCCACATCTGCCGCATAACGGATGACTTGTGGCAAGACTGCGTCCAGCATAATTCATTCCCTAAGGGACTTGCGGACATGTGCAGCACTTGAGGTATTGCACTTGCGGCGAAACAAAAAAGCACTGCTAGCAGCATTTTCTTACCATTGCTGCAAGTGCCGGATTTGCCTGATCACGGCAAAACCACAAGTGCCGCACAGTCCCATAGGGAATTAATTGGGCTGAACGCCGTCTTGCCGTAAGTGATCCATTAGGCGGCAGATGCGGCAAAACTGCCGGATGTGCCACGAATGCCGAGAAACGCTGATGTGAAAGTAGTCTAAGGCTGCTTTTACAGCAGCGATTTTGCCCGTTCGCTGCAGATCCAGCAGGTTTGCCGCATCTGCCACGTAAGGGATCACTTGCAAGACTGCGTTCAGCCCAATTCGTTCCCTATGGGACTTGGGGTCATGTGTGGCACTTGCAGTTTTGCCAGATTCGGCAAATTCGCCACTTAGAGTGAAGGAGAAAGAACTGCTGCTAGCAGCGTTTATTTGACTTGCTGCAAGTGCCAGATCTGGAAAAGCCGCAAGTGCCACACATAACCACAAGTCTCATAGGGAATGAATGGGGCTTGCCGCAAGTGGTCCGATATGCAGGGCCGCACTGTCCATTGGACAGTATGAGCCCTGAGTCTCAGGAGGCAAGCAGGCACGGGAAGCGGCTTTGCAGAAGGGGGCGGCGCCTGCACCACACAGCGGCTTCCTGAGAGCATGGGGTAAGCTACACACAGATCTTGTCCCTGCCTGGGCCGCAGCCCATAAATGCTCACCTCCCCCCTGGCCCTCACCCGCAGCCAGCAGCATCCCCTCCCCTCCGCTCCTCACTCGCGGCCAGCAGCACCCCCCCCTACTCACCCACGGTCAGCAGCACAAGCTTCCCCCCCGCTCCTCAACCGCGGCTCAGGCGGCGTGAGGGCTTGATGCACCCCTGCCGATACGTGACAGATGCAGCAAAGCTGCCGGATGTGCTGCGAACGTTCAAAATCGCTGATGTGAAAGCAGCCTTAAAAAAGTCTTTTTCTCTTCCTTGACATATTTTTTTAAACTGACCTTCCTCCCAATAGGGTATGGAAACAAATTCAGGGCTTCCTCTCAATGACACAGAGACCAAAAAGTAAGCAAACAAAGGTTATTATTGACAAACCATTATTTCATGTATGACGCAGAAACAAAAACCACAAACCATCATTGCTGGTTTAGCTACATAGATACTTTTTCTTTTCTTTTCCAACACAATCTGTTTCTGGGCTTTGGATACTTGAAGTAAAATCTACAGGACTTTGTAAAATATAGTCTTTAATCAGCTCTTGAATGACTGCCAATCTGAAATGCAGGGTAGACTGATTTATAAACTGCAAAACTTTTAAGGTGAGAATATATTTCCCATGGGTCCTTAAATCCACAGCTAGGAGCTGTCCATCATTTAGCCCTTAAAAAAATGTCCCAGAGTGATACAAACTTGCTCTAATGATCAATAACTCAGCTTGTTAATCCTTAGTCTGACATGGTTGCTATACTGCTAATGCTTAGTTAGCCACATTGAATTCTACTTAATACAGGACTGTGCTTTCTCCAAATTACAGTATCTGAGAATGGTACTCAAACTTTCTAAAATTGAGATCTCGACAGTGCTGAAAGTATTTAGCTGCACAAAGTTGAAGTAACATCCACCAGATAATACATGGAACATTTAAAGGGAACCAACTAGCAGGTTTTAGGGCTATAAAGTGAAACCAGCGTCTTACAGGCTCTGGGATGCTGAGTGTAATCATCCCTTTACTTCAATAAATACATGTTTGATTGCAGAGAAAAGAGTTATCAAACATTGGGAAATATGTGCAGCAGAGGGACGGAGTGTGCAGCACATCAGCATAAGAGGGGCTGGGTTTCTTTTTATTATTCCCATGTTGGCTGTAAGCCAAACCCCCTCCTCTCTCACTCCCTCCCTATCACTCTAACAGGCAGATCCTGTGTGCCCCAACTCATCACTTCACCCTCCCTCCCTCCATCTCCTGCTGCTGGGAGTTGTAGTGTCTCTGGATCTGCAGACTTTGTGATGGAGCATGCTGGGAGTTGTAGTGTCTGGATGTGCAGACTGTAATGGAGCATGTTGGGAGTTGTAGTGTCTCTGAATCTGCAGACTGTGATGGAGCATGCTGGGGGTTGTAGTGTTTCTGGATCTGCAGACTGTGTGATGGAGCATGTTGTGCGTTGTAGTGTCACTGGCTCAGGATATGCAGATCCAGAGGCACTACAACTCCCAGCATGCTCCACCACACAGTCTGCAAATCCAGAGACACTACAACTCCCACAGGAGATGGAGAGAGGGAGGGTGAAGTGATGAGTTAGGACACCCAGGACCTGCCTGTTAGAGTGACAGGGAGAGAGGGAGGGGGAGGGTTTGGCTTAGAGCCGACAGGGAGGCAATAAAAAGAAACCCAGTCCCTCTTATGATAATGTGCTGCACACTCCGTCCCCTTACTGAACATATATCCCGATACTTGATAAGTTTTCTCTGCAATCAGACATGTAATCATTAAAGAAAAGGAATGATTGCATACAGCATACCCGGGGCCTGCAATGCACTGGCTTCACTTTATAGCCCGAAATCCTGCTGGATGGTCCTCTTTAACCTTCCTAGCGTTATTCCCGAGCCTGACTCGGGGTTAACATTCACTACCAGAAGCGTTAACCCCGAGTCAGGCTCGGGCTTACCCGCGTTCGCGGCAGATGCGGTGAGAAAACCGCATCTGCCGCATCTACCGCATCTGCCGCACTTGTGCCGCACTTGTGCCGCACTTGCGGCGCTGTTGCGGCGCGGTTGCGGTAATCTGCATAGGAACCAACCACCTCTGATGACCCTCATACATTGTTAATATGTTCCCCTGCACCCTAGTAAACCATTAGCAGCACTGTTGTTGTGTGCTAAGTGGCTGCAGTACAAGTGCGATAATGATTTGAGAAACTTACATGCCAGCGTACATGAGGCCGTCTCCCTGTGTGTGATGGGACGTGTGGGCGGTGCTCATCATGTCTGCTCGCCCCCTCCCTTATGCACGCCCCCTCTCAGCCTGCTATAGTGATGTGAGGCTGATCTCGTCATAAAGGGGCGGGGCTAAATCGCGGCATAACGGTAGCCCCGCCCCTTTATGACGCAATCAGCCTCACAGCACTATAGCAGGCTGAGAGGGGGCGTGCATAAGGGGGGGGCGAGCAGACATGACGAGGACAGCACAACAAGTCCCAGCAACACACAGGGAGACGGCCTCATGTACGCTGGCATGTAAGTTACTCAAATCATTATCGCACTTGTACTGCAGCCACTTAGCACACAACAACAGTGCTGCTAATGGTTTACTAGGGTGCAGGGGCACATATTAACAATGTATGAGGGTCATCAGAGGTGGTTGGTTCCTATGCAGATTACCGCAACCGCGCCGCAACAGCGCCGCAAGTGCGGCACAAGTGCGGCAGCTATGCGGCAAGTGCGGCAGATGCGGTTTTTTAACCGCATCTACCGCGAACGCGGGTAGCCCGCTTTTAGCAACAATTTCCAGAACTAAACAGACCGCCAGGGAGGTTAAGCCTCTGGGAAAGGTGGTGAGTATAAAGTTCACGACAATTCCATTTGTTTAGCAGAGCTCTTGAAAACAGATTGATCACAGGATTTAACACTGATAGGACCCTCAGAGATCAGCAGTAATTTGCAGTGAAGTCTGGCCTCAAGGATTTAGTTGCTTGCGTAACGACCAGGACGCCAGTCGTTTGGGTATGAGGAATACAGCACTGCTATGAACGACGCTGACTCCAAAATAATGGCAAATTAATTTTTCTTTATTGGTGCCAAAAAGATAACATATTTGAACTTTTCCACAAAGATATGGGCCCCAACAGCCCAATCACAGTGTACAAATTATGCAGCCCGAGGGAACTCACGTGCCTGTTTTGCAGGGAGGAAACACAACTACCCTGACTATGCCACCCCCACCCTTACTCCGTACAGGGCCTACTCAGGCTCTTACTGCAGCCGCAGCACATGTTCCCCTCGGGATGTAACCTCACACCCACCTCCCACGCTATTTACAATATACTTCAGGATCTCTGATTCCAATTTATAAATCTATCCCACAAACTATTTACAGCAAATGCAGTTTCCCCTCCTGCAGGGGTGAAATTCTTACTCAAACTTGAAAATGTACAAACAGTTAACAGGGTGTATTTTGTTTTACTCTAACCACTGGCCACTGAGGTATATGAGATCTTCCTTACACTAGGCTTTTTAGCACAGCCCAGTATAACAGGAATGGCAATCGCTCTCTCAGTCCCACACTGTCATCCTCGATTGGCTTCTCTACGTCTCACACTTGTTCAAGTCTCAGTATTCAGAATCTTGTATAGACCAAGCCTGGTCAGTCTCTCCTCAGGAGGACACACTAAATAGTCCTTTGCAATTTCTAGCTAACTCGCCCTATCTTACATCCACTTATTGACCGGTTATCCTTATGTACTCACAGCACACGGCTTATCTTTCACCCACGGTGTAGATCAGAGTCCTTAAATAAATCTAATATGGCTCAAGCCAGGCACGTCCTTACCTAGGTCCACGAGCCACACAAAACAGTCTTTATCTCAGGAATCCAAACCGAGGATGGTGCTCTAAAGATCTTGCTTGCGGCAAGTGCGGTTTTGCCCCGATCCGGCAAATCCGGCAGTTGCGTCGAGCAAAATACACGCGGTTAGCTGCAGGTTTTTTTGCTGACGGCCACAAGTGCCAGATCGCGGCAAAAACGCACTTGCCACAATTCCATAGAGAATGAATGGGCTTGCCGCAGGTGTACCACAAGTTGTCCATTAGGCGCAGATGCGGTAAATCTGACAGATCTGCCGCTTTCAGTGAAAACTACTGACGTAAAAGGGCCTTAGTGATGCATTTTTTGCTGCAGAAATAATAAAAACAGATCACCTAAAATGCAGCAGAAATGCCAGTGGACATATAACCTTACGTCAAAGGTGTAGTCATTTACTCGTTTGTCTGCCCAATCACTTTTTAGGTGTGGCTTTGAATACTTTCTCCCTGCTGGTATCTCCTGCTGATTCTCCTTTGGATGTCCAGCAATACTGACATTTATTAATGCCACAGTCAGAGAAAGGCAAGCTAGGATTTCTCTTTGCTGTTTATATTCTTTTTTTGTCTGCTCCTATCTTCTGTTTGTGGTTATGAAATAGGCAGCATATTCTTTAGCAGTATATACCTTTTCTTATATTTTGTTGTTTGTTTACCCCACTCTATCACCTTCTACCCAGCACACCTTCATTTCTATAGGTAAATAGCACCCTGCTGTGCCCTCCAGTTTTTTAGGATGAACATGAAGAGCTCAATGTCTAATCAGGCAAAATAGGTCTGAGTTGCTGTGACAAATTTGCCACCAGACCTGGCAGCTCTCTAGCACCTCCTCTATACCTATGCCAGTCAGGGAACTGACTGAGGATGAAAGAGGGACTGCAGCTGCCCTGTCAGTGCTAGTTTATTAAGGCGCCCCTCAGTGAGTGTGGTATATTTCTTCCAGTCCCAGGATCGAAGTACATATAATAACCGCCTCACTGTCACTGACAGAGGCCCTGAATAACACAAGCACCAATTGCTGCCACCAGTTTCTCGTTCAATATAAGCCTGGTCCGTGAAAAGACTTATAGCGGGTCAGAAACCAACCCAAGTAGCGTGTAATGTTAAATGAGTACATGGACGAGGGAGTTTCCTGATTGAGATAAGAGAGCAACTCAAGATTAAATTTATATATTTAATTGCCATATAGGCACACTAGATAATATTTATATACAGATTGTACAGATGTTAGTTATGCAAATAAAAGAAAAATGAAATACATATAGATTTACAAGCAAATTGTGTTGTTCAGTACCAGTTTCCTTGCTGCTGGAGGCCATATGGAGGCAGTGGCAGGCCTTCAAATTCTCTTAGGTATACACTGGTATGTGATATAATGGGATCCTCTTCAAAGTAACACACTGACAAGATATGGAATGGGCCTTTGAGAACCTCCTCCCCACCCACTGACCACCTCCCAGTGACCTCATGTGGGCTGGCTTTTCCATACCTAAAAAATCACTATGAAAATGCAGCCTTTCTCTTAACTCTGCCTGGGAGTGTTGTAGTTAGAAGATAATGCTTTCATATTTTTGATTATAATTTTAGCTTTCCAATGGTAGGACACGCAACATGTCTGCTGTCTTCCCACTTGCCAATATTAATTTTGGGGTAGTTTGGAAAGGTCTCACAGTTAAGCAGAAATATGCGTTACAATCCTCTACCTCTCCAGGGGTCATATTTATGATTCTCATAATTAGGAGAGTGATGTGTAGTGAAATATTAATACTTTTTTCCCTGGCCAGAATTCTATGAACTCGGCTTGCACAAGGAAGTGACTTCTCACTTCTCTCTGCAGATTCGTGGAGGGTCTTCCTTTTGTGTAATTGTCTTTTGCTCCTATCTATCACCCAGCTCCATTTGTTATGCAGCTTTCTTGGGAACAGTTGGCCAGGAAGGTAATATACTCAGGTTAATTAGCAGATCCAGGAGATGAATTAACCCTCAGGGAAAAAGAAGGGGGGCTCTTTCCTAGGAGTGTAGGGATTATAGTGACAATCTGAACAAAATGGCTGCAATAGGAAAAACTGGACTCTGGCTTGATTAATATGCCTGAATATATCCCTTATTTCTTACAGTTGCTATCTTTTCATCTGTGGTCAAGGTTTTCCCAAGCTCATGCAGGAACCACTAAGGGCTGCAGGGTTGGAATCTCTGGTCTGTACAGGAACCAGCAGGGTCAGTTACAGTTTTTAGTGTTACTTTTATCCAGTGTGAGTTGCTATCAGAACAGTATTCAACGAGTACTGTCCGACTCCTGTGTAGCCAATCAACAGTAGTTTAACACTGTAAATGCATCCTTATTATTCTCAGGGCACTAGGTATAATTCTTCATTTATATCTTCGCCGTATTTATCAGCAGAGCTTATGTCCTGTTATTAAATCTGTCAGAATTATGATTCAATGACATTGACGTTCTGCCTGGTTTTTCCTACACATTCTAATGTGTGACAAATATGGTTTACAGCCAAATAATATTTTTCTACGTATTTAATATCAGTGGGGGAAATAAGTATTCGATCCCTTGCTGATTTTGTAACTTTGCCCATTGACAAAGATGTAAACATCTATCATTTATTTTTTTTAATTCTTTTATTAAGTTTAACAAATAACATACGTTGCATAACATAATATTCCCCACATGTAAAGCCTGTGAAATCTTAAATTGTCCATTCATGAAATGGTTAAGGTCTGTCTGTATTCCATGTGGCGACTACACGTGTCGTTGTCTGTATTTAGTAAGTGTGTGAGCTTGTATAGTAAGCCTTTAACCCCCCCCCAAAAAAAAAGAAAGAGAGAAAAAAAGAAGCAAATGGGTAAAAAAAGAAAACAAGAGAAAGTAAAAAAGAGGTGAATGAAAGGGAATACAAAAATAAAAAAAAATAGGAAGAGAACCCTTTCACCCACCCCCTGCCCACCACTCCACTCCCACCCTATAGAAATTCTGATAACACTTCCATTTCTAAATATCTAGCTCCGCCACCCACCCAGCGACCACCACCGCAACAGCGGTTATGCGTTATGGTTGTTTCTCATCGTGCCCGTGACCTTCAGTGGGCCAAGCATGTCATGTAAGTCTTCTAAGTTATAACATGTTGGTTACGGAAGGAATATATTAGTTGATGGATGTCACCTCCAGAAAGTTGGTCTATCATGAAAGGCCTCCATGTCGCAAAGAATTTAGTTGTTCTGGTGTCCCTGTCTCCTTCTGCTTCCACCTCTCAGCCAGCATTGCCCCCTTCAGATCAGTCCATAGTTCTGATAGCGTCGGTGCCGCTGCTGTCAACCAGTGTCGTAATATCAGTCGTTTGTGTAGCACCATGATAGTTTGTAGTAATTTTCTCTGTGCCTTGTCTAGATCGAGGTCCCCCAGGTTATTGAATATCCACAATCAGCAGTTCAATGGGACACGATGCTGTAGTATGTGTTGTGTCCAGCTCCTCACTACCTTCCAGGATTGAAGGATAACTCTGCATTACCCATATCCCATGGAACATGTCTACCTCCTTATCCCCACATTTCGACATGACTGTTTTCTGTCTGGATGGGTCTTGTTGCGTGGTATATTGAACCCCGGAATTGCCCCATGCATCACTCTGAAATAGATGTCCCTCCACCTTTCGTTCACCATGTTCTTACAAACCTCGCACCAACCCTTCAGGATCTTCCCCTCAAACTCCATGTCTTGTAATCTTACCTCCATCTTTTGAGAATCCTGTGTGGCCCCGTGGGAACTAGGTCTCGCCTAAGGATGGTGTATATGGTGGATACTCTAGTGTCATATATATCCCTAGCTAGTAGAGTGTCCACTCCATGGTTTGAGCATTCCTTCCTTAAGTCATATAAGTGATGGAGTAAATGCAGCCTCAATTGTTCAAACTGTAGAGCATGAGAATGGTTAAGTCGCCACCTCCCCTGCTCCATCTGTATCAGATCCTGTAGTGTTTTAATGCCCTTAGCTCTCCAGACTTTGAAGAGTGCGTTGTCCTTGTCCTCGCTGAAATCCGGGTGTTGCCATGGGGTAAGATGTTTGGATATTTTCCAAGATAACCCGAGCTTGATTCGCAGTGCCTTCCAAGCCCCCTCGTGTCTTTGAAAATTATAAAATGTTTCCATTGTTGCCCCCGTTGAGTACAAAATGGCTACAGGGTCCCATGGGCTGCACCACTCTGACTCGAGTGTATAGTCTGAGTGTTTGCTAGTGTGTTTCAGACAGTCTACGATATGTCTCGTCAGGCACCTCGTATATTAGGTAACCCTAGTCGACCTTCGTCTCGTGTAAGTATCAGTGTGCGACCCCTGATTCTTGGTTTTTTACTCCTCCAATGGAAGGTCGTAAAAGCTCTATTTATCCTATTTACGTTGACGTGGCGAGGTAAAAGGGGGATGGTCTGAATAGTCTATAATTTTAATGGTACTTTATTTACAGTGAAAGATAGAATATCAAAAATAAAATCCAGAAAATCACATTGTCTAAATTATATAAATGTATTTGCATTTTACAGAGAGTATTTGAACCCTCTGGCAAACAAGACTTAATACTTGGAGGCAAAACCCTTGTTGACAAGCACAGCAGTTCAGACATTTCTCGTAGTTGATGATGAGGCTTGCGCACATACACTACCACTCAAAAGTTTGGAGTCACCCAGACAATTTTGTGTTTGCCATGAAAACTCATACTTTTATTTATCCAATGAGTTGCAAAATGAATAGAAAATATAGTCCAGACATTGACAAGGTTAGAAATAATGATATTTATTTGAAATAATAATTTTCTCTTCAGTTGTTCTGCGTCTCACAAATGTTCTTCTGTGTGATCCAAACACCTCAAACTTTGATTCGTTTGTCCATAAAACTTTTTCCAATATTCCTCTGTTCAGTATCTGTGTTCTTTTGCTCATTTTAATCTTTTCCTTTTATTAGCCAGTCCCAAATATGGGTTTTTACTTTGCCACTCTGCCCTGAAGGCCAGCATCTTGGAGTCGCCCCTTCACTGTAGATGTTGACACTGGCGTTTTGTCGGGTACTATTCAATGAAGCTGCCAGTTGAAGAGCCGTGAGGTGTCAATTTCTCAAACTAGAGACTCTAATGTACTTGTCTTGTTGCTCAGTTGTGTAGCAGGGCCTCCCACTTCTCTTTCCACTCTGGTTAGAGCCTGTTTGTGCTCTCCTCTGAAGGGAGTAGTACTCACCGTTATAGGAAATCTTCAGTTTCTTGGCAATGTCTCGCATGGAATAGTCTTCATTTCTAAGAACAAGAATAGACTGTCGAGTTTCACCTTTCTCTGGCCATTTTGAGAGTTTCATAAAACAAACAATTGTAATGCTCCAGATTCTCAACTAGCTCAAAGGAAGGTCAGTTTTATAGCTTCTCTAATCAGCCAAACCGTTTTCAGATATGCTAACATACAGTCCTTGTACAAGGATTTTCTAGGGTTTTCTAAACATCCATTAGCCTTCTTACGCAGTTATCAAACACAATGTGCCATTAAAACACTGGAGTGGTGGATGTTGGAAATGGGTCTCTATATACCTATGTAGATATCGCATTAAAAAACAGATGTTTGCAGCTAGAATAGTCATTTACCACATTAACAATGTATACAGTGTATTTCTGATTCATTTAATGTTAGCTTCATTGAAAAAAATGTGTTTTTCTTTCAAAAATAAGGAAATTTCTAAGTGGCCCCAAACTTTTGAACTGTAGTGTATCAGGAGGAATTTTGTCCCACATAATGTGTAAGCTGGTGGGCACACTTTAAAATGCCCAAAGGAGGTGACAGGTTCCCTTTAATGTGCTTCTTTATGAGTTTAAAATGCCCAAAGGGGGTAACAGGTTCCCTTTAATGTGCTTCTTTATGAGTCACTTCTTTGTTGCCTTGGCTTTTTGTTTTAGGTCATTGCCATTTAGGAAGACCCAGCCATGACCCATTTTTAATGTCCTGGTGAATGGAAGGAGATTGTCACTCAGGATTTTACGGTACATGGCTCCATTCATTGTCCCATTCATGCGGTGAAGTAGTCCTGTGCCCTTAGCAGAGAAACATCCTCAAAACATAATGTTTCCACCACCATGCTTGACAGTGGTGATGGTGTTCTTTGGATCATATAGAGCATTTCTCTACCTCCAAACACGGCAAGTTGAGTTAATGCCAAAGAACTTAATTTTTGTCTCATCTGACCCCAGCACCTTCTTCCAATGACTCAGAATCACAAAGGTGTTCATTGGCAAACTTCAGACAGGTCTGCTCATGTGCCTTCTTGAGCAGTGGGACTTTGCAGGCACTCCAGGATTTTAATCCATTATGGCATAATGTGTTCCTAATGGTTTTCTTGGTGACAGTGGTTCCAGCTGCCTTGAGATCATTAACAAGTTCCCCCCGTGTAGTTTTAGGCTGATCTCTCACCCTCCTCATGATCCTGGATACCCCACGAGATGAGATTTTTCATGGAGCCCCAGATCAATGTCAATTGACATTCATTTTGTATTTCTTCTATTTTCTTACTATTGCACCAACAGTTGTCTCCTTCTCACCCAGAGTCTTACTTATGGTTTTGTAGCCCATTCCAGCCTTGTGCAGATCTAGGATCTTTTCCCTGACATCCTTAGAAAGCTCTTTGGTCTTGCCCATGTTGTAGAGGTTAGAGTCTGACAGATTAATTGAGTGTGTGGACAGGAGTCTTTTATACAGGTGACAATATAAGACAGCTGTCTAATTCAGGTAACGTGGTGATTAGGAGCGTCTAACTGGTCTGTAGGGGCCAAAACTCCTAATGGTTGGTAAGGGATCAAATACTTATTTCTCTCTGCAAAATGCAAATGCATGGATATAATTTAGACAACGTGATCTTCTGGACTTTATTTTTGATATTGTATCTACCCTTAAAATTATAGACTGTTCATGTCTTTGTCAGTGGACATACTTACAAAATCAGCAAGAGATCAAGCACTTATTTCCCCCACTTTATATCCTTTAACATCAAGTATTAGCGTATTTTCCAGGCTTTATAATAATAATAATATTTATTCATTTATATAGCGCTATTAATTCCATAGCACTTTACATACATCAGTAATGCTGTCTCTCTTGGAGCTCACAATCTAAATATCCTATCAGTATGTCTTTACAATGTGGGAGGAAACCGGAGTGCCCGGAGGAAACCCACGCAAACACGGGGAGAACATACAAACTCCTTGCAGATGTTGTCCTTAGTGTCCTTGGTGGGAATTGAACCCAGGACCTCAAGACCCCAGTGCTGCAAAGGCTGCAGTGCTAACCACTTGAGCCAGGCTTTTTTTATTGATGACCTGTTTTTAGGGAAAATTATTGTCCAACTGTCAATTGTAGGAAGGAATTGTCCAACTACACGTAACCCCACTAATCAGCTAATATAATGGGCTGTGGCACACAGATCTGCATAATCTGTAGAGGCCATACCTTGTCCTGCTAGCTCTCTACCATACAAGTAAATGGGAGAGACCTAGCTGCACCACTATACATTGTACAGAACTAGCCCTTTTCCCAATGCACGATGGCCCCTTCAATTATTGATGACAGTAGGGGGTCCAGGGAGTTTAACCCTCACAATTTTGATATTGATAACCTTTGCTAATGATAAATCATCAATATTAATGTCCTTTAAATATGTTTCAAAATCTTTCTGAGTTTTATGTTTGTGCCACAAATAAAAGAACACGTTTGTGTGATGAATGAATTCTACTGGTCATTGGTCATATAAAAGTTTGCATTTCTGTGTCTTTTTTCCTACTTTTTCAATGCTGTGATAATCTTAAGGAAAATGCTATACTCCAAAATGAATTCTAGTAGAACTGTGACTCAGTGCAGTCCCCCGGGACACAGAATATCTTCTGGTTTATATGTCAATTAGTGTCAAGATTGTTGCAGTAATTTTGTGATGAGGACACTTATCCACTGGGAGTAGGAGGAAACTGATTAATACCACATGCCAAGGAGAATGCTAGTGACAGCAAAGACAATGTTACAGCAGATGGTTCATATGTCAGACCATACACAAAATACATTTCCCTATACAATTTACATTTAATGGCGTGGTTGCTTTTAATGTGCTTTCCATTAGCATGTGGATTGATTGTATTTTGCACAAATTGTGGTAGTGCTTATATATCTCCATCAATTGTTGTGTCATTTATGGGGGTTAAGGGCTCCCTGCACAATGCAATATTTATTACTATAGTCCAGTGGACAATAGGATTCTCAATATCTGACTAAACAAATTATCAATGGACAAGATGTCACTGGCTCTAAAGAGGAATATGGAGGATTCGTCTAGCCCTCTCCTATTTCTATCCTAGAACAATAGGGTTCGATTCTTCTTGTCTCTTGATTTTGTCTTGTCTGCTATTTTAGAGTTCTTAGTGGTTGATAACTATTAATGGCTAACTGAAAGGATGGTAATTAATAGCAGCTTTCGAGGCAACACATGTATATTCATCAGGCCTGGTATAACACAAACTCTGAAGTCACATATTTATACACAACAGAACATAGAGTAGTGCAGTAATCTATGTCCTGTTGTGTATAAATGTGACTCTTAAGAGTTTGTGTTTTACTATGCCTGATGAAGAGACCTGAGTAGTCTACCATGCCTGATGAAGAGACCTGAGTAGTCTACCATGCCTGATGAACAGACATGAGTAATCTATCATGCCTGATGGAGAGACATGAGCAGTCTACCATGCCTGATGAAGAGACTTTAGTAGTCTACCTTGCCTGATGAAGAGACCTGAGTAGTCTACCATGTGTGATGAAGAGGCCTGAGTAGTCTACCATGCCTATGAACAGACATGAGTAATCTACCATGCCTGATGGAGAGACCTGAGCAGTCTACCATGCCTGATGAAGAGACATGAGTAATCTACCATGCCTGATGGAGAGACCTGAGCAGTCTACCATGTCTGATGAAGAGACTTTAGTAGTCTACCATGTGTGATGAAGAGACCTGAGTAGTCTACCATGTCTGATGAAGAGGCCTGAGTAGTCTACCATGCCTGATGAACAGACATGAGTAATCTACCATGCCTGATGGAGAGACCTGAGCAGTCTACCATGTCTGATGAAGAGACCTAAGTAGTCTACCATGTCAGATGAAGAGACTTTAGTAGTCTACCTTGCCTGATGAAGAGACCTGAGTAGTCTACCATGTCTGATGAAGAGACTTTAGTAGTCTACCATGCCTGATGAAGAGACTTTAGTAGTCTACCATGTCTGATGAAGAGACCTGAGTAGTCCTGAAAGCTGCTATTTATTACCATCTTTTCAGATAATAGGTATCAAACTCTGAGGACTTTCAAATTTTAATATGTTTCTATTTACTAGCTAAGGCCCCTTTCACATCAGCGTTTTACACTGATCGCGGCAGTTGCGGTGAAAACTGCCGCGATTACCGCATAACGGCCGCGATTGCGGCACACTTGCGGCAAGCCCCATACAATGTCTATGGGGCTTGTGGTAAGTGTGCGGCAAGTGCGGTTTCGGCACTTGCGGCAGGCGCGGCCGCGAAAAAAATGCAGTATGCCGCGGTTTTTTTTCGCGGCCGCACCTGCCACAAGTGCCGATACCGCACTTGCCGCAAGCCCCATAGACATTGTATGAGGCTTGCTGCAAGTGTGCCACAATCGCGGCCGGTATGCGGTAATCACGGCAGTTGCGTTTTTTCCACCGCAACTGCTGCGATCAGTGTAAAGCGCTGATGTAAAAGCAGCCTAAGGGGCCTTTCACACATGCGTTTTTTTCCTGATCTGGCAGATCAGGAAAAAACCTGAAGCAACAAGATTCTACCTGAAATCATTAAAGTGAATGGGCAAAAAAATGAATCCTGTAAGAATTAGGTGTTTTCCTGATCTGCCAGATCAGGAAAAAAACGCAAGTGAGAAAGGCCCCTAACATGGTACAAAGATATGTCTTATTTACTAGCCCTTATTTTTACATATCCCTTTTGGGGTGTCACAGGCTTCTTCATTTATCTGCACTAGTAATGGACATTTTCTTTCCAACTCCCGTAATTCCATTAAAATAAAAGACAAGGCAATGCTTACTGATGGGATACATGACGGGATAATTGAACGGTGCAAAATCATTCATCATTTCTATGGAGATTCCTTTGCAGGACTGCTATACCAACGTCTCTGCCATTCTACAAATATCTTTTTTTTTTATAATTCTTTATTTAGATCAGGGGTCTCAAACTCGGTTAGGTTGGTGGGCCGCACATAGAAAAACATTTATAGCTGGGGGGCCGCATCTCTTGTAGGACTGATTGATATTTTTAGTAATACCAGAATTTTTTGCTCAATGTAGTAAAGTACAAATCCTAATCCCCTTCTTGTAGTAATGTCCCCATCCTGTAGTAATGTCCTTTTCTACTGATGTCCCCCATCCTGATCCCCTTTTCTAGTGATGTCTCCCATCCTGATCCCTTTTTCTAGTGATGACCCCCATCCTGATCCCCTTTTCTAGTGATGTCCCCCATCCTGATCCCCTTTTCTACTGATGTTCCTCATCCTGATCCCCTTTTCTACTGATGTCTCCCATCCTGATCCCTTTTTCTAGTGATGTCCCCATACTGATCTCCTTTTCAAGTGATGTCCCCCATCCTGATCCCCTTTTCTAGTGATGTCCCCCATCCCGATCCCCTTTAGTAGTGAGATCCCCCATCCCGATCCCCTTTAGTAGTGATGTCCCTCATCCCAGTTCCTTTTTGTAGTCATGTCCCCATCCTGATCACCTTTTGTAGTGATATCCCCATCCTGATCCCCTTTTCTAGTAATGTCCCCCATCCAGATCCCTTTAGTAGTGATGTCCCCATCCCGATTTTCTTTAGTAGTGATGTCCCCCATCCTGGACCCCTTTTGTAGTGAGGTCCCGCATCCTGGTCCCCTTTTGTACCGATGTCCCCCATCCTGATCCCCTTTTCTAGGTATGTCCCCCATCCTGATCTACTTTTATAGTGATGCCACCCATCCTGTTTTACCTTATTTTTACACACTCACATACACACTCATTCACACTCACACACACAAACCCCCACACACATATTCTCTCACACATCCACACATCCTCATACACACACTGAAACTCACACACACACACACCTCACATACTTTCTTATACACACATCCTCACTCACATACTCACACCCTCACAAACACACCCTCTCACACTTTTCTCACTTTAATGATGCATCGCTCCAGTGCAGGGGGCCACCGCGGTCCCTGCTGTGCTGACTTCCGGCCTCCACTGTGCTATGACTTCCTCCAAGCTCTGTTGCTCAGCAAGATCAATGCAATCTGCCAGCCAGAGGCTCACATGTGACATCATATTCTGCCATCAGCTGTGGGACTCTCATTGGCTGGCAGCTTGCATTGATCTTGCTGAGTGGCAGAGCTTGTTAGTGTCACGGATGGAAGTAATCACACAGCGGGGACTGTAGCGGCCCCCTGCACTGTGGTGATGCATCATTAAGTTGTCCAAGGTGCCGCGGGCCGCATAGTGAAGCCCCAGGGGCCGCATGTGGCCCTTGGGCCGCGTGTTTGAGACCCCTGATTTAGATTATTACAAATTTAACTCCAACAAGATAAACAACTGTAGAGTCGTATATTGATTACATATTCCACACAGACATCTAATGGAGATTCGTTCGTGATACAAATATCTTTTAACTGCAGCTGTACATTTACGATATATAGGGTACAAAAAAGTTCAAGTAGCCAATGTGATGGATTAAGGAAATTAACAGATCTTTCATTTTGCGAATGATCAGCACATACTCGGCATCATGCCACGCACCACAGTTATATGACAATATCGGATGTGTCTGATTGATTTGTTGGACAAATGCAAACGTTCATCACCAATAGTCAACTAAACGATGAATGACTGATTTGGTTGAAATTGTCTATTTCGTACAACTCTGGTCTCATGTATGATGGCCTTAAGGATAGATAGATATTGTGTTCATGCATTAACATAAAGTTATACCCTGGTCAATGCTTTTAGCATATACTTTAATTTTTCTCATGGCCATCATTCATTAGTGGCTAATGCGGTCTTCACACCATGTTTTTGGGGATCCGGGTCTATCCGTTTTGAAATGGATAAACCGGGATCTATTTTTGCCTCTTATGTATCCCTATAGTGCCGGATTGGTCCTATATGGCCATCCGTTTATGTCAATTCAATCAGGGATCTGTTTGTGTCCTGTTTTTTCCCATACTCCGAATCAGAGACTGCTTCGATTTTGGGTGCATCGGACAAAAACAGAAAAACTAATCCGGCGCAGTCTGGAGCACATAACATGGGACTCCATAGTGCCAGATCCGGGAAATAAATGGATTGTTTCCGGGATCTGGTTTTCGGTACTAAATATGCTCGGAACAAATGCACTGGTCCTCTCAGCCCAATTTCTCTGTCTCTCTCTATCTCTTTTTCTCTCAAACTGACGTTACCATTTTGTCCTATAGCTGCACCAATTGCCGTGCAGAAAACAGATCCTTCAAAAAACAGGATACGGGAGTATGATTGCCATCCGTTTACACCAATCTGTTCTTGTCTGTGTGGTCCTTCAAAAAAACAAGATCCACACGGACAGGCAAAAAACGTGATGTGAAGGGGGCCTAAAAGTGTGTTCTTTTGGGCTCTGTTTGACCAGAATGCCGTGGTATATGGATTAATTATATAAGAGAAAACAGCAGGCTATGCTTTACTATATAGAGGGTTACCACAAAAAAGATACCATGAGGTATGCATATTTTTGTGATAGGACCCCTATGGTGGACATATGTCTTGATATCCATCATCTTTCATGAGCATAAACACCCAATTATTATTATTTTATTATTATTTATTTATATAGCGCCATTGGTTCCATGGCGCTTTATATAAGAAGTGGGGATAACAGGTACAGTATATACTAACAATCAAGCCTTGCTGGTACATGATGGGAGAGGACTCTGTCCACGAGGGCTCACAGTCTGCAGGGGTGGGAGAGGAGACAGTGGGAGGAGAAGCGCCAAGCGTGTGGTGGTGCGGCGCTGGGTCTCATCGTAGGTTGTAGGCTTGTTGGCTTGAGCAATTGAGCACAAACGTAGTGTGTAGTTAGCCTTTTGCTACCCATAACCAGGATCCACCACAAACTATTGAATGTACATAGGGACTTCCCTTCAGTCCACTAGTGGAAGATGTTGGGAGGTCAGGCTTGATGTATTCCAACATTCCCAATTATTTTGTTCTGCAGGAAGG
Organism: Allobates femoralis; assembly: GCA_033576535.1. Lineage (NCBI taxonomy): Eukaryota > Metazoa > Chordata > Amphibia > Anura > Aromobatidae > Allobates > Allobates femoralis. The sequence goes on from JARQOC010000012.1 coordinate 23,304,217, forward strand.
ACTCTCCCCAGTAAATTTATGCACCAACCAAGAAAACATCTTAATAGCTATGTTTGGGAGGTAGCGGTTAACTATCCCACATTTCTGGCCAGCTTTTATGGTGCAAATAGACTACATTGTCAGGCTATCAGAATCTCATACTGATCAGTGGCCTGCAAGGTAAAACTGCATTATGTTGGAACATAAATAGCCTCCAGTCAGTGTATATAAGCCACCTGACCATCTATATTTCCAATAGTTTAGCTTGGAAATGAGACTACAAGGTTGGGAACGTATTTCATGATGTCGACATTGTGCATCACAGGAATAGAAATCTCATGCAGCCAGAAGCAGTCACATTTTTTGGACTATAAATCAGTAACGAGCTGTCCTGCTATTAACCTTTCTAATACTCGGAGAATAATACAGTATTTTTAGTGTGTCCCTCAAAAATGTAACAATTAGTGGTTATAAAGCCATACATTCACGAGGAGTAATTATATCCCCCGTTGTAAAGTATATTTTTAAACAGTCCAAATTATAGCTTCCAAAAAGCCTCTTGGAGGGAGATGCTTTATGTCTAATTCACAGTCTAATATACAACAGCTGCAGCTGAGCTCCTTGCGGTAGCTAGTCACTTCTTGCTTTGATTTAGACCCTTATTTGTGATTACTATAGAGTAGCTGGTATCCCTGGGCTGATTAATGCAGGAAATGTGAGCTAGTCTACAGACTGTGGTCATCATTACCTTGTGACTCCTCTGTGCTAAAAACAGGTTAAGCTTTCAAAGACAGGTGGAATGTATTGCAGTAAGGGCTCAGCCTCACAGCACACGGTCTCATCCATCGTTACATGGGTGACATTTTTTACTGTCATGAAAACGTAACGTCTGGCTAAGTTTGTCTTGCTATGACAACTTTCTACACCACTCAACAATGGAACATTGACTTTCCAAGGTTCAACTGGACTAGACGTATTCGTCATGATACCAGCTCGCTTGCATTTACGGTCTGTTAATGAGGGTACAATCTTGGCAGATACACAACAGTGCTTAGGCACGAAGCTTGGTGGCTACACATCAGATTACAGGTACAGAGCTTTGTATTTAATAGTGAGAATAGAGGCACAGCACTTGGTGTTAAAAGCAGGAATGGACTCTTTGCACAGTTTACTATATAGCTTACTACAAATGGTTGCAGTGCCTAGCAGGCTGGCTTGTTCACTGTCTTTCTGGGTTTCTCAAATTATACCTGCCCACAGGTACAAAGTACAGAATATAGGCCGGAAGTGGTCTGTAACTACCTGCAATGTCCAGGGTCACCTTAAAGGGATCCTGTCACCTCCAAAACGCCTCCTAAGCTATCAAAACATGTCCCTGCAGCATCCTATCACTAATCTCACACTTCTTTTGTCTCCTAAAAGCATCCTGTGAAAGTGGAGAAAAACGTTTTAATACTTACTCATTAGTGATTATAATTAGCAGGGGCCATATTCTTTAGTCACCAGGGGGTGTTGTTTTGCAGCTCGAGGATCCAGCTTCTCTCTGTCTGTGCTGCTGTGAAACTGAAACTGAAGGCAGGACTAATGATTTGCATTCTGTGAGTGATAGAGAGGGGGAGGGCAATGCCTGCACATCACAGCAGAACACACAGAGACAGGGTGGATCCTGGAGCTGCAAAACAGCCCGCCTTGGTGACTAAAGAATAGTCACTGCTAATTATAATCACTAATGAGTAAGTATTAAAACGTTTTTATGCACTTTCACAGGATGCTTTTAGGAGACAAAAGGAGTGTGAGAATAGTAATAGGATGCTGCAGGGACATGTTTTGCTAGCTTAGGAGGTGTTTTGGAGGTGACAGGATCCCTTTAAATCACAAGGCACTCCCTATATTAGGGCCAATAGTAATAGCATGCTGAAGCAATTTACGGCATTGGCTGTACTCCTTAACTATCATGTCAGTTCACAGGATACTTTCCCTCTTACTGTCTTCAGCTGTCCAGGCAGCATCTACCCAGAGACTGTGCCTGCCTGCCTTCAGCTGTCCAAGCTGCATCTACCCAGACACTGTGCCTGCCTGCCTTCAGCTGTCCAGGCTGCACCTACCCAGAGACTGTACCTGCCTGACTTTTGCTGTCCACGCTGCACCTACCCAGAGACTGTACCTGCCTTGTCCTACCAGCAATCCAGAAGCACCTATCTACCCCAATGACTGTACCTGCCTGAATTCCTGGCCTCAAGGACCAGCTGCTGATGTACCAGGAACCCCAGGAGTTGCCTCTAGCGGCTACCTACCAGCACAAGTCTAAGATCTAAGCGGGTGCATTATAATCTATGGAAGAATAATGAAGGTGCATTATAATATATGGAGGACTATAGGTGATACATTATAATAATCTATGGGAGCGGGATGGAGATGCTCCAGGTAAATGCTGCTTTTAATGGTCCACTTTATGTGCATAATGGAGATTGCATGGCACAACTAAGATAAAAATATATAGCATAGGACCGACCTGATGAGATTGCCTCGATGTGGAAATCTCCATAGATTATAATGCACCTCCATAGATTATAATGCAGCCTCCATAGATTAGAATGCACCTCCATATATTGTAATGCACCACTATAGATTGTAATGCACCTCTATAGAGTATAACGGGCGCATGTGAATCTCCTTGCTGTCCTGTAGACTGCAGGCCTGAATTGATCTGCAGCCTATAGATTGGAGACTTGTACACCAGGGAGATTGAATCTCCCTCTAATGTGGAATTTAAAGGGAACCTGTCACCCGATTTTAAGCTCCTACACTATCTCTAGCTGTCCCTACACCTTCCTAGCAGCTCCCCATCTCTCCCTTTCTTATCTAAAGTCTCCCTATGAAATAAGTGTAAAATAAGATTAAACTTACTGCAGTCCCCGTAGTTAGGGGACTGGGTAGGCGTGGCCTCTGTTCCTTCCTCACTCCTCCGTGTGGTAATGCACGCCCCGCTGGGCGGCATTATTGTGGGTCCACTCAGCCCCATTAATAGTAATCCTCCGCCCTATACACCTTTTTGCACCGGCCGGGCGTCACATCCGGCGCGGTGCATTATGGGCCGTCACGTGATCTGCCCTAGTGCATTCTGGGTCCGATCACGTGATCGGCCCCAGTGCATTATGGGCTTGATCACGTGATCGGCCCCGGCTCCGCGCATGCGCAATGCGCTTATTGAAGCCGGGGCCGATCACGTGATCAAGCCCATAATGCACTGGGGCCGATCACGTGATCGGACCCAGAATGCACTAGGGCAGATCACGTGACGGCCCATAATGCACCGCGCCGGATGTGACGCCCGGCCGGTGCAAAAAGGTGTATAGGGCGGAGGATTACTATTAATGGGGCTGAGTGGACCCACAATAATGCCGCCCAGCGGGGCGTGCATTATCACACGGAGGAGTGAGGAAGGAACAGAGGCCACGCCTACCCAGTTCCCTATCTACGGGGACTGCAGTAAGTTTAATCTTATTTTACACTTCTTTTATAGGCGGCCGTCACACGCTACGATATCTTGAAAGATATTGCTTGAACGCGCCTGATTAAAAATCGCGTGAACGATGTCTCTGCGTGTGACGGCAAGATACGACGAGCGAGAAGTGTTCAAATCGCAAGATCGAGATCTGAGCTCCGGACCTCAGATCTTGCGATGAACGATTTTACAAACCGCTTCATCGTGGTGTATAACACCACGATGAACAATCTCCCAGCGGCAGAGCCTATGCTGGGAGATGGTATCTATGGTAAACGTCGGGTTACTAAGCGCCGCGCGGCGCCTAGTAACCTGATGTGTACCATAGTTACCAGCGATCTCGCTGGTCCACATCGCTGGTGAGTCTGTCTGTGTGACATCTCACTAGCGATGTGAGCGATATTGTAAGCGATCGCGCGTGCACGTGATCGCTTACAATATCGCTAGCGAGATCGTAGCGTGTGACGGCCGCCATAGGGAGACTTTAGATAAGAAAGGGAGAGATAGGGAGCTGCTAGGAAGGTGTAGGGACAGCTAGAGATAGTGTAGGGGCTTAAAATCGGGTGACAGGTTCCCTTTAACTACACCTGGATAGAGTTGAAAGTAGCGATAGCTCCAGATGGGCCCGTGAGATCTCGGGACTTGGGAAAAGCACCCCCCTTCCCGCTAAGCTAATGCTACATATAGTACCTTTATGTTGATAAATGCACACTATATCTTGGCAAAGTCTTATTTCTTGCTGCTGAGACCAGCTGGCAACAGTGGAAGGAGTTTTGACCACAATAATTGCTATTTCTTCTGTGCACGCTATTCTGCAGCTTCTTTAGTTCCTGCAGAGGTCGTTTCCGGCATCTCACAGCCAAATCCACTATTTTATGTTTTAGAAAAAAATATCCTCAGTCAACACAACGTGTTCTCCTGTCAGTGCCAGGTAGAAATTAAACCTGAAACCTGACATTCGCGTCTGAGTGTGAGATGTGATTCAGAATATTACTGTCATCTCAGTTTTGGTGTTTCTTTTCTTAGGAACTAGTGTCTCAATAATTTCCACAGATGGCAGGCTATAATTGTAGATTTCATTGTGGTCTAGATCTGGATGCATATCGGTGGGTAGAATGAATGGGGTCAAACTTTGGACATCATGAAAAGGTTTCCAGTTTAAAGAAAACCAATTCAGCTCAGCGTTAGGGGTCACTGCGGTAACAAGAAATTAATATGTTCTAGATATTTTCATACCACTGAATAGCATTGAAAAGATGAAACATAAGGTTCACCGACTTCATTTAAAGGGTTCCAAAATGGGTAAGCTATCACTTAACTTTAGGCTATCTCTTCATATTAACATGGCATTTCTGAATCCTGTTCTAGGGATTAGTGGGATTCCCATTAGACAGACCACCAGAAAGTTACAATCTAGGCGGTGGATTATATTAATAAACAAGCTAAGTATTATTATTCCCCTGTCTGTGGTCTCTGGCATAGCACTCCTCTAACCACATTCATTAATCCTTATCTAGAGCAAACAGATTGTCAGAGTAGGTCCAATGTCCTGCAGCAATGGATCAAAATACAGAGCACAGGTAAGTGAGGCCAACATGCACCAATGAGCAAGATGCTACGACTGGCAGTGATCCAGGAATAAATGCTCAGGTATTCAGATAGACAATCACAGAGAACAGGGAATACCTGAAGAAGCCCAGCACCTCCCAGTCTTAGATTGGATAGCTAAACTGTCAGCCTTAATGACGACAGCTCAGCACAACCAGGCACTAGTCGGGATGACTGAGGTGACAGCTCAGCACAACCCTGATGTCCAAAACTCTAAGTAGAGGAATCGTGACAATTGGGCCTTGAAAAAAACTTATACTGTGTTCTGTCTAGCAGAGCCTGAGGGGCATGACTGGTAACTTTGGTGTTTTTTTAATCTCTGGGTCATGCACCACCCACTCTTGCCAACCATTATGCACATCACTGTGTATAAGTTTTTCCTTCTTTTAAGCAGTTACCAATTGCCTCATGATAAATGATTGATAGAATTTCAAACAACTGATGTTGATATGCCCATATGTAATTTATAATACTGATGTGAAAGGGCATGGGTCCAGACACAGATAGATTTTATGGAATCGTATGAGACTCTTATTGATGTATTTATTCTGGGTTCACCTGTATTATTATTGCAGAATTTGCACCAAAAATGGATCAATAAAAATGGAGCACAAACGCTCTGTGTGAATGAGGTCTGACTCTAAAGGTACCGTTACCCACAGAGATATATTGCTTGCAACTCACTGGTTGCAGTGAAATCATGGACACATTGCTCCATTTTGTGGCTGTGTACAATGTAACAATGTGTCCATGATTTCACTGCAAGGAATCGTAAAGGAGTCTCCTTTGTCTGTCATCCTCAGAAATATTGACATTTTTGTCCTTGTTACATGAATTGTAGTTAAGTCCAAATTCAAGTGAATGGGACTAATGTTACAATGCAGGACATAGCCATGTGTGGCACTGTTTCCGAGTAGACCACGATATTCCTCCTAATCTCCAAACATCCACACACTTTAGGGTAAATACAACCAGACCCACTAATTTTGACTGTACTAGTAGCAAGATTTAAAGCCTTCACTTGCCAGGAGACAAAGGAGCGGTGAGCTCCTGACGAAATAGGGTCAGACTACCTCTTTAATGCAATAGAAGTCTGAAAAAAATACTACGGTGGAATTACATTAATAGCAAAAATACCATGGTCAGGGAAAATGTTATCTGCCAGAAGCATTTCTGTCCCTTTATGATAGATGCATTTTATTACATTTTAGCCGAGAAGTTTGTTTCTCGTAAAAATGTAATCTAGTACAGAAAGAGTTAAACATTTTCCAAGTAAACTTATTGGAAAGGCTAAAGCAAAATCAATCAATGTGGCCTCATGGCAAATGAAATCTGCAAATGTGGTGGAGGCTCTGCTTTCAGAGTGGCGCTATCTGCCAGACAATCTGGAATAATAGGAGTGAGCTCAGAGCTAATCTAGAGTTAATCTATGCTTTTGACTGACAGCCATGTTGCGGCAGGCCTTTTTTGGCTGTCATGCGTTAGATGCACCACTAATAAAACTAGGTGTGGTGCCCAGATATGTAATTGAATCAGTCAGTTGTGCAGGGCAGAGGCTTTCAGCTACATTAGCTTATACAGGCTGCCATCTGTAGTTATGGCCAATGAAGCAACAGAGAAAAATTCCTTGGTTTAAAACCAGTGACGCTGAGCATGACGAATCCTCCACATCGCGAGCTCAAAAACATGTTGACATCTATTAGTCTATATTTAATCTCATCAGGCACATGTTCTGGAGATCTGGTGACAATAATATATCTGTACCTGGCATGCGTAATTCCAATTACTAACAGTCGCATGTCCTCTGTCAATAAACATTACAGTGCCAGACGTGGGTACATTGCTCACCAACTGGCACAGTAAGCAGTGACGTAACTAGAGTACGAAGGGTCTCGGTGCAAAATATCAACCCCCTCATCCCACATATTGTTTAGATGTATGGGCCCTTGTAGCATCCTTAATCCCATAAGGACAAATGTCCGCATCCCCTCCCTGTCCCATTATGTAGCAATGTCCCCCATCCTGGGATATATATTCCCCATCCTTGTATCCCACTGTCTCCCATCCGGCATCCTGGTATGTGTTCCCCATCTTGGTATGTATTTCCCCATCCTGGTATGTGTGTCCCTCATGCTTGGTTCGTCCTGGTATATATGGTCCCTGAACTGGTATATATGCCCTCATCCTGGTATACATTGTTCATCATGGTATATTTATTTCCCATCCTGTGCTCATCCTGGTATATATGTCCCCCATCCAGGGCTCATCCTGACATGTATGTCCCCCATCCTTGGCTCATCCTGGTATATATGGTCCCCAAACTGGTATATATGCCCCCATCCTGGTATACATGTCCATCATGGTATATATGTTTCTCATCCTGTGCTCATCCTGGTATATATGTCTCCCATCCAGGGTTCATCCTGACATGTATGTCCCCCATCCTTTGTCCCCAAACTGGTATATGTGCCCCCATCATGGTATACATGTCCCTCATCCTGTGCCCATCCTGTATATTTGAGGATTATTGAACAGAAATGTAAACGCCCATCATGATTGCCAAATTGATATGAGCCCTGGGTCCATCCTTGTATATATGTCCTCCATCCTGGTATATATGTTTCCATCCTGTGCTCATCCTGGTATATATGTCCCCCATCCAGGGCTCATCCTGACATGTATGTCCCCCATCTTGGCTCATCCTGGTATATATGGTCCCCAAACTGGTATATATGCCCCCATCCTGGTATACATGTCCCTCATCCTGTGCCCATCCTGGCATATATGAGGGTTATTGAACAGAAATGTAAACACCCATCATGATTGCCAAATTGATATGAGCCCTGGGTCCATCCTTGTATATATGTCCTCCATCCTGTATATATGCTCACAATCTGCTGCTATGTTTTAATGCATATAAAAAACAAATGGCTCTACTGACCTTCCCTCTGGACCCCCGCCGCATAACATCCTCATCTGAAGCTGGCAGCTGACTTTGACATACAAGTGATGGGTAGCACGTCAAATCACTGCCATCACAGGTGTACTGACGTCAGCTGTCACCCTCCATTGGCCAGCAGCTTGTATTGCTATGTAGGGACCTTTCAGGAAACCCATCTAGCTGAAACATTCGCTAGTACCAGCGAGCCCCCTCCACCCCCAGGCCCAGTCGCATCCTATGCGACAGCGATCGTTACACCTCTGACAGTAGTTATCTTACTAAAGCAGAAGCTACTATGATAAGATTGTGTGGCTTACAACCATTGCACATGTGTTTTAGCATTCCAAGTTGCAAGCCATGGCATTGCAGTGCAAACAGTTCTAGTATCATGCTGCTTGCGAAACACAAAATTACAATATCCGAAGTAATACCTCGTTCAGTGTCAGATAGGCCTCGTACACTTGACAGAGCTTTATGACTTATGGAGGTACAGTAGCAACCATTGAAGTATGGAGCCATATTACAGCTTCATATAGCTTGAAGATTTTAGGGTTGTATTTCAGAAACATACAGACCCCTTAAACTGTATGTGTTTTGTTAAGCAATTTTGGTAATATAGGTTCAGTAGGGGCCAACCTCTTTGTCAGAACGTAATGATTATTTTCGCTAACCTCATACCACCTCTTTTTTTTATTTGCTTAAAATATTAAATTTGTTACCACGGTCCATCCTATTTTAATAGATGAGATTAAAACAACATTAAAGTAGGGTAGAGGAAAGTGATCCGGTAACTTTGAGAAAACCGGTGCCAATGGCGTAGTAGAAACAGATCTTTAATAAATCCAAAATACAAAAATACCCACAAACAAATCAAAAATCCTGATGACCCCCCTTTCCTCTTCCCTCTAAAAATCAAGGCATTTTGGCAATACTTTAATCATGGTTATAATTAAGGCATCATTGAAACGCATCGCTTTTTTTTGGGGGGGAGGGGCGTCGATTAGGTTTTTTTTGATTTCTTGTGTGTATTTTTCAATTTTGGGTTTATTAAACAGCTGCTTTTACTACGTCGTTGCTACCGGCTTTTTCCAAGTTGATGGATCTTTTTCCTCTTCTCTTCATGGATTTGCTGCCCGGACTGGGGCATATGGGAGTAGACTCAAGAAACCCTACCGGAAGGACTCTATGGGGAGCTGACTACATTTATTTCCTTCATTAGAGTAGGGTCTTGCACTTTCAAAACTCCTCAAAATAATATTAAAAAAATTATACTAATTAGAGCATCCCATGTTTAGAGCATTAATAGTCTCCAATATAGTTTTAGGAACGAAGTAAGAGTTGGAATAGGACCTTTCCACAAGTTGGGTGTGAAATACACAGTATGGCCGCTATGCTTGGTGGTGGGCTGGAACCGGTGGCTTTCTCTTGCCAGGGAGTAGTAGCACTAGGGGCTGTTTTTGTGTCACTATGAGAGTGCAATAGTGGTGCCTGAGACTATTTTTTAAGGGGTTCCAGAAATGGACAGCTAAATAGAGTGGCCATTAACTGAAAAGCTAGTGTTTCACACTAGAAGTCCCAGAGAGGGTCATTGAACATTTCTACCTTTGGAACCCAGAGACGGTCGAATGACCTGAAGGATTTTAGGCCACATTTACAAATGAAAGGATGCTAATTGGAGCCATCAGAGTTGTCAGTTTGGACTAAGGGTCATTTGACCCTCTTTCGGGACTTCAGGGGAAGCTCGAAATTTCTGGGACTTCTAGTGTTAAGGAGCAAACACGGAGGAGAGGGAAGTTCCCCAACTGTTGTTGGCTGAAGTGGTCTACAATGGCATAGAAAGCCATGTAGATATTCAGGGGAACCAATCTCTAAAGTCTACAAAGTACATAACACCTGAAAGCCATCCCATAATTTAGGTAGAATCTCCCTATTGTTGCGCCTGTTATTTGTTTGCCATTGTTGGATCCACCAAGTGAATGTGCTCTCCCTGTAAGTGAACAAAGTAAAGTATCGCTCATGTAATCCACCTCCAATACCACCAGACCACTAGAGTAATCCACATTCCTCCTGTATTCCCACAAGCCAGCCACTTTCATAGGGTTAATGCATATGTCTGTGCAACCTGGTCCGATCATGGACAGTAATGCAAGGACCGCCGGCACGTCTCCTGACACCCAACCGTTACAACTTCATATACCTCTATGAGGGTGTCGCTCTCTGCACAGGAGACCCGTAGCCAGTCCGTGCAGTATGGTCCGTGCTCAGACCTTGTTCCACACGCGTCTGCATAAGGCCCTGTGTATAAAATACTGCCAAATCCACACTTGGATCATTTCGTTAAAAAAAAAGAATATAGGAAAGTATGAAAGTTGACAAATGTGAACAATGTATTCATTCTCCGAGAGCAGGAAGATACTTTGAAAATTGAGAATTATTTAAAATATAGAATGTTATATAGACAATGAGTGCAATGCACTATCCTGCACTGGAAGAATACATGTCAGGATCCTCCTGGTTATTACTGCAAACTGCTCATGGTTTTATTTTCGCTGATATTTACACATTTCCCACAAATTACATTATGAGGTCATATAACATAATACAATTATGTAGTGTTATTTACACTATACTAAAAAAACAAGCACGTTAGTGCATTACTTATGCTTTATAGGATGTTACGACTTTGTGTTTTAGTGCATTTTAGTTGGATTTAGCATCAGATGAGGCTTGGGACAAAGATCACTCATTAGCGGATCCCCTGGGAAGGGAAGGGTTTCAAGTGCCTGTTTCTTTGGTTTTTCTTATGTCATTTATTGGGCTCTAGGGATAGTATTTTTTGGATAGACAGCAAGTAGGCAGTGGTGGTTAGGGGTCATGTAGACAATTATGCCTTCAGGCTATGCTTGTTTTCTTAGATAATGGTGGCCACTTAAACAATAATCTCCTCTAATAGACTTGATATTTTAGGATTTCTGAAAAGATAAATAAAAGATGACAAGGAACGTTTGAGCAAATTGGGTAAAGTGCCTTTTTGCTGCAATTTATACATTAAATACATCTGTGCATCTATTAATATTTTAATAACCTCTACCTATGCTTCTGTATTGCAGTATCTCCATAAACTGAGCCTGTGACCTTACTATTAGAATCAGGAAAATGAGCTTCTCCCACTATAGATATACTGTAGTATTGTTCTCAGGTTGGGAGTGAATGCAGCTTTTTTAATTGCCTTTCATATTTATGGGAGTTCTATAGAGTTGGCCATGGCTGCTTATCCACATTTGCATTAAACTAGAGATAGTTTGCTTTAGTTCCCCAAACACATAACCTGGTGTCCCATACACATGGAAACGGGGCTCAGTCATCACATTGGTACAGATGAATATTTCAGTTACAGATGCGTCTCAATGAATTAGAAGATCATCAAAAAGTTACTTTATTTCAGTAATTCAATACATAAAGGGAAACACATTATATAGAGTCATTACACACAGAGGGATGTATTTCAAGTGTTTATTTATGTTAATGTTGATGATTATCGCATACAGCCAATGAAAACCCAAAGGTCATTATCTCAGAAAATTAAAGCAGGGAGGATGAAGGGTGTGAGAGATAAAATATGACCTAAATGGGTATCAGAGGCTTCACCTTGTGTGGTTGTGAGAGTCACAACCACTATAAAAGCAGATCACGGCTGCTGCAGTCCCCATCGTGGTGCATATAGAGTAGGGGGGATGAAGGGTTAAAAACTGTGCTGCCATATTCCACCAGACATCAAAGAGTGAATATAATATTGATTTATTAGTTAACGCGTTTCAGGGCTCCCTGGCCTCTTTCTCAGGACAAATCAATATATTGCCATGTTCCAGGGAGACCTGAAACGCGTTGACTAATACATCAATATTATATTCACCCTTTGATGTCTCTTGGAATATGGCAGCGTGGTGTTTAACCCTTCATCCTCCCTACTTTATATGCTGTACGCTGGGGACTTCAGCAGCCATGATCTGCTTTTCTAGTGGTTGTGACTCTCACAACCACACAAGGTGAAGCCTCTGATACCTATTTAGGTCATATTTTATCTCTCAGACCTATCATCCTCCCTACTTTAATGTTCTGAGATAATGACCTTTGAGTTTTCATTGGCTGTAAGCCATAATCATCAACATTAACATAAATACACACTTGAAATAGGTCACTCTGTGTGTAATGGCTCATATAATATATGCATTTCAATTTTTGTGAAATAAAGTAACTTTTTGATGATATTCTAATTCATTGAGATGCACCAGTATCTGCCAGCCAAGAGAAAAAAAAATAAAAATTGTGTTTTTTTCAAAATAAATGACAACTATTAACCCAATGTATGGTCATGACTAAAGTGTAAAAAGGAGTAAAATAATTATTCCTTAATAAATAAAGGACTATTTATTGTTAACACCTAGGCTACATCAGAACTACAAAGTATAAATGCCAAGCGGAGCTTATTTCTCATGCAGAGATGAGGGAGCCTGTTCAGGCCGGAGTTCTGGTGTTTGACGTAACCAAAGTACCAGAGTGAGCATCGGTGTGGTTGGGTACAGTTGGTGCTTGGCCCAGTGTGAGCCGCCTGCAGTGTTTGATCGGCTTGAACAGTGGGGTTAAAAGCACGGTTTTTGGGTGTAATGTGTGTCTAAAATGTAAAAAAAATAATAACATATCCCTGCCCTCCTATCCCCGTAAGAGTTTTGGTTAGGACTCGCTGTATGTGGGTGAAGAGATCAGTTGCCGATCAGTGACTTCCATTGAGATTCAGGTCAAGTTCTGGTCCCGAACAGTGCACAAAAAAAAGTTTGGCTGCACCGCCTTAACCCAAGCTTCCATGGGTTTGCTCATTTTTTTCTCATATGTACAGCGGTAGAGACCTGTCAATCACCTAGAGTAGGGTGGAGAGAATCCAGTTAGGAACCACCTTAGACTAATCTTCCCTCACTCTATTGTTCCTGGCCAGCCCTTTAAACAATGTTTTTTTTCTGAAACACCTGAGTGTTTTAGAGGAAAACTTACCATGTTCCAATCATACAACTGATGCATCCCCAGGGCCACGGGATACTTGGAACCGAGCTATACTGTCTCAGGGGAGTCACAGGGGTGGAGACCCGGCTTCTGTGACCCTGAGTTCAGATGAAAGGGGAATTCTGGATCGGTAGTGTCACTATGTAGGGAATAATGATAAGGGAATGGCAGTTACCGGCAGGGTGATCAGGGAAGACTAGTCTGACCCTAGTCTAGGAACCCTGAATGGCCCTGATCCCGAAGGTATCTCTGATGGTGAGAAGGTTCAGGCCTCCAGCCTCTTCCTAAAACTCCTCCACCAGCCCTGCGCTATTCCCCCCTTACCTCCCTCCACAGAACTGGGATATAACAACTCCAAAGGAAAGCGCAAACACACAGGTCAGCACAGCACGGCTTCCAGGCATAGAGTGAAACTCTATCAGCAGCACCACCTGGTGGAAGGAAAGGCTACTTAAAGGTTAGGGGGAGGGGAGTTTAGGTGAGTCACACATTAACCCCGCAATCAGCAGTTGAACCTAATAGCGCAGTTCTGGAGCACAACACAGCAGGCCAGGACCTTCACAACTATCAACCATGCAGCTCTTAAAGACAAACGCATATACAGCAGCATCCAGCAATGTCAGCGCCATGTAAGCGCATGACAGGTAGACAGAGGGGTGATAGCAAAGGGAGTTATTCATGACACCACCCGTGTTAAGTGGCTATAGGTGGCCACCGCTGCTGCAGAACCTTCGGGGATGATGGATGGGCAGCTGGGAAGGAGCAGATCCCCGGGGCAGTGAATGTAGAAAAGGTGTAGGGTGCAGGATGGTGGGCACAAAGCAACAGACAGATTCACTGTTTTGTAGTTCCTCAGTCCTTTACTGGTGCATCTGTAATTCAGGTTGTTGTTAACGGAGTCCTTGCCTGAGAGCAACTCGGGGTTCTCCTCACCCAGCAGGTTCTGAGACCTCCTTGCTGTGCTACTGTAGGCTCCTGCTGCTGCTGGCCTTCTCTCTCCTGCAAGGTGCCAGTATGGCAGGCAACTCGAGTCCTTTATTAGTCTTTGACGGCTCCTGAACTCTGTATGTTGCTTTGCCTCCAGGCACAGTGTGGCTGGGAAACTTGGAATCCCCCACCTTCCGGTATTGGCTACCAGGACGTTAGGCCCTGCCCAGCCTCGGACTCTGGTGTCCGTTCTCTGCGAGGTTCCACTGGGGTGAGCACGGGGCTGCTCGGCTCCCAGGCTTCCTTCCACTTCCTCAGACCCTTGCCTTAGATCTCCCACTGAGTTAGCGATCCTTGGGACGAGTTTAAGACAGCTACTAGTCCACCAGGATGTCTTCCTCAGTCCTCCTAGGAACTGAACTGATGTACCTAGGATGAACTTAGCACTGTTCCATCCTCCAGGTACTCTTCACAGTCCTCTTGGGAACTGAACTAACTAGCTCCGCCCCAGACCAGAATTTATAGGGGAGCTCACAATGGAACCGGGTTTAGGTCTCCCCCTTCTGGCCTGGAGGCAGAAGGTGTTGTGTGCAGTTACAGCCTGGTGTGCATACCCTTTTGTTGCTCTCAAGTGTGACATTACCACCCGGAGGCAATAACGACACTGCGGCAATAGGACCCTGGGGTGCCACATTCCCCCTTAGTGAAATACAGTACTCTGGATTGTGATAATCTTCTGGTAAAGAAAACATAAACAATGCAAAATTAAATGATATTAAATGTTGAACAGAGTCTCAAAAATATAAAAAAATCACAAAAACCAAGAAAATCCAAAAATTCAAAAAGCAGTCACTTGGTGATTAGTCCTTCCACCTTTGGCTGAAAATATATAAAGTTTTTACCACAACCAGTCCAGTGTTGTAATGGTCCATTGTTAATAAAAGAAAGTTCAAGAATATGTTAGGGTACCTTTACACACAGAGATATATTGCTTGCAACTCACTGGTTGTAGTGAAATCATGGACACATTATTCCATTTGTACATGGCAACAAAATGGAACAATGTGTCCATGATTTCACTGCAACCAGTGAGTTGTAAGCAATATATCTCTGTGTGTAAAGGTACCCTAAGAGTTCATACAGCGAAGTCTCTGTAGGTGCTGAAGCTTGGTGGTTGCAAGGTTACGTATTTACATACAACAAGAAAACATTTTTACAGTTTACTCCGTACTACACTTTAATCCCTATAACGGGCTGGAATCTGACCTTGTGTACTTTGCTGTGACCTCCATAACTCAGGGGTGTCTATTGCAGGTGTACTAAGTACTATGCTATGTGTAGTCATATACCTTGCAAGTCTCATTGAATCTGATTTGAGGTATTGGTCTTACCATGGGACTGACATGTTCACTGTGAGCAGGAATCTGTTCTTCCTGTTTTCCTACAGGTGCCACTTCCGGTACTTCCACTTGTGGTAGTTCTTGCCTCACTGGTTCAGGTATCTGCAATTGGGGAAAAGCTAGCATAGGCACGATAACTGCTCCACGATACTGAGTCCAGGTTTTTGGAAAGTCTCCTAGAACTGTATGGAATACATCTTCCTCTTTAGGTTGTGTTGTTACGGGAACTGGGATCTCTGGTTCATTTTCTGAAATCTTCAGTGGAATCTAAAGTGGAATCCCCGCGAAACGGTGCCGTCATCGACCTCCAACACCCCCTCCCCTTTTGTGATGTAACCTGTAAAGGTTAATAAAGGCAGAGCTACAGCATTACCGGATGAGTGCCTCCTTTTTTCACTTTTTTACGGATGTATATGTGGCGCCCTGTAACGAGTGCATCACAGGAGTGTATTGCATCCCAGACTGTAGATGCAATATTCTCTGACTAATCAATGACATGGTTAATCTCAGAGCTTCATACCCTACATGCATCACTAGCATAGAGGGCCAATAAGGTCCTGGTGGGCATAGTGTAGGAATAGAGTGTAGGAGAATGTAGAAGAAGGAGGAAGAAGAGAGAAGTGGTCGGGGAGGAACGTAGGAGACGGGGCTCTGCACAGTTCCGTGCAGCCCTGGAGACCACCTACCGGTTGGCACCATTACCCTGGTGCCTTAACAACTGGACCCTGGGCGAACACTTACGGGTCAAAAATACACCCACGCCCATCTACAACCGGATCACTGGTTCCGAAGCTAGCAAGTCGTTTATCACTGCTATGCAAACCAGGAGTGGAGGGATCGCTCTACAGGAGTACCCCACCGCCGCCGCATACAGAGCCGTCTTGCCAGCGGAGTACCCACCAAAAGGACCCAGGCTCCCCTCACACTGGAACGTACACACCGGCAGGGAAATTGAAGTAGCCCCTTGTACCCGAACTTGGCACACTAAGGCGACATCGGCAACTCACCTAGAACAAGTTTAGAATGGAGGAACACCGCGGAGCTCTGAAACTACACCGGTCATTGCTAAGTCCACCCAGTCCGTTACCCGTTACCTGTATACCATGTATCACCTGCTGGATTCAGAAAAAGACCCGTTACAGAGACTATTGGTGTCCGTGCCTTTTTCAGAACTGTCTAACTCCGCGTACTAAAGATAACTAAGCTGCCTCACAACATCAAGTGCAGCTTCTGGCTCCGGGGACTCCCGCTCGTCCTGTGGGGAGCGTCCCATCTTGCTGCATTACATCCCCCGGAGGCCCAAGCAGCGCCGGTGAAGTCACCGGAATTCCCGCAGGTGGCGTCACGACAAGAATTAACCCCTTATCTGTTCAGCCAACTTTATTGATCTGGACTACTGGGCCACACAGCATCGGGCGCGGAACCGTGACAGGGAGAAGCGACAGCCCGAGACATGTATACCCCGGCTACGGTGAGTCATATATATAATACACATATATATTTGTTTATTCACTCATTCATAAAGCGCTATTAAGTCATTGTGCTTTACATACATTTACAACACTGTCTCCATTGGGGTTCCCTATCTAAACATCCGATCAGTATGTCTTTGAAATGTGGGAGAAAACCAGAGAACATGGAGGCAACCCACACAAACACGGGGAGAACATACAAACTTCTAGCAGATGATGTCCTTGGTAAGATATGAATCCAGGACCTCAGTGCTGCAAGAGCAGATCCCCCGTACCGTGCTAACCACTGAGCCACCGTGCTGCTATTCCATTCAATGATTGCCCATATAGTGCCCAAACCCTATGAAAGAAGCCTGTCATCAATTTCATGCTCCAACCCCAATAGAGCTCCGAACACTACAATTATTCTGTATAAATAATGAAGAAAAAAATGGCTGCACTCACCAGGGTAGGATCTTCATGTCTTTATTGATTGTCCAGAAAGTCAGATCATAGGCATACCGACAGGGAAGGGGGAGTGCAGAGACGACAGACGACGGCCTGCCGTTTCGCGGTGAATTACCGCTTCCACGGGTCCTGTTTAGCGTCTGACGTCACATCCGGCGATTAAATAAGCCGGACTCAGACGTCACTACCGCATACACAAAACGAAGTGCAAAACAATTAAAAGTTACTGTATATCAAAACAACATAATGAAGAGTGCAATAAAAATAAGCTGAACCAATCTATTTACAAGTTGATATTCTTACTGAGCACATTTAAACCGGCAAGTGGTAGTGAGCGCTGCACTACTTGTGCTATTACCGTAAAAAACTATAAACCGTAAATAGGTCACAGGAGTGACGTGGCCTATCCCCGTATATAGTCACTAGTGCCCAGCATCTTCTATTCTTGTCAATATTCTGCATAAATGTTTGGATTGTCTATACAAAATAGGGTGATCACAAGACTGGCTACAACTACTGATGATAGCGGGAATTACAGCAGCCTTCAAAGTTTAGGTATGATGCCCCAAGGTTACTTGTTACGCCCCAAACCACAGGTTCTTATTTGGAGGATATCAAGAGAACATCACATAGACCAGACGTGAATGTAATCACTCTCCAGCCTCCTCTGTTGTGACATTATTCATTCATCACACTCAATATTTGATCCGGCTACCATGCTTTATTCATACTTGTAAGGATTTTTTAATATCACGCCATATTTTATTTTCCACAGTATGAATTATTTGTTTACTTGTATACCGGTTCCTGCGGGCTGACTGAGCGGACGAATAGCTTTAATTTAGAGACACTTGATGTTCCTGAAAGAGATGACAGATGAGGGACGACCGGCGTATTAATCGCCTCTCACAGCTATCACCGCTGTCTTTGGTCTGCAGGAAAATTAAACAAGGGACATGAACGTTATGGACACAGAAATGGCTCCTGCGTAGGCTGAGCTCATGGACAAACAGGCATAAAATCAGAGGAACAGACTTGTACAGGCCGTAAATTATCAGCCATTAACGCAGAGGCTGAGATGCAGCTGGGAACATTTCTGCCCTGCCATGTTATCATAGTGTCAAACTGCTGTTCTAAAATCTGCAAATTATATCAAATTCTTCCCAAAGGGATTTTCCTTTTCAAGTTTCTTTTGCCCATTGGCTTGTCCTAGATAAACATCTTAAATCAGCATTAGGACTCATTCCGTATGTTTTTCACAGATAAAATATATCACAAAAGTGAGTACACCCCTCATACTTTTGTAAATATTTTAGTATGATATATCTTTTCATGGGACAACACTGAAGATACAACACTTTGATACGATGTAAAGTAGTCAGTGTACAACTTGTATAACAGGGTCAATTTGGTGTACCCTCTAAAGAACTCAACATAGTCATTAATACCTAATCACATTGCGATTTTCGGTCATCCGATTGCATCCGCTTCAAAACAGATACACTCGGATCCGAAATCGGATCCCATGTCCCCCTATGGGAATTGGTTCGGATCGGATGTGCCACTATTGGCATCCGATTTTGGCACCATCCGATTTAATCACGGGGACAAAATTGTTGCCTGCTGTGATTTTGTGTCTGTGCCTCAAATCGGATGGCATTGGATCAGTGCTGATCCGAGTGCACACAAAATGTGAGCCTATGGACATCGGATCCGAGTTCACCTCTGATCCGATGTCGGCCCCGTGTTCCCTGCCTCTCCCTGCATCTTCCTTCCCACATCTCCTCCCCATTTCCTCTATTCTGTCCCCCCCCCGCTATTCTATTCTGTCTCCCCGCTCTGCTATCCTGAACTAATCCCTATCCTGTCCCCTGTTCTCGTCCCTGTGTGTTTAAAAAAAGAAAAACTCCTCCCAGAGGTTACATCACCTTGTCACCGTCTCCCAGGATGCAACACCATGGGGGCAGAAGGACCTGTGGTGATGTCACAGAGCCGGTCAGCTGATGTGTCATGTGATCGGCTCTCTGACATCACCACAGGTCCTTCTGCCCCCATGGTGTTGCATCCTGGGAGCCGGTGACAAGGTGATGTATCCTCCGGGAGGAGTTTTTTTTTTTTTAAGCACACAGGGAAGAGAACAGGGGACAGGATAGGGATTAGATCAGGATAGAGGAGTTGGGGACAGAATAGAATAGCAGATTGAAGAAGATGGAGGAGACAACTGCAGGTAGAGACAGGGACCAGGATGCACACGGATCCTGCATAGAATTGGATCGGATGGCTATTTGCCATCCGATTGCAGTTATCCGTGTGGATCCGTGGCTGTCCGGGGGATCCTACAAAAACTCGGATCCCATGGACAGCCATAAAATCGCAAGTGAAAAGGCCAAATTGTGCCCAAAATGTCAATATTTTGTGTGTCCCTCATTATTTTGAAGCACTGATTTAACTCTCTTGGGCATGGAAAGGGGCAGGATGGGCCAGGTGGTGGGAATGCTTATGCTTCCCCGGGCCTGTGCCCAGGTGGCTGCTAAGGGCCGCCGGAGGATCGGCACTGATTTTAATACATAGCACACTTGCAGAGTTCCCTAAAGCTTCATACGAGCTGCTGGATCCTCTTCCATAACAATATCACGGCGCTGCTGGATGTTAGAGAACTTTTGCTTCTCCACCTTCCATTTGAGAATGCCCGGTATTAGAACTGGAAAAGAAAGGTGCATAGTGTGTATACCTGTGAGACAATTTTGAAAGATAAAATTAGAATTGCTCACCTTTCACAGTTGTGAAAGTCACAACAGCTATAAAGACGTATAGCAGGTCTCTTAGTCTTCTCAGTCTTTTAAGCATAAAACAATAAAAACCATAGAAATTGGGAATACACTGCACTCCTGTTAGTATAAGAAGAAATTCTTCTTGACCAAAAAATTTGTAATTATGTGATTTTATTTTCTATGCATTTCAGGGTAACTAACAAACCCCTTCTTCAGGAGAAATCACACAGATGTAGAGATGCGCAAAAATAAAATCACATAATTAATAATTTTTTGGTCAAGAAGAATTCTTCCTATACTAACAGGAGCGCGGTCATATTCCAAATTCTATGTTTTTTATTATTTGAGAATACCCCACAGATGCTCAATAACGTTTAGGTTTGGAACATGATTGGCTAGTCATTCACCTTTACCTCTGTTTCGTTAGTAAGCCTGTGTTCATGTGAGGGATAATGCTTGTTCATTATGTCACAGAATATTAGCATTCATGGTTCCCTCGATGAACTGTAGCGCATCACAGCCGGCAGCACTCATGGAACCTCAAACATGACACACCAACCACATGCTTGACTAGATAAGACACACTTCTATTTGTGCTCCTCACCAGGTTGCCATCACATCTCTTGCACCATCTGAATCAATAAGTTTATCTGGGTCTCATCATCTACCAGACATGGTTGCAGTAATTCATATCCTTAAGGGTAGTGTCACACGTGGCGATGTCGCCCGCGACATCGCCGAAAGTGACGTAACAGCGATGTCGCGGGCGATACACAAGTGCGTCGCGCTGTTGACAGCGCACGCAACTGCAAATTATCGCTGGTCGCGTTGACAGTTTATGAACATGTTCATAAACCTGTCAACCTGTGACAGCGATTAGCTGGATCGCGCCGTCTGACACTGTTGGCGGCGCGATCCAGCCTATATCGCAGTGTTGCTGAGGATCGCTCGCTAGGCTGAGCCAGCCAGCGAGCGACGCTACGCCCACATCGCCGCCACTCACCGGCAACGTCGTGCGTGACAGCTGGCCTGCGATGTCGCGGGTGACACGTTGTTACGTCACTTCGGCGATGTCGCGGCGACATCGCACGTGTCCCATCACACGTAGCGACGCACCAGCGATCCCGACAGCGATACGACCTGTAGGGATCCTGGTACGTCACTTTGGGGTCGCTGGTGAATGTCAAACAGTCAGATCTCACCAGCGACTTCAGCAATGATCCGGAAAGATACAGATGTCATTGGGACTTGTCACTCTCGGGCGTAGTATTGAGATCGTTGGTCGTTGTCCCTTCAAACACAGCGATGCAGCGTTCACAGCGGGAGCGTGATGACCAAAAAATGACCCAGAGCACTTTGTAACGATCAGCGATCTCACAGCAGGGGTCTGATCGCTGCTAAGTGTCACATGTAGCGAGATTGTTAGCGAGATCGCTGTTACGTCACAAAACATGTGAGTTACAGCGATCTCGCTAACAATCTCGTTATATGTAACAGGGGCTTTAGTCTGCTTGTCTTCAGAAAACTGCGGAATTTCTTGTGCTTCCCCCTAGGACTTGAAGACCAATGTGACTGTGTGTGGTGTATGGTCTAAGTACTTACAGGTGGACCCTCTCACCCTGTAACCTCTCCAGCAATGCTGGCAGCACTCATACATCTATTTGTAAAGATGTACCTTTGCTCTGACGCTGGGCAAGTGCACTCAACTTCTAAGTTGACCATAGCGAGGCCTGTTCTGAGTTGAACTTGTCTTGTTAAACCACTGTATGGTCCTTGGCCACTGTACTGTAGCTCAGTTTCCAGGTGTTGGCAATCTTCTTATAGTCTGGTCCAACCATGTGGACCAACATCTTTTTTCAGATCCTCAGGAATTCTTTGCCATGTGATACCATGTTGAAACTCCAGTGACCAGTATTAGAGCATGGATGAGCGATGACACAATTAACTCACCTGTTCCCCATTACACCTGAGACCTTGTAACACTAATTATTCACAATGACATGACTAATTGGGCACAATTTGCTCATATTCACTTCGAAGGTCTACTCTCTTCTGCTGGCAGTTGTTTAAACATACGGTAAATGGCTGTGTGTTGACTTATTTAGAGGGTACCAAATTTAAACTGGTATACAAGCTGTACAAGGACTATGTAGCATTGTATCAAAGAGTCATATCTTCAATTTGTCCCATGAAAATATATAATAAAATATTTATGAAAATGTGAGGGGTGCACTCACTTTTGTGATATACTGTATTACAGTCTCGGGAACAGTTAACATGTCTATGGATCTGTGAAAAAATTAGGTGGCACTCTCATCCTATTTTTGTGCTGTCCATTTTTCACAGATTGTAAGGAAAGAAAAAGCTTAGAAACGACCTTCAGTGTTTATTAGCATACGATAAAAACTGATGAACTCTGATGCCATTTAAATTTTTATTTAATAATAATGTAGAGCAAGTTATTATAATAAATTTCTAATATACTTTATTAGAAAATTCTGGTTGAAAACCATTTATTAAACCTTCCAACAAGGTGTCCCCACTGCACTGTGTGTGAAGCAGACATATGTTCATTATCACTCAGATCTGTCTTCAGTGAATACGGGCATGTAACCATATAAGGATAATGGGGGTGTGGCCTGCACTCCTGACTGCAGCTCAATGCATCAGATTAGCTCAGGGCACAGCATAGTTGCTAAGCAATGTCAGAAAGTCAGGATCACTGCAAACTCCTCAGACTTTTGTGGTAAGGAAAGGTCTGTCATCTGGCTCCACACAGCTCAGTCACAATCTCTGTTAACCCCTTGTCTGCTGGCTCCCACACTGCTCACTGTCAGCCTGCTCTGAGAAGCTGTGAAAATACACACACAGTGCTGACAGATGCTGGCCATGCCCACACAGCTATAAAATGTAGTTTTCAAAAGAGCACAGAAAAATGTGAGAAAATAAGTCATATGGCACAAAAAGGCATTATCTTAGCTGCTATGTGACCCATTATTAACAACCAGTGCAGTATTGTTTTGTTTTTTTAATTAAATAACATTTATCTTTAAAAAGTGATACACTGACCGAAACTGATCAAAATCTTATTAAAAACACTCATGAAACATGGACAGTTTTTTTGCATATGAGCAAAATCTTTGTTGGTCTGAATGAGTCCTTGGATTCCTTTTCTCCAATGCTGGCTGTCCGCCTCCGCTTATAGTGATTGTTTACAGGTTTCGCTGGTGACACCATGACTAAAGCACATATGACCACTGCAGACAATCACTAAATGGATCAGCCCTGCCAGCCTAGTGATTGGTTGTGGCTTTAGAGAGCTAGTACTGGAGTATATGGACGGGAGTAATGCTGATTTCATTTCTAAAGAAACAATAAATCAGAAAACTCTTTTAGATTTTTTTTACTCCATAAATTTATTGCAATGATGGTATTACATTTTGAGCCTTTCCTTTTGGTAAATTGTACTTGTTTGTCTGATAAATTCCATTTGCAATTTTTCATTAATGGTGGCCGGCTTTTGCTGCTACCGTGATTGATTAAATAGTTCCAGATTTGCATCTTAATCAATAATTGTTGCCTAAAGGCTTAGTGACTCAATTAGAAGTTTATTTTATGAAGTGAGAATCTAGAGTCATGACAGCTGGAATAAAATAAAGAAACATTTAGTGAATAGTTTAAAACAGGTAAATGTGTACAAAAATGATCCACATGCATGACAAAAATACAGCAATCAGACCCGTGGTATAGTATAGACAAACATTTCTATATGAACACTATAGTGATAATTATAATTTAGTGTACATAGGTTGAATTAGATACTTATTATATCTTATTACTCTCTATGTATGTACAGGGTAATGGGACATATATGCAGAAATCTATATGTATTTACCAACTAGGATTCCACACATTTACTATATAGAAGTCCTATCCAGTCCCGATGTAAGCTTGTACCGAATACAGTGTCACTTATATCATCGTGTTAATTACAGTTAAATTGGAATGTGAAGAAGCCCAAAGTTTGGTTGACCAATCAAAGAAAACAGCGCCACCTATAGGGCATCTGTGACAGAGTGCCCACACACCATCAGGTACACTGGCCGCAGTGCAGGTATTCATTATCACCATCGCTTGTGTCCTCTTCGTCATACCCTTGGGGGTGGACCCTTCCTGCTGCTGCACTTCCTTTCATTTGCATTCTACTGGAATGCAGGCTGGTGCCACAGCTCATCAGCGTACAGGGGGAACAGATGTCGCACAGGGGTGAGTGAGACAGTGCACAACAGAGGAACAGAGCAGACAGGAGGAGAGACAGCACAGGGGGAAGGGAGAATGCACAGGGTAGAGAGACAGCACAAGAGGAGAGAGAGTACACAGGGTTAAGAGAGAGCCCACGGGGAGAGCGCACAGGGGAAGACACAGCACAAAGGCAGAGAGCATGAACAGGGGGAGAGACAGCTGGAGGAGAGGTCCCACAGGGGAGGAGACAGCACAAGGGGATGATCCAGGAATCTCACAGAGCTGGAAGATGGGCCAGGAATCTCACAGAACTGGAAGACGAGGCAGGAATCTCACAGAGCTGGAAGGCGAGCCAGGAATCTCACAGAACTGGAAGACGAGCCAGGAATCTCACAGAACTGGAAGACGAGGCAGGAATCTCACAGAGCTGGAAGGCGAGCCAGGAATCTCACAGAACTGGAAGACGAGCAGGAATCTCACAGAGCTGAAGACGAGCCAGGAATCTCACAGAGTTGGAAGGCGAGCCAGGAATCTCACAGAATTGGAAGACGAGCCAGGAATCT
The DNA here is from genome assembly GCA_033576535.1 of Allobates femoralis. Taxonomy (NCBI): domain Eukaryota; kingdom Metazoa; phylum Chordata; class Amphibia; order Anura; family Aromobatidae; genus Allobates; species Allobates femoralis. The sequence continues at coordinate 23,329,127 of JARQOC010000012.1, forward strand.
CACAGAGCCGGAAGGCGAGCCAGGAATCTCACAAAGCTGGAAGACGAGCCAGGAATCTCACAGAGCTGGAAGGTGAGCCACGAATCTCACAGAGCTGGAAGGCGAGCCAGGAATCTCACAGAACTGGAACACAAGCCAGGAATCTCACAAAGCTGGAAGGCGAGCCAGGAATTTCACAGAGCCGAAGGCGAGCCAGGAATCTCACAAAGCTGGAAGGCGAGCCAGGAATTTCACAGAATTGGAAGACGAGCCAGGAATCTCACAGAGCGGAAGGCGAGCCAGGAATCTCACAGAGCTGGACGACGAACCAGGAATCTCACAGAGCTGGAAGGCGAGCCAGGAATCTCACAGAGCTGGAAGACACGGCAGGAATCTCACAGAGCTGGAAGATGAACCAGGAATCTCACAGAGCTGGAAGACGAGGCAGAATCTCACAGAGCTGAAAGCGAGCCAGGAATCTCACAGAGCTGGAAGACGAGGCAGGAATCTCACAGAGCTGGAAGACGAGGCAGGAATCTCACAGAGCCGGAAGACGAGCCAGGAATCTCACAGAGCTGGAACGCGAGCCAGGAATCTCACAGATCTGGAAGACGAACCAGGAATCTCACAGACCTGGAAGACGAACCAGGAATCTCACAGAGCTGGAAGGCGAGCCAGGAATCTCACAGACTTGGAAGACTTTTTTTTTTAGAAAGAATGGATGAAAATCCCTCAAACAAGAACTGAAAGACTCTTGGTTGGCTACAAAAAGGGTTTACAAGCTTTGATACTTGCAAAAGGGGTGTACATAATAGGTACTAATCATGCAGGATGCTCAAACTTTTGCATGGGCCCATTTTTCTTTTTGTAATTTCTAAAATGTTAAAGATGAAATTTTATTTTTTATTGGGTGTAACAAGAACCTCTTCTACCCCTAAAGTTCCGCCCCTACAGCTATCTCTATAGAGTTCTTCCAGGTGTTATCCACCATGTTGATTATCACTCAATTTTGCCAAAAACAGAAAAGATAAAGAATTGGTTTAATAGAAGTAAGAAAAGAAAAGCCAGCAACTCACTTTTATGTGTGATTTTAATACCGGGAATATTGAATACAACCTCGCCAGCTGTAACCTTAGCATTGCCGTAAGCAGGGGAATATTTATCTTTCCTGCAGGGTGGGCTTCTCCATTCTTTACCAATGTGGTAGTCAAATGACAAGCATCTAATACATTTACCAGTGAAAGTATACGATTACAAAGGGCTGTAGTATATCTCGTTGTGTAAATGAATTCATTTTACATGAGCAATCATAACAAACAATGCCTGGTATAAATGAATAGACATTTATTTTGGCAGCTGGGAACCTTCTGAGCTCTACTTTTGGAAACAGGGACGCATTTGAGCTTCTACTCTGCTAATGAATCTAATCTGCTACAAAATATTTTCTTAACGTTAAATCAGTAGTTTCTTTCTTTAAGCCGGTGCACAGTGTAAGGACCTCATAAATGACACTATGTAAACACAGTGTGTGTTTCTAAGGATTTATGGAAGTCTTTATAAAAAAGACTGAATGTGACATCGGTGACCCTCTCGTTGAGCTCCCAGTCGTATGCTTGTATTTCTCAACTAAAATAATAAAACTATGCATAGAAAATAAGCCTCCTCGAATAAAAACAGCAGTACGGGATATCAGAGATATGTAATAGTATGGTCCTTTCATCAAGTTAAGATTCGTATTGTACGTATGGTGAAGAATAATTCAGTTTAGTTTATGTGGCTTAACCTCTTTCCGACACATGACACACTAGGTACGTCATGTGCCGACTCCCTCCCTTTGATGTGAGGTCACATCATCCCTCCCATCGTCAGCTGAAATGTGTAGCTAACGTCATCAGTGATCTGATCGATGTTGTTAACCCTTTGAATCATGTTGTCATTCATTGATGGCGCGTTCCAAAGCCCAGTGGCGTGGATCACCATGTTCCCTACCATGATCGGAGATCCCATGAAGCGATCACAGGATCTTGATCTGTCACCTGTAGAGTTCAGGGTCCTCTGGTGACCCCAGAAGCTGTCTGGGATCACTTTCTGTGGATGACTGGCGAGAGCCAGCATCCACAGACAGTGATCATTTGTCCTGTGTACTGAAGGGCTGCAGCTCATCAGTACATAGGAGAAGCGATCGGACACTATCACACTGAGGTGCCCAATGAGCCAGTGTAAAATAAAGAGAAGATAAAAATAAGTTTTTAAAAATATACAAAAAACAAGTTCAAATCACCCCCCTTTTTGCTCTATTCAAAAAAAAACTATTAAAAAATACATATATTTGGTATCGGCATGTTCAGAAATGCCCAATCTATTAACATCTAGAATCAATAAAGATCGGTAAACTGCGTAACGGAAAACAAAAGTCAAAACGCCAAAATTACATTTTTTTGGTCACCGCAAAATTGCAATGAAATGCAATAACGGGTGATCAAAACATCACATCTACCCAAAATTGATATAATTAGAAACGTCAGCTCAAGACGCAAAAAATAAGCCGTCACACAGCCCCAGATCCCGAAAAATGAGGACGCTACGGGTGGAAAATGGAGACAAAAGTGCAATTCTTTCTCTTTAAAAACTTCTCAATTTTTTCACCACTTAGATAACAGTAAAAGTAACATGTTTGGCATCTATAAACTGGTACCGACGTAAGGCATCATACTGCACACGTGATCATGATACACTATATGATAAAATGAATTATTTCATGTGAAAATGCAACTCGTCCCGCAGAAGAAAGCAAAAGAAGCCGTCATATGTCTACTTTGATGAAAAAATAAGAGTTATGGCTCTTGGAAGAAGGGAAGGGAAAAACGGAAAACAGAAAATTGCCCCGGGGGTGAAGGGGTTAAAGTGATGGCATAATGCTAGAGTGATTGGGGGCCAAAGTCTGGGAGTTCTACAATTCTATGTATGAAAGGGAAACAGCTCTGATGTAAGTTTTCTAGGCCTAATGAGGGTCCTGGTCACCTAGCTGTGCAAGTGGATGGGGTGGTTTTGTTGTTTTCAACACTGTCAGGTCTACATCTACAGTGATGAATTCCCCATTTTACTAAAGGATTAGTCTGGGTTTCAGAATTAGGACCTCAATTGATCATAAAGCTATGATCTACTCAATGGATACCGTCTCCTGGTACTTGGCAATCAATTATGTAGTTGTTGTTACACACTTGGCATTCAAAGTAATATCTATCTGGGTGGCACGGTGGCTCAGTGGTTAGTACTGTACGGTGGTTCAGTGGTTAGCACTGTACGGAGGCTCAGTGGTTAGCACTGTATACGGTGGCTCAGTGGTTAGCACTGTACGGTGGCTCAGTGGTTAGTACTGTACAGTGGCTCAGTGGTTAGCACTGTACGGTGGCTCAGTGGTTAGCACTGTACGGTGGCTCAGTGGTTAGGACTGTATGGTGGCTCAGTGGTTAGCACTGTATACGGTGACTCAGTGGTTAGCACTGTACGGTGGCTCAGTGGTTAGTACTGTACGGTGGCTCAGTGGTTAGCACTGTACGGTGGCTCAGTGGTTAGCACTGTACGGTGGCTCAATGGTTAGCACTGTACGGTGGCTCAGTGGTTAGCACTGTACGGTGGCTCAGTGGTTAGCACTGTACGGTGGCTCAGTGGTTAGCACTGTATGGTGGCTCAGTGGTTAGCACTGTATACGGTGGCTCAGTGGTTAGCACTGTACACGGTGGCTCAGTGGTTAGCACTGTACGGTGGCTCAGTGGTTAGCACTGTACGGTGGCTCAGTGGTTAGCACTGTACGGTGGCTCAGTGGTTAGCACTGTACGGTGGCTCAGTGGTTAGCACTGTACAGTGGCTCAGTGGTTAGCACTGTACGGTGGCTCAGTGGTTAGCACTGTACGGTGGCTCAGTGGTTAGCACTGTACGGTGGCTCAGTGGTTAGCACTGTACGGTGGCTCAGTGGTTAGCACTGTATGGTGGCTCAGTGGTTAGCACTGTACAGTGGCTCAGTGGTCAGCACTGTATGGAGGCTCAGTGGTTAGCACTGTACGGTGGCTCAGTGGTAAGCACTGTATACGGTGACTCAGTGGTTAGCACTGTACGGTGGCTCAGTGGTAAGCACTGTACGGTGGCTCAGTGGTTAGCACTGTACGGTTGCTCAGTGGTTAGCACTGTACGGTGGCTCAGTAGTTAGCACTGTGTGGTGGCTCAGTGGTTAGCACTGTGTGGTGGCTCAGTGGTTAGCACTGTATATGGTCACTCAGTGATTAGCACTGTACGGTGGCTCAGTGGTTAGCACTGTACGGTGGCTCAGTGGTTAGCACTGTACGGTGGCTCAGTGGTTAGCACTGTACGGGTGGCTCAGTGGTTAGCACTGTATACGGTGACTCAGTGGTTATCACTGTACAGTGGCTCAGTGGTAAGCACTGTATACGGTGACTCAGTGGTTAGCACTGTATGGTGGCTCAGTGGTTAGCACTGTATGGTGGCTCAGTGGTTAGCACTGTGTGGTGGCTCAGGGGTTAGCACTGTGTGGTGGCTCAGTGGTTAGCACTGTACGGTGGCTCAGTGGTTAGCACTGTACGGGTGGCTCAGTGGTTAGCACAGTACAGGTGGCTCAGTGGTTAGCATTGTAATCTTGCACTGCTGGGGTCCTGGGTTCTAATCCCACCAAGAACGACATCTGCAGGAGATTGTACGTTTTCCCCGTGTTTGCTGTGGTTTCCTCCAAGTTCTCTGGTTTCCCCCCACATTTTAAAGACTGATAGGATGTCTAGATTGTGAGCCCCAATGGGGACAGTGTTGCAAATATATGTAAAGTGCTATGGAATTAATAGTGCTATATAAATGAATAAACATATTATTTTGTATACAAGTATATCAATTTATGCAACATATGAAACTTAATTCTTCCAATAAGGCTGCTTTCACATCAGCGGACATGATAAAAACATAGTTTATGTAAATGACTACACCCAGTAGCGTAACTTGAAGCTGATGGGCTCCGATGCGAAAGCTCTAACAGGGCCCCGAATTATTGTGAATCTTTAATAGCATTAGTCTTTTTTCTATAGGCCAAAGAGACTTTTGGGGCCCCCTAGGCTCCAAGGCCCTGGAGTGATTGCAACCCGTGCACCTGTTATAGTTACACCCTTGACTACACCTTATTTGCATTCATTATGGAGTTCCAATATTTAAGTCATTATTGATCATCTAGATCGACATGTTATGGTGGGTTTACACACACCAATCATTGTATCCAATCTCTGAACCAATCTCTGGTTGCAGTGAAATCATGGACACATAGTTCCATTTTGTGGCTGTGTACAACATGGAGCAATCTGTCCATGATTTCACTGCAACCAGAGATTGGTTCAGAGATTGGATACAATGATTGGTGTGTGTAAACCCACCATCAGGCTATGGGTTGAACAAGATGAACTTAAAGTCTTCCTTTAACTTTAAAAACTATGGAACTATTTAGGGTCAACTTACGGTAATTGTGCAAAAATGCACAGAAAGACAATGAAGAGATCTATTTTCATAATTTTTGTACCAAAATATTTTCTTGTGCTAAAGCTCAGACATAAGTATTACATTTTTAGTACAAGTGTGTTTGACAGCAATCATTTTTTGTTCAGTAGAGTGTCACGTTGCCATCGGACTTGGCAACTGTTATTCCTGCCCACGAGGCACCGCCGGATTCCTTCGGCTAGTGGTGGTGGTGATAGGGGAGCCATGTCCTCATTGGAACCTGTTTCTTTGGTTCCTGCCTCTGTCACTGGGCATCGCCATGCTCCTCTTGTGGGTGATGCATGTGACAGGAGAGAGGTCCCTGCAGAGGCATCTGGTAGGCATCAGTCTATTCTATCAGAAGTGGGGTGGTTGGTACCAGTCATGCATCATCATCTCGCCTGGTTGTAGGGGTAGTCCAGATGAGGTCATCAGGCTGTGAGATCCAGCCTATGAGAGGGAACTGTGCCCTTCAAATACCTTGGGACCTGTCCTGCAAACTACCAGATATATTCTTGGTTTTCCCATCATTCTTGTTTGTGCTCTGTTATATTGACTCTGACCTTTGCCTGGATTTTGACCCTTCTATAACCTGACGATTTTGTACTTTTGCTGCCCTCCCAGTTTTTGACGCTGCTTTCTGACTACTCTTTTGTATCCTGATTTTGTCTATTCCCTGACCTCCTAGTCTTGTCCCTTCTTGGCAACCTCCCTGCTTTGGTCTGCTGCTCACCTATAGGCAGCTACCTCCTGGGCTCTGCTGTAATTCCAAATCCCTGTACAATGACCTTGTCAGATTTATCTTACCAACAACTGGTAAGGTTTTTAATATCATTAGGTATGGACCATCCTGATAGGGTCGCCTTGACGCGGTGGGAATGCTTGTGCATTTTAGGGTCGCCTTGACGCGGTGCGACAGCTTGCACATTTTTTGATCAAATAATGTCACTAAGTACCCTATTTTTACTTTTATGCACTTCACAATTTATTTATTCATTTACTTTAGGGAATTTTACTCACTATTTTTCAGTTGGTTTTGCTTTTTCCATGAGGATGCAGTTTATTTGTGTACATTTTATAGTCTTAAAATTAGAAGCCAGCAAAAAGATCTGCAGGATCCTGGTCCAGTAACTACTTGAGTGGTCAGTGGCCACCGGATGAGAGTGCTTGGCTTACCAATCAGAAGAGGTGACGTGGATGCTGCAGGTAGTAGGAGGTTCTCAGGGTTTCGGTGCAGCAACTATGGCTTGACCTACCTGGCCGCTAGTCCAGGACCCAGCAAATTATTTTGCTTGCCTCAATTCAAATAATCTTTTCAGATATTTTAGTACTTGATGCAAACAGTTCTCGGTCAGTAGGGCTGATGGAAGGCTTAGACGGAGGAAACCTGACAAAATATACTCAGCAGTCACTTTCCTTACACATCTTATAGGGTGAAACCAAACTCCTTCCCTGCATAATAATCCTCAATCTTCATACTAAAAAAATAGCATTAAATCCCAGAATATATTTATGGCCAGGCATAAAGGTCTCTGTTGGCTTAAACGTAAGCTTGAAGCTTTCTCTTTGCAGCTTCACATTTCTATTATATGTCTTCATCTCCTGGAGCACTGATAGCACGTCCTCCAATGTGCTTGGTATCAAGATGCACTATTAAAATTAGTACGAAAGTGTGGAGTAAAATTAATTTATTTTAGTATCATGCAAACTGAATTAAAGCAGCATCGTCTGCCCCACAAGTGCCATTTATTTCAGATACAATAAGTATGCACAAGGCAGATGGCTTAGGTCATACAAATTAGAGAGATAATTGCCCAGAACAATCAAATTGGATCATAAATTATTTATTTATTTTCCACTAATAATACCCCCTAGTATGTGGTAGAATATGATAAATAAAGTATCTATCTAGTAACACTGTGATTGCCCCAGTATGTAAGACTTGAGGTGCTGGCTGTAAGTGGTTGCTTTTTTAGACACTTATAACAATTGTGTACCCAGCGGGAGCCTGATTTATCATGCCGCTCTCATACTGTATAACACTGAGTGTTCACAATGTGTTTGGTCACTTAAATCTCAGGTTGTGACTGCATTTCACTAAAAGTGAGTCACTTTCATTGTCATTTGCAGCCTGTATAAGGGTGCCTTCACATTTGCGTATGGGAAAGCAGCGTATGCTGCGTTCCCATACGCAGTCAAACGCATGCGCACTGCGGTTCCTATGTTTAACATAGGAACGCATAGTGCCTGCGTTTGCTGCGTTCGGGTGCGGATGCGGACGATATCTGCTCCTTCCGGTGTCCAGCATCCGCGCCCGGGACGCAGCATGTTGCATTTTTTGTGCGCTCGGGGAGCTTGGAAAATCGGCAAGCGTCCCCAAGCGCACAAAACATGCATTGTCTTCAATGGGTCCGCAGTGTTCAGCGCTTGACAGCGCTGGAGAACGCTGCGGGCCCATTGAAAAATCTCCCGGTGGCCGCCGGTGATGTCACAGGAGCTCACCGACGGCCACCGGGAGATCAGCTGAGCCACTGCTGTCCTCCTCCTCCCCGCCGCCGGCAAGCACCGGGACCTGTCGGCGGGGAGTACAGCTGATGTGACAGCTGTTTGAATCTTCCCGCGCCGACATCTCCTCTCGGTGTCGGCGCGGAAAGATTCAAACAGCTGTCAGATCAGCTGTACCCCCCGCCGACATGTCCTGGTGCTTACCGGCGGCCGGGAGGAGGAGATCTCCGGCGCTGAACTCCTCCTCCGGCCCGCCCCCGGACAGCGCCGATTGGCTGCCGGGCTCCCTAGTGATGTGTCCGCAGGCGGACATTATCCGCTGCGGACACATCATAAGACACTGCTTTTGACAGCGTTTGTGTCTGCATGCCATCAGCATGCAGACACAAACGCCAGTGTGAAGCCACCCTAAAGCATACACTGCTCAGCATAAGATCAGAGTTGTCAATGTCTTTCTTCTATTGAGATGTATTTGCCATTCGTCTCACTGCTGAATAATAATCTTGTAGTTATGATACCTTTTAATGGCTAATTAGAATAAGTGATGTTACAAAGCAGCGAGCTTTTGAGACTACTTAGGTTGATTCTCTTTACTTTTTTTTAGCCATTAAAACTTATCATAACTACAAGATTATTTATTTCTCCTACTAATAGCAGTCAATCTTTTTTCCATGGCTAACACGGTAGCAAACCTTTTTTCTCTTAGGTAATAGTACTTGTAATAGGAGGTCTGCTCAGGTCTGAATTACCTATTCTAGTTCAGTTTTGGGATATCACCACTGTGCTTTATGATTAACCTCTTTCCGACATATGACGTACTGGCTACGTCATGTGTCGGGTGCCCGCCTTTGATGTGAGCTTCGGCGGTGAGCTCTCCTCATACCCCCACATCTCAGTACATATGTATACTAGCTGTAGAGCCCGGTGTTGACCTGGTGCAATGCCCATATATGGCTGTAATGTAATTCATATGTATATATATATTATAATTACTATAATATATATACTGTATATATAATGTATATGGTAATGTATGTATGTGTATATATTTATGATAGCCCCGAGTCCTCCCTTTAGCCATGCCCCTTCAGAGCTCTGCCCCTACACATAGCCCCACCCCAGTAGCCCTACCCCTTTCATAGTGCCACCCATATATAGCCCACCCCCTTCATAGACCCAGCCTTTCACATGGTCCCGGGGCGGGGCTATGTGGAGGAGGTGGGGATATGTGAAAATGCAGGCTGTGAAGTAGGTGTGGCTATATGGAGTGGGCGGGCTATGCCACATATATACATACATACATTCAGCTTTATAGATTGTGTATATATATATATATATATATATATATATATATTGTGGTGATGTGGCCCCTGGCCGGGTGCATCACACGGGCTATCGGTGCAGGTCTCTGTTCACATGGGCCGGTTTTCCTGTGTGTGCGCTGTGTGAAACTTGTCTGGTGTACAAGTGGGTTAACAGCTGAAGGGTTTTCATGAGCTGAAGATCTGAGAGATTCATGAGCCTAATGAGCGGCTGAACCTGTGGGGATGAGTGCTTTGCTGGGCTAAACCTGAATGGTGCACAGGGGGTTAATCACATCTCAGGTCTGTGTGTGTGTAAGATGTGCTGATTGACTCACTGTGTTGCAGCTGTGGGTGAGGCAGCCTGGATAAGAACCTGCCAGGTGTCTGAATGAGAGAGGACGATGGAAATCAGAGCAGTCCAGACCACTGCCATGTGAGGATATGCTGAAAGTGATCCATCCCCGGTGGGGGAAGTGAAGGGAGCCTGCCAGCTCCATGCCGGTGCACCTGATGTGTGCATGCCAGCCAGTGTCCAGGACTGAGGACGGCTCAAGGGCCATGCGGTCATATGTGTGATGAGAATCGACGACGGCTCAAGGGCCAGGCGGTCAGATGTGCGGTGTGAGAGACCGAGTACGGCTCAAGGGCTAGGCAGTCACAGCCGACTTTGGGACTGACTGAGTGAGTCATGATAGGGTCCCGTTGATCCAGATGTTAGTGTCCTGGATCCCGGTGGATCCGTGGAGGTCTTGTGTGTACTGAGTGACAGGGTTCCTGGTACTACTATGGGCCCTGAGTATGTAGCATATTGGTTTATGTAAAAATGCCATGAATGCTGTTTCATGCGTGAGTCATAACGGTTCATAAAAAAGTACAATGTGTGATGACTCGTGTGCAATAGGATGGGGAATGATCCCTGTCAGGGTGTTAGGCGGAGGTAACCGCCATTGGGACCGACAATAGGTCATGATATGGTCCCGTTGATTCTCATGCGAATGTCCTGTAATGTAATGTAATATGATGTGATGTGCTAATGTGAAAGTTATGAAAATGTAAATACAGTGTTATGTTTTATGTTATGAAAGCGGTTTATGACAGAAAAACAGTGAATCCCCTGGTTATGTCCCGTTGAAATGCAGTTGCTGATGTCATATTCCCCATGCCAAGCGAGTTCCCCTGGGGCGCTACCTCACAATATGTACATATATATATAGTATCTAAGTCATGTGGCAAGACTCAAGGGTAAACATATAAGGTGGACATCACATATATGTGGCACTGGAGAGTCAGCTTTCTTGCTCTGGGAAGAGAGCTCACGTGATGTAGCCTAGCTATACCCAATCAATGTAGAGAGAGTCAATTAGTAAGCTTCAATGTAAGTCACAAGCAAGTCATGGCTTCCTAAATTGTTGAGTACCAAAAGAAAAGAACTCTATTGATATATGACTCCTATAAATAAATAAAAAAAATGGCTCCAAGGTACGACAAAGTGCAATAATAAAGTGCAAAGTGCTTACTCATAAGTAGCATCCCCTTGAGAACCCCAATGTGTGTTTCGCGTTTTAGCTTCCTCTGGGGTTTCACTGTCATCTTGTACATGAAAAACTGATGTGTGAATGTACCTTGAATCAAAGAAGGTCATTGAACGATTGTTCCTGGTAGATCAAGCATTATAATTGTCATAATGCCAACCAGGATCTGCTTACGGATATATATGGGATAAATATGGTGTAAGACAAACATTCATATGAAGTATAAATATGGCAAAAAAGTCTGTATGATCTACTTGGTAAACACAGCTGTTCTGACATCCAAGTAGAAGTGAAATAGTCTAGAAATGTGTTTTTGATATATCATGAGAGAAGGTAAACCATACTTAGTTCCACTTGAGAGAAACTTTAATTTAGTGTACTGGTTTCAACGAGTACCAGATGTTTCAGGGGCTCAGTGCAGACCCCCGAGGGGAATTAAGTACAACATTAAAAGTGTACCTGAAGATCAAGAGCCCAATACATTGCATAGTATGTTCTGTATTGTGATAGACATAAAGATGTCGCTGAAATTGAACATAACATAGGCTCGTCAGGTTATGCTAATTGTTTATACTCCATGATCAGACTTACTTAAATCTGCGATCAATTGCAGCCATTCCCTTCCTGACAACAGCAGAAACTCAGAATAATTCACACATCTGTATTCGTCCACAGTGTAACGCTTCAGACCCTGACAAATCAAAGGCGACAGCTGTATTATGTTAATCCACCCTTGAAAATCAAACCAGTTTTCGTACTTTTTATGTCATAGGCTTTTTCTTTTTTTTTTCTCTCCTTTTCTCCCTCATTGTGTTACATTTAGTAAAACTGATCTATATATCTTTTGCCACTTCCAGACTGCGACTGTCTCTGTGAAGTTAACGGGTAAGAGAAGATCTTACTGAGCTCGGCTTATGCCCCTTACATAAGGAAAATATTGTGTGACTGGGTACGTTGGCAGAGCCTGCGTCTGACTCACTGGAAGCCAGATGATGGCTTTTATTTTTAGGAAGGTTCACCAGCCCGTGAAGAGTGAGATCTACGCTATGAAAGGCATTGGCACACAAGAGTAACGTACATTTCCTTTGCAGTTAATGGTCTAATACAGAGTTTAAGGCTGCAATAAGTAACTTTAAGGCAGTATTGATACCTGCCATCTGTAGTGTCCGATCCAGAATAAAGAGAGCATAAAGGAAATACTAATACTTCTCCTTTTTTCTGTATCTGTTCCAGTGTTAGGCTTAATTAACTGTGTCAGAAATTACATTTCAGCCTAAGATTACAAATGATGAATGCTTTTAATGACTGGTACTCTACAGGGGACTAATTTAAAGCGTAACCACCATTTACATTTTTATTTAATAAGTGAATATATAATAACTTTCAAATATACTTATAAGAGAAATCTGGTTGAAAAAGGTGTCCCCACTACACTGTGTGTGAAGCAGACATATGTTTATTATCAGTCAGATCCTTCTTCACACTGAATATGGGCATGTAAACATATAAGGTAAAGTGGGCGTGGTCTACATTGTGAGCTGCAGCTGGTGAGGAAAGCACTCCGGGACTATGGTTTGCACTTGATTGATATCCATTTGATTATAGTGAGACTACAGAGCTATTAGTCCTTATTGTGCAATTGGTGCCCGGCTTTCTTGTTTACAATTAGAAATAATGTATCAGATTACAGCACAGTTGCTAAGCGATGTCAGTATCACTGCAACTCTCAGACGTTTCTGTAAGGAAAGATCTGTCATCTGGCCCACACAGCTCAGTCAGGATCTCTGTTAAGCCCTTGTTACTGGCTCCCACACAGCTCACTATCAGCCTGCTCTCCGAAGCTGTGGAAATACACACACAGTACTGACAGACACTGGCCATGCCTACACAGCCATAAAATGCAGTTTTTAAAAGAGCACAGAAAAATATCAGAAAATACGGTAAGTCATATGGCACAAAAAAATGCATTATCTTAGCTGTTATGTAACCCATCATTAACAACCAGCGCAGTGTTGGTTTGTTTTTTTCAATTAAAATGACATTTACACTTTAATGTTTGGTTCCCTCATAGACTTCTACTGATTGTTGAGGGTGCCAGCAGCAGGATTGCTTATGATCCGCTCATTTTAAGAAAATGGTATTGTATAAAGCTGACAATTCCCTTAGAATAAATGATTCAGCCTTTATATAAAAATGCTACAATGTATAGACAGTTTGGAGTTGTATTTGTTGACTTTAAAAATGTATTATACTTATGTGGCACCCCTGCAGGGGATTGCCACAGGACCCACCGATGCAGGGAGGGATGTACACCTTGGCACACACAGAATTCAACACCTTCCACCCCAGGCCTGAAAGGGGAGCTCCACTGGCTGCCCTTAAGCCAGATCCCCTATAAAGACCCAGGCGTGAGGGGAGGAATCAGTCAGTCTGCAGTGAAGAGAACAGTCAGTGAGTTCCAGTGAGACAGTACAGAAGAAGGTACTGGAAGGATCTGGTTGCTGGGACCAAGCCAGGCCCAGAACCAGGAAGCTGACCCAGCTGTGCAGCGCCCTAGAGAGAGACATGGAGGCCAGTGGGAGAAATAGGAGAACAGAAGAAGGGAACTTAACTGTGATCTCTTTAGCTCACCCGGACACCGGAGTCCGAAGCTGCTATTACTCTATTGGTAGCAGAGAAAGCCTGGACAGACCAGAGGTTTTAGTCCCTGGAGCTCAGGAAAACCTATACCCCAAACCTGACCAAGCATAGGACCAGGGACCCAAGCAGAAGATAGGGATCCCCCAAAGAAAGGTCCTCGCTGTCTGTTGTGGAGTAGCACCCTGAGAGAGAGGAGAAAGAGGGCAGGTTCAGCTACAGGCAAAACTTACCCCCAATTACCTCTCACACTAACAGAGAGGCCTCACAACTCTCCAAGGTGGACGTCCCAAACTGCACTGATAACCTGGTTACCCTCCTGGACCGTGCCTGTTACCGGACATCAGTAAAAAGGTACCGAAACAGACTATTGTGTGTGTGTGCCTGATTCACCGCCGCCTGCAGCGTTCACCACAGAACCGCTACTACAACTCCCCTCATCCACCCGCTGCCCTGAGGTAAAGTTCCACCTGTGGGGAGCTGTACTACCAAAGCTGCACTTACATCACCTCAGCGGCCGGCCGCAGCGCTGGTACCCTATTACCAGGTACCACAGGTGACGTCACATTACAATTTCCCCACCATCATCACCCCCACCCCACCATTGAGGGTCCAGGGCACGGAACCGACCAGCCATGATCCCCGCCGAAGTAACCCCCTGTCCTGGTATCCGAGTACCCCCTACCCTGTCGACCGACTCACTTATATTTAAAGACTATTTACACCTTCACACAGATTTTTTTTTTTTGGTTCCACAATTCAAAGTTAAGCAACTTTCTAAAGCTTCATAATACAGTAACTGTATGTCCTATATGTATTCTGAGCACTAAAATCCCTCATAGGTCTCTGCTCTCCCTTCCTTTTTCTAATTTTTAGGCTATTTCCAGACAGAGCTTTTTTGAAGACTTTTTTTTTGCAGAGTATCCTCTCCAAAACCCTCCAAAAAAAGCTTAAAAAATGCTTGGAAACTATTAGAGATGAGCGGAACTGTGTGTGGAAGTTCGGGCTTGGGTGGTGCAGCCACACTTTGAAAAATGGACTGTCTTGGGCCAAAGCATGACCCCAACCTCATTAAAAGTCACTGATTGATCAGTTTGGCTTTCCACCTACATACAGACAGCCATAAGCAAACCACGTCCAGGGCAGGGAGGATGGGGATTTGTTTATTTTGTTTTTCACACCACACTACACCCTAAAACTCTGATTTTACCCCCAGTGCAGCCAATCAAACACTGCAAGCGGGTCACACTCAACTGAGCACCGGGTGTACCCTAGCATTGAGTTTACCTGAGCTTAGCGATGCTCGCTCCGGTGCTTTCGATATGTAAAGCACCTGAAATTAAGACACAAACAGGTTTGCTTATCTCTAAAAATTATTCCTTTTCCTATGGGAAATCCAGTCTACTGTTGATATGAGTTGGTTTTTTTTCCTGAAGATGTTTTAAAACACTTATCATGATGGATCAAGACACTGTCGAATCAAAAGGCTGCAAAGAATGCTTTACTAAAAAAAAAACTCTTACAAAACCGCTTCAGAAAAAGAAAATCTTCTCCAAAAACACACCCCAAAAAAGGAGTGTTTCCTAAAGGAGGTTTCCACTAAAAGTGAAGTTTTTAAACATCTCAAAAAAACTCTTTGTGACACAGCCTTTGAGATGCCGAAAGAGAGCGACAGGGATTAATAAATAGATCTCCACAGCATTGATAGGGGAGAATGTATCTGTAGTTTCATGGAGGGTAGAGAAAAGGCATATAAAGACAAAATAAGTGGATGAGAGGAGAGCTAGTGACTGTAGTAATATCCTCCATACACATATATCACATCCAGTCTAAGTTAAGGCCCCGTCACACACTACAACATCGTTAACGATGTCGTTGCATCGTCACCGGTTTGGTGACATTGCAGCGATGTCGAAACAACATTGTTGCGTGTGACATTTACCCAACGACCAACGATTAAGGTCGTTCATCATTAGTCGTTGGTAAATGACCTGGACCATAAATTTATCGTTGGTCTCCCACTGGGCGGCCGGCATCGGCGTGTATGACAGCGGGAGACTAACGATGAACAAGCTCCCAGCGCCGCCCAGCAAGCGCTGGGAGCTGGTAACTAGGTTAAACAGCGGGTAACTAAGCGCCGCGCTCTGCTTAGTTACCTGCTGTTTACCTTGGTTACCAGCGTTCTCGCTGGTCCTGATCGCTGGCGAGTCTGGCTGTGTGACAGCTCACCAGCGATCAGATAACCATGTCCCAGCGATCCACATCGTTGGTGGGCTCGCTGGGACATAGTAGCATGTAACGAGGACTTTAGTGGAAGAGAAAAATCTGAAACCTGTATCAGGCTGCAACACGAACATTAGGGGGTCTAAAAATGAATAAAAAAAAAAAAGATTGCAGACTGACATTTAGTGCAATTTTATTTACGTAAAGGTAAGCAGTGGCATGCAAAAATAATGTTCCCACTTCAAAGATGTCAATAGCCTTTACTTTTTAACGTAATTTATGTATTTAAAATCTGTACTCTGCTTTAATATTTGAAGTTGTTCTCATGAAATTATTATGAAAAATATTAGAAAGTATATTATTTATTCTTGCTCAAGGGTGTAAATCCCATAGAAAGAGACCAAAGAAATGGAGAAGATCAAGGGGAGGATGTGCTGGGATGTTTTTTAATGTTTCCGTCTTAAAGTCCTTTGGATTCACAAACGAACATCTACCTTTTTTATGAAACTTTTATCTGGTGATTTTAGACCTTTCATCTCTGTCCAGCAGTATTTTTCTAGTATTCAAACTACACCTTTTTATCTTCCCCTTTGATTCCACATAATCAGATTTATATTAAAACAGATATAGTAGGCTGTAGATATCATCAAGGACAGCTGCAGATCATTCAATCCATGTCTTACTGGTATCCAACAGTCTTAGGGTTTGGGCTTTGATATGACATTCTAACGGAAAGGTCAAGTGTTACCCGGACATGCTTGACATTATCCCATTGCAATATTCGATAGCTTCCTATAGGAATTTGTTAGAACATCACTGTACATGTACCGTATATCTAATAAGAATATAATCCTCCGAGAATTCATAAATCTTTATTAAAGGATCCAGTTTCTCTTCTTTAATACTTTGTCCTAAGTTAACTTTTGTCCTACTCTTGACTGCCAGTTATCCCACGGCTGGCTGCCATGTTAGTTAGATGATCCAACTTCTCACTGTAACAAGATCACAGGATTTTATTTCATCTGTGGTTTTGAATGCAGAAAGAAACCGATAGTTTACCTTGAAATGACCCCCTAGGGCGGCGTCATTATTCCAGCCTGACAGCGCCTGGTTTAAAGCTTTCTACTAGTTGTGTCTGAACTTCCTTAAGTCTCAGTATACGAATCGCTTCAGATCTGTCTTCATCTTTCGCCAGATTTTGACAGCAACTTTGAGTCGGAATTTTTTTTTTTTGTAGAAACTTTTCTTAGCGCGTAGTTATTTAATATCAGCTTTGGGAAGTAACGGCACTAGAGAGGAGTCTGCCTTGATCCGTGAACAGTTTCAAAGACGTGCCCTAGGAGAACTGGGATCAGACAAACCGCATTTTTGACAATTTCCAAAACTACAAATCGACTACAGCGCTATGTTCAAATTTCACCCTAAGAAGAAGCTATATAATTACAACTTCAGGAGAGAGACAAGCATTGAGTCTTCCTTTCTACACCAGATTATTCCCAGCATAACACAAGCGGTTAGCACCAAAAATCAAAGTGAATTATTCAGTGCAGCTCACATGACATGACAATGTTAACTCTTGGCAAACGAGCATACATTACCATGCAAAAATGTCTGTTTTATAGTAGTAATATGGTTGTCAGCGGGAATAAAATGTGTTTAAAGCCTCCGCCACACTAAGGGTACCGTTACACGCGGCAACTTTTCTAGGAATTTCACTGGAAACTTACTGGTTGCAGTGAAATCATGGACACATTGTTCTAACTTGTTGCTGTGTACAAATGTAATAATGTGTCCATGATTTCACTGCAACCAGCAAGTTTCCAGTGAAATTCCTAGAAAAGTTGCCGCGTGTAAAGGTACCTTAAGCGAGATTGCTAGCAAGATCGCTGCTAAGTCACAAATTTGGTGACACAACAGCAATCTCGCTATGTGTGACAATTAGCAGCCCCTGCTGTGAGATCGCTGGTTGTGTCAGAGTCACCTGGACCATTTTTTGATTGTTGGGGGTCCCACTGGGCAGCGTGCATCGGTGTGTTTGACAGGGACAACGACCTCAATACTACAGGCCTGAGAAACAGGGTCCCAACGACCTCCGTATCATTCCGGATCGTTGTTGCGTCGCTGGTGAGATCTGACTGTTTGACATCTCACCAGCGATCTCTACCTGGTCGTATCGCTGTCGGGGATCACTGGTGCGTCGCCAAGTGTGACGGTACCCTTAAGTTGGTTATGCACATTAATGTTAGTTCATTTGGGTTCTATGTTCTCATGTTCACCAAATGTGATGGCAGTTATTTATTTCTCTCTAACCACGGAGAAAACAAGAATGCTTGGCCAAGCCTATTTACATATGTATACTCGCCCCCCGGAAAAAGCGGATAGTGAAACAGCTGTAGGGGAGAAGGGACCGCGAGCACTAACCAGCAAAGCAACTCAGGTAAGAACCATGACCAGATGAAGGAGCCCTAATAATATGATCCTCAATACTTAGTAAAGGGAGGAGAGTGGAGGTTGATGTTAGCCTTTTTCTAATAAATGATGTATTGCATGGAGGGCAGTGAAGGATTATTTGCTCTCAGTAAAACCATGTGAACAGGGCTACAAAACACCATACCTCATATTGGACTCTTTAGTGTTGTCATTCGGTGCATATGGATATTGGTCAGTGGATTGAATACTATGATAATTATGTGATCTGGTTAGTTCTGTCGTGTTCCCCCCGAGGGAATGTTCTAGATATATTTTAATTGTTATATGTAAAATTAATTAATAAAGAATAAATAAGATCAAACATTCTCGATGTGAATCTTTCCTAAGAGAGGGAGTGAAATACCCTGTCTTGTGCACTATATGTATAGGTAGGTCTGAGTAATAGTTGACAGTCGAGGTGTATGGCTTCTGACCCCTGGGCCTGTTGAATACAGTGGCCACATGCTCTATCCACGCTTTCAACAAAAACAGGCTTGGAGCTTCAAGACATCCACACATACAATCATTAGTAATGATTCATTTGATATTTTTAGTGTGACAGGCTTTTGGAGTATTAAAGGGAACCCATCACAAAGCTTTTCCCATATAAAAGTTGGCTAACACTTATATGGCCATCATTCAAGAAAGCTGTGTATATGTCTGTCACGTACCTACTTCTCAGCATGTGACTTGGGGTTGCGTCTGCAAGGGTTAATCTATCTCCTGTCACTCAATCCAGCACTCGACCTCTGTCCTATGCTGAAAGGGAGCATCAATCACACCCCGACGCGCACCCCGCTTCACACACACTACCACCACCCACCGGATTTTGGGGGCCTATGAGTTTCCCTAAACTAAGGCTTATCAGACAATCAACAATATCACACCTTCTTCGGGCTGTGGATTCTTAGAGTATACAAGGTTCAGACTTATTAACGTTTTAAGCTTTAAATAAAAAGTACAGTGCTTACATAAAAAGATATAAAAATAGAAATAATAAAATGACATACACATATGCAAACAATGAAATAAAAAGGAGAAACTTACAGAAACCTAAACTTTGCTTCGGTTGCCCGATGGGGAGAGCAGAAATATATGGAAAGAGGTTCACAGCAGCTTGGGCTGACCCATCTCTGTGACACGGAGCTTTAGCTGCATGAGCCCAGATATAGACTCAGACTGGGGGGTCAGATTCTAGACCGGCCTTTAGTTTAACATTCTACTTCTGGGTCTATGATTGGACTCTCACTAATTTAGCCATGAATATATTATGTTTTAAAATGTTCTTTGTCTTCTGACTAGGTCTCCTGATTTCCCTTTCCATCTGTGGGTCTGTTTGAAGTTCACTATTTGAGATGGCTTCTCTCTCTTATCAATTTTTCTTCCGCTTTGAGGCTCCCAATATGTGTGAATTTATTGCCCTGCTTGCAGGATGCCCCCTGGGGAGACTAGAGTCAGTGTGACTGTGAAGTTAGTGTGTGCTTATATAAAGCAGGTTGTGACCTCTTGTAGATGGACATGGGATTTAACCCCTTACTGGTCTAGTGTTCAGTCCCTGAGATACATATTTCACTACAATGTCGTAAGCAACTCTGCAGAACACGAAAAATACCTTATATAATACTCACCTATGGGGCGGTCCTGTGTCCGATGGGAGTCACTGGTTTTAATCTGGAACCTCCTCTTTTCTTGCAATCACTGTCCTTCTTGCATCATGTGGATGATGCATCCTACGTCATCCACCCATTGTCTTCCAATGCACTTTGGCGCAGGCACACTTCTATTTGCCCTGCTGAAAGCAGAGCTAAATATTGTAGTATGCATGTGCCAGCGCTCTTTCGCAGCGCATTGGGAAGTGTTCCTGGGCTGAAGCATGATGGAAGACACTATGTGGATGACGTAGGAGGCGTCATCCAAATGAAGCAGGAAAGGAGGACAGGAATCACAAGCAGAGAAGAGGCACAGGATAAAGACCAGCGACGCCCATCAGACTGCACCGAACCGCTCATAGGTGAGTATAATAAAAACCTATTTTGTGTGTAATGCAAAATAGCTTGAGGCATATACAGTATACAGCATATTAGAATGCTTTATAAAAGGGTTTACAGGTGCTGACATTACTTTGTGGAAAAACCTGGTGATAGATTTCCTTTCAATTTTGAAATCAGAAAACCCCTTATACACACACATACATTCATGGCCAAAAGTGTTGGCACCTTGAAATTATTCCAGGAAATAAAGTATTTCTCCCAGAATATTATTACAATTACACATGTTCTGTAGTGCACTGTTTATTTCGGACAACACAAAAAACAACAGATAAATAAGGCAAATTGGACATAATTTCACACACAACTCCCCAAGAAATTGTTTTCTCTCTCAACTTAATATACGGTTGCACGGCCTTTGGAATAAATAGCTGCAATCGATCGCTTCCATAACCATCAAGTTTCTTAAACTTCTAAACTGGAATTTCGGCCTCTTCTTTATAATTGGCTCCTGGTCTATCATATATTTTAACAGCAATTTTCAGATCTCTCCTCATGTGTCAATGGATTTAGATCTGATCTCTCCAGCGCTTTGCTTCCATCCATTTCTGGGGCTTCTTGATGTTTGGGGTCATTGTCCTGCTAGAAGACCACGACTTAGGACACGAACCCAGCTTTCTGACACTGGGGTCTACATTGCAACCCAAACACCTTTGGTTATCTTCAGATTTCATGAAGTCTTGCACACAGTGAAGCGCCCCCAGTGCCAGAGGCTGCAAAACAACCCAAAACATCATGGAACCTCCACCATATTTTACTGTAGGTACTGTGTTTTTCTCTTTATAGGCCTCATTCTGTCATTGTCTAGGAAGATTAGCTACAGTGCCATAGTTCTTGATTATGTTGTGCACTGTGGACAAAGGAACATCATGATCTCTGGAGAGGAACTTGTAACCTTAAGATTGTTGATATTATTTAAGAATTTTGGTTTTCAAGTCCTTAGACAACGGTCTTCTCTTTTTGTTCTCCATGTTTAGTGTGGCACACAGACACACAATGCAAAGATTGAGTCAACTTATCCCATTTTTATCTGGTTTCAATTGTGATTTTTATATTGCCCACACCAAGTACTTTCCACGGGTGAGTTTGAATGATCATCCCATGCTTGAAATAAAGTGGTTTACCCACAATGGAAAGGTGACAACAATTTTGTTCTGCCCATTTTTGGGGTTGAATCATGTTTGACATCAAACCAGGCACAGAAGACACACAAGCAAGATAGACAGAGTAAATAATAATTACCTGATGTACATATGGATTGTACTCCTCCAAGAATATGTACCCGACGCACGTTTCGCCATTGTTTCTTCAAAATAATGTTACATAAAAATTATTTAGCGTTAATCAATTTTTCACCAGGATTTTAAATGTATATTAATAAGAAATTAAAAACTGTGACATTTATGGGAAGTCTGTCGCCTCTAAAATGCAAATTAAGCTACTTCTATAGTAATATAAGGAGCTTAACCCCCCATAAAAATCATACTATTACTGTATGTTTTAATGGTACTGGGCATGAGAAATTTCATTTTAATTTATATGCAAATTTGGTGCATTCTTGGTGAGGCAATGGCTCCGTGCACTGTTACATTCCCTTCAGTTTGCATTTTTGGGACTTTCCACACTTCTGAATTACAGCAACCGTTTGCCCAGAGTGAGCGCTACCTTAACCCAGCCCATTTGCCCGCGCATGCAAACTGACACTGCCCGAACTCAGCCACGCGCACACAGTGTCTGTGGGGACTCGGCTTGCACACAGATTGGGCAGGTGCATTCTTTTTCTTGGCTCACCTGTGAAGGCACGACACTTCCCGGTGTATCAGTGTAGTGGGCATTGGCTGCGGAGCTCTTGGCCATGCCAAAGAGGCACTGAAGCCTCCTCGGTTGCATTGGCAAGAGATTTTCTAAGTCACTGTATCACCATAATATACATCGCTTAGTCTGATATGTTTTTTTATATGGGGACTAACTCCCCTATATTATTGTACATCCATTCTAGTATCTTTAAGCATTATGCTGACCCTATTAGGGTCTGTACATTACTCCAACTCAGTAAGTGGTGCATAATTGAAAATGCATTACTGTCTGTTATTGAGAATGTAGCACACATGATGAGATTAGATTTACTTTGCTCATCAGCAGAATGGCCCTGGTAATTATGTTGTATAGTTGGCATAAATGCAATACTGATGTTTAAACTCTGTATGGCATTTTCCTGCCCAATCAATTCTGGTAGTAATCACCTCTGTGGGATACCACTGTTCTTTAATTGGAGTATGTGCATGCTCCCCTGACTTTTCTACCAGTCGGCTTCTATTTCTGATGACTAATAACACAGGGAATTGGAAGAAAGCTGATAATCCGGTAAATTAGGGAAACAAAACGACCCACCCATGGGAAATGAAAATTGTAGTTTGTGATTAACCACAACTGTTCATTAGACGGTCTTATGCCCAGGTCCACCAAATCAATAACAATCCCTCTACTGTACTGCATCTGGCAAAGATTATGTGCTGACAGCAGTGTTAATTCACAGCTTAACCGGCCAGTCTCCGATCACTGGAAGTCACTTGTCAGGTCCATATTTCTGTAGATTTCCGGCGGCAAAGCCAACATAACTAGCGTCTATTCATATAGTTGTGAAATGGTAATAATTATAGGAATAAGAACACTGAACATTCATTCCATCCAATATATAACGCTCTACTGATGTGCACAATTATATCTGTACTTTGGAACAGCATTATGTTTCTTTTCATAATTATATTTCTTCTTTTCTCCTGTCTTTGAAGAACAATTTCTGCTCAAATATATCAAATTCGCCACTATTTCACTTTCTGTTGTTTGAGTTTGTGGGATTCTTTTTTACAATCTCCAACTTAAAATAGTGTGTTCATTAAAACTACCCATCATGCTGTGCCTACAGGTCCAATACAGACTGTGGTTAACATTATTATGGAGGGGGGTAGATGGTGTCAATTCCCCCCATAAACCTAAGAGTATCGCACTTTTGTAGTCTGTTTTATTGGATTACTTTATTATTACTATCTATTTGTATGACGTTGCTATTTTGGTATCCAAGGTTGCATGGACAGGTCTTGGAATCTTGGTATTTCAGTTGTTAGATAACATGAGAAATACCCGAGTCAACATGTCAGTGTCCTTCTCATCCAGGAGGATCCTGATCTGATATGATTGTTGTTTCTCTGAGTAAAAACACTGAGAGGATGGCTTCCCCTCTAGGAAGGGACAGAGGACAAGTGGACTGTGTGAGGTGCCTGGAAAACCGATCAGTGGTCTTGTCCATTGTGTCAGTAGGCTGCAGCATGGAGCGGTTTGTCAACTATGGAGAAGAGCTGTTGGGCTGTAGGCTGGAATGGGTGACTCTGCAGGGGAGTGGTCCTAGAGTGGCACTCATCAAGTCTGGAGGGCAAATAGTGAGCTTACCGGATATACATTACTCTAAGCAGTGAGGGCAGAGTACCTTCAGCCCTGGGTAGAGTAAGGGGTACTTCACACACTGTGGCATCACTAGCGATATCGCTGTTATGTCACAAGTTTTGTGACGTAACAGCGACCTCTCCAGCGATGTTGCAGTGTGTGACACGCATCAGTGACTAGGCCCCTGTGAGGTCGCTGATCGCTACAAATCGTACAGGACCATTTTTTGGTCCTTGGTCTCCCGCTGGTCAGCACACATCGCTGTGTGACAGTGACAGACCAACGATCAGCGACCTCCCTGCCAATGCCAGCGCCGCAAATTTGACGCTGGGCACTGGTAACCAGGGTACATATTGGGCAACTAAGCAGAGGGGATGATGAGGGGAGTAGTAGTCTTCACTCCGGTGATGATGTTGTAGCCTTCCGGGCGCCTAATGAAAGGAGGACTGACACCACTTCAGCCCAAATGGTCCTTTACTTGCACCAGATGGAAACAGGTACACAGTACATTCTGGGTTAACGGGTACTGTAACCGTGAATCGTTAAGGTTTCCTCAGAGTCTGACAGTGATGCCCTCAATATGGCGCTCGTGGTCTTGTTACTCCCCCTCTCTCTCTTACCCCTCTTGAGCAAGTCTCAAGTCCACGGGGTCTGTTACCTGAAAGTCTTTCACTTGTCGGTGTCGTGAACCCAGCTGCGGGACTAATGTTAGGCTGCTTTAGGGCTCCTTCGGCTCCCTGTGTGTGTCGGGCCCTCAGCTTGCCATCTGTAGTTAGGGATGAACCTTGCATCTAGCTACCTCGGCTCCGGTATGCCGGTGTCGACCCCGGTCCCCAGCTGGCTCCAACCAGTCCTGGGTAAACCCCTTCCAGAGTCTGGGTCGCCGCTCTCCAAAGAGGCGCCCTCCTGATGCAGCCGCAGGGTGCCCTGCAACTGCCTTGCGTGCTCTCCTCACACCAACTGTCTGACTGTGCTGTCATCTCCCCGTCTACCGCTCTCTAGGCTTACCCCCTGGAACCTACTGAATATCAGTCCCCTGTATTAAAGTGGCCTGTGTTGGGTGTTGGGGTGCAGACTCTGAAGATTCCCCACATCAACGGTTACGGAGGCACCATACCTATAATTGAGGTGCAGTACCTCCCTCTGGCACCTTGCCATAAGGGTGCAACATATACTCATATACTGTGATCCCCGGCTGTAATGTCTGTATACTCTTTTGTGTGCTCCCCTGCCCAGGAGATGTGGTATGATCACATCATGTCCCTGTATGGTCAGACACATCCATTACACAGTACATAACAGACACACAAATAGAAGATTATCTCAGCACAGGAACATTTTTTTTAAACGCATTTAAATGTGGAAATTATTATTATTCCAATATCTATTAATTAACATGAACTTTAAAATTTATTTTGTGAGGAAAACCACTTTACGGAGGAAGGAGATTTCAGTTAGAGCATAATTGTAGGGAGCTTTGTGGTTGAGTGAAATAATTTTACTATGTTTTCTGTAGTGGATGGGTAACCAGTGCAATGATTGGTACAGGGAGGAGGCATCTGTGTAGGGGCTGGACAGAAATATGAGCTTGGCTGCTGCATTCAGAATAGATTAGAGAGCAGAGTTTAGCAAGACGAAACCTGTTGTGTACAGACAAGCAGTACTCACACAAGATTGAATCAGACTGACAGTATACATTTTTTGTGGTTTTAACAGGCAAGAAATTGGTGGATTCTATCAATGTTTTTGAGGTATAGGTGACTTGAGCAAGTGAGTCATTGGGTTATATTTGACTTAGATCTTCATTTATTCATAGGCGTGCTGCTTGAAAGTTATAGCAAAACACATACCTAAATAGCAATACCAGGCGCAGGTAGGTTAGAAAAGGAAAGAAGCCATTTAGTTTTGGAAAGATTCACTTTCAGACAGATGGATGGGACATAATGTTAAAAATAGCGAATAGACTACCGTATAATATTTTGTAGTAGCAAGAGGGTAATTGTGGTGGTGTGATATGGTGGGTTATAGTTTACTGCATTTTACAAGTGTTGTTCCTTTACTGTGTATGCTCCCCTTCCTCTCTTACTGTGTACTCATTACACTCCTGAGGGTCTGGTAACTGAATTACTGTGGACATCTCTGTACTTGGTCATTACTTACTTGGTCCTCTGCGTATAGATGTATTTATTCACCCCCCATGGAGTGTGTCAACAGACCTGGTTTTGGGTATGTGAGGTGGATGGGGGAAGGAGAGGCAGTGCGATTTCAGTTTGTGTGTGGGACGCTGAGTTCAGACCAGTTCCAGAAAGGGATTAAGAGAAACCTGGATACAGTATACTGCTGGATTGATTTATGGATTTTTCTGATGGATTGTTTTATGGATTTTTAGGTTTTCAAGCAATAAAGGTTCTTGGGCTGTTCACGCATCTCTCACTCTGTTGATTGTCAGATACAGGAGAAGGACCTTGTGACAGTAATGTCAGGAGAAGACATGTATAATGATAAAGTGTCATCTGCATCGAGATGGTACATAAAGTCAAATCTGCTGATGGCTTGTCCAACGGGGGCAGTGTGGAAAGAAAAGAAGAGAGCTAGGGTTCTATTAGGGAAAGAAGAGCAGCAAATGATACAATGAAGGAGTGGTCAGAGATATAGGAAATTACTTATGCAATTTTCTACTATATTCTTTGCAGGGCTCCATGGGAGGGAAAAAATAATTATTTCAACATAGTGGATAGACATTCACTCCTTAACAGAATAGTATTTTAATTATCCGTGAAAGTTCAGTGATTCAGTTATTTGGGGCAATTTCCACTAGAACTTCAACATCTCTACAGCATTTCTTATACAGCTCTCCTGAGACCACTTGATGCTCTGTATTTTTGCAATTAAATTCTGTTTTAGTATGCTGTACTCGAAGTATTGCAGGCAAGCCTTAACACATATTCTGCTATTGCAAACATAAATGTATCCTTAAGGGTAACCTGTCACATGAAAAAAAAGGCTATTAACTTGCAGATATAGGGTTAATCTGTAGGTTTATGTTGTTTGGAATCTCCCGGAGCCTGCATATTGAGCCCCGCTGCCATGAGGAAAATGGCTTTAATCCTCCCAGGACTGTTCTGGTTTCAGTCATGGGGAAAGTGCAGGCACAGGTTCAGTCACCGCTCTGTGTGTTGAGAGTGACAGCTATAACTGCATCTCTGCACTGACTGACAGCTTCCTTCTAATGCTGAGTGGTTGTCAGTCAGTGCAGGGGCATGGTGGTGCGGTTACCGATAGTGCTCTTGTGGCACACCAGAGTCCGGTTGCCACAATGGCATTGCCTCCCTCGGGGGAGGATGTCATGCTTGGAAGCAAGAAGGGGTATCCATACTAGGTAAGCCCACAGCATGCAACACCTTTCCTGACTCCAGACCAGAAGGGGAGCTCAGAAGCCAGGTTCAGGGGAGCTCCCCTATAAAGTCTGGCCTGGGGGCGGGGTTAGTTCAGTTCCTAGGAGGACTGTGAAGATGTCCTGTGAACTGGAGCAGTGTCAGCCTCATCCCAGGCAAAGTAGAGAGCAAGAGTGCAGCAAGCGTGAGGGACCCATTGGCGAGGGTCTGAGGATGGGACCTGGGGAGTGGAGCCA
Organism: Allobates femoralis; assembly: GCA_033576535.1. NCBI lineage: Eukaryota > Metazoa > Chordata > Amphibia > Anura > Aromobatidae > Allobates > Allobates femoralis. Next base: position 23,356,422 of record JARQOC010000012.1, read on the forward strand.
GTTACTGACTCACCCCAGAGCAGAGCGCCAGAAAAGGACACCAGAGTCCGAGGTAGTGCAGGTACCACCGACCCAGCAGCCAAAACCAGAGGACGGAAGACTCCACGTTTCCTGGCTACACCAAAGCACCTGGAGGCACAACAGCACCTGAGAGCTCAGAGACAGTCGCCAGAGGAGTGGTGCTAGAGACGGGCTTGAGCTGCCTGCCACACGAGTGAGAGACTTATCAGCAGGAGGAGAGGGTCACAGCTTAGCTACAAGCAGCCAGGACCAGCAAAAAGGAGCACAGCAGGGAGGCCTCAGAACTCACCGGGTGAGGAGATCCCCAACTTACTTCAGGCCACCCGATTTCATAACATCTCCAGTGGACAGTGTCTTGGTTTGAACCTGCAACTACTAGTAAATGTGAAGGAGACTACGTACTATGTGTCTGTTGGTTATTCCACGCCCTTAGTCCTGCACCCCAACGGTCTACCACCTCCATAGACTATACCGATTGCCCTGGGAAACTGCTCCATCTGTGGAGAGCAATATCACCTTAGCTGTGTTTCCATCATCCCCAGAGGTCCCACACTGCAGCGTTGGCCATCAATGTCCGAACATCACGGGTGGCGTCACGACTTCAATCCCCAAAACCGTAGCCCCCAAACTTTTATGGATACCGCCAGGGTCACGGAACCGGGTCTCAATCCCTGTGACTCCCCAGTAGTAGCCCGGTACAGAGTATCCCACGGCCCTGGGGGGTGTGTCACTCTCCATACACAGAGCGGCGACTGAACCTGGACACGCGCAGCCCCAACGTCTGAAACACAAATGCTGCTGGGAGGATTAAGGTTCTTTTTCTTGTGGCAGTGGGGTTTAACGCCACTCATGTTTCCACTTTCCATGTAATGCACTAAAAAGAAGTTTATTAAAACCTCCTTTTGCACGAACTGGATTTCTTCTTATTAATCTGCATATTAACCCCATATCTGCAGGTTAATAGCATTTATACACATGACCTGTTCCCTTTATAGGGAACCTTTCAACTACTTTAGCTCTGTAACCTATATCTCACTGTCCCTGCAGATACCTACTACATTACTAACTATCCTTCTCTGACCTAATAGTGAATTATAAAAGTGGAATAAAGCAATTTATAAACTGACATGTCCACGTTGGGTGGGTGTTCCTAGATGGCTGCATGTCAGATGTGCAGTCTCTCTAGGTCCGCTCTCCCCCCACCTGGCTGCTGCAATCACGCCCCAGTGGAGTGATCATTCATTCAGGAGCAAGCCCTGATTTAAAATTCCCTGCCTTTTTGGGGTATGACGTTTTCTGACCGTGGTGCGGCATTTCCAGTCCTGCGCAGTGTGGGGGTGTACAGACTGGCTTCGAAATGCACACTGTGCATGCTCTGGGGCCAGCTTGTGCGCCAATACACCCCTCACACTGCACAAGACCGGAAATGATGTGCCGCGTCCAGAAAGCATCATATCCGGGAAAAAGGAAGCTGGAATTTTAAATCAGCAGCGCTGTCATGAGTAAATGATCTCACCCACCGGGACATGATTGCAAAAGAGAAGCAGGGGGAGAGGGACCTGGAGACTGCCCACCCAACGGCCAGCCATCTAGGAACGCCCACCCAACGGTGCACATGTAAGTTTATACATCGCTTAATTCCACTTTTATAATTCACTATTAGATCAGAGACGGATGGTAGTAGGAAGCTGCATGGCCACGTAGTGATAGGTTAGGGGGCTAAACTAGGTGACAAGTTCCTTTTAACTACTCAGGCTAAAGTGCAAGTCAACAGGTTGAGGCCCAAGATTAATGTCAGGCCCTTTCCTTAAGCCCAGTAGAACATGGGCATGTCCACTATGAAATGCATGATCATCTGTGTTGTCGTTGCATATGCCAAACATAAGATCAGTCAAAACTAATAGAATATTCATGAATCGACAAATACGAGATAGATCCCAATAGCAAGTGATTGGATTTAGTTTTACTATTAAAGGAACATGTCAGCATGAATGTCAAGAGACGTTTCTAATCAGTGACCGGTAACTCTCTGTATGCATATACTGTCAATCACTGACTAGGACCACCCTAACCCCAAAATAAGGGATTTTGATAACTAAAATACAAGTTATATTGAATCTATTCAGCTTTTCCTTCTCTATAAAAATGTTATATATAATTATACAATGTGGTTAATACATTTTAATTTGCTTAAGTTAATCTACACAAGTATGTTTTTAGCTGCTCATCAGACTGGTGTCTTGTGTGAAGTTATCGGTATATAAACATGGCCGATTCGGGAAGATTCCGTACCTGGGTCAGAGGTTAATTTTAATGGAAACCTCAGATTTCAACGAGCATTAGGAGCTGGCGTGATTGCTAATGAAGGGGGAAAGAATCCTCAAAAATGATGATATAGGAAGATTTGCATCAATGGATAAGATTTTTTTCTTTTCCTTAACTTCAAAGAACTGTATAGCCAGGCTTGGCTTTTAAAGTATTCCGCCATTGTTCCTGCTGACAAGACTCCCTTTTGTGAACAGGGTTACATCAATGGGGTCCTTTATCTCAAGAAAGAAAAGGAGGGCTGAATTCAGGCACCTTGACGTAATCCTTTCTAGTTGTTTGGGAGCTGCTTCTAATGGACGCCGTCTGCCCTCATTCCCGATAATGAGTCATCTGATGAGAAGCTCTACTCTTCTGCATGATGTAACCGGGACTTGGTCAATAGGTACTAAAACATGTCCCTCACTCCATACAGTGATCGAATGACAGGCCAAGGATAAAGGTTGATATTTAATTGCAGACAAGTATGTACAAGTGGCACTCGGATGGAGATGGGCCTGTAAAGTGACTATTCATAAGAAATGGTGTTGATGTCTTATTAGCCCTACGTATGAATTATTAGTTTCATGGAGACTATCAACACTAAATTTTCATTTCCTTGTAACTTGTTGGAGAATTAAATGATAAAACATATCCCGACCTGGATTTCACTCTCATTTCTATCTTAGGCTGGTTTCACACTGGCTTTTTTTTTTAATCCGAGATAATGTGCATTCCCCGAGATCCCACCGCAAGTGTTTTTTCAGGATGCAACTGGACGCACTCGCATTGGTATTATCACTGATCCGTCTCATGGATCAGTGATAATATCGGTACAGGAGCATCCCGTTGCATCTGGTAGATTACCGGTTTCTGCCAGATTCGATGACAAATGACATGCTCCATAGGGGGTGTATCATTTAGAACTGTGTTCTAGGCATGCGCAGAATTAAAATCCCAGATCCAGCGTCTGGATCCAACGTGATCAGGAGTCCTATCAGAAAGTCCCAAGAGACAAAAGGGTGAATAAAAATGTATCCAGAAAGAAGAGCGGCACTCGTGCTTCTTAAGTAAATCCGGCTTTATTCATCGCGCTGTCATAATACAAGGGTAGTACTCATGGGGAGGGAGAAGCTGGTGGCGACGGCAACCGTTTCGCGGAAACTTCCGCTTCTACGGGCACTCAATGAATAAAAATGTACAATCTTTATTGAGGTACTTGAAAACAAGCTTATCCACAGACCATTAATTACAAGAAACACACAGAAAAAAGTACTTCGGCCTAGTATGAATCTGCAGGGATTCAACAGAGATCGGTGCCTCACTGCTCCGTGGGTAGGACACACAACATCAGAATTCAAGAAAAGTGATCCAACCCACATATAGCCCATAGGGATCAGGATTCCACCAGAATGTGTCCATTGGGCACATTCAGATTTAACCCATTGTGCCCCAGATCTGGATGCTTCAGGTTTTTCACGTAGACCAAACATGCACCAAAACGCATTTTTGGTCTCAGTGAAAAAATGGTGACGCCCAGATCAGGGGAAGAAGTGAAGAACAGGACGCACCCGTAAGTGCATTCGGCCCCATTGACTTTCAATGAATGCGAGTGCATCCAGTTTAAGCTGGATACACACTGATGGCAATAAATGCCAGTGTGAAACCAGCCTTACCTGATGGCCTAAAATCCAAGCTTTCACTACACCCTGGTAAACCATACAGCTGCATACTGTACTTGCATTTCTTGCTAACCTACAGATGCAAAGACAGACTGATAGGGAATTTACATTGTGAGCCTCAATGGCGACAGTCACGGTGATGTCTATAAAGTGATATAGACTATGATGGCACTATGTAAGTGTGCATAAAAAATTAATAAATAATAGATTAGCAAGAATTAAAGAGATGGAAGGACGTATGACTGCAAGATGAGACAACGATATTGTGTGTTGGTTATCTGTAATCATGGAGACACATAAATCTGCTTAGAAGCTGTAGGCACAAAATTGTAGGACATTAGTAATGAATACGATTTGTGAAGTTTGATGTTTTACATTTTAGGTGTGCTAGCGCCAGTTCATGTCCGAATTGGGCCACATGTTTGTAAGTTTGTCAGGGGTTCAGTCTGAAACGCAACAAATAAAAAAAACGGGATTTGGACATGTCCTAATAGAACCATCCACTATAGTGAGCCAGAGCGGATCATTTTGAACTCTGTCTGGCCTCCATTCTGGTGGTATCAGTTTTTGTTATGAGGAATTGGAGAACAAAGTGACTACATGCCTCATTATAGTGAATGGCGCAATCAAGGGCACATCCAAATCACATGTTGTGAGCATTTAGATGGGATTCCAGTTGGAGTCATGAAAATGTGGCCCAAACATAATGTGAACAGGGCCGCAGAGTAATAAATATGGTTCAACATGTGAACATGTTCTTTAAGTGCAACAAATACTCCAGAAAACCCTGCAAACTGCATGATCTGGACCACCTAAGTGCAGCATGCTATAGCATGGGGAGCTGAATATATAGTTTTGTGGGAAAAGATTTAGTATGTGTTTTATTTGTATCTGTGATCTTAGGATTCGACTGTGGTCCAATCCAGTCATTGACAACCTTTTATGACTAACTACAGAGTGTAGCACCAACCCCTGGACTCCTAAAATTGAAATGAATAAAATACAAATCATTAGAGATGTATAAATACATTTGCAAGATCCTGCCCCTGCAGCCAGGTCAGTGTTTTGGGAGCACTGTAACCTGCTTGAATTCTACCCTTTTGAGTAACCGGGGTGGCACAACGTCTTGTGTGCGCAAACCGTAACAAAGATGTTGTACTTTGTCAGCTTAAGACAGCAGAGCCACAGTTTCTGGCAGATGAGAAGGAGGTTTACGGAGCTTCCAATGAGAGCACAAAAATGACTAATCGGGCTGCCTGACCAAGATCTTATAAATTTATTTCTTCATATCTAAAAATTGTTCTGAATCTTTTTCCATAAACTTGTGTATCAGTTTTCTCAAAACCCTTGCTCTATAACATGCTACCTACAGAAAAAAAACTATATGTACTATGTTATAGGTTCTCTTTGATGACCAAGGACTGCACGTTATAGATTAATCAACAGTAATGCTGGCAGCAAATATTTTTGCATAATAGAGAGAGGTCCATAGAGAACAGGGGGCTCATAGGCTATAGCATGAATCTAATACCTAATCCTATGCTATTTCACATTATCCCACTATCCACGATCTGGTTTCTCACCTCTTGAGGTCATTTTCAGTGCTGAGGAGAAGGTGGGAAGACCTGCACAAGTACACACCAACCATCAATCAAAACCGCCACATCTATATAAGTACTGTACATTCTCATAAAGGAAGTTTGCCAAAAAAGAGAACGAAATCCCACAGGGACACACACACACACACACCACAAAGAGACACAACACAGACACACACATCCCACACAGACACCCCCCACAGGAACACACATACACACCCTATAGGGACACATGCACTCACCCCACAGTGACACACACACACACCTACCACAAAGAGACACACACAACACAGAGACACACACACACCACACAGACCCCCCCACAGGTACATGCACTCGCCCCACAGGGACACACACACACCACAAAGAGGCACACACTACACAGAGACACACACACCACACAGACCCCCCTCCACAGGGACACACACACCACACAGACACAGATGTACACAAATCGCCTCACACAACTCGCCTCATACGTCTGGTATCTTTAATTTCCAAAAATAAACATCTGATTAAAAACAGCCAATGTGCAGCACATGTGTCATATAGGGAATTAAGGCAGATGTCAGTCACATGAGCTGTCTATTATGTGTATGTGTGAGGTAACATATACTGCCGGCCAGGGGGAGGGTTTACTGTTGGCTGGAGATTTATTAGGCTGCCTATAGCAACCAATCACAGCTCAGCTTCTATTTTCTTACAGGTCATTAATATGACATATTCAAATTCTATTTTGTTATGGCTAACAGCAGTTATTTATTAACCCGGGCGTAGCCGGGTACTACAGCTAGTAAATAATAATAATAACAATGTGAAGATAATCCTATCAATCTAAATGATAACCGTGCGTCTAGATTATCAGCAGTACAGAGATCCATCTCATGCTCCGTTGACCTGTACAGTATCAAATGTCCATTGAGGAAAGAAGGTTGCACTATCATCATAGATTGGTAATCTTTATGGTAAGAGCAGTGAAACTATTGAACCTTCAGGATGTTGCAATGGCAAATTCATTGAAACAGGGATCTAAGTACATTTCTGGAAAGATATATTACAGGTTATACAGGTTACTGGTGATGGCTTGTCACTCCCAGGAATTATCCTTTATATTCAGAGGGAGAAGTTATTTTCTCACTCGTTTGGGGATATTAAAAATGGCAAACTTGGTTTCTGGGGTTGTTTTTCCCTCTAATTTTGTATAAGAATAGGTTGAACTTGATGAACATGTGTCTCTATTTCATAAGCATATAAGGACGAAGTGTCGTACGATCCGCGCTGCCACCAAAGGAAGACCAGGACAATGGAACGTATGGTTGAAGTAGTTCGTGAATCCGACGCGTTTCGGAGCTATCTCCCAGCTCCTTCCTCAGGGACATGGGGTTAATGTCCCTGAGGAAGGAGCTGGGAGATAGCTCCGAAACGCGTTGGATTAAAGAACTACTACAACCAGACGTTCCATATTGTCCTGGTCTTCCTTTGGTAGCAGCGCGGATTGTACAACACTTTGTCCTTATATGCTGATGTCTGACCGCGGTGACCCGTGGATGTGTGGATCCAGCAGCAGCTACTGACTAAGCATTCATACTGGTTGTGGGTTACACAACCAGATCAGGTGAGCAGGCCCTTGTCGGCATACATATACCTCTATATAATAGAGATAAGACCCTATTGCGCATTTGTCTCATGTCTGTAGATATCTATTTCATAAGGGCGCAAGTAAATGTGATCAGCATAACATGTACTTCGTAATAGTGCTGGAATTATCCATTCATACAGAAATTGTCACTTCAGTGAGGAAGTAGACAAACTCTAATGCCACCTAATAAAGGTAGCAATCCTAAAAATCATAATTATGACTTTTAGGATTGCTACCTTTATTAGGTGGCATTAGAGTTTGTCTACTTCCTCACTGAAGTGACAATTTGCCTATGCAACTTCTCAGAGGAGCATTGCGGCTTGAAGTCTCCTCATTGCCGGCTGGCAGAATACTCTCCACAAGGAGAATAGCTGTTCCCCCGAACCATTCATACAGACAATTCTTAAAAGGATTATCTGTAAGGGCCACCCCTTTAAAAGAAGCAAGTCAGGAAATCAGCAAAAACTATGAGCAGCCACCGGAGAAGTCTAGTATTGCATACAATGAAGTAATAGTGGCAGCACTCACCGATCTCCAAAAGAATCCTTTATTAAAGCAACAGCATATTTACAGCAGGCACAGCGGATGCATTGTTAGGGGGTGCAGGGGGAGGATGAGAAACGACGGACCGTTTCACGCCTCTCACGGGCGCTTCACCAGGTTTATGGCACAACTCTAATTCAAGTAAGTATTGCATATAAATTGGCACATGTAGGGACTCGTAAGCAGTGACCCTTTCTTTGTGACTTCCATTTACCCGAACATGGCGTATTGACAAATCATCTGAATTGGACAACCCCTTTAAGGAGATGAATATTGTATATTCTCTAACTTTTGATTCTGAAATTTAGAAATAATCTTGGGATAATGATGTTCAAGAGCAAGTCTTCATTTTCTGCTTAAGTAACCAAGAGGTTAAAATGTTTCAAGCTTTGCAAACGTGAAGATGAAAAATAATTATACAAATTAACACACTTCTGGGGTGCAAAATAGACTTTTTGTTGTCTCTCCCCCCCATTTAATTTTTAATGAGCGCACGTGTTGCAGGCAGAGGTAATTGGTCTCCTTTTTCCACCTCCCTACAATTTGGCTCGTCGGAGCAGTGTTAATTACAAGTGCCCTCCTAATCTCCCTCTCATCACTATTAATTTCGGTTCCAGATTAACAGAAAAAGTCTTCTTGAAAATCCTGCTTTTTAAACGTCAAAGAACAAATTGCTCTCGTCCGCTTCAAGCATATATCAAAGTCTTTGATATCTTGGGCTAAAATGGTATTAATCTCAGCAATCAACAATTTTATGGGCAGCACTTTTTGCATGATATGAGTTTGAAGCTCCACATTAGTTTCTCAGTGTCTCGTTCTTCTCCGAGGCAATGAGTCTGTTCATCATTCTACTGGATCATAAATTCCTCTGCTGTCATTTTCCAGGACGAGTTGACCTTTCAAGTCTTAATTACAGTTTCTTTCTTTTTAAATTGTCCCCATCAATTTAATCCAAGTATTACCGTATATGAAAATACTATTGTCCTGCCATGCCAGGTGTGCATGAATAAGGCAATAAAGAACAGTATTACCAAAGGAACAGATCTGGGTAGCATACGTAAAATATAGTACCTGATCCTCTAGTATTACTATGAGACTAATGTTTGGTAACAAAACTTCTGTTAGTAATTGCACAACTTCTAGAAAAGACAAGTTCTCAAATCTGCGATCAACGATCCAACGATTTTTCGTAATTGTATCTCTGTGTCACACGCAACGAAGTACTAACAATGTAGTTTCAGCGACTCCAAACCCGTGACATTTCAGCGATATCATTCACGATCTCGTACCGTGTAACAGTACCTTAAGGAATTTGACAATCTTATTGCAAAACCATACCCTGTTTCCCCGAAAATAAGACGCCATCTTGTATTCATTTTTGCTCCCAAAGCTGCGCTAGGTCTTATTTTCAGGATATGTCTTATCTTTCCATGAAGAAGAATTCACATTTATTGTTGAACAAAAAAAAATGAACATTTATTATATACTGTAGAGTAGTTGTCATCACAAACCAGCATAACCAAACTGAGCCCCCATCATCCTCCAATATCCCCCTGCAGCCCCCATCATCCTCCAATATCCCCCTGCAGCCCCCATCATCACCCCATCATCCTCCAATATCCCCCTGCAGCCCCCATTATCCCCCAATATCCCCATCCTCCATCAGCAGCCCCCATCATCCATCTGTAGCCCCCATCATCTCCCAATATCCCCATCATCCATGTTCAGCCCCATCATCCACCTGTAGCCTCCATCATCCGTAGATCCACACTGAGCAGCGCCCAAATAAAGTACTTACAGGAGATGTACAGTAATGCGCTGGCCAATCAGATGCCAGCAGCTGCCTCCTGATTGGCTGGCGGCTTATTACCTTACATCTCCTGTATGTACGGCATCTGGGCACCACTTAGTGTTTATCTATGGTAATGCGCTGGCCAATCAGACGTAAGCAGCTGCCGCCTGATTAACTGGCGGCTTACTACTGTACATCTCCTGTGTTTCAGTATCCAGGCACCGCTCAGCGTAGATCTACGGTAATGCGCTGGCCAATCAGACGCCAGCAGCCACTGCCTGATTGACTGGTGGCTTACTACCGTACATCTTCACTGAGCAGCGCCCAGATGTCGTACATAAAGGAGGATGTGGAGGAATGAATAAAGTGGTGGCAGGCTCCATACCGTACGGTAACTATCATTGCTGCATGCCCTGCTCCTCTGTTTGGCAGGCATGATTTAACTTTTTTTTTTGCTAGGGTTTCTTTTCAGGGGAGGGCTTTTATTTAGCAGCCTGGACAATCCCCCACTAGATCTTATTTTCGGGGGATGTCCTATTGTCGGGGAAACACGGTAGTTCCCAGCATATCATGAGAGCTGCAGGCTGTTGCACACATGCATGAAGAATTTTACTGTAAGGCAATGTGCGCACGCTGAATATTTGGTGCAGAAATTGTCCGCAGCAAATCTGTATACTCTGGTAGAAAAACGCAATGCGTTATTGATTGGTGCAAGTTTAATGCACGTTTGTGTCCTGAGTTTTTCTTAATGATGTGAAAGGCTGAAAAATGCATTAAAATCTGCACCAAGAATTGACATGTGGGAGATTTTTTTTCTGCACCAAATCTGCAAGGAAAAAAATAAGCAACATGTGCACAACATGGCAGAATTATCAGACTTTGCTGGCTTCAAGATAGGCATGGAAATCTGCACCAAAAAATGCATCAAATCTGCAACGTTTGCACATAGCCTTAAACGTTCTGACTATAACATAGAACACTAAAAGATACTGTAATTCCCTGTCTGTGGGCAGATTGTTTTTGGGTCTTTATACTCACATCCCAGACCAGCGCCACTCCCCTACACCCCAACTACATGACCTTATCAACATCCAATAGGTGGCATCACATGAGTGGGGAACAGTCACTTTAAGTTCTGAGCTGGGGGCTCTGTTTATGTCAGTAAACAAGGTTTTTCCACAACCAAACTACATTTAATCAATAGATCTTGTAATAACAATAATTTCTATAATTGGATGTGATAAAAAAAAATTGTTCCTGTGCTGAGATAATCTTATATATAGTACAGACCAAAAGTTTGGACACACCTTTACATTCAAAGATTTTCTGTATTTTCATGACTATGAAAATTGTAGATTCACACTGAAGGCACCAAACTATAAATTATCACATGTGGAATTATATACTTCACAAAAAAGTGTGAAACAACTGAAAATATGTCTTATATTCTAGGTTCTTCAAAGTAGCCACCTTTTGCTGTGATTACTGCTTTGCACACTCTTGGCATTCTCTTGATGAGCTTCAAAGCAGAAAAGCACCCCCACACCATCACAGCTCCTCCTCCATGCTTCACGGTGGGAACCAGGCATGTAGAGTCCATCCATTCTCCTTTTCTGCGTCGCACAAAGACACGGTGGGTGGAACCAAAGATGTCAAATTTGGACTCATCAGACCAAAGCACAGATTTCCACTGGTCTAATGTCCATTCCTTGTGTTCTTTAGCCCAAACAAGTCTCTTCTGCTTGTTGCCTGTCCTTAGCAGTGGTTTCCTGGCAGCTATTTTACCATGAAGGCCCGCTGCACAAAGTCTCCTCTTAACAGTTGTTGTAGAGATGTGTCTGCTGCTTGAAATCAGTGTGGCATTGACCTGGTCTCTAATCTGAGCTGCTGATAACCTGCGATTTCTAAGGCTGGTGACTCAGATGAACTTATCCTCCGCAGCAGAGGTGACTCTTGGTCTTCCTTTCCTGGGGTGGTCCTCATGTGAGCTACTTTCTTTGTAGAACTTGATGGTTTTTGCAACTTCACTTGGGGACACTTTCAAAGTTTTCCCAATTTTTCAGACTGACTGACCTTCATTTCTTAAAGTAATGATGGCCACTCGTTATTCTTTACTTACCTGCTTTTTTCTTGCCATAACACAAATTCTAACAGTCTATTCAGACTATCAGCTGTGTCTCCACCAGACGTCTGTACAACACAACTGATGGTCCCAACCCCATTTATAAGGGAAGAAATCCCACTTATTAAACCTGGCAGGGCACACCTGTGAAGTGAAAACCATTTCCGGTGACTACCTCTTGAAGCTCATCAAGAGAATGCCAAGAGTGTGTAAAGCAGTAATCAAAGCAAAAGGTGGCTACTTTGAAGAACCCTAGAATATAAGACATATTTTCAGTTGTTTCACACTTTTTTTGTTAAGTATATAATTCCACATGTGATAATTCATAGTTTTGATGCCTTCAGTGTGAATCTACAATTTTCATAGTCCTGAAAATACAGAAAAATCTTTGAATGAGAAGGTGTGTCCAAACTTTTGGTCTGTACTGTATGTGTCCCTGCTATGTACTGTGTAATGGATGTGTCAGACGATACAGGGACATGATGCGATCATACCACATCTTCCTGGGCCACGGGCGAAGGAAAATAATATACAGACATTACAGTTGGGGGATCAGAGAATATAAGAGTATACAGACATTACAGCACAGGATTATAGGATAGAAGAGTATACAGACATTACAGCACGGAATCACAGCTGCTGGTTTCTGTATGGAAAAACCTTTCCCTGCTGGTTTAGAAACTGCTGGTGATTGGTCACGGGGCTCGCGTGTCATAACAATGTCACGTGAGCCCCAGGATTGTGTGGCGCCCCTGAGGTTTAGTCGCCACTATGGTACTGCACCTAACTAATACGTGTGGCATCATGCGCACAGGTAAGAAAGGAAAGCTCTGCTGAGACCCCAACGCTATACAAACTCCAGGCCAGGGAGATGCTGGGCTGAAGAGACTCATATTCAGAGCAGTCCCCATCTACTGGCTGGAGGAAGGAGTTAGGTTAGGGGTGGGAGGCAAGAAAGGAGACCGTTCTAAAGAAGTCAGGAGCTGGGGAAAGAGCAGGACAAACGTGGGTCAGCAACGAATCCTAGGCCCGAGGCCCTGAATCTGCAGCCAGGGTGGGCAGAGGAACTAGCTGCAGCAGGGGTACCAGCCCCGATTCAGTCTAGATATCTTCAGGACCAGCCGAGAAATTGGAGGTCACTGGGCTGCATGTACAATGACTACCATAGTGGACCCTCCCGAGGCTAAGGACCTAGATAGGGTCAAAAGGACTGTCAAAAGGTCTCGGAGGACCTGCAGCAACCTGCCTGTTGGGACTGAAACCAGAGGACAGTAGGAGGACAAGGGTTAGCAGTGTCAGAAAGAAAAGAGCAGCAAGGAAGGCCACATTCCCTGTGTCACAGCAAAGTGGACTTTGATTACCTATGAGCTGGCCAGGGTGCAACCTTTGGTGACTACAGTACCCCGGCTGGGTTGTGTCTGCTTCAGAGTCAAGTAAAATGGTAAGAACTGCAGACCGTGTGTGTTGTTCAAGAAATCTTGAAAAAAAAAAACCGCTAGCCAGTAACAGTTACTTTTGTAGACCAAGCAGAGGGAAAAATTATGGAATCATGACAAACAAAAAAACAAAACAGCACTCAAATACATTACTAGTATATTGTTGCACCACCTCTGGCTTTTATAACAGCTCTCAGTCTCGGAGGCATGGCTTTAATGAGTGACAAACAGTACTCATCATCAATCTTGTTCCGTGCCCTGGACCCTCAGTGGCAGGGATGGAGGTGATTATGATGGGGAAAATGGTATTGTGACGCCACCTGTGGTACCTGGTAATAGGGCTACCAGCGCTGCGGCCGGCCGCTGAGGTGATGGAAAGGCAGCGTTGTATAGTACAGCTCCCCACAGTTGGAGCTTTACCTCAGGGCAGCGGGGAGGATGAGGGGAGTAGTAGTCCTCACCTCTGTTGATGATGCTGTGGCCCTCCAGGCGCCGGATGAAAGGGGTACAGACACCACTTCAGCCCAAACAGTCCTTACTTGCACCAGATGGAAACAGGTACACAGTACATTCTGGGTTAATGGGTATTGTAACCGTGAGTCGTGAAGGTTTCCTCAGAGTCTGACAGTGATGCCCTCAATATGGCGCTCGTGGTCTTGTTACTCTCCCTCTCTCTTACCCCTCTTGAGCCAAGTCCCTGAGATCAGTGAGTGCTTTGTGATGTTGGTCTACCAGGCATTGCTCCCACCTAGCCAGAATCCTACTCCACACTGATGAGGGGCAATACCCCGAAACAGCTGTCTGTGGATGGATACCTGGCTCTGTTAATTCCCTTGTCATATCCTTAACTCGTAACTGAGTGGGATATTGACTAAAAGGGCCACTTAATATGGTGGTTATGGTGGTTTCCGCAAGGATTCCACCCCAGGGCTAGGTCCTTCCCTGGAGGGATATCTGGCTAGTCCCATGTTTGAGACTCTTAATCGAGGCTCCACGGACTCCATTTGCATATTCAAATTTCCAGGAGGCAATGCATCATGGATTTCACTGTGTTGAGCGCTTTTGTCAGCTGCCCGCAGTGTTTTCCTTGACTGGTCTCCCCGAGATCAGTGAGTGCTTTGTGATGTTGAACAAAGCAGTGATGTCACAATAGAATGGATCAAACGCAATTCCACAAGTAGAAGTCAGGAGACACAAATACCAAGAATGATCAGGCAGTGACATCACTCGGAATGTTATAGACTAACATTCTATTGTGACATCACTGTTTGTTCTCTTCCATATATGCTAAGTTATAGGTCACTTGATAAATGCTATTTACTTTATGACTTTTATGTGCAAAATATTCTATTTTGTTACTAAGAACAGTTAGTTACTATCAAGGGCAACGCCAGGTTCTACAGGTAATCCCACAAAGTTCAGAAATTGTGGTGTATTATTTGTAGTGACCATCTGAAATCATGGTTAAAAGAAAATCTCATAGTTTGCAACCTGTGAACCCAGCCTAAAAGTAGTGCAGTTGGTAAAAGACTGCACTGACATGGGACCTGACAGAATTAGGGAGAGGACCCTAAAGTTAAGCAACTGATGAATTTCACACCTCATGCCCTGCTTTGGTCGGATCATACAACGTACATACATCTCACTGGTTATGTTATACTCCACAGGTGAACATTGCTACCAGTGCAGCTTTGGCTATAGGCAGCTGTCTAAACAGCCTTGCAGGAGCTTCCATGTTGACTTTGCTTTGGGGCCACTTTAGTATTTCTGGCCTTTTCGTATGGCATTGGTGTATGGGGGCTGCTGGAGGCAAAGTAGTGCAAACAATCTGTGCTGCTTAGCCAAGATGCAGGGCTAGAACAGCAAACTAAACCTTCACCCTTGGGGGCACATAGCCTAGTTATGTCACAGCTTAAGGGTTTAAAATGAAATTTCAATCCCCAAGTTGTTAACAAGCCAGTAGGTTTCTCCCTCAGCTTATAAAGTTGCCGATTACGTTCTTACAAACGATTCTCCAAGGTTTATTTCTGGTATACTTTTGATGGTAATGATCATTACTGTGGACCATATGGAGTGCAGTAGTTACCACGCCACCATGGCAGTGACAAAAAAAAAAAGGAAAAAAGGTTTTGTCACCAGGGTACACTCAATTTACCTCTGATTCAGAACAGCGTAGTATAATATGGTGCACTCTGAATACTCTATAAAACTAGAGTGGCCAGTGGGGAAGTAGAAAAAGCAACATTCCCTTGTAAGTTTACCTAAGTACGGCACATCCAGGTGAATGATGCTTGCCCATAGGCTTAATTCCTATTCAGTTAATTTGCAGGGTAGTCATGTGGTTATACATCAGATGTATGGCTTCCTTAAGGTAAAGGAACACTAGTGTTAGGGCCCGTTCGCACGATGCATATTTTGCTGTGTATTTGGTGCAGATCCGCACTAAATCTGCAGCAGCATGTTTTCCCAGCAAAGTCTATGGGATTTGTGAAGTCCTGTCCGCATGGTGTATTTTTTTTCCGCAGTAGATCCACTGCATATTTGATTGCGGGAAAAATCTGCAGCATGTCAATTCTTGCTGTGGATTCTACCGCGTTTTTCACCCATAGGGCCTGTTCACACAATGCATATTTTGCCGCATATTTAGTCCATATCTGCTGTGTATAAGCAGCAGATCTGCACTAAATCTGCAGCAGCGTGTTTTCCCAGCTAAATCTATGGGATCTGAAAATTCCTGTCCACATGGAGCGTTTGTTTTCCGCTGCGTATTTTAGTGCAGAAAAATCTGCAGCATGTCAATTTTTCATGCAGATACGCTGCAGATTTGACCACAAAAATGCTGAGTTATAGAAAAGGCAATGGCAAAAAGCACCATATCCGCAGCAGATAAAAATGCACCATGCGGACAGGGATGGTTTTGATGCATTTTTCTGCCAATAGGTGCAGATTTTGGAAGTCTAAAATCTGTGGTTAGCACTGTCCACTGTGCGCTGTGGCTCAGTGGTTAGCACTGCAGTTTGCTCCATCTACAAGGAGTTTGTATGTTCCCTGTGTTCTTGTGGGTTTCCTCTCAATTCTTCTGTTTCCTCCTTCCATCACTGTCCCAAAGGGGACAGTGATGATGCCTGCATATATACCGTAATTATATGGTGCTATCTAATTGAATAAATATATTATATTATTCTTCATCTGTCTCTATTGAATAAATAGGACCTGAGAACTCTTGTGTCCAGTCAGAGAGTGCTCTGTTACCGCTATCAGACAGCAATGTGTATGGGAGTAGACTGTCCTATTCAATGGACACAAGAAACGCATACTCAGTATACCCTACTTTTTATTTTAGAAATATTGTGGCCAATGGACAGCATATGTGGAGCCCACTGGGACGGGGTACTCGGTGCTGGACCAGGGTATCCAGGGGTATCATGGTGGTCTTGGTCCGGACCGTGTCCCGAGCCCACAAGTAAAGGTTGCGGGTTATTTACAGGGATAGAGTCGTGACGCCGCCCGTGGTATGTGGTTATTGTGACCTCCGCTGCTGCAGAACCTCCGGGGATGATGGATGGCAGCCTGAGATATAACGGCTCTCCACGGGTAGAGCCTGGTCCCCGGGGCAGTAGTGATAACAGTTTGTGAGGGAGAGCGGGGCTCGAGCGCAAGGATTACACAGACTCACTGTTTTGTAGTTTTCTAGGTCTTTTACTGTAGATGGTAATTCAGCTGAGCACTGTCCATGGAGTCTGTACAGGGGCCGGGTTGCTCCCACCCGGACCGGGTCCTCAGCTCCCTATTCCTGCGCTGTGTGTGTGGCCCTGCTGCCGCTTTAGCTAAGCTGCCCTCAGGGGTACCAACTTGCTAGGCAACTTGAGTCTTGTCCTGTGTTCCTGACCCCGCCGTGTTGCTTCGCTGTGGTACAGTGAAGATGTGGGACCTTCACTAATCCGGTGTTCACTGTACTGTATGTTTCATGCACAGCCTCAGATCTGGTATCCGTTCTGTGCGCTCCTCTGGGGCGAGTTTCAGGATAACTCTGTCTCGCAGGTGAGTTCCTCTCTGTTCCTGTCTCCTTTCCTCAGACCCTTGCCTGGCCTGGAACTGGACAGCAGACTGTGGGTTGAGCCTTACATAGCTCTTTTACACCCAGGTCCTTCTTCCTCAGTGCTGCTCCACACTGAACTGAACTGCCCACTTCCTCTCCACACCAGAATATATAGGGAAGCAGCTTTAGCTCCCCCTTCTGACCTGGAGGCGCTAGTGTAGTGTTGTGGGAATCTTACCCTTTGTGGTGTTACTGTGGCACATGAGCCCTGGGGTGCCACACATAGACCCCCTTACCTCTTGGATCCTTATGTAGCTGCACAGGTTTCACCGATGGTGTGTCTACCCCTACCATACCATGTCTACCATATCTGAGCGCAATGACTGGTCCGTTTACAGACAGCCTCAACGCGCCCACAATATTCAGGCTCTTGTAAATTATTTTGTAGTACTCTAATTACCGTCTGTTTACATCCTCAAACTTTCATTGCGAGAATCTGGTAGGAGCTGATAGAGAACATTGCATGGCTTCTGTCAGGGAAAGCTTCCCAGTATGTGGGTTCAAGGGCGGAAAGATAATCCTCTTTCATCAAGCATTACACATTCAGATGTAGACACCTCGCAGTCAAAGGTATCATGTAGTCTTTGAAGTTCTAAAAATGAGATTTGGACTCCTTAGGAGACGCGCATTAATTACCGCTGTGTATTCAGACAGAACAACCTCCTGGGGTTTCTGTTGGAAGATTTGATAAACCTTTTAGGGGAGGGGGAAAAAAAAGTCAAATACCAGATCCCGCAGCAGTGATATTCATATCAAATGAACAGCTATTTGGCAGACTATTCATTTGGATACAATTTCTGCATTTTACGCATGAGTCCGTGTTACAGATTCTTCATTGTGGCCATGGAACAATTTTATTTTTGGCACCACTGCTGCACCTGATCTCTCTTTATAAGAACGCTGCCAAACAACCTGTAAAACTAATCAGAGTGTGTACGGAACTCGTCATCTAAAGAATGAAATTCAATTACATGCAAACAACAGATACAGATGTAGAATAGCCAGTCAGGTGGAAGGACTCGTGGGGATATCACCATGACTTTTACAACAAGTAAACCTCATTTAAGAAAAAAAAGGGTTAATTTGCCATTTGGGCTCTGTCACATCTGTATATCAATGTAATAAATACGAATAATGGATATTCTTGGCTCGGGATTACATCCCTTATGCTAACTCTTTTGATAAACCAGGACTTTGCTCCTATTTAGTTTTCATGTGATTTGAGCTCCAGCCCCTTTAATTGGTGTATTGATTTTAGAATCAGCCTTTATTCATGATCGTTCGCCATTTTGAAACTTGACATAGGCCAATATATAACGCTACCTCATCTTTAGTTTACTACATCAATACAAAAATTAGAAACCTAATTAAGGCCATTGTTGGATAATTTAATGATGTAATTCTAATTGTAATTCAATTTCATAAATTAGTTTTTTCGGTTTATAAGACGCACCTTTTTTCCCCCAAATTGGGGAGAAAACGGGGGGTGCGTCTTACAATCTGAATCTAAAACAAAATCTTACCGAGATGGGGGGTGGAGGCTTACAGTGGTGGAGCGGGTGTGCCAGGGACAAGGTATCACAGGTCCACGTTCTGTGTGTCTACTCATTTCATTCACAACCTGTTACTGGTTGCAAGAGGTTTGGACATCTTGAAAATGGTTGCAGATCTCCATCCACGGCCATTTTCTTGAAGTCTTAACCTTTTGCAATCAGTAACAGGTTGTGAATGAATAGGCACACGGAACATGGTAGCGCCCATCGTGACTTCCCCCCGCAGCTCTGGTCCCACCGCACTGCCCCCATCCTCCATGGACCTGTGATACCTGTCCCCAGCACCCCCACTCCACCACCACAACTCCCCGACCTCACTAAGCCATCATGGGTTTAGGGGAGGAGGAAATATATACATATATACATTCAGCAGGATGGGGGGGCATGTACAAAAGATGGGGGACGTAAATATACCAGGATGGAGGGGCATCTACAAAAGACGGGATCGTTTACATGCCAGGACAGGGGGGCCATGTACAAAGGATGGCGGACATATATACCAGGATGGGGGACATATATGCTGCATGTAAGACAGACACTGGCATTATAAGACGGACCTCATTTAACATTAAAAATTATTTTTTTCTCTTTTCCTACATCAAATTTGGGGGGTGTCTTATAATCCGGTGCGTCTTATAAAGTGAAAATATGGTACGAGTCACTATATATATCGATAAAAAGCAGGCAATGAACAATCCAATGTAATTTTACTAGCTCTGCAGATTCCCAATAACCGGAATCATTAGTTGTGTTTGATCAATAGACAAATTCAGTAATCCATCATCTTGTGAACTGTAAAACTCATCAGACTTCAGTTGAGTGTTTTTCACAGATCGAACTTATACCTATTATTAATTATGGGCTGTTCAATGTCATGGGATTTTGTAGACAAGTGATCTGCACCAAAACACAGAGACTTGTACGATTCTAATCTGAGCCATGGATCAAATTCGCCAGTACTAGTCTGAGTCGGTGGGGAAATATTAACGCACTTGATGCCATCCCTGGTTACCTTATTTTATGTTTGATGATAGGAGGCTTGAGGAGAACTTTTATACAAATAAAAAATTATATACAGTATGAAAATAATATTGATCTTGCTGATTTAGTAATTTTGCCACTGACAAGGCATGAACAGTGTATAATTTAAGTTTAGGTTAATTTTAACAGAGAGAGAGATAGAATACAAAATACAAGCGAGAAAATCACTTGTCTAAATTATATTAAGTTATTTGCATTTTGCGGAGAGAAATAAGTATTTGATCCCTCTGACAAACAAGACTTCATACTTGGTGATAAAACCCTTGTTGGCAGTCAGACGTTTCTTCTAGTTGATGATGAGGTTTGCGCACGTCAGGAGGGATTTTAGTCCACTCCTCTTTGCAGATCATCTCTAAATCATTAATGAGGCTGTCACTTGGCAACTTGGAGCTTCAGCTCTCTTCATACGTTTTCTATGCGATTAAGGTCTGGGGACTGGCTAGGCCACTTCATGACCTTGATGTACTTCTTTTTGAGCCACTCCTTTGTTGCCTTCGCTGTATATTTTGGGTCATTGTCGCTGGAAAACCCAGCCATGACCCATTTTTAATGTAACTGTGGAGGGAAAGAGCTTGTCACTCAGGATTTTATGATACATGGCTCCATCCATTGTCCCATTGATGCGGTGAAGTAGTCCTGTGCCCTTATCAGAGAGACACCCCCAAAACATAATCTTTCCACTGCCATGCTTGACTGTGGGGACATGGTTCTTTGGGTCATAAGCACCATTCCTCTTCCTCCAAATACGGCGAGTTGAGTTAATGCCAAAGAGCTCAATTTGTGTCTCATCTGACCACAGCACCTTCTCCCAATCACTCTCAGAATCACTAAGGTGTTCATTGGCAAACCTCGGACGGGCGGCACATATGTCGTCTTGAGCAGTGAGACTTTGCGAGCACTGCAGGATTTTAATCCATTATGGTGTAATGGTTTTCTTGGTGACAGTAGTCCCAGCTGCCTTGAGAACATTAACAAATTCCCCCCCATGTAGTTTTAAGCTGATCTCTCACCTTCCTCATGAAACTGGATACCCCACGAGGTTAGATTTTACATGGCGCCCCAGATCAATGTGGATTGACCTCATTTTGTATTTCTTCCATTTTCTTACTATTGCACTAACATTTGTCTCCTTCTCCCCCAGCTTTGTCTTCCTTATGGTTTTGTAGCCCATTCCAGCCTTGTGCAGGTCTAGGATCTTTTCCCTGACAGCCTTACAAAGCTCTTTGGTCTTACCATGTTGTAGAGATAAGAGTGACTGATTCATTACGTGTATGGACAGGTGACAGTGTAAGACAGCTGTCGTTAATGCAGGTAACAAGTTGATTAGGAGTGTCTAACTGGTCTGTAGGAGCCGGAACTCCTAATAGTTGGTAGGGGATCAAATACTTATTTCTCTCTGCAAAATGCAAATACATTTATATCATTTATACACTGTGATTTTCTGGATTTTATTTTTCATATTCTCTCACTTAAAATGACATAATAAAATTATAGAGTGTTCATGCCTTTGTCAGTGGGCAGGCAAACTTATGAAATCAGCAAGGGATCAAATACTTATTTCCTTCATGGTATATTATTCATATGCGTGGTTTTCATAATGACTCCAAATGTTTATAGACAGTACTACAGTCTCTGTGGCAGTTTAAATGTCCATGTATTTTACGGACCGAGTCTCGGATCAATTTCGCCAATGCAAATCTATGTTTTATTGAAAAAAATTAGAAAGCACTCAGATGCCATTTGTATGGTGTCTGTGTTTTTTCAAAGACTGGTTTAAAGTAAAAACTGCAGAAACCTCAATCAGATTTTTTATTCATATGGTAGGGACTGACACACAGACTAAACAAGGATGAATATCTGATCCAAAACACTGATGAAAATTGGTCCGTTATTTGCGCATAAGAAAAATTACTGACTGAATGAGCCGTAGTAGAGAGGATATCAAACTGTACATCTACAGGGGGGGCCATTTATATGAATACACCTAAATAAAGATGGATCCAAAATGGCCGCCATGGTCACCACCCATCTGGAAAAGTTTTCCGCCTACCATATACTAATGTGCCACAAACGGAAGTTGATATCACCAACCGGTCCCATGTTATTTAGGTGTATCCATATAAATGGCCCACCCTGTATATGTAGTGAATGACCACCTGTGAACACCATTATATTTTACTAGCTGGTGCCCGATGCACAATGCATCGGGATTCTAGCAGAGCGAGTCTCTGACTCACAATGGCCGCTTCGCGGCCAATGCTTCGCGCTGCTAAGGCGACTCGCCATGCCCGCTGCGCGGGCATAGCGAGTCGCCTTAGAGCTGCTCGCAATGGCCGCTGCGCGGCCAATGCTTCGGCGTATCCACATGACCACGCTGACTCGCAGCGAGAGCGGTCTCAAAAGGGCAAAAAACCCATTCGTGATTATATAATAAAATCCTGAATTCAGGTATGTCCTTCTTCCTTTACAGGCATCTAAGGATAAACACAACTGTACATACAAACATATTTATAGCTAAAATTTTGAGCTGATTGGTTTGTCCTTTTTCCTGATATTGAGCTCTAATGCCCGGATCCTTCTTTCGCATCCATACAATACTATGGTAGTTACCTGCAGCCAGCACCATACATTTGGAACACTTTAGCCTGTTCCCCAATATTGAGTAGAAAAACCTAAGTCTTTGTTCATACAGTGCTGGTTTGATATATTATTCTTCTGTTTTGCATCTAAGTCTTAGTCAATGGGGTACATCTGTCGCCATTGATGTGTGTAGTAGAAGGGTCCAATGCGCCTGATATTTTTGTATTTCTGTGCCTATAACAAAACAGAAATCATAGAAAAAAAACATTGCAGATGTGGAGAGATAAGAGAACCATTAAGCTTGACTGGTCTGAGATACATTTATGAAAACAATCTATCAAATCGACACCATTCACATCAATCAGGGGCTGGCTGGCCCAGGGGGCAGGGGAGCAAATGCCCCCCAGACCAGTCGTCAAGCAGCAGTTTTGGGGCCGCCCGGCCAACTGTCATGTTGACCTGGGAGGCCCCTTAAGCTCACTGCTCATGGGCCACTGCTGTGTGATTGCCACACAGGACAAAATTTGCCAGCCCGCCCCTGACATCACTTCAGTAAATGGGATCACTTATATAAGTTTTAGAAATTGATATCACTCAGAATTATTTGTTAAGACATTAACATTGTGAAGCTTTAACTTAGTTCTTGCATTATGGGAATTTTCACTGAATGTAGAGATGGTATAAATGTAAACTGCTTTTTATATTACTGAGAATACAGGGAGCAGCAGGCCGAGTAATCACTGGGGAAAAAGTGAAACATAATGCAAGAGCAGCAATATCAGGACATATGGCAATAAAGCGCTAAGAGGTTGTCTGATGACCTTCATTTTCTGGAGGCACAAAGACAAAACTGTTCTACACAGAGAAAGACATGAAAAGTTAGATACATTTCCCTATTACCTGTATATGTTAAATAGATAAGCCACAGAAAGATTTACATTGTGGTAAGACATTGATGATAGTCACCATGTATGCATTATACCATCTATTATGGATGACAACCTCTTTATTATAAATGTAGATGAGGTTCTTCATACACACATCACAATCATTTATCTCAGTCTCTGACTGCAGTAGTGTTCTGAAATAATTTCCCAATCTCACATGCTTAAAGGGAATCAGTCACCAGGTTTTTGCCATACCATCTTAGAGTAGTATGATGTAAGGGCAGAGGCGCTGAGTCCAGCAATGTATCACTTACTGGGCTGTTTGCTGCAGTTTTCATAAAATCACTCTTTTATCTGCTGCAGATCACCAAGTTCTCTGAATGCTGGGCCAACACCACTGAGTGGCATCTTTCTGCCTATGCAGGAGGTACACAGAAAGCTACCAATCAGTGTTGCGGTGTGTGGTTATACAAAGCTCATGTATATAGAGGACTACATAGAAGCAGATTTACTAGTCCTCTAGTGATAATTTCCTGCTGATAAAATAGAGATTTCATTAAAACTACATCAAGCAGCCCAGTAAGGTTCATCAGTGGAATCAAGGTCTCAGTCTGTATATTAGGCTACTGTCAGAGTAAATGGCAAAAAGGTGGTGAAAGATTAATTTATGCCCACAAGATGAGGGTTCCTGTAGCACAGATCCAAAGTGTTGCTGCTTCCTAAAGGTCACAGCAGCTTTCTGGTACATCATTAGAAATGAACTGCAAATGGCACAATTATTGTTATTAGGCATGTGGTTTGTGCAAAATTGTGTGTGCATAAAAATAAGCAAGACATTTGCAATTCATTTCTACTGGTCCAGGGGAAAGTGGCTTCTCAGTCGCCTGTTCAGCCATGATACCCCAAGCCTTATAATAACTGATTCCCGACTGCACAGAGAAAGCCAATGGACTAACACCAAACATGGCCTTGCAGATGTCTCCAATGACCTCAGTGGTTTTATCAACCTATTCACCCTGTCATTGATTCCACTGCCTTTGAGAGGTTTTCTCATCTGAGTCACCCATTTTCATATATTTTCTAAGATCTTATACATGTGATAGAGAGGTCACTTGTTCAGAAGTCACGTGTGATTGCAATTCCTGACTCAGCCACTAGGCGCTGCCGGATTCCTTCAGCCAGTGGTGCGGTGATAGAGAGGCCATGTCCTTGTCTGGACCTGCTCCTTTGGTTCCTGGGCATCGCTGTGTTCCTCCTGTGGGTGATGCTGGTGATGGGGAAGAGGTTCCTGTAGAGGCATCTGGTAAGCACAAGCTTTGCCCTCTATTGCAATTGGGGTGGCTGGTACCTATGGTGCATCACTGTCTGGCCTGGTTGTAGGGGTGGTCTGGGTGAGGTCATCAGGCTCTGAGCTGCAGCCTATGAGAGGGGACCGTGTCCTTCAAATACCTTGGGGGCCTACCTTGCAAACCGCCAGATACATTCTAGGTGTCCCTGCTGCCTGAGACCTCTCCATGTCAGCGGTGAACGGTGCTAAGCACAACAGGAAGGTAGATAACAGCTACCTGCCTGTTAGTGCTTAGGCACAATTATTTTTCATGATAATCATGGATAACCTCTTTAATATCAGATCTATAATTACAGCCCTCAAACCAGACTTAACAGAACTTCAGCCAAGGCTTGAGTACACAACCCTGTTACGGCCATGCACCTCTTCTGGTCCAGGCCCTGCTGTATTGGGTACTATTGCTTTTCAATGTTCGGATATTGTCAACGCAGCCTCACACTATGCCCTACAACAAGAAAGTGTAATGGCCACTTTACACGCAGCAACAGGAAGATAGAAACCAGCAGGTGTCGGAGACAATTGTACCTTTTACCTTCAAAACACCTTGCAGATACCTGATTTACACGCAGCCACTTCAAGGTGTTTTGAAGGTAAAAGGTACAATCGTCTCCGACACCTGCCGGTTTCTATCTTCCTGTTGCAGCGTGTAAAGTGGCCATAAGGACTTAATGCAATGGACCCTGAACCTGAAGAGGAGCGAGGAGATGGTACCACGTCATTTCTACACAACTGTACAGTGGCAGATTAAATGGGCGCCTATAATCCCACTTGTGAACCTGAGGTCCAGGGAAAGCTGCCTGAACCACCCACATTACAATCACTGGCCACATGTAATACAATATGAGCAGCTCCCAAAATGACATGTAACTTTACCAGGGGATAAATGAGCAGCGACATCATCTTCCCATAGCAGGATCATCTGATTGCTGGAGGTCTTCTGAGCTTGATCTGCAGATGTCATCTGATCTCTGCATCCTCTCTAATTACGATAAAAAGTTTATGAGATGACCCATTTAACAATATTCTAAGGACTGGAACAATCATAGACACATTATAAAAAAATACCTTAAATCTGGCATCAATTAAAGCTGATAAGTGTTAGGATATCACACATTATCGTAATGTATAACGCTATAAATAACTGATATTTACATGAAAAATATAAGCCTTACAGTAACTAACATGATGGCGATCACAGGGAATTCCCAACTTGAATCTTGACTCTGTCGTATCGTTGACGTTACATTGCATTTCCAATTAGCTGCACTTGTAGACTAAGAAGCGATCCAACTATTGTCAAAAACCAAAATCCTGCAAATTTCGAGATAGTACAGAAACCATCTCCCTGGATTAGGAACTAAAAGCATTGCACATGAGCTTTGATGGAGTTTGTTACTCACAGATGTGTTTAATAAGTTTGTCAAAACACAAATCAGGGAAGAAAGCCTTTCAAACCCAGGCAAGAAGGAAACGCTGATTAAAAGGGGCCGCCGGACAGATAAAAGGAGGGAAGATAAGACACTTAATTTTCATGTCAAAGAGCCCAAACTTCAAAAATAAAGCGAGGAAAACAATAGCAGCAGCTCTGAGAATAGAATGTGAGAAGTGAGACGGTTCTGATTTAGAAGCATACACATCTCTCTCAACTAAGCCATCATGACAACTTCCTCTCCAAATGTGGAAATAAACATGAGCTCGAGACCTCGGGTTATAATGATTATAGACAGAAATGATGACAAAATAAACATGACTTGTACTAAAGTGTTTCAATTGAGTTATCCGTAACAGGAAGAAACGCAGTTCACTGTCAAGAACTGCTCAACAGCTTGTGCCCCCCCTATACACATACACTTTATATAGCTGCCGGCTGAACCATTGCTATTCGGAGCATTGCCTGTAAATAAGGCTCTACATGCTAGCTTAGGCTCTACAATGTACGCCCTCTGAGCCCTGCCCTCCACCACACAATAAATGGAAGTAAGAAATGCCCTTTAGATAATGGTCAACTAGAAGATGTTATCCGCCCAACAATAAAAGGAGTTTAGAAAAATGGTTCTGTTCCCCCAACCCCACCAGAAAAGGGGCCATTTATGTTCCAAGTTTGTGTCTAGCATTGCAGCTCAGGTCTATTTACATGAATGGAAAGGATCTGCAATACTGGACAGTCTAAAGATGAGAGGGGAATTGTTCTTACATAAAAAAGCAGACCTTTCTCCAGGGCTGTGGAGTCGGTAAATCAAACCACCGACTCCAACTCCCGACTCCTTCATTCATGGCTCGTTTTTGTGATAAAATTATTGTAGGTCAATGGTAACATTAGGCTTTAATTGTTATAATGACATAATAATCAAGATATTTAGATAGAACATAATAATAAATCATAATAATAATATTCAGCACATTCTGCATTGAACTACTATGATATATTTTAGGAGTCGGAACATTTTCTACCGACTTCAACTCCGACTCCACCAAAATGGGCAGCGACTCCGACTCCACAGCCCTGCTTTTTTCTACACTGGACAATTGCTTTAATTGATCTTGTGCAAGCCTAGATAGATCCACCAGGGTTTTCTCCAAGCCTAGATAGATCCACCAGGATCTTCACCAAACCTAGATAGATCCACCAGGGTTTTCTCCAAGCCTAGATAGATCCACCTGGATCTTCTCCAAACCTAGATAGATCCACCAGGGTTTTCTCCAAGCCTAGATAGAGCCACAAATATATTCTCCAAGCCTAGATAGGTATGCCAGGATCTTCTCTAAACCTAGATAGAGATAGATCCACTAGGGTCTTTTTTGCCGACAGCATCATGCCATTGGGTTGCTGGTCTACCTCTTCGCCTTGTTCCTTCTAATCTTTCTTTCACAATGTTCTTCTCCAGTGATTGCTCTCTTCCTCTGATGTGTCCAAAGAAGGCAACTCATAGATTGGTGATCTTTGCTTCGAGTGACATGTCTGGCTTGATTTTTTCCAGAATTGATGTGTTTGTACCTCTTGCCATCCATGGTATTGATGACATCCTTCTCCAGCTCCACATCTCGAAGGCATTAATTCTTCTTTTGTCTTGTTTCTTTATCATCCATGTTCCACTTCCACATGTTACTAAAGAAAAGGCCAGACCATGTACAGCCACATCTACATCACTAGTGAAATGTTCCTTGATGTGAAGACCTTTTCCAGTGGCTTCATTGTTGACTTTCCCATAGCTATTCTCCTATGGACGTCCAGTGTTGTCGCTGCATCGAGTGATCATTCATCTGAGTAGGTTGAAGTCCTGTACAACTTCCAGTTTGTCGCCGTCCATCTCACATGTGTCCCTGTCGTACCTGGCAGCAGTCAATATCTTTGTCTTCTTTGTGTTGAGTGGCCGTCCCATGTTGGCGCTTTTCATATTGACACTCCGTAATAAGTCCTTCATTACATCTACGCTTGTTGCTATCTATCAGTGTTGTATCATCTGCTTATTTTATGTTATTGATGATTTGCCTATAAATTTTGATTCCTTCTGCTTTTTCGGCAAGTCCAGGCTTCCTGAAAATCGCATTTGCATATAATTTGAAAGAAATGGTGACAGAATGCAGCCTCATCTGACTCCTCAGTCTACTTTGAATCATGCTGCCTCAATCGTATTCCATTTGGACTGTTGCATTTTGGTCAATGAAAAGGTCCCGATGAGGCTGATCAGATGGTTTGGCACACCCATACCCTTCATGGTATTCCAAAGTTTCTGCGGATCAACACAGTCGAAGGCTTTCCTTAGTCAATGAAACAAAAATAGAGCTCCTTGTATTCTTAGGCCTTTAGCAATAACCATCTCATGTTCGCAATTACATCTTTAGTCTTGCCTTTTCTGAATCCTGTTTGTTCCTCTGGCAACTCTTTGTCAGAGTAAGGCTGTAGCCATCATTTTAGGAACTTAAGCAGTACTTTGCTGGCGTGAGGTATAAGTGCAATAGTCTGATAGTTTCCACAATAAATAGCCTCTCCCTTCTTCAGGATAGGAATAAACACCGACTGTATACAGTCCTTGGGCCATTTACCCGTCGCCCATATCTGTTGACACAGGTGTACGATGATGCCAACTGCTGTTTCAGAAGACTTTTATTAGCTCTATTGCAATATTGTCACATCCAGGTGCTTTGTTTTGTGACAAAAGCTTTACTGCAACATTTTAACGTCACTATATATATATAATATATATATATATATAATATATATATACACATACTCTTTCCCTAATAAGGCTCCTAAAGGCTAGAAAAGGCAAAATTGCAATAAATGGTTACTTTGTTATTCCAAAGTATTATCAATAAACTAACAGTTAATAAATTTGTTAAGTAAATAATAATAGATCTATCTAAAGTCTAAGAAGGACTTATATTTCACAATTTTAAGGTGCCAACCTGTGTGTAATGTGTTAGTTGATTTCGATGAGCTCTCCTGCTGGGACAGCTAGAGTACAGCTGTAATGTCTGGGGAAACCTGCAGCGCCACCACAGGTGAAAAGAAAAATTACTATCTAAATCAAATGATGTGGTTGTCTGTGTGATGTAGGACAAGTATGGTCCTCAGATCCGCTCTATTTAGCGGCTCTCACTCAAGCCAATAGATGAGGATCCTAGAAAAACATACTGATAGGATGTTTAGATTGTGAGTCCCCAATGGGGACAGTCTTGCAAATGTATGTAAAGTGCTATGGAATAGCACTATATAAAGGAATAAATATTATAAAGACTCCCTCTATTAACTCAGAATTCCATATATGACTACATAAGAGAGAAGAATTTGGGAATACAAATTGATAACGACCTTTGACACATTCAAAACAGGATTGAATGTCTTACATGGGTTCTTGCGTTTTTACATCAATTGAAAGGGCATATCACATCTTCGAACAGACCCCAGTTAGAGGACAATAAACTTTTGACACTTCTTATGTGAACTCTCTCGCTTCGATTTATAGCTTTCCACATTCACTGAGGAATTTTCAGGTCTCCACAGACCACTAATCATAGAACAAAAAACAATCGGGTCCTCTTATCTCGGAATTTTGATTTTATATCCCGAGCTCCTCTCCCCCTCCCAAGACTGACTCTGCTTTATGTCACCTGTCATATTTACTGCATCATCTCACCTGCTAATATACAGTACAGACCAAACATTTGGACACCCCTTCTAATTCAAAGACTTTTCTGTATTTTCATGACTATGAAAATTTAGATTCACACTGAAGGCATCAAAACTATGAATTAACACATGTGGAATTATATACTTAACAAAAAAGTATGAAACACTGAAAATATGTCTTATATTCTAGGTTCTTCAAAGTAGCCACCTTTTGCTTTGATTACTGCTTTGCACACTCCTGGCATTCTCTTGATGAGCTTCAAAGCAGCAAAGCACACCACACCATCACACCTCTCCTCCATGCTTCACGGTGGGAACCAGGCATGTAGAGTCCGTCTGTTCACCTTTTCTGCGTCGCACAAAGAAACGGTGGCTGGAACCAAAGATCTCAAATTTGGACTCATCAGACCAAAGCACAGATTTCCACTGGTCTAATGTCCATTCCTTGTGTTCTTTAGCCCAAACAAGTCTCTTCTGCTTGTTGCCTGTCCTTAGCAGTGGTTTCCTAGCAGCTATTTTACCATGAAGGCCTGCTGCACAAAGTCTCCTCTTAACAGTTGTAGAGATGTGTCTGCTGCTAGAACTCTGTGTGGCATTGACCTGGTCTCTAATCTGAGCTGCTGTTAACCTGCGATTTCTGAGGCTGGTGACTCGGATGAACTTATCCTCCGCAGCAGAGGTGACTCTTGGTCTTCTTTTCCTGGGGCGGTCCTCATGTGAGCCAGTTGCTTTGTAGCGCTTGATGGTTTTTGCAACTGCACTTGGGGACACTTTCAAAGTTTTCCCAATTTTTTGGACTGACTGACCTTCATTTCCTAAAGTAATGATGGCCACTCATTTTTCTTTACTCAGCTGCTTTTTTCTTGCCATAATACAAATTCTAACAGTCTATTCAGTAGGACTATCAGCTGTGTATCCACCAGACTCTGTACAACACAACAAATGGTCCCAACCCCATTTATAAGGCAAGAAATCCCACTTAATAAACCTGACAGGGCACACCTGTGAAGTGAAAACCATTTCCGGTGACAACCTCTTGAAATTCATCAAGAGAATGCCAAGAGTGTGCAAAGCAGTAATCACAGCAAAAGGTGGCTACTTTGAAGAACCTAGAATATAAGACATATTTCCAGTTGTTTCACACTTTTTTGATAAGTATATAATTCCACGTGTAATTCATAGTTTTGATGCCTTCAGTGTGAATCTAAAATTTTCATAGTCTTGAAAATACGAACACTCTTTGAATGAGAGGTGTGTCCAAACTTTTGGTCTGTACTATATATATGTATGTATCTTCAGAATTTGTGTCATTATCAGCCTGATGAAGGGGCCATAGTGTCTGGAAAGCTTGCTATGTTTACCATCTTTTCAGTTCGCCATTAAAAGGTCTCAACCACTGCGGACTCTCAGATTCTAACATTTTAACATAAAAATGGATTTTGTAAACTAGACCATACTTTTAAGCTCTGTCCATGAATATGAGAAAACACAAAGAAAGCTCTCCTTTTTAATGGCTAGTAACATAACTCTACGCTTTTCAAAAAACCTGAAATATCTCACATCTGCAATTTTCATACAGAATTGATAGTGCCCCTTCCTTGCCCTCATATAAACAATTACAGTCCCAAGGTACAGTGACTACCGTTCAGCAACATGCAAGACAAAAATATTGAAAAAAGTCTTCTAAAAAAAAAAACATAAAAAAATAATATGAAAGCAGGGGTGCATCAAGATTCACTGCCGCCTGAGCCAGGTGTGGAGGGGGGGGGGGGGTTTAGGGCTGCTGTCAGGTCAGGGGGGGGGCTTTGTGCTATCACCGGCTGCCGCGGATGGGTGGGTGATACCTTACTGCACTGCAGCTGGCAGCCATGAGTTTGGAAGCCGCTGTGTAGTGCTGGTGCCGCCCCTTCAGCTCTGCCACTCTCTTTCCTCCTTGACGCCTGAGCCTGAAGGCTCAGGTTGTCCAATGGACGGTGCGGCCCTGATTGAAAGCTGCGATATGATTATCACAATATATTCAGAGCACTTGATTAAGACATATTATGTAATTAAAATGGTTTAGCACCTTGTATTGTTATTGCTGAGCATAGTCTACCGAGCCCAGCTATAATCTTGTACTGATGATGTCCAGTTACTGCCCTTTACAGAAATATCTGATGGGGTGACACACTGTGTTCCCACATTTAAATAGATGGAAATATATTACTTTTGGTTTTAAAAAGGGAACGTTTTGAATTGTATTTGCACTTTATACGGGGAAGTACCTATATTTGTGCATTACAATCTCATTCATTTCTATAGTAAGCAGCATTACCTTATGATTCCCAATTTGTAAGAATAAAAGGCTTCATATCCGCATTGTTACCCAAGCCTTATTCCCTATACATATACATTTTATAGATTATCCAAAATTATATCAGACACTAGATTTTCCAGCAAATCATAACCACAATGGGAGTTTATAGAAACGTACAAATTTTATTTCATGTTAAGTTACACAGCACACTGTTTTTAAAACCATCCCCATAAAAACACACAACATTGAGCAATGCGGTCAGTAACACAGTATTAATAATAAGCTAGTGCAGAAAAATCACAAATCCATAAAAGTTATGTGTATGCCTTACTATCAAAACATGTGTCCTGCCAAGATACCATCCATGTTGCACTCTGCCCACAGATTACACTTGGTACTACAGTTGTGGCCAAAAGTATTGACACCCCAGCAATTCTGTCAGATAATACCCAGTTTCTTCCTGAAAATGATTGCAATCACAAATTCTTTGGTATTATTATCTTCATTTAATTTGTCTTCAATGAAAAAACGCCAACAAGAATTGTCTTAAAGCCAAATTGGATCTAATTCCACACCAAACATAAAAAATGGGGTGGTCAAAAGTATTGTCACTGTTAGAAAAATCATGTGATGCTTCTCTAATTTGTGTAATTAACAGCACCTGTAACTTACCTGTGGCACCTAACAGGTGTTGGCAATAACTAAATCACACTTGCAGCCAGTTGAAATGGATTAAGTTGACTCAACCTCTGTCTTGTGTCCTTATGTGTACCACATTGAGCATGGAGAAAAGAAAGAAGACCAAAGAACTGTCTGAGGACTTGAGAGACCAAATTGTGAGGAAGCATGAGCAATCTCAAGGCTACAAGTCCATCTCCAAAGACCTGAATGTTCCTGTGTCTACCGTGCGCAGTGTCATCAAGAAGTTTAAAGCCAATGGCACTGTGGCTAACCTCCCTAGATGTGGACGGAAGAGAAAAATTGACGAGAGATTTCAACGCAAGATTGTGCAGATGGTGGATAAAGAACCTCGACTAACATCCAAACGAGTTCAAGCTGCCCTGCAGTCCGAGGGTACAACAGTGTCAACCCGTACTATCCGTCGGCGTCTGAATGAAAAGTGACTGTATTGTAGTATACCCAGGAATACCCCACTTCTTACCCCGAGACATGAAAAAGCCAGGCTGGAGTTTGCCAAAACTTACCTGAATAAGCCTACAACGTTTTGGAAGAATGTTCTCTGGTCAGATGAGGCAAAAGTAGAGGTTTTTTGGCAAAGGCATCAACACAGACTTTACAGGAGAAAGAAAGAGGCATTCAAAGAAAAGAACGCAGTCCCTACAGTCAAACATGACGGAGGTTCCCTGATGTTTTGGGGTTGCTTTGCAGCCTCTGGCACTGGACTGATTGACCGTGTGCATGGCATTATGAAGTCTGAAGGCTACCAACAAATTTTGCAGCATAATGTAGGGCCCAATGTGAGAAAGCTGGGTCTCCCTCAGAGGTCATGGGTCTACCAGCAGGACAATGACCCAAAACACAGTTCAAAAAGCACTAGAAAATGGTTTGAGAGAAAGCACTGGAGACTTCTAAGGTGGCCAGCAATGAGTCCAGACCTGAATCCCATAGAACACCTGTGGAGAGATCTAAAAATGGCAGTTTGGAGAAGGCACCCTTCAAATATCAGGGACCTGGAGCAGTTTGCCAAAGAAGAATGGTCTAAAATTCCAGCAGAGCATTGTAAGAAACTCATTGATGGTTACCGGAAGCGGCTGATCGCAGTTATTTTGGCTAAAGGTTGTGCAACCAAGTATTAGGCTGAGGGTGCCAATACTTTTGTCTGGCCCATTTTTGGAGTTTTGTGTGAAATTATCAATGTTTTGCTTTTTGCTTCATTCTCTTTTGTGTTTTTTCATTGAAGACAAATTAAATGAAGATAATAATACCAAAGAATTTGTGATTGCAATCATTTTCAGGAAGAAACTGAGTATTATCTGACAGAATTGCAGGGGTGTCAATAGTTTTGGCCACAACTGTATATACCTATTTAACAGAAATCTGTCATGCAATCTACCAGATAGCAAGTGCTACCATGAGAGCCCAAACACTTGGTTTAGCAGGTTCACTGTTCCATCATATTGATAGACACATATATCAGGGTTTTTCTACTGACCACACTGCCCAGCACCTCAACGTTTTGCTACTGCTTCATCAGGAGGTGCTGGGACAGTGTTGTGGTCACCCTTATATGCCCCTCTCGTTACTGCACCTGTGAGTGTCCTTGACGCGCATACCGCTGCTCTGTTCACCGCCACTCCCCCTGTGAAACCCGGCATTCCGGAAGTCCTACTGCGCAAGTGTAAGCACAGCATACTCCGGTTGGATGCCGGGGAACACATGGGGCAGTGACGTCACAGAGCGTTTGCGCCAAAAATTAGACGTACTTGTAAATGCCATCTCTGCCTAGTGATGAGTGAGATCTATCTTGCTCGGATGGGCACAACTCTAGTACCCGAGTATAATGGAAGTCAATGGGGAACTCGAGCATTTTTCTAGAAGAGTTCTGTCAAAAATGTTCAAGATACTCAAGTACCCATAGGAGCACCAACTGCTCGTTACGAGTACAGGGCCCCTGAACATGGTAGTGTTCCCTAATCATTATTCCAGCTTTGTTTTATCTTTTGCAGTAACAAAGAATTGTGCATGTTGATATCCAGCATGTTGAACTGATTCTTCCTTTGATATGTATCTTCTACTGTCCCATCTAGTCAGTTGGTAATGTTTGGTCACCTTGCTTTCCAATGCACATGGAACAAATATCCATATTAAAAAAATTACTTTTCCCATAATGGTCTTTTTATTTTTTTTGCTATGGTGTAAAACTTGGGTAAAATGTGAAGCTGATGATCCCTGGATTATACTTAGTCATCCAGTTTGCGTCTCTCTTTTGTGTCATAAATTGAACATTAGGCAACAGACACACAGCGTATGGCTGCAGCCTTCCTTCAGAGCTCTTATAATTTTATTATTCATGGCTTTATTTCATTTATGAAGACAGAGGATAAGGTCACCCCGCATCTGTAATGATGTGCAACAGATACCCGGAGCCGGCAATACAGGCCGGCATTGTGCAGCGTTCAATTGCATTTACTCAACATTTCACAATGAACAGACATGTAACCTTCAGACAAATGAGCAGAGATCTAGGTGTAATAAAAACAGACATTATTCCTAAAAAATGATATAGAAGAGGACGGTGGAAGGATTAATTATAATTACTGTTCATTAATATAGCAAGATGGACTCAGAACCAATGGCAATGGTTAAGTGCCTTGTATGCAACAATATGTAACTACATCAATGTACTTATTATTCAGCAGACGGGGAACCGATTCTATCTCATCAGGAGATTCTAGAACGTGTGCGATTATGTATTAGTTCAATGATATTAATAATGTTTTAGGTTACTAAATGCAAAAGAAAATAAGTGCATGTAAAACTGTGCAATAGCAGCTGAATTGTCTAAAAAGCAAGCAACAAAGTAGGTTTATGTGTGGAAAATATGCAGGGGCTGGCTGGCTGATCTTGCCCTGGGTGGCAGTCCACTTTATACAGCCAGGGACCAAGTGAGGGACGGGAGGGGGGGTTGTGTAGGTGCTACTGGGGCCAATTGAGGAGTGGGGGGGTCGGAAGCCGCTCCTTGCCTAACCTACTGGCTGGCTGCTGCCTCCGCTCCAGTCCCGGGCCCCGCCGACGCTCAAGTGGGTGCGGCGGCTGCAGCCGCTCTTTCTGTCTGGGCGGCCCTAAACTAGGACTAAACCACCGGCCTGGGGGGCAAATGCCACCCTGTCACCTGGGCCAGTCCACCCTGAAAATATGAATGCTGGTATTGATTAAAAACAGTATCCCAATGGTACTGGTCATTTGTGTGACCAATATGTATGTTGTAACAGGCAATGGTATCGAAATGGTACTGGTTCTGTGTGTGACCTCAAGTCAGGCAAGTGTAATGTTTTGCTGTTACAATATGTTGGCCGTTACACCCTGAGCGCTACTGCGCATCAGCGGGTATGGTAATATGGCGGGCACGTTAGCTATGATCTAATGGTAGATGCTAGACTATATGTGATCCTTCCAGGTCTGATGTGACTTACGTCAGGTGATAGGGGTGTGGTTGAGGGGTGGTCGAAGGCCGCCCTTGCATGATTATAGGCAGATGGGAGGAAATATCACCTGTTCTGGGTTGGGTTTGGGTATGGACTATTGTCATTTCTGACTACAATAACTGATATTCAGAAACTACCCTTCCTTATCACTTCCTATTCCTTATCTTGATTAACTATACATAAGTATATACTGGCGACTTAATGAGACAAGACTGTTCTAATAAAATATTATTAATTAAACACCCAAAAAGTCTAAAATGATAGAAATATATTTTAGCTAGCACAAATAACACTACTAGTACACAATACAATAACTAATACAATTATGTATACACCCACACTTACTAATAATTATATCCCACCCACATTACATAAACATATATCCACACTATATTAATTGATTACAACCACGCGCCTGACACTATCTTTGACATTAAGGTCTAACAGACAGCAAAGCAATACAATATAGGGTAAGTATACAGTATAGTAAGCAAAGGGTTAATATAGAGGGAAAGTAAGTAGGACTAGGAGAGATAGAGGGGAAGGTACAGATGAGATATGGGGATGATACTTAAGGCCAGGTGGTGATCCTACTCCATACAGATCTCAGATCCAATAGAAAACTTGTGTGTCTCGGAGTTCATTTTAACCTGTCCCAATCAGCCGTGCATGTGACAGACACCCCTCATACCTGCACTTGCCAGGGAAGAATGAGTGCACGCTCGCACCATGCACTCTCTTGAAATGCTCTGCAGAATTGTTCACATGGAGAATGGCTCCTGACAGAATAATTGACTTACTGTCCCTTATACTGAGTTTGTGATAATTCTCAGATGCCTTTTCAACAGATTGGCATCTTTCAAACCTGTTTATCAAACAATGGAAAGAATACATCTAAGGGGCACCAGAGTGATGTCCACACCTGTAGACATCTAGACTACTACAGGTTGTTAGTAGATAGCAGTGGCGCACCCAGAAATTTCCCAAGGTAGGGGTCCAAGAAAAACACACCGGCCCTGAAAGGGGGGTATCACCCCCCAGCGGGGTGCCGAGGGGCAAAGCCCCCGGTGGGGGGGTTTGGGGGAGCGAAGCCCTCCTAAAAGCCAAGCGATTTTTGTAAATTTGAATACCTAATTAATGCTTAATACTGCACCGGTGGGCCCCCCCAGCTTCTCAGGGCCGTCCAAAGGGGGGGTCCAGACAAGTAGGTCCCCCCCCTTGGGTGCGCCACTGGTAGATAGATTCAGAATGATCCTTTGTACCAGCAGCCTTTAGATCTATTACATGTAAATTTACAGTGTCCCCAGTTGTGTTATCAGATAGAACCTGTTTGTCCATCTTCACACACACACCTAATGTAAGAATGTGACAGAGAGGCATAAGTAATTACATCATTGTGGGCATACTATATCTACATATATATTATATAAATGTACATATCTGGGGCACTTCCCTTCTACATCACCATGCACACCAAGGAAGCCATTCATGCCCACCAATGAAGATGGTCACGCATACTGAATGAGTGGTGTGCTTCAAGGTGAGCACGAATGTGTTAGTTGGTGGGTGTAGTGGTGTAGCCTATGCAAGAGGGTCTTGGTTCCCCCTCCACCTGTGGGTCTTATGCCCAGTCCCCTGCTACATTTCTAACAAAGTCCATGGCCACATCTCTTCCTAAAGTAATGACCAGAGGTAACAATGTGGCCACTGAGAGACACCTCGCCAATGAAATGTTGCAGGAAGTACAGTAAAAAAACACACATTGAGGGTTTAGCTAGATAGGGAGAAGTGTAGATATTATGTAATAAAGTAAATTACAAAAGTGGTTAGGGTATAAGGATAGATATTTAGAAAATACATTTTAGGTGCCGGACCGCCCCTTTGAGGTTGTGCACGACCGCAATGGAAGAGATATTTTGGAGCCAATGTTTATATTCCTATTCTGGAGGTTACTCAAATATAGAAATAATTAAAATAAAGGGAAGAATAGACAACCACAGCTAATCACCTGATCTCATAGGGGTGCAGGATCCAGCAAAATCTCAATGGATCAGGTTAAGAGAAAGACTTTATTGTGAATGACTCAAAATGAAGACATTGCCAATAAAGACTTTCGTTTTAACCTCTTCCATCTATCATTTTTCTAGATCAGTGATGGCGAACCTATGACACGCGTGTCAGCACTGACACGCGTAGCCATTTTCAGTGACACGCGGCCGCCGGAGAAACTAGACTCGCTATTTGGATAAAAACCACAGACACAGACACAGCAGCAAAAAACTGTTGCGAGTCGGGTTTCCAAAACGGCAATGCGAGCGCTTTCCGAGACATCTGCGATTTGTAAATCTCACACTACTCGCTATTACTCGCTTCCCCATTCATTAACATTGGACTCGCTAGACTAGCAACGAGTAGCGAGTCCCGGGCTCGGACTCGCTAGACTAGAGTCAAGCGATTCCGAGTAATTTAGGACTCGCCCATCACTAACTACAGCTGAGGATAAAAAAATGTGCTGGAGGTCTGTAGCCAGAACAGCAGAGCTCCGGCACAGAGCGTCTAGTCCTGGGACTTCCGGTAAGCGGAACTTCTGGCTGGCGCAGCAGGGAGCAGCGGAACGCTGTGGGGGACGCATATCTGAGGCCCTGTGATCGCTGTCTGGAGGTCTGTCTGGAGGTCCAGTGATTACTACAGCAACCATCCTCCAGTGAAAGGTTCTGGGCAGAATCTGGGGTGTCATGAATGTGTGATTGGCCATTACTGAGATAAGTGAGGGGGAGGCTGGAAGAGGCCTGTGCTATGGGTGCCGTTTCCCGCCATTGATTTACATAAGGAACGCCATCTTGCAGCATAGTACAGACTGCATTTCACCCTATTAATCCCTATTTCTGCTTATTAACTCTGCCCTTTCCTAAAAGACAGTTAACACCTAATTGCCTGCAGGGCTATCTATAAATCTTCTGTCACTGCCCCTCTTAGGGAGAAGCCAAAAAAACCAAGGTTAAGTAAAGGAAGTGGTAGTAGCAGTAGCCGACCCTTTCAAGAGACATGGACTGAGATGTATGGCATTATAGAAAAAAATGGCAGATCATTTTGCGTTCTATGTAGTGAAACGGTAGTAAGCAGAACGTGGAATATAAATAGACATTTTGACAGATAACCTTAGTAGTGCTTGCTTGGCCTTGAAGTGTGCAAAATACCAACCTTCAATTGAAGATTTAGCCAATGAAATTCAGCAACAAAAAAGTCACTAAATCAGTGATGGTGAACCTGTGGCAGTCCAGCTGTTGCTGTTGCTGTTGCTGTTGCTGGACTGCCACAGGTTCGCCATCACTGGAAGAATTCCCCCTCCTCTCACTTATCTTAGTTCATGGCACCCCACACAGGTTAAATAACAGCAAGACCAACAAAAGAAACCAACTGACAGATTAACAAAGAAGTCACTAAGCAGGTAAGTTAAATAATTATACATATTTGTTATTTAAACTATAAATATCGTAAAATTAGGGGTTTTTTTCTCAAGGTGACACACCTCGCGATTTATGCTCGGTTTTTTTGGCGAATTTTGACACACCAAGCTAAAAAGGTTGCTCATCACTGTTCTAGATCCTTCTCATCCCTAAGATGTCAGCTGTTTTATCACTTTGGTGGTCTACACCCCTCTTTATCTGAGCTATGGGAACAAAACTACAGAAGTCATGAATGATATGGATCTGTGACATGGTGGACACAAAAGGATTCCAACACACCCTTTGACTGTGATGGGGCATCTTGGTCGTCATTATGGCAGAAAAAAAATAAAAACATGCTGTACTTTTTCTTATTACTAATATGATGGAACCTACGATGGAGCCAGGTGTGAACGACGCCTTAGGCTGATTTGCGCCTGGTGCAGGACTTTCTGTTCCTAAATGATACCATCATACAGTGACAAAAAATCCTTTGCTATAAGGCAAATAACACTGCAAGACATCTGCTTAATTAACACTTTCCTGCCACTAGGAAATGTAGCATCTGAGCGGTTGTCTTTCCATAGCCCTGGGCACACAGTGTGAGCTCCGGAGTGTGAGCTGTGGATACATAGCCATCAGGGATAGTGAGATCCTGTTAGGTTTTAAAATGAAAGGTGCGCTGTACAGCCATTGCCCCCCTGCCGGCATATGATTGTGGCCTGCCCTGGATTGGCATGATTTATATTTATATTTTAGACTTATTTTTATCATTTACAAATTATTTTAGGGATAGTGGTTGCACCTTTACCCAATAGACATTGAGTATGTCTTTGGAGTGTGGGAGAAAACCTGGAGGAAACCCATGCAAACACGGGGAGATCATATAAACTCCTTGCAGATGTCCTTGGTGGGATTTGAAACCAGGATCCCAGGGCTGTAAGGCTGCAGTGCTAACCACTGAGCCACCATAGATTGCTTAGTGAGCCACCATGCAGTACTAACCATTGAGCCACCATACAGTGGTAACCACTGAGCCACCATACAGTGCTAACCACAGAGCCACCATACAGTGCCAACCACAGAGCCACCGTACAGTGCCAACCACTGAGTCACCGTACAGTGCTAACCACTGAGTCACCTTACAGTGCTAACCACTGAGTCACCGTACAGAGCTAACCACAGAGCCACCATACAGTGCTAACCACAGAGCCACCATACAGTGCTAACCACTGAGCCACCATATACAGTGCTAACCACTGAGCCACCATAGAGTGCTAACCACTGAGCCACCATACAGTGCTAACCACTGAGTCACCGTACAGTGCTAACCACTGAGCCACCGTACAGTGCTAACCACTGAGCCACCGTACAGTGCTAACCACTGAGCCACCATACAGTGCTAACCACTGAGCCACCATCCAGTGCTAACCTCTGAGCCACCATACAGTGCTAACCACTGAGCCACCATACAGTGGTAACCACTGAGCCACCATACAGTGCTAACCACTGAGCCCCCATATACAGTGCTAACCACTGAGCCACCATACAGTGCTAACCACTGAGCCACCATACAGTGCTAACCACTGAGCCACCATATACAGTGCTAACCACTGAGCCACCACATACAGTGCTAACCACTGAGCCACCACATACAGTGCTAACCACTGAGCCACCACATACAGTGCTAACTACTGAGCCACCATATACAGTGGTAACCACTGAGCCACCATACAGTGCTAACCACTGAGCCACCGTACAGTGCTAACCACTGAGCCACCATACAGTGCTAACCACTGAGCCACCATCCAGTGCTAACCTCTGAGCCACCATACAGTGCTAACCACTGAGCCACCATACAGTGGTAACCACTGAGCCACCATACAGTGCTAACCACTGAGCCCCCATATACAGTGCTAACCACTGAGCCACCATACAGTGCTAACCACTGAGCCACCATACAGTGCTAACCACTGAGCCACCATATACAGTGCTAACCACTGAGCCACCACATACAGTGCTAACCACTGAGCCACCACATACAGTGCTAACTACTGAGCCACCATACAGTGCTAACCACTGAGCCACCATACATTGCTAACCACTGAGCCACCATATACAGTGGTAACCACTGAGCCACCATACAGTGCTAACCACTGAGCCACCATACAGTGCTAACCACTGAGCCACCATACAGTGCTAACCACTGAGCCACCGTACAGTGCTAACCACTGAGCCACCATACAGTGCTAACCACTGAGCCACCATCCAGTGCTAACCTCTGAGCCACCATACAGTGCTAACCACTGAGCCACCATACAGTGGTAACCACTGAGCCACCATACAGTGCTAACCACTGAGCCCCCATATACAGTGCTAACCACTGAGCCACCATACAGTGCTAACCACTGAGCCACCATACAGTGCTAACCACTGAGCCACCATATACAGTGCTAACCACTGAGCCACCACATACAGTGCTAACCACTGAGCCACCACATACAGTGCTAACCACTGAGCCACCACATACAGTGCTAACTACTGAGCCACCATATACAGTGGTAACCACTGAGCCACCATACAGTGCTAACCACTGAGCCACCGTACAGTGCTAACCACTGAGCCACCATACAGTGCTAACCACTGAGCCACCATCCAGTGCTAACCTCTGAGCCACCATACAGTGCTAACCACTGAGCCACCATACAGTGGTAACCACTGAGCCACCATACAGTGCTAACCACTGAGCCCCCATATACAGTGCTAACCACTGAGCCACCATACAGTGCTAACCACTGAGCCACCATACAGTGCTAACCACTGAGCCACCATATACAGTGCTAACCACTGAGCCACCACATACAGTGCTAACCACTGAGCCACCACATACAGTGCTAACTACTGAGCCACCATACAGTGCTAACCACTGAGCCACCATACATTGCTAACCACTGAGCCACCATATACAGTGGTAACCACTGAGCCACCATACAGTGCTAACCACTGAGCCACCATACAGTGCTAACCACTGAGCCACCATACAGTGCTAACCACTGAGCCACCATATACAGTGCTAACTACTGAGCCACCATACAGTGCTAACCACTGAGCCACCATACAGTGCTAACCACTGAGCCACCGTACAGTGCTAACCACTGAGTCACCGTACAGTGCTAACCACTGAGCCACCATATACAGTGCTAACCACTGAGCCACCATACAGTGCTAACCACTGAGCCACCATATACAGTGCTAACTACTGAGCCACCATACAGTGCTAACCACTGAGCCACCATACAGTGCTAACCACTGAGCCACCGTACAGTGCTAACCACTGAGTCACCGTACAGTGCTAACCACTGAGCCACCATATACAGTGCTAACCACTGAGCCACCATACAGTGCTAACCACTGAGCCACCATACAGTGCTAACCACTGAGCCACCATATACAGTGCTAACTACTGAGCCACCATTCCATGCTAACCACTGAGCCACCATACAGTGCTAACCACTGAGCCACCGTACAGTGCTAACCACTGGAGCCACCGTACAGTGCTAACCACTGAGCCACCGTACAGTGCTAACCACTGAGCCACCATACAGTGCTAACCACTGAGCCACCATATACAGTGCTAACCACTGAGCCACCATACAGTGCTAACCACTGAGCCACCATACAGTGCTAACCACTGAGCCACCATACAGTGCTAACCACTGAGCCACCGTACAGTGCTAACCACTGAGTCACCGTACAGTGCTAACCACTGAGCCACCATATACAGTGCTAACCACTGAGCCACCATACAGTGCTAACCACTGAGCCACCATACAGTGCTAACCACTGAGCCACCATATACAGTGCTAACTACTGAGCCACCATTCCATGCTAACCACTGAGCCACCATACAGTGCTAACCACTGAGCCACCGTACAGTGCTAACCACTGAGCCACCGTACAGTGCTAACCACTGAGCCACCGTACAGTGCTAACCACTGATCCACCGTACAGTGCTAACCACTGATCCACCGTACAGTGCTAACCACTGATCCACCGTACAGTGCTAACCACTGAGCCACCACATACAGTGCTAACCACTGAGCCACCATATACAGTGCTAACTACTGAGCCACCATACAGTGCTAACCACTGAGCCACCATATACAGTGCTAACCACTGAGCCACCGTACAGTGCTAACCACTGAGCCACTGTGTCGTCCAGTGTAATGGAATGGATATTGTAGATTGGTATTAAAATCATATTTTTCCAATCATTGAACAGATTTTAGCAAAACTTTCTCATGCTTCAGTCCTCTTTT
Source organism: Allobates femoralis (assembly GCA_033576535.1). NCBI lineage: Eukaryota > Metazoa > Chordata > Amphibia > Anura > Aromobatidae > Allobates > Allobates femoralis. The sequence continues at coordinate 23,400,425 of JARQOC010000012.1, forward strand.
GCAGAGAACACTGATCCGCCGCCTGTCTGAAGTTGGCGGCTCAGTTGTGCACATATTGCTGCTCAGAGCTGAAGTGGGAAATCACACCTCCATTCCTAAATATTTGTATCGTTCAAAGAGAATCATTTGCTCCAGTGCATTTTCATCAAACAGCCACACACAGATCCGACTCCTGACAGCACAGCTGATCAGATCTAAAAGAAAGAAAAATAAAACTCCCACTTTTCTAAAGCGAGGTTTCTAGTGTTACTGGAGTGATGGGATTTATTATGACAGATGGGAGAATAATGAATGTGTTTATGAATACACATAGGGCGCAATGGCAGGGACATGAAAAGACCAATCACAAGGTTCAGCATCTGAGGATAGCAACCAGCAGACATGAAAGGGATGCGTGCACTGGTAAATGTAGAGCGTTTATGGAAACAGACGGACACGGGATACATTGGAGAATCTTACATGACAAACACTCATCTATGTATTTCACCCTCTTCTACTAAAACTCATTTATTTCCATCCTATCCCAAATTGCATTCATTCCCCGCTCGGATTGTGTCAAAGGCCTTCATCACTTTCCCAGACTCTCCTGATTCTTGGGATTTGACCTTTTAATACTAGTATTTCCTTATACATTTTTCAGAAGGTAGAACAAAGATACTGAACAGTGCACAGATACTAAACATTTTACATCATTTTTCCATGTACCTTGACATTCTTGAAAAAGGGACTTGCCTAAGCCGAGTTATACAATATCCTAAATGAACAAATTAAGTTATGTCATCATAGTGATTCATCGTATCAAAGGTTATTGGAAAAATGTCTAACTGATGTGGGTGCTGCAATGTAAGAATCCAGGAACCAAGGCACCAGGCATTCTCCTCCGGATAATCAATCTGTTGATTAACAATGTACTTGTGGTCAAAATGTAGTATGTAAGTTTGTTGTGTGTGCATGGAATCTTACATGCTTAGGCTGGTTTCACACTTGTGCTCCCTGCCGCTGCATATTGCGGTGGGAAGCGCAAGCTGAGCGCAGACACCGCACATCCCTATGTTTATCATGGGGACGCTCGGCTGCGCCTGACCATGCGCACTGATAGACTTCAGTATGTGATAAGTGCCCATGTGGATGTTTGCGTGCAAATCACACATTGTCGTCCGCACCCACACTCAAGAATGTGTGATTTGTACACAAGCATCCGCATGCATACAAATCACAGAGGGAAGTGAATGGGTGCGCACGGCAATGCGCAGCCGAGCGCATCACCATGTGGCCCCATGATAAACATAGGGACACCCGGTGTCTGCGCTCAGCTTGCGCTTCCCTGCCGCAATACTCAGCGGCAGGGAGCGCAAGTGTGAAACCGGCCTCAAACATTGTGGAGGGTTATACCAAGACTATATAGTCTACAGAGTCATGCATGGGAGTATACCAATTGTAAATGATGTGGGTGCTGGCATCATGGGCATGATGGGACCCCCATTCTGGAGATAGTTGCAGGTTCTAGTTGTGGGACACAGATCCATTAGACACACAAGATATCCTAGATTTTCCTTAACTCTTTGTGATGAGACAACCCATTTAAAAGGTAACATTTAATTCGATTCTTGACGCTTGAGCCACAAACAGCACGGACTCAGAGCCTAGATGCGCAATTGCATACATGCTTTGGGCCCTGTGCATACAGTGCATTTTTATAGCTATTTTAGGGAAGTTTTGCCACAAAGCTGCCAGCAACGTCAATGAGAATCCTGAACTTTTGTGGACATGTTGCTTTTTTTTTCTCCTGCAAATTTGGTGCAGAAATAAATCTGCAGCGTGTCAATTATTCAGAGGTTTTGCAGCGTTTTTTTTTCTGCAACCAAATACTACAAAATAAACCAGATATGTGCACACATAGGCTAGCCTGGCTCTGAAACACTCCAACAATTGAGAGAACACATTACCTAAAACCCTGGCCAGGAACTATATGGGAGACCTAACTAGTTTGATCACGTTCCTGGACAGCTGCAACCTGTTCTAGATTATTAATTTAATAGGTGCTTGTATGTGTGTACTATAGACAGATCTCTCCCTATCTATTGAAACCGGGCAGGGAAAAGGCAACCAGGGACTGCACCAGATTGGTCAGGTCTTTCCTATAGTGCCCAGTTGACTTTTCAGGGCATGTCCTCTCTGAAGCAACGGAGCGCTTCATGGTAAGACATACCTGTGTGCAATGTATACAGTAGCCAGGCTCTGATTCATATAGCATAAATGTAATTAGTAGGTTCCCTATAATGATGCATGCCTTTTCCCACAAAGCAACAGTATGTATGTACAATGTGTATACACATTCACACTATTTATACACTATTTTGATTAATCCAGCGCAATTTGCCAAGTTTTAATTGTATACCTTCTAAAACACTTTGGACAAAGTCAATATGCAGGGCTATAACCATGAGTAGACTCTGTAGGCAACTGCCCAGGACTCCAGTAAGTGAAATATGAGTTTATGGATCAAAAAACACTCTTAGGGAAATTTCCGTGTTTTTTTTTTTTTAAATCCGGCGGAGATCCATTATTTTTTTAAAAACCGGAATGCAAATCGAATCCGGTTTGTGCCCATAGATTTTCAATGGGCAATCCAGCACCTGTGCCTGCATTCGGTTTCTTCCTGATGTGGCAGAAAACTTTTTTTTTTATCTCCTACAAGACATGCAACATGTAAGTTTTTTGGGCTCTGTACAAAATTGGATCTGATCAGATCCATTATGATCTGGCATAAGTTAAAATAGTAATTAATGGGAATTGTATCAGATTTTACCAGATCCGGTAAAACTGGATCCGGTATGCCTACTGAGCATGTGGGACTCACTAGAATGTAGATATATAGACAGATAGATAGAGCTCACCAGTTTATCCTCCTTGCTTCCAGGGCTGCTCATTACGCTTCATAATTTTCACTGCACTGAACTGCAACAGCCAATCACAAATGCTCCCTCTCTGTGAGTGTGTCTGTGCTTGGCTGTTGCACTCAGGCTGCGCCCCCACAATCTGTACCAGTGTCTGTGCTTGGTTGCCATTTAAATTGGTGTATGACAACCAACCTGCCATCATAGGGTGTAAAATAAATAATGGGGGAAAAAAAAGCATAGGGGTCCCCGATATTTTTCATTCTCAGCACAGATAAAGCAGGCTGCAGCCCCCTTTTGCCTAGTTTTACCTTGGCTGTCAATCAAAAAATACAAAGGAGATCTTTTTTTTAAATTTTTGATTATATACATAAATAATAAAAATGTGTGGGCCTATTTTTGATTGCCAGTCAAGTAAAACTAAGCATTTGAAGGCTTGTATTCTCAGTGTGGTGAGATCCATAGCTATTGGTGACAACCCTCATTTTCCCATTTATTAAAACCACACATACCCTCCGACAATAATCCATGAGATCCCACGAAGCACACTCAGCTCTGCTGCATCGGAGGTCGCACTGAAGGAGGAAGCATCCTGCCAACATGAGCTTCAAGGACAAAATGGTCTCACTGAGAGCTTTGGCCATGTTTGCGTTCAGCTGACGTGATTAACATGTGACCTCACAATGTACTACTGACATGACTGAAGCTCTTGGTGTGTACCCAGAGGTCGGCCACAGTTCTCGGTGACCTCATTGTGTCCTCGGAGCTTGCATTGATAGGATGCTTCCCCCTTCGGCATGACCTCCAATACAGCAGAGCTGAGTGTATTTCATGGGAACTCATGGATTATCATTGGAGGGTATTTGTGGTGTTAATAAATGGGAAAATGAGGGGTTGTCAGTGTGCTTTATTTCTAATAAAGGAATTTTCTGTGTATATGTGTTTATTAACTATTCACTTAACGGATTGGTAATGGGTAAGCATCATAGATGCCTGACCATTACCAATTTGAGGTTAATGACAAGCTGTCAATACTCAGTTGTCATTAACACCTTCTATCACCCCAATGCCACCACACCAGGGCATCAGAAGGGTCGGGAGAAGCGCCAGAAGTTGGTGAGTCTATTGAATCCGCCAAATTCTGGAGTGGCCACGGGCAACTATTCTGTAGCACGGGGGGGTCCTATAACTATGGATCTCACCACGATGAGAATACCAGCACACAGATACCTAGCTTTACCTTGGCTGGCAATCAATATAGGGCAAATCACACACTTTTTTTTTTAAAGTAATAACAAAAAAAAAGGTCTCCCTTGTATTTTTGATTGACAACCAAGGTAAACCTAGGCAGCTAGGGGTTGCAGTCCCTAAACAGCGTTTACCTGTGCTGAGAATGAAAAATACTGGGGACCCCTGCACATTTTTTTCCCATTATTTATTTATTTTACAGAGTATGACAGAGGTTGGTTGCCATACACTAATGTGTATAGCAAGCACAGACACAGATAGTGGGGGCACAGTCTGAGTGTAACAGCCAATCACAGATGCTCTCACAGAGAGTGAGAGTCTGTGATTGGCTGTTGCAGTTCAGTGCAGTGAATATTCATGAAGCTAAATGAGCGGCCCCGGAAGCAAGCAGCTGGAGAGTGGGAGACTGGTGAGCATTATCCATATCTGTCTATCTATCTTTTGCAGGATCTTCAAAAGGATCCGGGAAAAAACGTACAATAAACCTTATGCAACCAGCCATTATTATACCAGATCTGGCCGACTGATCCATTATAATACAGGTGCAGTGATCCCCGGGTGAATCCAGTTTTACAATAAAAAACTGATACGGTCAGACGTGGCTTTCAACGGATCTCCACGGAGTCAAAGAACTGAATATGTGAAAGCAGCCTTAGATCTGTCATCACAGCCAGTCATAATGGGATCCACTAGCAGTACAAAAATCACTCTATGAAAGTTACAATTAGCATCACGTGCGATGTACCATCTCACAGTCCATAGCAGTCAGATCAGGGATCGGAGGAAAGTCAAGGAGATGGTGTGCATTTAAGTTATCCTGCTGAGCTAGAAGACAATGCAAATAAATTACTCACAAGTTTATGTTCTTATAACATCTTTCAATGATGCTATTATTACTCATTCAATGCATGAATCAATAGCGACCTGTAAATCCAAATTTATACTAAAATAGATATATCCTGACAGCAGCATAATTCCAAAGCTATTTCATGACCGAAAGTAATGCTTTGTACTAATCCGGTGCTATATATCTCTGCTGACTGCAAAGGGTAACCGGAAATTTTGGCAAACAGCTGTCTGTGTAAGTAAAAAAGAACAAAAACAATGTTTGGCAGCAAAATCCCAGCCGATAAGAGGGAGAGGTCAATTCAAGGGTCAGCTGGGATACGTTCTTGAAATAATATTTTTGGCTACCTTATGATGTCGTCATTTTATTATGCCGCGGTGTGTTTCGTAAATTGCCAAGCTGCAGCGTATAACCCTTTATTGACCAATACCTCAGTAATATTACAGCAGAATGTTATGGTTGATTTACACTGGTTGATCATGGCTGTCAAATGACCGCTCATTGCAGGGGCAGACCTATCACCAGTGCACCCCATGTCACTGCACAGGGGCCCAAGAGCTGAGGGGGGCCCACTTCTACCTCCAAAGCAGGTGGAACTGTGCATTTGGCAGAAAAGGGCCAATATATTGTTCTTGCACAAGGACCCTTTTCTGTCTGTGTCCACCAGTGGCCCGTTGGCTGTATACAAGCTGATCAGTGGTCTAGTTAGTAATCTAACTTGTTTAGACAGGATGGCAAACTATTTATGTGCATAAAACGATCATTAGTACAATTTTCTGGGCCCATAGAATATTATGTTAACATTACAAAGGGGATTTAATGCCGATTATCATCTATTTTAAATCAGATTTTGGTCCATTTTGACAAGCCAATAACTGGCAAACAAGTGTTCATAGGAACAATTGTTCTGACTATTAGTGTGAGGCTCATTTTCAAGTGCAATGTGTTTAAGCCAGTTTAAAAATTATCATAATTAGTATGAGATATACTGGAAATATGCTGCCGATATGACAGTATTCTATAGCTTCGAACCACCACCAAGATAGTAAGTGACTGACTATCGACCTTTATGTAGCTGATCAGTGGTCATTTCACTGTCTGGATCAGCCTGTCTAAAGTGGCCATCAGAAATCATTGGTCCCAACAAATGAGAGTGACTGCCGGCCTGGTTACATAGATGGATATTTTGGAACGAATATTGATACGAACATGCGTTCACCGATTGGTTCATCTAAATAGGCCATTGCTCAAAATTCTAATTAAATGGTTATTCTCAACTTTAGAAATGGATATTATCAGACAGTGCTTGTGAATACAAGCTATTTAGAAATTTACAGCTTATTAAAATTTGTAGCCGTCCTTGATAATTAAAGCTCATTGCCTTGAAGACCAACCACCACTGGTAGACAGCAGATGATGCACAGGGCTTACCAACTGACTGTGGAGTTGGAGTCGTGTAGCCGGTATCCATTTTGGAGGAGTCGGAGGCAGATTTAGGGAAATTGAGGAGTTTGAGTTGGACGTTTAGCTTACTGACTTCACAGCCCTGGTTGTGGAGTTAGAGTTATGAAGTCAGAGTCGGTGCCATTTTGGGTGGAGGTGGAGTTGGATTTGGGGATCTTAAGCAGTTGGATGTTTGGCTTACTGACTGCACAGCCATGCTTACCAGCTCTTTTTCAATGAGCAAATCTTAAGGCCGGGTTACACTCTGCAATGTGGTAGCAATCTGACCAAAGATGTGGATCCCTGCCACATCGTGAACTGATTGCAGGTGAGCCGTCACACAGGCAGACTCACCAGCGATCATGCTGGTAACCATGGTAAACATCAGGTAACTAAGCTGAGCGAGGCGCTTAGTTACCTGCTGTTTACCATGGTTACCAGCTCCCAGCACTTGCTATGCGGCGCTGGGAGATCGTTCATCGATGGTCTCCCGCTGTCACACGCGTCGATGCAGGCTGCCCAGCGAGACACCAACGATAGATTTATGGTCCTGGCTATTAATCTACGATCAACGACTTATCGTTGGTCGTTCCTACGTGTCATACACCACAATGTCGTTTCGACATCGCTGCAACATCACCAAACCGGTGACGTTGCAATGATATCGCTGTGTGTAACGGGCCCTTTAAGTACTATATTAAAGTTGGCCAGGATTGCAGGAGGCATGGTTACCTCCGATCACAGCGAGCCTTAGAGCAGTGCTTACAAGCTGGAGAACAGCAGTGGTGGTCGGTCTCCTAGGCAGGAATCTGTGTACAAAAATAAAGTGAACGGCTTCAAATTTTAATAAGTTGTAAACTGCAAAAGTGATTTTATTTACAAGCACTATCTGGAAATATCCATATATAAAGATGCTATTAACGCTTTAAATGACAGGTAAGCTCACAAACATAATAATTTATTGCATTCAGCAGATTCAGCTGCTTATTAGTGCTGAGACTCTCGGCTGGGAGAATCAATTTGAGCTGCATTGTCTACACATGTAAACTAAGAAAAACATGATTTACAAGTATTCAGTCAGCACCTGGAGAAATCCCGCATTCTTCATTTTTCTTTCTTTAAACTAACTAAATATAACTATCTAGAAAGCTATATTTCTGATTTTAATTTTCAGACAACTGTGAGAGGTATGCGTCTGACACATATATTTATAGTTCTAATATCATTTCCAATTAGACATTTCTTGCGGCAGGAATCCTTTTGAGCCGTAAATCCTAATTAAGCGACGGAAAATTCTTTATATTCATCAACAAGCGTTGGAGATTGGCAAGAAAATGAGTTATCATCTTAAAGGAATCATTTGTAAAAGAAAATGTTAAATATAACTGAGAATAGGTGAGTGAAGAGAAGTGTCTGCATTGCTATAGACTATAGAGCATATACTTCAAGGTCATCAATATATTAAAGGGAACCTATTAGCTTGGAAATGTTGTGCAATCTACAAGAAGAATGTTATAGAGCAGGAAAGGCTGAACCGTATGATACATCGTTTTACAGAAAAAGATTCAATTTAACTTGTATTTTAATCATTGGAACCCCCGTTGTTTAAGGAGTCCAGTAGGCGGTCCTATTCAGTGACTGATGATAACCCTGCACAAACACTTACACAGGAAACGTCAATGACTAATTAGAACCGCCCACTGGACTCTTGCGAATAGAAAGGGCAAATATTTCAAATAAGAATGGAATGTAGAATTCCATAGGTGCTATGACACTGTGCTCTACACGTGTATAGCTGACAAGTGTTGGCATATACTTTTTTTCCCTTTAAAGGGTATCTCTGGGATTATAAAAAGGTATTCGAATACATTCTTAAATACCTCTAATTATTCTAGGGAATAAATCACTATAAAGTAGCTAAAATTCTTACACTGATAGAAAATGGTCCTTGAATAATAACAGGACAGGTGCTGTAAGCCTGTTGAGTAGGTAATTCCGCCCTTCCCTTAATGTATAGAAAGATGTTCTCCCAGTGGATATTCTGACCTAATACTAGAGATGCTGATGTAAGAAGAGGCTGCTCACACTGCTGTCTACCCTATGTATCTGATCTAACAGTGGAGATTCCAGCAGTTCTGAGGTAAGAGGAGGCTGCTCACACTGATGCTCACCTTGTCTATTTGTTCTAATACTGGAGATACCAGTGGTGCTGAAGAAGAGGCTGATCACACTGCTCGCCACACTGTTTGTCTGATCTAATACTGGATACATCAGGGGTGCTGGGTTAAGAGGCTGCTCACACTGCTGTCTACCTATGTATCTGATCTAACAGTGGAGATTCCAGCAGTTCTGAGGTAAGAGGAGGCTGCTCACACTGATGCTCACCTTGTCTATTTGTTCTAATACTGGAGATACCAGGGGTACTGAAGAAGAGGCTGCTCACCACACTGTTTGTCTGATCTAATACTGGATACATCAGGATGCTGGTTAAGAGGCTGCTCACACTGCTGTCGACCATGTCTAGCTGTTCAATTACTGGAGATACCAGGAGTACTGAGGTAAAAAAAACGGCTGCTCACACTGCAGTTCACTTTGTCTGTCTGATCTTCAGCTGCCGTGATATCTCGAGTATTCGATTAGACAGACAAGGGGAACAGCCATGGGAGCAGCCAATTCTTCTGCACCACTGTATCTCCAGTATTAAATCAGAAAGGGTAAACAGTAATGTGAGCATCCTTTTCTTACTTAAGCAGCTATCATATTTTGAGTATTAGAAGACGTAAAAAAAGACTACTCTTACTGCTGTCGACCCTTTTGTCTCTGATTTAATACATGTGCACTTATTCATGCAGCCGCCATTTTGGAGACTTGAGTATACAAAGATGGCGGTGGCATGATGCATCACACCGCCCCACTGCAAGATTACAATAATTCCAGGATTATGTTGGACGGGAACGTGGTGAAGCTAATAAAAGTGAATAATGAGGTGTCTCTATTTTTTATGTAATAAAGGATTTCTCTCTGCATTGTGCTTTTTTTTTCTCTTTATGGAAAGTATTGCTAATGGACAGCTGCCATACTGATGGCCGACATTAGCAATAGGGCTAGACGCACGCTGCCAAAAAAAGCTGACAACCCATTTATGCCACCACTACACGGCAACTGGAAGAGCGGGGTAACCGCCAGTTTTGGCGTCACTCATGGAGGCACTAATTCTAGGGTGGCTGCTGGCTGCAATTTTCAGCGTGGATGGCCCAGAACGCTTGGGGCTTACCACTCTGAGAATTCCAGCCCCCAGCTGCCTGGGTTACCTTGGCTAGGAATTGAAAATACAGTGGAGCCCAAACCAATTTTTTATTTTTTTTTTATTTTTTAAATAATTAAAAAAAAATAGGGCTGCCTTGTATTTTTCATTGCTAGCAAAGGTAACACCAGGCAGCGGGGGTCAGCATCCAGTAGCTGCTTAGTTTACCTGCGGTTGCAATAGAAAATACAGCGAAGCCCCACTAATTTTTTACCAGGAAATTAAACACTTTATTAAAAAAATAAACACAGAAAGAGGTTTAAGTAAAAATACATTTATTTACCAACATTACACACAGAAGGAGAGCACCCAAGGGTAAGATAGCTCAATGGAGAGAGCACGAGGGGAGAAGACAGCACAGGGTAGAGAGAACAGCACACAAGGTGGTGAGCACACATAGGGAGACAACTCAAAAGAGAGCGCAGGTAGGAGAGAGTGCATGGGGGGGGGAGAGTGCACAGGGGTATAGATGGTCCGCACCCCCAGCGTCACAAAACCTGCCCCTATTGTAATGTCACCACCATCCCAATGCGAAAGCATTGGGCCTCCATTCAGTAATAAATAAGGGATTCATGTAATACTGCATGAATCGGTCACCAGCCAGGATCTGTACAAGTACAGATAAAGTGTTAAGTGCATGGAGGGTGTAAATATTTGTACTGGATATTGTAAAGGTTAGAATGGGAATACTTAGATAAGTGAGGTGAAAAGTCAGTCTAAAGAAATGTGGTTTTAGGGCCCACTTAAAACTGTGAATATTGAGAATTAATCGAATTGTTCTTGGTAGTACGTTCCAGAGAATTGGTGCAGCTCGCACGAAGATTTGGAGACGAGTGTGGGATATTCGGATTATTGAGGATATCAGTTGTATGTCATTTGAGAAACGAAGGGCACCTGTAGGGCGATAGAGATGAGGGAGATGTGATGCGGTGCAGAACTGTGGAGGCTTTGTGGGTGAGAGTGATAATTTTATATTAGATTCTGTAGTGGATGGGCAACCAGTACAATGACTGGCAAAGGGTAAAGGCCATGTACAGTACATCGGTGATTTGCCTGAGGAAGGACTTTACTCAAAAATAGAGGATGCACAGCTCCACATTCAAAATAAAGGGGTGCACAATTAAGAATTAAGAGCGAAGGAGAAAAACTGTTGGGTGCCAAAAACAAGACTGAGCACTCAACCCTCAAGTATGAAAAATATATACATTTTATTTGTGCATATTAGTGCATAACATTAAAAACACACATGGCTAGAAATTACCCACTGGCATACATAAAGGGTTTCGGAAAATGCGCTAGGATGCACTGCATTAAGCAGTTTAAGTGTCCATTTATGGTTTGCACCATGTTATGTACACAAATAAAATGTATATATTGTGCACACTTGTGGGGTTAGTGCTCCATCTTCTTTTTGATACCTAATTGCTTTTGTTCTTAGCTCCTGCCTGAGGAAGGAGTCATTGACTCTAAAACACGCAGAAATAAATCACTCTCCTTTATTATTCTCCGGAGCCTCTTTGTATCCTGGCAGCGCGGTGTTTGCCCTTTTGCATCTCCATCCTTCAATATCTGATAAACGGGGAGCAGAGTCTGGGTCTATATTAGAAGTCTGTTCAGTGGTTGTGGTTTGACACAACTCTGAAAGGTTACACCTACTACATATTTTAATATGATATGAAGAAACCCCATGTGTGCTTTTTTGTCTTTTGTAGCGTTCTTCTTGTAACCCAGATAGGAATGAACAGAATTTTTGCAGAGTCAATGGTAAGAAAAGGTCGAATTCTAGAGACTCCTTTGAGGTGTAGGTGACACAAAAGAGCGAGTGACCAAAAGCGGAGATTTAAGTCAAATATAACCCTCAAGCTATCGGGCCTGCTGCTGGGGAGTAATGGTAGAACCACACAAGTAAATGGCACTATTGGGTTTAGTAAGGTTAGTAGAGGTAGGAAACATAAAAAGTTTCAATTTCAGGTAGAGACAGCAGACAGACAATCACTGGAATTTTGTAGTAACGTGGAGGTGATGTCAGGAGATGATGTGCATAACTGGGTGTCGTCAGCATAGCGACAGTACTGAAATCACGACATGGTCGTGTTCCTGGTGCGGATGAGAGTGTGTGATTGTGTGATTTGTACGCGGGCATCCGCCTGCGTACAAATGACATATTGCAGTGAATGAGAGCGCACGGTCATGCGCAGACCTGCGCAACACCGTGCATTCTCATTATAAACATAGGGGCTGCGGTCAGCTTGCGGATCCCCTCCACAGGACGCTGCGGAGGGTCCACAAGTCTGAAGCCAGCCTAAGAGGACCAGAGGACTGAAGCAAAACTGTCGCTCGCAGGGTCCACGTCACCTGCCTGGAGGGTATCCACTAACTTAATGGAGTACAAAAGACCTATACAGGAACTAGAATTTTAAGACAAGAAGTCAGCAGGAAGGCCATAATATCTCACTCCAGAGGGGCGGACATCAGTCTTTTTTAGACTGGCTGAATTATTTGGCTGGTTGTACATGTGCTCTGGATGTGCTGCAACATAAAGGTAAAAGGTAAAGAGCTGCCTGTTGTGTGCCCTTCCTGCTGCACTCTCACACTGCTCTACTACAACCACCATTATCTACTACCCACTAAACCTCAAGAGCCTTCCCCAGCTGAAGGGTGTATTCTATCTCACTGCCACAACACCTAACCCTTGAGGATAAACTTGCAGTGCCAGCTGCCTAGTGGCTGGAAACATCAGCTCGCATCACAAACACTTATTATTTTCCATTTGATTCTCTCCATTTTTACATCCCCTTTTTAATGTTAGTCAGGGCTACAACACTGGGCACAGCCACCGTGAACCCTGCTAACTTGCCCAGCTGCTGAGTACCCCAGCTCTTATGGCCACTTTACACATGGCTACATTTCTAGCTTATCCACAGGTAACTTACTGGCTGCAGTGAAATCATGGAGACATGGTTCTATCCTGTTGCTGTAGACAAAACCAGGAGTGGAAGAATCAGAGGAAAAGTGTAATAGAAACACCTGCACCTCTTCTGTATTTATCACCCATTCCTGGTTTTGGCTACAAATCCTGAGGGAAAAAAACTCATCAAATACTCAGCGTGTGCACATGGCCTTAGGCCCCCTTCACACCACATTTTTTGCCTGTCCATGTGGATCCTGGAATTTCAAGGAGCACGTGGACAGGCACAGATCTGGCAAACATGCCACTGATGCCCTAGGATCCTTGTTTTTCTCGGATCCGAAATCAGTGTGCAGAGAATAGGTGTGGGAGGAGCTGTATGCATGCTCAGTACAGCAAAGTGGATCTGTTTCATGGATCCATGTTTTCCATGTGGATCCGAGCTCCATAGACTCCCATGTTATTTGAATCGGACAGCGTCGGATCTGATTCTGTCCGATTGTGTCCACCTGTTTGAAGGCAGCCCAAAATCTAAGCAGTCTCCCATTCTAGGTACATGAAAAAAGTGGACACAATCGGACAGAATCAGGTCCGACGCTGTCCGCGATTCAATCGGATCCCTGATAAAACTGGTACACACGGATAGCCATTAAGGACCAATCCGTGCCCATAGAGATACATGGGGAGTCAAATCAGATCCGTGATGTGTTGTACAACGGATAGCCACGGATCCCCAAAAAACGTGATGTGAATGGGGCCTTAACTAGTGAACATAAAGCCACTTCACACATAGACTGTACATAAATAAACAGAGTTGACCTGGTTCCCAAAATTAGCTCAATGCCAACCAAGGGCAGATACACGAGCTGTTAAAGATGAACTAAATGACTTTTTAGAATAGTGATTGTTGGGTTCGGTTTATAGAAATAACTCATTTTTTGCTTTAGGAAGTATGTATGCTAATAAGCCAGTTGTCTTTGATTGTGGATGGAAGCAAGTGAAATGTTTCTTAAATCCTCAAAGAAAACATTATTTATTAGCAGTTTCTTTTTTGTCCTCCGTACCATTATTTACCCATCCTCAGCTGCCAGGCTCCACAATAATGTAATTTGCCAGCCATCAGCGTTGTTTGTCTTTAAGATAGAAAGAGGGCAAAATGTTAAAATGCTTTCAAGCCCAGAAACTTGCAGAGAGCATTGCCCCAGAAGTGGAAAATATATCTTGATTAGAATAATTATACCGGTCTGTTCTTGGTTCGATACAGACTCCAAGATGAATTATCAACTAATTTCTTCCATGACCGAAATGATCACAGGCTGAATTATAATTAGATGCCAGCTTGTATTAAGGCATACAAATCAAAATGCCTCTTGTCAATGAGTGACAAAAGTGGCTTTCTGTAGGCACAAAAGCCATAAACAACACAAGTAGTGAGGGGATTTCTCCAAAGTAGAAAATAACGACAGAATAAATGTTTATGAGTCATATTCTGTCACTGGCGGCTCTCGATGCGCCACCGAGACGGGGAACAACTAAATTAAACTGGCACCTAAAAGACAAGTTGATATAATTTTCACAGATTCCAGCGAAAGAAAATTGTAGCTTAAAGGTAAATCCGTCTTTCTAAACAGACAATTAAAATGATGTTTTGTTTACACGTTCTTTTTAGTGCCGTTAAATGGAGTCCTGCCATTTACAATTACCTTTAAATACGGAGAATATACCATAATTATGCTCCCGGCAGAGGTGGAAAAAGTGGAGAAAACAACCGTGTAATGTGAAGTGTACAACAACCACAGTCACAAAGGAAGTAAGATAATGAGGGTTCTAGAGCCCAATATAGATGACTACGTGCAGTCATGGCTGAAAGTGTTGGCCCCCTTGAATGTTTCCCAGAAAATGAGTGCAATTACATGTGTATTTGCATTTTTGTGTATTAAAGCAACACAATAAAAGAGGAAAATAAAAGCAAATTGCACATAATTTCACACAAAACCCCCAAAAATGGGCCTGACAAAATTGTTGTCACCTTTGCAAAATTGTGGGTAAACTACTTTGTTTCAAGCATGTGATTGATGATCATTCAAATTCACCTGTGGCAATAACAGGCGGACCCCACTGCTGACACAGACATAGAAAGCTAGACTGCAGTTTGCCAACATGTACGCGAGTAACCAAATTCCTTCTGGGAAAGTGTTTTGTGGACAGATGATACCAAGATAGAGCTTGTTGGTAAAGCCCGTCATACTACTGTTAACTGAAAACAGAATTAGGCCTACAGAGAAAAGAACACAGGTCTTACAGTCACCTATGGTGAAGGTCCGAGAAAAGAGCACAGGACCTACAGTCACCTATGGTGGAGGTCAGAGAAAAGAACCCAGGACCTATAGTCACACATGGTGAAGGTCCGAGAAAAGAGCACAGGACCTACAGTCACATATGATGGAGGTCAGAGATGTTTTTTTTTTTTTGTTTTTTTTTTTTTGAGTCTGGCACTGGGGGCCTTGACTGTGTGCAAAACATGAAAACTGAAGATTAAAGGATTTTGGGTGGCAATGTAGATCCCAGTGTCAGAAAGGTGGGTATGTGCCCTAGGTCATGGGTCTTCCAGCAGGACAATGACCCCAAGCATCAAGAAGTCCCCAGAAATGGATGGAAACAAAGCGTTGGAGAGATCTGAAGTGTCAGCAATGAGTCTGGATCTAAATCCCTCCCTGAGGATGCACACCCATGTGACTACGCGACAGCACACGCCGCTTTAGGGCCAGCGTGTCAGGGAGGGCAGGGGAAGGCAGCCTCCTGCTTCCTACTACTGCCGCTCCGCCCCTCGCTTCCTCTTACCACAGCCAACTTTCCTTCTGCATTCCACTGTGAAACGCATATAAGCAGGCTGGTTCTGCCTCCTTCAAAATTAGTAGACAGCACTTCCTGCTTTATGTGTTCCACAGTAAAACACACGCCGACACCGCCTCCTCCTGAGTCTTCTCTTAAGTTTTTGCAAGGAGACCCGGAGCAGCAGGGGAATGGGGAGAGGTAAGTACAGATTTTTTTTTCTTGTTAATAAGTGAGTACACCATGGCCAGAGAGGCTTATGGGGGAGGAAGAGGAGGAGTGCATTATACTATATGGAGAGTTTTGAGGCTGCACTGTAGAGATATGTATGAGGCTGCATAAATAAGGCGGCACTATATAGAGAGATATAAGGCTGTACTATACGAGACTACACTATGTGGAGAGTTTTGAGGCTGCACCATATGGAGAATTAGGAGGCTGCATAATATGGAGAACTGGTGCACTATACTATATGGAGGACTATGAGGCTGCATTATACTATATGGAGAATAATAGGGGTGCATTATAATAAATGGATGACTATGGGGGCTATCTTATGAATGGGGGACTATGGGATGCATTATAATACATAGAGGACTATGCGGGTACATTGTAATATATGGAGGAATGTGGGTATACATTATAATAATTGGAGGACTGGTGGCAGGAGGATGAAGTTCATATAAACCATGATGGGGGACATACATACAACAATAAGGGCCATATTCCAGGAGGACGACAATATATAGCAGGACGAGGGACATTAATACATAATCAAGAGTGGAGAAGGGTCAATTTGTGAGTGTTTAAAGTATTTAGAACGTTAACATGGGGCCCATACATCTGACCAATGTGTGCGCACGGGGAAGGGGAGACCAGGTCTACATTACCACATCGGTGCCCATCAGACTCTAGTTATGCCACTGGACAAACACTTTAATTTTCTGGAACAATTTTAAGGGTGTCAACACTTTTGGCCATAACTGTATATATCCTGCAAATACTATAGGTTAAAAAAATGTAAAATGGTTACATAAGTTGTCCATTATTGTAGCAAAGATACTCTGAGGATAAGCAGACGCAAGCATTGGCGTAACCTGAAGCTCGTGGTTTCCAACGGGCCCCAAAAATAATTGCAATTCTCTAATACCATTAGGTTTTTTCTATAGGCCAAAGGGACTTTTGGGGCCCCCTAGGCTCCAGGGCTCAGGTGCAATTACAGCCAATGCACCTATTGTAGTTACACCCCTCACTGCAATTTATACCACTGTAGGACCCCCAGTGAGCTCTGATCTGTGAGGGAACCATACACCAGGCATTCATTTGTCCTGTAGCCCCACATTTTACATAGTTCCTACAAAACACAAACTTTCTGTGCTTTTTGGGCATGTGCATATGTAGCGTTGAATGGGAGTACATTGGGCCCAACAGAGAAAATCATTCTTGAGGCCCCACTACGTAGATATATAGAAATAAATAGATCACCAATTGTGTGGTAAAATATACTAATATCAGAGTATAATATGAGGTAGTGGAGTTGTTACTATTACTGCTCTGGTGTTTCACTGCTATTGTGGAGTGCTTTATGCTTATTACCGTATGTCTATGGATACTGCTGGGTTGGTGAGTATAAGGGACCTGACAGGTTCCCTTTACATCATAACTTATTTTTAATTTTATAAATCAATAATACCCATGAAAATAAGCAACTTTGGAACATATCTTATCAGAGAAATCTGCTTCTTTCTCCTTCTGAACTGATCTTTTAGTCTCAAAATTCTGAATCCTGGATAAAATCTGTCTTTAGGCAAAAAAAAAGATTGTATTAGGTTGGTTTCACACTGGCGGTTTTTGCCAGCCATGTGTATCCAGCTTAAACTGGATGCCCCCGCATCCATTTTTGGCCCCATTGCATCCAGTTTTTTGCTTTTTTCCTGATCCAGGTGGTCACGTTTTTTTCCCTGAGACCAAAAACGCAACATGTTGGCTTTTTGGTCTCCATGTCAAAAGCCGTGACCAATCAGATCAGGAGCAATGCAGGTAGAATTAAAATAGGGCTCCATGTATACCAAATCCCCTGGATCTGGACCTCGGATCCAGGTTGTTGGTCTGCGCATGCCCAGAATGCAGTTCTAAATGACATTCCACCTAGGGGCGTGTTATTTGTCACCGGATATGGCAGAAACAGGTAATCCATCGGATGCAACGGGATGCTCCCGCACCAGTATTATCACTGATCCGTGAGATCAGATCAGTAATAATACCGGTGCATCCAGTTGCGTCATTGCAGTAGACTCCGGGGAAGATGCAGGTTTTTCCTGCATGCCCCGGATTCACAAAAATGGCAGTGTGAAACCAGCCTTACTGAGGTAGGAGATGGCAATTGTGCTTTAAAAGGATCTATGAAGAAAGCAGGGGAAAGGAGGAAGGAGGACCTCTGCCTCTAACTCCACCCTCCTCCCTGCCATTCCCCTGTATAGTGGAATCTTGCCAGTGGAACCTGCCAACTCCTATCATGGTAATATACAATTACCTAGGGAAATTAGTGTTTTGAGACTGAAAGACTAGATTACTTACCGGTAATCATGTTTTATGGAGTCCATGACAGCACCCACTTGATGTTAGGAGACCTGTCCTACACTTTATAGACCAAACTCAGTCCTGGAGCCAGCGTAGGGCTCTGTTCATGTCCTTTCAGGGCCACAGGAAGGGGTCTGGTGTCACAAAGTGCAACACGTTGTCGCGGTGGATCAGGGATGCCATGTCTGGCCTACTCATTGAAAGGTGAAAATCCCCCGGAAGGAGTAAAGGTCCATTCAGCTCAGGCCATAGCTTCCTCTTGGGCTGGGAAGGCGGACATCTCAATCTAGTTGATATATGTTAACAACACGGTCTTCACCATCCACCTTTTACAGCCACTATAGACTAGACTTGTCTTCTGACTCTGATTTGGTTTTCAGGAGATCTGTCCTTAACACGGTGGTCCCTCCCAAGTGATGGTTCTCTGAAAATCTCTCAAGTGGGTGCTGTTGTGGCGAGGAGAAAAGATCAGTCCTGGTGGAGAAAGAAGCAGAGTTCTCTGATATATTACAAAGTTGCTTATTTTCATGGGTATTATTGAATAAAATTAAAATGACAGTTACACTTTAAGAACACAGAGGTTGTTATGGCCGAGTCCGGTGTACACAACACACAGCTGTTCTATGAGGAAGTCCTAAGCCGGACCATGTGATCCCTGTATACTGCTCACTGATACAAGCCCAGGGGATATTTACTGAAGACATGAACTGGACCCTTTCCAAATAAACACCAGCCGCCAGGTGTTTCCTGCACCAGCCATTGTTCATGAGCACAAGTCAGGAGCAATTAATGTTTAGAGCCAGGGGATGAAAAGATTGGCTAAATTACTGCTTTATTACATTGGCAGTCTCCTTAATAAATTGATGTTAATTTTTTTTGGAAGATATTTTAGCTAAACTGTGGTGATATCTGAATGAGAACTTATCTAAGGTTCCACATCATCACCTAGTGTGCATGAATGAATGAATGAATCCATCCCGTAATGGCAGCCTCTACAGGGCCATGAGGTCAAGGAGATTAGCAAGGCTCAAAATGGCAGGGCTCTCTTCCGATTTCCAATGGGGCAGCTGTGTGACCCTACACTGGATTCTCCCCTGCCACAGCAAAGTAAGGAGAAGCCCAATGATATCGTTTTACAACATGAACTGGAATAAAGCCGGCGTAACACGCAGCAACCAAAGCTGCGATGTCGGAAGCGATGCGCGGGTGTACGCTCGCTTCCGACATCGCAGCCTTGGTGTCACACAGCAGGATGTTGCCGGTGATGCAGCAGCAATGCGGGATGAACCATCGCTCGCTGGGCTGGGATCAGTCCAGCAAGCGATCCGCAGCAATACTGCAGTATAGGCTGGATCGCCGCCAACATTGCTATTGCGGTGTCAGCCTAATCGCTGGTTGCAGATTGACAAGTTTACGTTCATGCTGGTAAACCTGTCAACCTGCGACCAGCGATAGATCGCAGTTGCATCGCGCTGTCACACAGCACGACGCACTTGCGATATCGTGAGCGACACTTTTCGGCGATGTCGCGCACGATATTGATGCTTGTGACGCCGCCTTAAGGCTGGGAAATTCTTTTCATATAATCTCTATGTAGACCTTGGCCCTCCTGACAGAGGTTTAGCACAAGTAGGGTGCCAACCCAACAGCAGTTCAAGCCAAACATTTGTCACTTGAGTAACAATGGAAAATGAGATATTTCATACAAGTGTAATCAAAACAACATGACGTGCTAATCATTGCTAGTAGCTCTCTGCAAACATGATTTTATTCAGGTTGCACTTAAAAAGTACAAGTTACACTTTCTAGTTAATTGAGTGCCAGGTTTTTTGGATCATAGGCAAGTTCTTTTGTCTGGCATGTCTCTATATAAAAAGACCAAGCAGAGATTAAAGGAGAAATATGCAGTGTGCCATATCATGACACAAACGGGTATGGATATTAAGGGTTGCAATATCGGGGACAGTTGTCTACCATGTTGTGGTTGTATTGGCAGTTGTGTCACAAGCTATGTGGTTGCTCTTTCCTTTTATAATATCTGGCTGGATATTTCATTCTAGCAGGTACACCAGTCGCTCAAGCACACTCACCTCTGCAACTGATACAGCTACTATGTATTTACTCCTCTACATTATTCATGCTGCGATACCATGAAAAACACTCGAGAGTTGAAACGTCTATACTGTAAAGCTGCCATAACGCATTACCCACGGCCCACACCTTTACCACATTTCTTGATTTCCGCCCCCTTGAATAAAGGCAGCTTGTGGTTTAAACATTAGACCACATTTGTTCTCACCCCTTGCTGGATCAAAATAAGTTACACTCGCAGCAAGTCTCTCATCCTTTCTGTAGTACTGAGTTTTCTACTTTGATTCGTCTGGACCACGAGTCCATTCCTCGTGCACACTATATTCAATGACTATATCATACACTGCATGTTACTCACATTCTGCATGCTATACAGAGGGTAGCATATACATATTACACACATGCTAAACACATGTCCCATACTCAATGCATATTAAACACACACTATACTCTACACTTACCCAAAGACAAACAATGCATGCTACACACACAGTATGTTAATACACTCATAGTGCACGTTACACATGTTGCATACTATACATAAACACACAGCATATTATACACACTGTATGCTAAAGATTCTGCGTATTACATACTGTACGGTACACATACATACTGTTTACATACAGCATGCTACCCACGCTTACACATTACATGTTACACATATGTAACACACTGTTTGGGGGACATACCAGGCTCTCTTTAGTTCCTCAATACTCTTAAAGGGTGAAAAACATTTGGTCACCAAAGGCCGTTCTACAGTTCAAGTCTCATAAACACAGTTCAGTTTCTGGATTGTAACGATTGGGGGTCTTTTACCGGTTAGGGGCACTATACAATAGTTGCTCACATTGTGCTCCGCATCCTCCCCCATGAAGGCCCTGCCTACTGAAAAAGATTGAGCTAAACTAGAGACAAATGCAACAGGATCGTAACGGTATAATACCAATGGTACTAAAGGAAGAGTGCTCACCTGGTAGGATTCTTCACCCATAACCAAGAAAAATCAATTAAAAAATGGCTGCTGCAGTCCTTTAGATAGAAAAGATCAGGAGACTGAAAATCATGGGTTAAATCTGTATTTCTGATGGATTTGAAGACAAGAAGTCTGATATTAATAATCCAATTATTTAGACCTACACATTTTGAAGTGTAAAGCTCTTCATCAGGGCAGTAGTGTGTAGTAGTTTCTGTCCTGATATAGAAATGTACACTTTAAAACGCGTAGACATAAATAATCTACTTGGATTATACATATCTGACTTGTCCTCTTCACATCCATCAGCAGCGAGGATATAAGGCTGGTATCACATTTGCGCACGATGTGAGCTGTGAACGCAGCAAAACACAGGCACGATGCGCTCCTATGTTTAACATAGTGCCTGTGTGTGGCTGCGTTCAGCTGCACATAATTTATGCCCATGCCGAACACAAAATGTTGAATTTTTTGTGCGTGGCTGTGTGCTTGTTTTATACGCAAGCAGACAGCCGCGCACAAAAAAATGAATGAAATTCAATCTGTGAACAGTGCCATCTGCTGGCAAGCGCACAGACGCTGCCAAAGATGACTTCCTCCGAGGTCATCTGCAGGTGAATCCTGTCCTGCCGTACTCTTCCTCTTTCTTCTTCTTTCTCCCTGCTGCTGCCACTGCTGGTTCATTTAAAATAGCCGGCGGTGGAGTAGGCTTTCCCGCCCCACTATATGTGGGAAAGCCGACTTCACCGCCGGCTTTCCTGCCGGCTATTTTAAACAAACCAGTGGCGAAGAAAGAGATCAACCGCGGCGGCTGGAAGAGATCTTCGCCACTGATCTCAGCCTTCCGGCCATCGTCGCTGATTGGGTGGCTGGGCAGCCTCACTGACATTTTCATGTGAACACATGTGGACAATCTCCGCTGCGTTCACATGAAAATATTTGCGTTCAGCACTGCGCATGCGCTCCATACGCTGCAGTGTCGAACGCAAATGTGAAACCAGCCCTATCCCTTCAATTCTGGTCTCCTTATCTGTAGTGATAAAGGTTGTCATCATAGTACATGGCCTAGGCCCACTCTCTCAAAGCTTACTGCAGGCTATCCCTTGACATTCATGTGGCTGTTAGCACATAGGTCAACAGTAGAGAACGTAGATTTGCACTACCGTCTGGTGTCCACTTCGATACTCTGTGGCCGTCGTACCAAGCAGTTACATTGTGGCCATACCAGCAAGAGGTACCCAGAATGCCGACATATGCAGTGAACAGGATTAAATCCAAAACGAAAGACAGACTAACACACTATGTGGTCTTTAAAACTAGCAATGTCCTGCTGTGACTGTGGTCAAAACTCACCCTACTCCAGATGCCAGATTATATATTCATGCTAGCTACCCAGTGTGCCATAACCCACATACCAGCTGTAGGCACATGAGCCAAAGGTTGCTTCAAATAAAATCTGATTCCCATTAGAACTTGCACAACCACCAGGAGCCAACACATCATTGACTGCTGTTCTGCATATCATTGAGCGTCTATGAACCAGTGTTATATTGTCAGTCTTGACATTCTCCCATATAGAACAGTAAAGGCAGTTGTTAATTATCCACTATTAGCTAAAAATAATTTGGCTAATCTAGAAATAGGAAACCCGCAACCACACCAGTGTTGGCTGCCAGAAAGGGAATAAAACTTTTTCATGCAAATAACAATGTTTTCTGGCCAGAATGTGAGAATATCTGTCAAAACAAAGTTTATTTTTAATGAACACTATTTTTAAGACACTTTTTTTAAGTTATAAATTTTGTTATATTTTTTTTTGTTTTGGTCATCATCAGAACATAAAAAAGAAAATTAGCCAACACTCCTCAATGTCAGGAAATGAGAACTGAAAACAGGCAATCGCTGCAGGCTGGGTAAGAAAAAGCCTACAGTGAAGTATTATCAACATTAGACAGAAGATTAGAAAGGTATTAAAGTCCATTGGATAGGTGCTGTTAAATTAATGTCGGCCCCATAACTGCGATCCCCACCAATCACCAGAACAGTGGGACTTGTTTAACCCCTTAACCCTGCACCACTTACTGATGAAAGTGGCCAAATGCAGCTCCGGACTATCTCCATAAAGTCAGAGTTATAGACATCGAATGGCATGACATAGTGAATGTGCCACTTACCTCTCCATTTAAAGGGGTGTTTCCAGAATCAAAAGTTATTGCCTGTAACATATCATAGGATTACCAACTGATCGATGAAGGTCCAATTGCTGGGACTTTCAGGATTTCCGAGAACTGGGCTCTGCAGAGAAGAGATGTGCATGCTCGATCCCCAGTCTATTTATTATCTATAGGAGTCAATGAAAGCCAAGTACAGAGGTCAGTACATTCTGATACTCCTATAGAGCAGGGGTGGGGAACTCCAGGCCTTAAGGGCCACCAACAGGTCATGTTTTCAGGATTTCCTTACCATTTCACAGGGGTTGGTATTATCACCATTGCAGGTGATTTAACTATCACCTGTGCAATACTAGGGAAATCCTGAAATCATGACCTGTTGGTGGCCCTTAAGGCCGCTTCACACGCAAGGATATAGGTGAACGATATCGTTAGCTATGTCACGTGACCGCAATCCTTACGACATCGTTAGTGCGTTGTGACACACAAGGATATCGTTAACGATCTTAAATTTGGCAATGCTCCAGCTATTTGGAGCAGATCGTTTGAATGATTTTACAAAGCGGCAGGAATAGGAGAAATATGAACGACATTGTTCAAAAAGGTGTCAGACTGAACGATGTTGCTTCGTCCCATGACGTTAATTGGACGGACAACAAACGATAGATTTGAGGTCAGGATCTCAAATTTTTGATACGACCGTTCTAACGATTTTTCCTTCCTACATCGTTCGTTTAGACGCAACAACGCACTCACGATATCGTTTGAACGATCACAAAGCAGTGACATTTCAACAATATCGTTAACAACATCCTAGCGTGTGAAGGCCTGGAGTTCCACACCCCTGCTGTAGAGAATGAGTAGAGACGAGACTGAGCATGACCACCTCCTCCATTCAAGAAGGGGTTCTGTAGAGCACCTTTCTTGAGATCGCAGAGGGTCCCAACTGTCAAGATCCTCAAATGTCAGTAAATAACCCCCTAACCTTATGGTGGGTTTAGACGTTGCGATATCGGCGTCCAACTCCGACCAAAAGTCACGTGGTTCGTGCGTTGGACCCAATATCGTTCGTGCATTGTACGGTGTGAAAGTACAATGCGATGCAGGAACGATGGCAAAACGATATCGGGGGTCGAATGAGCGTGCTATTCAACCGCCTGATATCGGATGCCGGTTGGAGCCGGATTGTCCCGTGTAAATATCCAACTCCGATGCGCAGTACAACGTCCCCCATTCACTACCATGTTAAATGGTCGGTCCTGGGTCGGGGGGCGTAGACATCGTAGGGACGTTGTACCACGATATCGGGACGTGTACACTGCCGATCCGACTCTTGGAAAACCGGCCACAAAATGCGCGCTCCCGCACCGTTGGATACGATATCGGAACGATATTGCAACGTGTAAACCCACCATCAGCATTTGATTCTCAGTATATCCCTTCAACTACTCTTGCCATAGGAGAAGGGATAACTATTGTAAAGGTTCATGAAACTGCAACACATCAAGATATTCTAATAAGAGAAAAAATATTTATAATCAAGTAGGAACTTTCTTGGTAAGTTGTAAGGTCATGTTTAAACTTTTAGGGTGCCGTCACACCTGGCGAAGGCACCGGAGATGTCGGCGGCGACTGGCGGGAAGTGCGCACGTTTACACGGGGAGACATCTCCGGTGATGCCACCTGTCAGCTCGCCAGTGTCTCAAAACCCCAGCAGCGATGCAGTACAATGGGAGCCTATGGCTCCCATCGCCTGTCAGGTCGCCGGCAGCCGTTTACATGGGGCGATGTGGACACATCGCCCCAGATCGGCCGCCTGGTTTCACATCACTGATGTGAAACCAGGGGACCACTCAGAGGTGCCGACATCGTCCCTTTACATTAGGCGACGCAGGGGCGATATCGGCACCGATAGGCCACGCCCCTACGTCGCCTAAGACATCGGCGGTGCCGTCGCCAGGTGTGGCGGAACACTTAGGAAAACAAATATTGTGCAAGACGTTTATGGCAAATTCCAAAAGTATGATTTTAAAGTCCAAAAAGTTCTCATCTTGGCTGTTTTTGCAAATTTCTTTCAATGTAGAATTAAGGAAGAAAAGTAAACTTGCAAGAACCCTATTTGGCTAGTAAGTAAGAGCTGGCTGGTAAGCCCATTTCCAAAATGTAGGTCATTTAAACTGTGACTAACACTGATAAGAAGTTGTTGCTTCTGGGTGAGAAAGTAAAACCCCACTCCTATCAAGTCTGTCATGCCACATTAAAGTGCAATTCCCAGGAGTTATCTCTCAAACCATTTAGCTGCCAGTACAAGGCAAGAACGCGCCTATAAGCGATCTTAGTACTGAACACTCAGTTACCAGGGAGAATTGGTCACAGGGATGTAATTTGGTACAGAAGAAATTAGTGCATATTTTTCCTAAGACATTTTAATACCAATTTATAGAGAAATATTAAAGAGCGATAGCATGGAGGATTAATTTATTAATTTCTTCTTTTCGGTCACAGAATTTTATTAATTCATAAAAGTTATAGGCTTCACAAATTCCCCGCAGTCAGGTATACTATGGATGGACATAACTAAAGCCAGGAATTTAAAAAAAGTAATATCATAGCATGAAATTTAATTTCTTACAAAGATATATTAAAAATAATATATATACAGAACACATTTATAGTATAGTGTTTTGGAAAATTGGAGCACCTTGAACCCACAGGTGCGTCACAGTATTTTAGCCTAAGTTCACCAATACCCCACATGGGGTTGAAAACTAGGGTACCTTAGAGGCCAATTGTAAAGCTCAGATACGAAGGAGAGCCATATGGGAGTTCAGATTTAAATAGAATGGCTCAGGCGTGCATCGTCACCTTGGCAGAGCAATGATGGGGAAGGGGAGAGGAGTTTGAGCTAAACTGCTGATACTCACTGGATCATGGTGCCAGTGTGGCGGTTGGCCTCCGTCCAATTCAATGTGACAAATTATGTTGAACCGGCCTCCGTCTTCTATCAAACCTTTATTAACAAACAGTTAAAACCATCATACATTGGGGATGTATGATGGTTTTAACGATTTGTGAATAAAGGTTTGATAGAAGACGGAGGCCGGTTCAACATAATTCCTCACCTTGGCAGAGCCCCTGAACATGCCAGAAAAGCAGACCCCATAAGCGACCGTATTTTACAAACTACACAAATCAATTAATTAATTTAGATGTGGACCGAGCATGTTGACACCGCAGGTGTGCCACAGAATAACATACCACTTAGCGGTAAAAATTTTTTTTGTTTAAGTGCCAAGAATTAAATTTTTTGAACCACAAAGATTGTTGTGTAATTTCTCCTGGATACACCAATACCCTCTATGTAATCTGGAACTACTTTTGAGACACAGTGTAAAGTTCAGAAGGGAAGGAGTACTAGAGTGGTTTGGGGGGTGCTATGCCACATTGGCAGAGCCCCTGAGGTGCCAGAACAGCAGAAATTCCCCACAAGTGACACCATTTAACAAACAGGAAACAAAAGGGAATACAGGGGGCGCACTAGTGCATTATCGTTTTTACAAGCAAGGGATTAGTAGCAGTGTGTTCACGAACCTATTATTGTTGTGCACCCCACGCACAACAATGGTGAAGATTATAGAAGCGGTTGGGGTCTCCCTCCTGTTCTGGATGTTCTGCAGTGGTGTAGAGGAATATTATGCAGCTCCGTCCAGGGAGTCGCGGCGTCCCCGCTCGCTTCCTAATAAAGCTCCGCCTCCTCGCGTCCCATGTGACCGGGCGCGCTGACGCGGAAAGGTCCTATGTTCTCAAAGTAGAAACGTAAACCACGGTACTGCAGGTCCTAAAGCTTAAGCGAGCAGCTCCTGCCGTGTTCTCTGAGCGAGATAAGCAGTGTTGATTCAATTACACGGTCTTGTGCTGGGCGCTCTGATTGAAGCCAGGGATCCTGCTTAATGGAATGTCCTTTATTTAAAAATCCTCCATCAGCCACGACATGTTTCGACGGTATAGTACCGTCTTTCTCAAGTGGAATCCACGGTACTATACCGTCGAAACATGTCGTGGCTGATGGAGGATTCCATCACCAACACCATTTAACAAACTGCACCCCTCAATTAATCTGCAGTAAACATATTGACACCACAGACGTGTCACAAAACTTTATACTATTGAGCAGTGAAGAAAAAATAATTACATTTATACCACTAAAATGTTGTTTTAGCTTCAATTTTCACAAGGGATACAGAAACAAAAAAAAGGCCCCATAATGTGTTACATAATTTCACCTAACGTGGCTATACTTCCCCCTTACCCGTGACTGTACAGTACTGTTTGGCCAAACGGCTGGGCTCAGATGGTAGGGGGCGCCACTTAACTTTTGGAGCACCGATTTTCCTAGGATAGTGTGTGGACTCTATATACAGAGACCCTAAATTTCAGAAAAGCAGAGTCCGCCCTCAATTACAGTCCTCTGGGAATTAATCTACAGATGTAGTGGTAATTTTGTCGCTGATGTGTGATAAAAAAAATGTCAATACCTGTCCTGGTCATGTGTGCTTTGATAGCGGAATTTAGAAGTACCAGGTGGCTATCAGATTTATATGTGGGCTACCCATATCTATCTCAACAATTAATGTCAAGGAAGAGAAGGATTGGGCTCTCCAATTCCAACGGATAGTCTTTTTTATTTTGAGGGGAGATAAACTGCTGCCAGAAGTGTCTGGCAGCGGCTTTCTCCTCCCTACCCATTGAAAGCATAAGAGTCGTGAGAGATAGCCGTCTACCGAGCAAATATTTGGCCAACGCCTAGTGGGTGGCCGCTTTACCTGTGCATTAATCACATGACTAGAACAGATTTGAATACAATAAAGATTCTTATCAAATGACACAAAAATCTTGAAACCCAGAGGAAATATACAGAAATTATATAAATAAATTATAAAGTTTCTTTAAAAAACAATAAGATTTGGCAAAACCCCTTTAAGGTAGTCTAGCCAGACACCAATCAAAGCCAGGGCTCAGTACAGTAGGACACCAATCAGCCATTTAGATTTGTCATCTATGATACCGATACATTGGGTTGTATGCATGGATTCCGATGGAGCGCGAAACGAGTTACTAAAATCCTGTCCTAGCACTTTTATAAAATGTTAATGTGCACATTGAAGGATCTCCGTATCAAATGGCTGTGGAGATATCCATTATGATAGTCCAAGCAATAAAGGAAAGAGCGACTTTAATCCTGTCCAATAACGTCTAGACCCCGACACCGGGGAAAGTCATCTATCAGTGTTCATGCCGTGTTCTTTTCCTCCTTCTTTTATGACATATCATCCTTCATGTCTCACTTGCAGAGATTTGGAGGATGTGAAAAGACTTCTTGGCAGTTAAGCACAATGTAACAGCTGTAAGTGTTTAGCTTGTCAAGAACAGTGACTTACAGCCCAGGAGACAATGCTTCATCACCACAGAGGACAGATTGCAAGTCGATTTCTGAAGCCAACATGAAAAAATAACTGGAAACCCCTGTCTATTGGCTTGAAAAGCCCTAGACGAGCCCTTTCATCTATTACTGCTCAACACCACATTAAGAGATTGCTGTAACATCCGCAGATACTCATAAGGCGGCTTTAGTAACATTTAGTTGCGTGTTCCCTTCCGGTACATCTGAAGCACATTCTGCCATTGCTGGAGAGGTTCTTAAGAAATTAAATAATGGTTAAGTGACAACAGACAAAAATGCAAAAAACACAGCTGTCCATCAATATCATATGTTTACAACTTGCTGTAATGATTCTGAAGAATTTATTACAATAATATTGGCTACCGCACCTCATCCGGAGCATGCCGAGGCGTTGTAGGGAGATCATACAAGCACGTGGAGGCTACACACAATACTCAGCCTCATCCGGAGCATGCCAAGCATTGTAGGGTGATCATACAAGCACGTGGAAGCTACACACAATACTGAGCCTCAGCAGGAGCATGCTCAGGCATTGTAGGGAAGTCATACAGGAATGTGGAGGCTACACACAATACTGAGCCTTAGCAGAAGCATGCTCAGGCATTGTAGGGAAGTCATACAGGCACGTGGCGGCTATACACAATACTGAGCCTTAGCAGGAGCATGCCCAAGCATTGTAGGGAAGTCATACAGGAATGTGGAGGCTACACACACTACTGAGCCTCATTTACTTGTCTTGAGGAATTGCCACTGAAGTTGGATAAGCCTGTAGTTGGAATTATACTCAAAATTAAAGTAGAAAATCAAAGTCCACGGGATGTTAAAAATTATCAATGTGAATCAAAATTATGTTTTATTCTTCTCAACACATTCCACTATGTAATGAATAAAGATTTGTGTCTGGAATATTTCTTTCAATGAGATGTAGGATGAGGGATTTTAGTGTTCTCTTTATTTTTTTGAGCAGTGTATAGCTCAACAATAACTCCCCAAGATAATTCTAATGTGCACGAGGACCTTACAAATGCATCCACACTAAGCAAGTCCTCCATAAATTTCGGGCTTAACTTGTGTGAAATTAAAAGAAAATAATATACCTTACATACATAAAGTGCCTTGTGAAAGTATTTGGCCTCCTTGAACTTTTCAACCTTTTGTCACATTTCAGGCTTCAAAGAAAGATATAAATTCTAATATTTTTGTGAAGAATCAACAAGTGGGACACAATCGTGAAGTGGAACCAAATTTATTGCATGTTTTAAACTTTTTTTTAACAAAAAACTGAAATGTGGGGTATGCAATATTATTCGTCCCCTTTACTTTCAGTGCAGCAAACTCACTCCAGAAGTTCAGTGAGGATCTCTGAATGATCCAATGTTGTTCATCTTTCCTGTCTCTACTGAAGAAAAGCAGGCCCAAACCATGATGCTGCCACCACCATGTGTGACAGTGGGGATGGTGTTTTGAGGGTGATGGTCTGTGTTGCTTTTACACCATATTGTTTTGCATTGTGGACAAAAAGTTTGATTTTGGTTTCATCTGACCAGAGCCCCTTATTCCACGTTTGGTGTCTCCCAGGTGACTTGTGGCAAACTTAAAACGAGACTTTTTGTGGATATCTTTGAGAAATGGCTTTCTTCTTGCCACTCTTCCATAATGGCCAGATTTGTACAGTGTACGACTGATTGTTGTCCTATGGGCAGACTCTCCCACCTCAGCTGTAGATCTCTGCAGTTCATCCACAGTGATCATGGGCCTTTTGGCTGCATCTCTGATCAGTCTTCTCCTTGTTCCAGATGAAAGTTTAGCGGGAGGGCCGGTCTTGGTAGATTTGCAGTGGTCTGATACTCCTGCCATTTCAATATGATCGCTTGCACAGTGGCTCCTTAAGATGTTTAAAACTTGGGAAATCTTTTTGTATCCAAATCTGGCTTCAAACTTCGCCACAACAGTATCTCGGACCTGCCTGGTGTGTTCCTTGGTCTTCATGATGCTCTCTGCACTTGAAACAGACCCCTGAGACTATCACAGAGCAGGTGCATTTATACGGAGACTTGATTACACACAGGTGGATTCTATATATCATTACCAGTCATTTAGGACAACATTGGATCATTCAGAGATCCTCACTAAACCTCTGGAGTGAGTTTGCTGCACTGAAAGTAAAGGGCCGAATAATATTGCACGCCCCACGCCTCAGTTTTTTATTTGTTAAAAAAAAGTATAAAATATCCAAGAAATTTGGTTCCACTTCACGATTGTGTCCCACTTGTAGTTGATTCTTTGCAAAAAAATTAGAATTTATATCTTTATGTTTGAAGCCTGAAATGTGGCAAAAGGTTGAAAAGTTCAAGGGGCCAAATACTTTCACAACGCACTGTAGATCTCTATATGACATCTGAAGCACACAGAGGCACAGACAGAGGTGTCATATACCTGAACACGCGCTATATACAAAATAGTAAAATATTGGGACCTGCGGACCTTATAATGGTTTTAAAACATCACTTCATTTTTTTTTTTATTTCACCACTACAGTGGAGCTTTAAATCCAAGTCCCTTGTCTGATACTCACACAATGCCATCTTCATCTGTTATCCCTCTAGCTCCTGTTGGTCTCCAGTGATTTGTGACCTGCTGGCAGTTCCAGTGTTTCATGGAGCCGGAGGCACAACTCAACACATCTCTCTGAGAGCCCCCTTCTGGCTCTCATAGAGTATTGGGAGCGTGTTGTGACCTAACTTCTGACTTCAAGGCAGTCAAAAGTTACAGTCACAAAATGGCGCCGCAGGATTGCTGCGTTGCTGAAAAAGCATGAAAATGCAAGTATAATACCAGGGGCAGGAGGCTTTAGGATTTAAAGCGGAACTCCAGTGCTGAAAACACAAAATGCTGGAATGGCGCTTTTATAGATCTTGAGCATTTTTAGCCAACAAGCTTTCTAATAGAAGGCCATGTCTCAAAAAATATGACAATTCGCTCAGGCAGGTGTAGTTTTGCTCTATAATTTACTCCAATTTTCAGTGTAATTTATAGTAAATTTGTTGGGTACTGCCCCTTTCTTAAAGCTCCCGCCACTCTTCAGAAAAGTGCCTTGAATGTGAGGTGGGGCGAAAAGCTCAAGAAGTTGGAAATGATGGCGTACATATGGCATGTACCATGATTTGCAATGTTTTTTTTTCTAATGACAGCATGGGATGTAAAGGTAATCAGTAAACATCCTCAAACATGTCTGTGTTCATGAGATCTAAAGTAGACTGCAAACTTATTAAAAGACCTGCACACTGCAAAATGCTAGAAGTGAAAAGAATTATGCAGTATGTGAAGCTTTGAGAATTTCACCTGAGTCCCAGTAGCAAATTTGACATAATACAATAAAACCTATAAAAGTAAATAAAATGGACAATTTACTTCTTTGTTGACAAAAGGGAAACAAATGCATTATTGCATCCACCTAGAACCTGCTGTGTGGCCTATATACTGTAAATAAAAGCTGGCAGATCTTGAACATTATGGATGCTCACTTGGACAATCCGGAATGTTGCAATTTACGGGATTGGAAACAACGGCCCCTTCTCCCAATAGAGGCGACACCACAAAACTTTGCTAAAAAAAGGAGGCCTCCTGGATTATAGAATTGAATGCGTTGGGTGCTCCGGGTCTTACTGACAATAATGATTTAGCAGCATTTCTATGAAAGCACCTGTTATTTTTGCATTCCTATGTTACCGTATATACTCGTGTATAAGCCGACCCGTGTATAAGCCGACCCCCCTACTTTTGCCCCCAAAACCTGGGAAAATCTATTGACTCGCGTATAAGCCGAGGGTGGACCCCAGCACAGGTATACAGCCCCCAGCAGTGGTATACAGGCCCCAGCAGTATAATATACAGCAGCCCCCAGTGGTATATACAGCAGCCCCAGTGGTATTGCAGCCCCTATATACAGCAGCCCCAGTGGTATTGCAGCCCTAGTGGTGTATACAGCAGCCCGTATATACAGCAGCCCCAGTGGTATTGCAGCCCCAGTGGTATTGCAGCCCCTATATACAGCAGCCCCAGTGGTATTGCAGCCCCAGTGGTATTGCAGCCCCTATATACAGCAGCCCCAGTGGTATTGCAGCCCCAGTGGTGTATACAGCAGCCCCTATATACAGCAGCCCCAGTGGTATTGCAGCCCCAGTGGTGTATACAGCAGCCCCAGTGGTATTGCAGCCCCAGTGGTATTGCAGCCCCTATATACAGCAGCCCCAGTGGTATTGCAGCCCCTATATACAGCAGCCCCAGTGGTATTGCAGCCCCAGTGGTGTATACAGCAGCCCCTATATACAGCAGCCCCAGTGGTATTGCAGCCCCAGTGGTATTGCAGCCCCTGTATACAGCAGCCCCAGTGGTATTGCAGCCCCAGTGGTGTATACAGCAGCCCCTATATACAGCAGCCCCAGTGGTATTGCAGCCCCAGTGGTATTGCAGCCCCTATATACAGCAGCCCCAGTGGTAGTATACAGCCCCTGTATACAGCAGCCCCAGTGGTATTGCAGCCCCAGTGGTACTGCAGCCCCTATATACAGCAGCCCCAGTGGTATTGCAGCCCCAGTGGTAGTATACAGCCCCTATATACAGCAGCCCCAGTGGTATTGCAGCCCCAGTGGTAGTATACAGCCCCTGTATACAGCAGCCCCAGTGGTATTGCAGCCCCAGTGGTACTGCAGCCCCTATATACAGCAGCCCCAGTGGTATTGCAGCCCCAGTGGTAGTATACAGCCCTGTATACAGCAGCCCCAGTGGTATTGCAGCCCCAGTGGTACTGCAGCCCCTATATACAGCAGCCCCAGTGGTATTGCAGCCCCAGTGTAGTATCCAGCAGCCCCGGTAGTAATAAACAGCCCCCCCTCCTTATCACGTCCCCCCCAGGCTGCGGCAGCTGTTAAAATAACAAACACTGTATACATCACCTTCCGACGCAGCTCTCCGCTCCTCCGGTCCTGTGCCCTCCGCTCGCCGGCTTCTTCTTCCTTGATGTGCCGACTTCTGTGACCGCGCGCAGGAAATGACGTCATCTCCTGCGCCCGGTCACATGACACCGGCACATCAAGGAAGAAGAAGCCGGCGAGCGGAGGGCACAGGACCGGAGGAGCGGAGAGCTGCGTCGGAAGGTGATGTATACAGTGTTTGTTATTTTAACAGCTGCGCAGCCTGGGGGGACGTGATAAGGAGGGGGGGCTGTTTATTACTACCGGGGGAGCCATATTAAGGAGGGGGGCTGTGCAGTGCAATATGCACGGCATCCCCCCGCCGCTGATGGACGGGGGGATGCCGTGCATATTCATTGCACTAATGAGGCGGCCCCACGTGACCGCATGCGGTCACCGCGGCCCCCTCCTGCCTCCTCCAGCCCCCGGTCACAGCCCCCCCCCACACAGCATACCGTATGACCCGTGTATAAGCCGAGGGGGGGACTTTTCAGCCCAATTTTTGGGCTGAAAAACTCGGCTTATACACGAGTATATACGGTATCTCCTTTTCCGACATTGTATCTTTTCTGCTCTGTATATTATAGACTAGATGGTGGCCTGATTCTAAAGAATCGGGTATTCTAGACTATGTCTGTAGTTTATTTATGAAGATTTAAGAATAATGCAAAGCGAAGCTGGGTTTAAATCCTGTGACGATCTTTGATTGCTTGCAGGAGGGCACAGCGGGCATGTGCGGGCAGGAGAAAGCTGTGGAAGAGCAGGCGGGTGCGGGCAGGAGGGAGACAGGGAATCACAGTGGGGGGTGGCAAGAGGGGGCCAGACCCCTCTGGTACTATACACACAGGCGACAGTGATGCTGGTACAATACACACAGGTGACAGTGCTGATGCTGGTGGTACTATACACACAGGTGACAATGCTGCTGGCACAATACACACAGAGGTGACAATGGTGCTGCAGGTGCTATACACACAGAGGTGACAATGGTGCTGGTACTATACACACAGGTGACAATGCTGCTGGCACAATACACACAGAGGTGACAATGGTGCTGCAGGTGCTATACACACAGAGGTGACAATGGTGCTGGTACAATACACACAGAGGTGACAATGGTGCTGCAGGTACTATGCACACAGAGGTGACAGTGCTGCTGTCCCCCTTGCATGCCCCGATGCTCCCCTCTCCCCTTCCTCTCCTTCAGATGGCAGGGGTTAAAATTTGCTAAGCATCTTTTCTTCTCACCTCTCCGGGCTCCAGCGGCGCGATCCAGCTGTATCCTCCTCCACCGCCATGTCGCCGCCCCTGGAGCAGTGGATCCAATATGGTGCCTGGGTAGTCTCGCGAGACTTCCCGGACGCCATCTTGGTGAAAGTATGTCGTCGCCCCTGGAGCCATGGATCCAATATGGCGTCCGGGAAGTCTCGCGAGACTTCCCGGACGCCATATTGGATCCAGTTCTCCAGGGGCAGCGACATGGCGGCGGAGAAGACGGAGGAGGGGTGGTAAGTATAGCTGACTGTGTGTGTGTGTGTGTGTGTGTTAGGGGCGGCCATAAGCGTAGCGGGCTCTATGAGTCCCGGCTCCCGCTTACGGCCTCCATCTTGGGTCACCCTGAGCAGGTGTACCTCTGGGCAGTGACCGGACGCTGGGACAAAGTGACGGTTGTGACGTCACAAATCCCTCCGGTATTTATATAAGATTTGTGAATTCTTCAGCCACAGTCATTATTTTGTTTTTAAATAACAAATTTTAATATAGGCGGTGACGGTGGGTTGTCCCCTGCCTTAAGTATGGAACAGACGTCTCCTGAGTTCGTAGGACCCGTAGAAGTGCCACACAGGTGTGGACCGGTTAACCGCTGTCTGATGTTCCAAGTCTGCCTACCTGCACTGTATGTAACCTGCACCCTGCAGCAGGAGCTGGCTGGCCCAGGGGGCAGGGGGGCACATGCCACCCAGGACATGGGTTAAGCAGCAGTTTTGGGGCCGCCTGGCCATGTCATGTTGGTCTTGGAGGTCGCTCTTGCCCCTGAAGCTCACTGCTCATGGGCCACTGCTGTGTGCTTAACCACCAGACCAAAATTTGCCAGCCAGCCCCTGCCATGCAATAAAGAAAATTCTATTCTACCTCCGGCGAGTGCCGCTTTTCTTCTTTCTTCTCATTTGTTGGATTGCTATTTGTTTGCTGCATCTGAAGCGTGTGACCCTTGTGACCGCGGGAGCGGTGTGCCACTGCTCAGTGGGACCAGTGCAGTGAGTAGCCTGTGTAGTGCCTGGCTGTACCTCTCTTCGTGAATCTTGAACTTTATTGATATCCCCCAACAATCCTGTGTCTCCAACTACAGAATCTCAATATACCTCATCCTTTGCTGTGTCGGGAGATAGCTCACCAACACCGCTACAGATTTATACTCAAAGGTGAATATTTGCAGTTTTGCATTTACCGATCAGTTGCCTGACACTTGGTATATAAACCATGATCTCTGCAATGTCATTATGGCAAGACGATCCGACAGCTCTTAGCAAAAGGAACAGACAAATGTGATTAGATATGCGCGGCACACTAGTGTGGTTAATGTATAGTTCTAGACCTGACACATACAATGCAGGGACATCAAACAAGTAAATGAGGTCTGTGACTGATGAGGGATGTAAACATACAAGA
Organism: Allobates femoralis; assembly: GCA_033576535.1. Lineage (NCBI taxonomy): Eukaryota > Metazoa > Chordata > Amphibia > Anura > Aromobatidae > Allobates > Allobates femoralis. Next base: position 23,436,826 of record JARQOC010000012.1, read on the forward strand.
AAACAAATCACGGTTGTTATAAGACATGGTTTGACTTCTGAACGGAAGGGTAAAGTATAAATCTCTGTATCATACTGATTGGCTTTGGGAATAGTTGTGGAAATACATTAAATATCCATTTAAAATCAACACCTAGTCACAGAGTGACCCAAAACAATAAAAGAAAAAAATAAAAGTAAGCTTCCAAAAAAAACTGGATTTCTAGAAAGGTTACAAGAATACCTGTAAATAAAGGAAGGCATAACTTATGAAAATCTCAATAGATGGCTTAGACTATAGCACTAATCGGCTGCACACAACAACAAGCAGCGCCAAAAAGAAAAAATGTACGCATCTTTCATTGAACATATTGAACATGTGTCTACTGCAGTGAAATTATGCTTCAGAATAACCGCAAATGTGTTCAAGATGTGATCCCTATGTAACCACTGAGCTCAGATCCTGTAGAGCAGTCTGATAAACAAGACGACTGTACAGAGTACAGGACCACAATAGAGCACAGTCTGGGATTGTCCAGACACTGAACCAGCAGGAGATATATTACTGTCTGCAATATACATAATTAGAAAACATTTTAACATGATTGTGGAAAAGAGATTAATGACACTCAATATTGATGTAAATTAATGACTGCAGTTTGTGCAAAAAAAAAAAATCGTTTAAAAAAAACAAGTCATCAAAATATAACTAAGCCAAATTTACCTGCAGCCATAGTGCTAATCTGCAACTAAATAATATGTGGCTTCCTTACTAGAAGTGAGAAAAGTAAGTTATAGTCTCTCTGCAGACATTGGGGTTGTGAAGTCAGCGCTCACCACTCGGTAGCGGGCTGTAATCGCCTCCTCCTGGCTCTTGATTGACAAGCGCGTTGTAGATACGGATGTCAGTCGAAGCAAAAGGAGTCATTACAACATGCATATAATGCAGGGGGGGGGGAAATCGGGGAGCCCATGTGGTTGCAATGGATATTCTAAGCATCCGGGATGTACCTATGAGTGCTGGCGCAGCAGTCAAGGGGGTTGCTGGAAGCAGCTGGTGAACAGGTGACAGGAATACTGACAGATTGAGTCCAGTCATCAGGCAGGCAGAGAGGTGGCAAGATGACTTGAGACTGCAGGCTGACAAGCAGCAGAGTAAAGGGCCTGTCACACGCGTCAATGTCGTCAGTGAGATGATCGCTGACGACATTGACGGATGATCGCTGGTGAGCTGTCACACAGGCAGACTCACCAGCGATCAATTGACCAGAAACATAGTGGAAACGATTTAAATATCGTTTCCACGATGTCTTGCTCCCGCTGCCAGGCTGCTGGAAGCGGGAGCAGGCTGGTCTCCAAGGTAAACTGCGCGCGCTGCCTAGATACCCGACGTGTACCTTAGTTACCAGTCTCCTCCGCTCACCGGCTGGTATCTAAGGTACACAGCGGGTAACTAGGGACCCTAGTTACCCGCTGTGTACCTTAGATACCAGCCGGTGAGCCAGGGGCGGACCTTGCTGCCCGGGGGCCCTGGTGCAGCCTTTGAGGGGGGGCCCTGGTTTGAGAAAGGGGGGGAGGGGGTGCTATCAGTGTAGGTGTGGTGAGGACCAGGAAGGGGGGTGCTATCAGGTCGCGGCTCCTACCTGCGTGCGTCCAGCGGGGCCCCGAAGCAGCGGCAGAGAGAGGAGGGGCGGGCTCAGCAGGGGGAAGCAGGAAGCTTCCCTGGTTAACCCCCTCTCCTCTGCCACACTGGCACAGGGACAGCGGAGCGGAGGAGGCTGGTAACTAAGGTACACGTCGGGTATCTAGGCAGCGCGCGTTGCCTAGATACCCGCAGTTTACCTTAGTTACCAGCTTCCAGCGCTTGTGAGAGGCGCTGGGAGCTGGAATATCGCTACTCCCGGTGTCACACGCAGCGATGCTGCGTGTCCACCGGGCGACAATCGCCAGGTTTTAGAGCAGGTTCTAAAACCTGGCGATCATCAACCAGCGATTTATCGCTGGTTGATTCAGTATGTCACACGCGTCAATATCGCTGCAACGTCACGTGCAGCCGATATCGTGCAGGCGATATTGACGCGTGTGACAGGCCCTTTACTGATGGGCGGACACAGGATGACTGGAGACTGTTGGCAGGCTTGTAGCAGAAAGGACTGAAGGCTGCTGGAAGAGTAACAAGCAGGTGACAAACAAAGTCAGACAATCACAGAAACAGAAGGTCCAAGAAGCAGGGCAAATTGCAGGCAAGAATCCAGCATTCAGAGCAGCCGAGAAAACAGTCCAGCTCAGACCTCAAACAAGGTGAGTCTCTATAGTCAATCAGACTCAACACCACTGGCCAGGTGTGAGTCCTAGAGGCCCTTAAATAGGTTAAGGATGTTCATAAAAAAGAGAATTTTGTTTACTTACCGTAAATTCTTTTTTCTTTAATCATCAATGGGAGACCCAGACAATGGGGTTAAGGGCACTGCCCTCCGGAGGCCACACTAGGTACTACAAGTTTGTAGACACCGCCCCCTCCGCTTATAAACCCCTACCGCAGGGAATATCCTCAGTTTGGTCCATAAGCTGCGAGGAGACACAAAAGAACCACACCCGAAACCTCGGGTGAAACAAACCGTGAACAAACGGTCCAACAACCCGGAATAAATTGTTCCAACTGGGAACAAGTCAAATGTGACAACAACCAACGGAACACTGGGTGGGTGCTGGGTCTCCCATTGATGATTAAAGAAAAAAGAATTTACGGTAAGTAAACAAAATTCTCTTTTTTCTGGTCATCATAATGGGAGACCCAGACAATGGGGATGTCCTAAAGCAATACCCCAGGGCGGGAAGAGTTCCTCAAAAGACGGATAACACATGGTCCCCCTCTTTAAAGGTGGGCAACCGCCGCCTGGAGGACCCGCCTGCCCAGACTTGCATCCGCAGAGGCATGGGCATGCACCATATAGTGCTTGGAAAAAGTATGCAGGCTTGACCATGTGGCTGCCTGACACACCTGAAGAGCAGAAGCTCGATGTCGCAAAGCCCAGGAGGCACCGACAGCTCTAGTCGAGTGCGCCTTCAATCCCACCGGGAGAGGCAGACCGGAAGAACGGTAGGCCTCCTGAATGGGCACCTTGATCCATCTGGCCAAGGTAGATTTTGATGCCGTGGACCCCTTACAGCGACCCGCCGTAAGGACAAACAAAGAGTCCGAACTCCGGAAGGAGGCAGTTCTGGACACATAAATGCGCACAGCCCTCACGAGATCCAGAGTGTGAAGGTCGCGCTCAACCTGGTGAACGGGAGCGGGACAAAATGATGGAAGCACAATCTCTTGGTTCAGGTGAAAAGTGGACACCACCTTAGGCAAGAATTCTGGCCGTGGGCGTAAGACCACCTTGTCTTGGTGAACCACCAGGAAGGGTGACTTGCACGACAGTGCAGCCAATTCTGAGACCCTTCTCAGAGACGTAATCGCCACCAAAAAGACCACTTTCTGGGATAGACGAGAGAGAGGAACTTCTCTCAGCGGTTCAAACGGCGGCTTCTGAAGTGCCGCCAGGACTATGTTGAGGTCCCAAGGGTCCAGTGGCCGTCTATATGGCGGAACCACTCGAGACACCCCCTGTAGGAATTGACGGACCTTCGGTAGCAGCGCCAAACGTCTGTCAAACAGCACAGACAGCGCCGACACCTGACCCTTCAGAGAGCTAAGGGATAAGCCCAGCTCCAAACCCGACTGAAGGAAAGCCAACAGCGTCGGAACCGACAAGGGCCAAGGTGACCGTCTACCAGAAGTACACCAGGCGAAAAAGATTTTCCACGTCCTGTGGTATATCTTCCGCGAAACAGGTTTCCTAGCCCGATTCATAGTGTCAACCACTGTAGAGGAAAAACCCCTGGATGTCAGCAGCCAGGCCTCAAGAGCCATGCAGTCAACCTGAGGGCCCTGGAATTGAGGTGGAAAAATGGGCCTTGCGCGAGAAGATCTGCGCGTTCTGGAAGAGCCCACCTGTGTCCGTCTGACAGCTGCCACAGGTCTGGATACCAGGACCTCCTGGGCCAATCCGGAGCCACTAGAATGGCCACCTTGCACTCCGTCCTGATCTTCCACAAAACCTTGGGAATCAGAGCTAGAGGCGGGAACACATAGGGCAGAAGAAATCTGGACCAACTCAGGATCAGAGCGTCCGCTCCCAGAGACTGAGGATCCCACGACCTCGCCATGTATTGCGGCACCTGATGATTCAGCCGTGAGGCCATCAGGTCCACATCCGGAGTGCCCCATCTGCTGCAGACGTCTCGGAAGACGTCCGGATGAAGAGACCACTCTCCGGCGTCCATCCCCTGCCGGCTCAGATAGTCGGCCTCCCAGTTTTCGACTCCTGGGATGTGAACTGCGGAAATCAGGCAGTTGTTGTCCTCCGTCCAGGATAGGATGCGGTGGACTTCGGCCAGAGCCTGTGCACTCCTGGTTCCTCCCTGATGATTTATATATGCGACGGCCGTCGCATTGTCGGACTGAACCCGAATGGGTTGTCCTGAGAGGAATTTCTGAAACGCCAGGAGCGCCAGATAGATCGCCCTGATCTCCAGCACGTTGATCTGCAACGCCGACTCCGACTGAGTCCAGAGGCCTTGGGCCCTGTGGTGTAAGAATACCGCCCCCCAGCCCGTCAGACTGGCGTCGGTGGTCACCACTACCCAAGATGGTTTGATGAAAGACCGGCCTCGAGACAAGTGATGTGGCAGTAGCCACCACTGCAGGGAATCTCTGGTCGGTTGAGAAAGAGTCACCAGCCGATTCAGAGAGATCGTCCTCTTGTCCCATCTGCGGAGAATCTCCAGCTGGAGAGGACGGAGGCGAAATTGTGCGAAAGGCACCGCCTCTATTGATGCCACCATACGTCCCACCAACTTCATCAACACCCGTATGGATGACTGTGGTGCCAGGAGGACCTGCTGTACTCCGGAATGGATGGCCAATTGTTTGGCTCGTGGCAGAGACACCAGAGCTGAGTCTGTGTGGAAGTCCATGCCCAGATATGTCAGTGACTGGGTCGGAACCAGGGTCGACTTCTGAACATTGAGAAGCCACCCAAAATGTTCCAGAGACTTCATGGTCGCCTCCAGGCTCACCCGACACAGGTGTTCCGATGGCGCCCTGACCAGAAGGTCGTTTAGATATGGGATGACGGCATGTCCCTGCACATGCAGGAGAGCCATCATAGAGGCCATCACCTTTGTGAACACCCGCGGAGCCGAGGCCAGACCGAAAGGGAGAGCCACGAACTGGTAGTGTTCGTCCCCCACTGCGAATCTTAACCAGCGTTGATGAGCTGGTGCAATGGGCACGTGAAGGTAAGCGTCCCGGATATCTATGGACGCTAGGAAGTCCCCCTGTGACACAGCCGCGATCACGGAGCGCAGGGATTCCATGCGGAACTTCCGAACCAACACGTGACGGTTGAACAACTTGAGGTCCAGAACCGGGCGAAAAGAGCCGTCCTTCTTTGGGACGATAAAGAGGTTGGAGTAAAAACCCCGGAACCTCTCCCCGGAAGGCACTGGGACCACTACTCCGTCTCTGCGGAGACCCTCCAACACCAGATGAAAAGCCTGAGCTTTTTCTGGAGACGGGACCGATCGATGGAATCGGTGTGTCGGCTGAGACGTCAGCTCTATCCTGTAGCCTCTGGAGACTATCTCTCGTACCCACTGATCTTGGACCTGGAGTAGCCATCTGTCCCGAAAAAGAGACAGGCGGCCCCCCACCTGTGGGGAGGCAGGAGGAGAGCGCGAGTCATGCGGAAGTGGGTTTGGGGGTGGCAGCCGCCGCCCCCGCCGGCTTCTTCTGGCGACCCTTGGGACGCCACTGAGTAGAGGACTTATTCCCTCTGTCCGCACGGGCAGACGGTGCTGATGGCTGTGAACTGGATCGAAAGGACCACTGTTTTGGGTTCCTTTTCACGGTATACCGTGGCTTAGGTTTATTCTGTGGAATCTTTGATTCAGCAGAATCCTTAATCAGCTTGTCCAGTTCGGTACCAAAAAGCCTGTCGCCAGAGAACGGAAGATTCTGTAAAATCTTCTTAGACGTGGCATCTGAGTCCCAAAGACGCATCCACAATAACCTGCGGATCGCTATAGCGTTGGCTGAAGCCACAGCAGAGCGATTCGCAGTTTCCAGTACTGCCGTCCTGGCGTAATCCGCATAGGCCCTTGCTCTATCAGTAAGCGCCAGGACTTCTGAACTGGACCCTGCCAAATCCGCGATACCATCCAGACAGGAGGTGATCGCCTGCAGAGTCCAGACCGTGGCAAAATTAGGGGCAAATGAAGACCCCACAGCCTCATAAGAAGACTTTGCGAGTTGCTCGACCTGTCTATCTGTCGCATCCTTTAATGAGGAGCTATAAGAGGCAGAGAACAGAGAGCGTGCAGCAATCCTGGTCATGGAAGCATCCACCTTAGGGGACTGCGACCACTCCTGAAGCACCTCCTCAGGAAAGGGGAAGCGATTGTCCTTGGACTTACGGACATAACGCCGACCAGGATGAATCCTGGGCGCTCTAACCACCCTTCCAAAGTTAGTGTGGTCCATAAAGGAACCACTTGGTCTAGCCTCCGGCCGCAGCCATTGGTAGACCTCCTTCGGGTGAACGTTCACCTCCTCCGGGGGTGTCACGAGACGCAGAGTCTCGTTGATGGAGGACACCAGATCCTCCACCCCCTCTGGTGGTTCCGACACGGACCCGAGCAATGAACCCCCATCATCCTCATCCCCCTCAGAGAGACCCTCCTCCTCAGAGAGTGTCTGGAGCTCGGGTGAATCCTCACGTCGAGTCCGCTTAAGGGGTCTCATAGTTGAGGCAGGGGACACTCTGGAGTAATGTGAAGGAGCTGCTGGATTGTCCAGTCTCCTGGTCAGTACCTCCAGGGATTGCGACATGGAGGACAGCTGGGATAACATAGATTCATTTATCTTGTTCTGTGTCTCCCATGGCCCTGGGCCCACCTGGACCACAGGGTACAGCACCGAGGCTGTTGTCTCAGCAGTATCAGCCCGGGCCTCTGGGCGTCCGCAGTTATTGCAGGACCCCTCCACCAGTGTCCCTTTGCATGTAGCACAGGTAGTGGTGTTACTGGCCGCCTTAGCAGCGTTCTTCCCAGCTGAGGACATTCCCACAGCAGGGGGATAAGCCAATCTTTAAAGAGACAAACCGGTACAACCGGCGGCTTACCGACCGCAGTAATGCGGCGGAGGAAGCGGTGTGTGCGTGTGTGGCCTCCGCGTGTCTTCCGGTCTCCCCTGTAATGAGTGCAGCCGTGCACTTCAAGCAGATCCCAGCCGGGAAGTGAGGGGAAGATGGCCGCCGACAATTCAATTGTGGGCGGAGCCGAAGACACGCGGGAAGCCACACGCACGCCCCTTAATGACGTCACCGCCGGGGCTGCTTCCATCTCCTCAGGCAGCCCTAGTAATGAAGGCGCCGAGGCCCGCAGCGCGGGAAAGTATCGTGACACACACAAAACACAATACCAAGGCTGCAGACAAAGTCTGGAGCCGACAGCCGCAGCCCCTGTGAGACACAGGGCGGTCAGCCAGAGTGGCCCCAGCACGGGGTCCACCGCCAGAACCGCGGACCCGAGGGTTGCGCGCGGTCTGAGTGTCCCAACACATATAGTGCCGACACTACCCCCAGGCACACAGGAGACACACAAGGTGCCTCAGTGCCGGTCCGGTCTGTAAGCACCTTTAGGGAGGCCTCGGACTGGGCTGGCTCCAGTCCGGTCTGTAAGCACCATTTAGGGAGGCCTCGGACGGAGCGGAGCTGTGCAAGGCTCCAGTCTCCCACTTTCCAGAGCCCCCAAACAGGGATGGGAAGGAGTGCGACAGCGTACCGGGAGAACACAAAGTGTCCAGGCTCTAGGCCCTCCGGTACCTCGACCTGCGTGTTCCCAAGGGAGAGCAGGGAGACTGCCGAAGGTCCCCGACCGGGACCATATTACCTTGTCTTCAGACGCCATCACGTAAGTAGTGAGAATGCAGTGAAGTGCAAGCAAAGCGTGTGATACCTCCGAGCACACTAAGTTAAAAACTGAGGATATTCCCTGCGGTAGGGGTTTATAAGCGGAGGGGGCGGTGTCTACAAACTTGTAGTACCTAGTGTGGCCTCCGGAGGGCAGTGCCCTTAACCCCATTGTCTGGGTCTCCCATTATGATGACCAGAAAATGAGACACGCCAGGCTACCTGCAAAACCTGACATGGAGCAGGGCCTAAGCTATGGGCAGGAGCGTAACAGTGGTTTTCAAAGCCACCTGTCGTGCCCAGTTGACTAAGTGCAAGTAGCTGCAGGGAAAATATTTAATTTTCTCCCAGCAGCTGAACATACATTTAAAATAAACATTCCCTGAGAATAGAAGTATGGCTGCAGGTAAGGAGAGTTCCTTTTAATGGCAGGTCCCCTTTAACTGTAGATCTTTCATGCTTATATTGACATCCACTGTAGAGATCTGCAGCAACCACAAACAAGTGTATATTAATACACACATGTATGTGTATATATATGTGTGTAGTAACTGTGAATGTTACAATTTTCAGACTTATCAATTTTTAAACATTTAGATAACCATGTATTATTTCCTTTATGCTTCATAAATACTACTTTGTGTTGGTATATCATATAAAATCCCAATAAAATACATTTAATTTTGTGGGGTATAACATGAAAAGGTTCACAGGATATGAATACTTTTTACGGCACTGTATATATAGACATGCATATATTATGGTCCCAACAGTGCTCACTCATACCTTTCATTCCTATGTAACCAATGGTATCAAGCATGCTTTGCATCAATAAGGTTGCAAAGGTCTTGAGACAGCTCACTGGTTTTACCCATCATGAGATGTTTCTTGTGTGGCACCTTCATAATGAGACACATTTTCATCTGCCATTAGTTGAACCAGCTGATATTTTTCATTAAGTGGCAGGATTGCTTTTTAACTACTGATAGATTTCAGCTGCTGTCATGACTTTCCGTGGCTTTCTTTTTTATGTGTTCAACACTTTTTCCCTCTGTCATTTCTCATTACTACATATCATTTATGGACATCTATGGTTTGGTATCTTTGCCTGTATGGATTGGAGAGGTTGTTGCCAACATCTGGTGTGTATTTCATGTCAAAAGCACCTTTATAAATATATTTACTTGCAAAATTGCATATATAGAAATAAAATAAGAGCAGCACAACAAACAGTCCAGAGTGCAGAGCCTACCTTGACAGCTTCCCACTTGCCAGGTATATGCCAGAAAAAAAATCATAGGCAGCACTCCAAAAATGCAGTTAATACAAAACCTTTATTGGTCAAGGCCTAGTCCTGGTTAACTGCATTTTTGGAGTGCTGCCTATGATTTTTTACTGGTACTTAGAAAATTGGTGACGTGTTCAATACTTATTTCACCTGCTGAACATAAAAAAAAACCCTACTACTATGACCTTCTCACAACCCTGCGGGATGCTTCTCTTGTCCCTCCTCATTCTCGAGTCCTCTACCACAGGCATAATGGGAATTTGAGGGTTCAGTGTAGGATCTCAGTTGTTCCCAGCATAGGTAAATACCGGGCACTACGGGTAGCAAAATGGACTAATTGAACTGTTGTAGCCTGCTGTAACTTCCTGAATGTTGCTGCTGTTCGGTGTTGCACGCCTCTAATATAGACAATTCTAAGCATGAGCATATAGAAAGAAGTTGACGGCACTCACCGGTTTGTGGATCTTCTTTTATTCGTGCAATTGAAACATTAATGCAGTTTGGTACAGTGGGGAGAGGGAGGAGGGGATCGAAGGATGACGGCTGCTGTTTTGCGGCAGATCTGGGACCTGTTGAAGCGGCATAACACTGTGAAACAGCAGCCGTCGTCCTTCGATCCCCTGCTCCCTCTCCCCACTGTACCAAACTGCATTAATGTTTCAATTGCACGAATAAAAGAAGATCCACAAACCGGTGAGTGCCGTCAACTTCTTTCTATATGCTCATGCTATATATGTGTGTATATACACAAGTATATGTTTGTATATGCACATATGCGTATGTGTGCATAGCAATGTGCTTTTACGTGTATATATACATACATACCCACACACACATATGGATGTGTTTTCACTGAAACATCTGGTGGGGTTACTTAGCAGAGGAAGCAATAGAATGGGTAATACTTCCTCCTCCAATATTATTTATTGGGTGAGGATCAGGAATCCCCTACACACTAGGTCAGGGATCTCCAACTCCAGGCCTCGAGGGTCGCAATCATGTCAGGTTTTCTAGTATTGGAATCATCACCAGTACAAATAAGAAGGAAAAGAAGCGCACATAGAGTAATACCTTCGGGTTTGATGGTCACACGTTACTCTGTTGCTCTTATTGTGGTCAGCGCGGCTTCTATCCATCCGGTTCTATTTTCTCCAAGTGAATCATCACCAGTGCAATACTAAGGAAATCCTGAAATCCTGACCTGTTTGCGGCCCTGGCGGCCTGGAGTTGGAGACCCCTGCACTAGGTGGTAAAAGAAATGTAGGTCTGTCTAGAAAAACCAGGAAATCTGTTTTATTTGTAGGCTTGTTACTTATTGATAATAAGTTTTGTAATCCATTAATCTTATGAGCAGTTGGCCCACTTATTATTGGGTACTGGTGTGCTGTGCAACATAATGCTTTTCTGACCTGAACTGGCTTGCCCTATAGACTATTACAAACCCCCCCCCCCCCCCCCAAGGCACAGGGCACAAGTGATCAAGATGGATCGGGGATGATAAATGGGGTAGTTGTGACCTTGTTCTTGCTCTGTTTGAAGATCTTATCTCTATCAAGTTGGGTTTTGTAAGGTCTCTGGGTCATTATTCAAGACAAACACGGAAAAAGAACCAGTGTATACATCAGTTATCTGATCTGGAGAGAAAGAGACTTTCAGAGTTTTATATATAATTGGCCTCTTGTGTCAGCGGTGCTCAGAGACCCAGCTTTCTGTCATTATTTCCATAGCAGGCTTGACGATTTCACTGCCCAACATAGGTGGCAATAATGTGAACCGGAGAGAGGCTGTCACAGTGTATTGACACCATTATTACAATTCCTCAGACCTCACTTCACCTGATGGCAGAACGGCGGGCGATGTAGTAATAGAGGTCGCAACTGCAACTGGACACTGTGACCTAAGGTGTATTTACAGTACATGGTGTCTTTTCTGGAGATGGTTTAGGTATCACTGCTTTTCTCTGTAAACCTGTAATATCTTTTGTTTAATTCATTTTGTGTTTTTTTCAGCTATTTTGTGGTGAGTTTTTCATTGACATTTTCTGTTATTTGTTTTTTTTTTTTTTAAATCCTTTAACAATGTAGAAAATACTAGTGTCTTTTTAGTCTTCCCATTCTCTTGTACTGTAAAGTATTGAGTATCCTCCGAGCTATAAAAGCCAGAAGAACGGTCAGGTCACTTCAGGCTTTCAAAGGTTTAAATGCAGTGTTTAAAAGATGTTCGAAAGTCTGACCATAGGAACAGTAAGGGTATGTGCACACACATGCCGGGTTTGTGACGGCGGCGGCTGGGCGGACCCGACAGGAAGCTCTGCAACCGTCCACCGGCTTGCTGGCGGGTATGTGCGGCGGGTGTAGGGCGGGTGCACAGCGGGTTAGCGGCGGCGGTGTTGTGGCGGCTGGAAGCTACATGATTCTGCGCTTGCAGCCGCTGCATAACCGGCCGGTTTATTGAACATGCACATTCGTTGCTAACCCGCTGGGAACCCAGCGGTTTAGCAACAGATAAGCATGTGTAAACCGCCGGTGTGTGCACAGCTTCCATAGGTTTTAATGTTAATCCAAACGCCGGTTTGGATTAACATAAATTTACATAAAACTTATGGAAACCGACCGGCGGTTTACACAGCTAAACCGATGCTAACCCGGCATGTGTGCACATACCCTTAGTCATTCTCCAAAATAAGGGAGTATATTCTTGATCATTTTGAAGCACTTTTTCCTCCTTATTTTTATTTTATACTGGACCAGCTCAATAGACATTGGGAACAGACACAGTGTGACCATACCCAGAGAGCAGACAGTGACCAATGCTGTGAAGAACTTCCACGTGAAAAGAAGAAAAGTGGCAAGGGATGCACCCTATTAGTAGATTTCATTACATATGATGAAACGGTCATGTTAGTCTAGGTTCACATTAGCGTTTGGAAGGCACGCGAATCAACCGCATGCGCGAACGCATGTCAAAATGCTTGCATGAGCAGCGTATTTTTGGCCAGTTAAAAAAACACTGCGTGTGCATGTGTTCAAACATGCATCTGCCGTTTCTACATCTGCACGCGTTCACACCAAACTCTATAGGAAATCATTAGATACTTGTCCAGAGCGGGAAATCCCTGGGAGGAGTTCGATTTTGTCACATGTCAAAAACACCACAAATGCTGCGTTTGCCTGCATATGGCAGTGTGTCCCATTCACTGCCATGCATTCGTGCGTATAAACCATGCGTCCTGAGATGCAGAAAAAATGCAACATGTTGCGTCCGGAGGGTGCAGAGAGCATGCGCATGCGAACGCATATGGCATAGAACGCAAGTGTGAAACCGGCCTTAGGCAGTGATGTGTGTGGGGATTCCTCTCTGCATGGTACTTCGCTTCTTAAATTTACTTGGGCTTTTTGGGCAATAATCTAATACATAAAAGCTGAGTGTATGTGTGTGTGTGTGTGTGTGTGTATCATAGCCCGCCCACTCCACATAGCGCTATGTGAAGGGATGGAGCTCATGAAGGGGTGGGGCTATAAGTAGGGGGTGGAGCTATGAATGGGATGTATCTACTGGAAGGGGCGGAGGTATGAAGAGGCAGGGCTATGTGTAAGGGCAGAACTATGAAGGGGCGGAGCTACAGGGGTCAGATGTATGATACATACATACACATGCATACATTATCATATATGGGTGATATTACCATACATGGGCACTACAGCTAGTATCTTTCTATATGTATTGTACCAGGTTATTTAGATAAGATACCTTTGATCTCTCTTATGTGAGTATATTTGCTGTATTAGTGCTGTATTTGATTGTTACTCTATCTTATCCCTCATATTGTTGTACATCATTATTTTTATCTGATAATTTATTATTTTGGAGGTCTTAAAGGGGTTATCACATCTGTATTCATATGGGATCTTTGTATATTTGACTATATTGTTGTTTTTTAAATGCTTTTAATCCAGAGTTTTTGCATGGTGTTTTGTCTATGTTTTTGCTTTGTTCTATGTAACAAAATATATGTACTTTTGAAATATACTAATAAGCTGTATCCCTTGCCACTATAGATACCTTCTTCTTCTCCTTAAATTGCTTTTTGGGTATGATGAAGTGATCCTTTTGCTATACTTATTTTTCTATCTGTGGTGCCCTCCATTTCTCTTATTATCTCTGATCTTCCATGTGTAGCTACTGCTGTGGATGTAGGACACCCTTGTAGAAAGCATAAATACAAAAGGGGTTGGGGAACAAGAGGCGCAATAGTGCCCTTATCACTAGACACTAAATCGGCAACCTGGTGAGCAAAAGGGATCCACTCACCTGATCCAGTTGTGTCACCCACAACTGGTTTGAAGACGTGTTAGGAATAATATCCTGATGGCTGCTGCTGGACCTTCACCGAACCATCCAGACGTGGAGGAACATCAAGTTACTTGGGAAAAGGTGTATGGCGATCCGCGCTGCAGACTGACTCGCATCAAAGAAGACACTTGAAGATGAAGTGTTGATCAGATCTTTTTTATTTACCGACGCGTTTCGGTGCCCACCTGGCACCTTCATCAGGGATCCCTGATGAAGGTGCCAGGTGGGCACCGAAACGCCTCGGTAAATAAAAGAAGGATCTGATCAACACTTCATCTTCAAGTGTCTTCTTTGATGCGAGTCAGTCTGGCAGCGCGGATCGCCATACACCTTTTCCAAGTAACTTGTTGTAGAAAGCATGGAATAAAAGCACAGTTCACATATACAATTGAGTAGTCTTGGCCCATCAATTTGGCGACTTATCTTCATTCACACTACACAATCCATTTGCCATTGAAACTCAAAAAAGAACACATATACTTTGATCAGTATTATTGTGCACAGACATAATAATAATAATAATTTTATTTATATAGCGCTAACATATTACGCAGTACTTTACAATTCGGAGGGGACATGTACAGACAATATGAGACAATAGAAAGACATCACACTGATCGCTTATATACTCATCCGAACTGGCCTCAAGTAGAAGAAAGGCACTAGATAGCATTGTTTAAATCTTATTCTAACTTAATGGAAAAAAATTAAATAATTAGCATAAATGAGTGAAGATTTTTTTTCTTTAGTCTAGAGCAGATTTTGGGACAACCTTAAATGCGTTTGCTAGGCTTAGGAAAACAGGACTGATTTCTTCCAATAACAATGTCATGCCTGTCCACAGGTTACGTGTAATACTGAAACTCATCTCCATGGACTTCAATGAAACTGAGCAGCAAAATACCAGACACAACTCGTGGACAGGAGTGACACGGTTTCTCATAAGAGCAATCAAGTACCACCATGTTAACGTTTGCAGCGGGTCTGATGACCATTTACCACATCACTGAGAAACGAGACAGGGAATCGGATTTACTTGTGGTGGCTCGAAAGCTCAAATAGCACCAGCATATAAAATACGGTAGGTAAATAAGGGAATTATGATAATATGGTTCCTACTTGGCTTCAAAGGTTTCATTGACTGTTACAAAAACCAAGAAATGCATGAGTGAAGGAAATATGGATTTGTAGGGATAATTGTATAATAGCAGCAGTAATGTAATATTGATTCCAGTCTGCCATCTCTGCACAAAAGGTATAACCTTTCCTTATCTTGATAACAGGAACTTAGAGAAGGGGGGTTTTCCATGAAAATACTGAGAATGAAATTTGCAACATATCTGCAAGCTCCAAAGGACTAACCAAATGTCTAACATCTTTTATTTACTATAGGAAGGGGAATCTTGCAAAACGGGGCATTTATAACGCAGTATACACATTACTAAATTAGCCATGGTCCAGTCACAGACCTGAGATTAGAATATTAAAATTAGAGTCTGCGGTAGAAACTGAAGACAAAGACCAAACCTACAAAAAGTTGGGTGACACAGAAGAAAGCTTTTCTCATTTGGAGTTTAGTGAAATGCTAATGTGACGCATATTTTATCTCTACTGTCCCCAAGGATACAGAAGAATAACTAGACTAGAAGTTACGTATTTCTCCCATTTTATTTTGTAAACGTTTTGCATGTGTGTCTCCTTTTTATTTTTATCTTTTACATCTTTCTATTGTAAGCACTGTAGTTTTTATATTAAAGCTTAAAACTTTAATAAGTTTGATCCCTGTGTATTCTAAAGACTCCATAAGGCCTAGTAAATCTATGCTAATCCTTTCCTGCATTTTTGGTTAACATCAAAACCTATATGATTTCTGGAAAAGCTGTCCACACACATTTTTTAAAGGTGCAGAAAATGGAAACACCACAGATTTTGCTGCGTTTTTGAAAGAATGAGCATGTCAATTCTTTTCTGCGTTTTTGCTGGTTTCTATTGCAAATGTGCAGTGAAAACGTGGTAAAAATGCAACAAATGTGCAGGAAAAATGCAGCAAATGTCCTGCCAAAAAAGAAGCAACCCATAAGATTGGCTGCGGATTTGTTGCTTTTTTTTTACAAAACAAAAAAACAACGTGTGTGGACTTGTGTGTGACCCTGTTTATTATCAGACAGTAGTATATTTTGGGGGCGCATCACCCTGTGTTTGATGAGTGGTCAATAATAAACTGTGGAAAGAGAAAGTGCAAATAGGGTCTTGCCCCGCAAGAGAAGGAGATAACTGGGAAGCAATATAGGTGCCCACCTTGAGAGGTTGTGACCTACAACCAAATGAAAACATTAAAGGCAGCTGCTGCAGTAAACCACATGCACCAAGGCAAGTCGATTATGTTGGTTATCAGGGAAAAAGTGGTATCGGGACCACGCTGCTGCCAAATAGTCCAATCCAAATTAATTGTCACAGCGAGTTTTGAAAAGTGACCCCGCTTCTTTATCAGGAAATACACACTGGATTAATTTGGATTGGATTATTTGATGAGTGGTGGCAGCATGTTGTGTAGCTGGGGTTTGTGGATTGTGTCAAGGTGTGATTTACGCTCATTTTATAACAGAGATTGAGTGACAGGAGATAAACTCTTACAGGTGCACCCCTCGTCAAGCTGAGAAGCGGGGTAGATGACAGTGTGCATTTTATTTTAAGAATATCTTTCAATATCCGTTTCATGTGATGTTATAAAGAAGAGAAGCAATACTAAACCTTCATTTAAGGAACAAGTATCCTTATGAATATTATGGAGACAGATTAATTTCAGGTCTGTAGTAAATGTTAGTTGTGCAAATAGATTCACAGGACCGCCAAGTCTGACCTCCTACTGCCAGCGTCACCTGCACATCTCTAATTAGTAGGATCGAGATGATGACACCAATGAACGTATGATTGTGGGGTCTACTAATCTTGAACATCTCTTTGCTCAACTCTACTTTGAAATAAACGTTTTTCCTATATATCATGTTACAATTGGAAAACAAGAACCACAGTTTCTGCTGGACTAACTTCAGGAATAATTTACACTTTTGCTTTGCAGTTATGTCTGTGCTGTATAAACAGACCTGTAAATTAAATGATCATTCTAATAAAGCTCCAGAATATTACAAGTGACAATGCAGGAAACTTACCGCGGACACATCTCTGATAATTGACGTAAATACAGATTTACATGCAGGACGCACATCTTCAACTCATTTTTTTTCTTACCGACATGTCTTTATATAGCAACTGTCACCCTTTATCATTAAAATGTCTTTGGCATTATTGTCACCTGTCAGTTTTTACAATTAAATTTGGTTTCTTGTAGGCAGTCGCATCAGTAGATTTCGTGATATCACTACTTGTGTCCTGTGTATCTCCCTCATCTACGTATTTCATTGGGTGTCTCATTTTCTGCACTACTCTTATAAGACCTTAATGGGGTTATCCAATTACGTACATATAATATCTCCTTAACTGCTCAAGGGCCCAACACAACATAAAAAAATCACTCATTCTTAACTCCTGCTGAGTTGCATTATTTCATCCTTCACGTCATGGTCGCCTTTCTGATAGAAAATAATATGGCGGAGTACAATCAAGACTGAGGCATGGCTCACACAAGTGTTCGGCATACGTGTCTGTCGTGTGTTTGCGATGATAGTACTTGGCAAATATCACAGTTGCTTTTTGCTGTATCGTTGGAAATGAAAGCGAACCTGTCACCAGTTTTGGAGTTCTAAACCCTGCCTACCACCGTTAACATGACGTAATTGGGGTTCCTATAACCCCTTTATATCCCCAGACATCCCCCTGCATACTTCAGAAAACGAGTTTTTTCTGTATCGCGCCACATGCTAATTTTGTGGTTTGGTCATATAAGCAACTGACCATTGCGGTCATCACCACCCTGCTCCATGCAAAGACCGCCCCTCCTGATAGTAATTGTAGCGACGTCATCCACTTGCACAATTAAGGTACCGTCACACCATCCAACATCGGCTGTGATGTCAGATGCGATGCCGCAGGTGCGCGCTCGCTTCTGAGATCGCAGCCTAGTTGTCACACGGCAAGATGTTGCCGGTGGCGGCGCTGCGATGTTGGCGCCGGGATCAACCCAGTGAGCGATCCGTTGCAATAAAGCGAATAGGCTGGATCGGCCGTAACATCGCTATTGCAGTGTCACACCAAACGATCCCGCCGTTGTGTAAGTTGAAGTTGACAGGTTTTCCTGCATGCAGGAAAAGCTGTCAACTCCGACTTGAACAACTATCGTTGTTGAATCATGCGTTTACACGCAACGACGATGTCATTTCAACATTGTTCCTGTCGTCACTTTTGAACGATGTTCGGAACGATGTGAAACGTGTAACGGGCCTTAGGTCTCGCGCCTGCACAGTGGAATCACTGGTTCTTCAATAGGCCACAGTGAGGCGCCACTGCACAGACATGAGACTTAGGAATTGTAGCAACTTCATCCATTTGCACACAATCAGGAGGGGCGGTGTTTGCATGGAGGGGTGCAGCGCTGACCGCAATGTGCAGACCCCCATTAATCCGAACCACGGAATTAGCATATGGCGCGGGACAGAATGAAAGTCATTTTCCGGGGTGCAGGGGGACGTCTGGGGATATAAAGGAACCCCAATGACATCATGTTAAAGGTGGGGGGCGGGGTTTAAAACTCCTAAAATTGGTGACTGATTAGTAAATTTACACAGAAAAAGCTTTGGAGAAGTCCTACGCGCAAGAGTGCTAATGATATGATACTATGTGTATGCGCTCACTGTGATAGGTACAGTTGCCATTGTTTTCTCCAACCTAATTAGCTAGTCAGACCTTCAGGATGTGAGATCAGGAGAGATTTATTTTTTCCTTTTCAGTCTTTATTTTACATGGATAGAAACAATACCAGTAGCTTTTTACTTCTGTAGTGAAGGAACAAGAATGATAATAGAGTAAACATGATGACAAATTTCAACCAACTAATCTTCTCTTGGATCTGGAACATTAAAGTAATGATGCTGTCACACAGCACGATCTGGCCAGCGATGTCGGAAGCGATGCGCGGGTGCCCGCTCACTTCCAACATCGCTGGCCAGCTGTCACACAGCATCGCTGCGGCCGGCGATGTCGCAGCGATGCGGGCGGTGACATCGCTCGATGGGCTGGGCTCAGCCCAGCGAGCGATCCGCAGCAACGCTGCGGTATAGGCTGGATCGCCGGCGACATCGCTCTGGCGATGTCACACGGCGCGATCCAGCCTTATCGCGGGTCGCCGGTTGCCAGGTTTATGGTTCTTCCCGTAAACCTGTCAACCTGCGACCAGCGATAAAACGCGGTCGCGCCGCTCATTTACACAGCGCGACGTCGCTAGCGACATCGCTGATACGTCACTTTTTCGGCGATGTCGCTAGGTGTGAAGGCACCATAAGGGTACCGTCACACTTGGCGACACTCCAGCGATCCCGACAACGATACGACCTGGTAAGGATCGTTGGAGCATCACTACATGGTCACTGGTGAGATATCAAACAGTCAGATCTCACCAGTGATCACCCAGCGATGCACCAACACCCGACGGTCGTTGGGATCGTTCAGGGTCTTGGGCACAGAATGGGGATCGTTGGTAAGTCTGCCTGTCACACACAGCGATGCAGCCTGGCCGGCGGGAGGTCGCCAATCGAAAAGTGGTCCAGGCCATTCAATAAAGATCAGCGATCTCCCAGCAGGGGCCTGATCGCTGCTAAGTGTCACACGCAGAGAGATCGCCGGCAAGGTCGCTGCTACGTCACAAAACCGGTGATGTAGCAGCGATCTCGTTACGTGTAAACCGGCCTTAACTTTCCAGATAAAACTTATATACAGTGGTACCTTGATTTACGAGTAGTTTTATTTGCTAGCATTTTGAAAGACAAGCTACCATTTCTGAAAAATTGTAACTTGCTTAATGAGCAATAATTTGGATTATGAGAATTTGGCTGGCTGGCATTGCACTTGCCCAACACTATCCGCCCCCCTGTCTGCCCACTGTGGACCCCCGCTCTGAGCACGCACACTCACTCTCACCGATCCACCACTATATTCTAGACCGCCGGGCGCTGCACCGAGTTCTCTCAGTTACCATATACAGGAAGCTGGCAGCCAATCAGACGCTGGTGTCTGATTGGCCAGAGGCTGCTGGTGTCTGGTTGGCTACCGGTTTCCCGTATATGTACAGTACCTGAGAGAGCTCAGTGCGGCAGCCCGGAATACAGCGGCGTATCAGTAACAGTGAGTGTGTGTGGACAGCGAGCAGACAGGGGGGCGCACAAAGATGACGGCGGGCGGACAGCATTGGGTAGATGAAATGCTGGCCAGCAAGATGCTCGTAATCCAAATCATTGCTCATTAAGCAAGTGTGTGAGTATGAGTGTATTGTGGGGATGATGGTGGCTGCATGGGGATGATGGGGGCTGTAAGAGCATGATTATGTTTTACTGTACATATAGATCTATTTTGTATTAGTATAATAATTTAACAGTTCTATATGTGCATGTACATAAATACAATAGATATTTTTAGGTTGTGGAATAAATTGTCTGTGCTTCAATTACATCTTATGGGAAAATTTGCTTTGATATACAAGCGATTTGATTAACAAGCCCCGTTCAGAGAATGGATTATGCTCGTAAGTCAAAGTTCCACTGTACTGTGTTCTGTATAATGCAGGTCCTCAGGGGAGGTACAGAATTGACTCCACCCTCCCAGTACATGCTCAGGATTTGTTTGGTTGTAGCTTTTATATAAAAGAGCAAAGGGATTTAGTGTGCCATTTTTTCTTAGTAAAATCCGGATTTTTGAGTGTATAGCTTAAGGGTGAGTATTAAAACATAGAATACAAAAGAATATGAGCTTAAATCCATGCTCTCACTGGTTTAATACTAAGTACAGATTTATCAAAATAATTACAACATAAAAATATAATAGAAAAAAAGAAAAAAAAGGAAAGCTACAACAACAGAGGTTTCAAGTACTAGCAACCCATGAAATGCTTATGGGTCTGTGGCCAGTGAGAACTGACCAAAATGAAGGGAATTTTGTAAGATCAACTACAAAACTCGAATTATTTGTAATTGTGCTGATCACAGAACAGCAGACTAGATACAAGTCCATATATTACATAATTACAGGAGAACGAGCGCCGCTGCTATCCGAACCACGTGCATCAATAACCATCATCATCATCCAGCTCACAGCCATAGTCTGGAAGAAAAAACAAACAAAATGTTACACTTAATGTGCGGCTATATAACAATGGCATGGAAGGAAGTGTTCATGGGATTGTCTTGTTAATCATGGGATTTATGGCCAGATTAAATCCCAGAATGCCATAAACACAACCTGGAGACAAAATTATGGCCGGATGATATAGAGACTCCCTGGTAATTCTGCGTTAAGGTTTATAAATTCTCTTTTAGCGTCTTGTTACTTTCTTTGGAGTCATTAAATGTAAATAGATAAAAGTATCAAAGTGTGAATGGATCTTTTGAAACGAGATTTTTCTTAATAAACCATTCCACCTATTTTTTTTTGCTAGTCAAGTTGTTGTTCAGTTGTTTTTGTGTGACAACCAACATGGTTACATTACAGCTAGATGAAGCTCTATGGATATGAGGCCATGCCCAGTGATTTATTACTGCATCTATCTTTGGAGAAATTGAAGGGGAACTCTGGGGAGAGAGAACTTTTTTGTACTGTCCCTGCCCTGCTACATGATGAAGCAGAGCCGTACACTGCAGTTCTAGCATCTATAGATCGCTTATAATTCAATAAAATCATATCTGCTCTTTTGCTCTCACCCCTCCCTGAGGGGACATAGAATTTCAGCATGTCAGCTTAGTGCAGCAGCAGAGAACAGGAGATGTGTCGGGGGTGTGGACCCTGGGTGCTGCAGGATCAGCCTACATTTCATCCCCCTCACACTTCTGTATAGGGAGGGGGCATGGCCACCGACCCCATGCTCATACTACAATCCAGCCCCTGATATACCATCCTATGTGACAGGGGTGTTCTGATTTGAAACAGCATTCATGTCACCAAGCAGACAGAAATACACGCTGTGATCTTCTGCTGTACAATGATATGATGGTGCATAATGTGTACTGTCATGTATGAGGCTGGGAGCACAGGCAAAGAATTACACTGATCAGCTCTGTCATGGTCTCCTCTCCCTCATAACTATAAAGTTACAAAGCAGTGACAGGAAGCTACCAAGTAGCTATGGGGGAGGGGAGACCATGCCAGAGCTGATCAATGCAATGCTTTGCCTGTTCTCCCAGCCTCATACATGACAGCACACATTATGCACCATCATATAATTGTACACCAGAGAATCACAGCATTTATTTATATCTGCTTGGTGACATGATTGCTACTTCAAAACAGAACACCCCTGTCACATAGGATGGTATATCAGAGGCTGGATTGTAGTATGAGCATTGGGCTGGTGGCCATGCCCTCTCCCTATACAGAAGTGTGTGGGGGCTGGAATGAATAACTGTACTTATCGGTCATGTGCTACCATCACTGTGATTGGCTGAAGCAGTCACATGCACATGATCACCTTTTGTTGGGCATAAGCTTAAATGGAAATCTGTCAGCAGGTTTTTGCTACCTTGTATGAGATCAGCATAATGTCAGAAAAGAGACCTCCAATTCCAACAACGTATCACTTAGTTTACTGGATGCAATAGTTGTGACATAATCAGAGTTCTTAGATATAACAGAGCTCTAAAAAGCTGCCCCCGCCTACATCACAGCCCTCTTTGTACATTGTCTAATGACTGTGAGCTGCTTATCAGATGAGTGTGATCAGATGACAGCTCACAAGTCCTATAGTCCAGGCAGTGATAATCACCTTGTGATAATCCTTCATTGTAAGTAAACAACAGCACACAGCCTGGAGGGTGTTTTAACCTCTAGTCTACAGTATAGGGTCCTCATGTGACATAGAAAAAAAACCTGCTGACAGATTAATATTAATGGCCATCTTTAAAAAATGTGGGATGACCCTTTTAGATTTTACTGCCCTAAATGGGCTGGAGCTTATAAAAGCTTCATAAAAGACAAGTTCATTTTTGTTAATTAAACAATGAGGGACAACGGGACGACTGTGATGTTCTGAGAATATCATATCTTCTGCTTCATTTTGTACAAATAAATATTTTAAAACGGATTTGTCATCAGATTGGGCTGACGTGTAAAGGCACAGAGACAAGCCGGCTCTCCTAATAGTCACAACAGCACAAAACACACTTGGTCATGGGCCCAGCAGAATCTTCTTTTAAGACATACATGGCTACATGTGGTCTGCTTTAAGGTGTCAGAAGATGAGAAGGAGTCAGCATCCAGCATGAAGGGCCCCAGGCTGAAGATGCAGAGGCGACAGTCCAATGCCTGGCAGGTATTGTGCATATGACCTATTAATTAGTACAGGACATGTGCACAATCCCTGAAGGCTGCCTCGGGAACTGTCCCATCCGGCATGCAAACAGCGTATACCCACACTCAATGTCAGATTGAGCAGAGAGAGAGAGACCCTGCACGAGCCTTTTAAATGCCAGTCTGTGCCCACAGGCTGCGGCGCTTTATATCCAGTATCATATATATATGGACTTACCGTTGCCTCCCATCATTTGAAGTGCACTGACACAATATCATCATCCTCCTCCGGCTCCTCTTCCTCTACTTCTTCTTCATGGTTATATGTAACTGGTCCACTTTCCACCACGACAGATGGATTCTCCACAGGGCTGCTGGATTCCTACAAATAAAGAAAAATACCAAGTGCATGGGTGAGGATTGGTCTTTGAATATAGTAATAAATACTCAAGTGTTGTGAAAACACGCTATCACGTAAAATTGCCCATGAACCCACAGCAATTGTTAGATGAACACGCATTTGCCGACGGCCACTCTACTTGACAATGCCATACACATCAACGCTTAGTACTAGTTGAGCGTCCGTGTGTTTTGTAGTGAGGAGAGGAGAATAAGCTACTGTTAGACAAGGCAAGCCCCTCATCTCTAGTTGGAACAAAGGATTGGCAGGTTCAAATCCAAACTCAATGGCAGATAGACACTTCCATACATATTAGATAGTTGGCACCACTGGCTGTGTATCTTCCAACATGACATATGTCTGTTTTGTCTGCCGTGCAGATATTGGGGAGCTGTACGGTCTCCCCCCTAGATATTAGCATATAGGGGATGGATTGATCTTTATTTAATATGTATGGCCATCTTAAGCCTGTATATGACATGTCAGACAGACATATTCCAGAGCTGCTCTTCCTGTTGTAAGGACGATGGAAAGTTACAAGTGTCAGCTCTTTTGGAATCCAAAGAGAAATGTAATAAACTCAGTCACTCCCCAAGCTTCTTGGTTCAAAAGCACAGAAGACTGGTGAGAGACTGGTTTATTTTCATTATTAAATGAAGATATGTTATCTTGCATTTCTGCGGACACTGTGCACTATATGGTTCCATTGGAAGCTGCCTATGCTGGTTTTGTAGAACCAACCTGTCTGGTGTATAGAATGTGTATTCTTCACCAATGTACCCAGATTATTTGATACTCTTTTTCCAGCTATTCTTTCCACATTATCCTATAATCATAGCTAGTGCTCTCTTTGTGGGGGTATGTGCCGGTACAGCATATCAGAAAATAACCAGAGGGGGACGGAGCTATATGGGGACTGCCCCCCACTGCATTCCGCCCACTGCCTGGTGCACAGGATCTCCTCGGCCACCCAACAGCCCCGCCACCTTCTTAATCACGGCCGCAGGCGCCTGACAGCAGCCCCGCCCTCCCTGCTTCTCAATCACGGCCGGTACCTGACAGCACCCCCACCCCCGCTTCTTAATCACGGCCGTCGCCGGTGCCTGACAGCCCCCCCCTCAACCGCTGACCTGACTGCACCACCCCACCCCCCCAGGCTGAAGGTGCCGACAGCACCCCCCCACCCCCACCCGCTCTCGCCTCAGTACTGGTAAATATTCCTTTCCAAAAAAAGCACTGATCATAGCTATACTCTCAAAGCTGTCATTGATTAATATGCAATGGGATGACATTACTACACTGACCACATGCATATTATCTCCACTGACGGCCGTACACATCAGACTGATGGACCTACCAATGTCAGCGGAGTAGACCATCTAATATATACGGGACATCATGACTGACATGATAGATGACGGCAGAAAGAGAAGGACGGGCTGTTGGATCTTATCACCCAATCTGCTTAGTTTTGAGCCATCTGCCAGCTTCTTACTCTCCTCCCCACATACGAGCCAGTGCATCTAAGCATCTATGGCGGGGGTCGGCCAACATCGATCTGATGCGTGGGGTCAGCGGTAAAGATTTCATTCATTTTCGGTCTACTGAGCTTACACAGATAAGCCAGTGCAACAGCTGAACAGCAGCAGGTTGGAGGTCATGATACTAACATAAGAATCCAGCCAATTCTAGCAAAACCAGCTGTTAGGACCAAACCCAGAGGACTAATATTTATAGCAAAAATCCATTTAAAAGATTAAAAAAAAGTGAAGATAATAACTATTTCTCAAAACCACCACTTCAAGGTGCAATGGCCGCTTATAACATTTCACGGTCAACTTGGATATTCACTCTGTTCTATACCCACAGGAGTTCAGTACTAAACCAGTCATACATCACCAATCCTAGAAAAAGGGATTAAGTGGCACAGGGGAAACTTTGTTCTACGGGACGGATCATGCTGAGAATTTTCATCCAGTATAAGAAATGCTTGTGAGTGCCGAGAAACCCAAAATAAGCTGCTCATTGAGTCGAGGAGTCCAATGGTCTAATTAAAATGTGACCTCTTCCTAATTATCCTGCCCATTTCTATCCTGCAGAACTTCTAGAAATGGACCATTTTTGTAATGACGAGTATAAAGGGATAATGTGTGTCCCCGGGCAGCGCACTGAGCTGTTTGACAGGATTATATCGCACTTTATTGCTACTCTTTAAATGCAGTTATCGTATATAAGTACTAAAGGCATGTATGGTCACTTGGCATCTCAAGGCAAGATTGCAGAATATTGAAGTATTTGAATGATATTAATTATTTTACAATCCCCTACCATAAATTCTAGGTGCAAATCTGCTCATTATTTAGGATAGTCTAAAATTTGATAGGTGGAATACAAGGGTTAACCCCACCCAAAGTGCTCTGATATTAATAAAGTATAGAGAATAGAGGACGATGTGTTTTTTTCGGGGCGCAAGCCAGGGTAGATGATGTTCAGCAATCTATGTGTATTAGGATTGTGGCTTCACAGCACGTTTCGCCGATTAACTCCTTCATCAGGTGATGATATTAATAAAGGGGCTTTTGTGCACTGGAAGCAGCACAAGCCACATTGTACAGCGACTCTACATAGTACTGCAGCTCTCTCCTAGAAAGAGATGGTATTATAGACTACGGCTATGAGGTGCACATAGATTGTTGAGCAAAACCAAGTGGCCACTCACCAAATCTCTAAACGCCTCACTTTTTTTTTATAAGTAGATGCACTCCCAAAAACTAACCCTTGACACATTGCTTAAATTTAAGGAAGAGTCTTTCTACTTATTTGTACTGTAAAACCTCTTTATTTATTCAGCCTCAGGTTATGAAAAATGCCTGGTGGGAGAACAGAAAATGCCTGTGAGGAGGGTCCTGACGGAATCTACTCCAAACTAAGAACTGGCCAATCAGAAGACTGCAAACCCATCAAGACGACTAGTGAACGGTTTCCTTGAGAATTTGCGTTGTTTCTGACCGCCTCAAAAATTTGTGTGTAGCTATACCTAATAGTCCTTTATGTGAATGTGCCAATTGTCCATTTTGGAGGAGTTCTGCCATCAGGAGGGCACAACGTTGTATGTTCTCCCGTGTTTGCGTGGGTTTCCTCCGGGCACTCCGTTTTCCTTCCTCATTTCAAAGACATACTGATAGGATGTTGAGATTGTGAGCCTCAATGGGGACAGCATTACTGATGTATGTAAAGTGCTATGGAATTAATAGCGCTATATAAATAATAATAATATTATTATTATAATGCTGTAAGAGGTCTATTATACCAACTATGAAGGGAACAAAACTTTACATTTAAAGTGGTTTCATTCTTTTTAAGACAGATGGCATGTATCATCAGTATCTGTCTATGTGTACGGTATGTCCAAACCCTTTGTCTTTGCTGCTCACCATCATTCACTTTAAGGCTGGGGCTATATGGAGATTTTGGCTGCAACACAGGTCGCATGACCAATCTCACTGTATATACTGAACCATAATGCAGGTAAATAAGGTTTGAAACAATCAAGACAAAAGTTGGAACCAAATGTTTTTTTACTTGTGATTCGCAAAATGATGTCATTCTCTTGCAGTACACTGCGATATAGCAGAGGAATACAACAACCTTTACCCGCGTGGTCTGTGCTGGCCATGTAACCCCCAGCCTAATAGGACAGAAACACCAGATAGGAGCGGTGCTGTGTCTGGCAGAGAGAGGGGCTGCTTTAGGTTAGACAGACCAGTATATTGCTGGAATATCCTAGAGATATCTGACCTCCTACTGTAGAAGACTGCTCACATATAACCCCATACAGGTATCAGTATAAAATGAATAATTATTTATTATTATTATTATTATTAATCTAGCACTTCCATGGCACTTTACATGCATTTGTACCACTGTCCTTATTGGAGCTCACAATCTAAACACCCCATCAGTATGTCTTTGCAATGTGGGAGGAAACCAGAGTGCCCAGAGGAAACCCACGCAAACACGGGGATAACATACAAACTCTTGCAGATGTTGTCTTTGGTGGAAATTGAATCCAGGACCCTAGCACTGCAAGACTGCAATGCTAACCACTAAGACACCGTACAGTGCTAACCACTGAGCCAGTCGTACAGTGCTAGCTACTAAGCCACCCGTACAGTGCTAACCACTGAGTCACCATAGAGTGCTAACCACTGAGCCACCATTCAGTGCCAACCACTGAGCCACCATACAGTGCTAACCACTGAGACACCATACAGTGCCAACCACTGAGCCCCTGTACAGTCCCAACAACTGAGCCACCCTTACAGTGCTAACCACTGAGCCACCATACAGTGCTAACCACTGAGCCACCATACAGTGCTAACCACTGAGCCACCATACAGTGTTAACCACTGAGCCACCATACAGTGCTAACCACTGAGCCACCGTACAGTGCTAACCACTGAGCCACCGTACAGAGCTAACCACTGAGCCACCGTACAGTGCTAACCACTGAGCCACCGTACAGAGCTAACCACTGTGCTACCGTACAGTGCCAACAACTGAGCCACCCGTACAGTGCCAACCAGTGGCGTAACTTCAGGCCCAGAGGCCCCGATGCGAAAGCTCCAATGGGGCCCCCATATTATTGTAAATCTTTAATAGTATTAGTCTTTTTCTATAGGCCAAAGGGACTTTTGGGGCCCCCCTAGGCTGCAGGGCCCGGGTGCAATCGCAACCCTTCACCTATTGTAGTTACGCCTCTGGTGCCAACCACTGAGCCTCCATACAGTGCTAACCACTGAACACCATACAGTGCTAACCACTGAGCCACCCGTACAGAACTAACTACTGAGCCACCATACAGTGCTAACCACTGAGCCACCATACAGTGCTAACCACTGAGCCACCATACAGTGCTAACCATGAGGCACCCGTACAGAGCTAACCACTGATCCACTGTACAGTGCTAACCACTGATCCACCGTACAGTGCCAACCACTGAGCCACCCGTACAGAACTAACCACTGAGCCACCATACAGTGCTAACCACTGAGCCACCATACAGTGCTAACCAGTGAGCCACCATACAGTGCCAACCACTGCGCCACCGTACACAGTGCCAACCACTGATCCACCGTACAGTGCTAACCACTGAGCCACCCGTACAGAGCTAACCACT
This sequence comes from Allobates femoralis, assembly GCA_033576535.1. Classification (NCBI taxonomy): domain Eukaryota; kingdom Metazoa; phylum Chordata; class Amphibia; order Anura; family Aromobatidae; genus Allobates; species Allobates femoralis. The sequence goes on from JARQOC010000012.1 coordinate 23,465,489, forward strand.
GATCCACTGTACAGTGCTAACCACTGATCCACCGTACAGTGCTAACCACTGATCCACCGTACAGTGCTAACCACTGAGCCACCATACAGAGCTAACCACTGAGCCACCCGTACAGAGCTAACCACTGAGCCACCATACAGAGCTAACCACTGAGCCACCGTACAGTGCTAACCACTGAGCCACCGTATAGTGCTAACCACTGAGGCATCATATACAGTGCTAACCACTGAGCCACCATACAGTGCTAACCACTGAGCCACCGTACAGTGCTAACCACTGTGCCACCGTACAGTGCTAACCACTGAGCCACCGTATAGTGCTAACCACTGAGCCACCAAACAGAGCTAATCACTAAGCCACCGTACAGTGCTAACCACTGAGCCACCGTACAGTGCTAACGACTGAGCCACCGACAGTGCTAACCACTGAGCCACACGTCAAATGAAATGTGCTAACCACTGAGCCACCGTACCCGCCCAATATCTGAAGGATTCACTAATATAAAACACCAGGGGCCCCACAATACTTTTGTTCAATTTTTCAACTATCATAGTATGTAAGAAAATAACATTTACTAATAATTACACCGTAACCGGCCAAATGCCATATAACCATAAGCACCAACCCCATGCTCATCTGTACATATGAACATCTGTTAGAACATAAAATGATGGTTTACTTCATAAAACATCTCATTTTAATGACAGCCAGCCAAAGGGTATTTAATATTTCACATGGGATGTTTTCGGTTCTATGCATTAAATGTCATTCTCGCTGCAAGCATCTGTCACTAGAACAAGACAATCCGGGCTCGTTCTGCGCTGGCAGACTAATCAAACAGCGGGTATTCCTTATGATTGACCCAAGACTGGCATATGTGTGTCTGTACGTGCGCTCTCACACCACGGGGGAACACTATCCTGGTATCTGGTGAGTATATATGTGTACGGAGAGTCATCTAATCACAGTCACCCCACAGTAAAAGATCTCCATCGCTTTGTATGGAAAGTAAATGAGAATAATGTATGCCCAGATCGCTGGAGCCGGTCTAATGGAGGCACTGTAAACACGGCACGGCTTCAGTCTCCCTGCTTCCCAGCTGTAACTTCCCCTGACCTTTACTGTAATAGAATGCAATCTGACAGATACCTGCTCCACTGCTGCCTTCTTCGCTGGTTGCGTAGAAACCAACGGCCTTAATCTGAAAGACAAAATAGAAAGTGATCACTGGTGCTCCCCGCAATTAATAAAAGATGAAGGAGCAAGCAAAGCTCAGCAATATCAACAGGCAGCAGTACAGACGACCTGCAACAAATAATATCCACACTGTAATAGCAGAATAAAGCAGAAATAGTCATGCACATACACATACTGGCGCAGGTTTACTAATCAGACAATCTATACTTACACTACAGTAGACAATGTGATAATGCTCCAGATCTATCACACTGGCTCATGTGGAGTGACACATTTGTGGCATCTTTTTATGACTTTACACCACCTCTTGATTGATCTACATTGCACCATTTTTTACAGCCTAAAATTTAGTGCACATCATCATTTAAGCTTCATTGCATGAGCAGCAATAAGTGTCTTATACACAAATTAAATAGGTCCAACATTGTGCACCAAAATGATAGATTTTTATGTAAGTTCTAGATGCAAACAGCTTTGTAGATGTTCTAATTCATATGGCCACTTTACACGCGGCAACAGGAAGATAGAAACTGGCAGGTGTCAGAGACAATTGTACCTTTTACCTTCAAAACACCTTGAAGTGGCTGCGTGTAATTCAGGTATCTGCAAGGTGTTTTGAAGGTAAAAGGTACAATTGTCTCTGACACCTGCCGGTTTCTTCCTGTTGCCGCGTGTAAAGTGGCCAATAGAGATGCACCTAGAACATCATCAAAAATGTTAATTTATTTCAGTAATTCAATACATAAAGTGAAACACATATATTATATAGAGTCTTTACAGAGATCTATTTCTTTGAACTTTGTTTTCATTAAACTTTTCGAATTACATATCAACATATAACACACAAAGAACAAAGCATATTCTACAGCATGTGATCTCATTGTAGATAGATATCAAAAAGTAAAGGGGAAAGGATGAGAGTCCCATCTTAGATTTAGTGATAGGATGTCTGTGAGGGTTCTAGAGTAGACGGCATTAGGTAAAGTCTAGGTTCCTTGAGGCTCACAGTGACTCAGGAAGGAGTCCCTTGGGGAATAAAAAGCATATTAGGTTTATCTGTGTAGTCGTCATAAATGGAAGTCTTCCTCGAACATGATCCAAAGTCTCCAGATTTTATCGAAGTTGTCCATAGTATTATGTAGATTAACAGTCATCTTTTCCATGAGATGGATATCATTTATCTGTACATATAAGTCCCCCCCAGAACAGTGAAATCAGACACTTGGCAGCTATTAAGAGGTGCATTAACAATTTAGCCCTTGGTTTATCTAATCCTGGAGGTAACAGGTTCAGCAAGTAGACCAGGGGGGACCGCTATATCCATGACTCCTACCACCAATCTCTCGACCTCTCTCAAAAAACCAGTTATTCCCGGGCAAGCCCCAAAGATATGGTAGAGGTATGCTCCACCCATACCACATCTCCAGTAAATATCATGGCCCCTTTACACACGGCTACATTTCTAGGGTGGCTACAGGTAACTTACTGGTTGCAGTGAAATCATGGAGAGATTATTCCATTTGTACACAGCAACAAGATAGAACCTTGTCTCCATGATTTCACTGCAGCCAGTAAGTTACCTGTAGCCACCCAAGAAATGTAGCCGCGTGTAAAGGGGCCATTAGACTGGTTTATTGTGTTCAGCAATTCAGGGTTGTGGTACCAAGTCATTAAGATCTAGATCTGGGTTTTCTTTATAAAGGGTATTAATAGAAGTTCTAAAAGCGCGAGACCATTTTACTTGCAACTTTTGGCATGTTAACGTATAACCCAGCCATCTCTCCCACCTCTGCATGTAAGGCTGGCTTCACACTATATTTTTTACCATCCTGTTCTATCCGTTTTTGAAACGAACAGAACAGGATCGTTTTTTGCCCCCCCATGTATCCCTATGGCACCGGATTGGCCCTATTTGGACATCCGGTTATGTGAATCCGGTGCAGGATTAATTTCTGTCCTGTTTTTCACCGGTCCCTAAACGAGGACTGCAGCGTTTTTGGGCTCTGGTGACAAAACAGGACAGAAACGAATCCTGTCCTGTTCGGCACACTTAACATGAGGGCCTATGGCACCGGATCCGGGAAACACCAGAATCGTTTCCCAGATCCGATGCCAGGGTATAGAGCATGCGCAGAACAGGTGCGCTGCTCTGTACCCATGGTAAATCTGTCTAATATCACTTTAGCAGTGTATCTATAGACACTCAGAAGTCGCCGGAAGGTGAGTATTTATGATTTTTTTATTTTTAATTATCCCTTTATTTAATATCATTTTAGCAGTGTATATACATATACACTGCTAAAATGATATTAGACAGCGCTGACAGCGGCTCGGCTCCTCGCTGCTCTTTCTGTGTCCGGACACCAGACCGGACACAGAAATAGCATCTGAAGGTGCCGATCTGGTGCGGTCCGTTCCTGTTCGTTTGGATCCTGCAAAAAAACAGGATCCAAACAGGACAAAAACGTAGTGTGAAGCGAGCCTAAGAGTGTTGCATGGGATTCAGGGGGTCATGTAAGATGAAGTATATGTCTGAGATAAGACTTCTGGTCAAGGTGCCCCTAGCATGTAATTGCTCAAATCTAGAAAGGGTAAGGGTCTCAGGCAGGCCCAACTCAGTTCGAAAGCAATAGGTTATTTGTTGGTATGAGTAAAACAAATTCCGTGGTAGTTTGTGCTAAAGGATCTGAATTTTCTGGTCAAGGGGTTCACTAAGTCTCTAAAACAGAAAAGTCCTGGCTCTGCCCACTTGCGATCCACCCTTGCACTTCAAGGGAGTCAGAGAGGATACATGTGAGTCCAACTGGAATTTTATTCTAGTGGAGTTCCGGATCTCTCTAGTGAAGGCCTAGGAGCGTAGCTAAGGGTACATCATTTGGTGGACCCCACGCTAGGGAAGCTAGGTGGTGAGGAGTCAACCACAGCTTCTCTATCTCCATCCATTTATTGTAGGCCGGGAGTGTTATCCAGGAGGGAATGTGACCCAAATGTGTTACATAATGATATTTAATTATGTGTGGTCATGCTAGACCTCCCTGTGACTTAGGGGCACATAGGACCGTCTTGGGTGTGCAATGTCGCCCCGAATGCCAGATGAATTATAAAAACAACGATTGTACTTTTTTTTTTTAAGTGCCATCAGTGGGACTTTGATTGGGATAGTATCAAATAGGTAAAGGAACCAAGGAAGAATTGACATTTTGATTGTTGCTATTCTTCCTAGAAGAGGGATCGGCATGGAGGACCACTTTTTAAGGTGGGTTTAAGTGTCGTGTATCAAGTGAGGGAAATTTGCCCTGAACATCTCCCCATATCTGGGAGTGATATGAATTCCCATATATATTATGGCAGATGCATTCCAGGCAGTAGGTACTTAAGTTTTTGTCCCGTTATATTAAGTGGCAGTGCCTCGGTTTTCCATGAATTGATTTTATATCCTGATAGGTGTGAATAAGTATCGAGTATAGAGTGATCTATTTCAAGTGTTTATCTATGTTAATGTTGATTATGGCTTACAGCCAATGAAAATCCAAAGGTCATTATCTCAGAACATTAAAGAAGGGAGGGTGAAGGTTTAAAAAACCGTGCTACTGTATTCCACAAGACATCACAGGGTGAATCTAATATTGATTTATTAGTCAACGCATTTCAGGGCTCCCTGGCCCCTTCGTCAGGACAAATTAATATCATATTGTCATGTTTCAGGGTGTTTAAGGGAGTCCTGAAAAACATTGACTAATGAATCAATATTATATTCACCCTTTGATGTCTCGTGCAATATGGCAGCGCGGTGCTTAACCCTTCATCCTCCCTCCTCTATATGCACCATGCTGGGGACTGCAGCAGCTGTGATCTGCTTTTACAGTGGTTGTGACTCTCACAACCACACAAGGTGAAGCCTCTGATACCTACTTAGGTCTTATTTTATCTCTCAGACCCTTCATCCTCCCTTCTTTAATGTTCTGAGATAATGACCTTTGGGTTTTCATTGGCTGTAAGCCATAATCATCAACATTAACAGAAATAAACACTTGCTATAGATCCCTCTGTGTGTAATGACTCTATATAATATATGTGTTTCACTTTATGTACTGAATTACTGAAATAAAGTAACTTTTTGATGATGTTCTAATTCCTTGATATGCAGCTGAATCTTCTTGCCCAACTCCAGTACTGCAGACAGTATAGGTGACCTCCATTTACAGTGAAATTAACACTGAATGATCTGCTGGTAATATTTAGGGTACAAAGTCATAGGGACCAATTCAACAAGCAGTTTTATGGTGTAAAAATTCTTGAAATGTCATATGATCCCACTCTAAGTGCTAATTGTAAAGTACCAGCTGGACCTTTCCACGCAGGGCATAAGGGGAGGGCGACATGACGCTGGGAGGGAGGAGACACCTTGCGATAAGATAGGGGAAGGAAGTGGGGAGGGAGGGGAGGACGAAAGGTGATCCAGGGGGTAGTGGTCTTAAGGCAGGTGAGGAAGTAACATAGGGTGAAAGAACACACGGTAAGTAGGACTGACCAAGGTTGAGTAGCCCTTTTGGACCTCTGACCACCGGACAGCAAAGTATAAAAAAGAAGAAAATCTGGGTCACGGGGGTAATCATCGGCGGCTTTGGTGGGTCTTCGAAGTTGTTTTAAAAATTTGGGATTGGGGAGTCATTATATATGTTGATCCCTTTCTTGGATGGTTATTTCATGGTGGTCTGGTGAGATGTGGGTGATGCCCGGCGATGGAACGTTGGGTTCATCTTGGTGAAATTTTGGGTGATACCCAACGATGGATCTTTAGCCAAAAATAATGTATTTGGGTAAAAAATAAATCCTCTTTCCTTCCTGTAGATGTCCATATATTTTAAGCACTGTGGCCACTTCGCAGATATACTCTGCAGGGAAAGTAGCAAGGTTCCTTCATGGTTTCTCCGGCACAGCGGTGGACCAGGTCACCTGTTGAGCAGAAAACTGCAACTCGGCACTATTCACTTCAATGGATCTATACCACATGTCCCTGCACAGCGGGCAGCCAGGAGCGCTGCTCTGCAGGAGAAATACCAAAGGAGCATTGATCTTAGTTTTGCAGCATCGATCAGCATGTTCTGGTACATACTAGCAATATGCCTCAACATTTGAAGGTGAGAAAATCCAATAAGACTAAAGAAATAAGCTAAAGCTCCATTATACAGTGGCTATTGCCCCTGCTTTTAAGTCACAACATAACTAAGTTTATCATTCAATAGTTTGGGAACGTTCGGTACAAATGATGGCCACCGCTTTGGAAGCGGAATAAAACTGAACATAAGGAAAATACGAGAGCTCAAGGGAATGCCCCTACCCATCTAATTCCTAGAGTACACATTATTTAATCATTTCTGAAATTTGTTTTATGTCCTGACACAAAGCTGCAAATCCCTTACACATGCAGAATTTAAGTGCTATTCTGGTTGCCCAAAGCCTCCACCACTAGGGGAGCTCAAGAGTCTATTGCATACAGATTGCCCACAGTATAGGCAGTACGTTCCCTTTACTAGACGCTGCAGGTAGCCAGATTGGGAATTTTATTTTTTTTAAATACTGCAACAAAGAATCATCAGTGCAAGACTGAAATTATGCAAAAAGTCTTAACATTTTACACTTCAATTTTAAAAAATATATGAACAGTGGCTGTGTGTTACAATTTTTTGACACAATTAGTACTAAAACCAGAAAATGTTGCAAATTTTAGTACAAATTTTTGTCTTGCTCATAGCAGGTGTAATTTTCTGACTTTAATTACTACATTTTGCCCTTTCCTAAAGGAAACTACGGTAACCACCAGGATTTAATCACTTGCAAATCAGTGCAGCAGATGACTGACGTTAGCAGCATGACATCATTTGTTTTTTTTTTTCTAATCCTCCCCTGTGGGCTTGTCTTTGTGCTGTAAATCATTCCCCCTTCCCTCCCAAGGGATGAGTCTAGATGAGAGCGAGGGGGAAGGGGGTTTAGCTTACAGCAGAAAGATAAGCCCACAGGGGAGGATTTAAAAAAATTAAATGGTGATATCATGCTGCTCACATCAATCACCTGCTGCACTGATATACAGGTGGTTAAATCCAGGTGGTTGGTTCCATTTAAGAGTTTATCTTAATGGGTTCGTCTGAAGCCAAGCATTTTCTTCCTAACTTCCTATCTTTATTTCTATATCTAACCTATTTTCTAATTGACTTGCATTAAAATCTTCCTACCATTCCCCAACTACATTAAGGCTGCCTTCACAACAGCAATTTTTATAAATCGCTGCAAATCTGGCAGTTTTGCCACATCTGCCGCATAATGGCCCGTTTGCGGCAGGCACAATTCATTCCCTATGGGACTTGCGGTTATGTGTGGGACTTGGGTTTGCCAGATCCAGCACTTGCGGCAAAGGAAAAAAAAACGCTGCTACCAGCGCTTTTTTGACTTGCCGCAAAAGCCACACATGACCGCAAATCCCATAAGGAATGAATTGGCCTTGCCACAAGCGACCCGTTAGATGGCAAATGCTGCAAAGCTGCCACCAAATGGCAGAAAACGCTGATGTAAAAGAAGTCTAACAGCTACTGTGTTTTTTTCTATTTCCTGGTCTGATCACGTTTCGCGTGAGCACCCCAATGCATGCTGGAATACTCACAGAACATCCTCAAGCAGGGGGAGAGGCTGCAGCCACTTCCTCAGCCTCTGCGCCTCCCTGAAACAAAGCATCAGATTAGTGATGCTGGTTTCAGGGGCGGCACTGTCAATGTTATATACATGACGGTCTCCAGCCATACTCCCCACCCCCCGAGCATTGCACTGTCTCAGCCCCTCTCACCCCCTCCGCACAGTGCACTGTCTCAGCCCCCCTTACCCCCTCCGCACAGTGCACTTTGTCAGCCCCCTTACCCCCTCCGCACAGTGCACTTTGTCAGCCCCCTTACCCCCTCCGCACAGTGCACTTTGTCAGCCCCCTTACCCCCTCCGCACAGTGCACTGTGTCAGCCCCCTTACCCCCTCCGCACAGTGCACTGTCTCAGCCCCCTCTCACCTCCTCTGCACAGTACACTGTCTCAGCCCCCTCTCACCCCCTCTGCACAGTACACTGTCTCAGACCCCCAAAACCCCTCCGCACAATGCACAGTCTCTGCCCTTCCCATGCTGTATCTCACCCCCTTTGTGATCACACTGTCCCTGACTGACCTCGACTTATGAATAGTCATCAGCTGACATCATAGAAGTGTCAGTATACTTGTGGTGAGAGAGATCAGTGGTGTAGGAGACAAGCCCCATCCAGCAGGTGACATCCTTGGTCTTTTGCTGGGTTGCTGAAGCCGGTAGAGCTCCCACTAACATCACCTGCAGGGCAGCACTTATCTCTCCTGTACTTTAAGTATACTGACACTTCTATGGTGTCGGCTTATGGCTATGGATAAGTTGACATCAGTCAGGGACAGTGTGATCGCACAAGGGGCGATGCACTGCTTGGGAAGGGCTGAGACAGAAAAAAGCGGGTAAAGGGAGGGGGGGGGGGGGGGGTGTTGAAACAAAGCAATGCAGGGAGGAGGGAAGGTGGGGCTGGAGACCCTCGTGTACATAACAGACAGTACTGCCCCTGAAGCCAGCATAACTAATGTGACACTTTGTTTCAGGGAGGGGCAGAGGCTGAGGAAGTGACTGCAGCCTCTCCCCCTGCTTCAAGATGTTCTGTGTGAGTATCCCAGGATGCACTGGGGCACCTACACAAAACATCAGACCAGGAAAAAGTAAGCAAAAAAACCCACAGTAGCTGTTAGTGTAGAGGGAACTACACTATTAGAAAATAGCTCAGATTGTAGGAATAATTTAGAGAGAAAAATGCTTGGCCTTGCACTAACCCTTTAAAAAATCTGCTGCAATTTACTTAAGAGTTTTGTTTAGATTGGAGCATGAAACAAATGCAGACAAATGAGGGCCTAGGTTTACAGACGTAACAGCAACTAAACAAACCACATTGCATTAGCCTAAGTGACCACTGTCCACATTTGTTTGGGCTGAAAAAGAGCTTCACCGCTGATCTCCTGCTTCGCTGCCGCTGATCTCATCCTCCCGGGAACCGCCACTGATCTCATCCGCCTGGCCGCCGCCGCTAGAGATCAGTGGCATCGAATAACGAGATCAACCGGGAGGAGGAGATCAGCGGCGGCGGCTTGGAAGAAGAAGAAAGAAGAAGAGAGGAGAGCATCTGTATGCGCTGTCATGCAGATGACACTGCAGATCCATTGAGCTGCATTCATTTTTGGGCGCACGAGGATGCTTGTGTATGATGTGAGCGCTCGCATTCGCACAAACAATGCAACATATTGTGTTCGGAGGGCGCTTATAAAAAACGCATCCAAATGCAAATGCAGCCAAACGCAGGTACTATGCATTACCATGATAAACATA